>OZ010790.1:347134468-348586010 GCA_963932465.1 Maratus speciosus
AAAATCTAGAAAAATGAAATATGTCTATAATAGAATATTGTCTTAAATGAAAAAAAAAACTGCATGGTTCCAACAGAAATAATACCAATAGTTATATCTTCTGAGACGGAAACCTGTATAAAGCGGAATTATTTCCGTTTCCTTTCGATTTCTTTCACAGGTTTTAATGAATAAATATTTGACAAAGCTGGTTATATATTTCAATATTATTACGTATTTTACTGTTACACATTTTAAAGTTTAAAATAAGTCCACTAATAGAAACTTTCGTAAATTTCTCTTCGTAAATTTACTTTGTGGAGGAAGGAGGGGGGCGCCAAAATCCATGTTTGCCTCGGGTGAAAATATAGCTATTCGGCCCTGGAAGGAGTGCACAAAGTAAAATGCTTTAGTAAAACCCTTTAAGAGAAAGAAAAATTAGTATAGCATTTGCAGTGGTACAATAAAAAATCTCCCACAGGGTGCCATGGCTAATAAAGTTGCCCTTGCCTTTATCCCCCTATTTTCACTTCTTTTTGCCTCCTTGCCCTTGAACTTCCTCAGTCAGTCGACAAAAGAAAAGACGAATTTCGACAAAAAGTCGTAGAAAAATATCAGTAATTTCGTCAAAAAATCTCTGAAACAAACACCGAATATCATTTTCCTCAATCGGTCATAGAAAAATTCACGAAATTTGACAAAGGATCGTGTAAAGAAAATCGTGAATTCCATAAAACGATCGGCGGAAAAAAATGCTAATTTTGGTAATTCGTCGTCGAAAAGATCGCGAAATTTCGTCTAACGACCTAGAGACAAAATTGCAAATTTCGTCAAATGGTCGCGGTCAAAAAGACGACAAGGGTGATTCTGAGTAATAAAAAAAAATCTGAAATTCACAGCAAATTTTCTGAAAGGTTACAGCAGAGGAGGGAAAGGGCGGAAATCTCCCGGCCCCAATTATGCGTTTTTTCGTCTGTCCTTTAGCGAAATTCGCGTTTTTCTGCGATCCTTTGACGGAATTTGTGTTTCTTTACCGCGATCTGTTGACGAAATTCGCGCTTTTCCGCGATCTTTTGATAAATAATGCGTTTTTGCGATCCCTTGGTGAAATGTGTGTGTTTTTCGAATTCCCAGACGAAGTTTGCGTTTTTTCGTGATCCGTTGAAGAAATTCGTGCTTTTTTTCCCGCGATTCTTTGGCAAAATTCATTTTTTCTGCGTTCTTTTGAAGAAATTGGCGACTTTTTTCTGTGAACGATTGTCGAAATTGATTTTTTCGGCGACCATTTGCCAAAATTCGCGATATTTTTTTATGCCCGAATTTTATTATTAATGACCGATTTTTTTTTCAAATTTTCGAAAAATTCAGAACAGAATCACCCCTGAAACGACGCGAATTTGGTCAAATAATCGCGTAAAAAATCGAGAATTCAAACAAATAATCAAGTATTTCGTAAGTCAGTTTTAAAAAGAAAATCATGAATTTCGAAAAACTATCGCGGAAAAGAATCGCGAATTTCGTCATATGATATCTGAAACAAGCAGCGAATACTATCAGTCGGTCGCGGAAAAAATACATATCCCGAATTTCGAAAGTGGTGGCGGAGAAAAAATTTCCCCAGTTTGTCGCAGAAAAATTCGCGAATTTTGGCAAAGTATCGCGATAAAAAAAAATCGTGAATTCCGTGAAACGATCGCCGAAAACAAAAACGCGAAATTTGGTAAAGGATCACGAAAAAAAATTATGAGTTCCGTGATACGATCGCTCCCAAAAAATTGAGAAATTTGCAATAGGTCATAGAAAAAATTGCGAAATATCCTTCAACGATCGTAGCAAAACATAGCGAAAAGAAATAACTATTATCATTAATCGATGGGGGAAAAATCGCGAATTTTGCAATTCGTCACTGAAAAAATCGCGAATCTCCTCAAACAACTGTAAAAAATATCTTGAATTTTACCAAATGTTACGGAAACAAATGGCAATCTTCGTCATTTGGTCGCGGATAAATCATCGGAAATTTCGTCGAAAGAATGAACAAAAAATTGCGAATTTCGTCTAACGATCACAAAAAAATCGCAAATTACGTCAAATGGTCGCGGGCAAAAAACACAAATTTGGTAAAAGTAAATTGAGAATTTAACCAAATGATCGCGCAAAAAATCACGAATTTTATAACTCGGTCATGAAAAGAAAATCACGAATTTTGACAAACGATTTCGAAAAGAATCGGGAATTCTCTGAAGATCTCTGAAACAAATAGTAACGACCATCAATCGGTCGCGGAAAATGTATATCGCGAATTTGGACAAGTGGTGGCGGAAAAAAATCGATTTCGTCAATCTGACGTAGAAAAATTTGCGACATTTGGCAAAGGATCACGGAAAAGATCGCAAAATCTCCTTCAAGGATTGTATAAAAAGATCTCGGAAAAAAAGTAAGTATTTTCGTCAATAGATTGGAAGGGGAGGGGGCGAAATCGAGAATTTTGGAATTCGTCGCGGAAAAAAATCGCGAATCTCTTCAAACAACCGTTGAAAAAGTGTGATTGGGAAGATGACTTTATAGGTGCTTTGAAGAAAAAGATCAAATATTTTCAGTAAAAATAGTCACTGAAATCCGGAAAAGACGCCTTTTTTCTTGAAATAGCCGCTTTTTAATGGTTTTCGGCCTAATAGTCGTCATAGCCAACGGATGCTGAAAATAGTCGCTTTTAGTAGCAAGTGGCGGCCCTGAAATTTTATATTAAGAAAAATCGGAATTTTGTTGAGAAATTGTGTCGAGCCGAACCGGGACTGATTTATTTGATTTTTTTCACGGGCCGGGCTTGTTTTCACTGATTTTTGTACGACCCGGCCCTGGTCGCAAACTGTGAAAATATAAACGAGCCGGGCCCGAGTGGAACTTTTAATTTTCTTGCCGGGCTGAGCCTGGGCCTTGGAATTGGGGTCTGTGCAGACCTCTAGTGTGCCCCCCAGGGACGTGCAAAGAGCGGGCTAAAGAAACGGTCGCCCCAGGCACGAAATTTACGCTGCAAACCACGGTTTTGTTAATTTATTCATTTTTCGGGGAATTTCTTTGTCTCTCTTGATCGGTTTTTTCCCCTGTCGCTAAACATTATGAATTCTCTAAGAAATAAGTGCAATTTTCTTTTATGCTATTTAGTTGTTCTGAATTCCTAAATTAAAATTAAACATTTTAAAGTTCCAAAATAAACGCGAAATATTTATTCGATAGAATTTATTTTTGTTTCTGCACTTTATCAATTTTATTACACCTATCACAAAAATAAAGATTTTTTTTTTGTGTGTGTGTGTGTGTGTGGGGGGGGGGGGGGCACAAAATTGAAAATTCGCTCGGGGCGCCGTTTTTACCTAGCACGACCTTGTTGCCCCCCCAAAATTTCTGGTCACGCTACGTCTATGATTTTCCTACTAATATTTTTCTTAAACTTGAGGTGTCTTGTGATGATACCCTGTATACAGATGTGAGTACTTCCTGGTATAAAATTTATATATATATATACTAAAAAAGAAAAAAACGATGTTTAATCTAGTCACTTGAGCATACTATTCACGAACAATTTCTATGGATAGACATAATATTGGATCTTCATAATGATATTTGCCCTGGGTACTACATTGTCTAAACCCGGCTATGGATTTGCTACAATTTACAAGTCTTTTTAGCTTAGTCGAAAAATAAGAATACATATATATAAATTTTCCTTTTTAAATATATATTATATAAATATTTCAACGAACGCACCCAATATAAAATTATATTGGGTGCGTTCGTTAATTAAGAAAATTGGTTAAATCGTTTCAAAATAACGACCTTTTGAAAATCTGAATAACAAGCATTAAGGTCATTGAGGGTATACATTTAGTTCATTACAAATATGTGATGGATTTCATAGATTAAATTAATATAATTTGCAGTTGCTTACTTTGGTGTCAGATACACTAAAATAATTTCATTGGTTTTCATTGAATGGTTTGGGTTCGAATCTCACTTGTGCATCATAAATGAATGATGCCTTAGCATCATCATACTTTACATTCTTGTGTCGTCACAACAATAGCCCGCCTCCCCTCCCCCCCCCCCCAAAAAAAAATAAATAAAAATAAAACTAGAACGAAATTTGGGCATTTAGATTCGAAAATAATGGCCATTTGAAAATTTAAATAACACTACAGTTAATGAAGCTATATTTTCAAACCATCATTTATATTATTATATATGACCATCGAATTATATTGTTTTAAAATTATTTGATTTCAATAAAAGTCTTTTTCTTTGTTTGGCGAGACATTAAAATTTTTTGATGTCCTTGAACATAGGAAATACATTATAGCCCGTGGGCATTTTTTAATCTATGATTTCAATATTTTTTTTAACAATTTTGTTAAAAAAAAAGGTAACATATTGTTCTGACTGAGAAGTAGACATCTGCACGGGCCTATGCTGGAACGGCAGATTAAAGACAATTTTTAACGGGCAGGGCCGAATAAAAAATTATGGGCCTGGCCCGTTCATATCGGACCTATAAAATGATTAAATGGGCCGACTAACCAGATATAGAAAGTTAAAAGTATCAGACTAAGCCGATAAAATACTAACAATCTTAAATGAACGTGACCGGTGTGAGGATAAGTATAAAATGTGCTGCACGATTGGATGCTTGATTGCAATTTCGGTTTCGGTTTCTGCCAAAAATGTAAGCTTTGCCCAAAATTCTTTTTCGGCAAAAATGTTGCCAAAAATGCGGCTGGACCGACACTCCACCAAAACTATCTGTATTCCGAAAATATAATTTTTTTCTTCGGAAGTTTGCGACGTTACACATTGAGCTGTATCGGTTCAAATGAGACATTCTGTATTTATTTATTACTATGAACTTCACTGTTTATAATTAGCAGTCATTTCTGACTCAAAAGGCGAGTGCAAATTATAAAGCAAGCAATGCATATATGACGCTTTTCCCGTGCTGATTAAAAGCTGCAGACTTAATAGTAATAGAAATTTTATTGTTTGAAATCGTAGAAGTGTTTCGAGTACAGTTTGAGAAAGTTTTATTGTAACAGATGATCATTTACAAAAATCATTATAAAAGTTAAATCGAAGCATGTAACCAAAAACGTTTTTTAATTAGATGAAATTCGTATAATTGGAATATTATTCTATGTCGTAGATGAATTAATTACGTCTTATTTTATATTAAAATAAAAAGTTTTGGATAGATGAGCAGAGAGCCAATTTGAACCACACATATAATTAATTACACGTATTATTAATAAATAATTCTGTATATTTATGTGTACAGAAAACATGTTCGGCGTAGAGATCGATATCGGGCAGTTACATCATGTCTGAAACTGGGTTTAATTTTTTCTGTAGGATCGAGGCAGGCCAGGATCAGACTTACATTTTTTTTCTACATACTACGTCTGCGAGGATGGCCGGTAATAAAATTAAGAGGCTACTTCAGTCATGTGAAAACACCCGTTCTTCAATAATAATCCAATTGGAGAAACATTTTAAGGTATCTCGTTTGCATTTCAATATTTTTAAATGGGTTTTTTGCATTGGATAGCTAAATGTTCGATCTCTACAAAGGCTGTTCTGCACTTTTTCGATTTTGTTTGCAGTTATTTTTAAGTAGAACAACTTCACTTTCGGAACCGGCTTCGAAAGTGAAAGCATCCCCATAAAAAAGCCTGAAAACGAAATAGAAAACGTAAAAAACGGCCTTTGTAGAGATCGACCTCAGCTATCCAATTAAAGAAAATCATATCATGTAAAAGTATTTAAATACTAACGAAATATCTTAAAACATTTCTCCTTTGGATTAACCATAGCGAGTGGCTTCATATCGCGTGACTAAAGTAGCCTCATCGGACAAGCAATTTGTTTTCTAAAAAGAATAGTACTAATAATCAACTTTTGATAACTGAAATTCGGAAATATACCTTAATAAGTTAGAGAAAAATATTTTTTTAAATCTCCTTTTTTTTTACCATTTTTTTAGCTTCAAAATATAGCATGCTTTTAACAATTTTTTTCTTTCATTTTGAACATATTAATGTTTTTAATGAATCTTTATTCGAATTTAGAGACTAATGAGCCTAAGAGATAATTAATTTTGCTATTCTGTATGCTCTGGCTTCCGAACGTATAATAGTCTAAAATGTACACTATTAAATTTTTCCATAAACATATATTCAGTATACTAGAAAATAATCTTGATTGTATGTTAAGAAAAATCGGATTTTTTTTTAATCAAAATTCAGTCTGGTTTGATTTCTTTGATATTTTTTTTTTTTTTTGGTCCGGGCCGGGCCTAATTATTTCTCTTTCTGGTCTAGCTGGGCTCGGGCCAGGATATCCCGGCCCGTACAGACGTCTACTGGAAAGAAAAGTGATGTTTGAAACTAGCAATTTGCTCAATTAATAATAGGGCTAAACACATTTTTTTTTCTTGCATTCACTGAATTTTTCAATTTATGTCAGAACTTTATTCCGCGAGAAGCTTACATTGTAAAGCTATGTTAACTAAAATCTTGAATTTAATATTTAAATTTTTATTATATTTTAAAAACTACACAGACAGATATTGTTCTACCAAAAAAGTAGTTAAATAGCGAGGAAAAACTTACATAGCAAACCTGAATAACAGGCGGAACAAAACACACATGGGTTACCAGGATTGGAATATTGTCGCTTTAACGAGTAACTGCTAAATAGAGAGGAAAATCTTATATAGCAAACCTGTATTACTGAAGAAACCAAACACACAAGGGTTGCCATTATTGGACTATTAGCGTTTTACCGAGTAATCGTTAGGAAACTCCCTGGGTTTGAGGCTGCATTTTTACACACCGCCACATGGCGTTATACAGATTTTAGATTTTACAAAACACACGGTGTGTATGAATTACTGTGGAATAACGCTTTTCTGAGTAACTTCGAAAAAAGTGGTGCAATGCATAGAAAAATGCCTCAGGAACGTCATGGTATGCTTAAACAATCCGAGTACCCGGCAAAAGTTACTCGAATTGAAAATGGTTACTCCTTACGTTGGTGTTTAAACCACTTTAGGTACTCAAAAGGGAGGGTAGGAGAGTGCACACACACACACACACACACACACATACACACACACACAATTTTTGCTCGCATTATAGTATAAGATAAATGTCAGTTACTGTATATCTGCATTACAATTAATTTAAAACCTGAAAAAAGGACGAATTAATCTCCAGTATGATGTCGTATATAAAAGAGTTTAAGGATTTTGTTTTTATAATAATGATTAAAGTATTTTTAAGGCATAAATTCCTGAAATATAAAACAACTCCTTTAAAAAAATATTTGCAAAGAAAGTGTCAGATACTGGTTCACTTTGTGCCAGTTACTGGTTTTTCAAAATAGGGTTTGTGTCAGTTACTGGAGATTTTGACAATATTTGTGAAAAAAAAATATTTAAAAATAGAATGTACAAATTTTCAAAATTTTGTCAAAAATATTTTTAAATGTATCTCTACTATCCTTTCAAAAAGAAAAATAAGAATTAAAATGGATTTAAAGTTTTATAATAGTGATTGGAATAAGAAAGAATCCTTAAAGTAACAGTTATTGGGGGTTTTACCCTATTCGTTATCAAGGAAAGAGTGAAAAACGGAGCATAGCAGTACAAATGTTGGACTATATACATTTAAACCTAATAAGAAGTTATTTATATGAAGGTTCTAAATTGGCTGCCATGTTTGTTCGAAAATCGTGACTCGATATTAACACTATTTCGTTAGAAGTCCTTCTCTATTCTATGTTCGTAGATATAGCTATCGCAGAAATTGTTAAAAATGAAACATAGCAGCTTCACTTGTTAGGCTATTTACACCAAAACCTAATCAGCACCAAGTTATGTTAAGGTATAACTGAATCTGAAGTTTGATTGCATTCTGTGCGTTAGTTCTTGAGATACAACGCCCAAAGAATTTATGTCACATACAGACTCACAGGCAGAAAGTTTCTAAAAACAGCCAAATTAAGTTCAGGACCTTCTAAAACGTATAAATTTGTCAAAAACCGGAACTCGAAAAATTTCACAAATCCAATACATTCTTCTTGTAAAGAGGAAAGAAAGTAAAAAACTATCTGATTGGCAAATTTTATTTACTCACTACAGTAGTAAAGATTAATATATATATATATATCTATATTAAATTTCTGAACTACCTTCATGCTAAGTTCTTCATCCTCGCATACATTTATTATCTATATCTATACTAATATTATAAAGAAGTAAAAATTGTTTATTTGTAGGAGGTAAGCTCTGGAACTACCAAGCCGATTCCAAAAGTAATGGTATCAAAATGATGGTGTTAGTCCAACTTAGAACATACGCTATATCTTATGCCCGTGCCACTAGCCAAAAGGGGGTGCAGGAGCAAAAAATGTTCTAAAAATGCGATTTTTGTGTTACTGAAGGGCCTAGAAACATGAAATTTGGAATGGTAGTTACTTATAAGATACTAATGATTTCTAAGGACATTTCTTAAAAAAATCGAAATTAAAAAGGGGTGAAAATGCGCGAAAAGCGTTCTAAAAAACGTTCTAAATGGCGATTTTTACGCAATTTCAGAAAGTACCAAACTGATTTATAAAATAATGGTGTAAAAATGATAGTGACAACCCTTGCTACAACATAGACTACATTTTATGTCGGAACCACTACCCCTAAAGGAGGTGAACGAGCAAACAAACGTTCGAAATTGTGATTTTGGGGGTTACTGAAGGGCGCAGATACATAGAATTTGGCACGGTAGTTCTTAGATATAAATGATCTCTAAGAATATTTCGTAAAGAATTCAAAATTTAAAAGGGGTGAAAATGCGCTATTCGGCGTTCTAAAAAACGTTCTAAATGGCGATTTTTACACAGTCTCAAGAAGTACCAAACCGATTTAAAAAATAATGATGTCAAAATGATCGTGACAAAACCCTTGCTCCAACATAGGCTGCATTTTATGTCGGTTCCACTACCCCCAAGGGGGGCGCAGGAGCAAAAAAAGTTCGAAAATGCGATTTTTGTGCTACTGAAGGGCCAAGAAAAGTGAAATTTGGAATGGTAGTTATAAGATATAAATGAGCTCTAAGAACATTTCTTAAAAAATTCGAAATTTAAAAGAGGTGAAAATGCACGAAAAGAGTTCTAAAAAACGTTCTAAATGGCGATTTCTACGCAATCTCAGAAAGTACCCAACCGATTTCAAAAGTAATGGTTGGAAATTGATGATGACACCCTTGCTCTAATATGGGATCTACTTCATGTCAGCGTCACTACCACCTTTCGGTTGCATTTTAAAAAACGTTCTAAATTATGATTTTTGTGATACTGAAGGGGCTAGCAACTTGAAAGTTGGCATGGAAATTACTTATGAGATTTAAATGCTCTCTGAGAAGAGTTCCTCAAAAATTTGAAATTTAAATGCGATGAAAATAAACGAAAAGCGTTCTAAAAGCGTTCTAAATAGCGATTTCTATGCAATCTCAGGAAATATAAACAGATTTCAGAAGTAATGGTTTCAAATTGACGGTGACAGTCCCCGCTCCCACATAGCCTATATTTTACGTTGTTGTTACTACCACCTGGGGGTTACAGGAGCAAACAAATGTTCTAAATTGCGTTTTTTGTGTTAAAGAGAGGGTGTAACTTTTAAAATTTGAAATGGTAATTACTTGAATGATGCAAATGCTTTCTAAGAATTGTTGAAAGAAAATTCCAAATTTAAAAGGATGAAGCGAGCAAAAAGCGTTCTATAAGCGTTCTAAATTACGATTTTTCTGCAATCGTATGAAATACTAAACCGATTTCAAACATAATGGTTGCAAATTGATGGTGATAGAAACTGCTCATACATAAGCTGTATTTTATGTTGGTGCCACAACCCCTAGAGGGTTGCAGGTGCAAAAAACTTTCTTAATTCCGATTTCTGCGGTACTGAAGAGGCTAGAAACTTTAAATATAGCACGGTAGTTACTGATAAAATATAAATGTCTTCTAAGAACAGTCGAAAATAAATTCGAAATTAAAAAGGGGTGAAGCAAAGGGAAGGAGCGAAAAGCATTCTAAAGAGTACTAAATTACGATTTCTATGGAATCTCAGGAAATAATAAACCGATTACAGAAGTTATTGGTTGCGAATCAAGAGTGATAGTCCCTGATCCTATATGAGCTATATTTTATGCCGGTGTCACTACCACCTGGTTGGCAGGAACAACAAGAAAGCTTTTAAAAACATCTAAATTCCGTTTTCTATAGAATATTAGGAAATACCAACCGGTTTCAAGGCTAATGTTGGTAAATTAATGCTAACAGTCTCTGTTTCAACATTTTTCGAGACATTCTATTTCAACTCTGTTTCGGCATTTTATGTTGGTGCCACTAACACCAGAGAGGTGGTAGACTGTTAGACAGGAAGCTCGGAATTTGACTGATGGTTAATTTTAAGATGTAAATATGTTAAGATGGTTTCTAAAAAATTCAAAACTTCAAATGAATACTGAAATGAGCGTATGAAATGAGCATATAAGTCTCAAAATATTTTCAAAATTATTATTTATTTGGAATTTGTTTTAGTTCTTCTTATCAATAAAAATCTCATTTCTGTCTATTGCACTTTTATAATGAAGTTTAGTCAAACTGTGTCTTAATTTGTAATTTTTGAATTATTCCAAAAAGTGCTCTTCTAATAAAAAATAACCATGCAACTATCACTTGGCATATTTCAACTATTACGCGAGCAAAGCCGCGGGTTTTGCTAGTTTACTTATATGCATATTACTTACCCACGTATTGCATGCTTACATAAAACTTAATTGGTGCATCTATCTTATATATTTGCGTACATCTTATAATATACATGGACACTTTACTTACTTTAATATAAAAATTTTCAATGCCTGCAATAAACATAACAACCATTTTTTACAAAATATAAAATTAATAGTTCTGTTTTAACTAAAACTTAATAAACTTATTCGATTGCTAAACAAAATAGAGGTTGTTATCCAACGTACACTTTATTCATCAATTTAAAGATCGCGTAAAAATAAAAAACACATGAATAAAATAAGACTCAACGTTTCGGTTTAATCTTTAAAACCATCTTCATGAGTAAAATTTTGAAAAATACAAATCGGCAGGAAAAAATCTACATGTTATATCGTGAATAATTATATTCAAATTTGAATTCAAGTTTGAATTTAATTATTGACAATGTAACATGTTGTTTGTTTCCTGCCGATTTATATTTTAGGAAAATTTTACTCCTGAAGATGGTTTTAAAGATTAAACCGAAATGTTGAGTCTTATTTTATTCGTGTGTGTTTTTTACATCATCTTTAAATTTAGGAATAAAGTGTACGTTGAACATAGCATTCGATTTTACAACGTAAAGTGCTAAATTATTACTTATTCGATTGTTTCAATTTTCAAAAGTTGAGGTGTTTAATTTTTTTGGAGATGGTTAGCATACAGAAGTGAAACTGTAATAGATTATCCTTCATAATTTTATAATAGTACGACGCATAATCCGTTTCCCACGATTTTGTGTTTTATCATAAATGACACAATTGTTCGAGTGATTGAAAGCAATTAGTCCTAATTTAATTGTATTTGATCTAATTCGATAATACATTAAAATAAAAAAAAAGCTTTGTTTTGACAACATAGACACAAAACACATCCCTATATTCTAGTTTTGGACAAAATAATTCACTAGTTTTTCTTCAGGTTAGGAAAACACACCTGTGTACTACCTGCACAGTGTGTACTAGTATACTTGTATACTAGTATACTAGTGAGCTTTTGCATCTTTCTGACCTGTGTTTTGTTATGAGAAAGGACGAAGGGTTTTTTTCTGCCTGAAATTGTCATAAAATTATATGTTTTAATGGTTATGGTGTCAAAACAAATCATTTCTCAATGATTATTAATTAAAGTAGACCTTAAATCGCATTACGAATGAAAACTGGTTTCAAATTAATAAATATATAAATAAATTCGGTAGGATACCAAAGAATAGAAGTTAAACTCAATAGGATCATTTCGGTCGGAAAAGCAATTCAGAAGTAATTCTATGAGCTTGACAAAAACTCCTGACAGATTTTAACGGTTAACGGACAAACAATAAATTGAATGTCATTGCTACTCGTTTTATAAACCCGATGAAGACATGGGTTATTTTTTTTTTCGTTCAAAATAATTGTAAAATTGATATTTGATTTAAATCAATTCTTAGCACATATTTATTGTTTATGGACAATTTTTTTCCATGTATCACGGGTAAAAATGTATTTTCCATTACTTAAAAAATGTTTGATGCATGAAGTTTTTATTTAATTCATTTAAATTGTTTGATTTGACTATATATGAAATCATTAAAAAGTGCCTGTTATTGATTACTCAGAGATATTTGGTATTTCCCTTTTATAGGCGCATTGATGAGATAACAAAAATGGCTTTCGCAAGAGATAGAATTTTTCCCATGTATTTTTGGTAACTATACACTGTTTCATGAACGCAAGCATATTTATTATATGTAATTTATTTTGTATACAGAAGGTATTTATCCAATACGTATAATCAGGAGCAAGTTTTTTAATACACGGATCATTTTACGGAAAAAGTTACTTTCTGAGCATAAAAATTTCACTAAAAATATTTAAACCTAAAACTTTAATTTCAGATTTATATAGATGATCATATAATCTCATTATTTGGTGTTTAATTTATTTTCGAAAGATTCAGGGTGTAACTTCCTTAATAATATTTTAACGAAGGATGTATCAACGGAGATACACATACATGATGTTTCTTTTTATAATGCCATACTTTATTAGTATAGGATATTACACATGATGTTGTGTACATGTACACGAAAAAGCTTTATGTAAGATTACGTAAGGCAACTGGGTCATGATTTTACAATGTGACTCTGGCGATTCTGTCAATCCAGCTTTCAAAAGCTAATATTTATTTGAATTAAAGTCTGAATCTTTGTAAATGGTGTTCAGTTAGGTTCACTCTATCCGACAGAAATTTTCAAAATTACATTTTAATCTTTAATATATGAAATGACATATATATATATATATATATCATCTTTCTTTCTTCATGGGTCCAGTTGCCCTATTTTTATGGGGCAACTGGACCAGGTAGGTCTGCGTTCTACACGGGTTTGCTTTTTTAAATATCAGGTATTAGGTTCTGTTTGAAAAAGTATAAGTAACTTAAAAGGATTTAAACCAGGCAGATCATGTAAATTATATATCAACTGAAGGGCGTTGTAAGGGAAGCTTTTGCTGTCTAGGTGTCTAAAAAAGCGCCAATTGTGAAATTGTTAGGTTTATTTATACAAGAAACATAAGAATTTAGTAAGTGCTTATGTACTTTAGTATAGGTGTTAAGTATGAAAGTTACATGGGTATTTTAGGGAAAAATACACAAGATAAATCTAAGAACAAACGGGTACGTAAGTACTTATGTATCTTAATCTTTTTTTTATTTACCTCAATGAAAGTTCGATAAGTCCAATAAATCCGTGGAGAATATAATCATGATTTTGTATCGAACAGAATTAGTTTTTGTTTCGGTAATTTTCTAATAATGTAACTTTATATTATGCCCACTGTGACGTTTTATCTGAGGACTCAGAGACCAGATGCCCCTAACGAAATAAACATCGTTAAATTGCAACCTCCAGATGCCTGCTATAACTTCACATGTCAGTTTCACCAAAAAACCAGATGGTACATGTAAACAGTTTTAATCATGTAAATATCTGGAGAAAAAGTGCTGCGTAAAAATACTATAAACTGAACTTGTTGACTAAGATGAGTCAAGACCACGTGGGGTATTTCGGAGATGAACTGATGTCAGAAAAACAAGGCCCCGTGGAGGGAGAGTATCTGCTGTGACCCCAGACGGTCGAGTTCTCGGTCCTGCCGAAAGGAGCGTCTCGCTCCGGAAAAGATTAACTTTTTGCCGTGTAAATATTACGTGTGCTTGTTATGTGTGTGTCCCGTATTGTCTAATAAAAACTCTGAAAAAAGAAACGAATGCCAAGTTCTTTTAATTTCTAGTTAAGAGCCTTTCTTAAGTGAGTTCTTATACGACGGTACAGCTGGTTGTCAGAAGTTGGATGCGAGTTGTTCGAAAAAAGTTTGGGCACACACGCACACACAAAAAGTTAGCTAGTTTTTAGTATAAGCCTGCACTTTAGGCCTGCACTTGTTACCCACGGAAGGAAGGATTAAGTGAAGATCATTCTTTCAAAAAGTAAAGAGCCGTCCTGATACTGGAAAAGAAAAATAAAGGAAAGTCCCCGTGTGTTGGAAGAAGGGAAAAACGTGAAATTTTCCGTGCGGGAAAAGAGGAGGAGGCCAGGTTTCGGTTTGGGAAGAGAGGAAGACAGTTCGGATTTTCACCCCGGTCGGCTGAGAGAATCGGGCATCGTCCAGCTTTTCACCCCCCCCCCCCCTGCTGAAGGAAAAAAGAAGATCGTCATCGGAGGAAGGTGCTTTTGGTGATGAAAGGATTGCGGAAGAGTGGAAAAAAAAGAAGATAATTCTGGTTGTAAATGTGAGTGGGCCCCGTTTTGGGTCGAAGATAGTGCTCAGTGTTCCGTGCCTATGGATATATTATTTTTAGTGGACCTTAAGGTCAGAAAGAAAGTGTGTTCAGTGAGCCACCCGGCTGAAGAAAAAAAGTGGATTACCGGTTAGTGTCTGAGCCTTCATTGGGGTAAGTCACAATTTTGAATTTGGAGTTAATGTTTAGTGATTTTTAATTATTTAAAATTGCTGATTTTGTTGGAAAAATTCAAAAACGGGAATGACAAAAATTGAACAGGTACTAGTCATGGAAGTGAGTCAGTATTTACATATTGCTGTGTTATTGAAAGAAATTTTATGATTGATTGTGATTATTGTTAATATAGTATATATTTTTTTTTTGTGTTGTTGTATTAGTGTAGAGAAGTACCTTTTTATAGAGAAATTTTGTTTGAAAAAAAAAAAGGGGGGGTTAGATATGGCTTTCCTGGGTAAAGGAAAAAAGGAAAATATAAAAAAGTTAGTGGATGAACTGGAACTTCACAGGACCGGAAACGAAACTCGGATTCAGTTAACGCACTTGGTGCTGGAATCTGAGGAATCTGAGGAAGAAATAGTACGGGCTCTGTATGAGACTATATTAGAGACAGCTAAGGAGGAATTAGAACGGGAAGAAAGTCAGCGCGCACGGTTACAAGCTATCGAGAGGGAGGACATGTTACGTAAACAGACATGGGAGCGTGATCAAACCATTAGGAAGGAAGAATTGGAGCACGAGAAAGAATTAAAGGAATTAGAATTAAAAAATAAATTCGAGTTAGAAAAACTAAAAATCGAGAAAGGAATTGCCCCGTCTTCAGTAAATGCAAATAATATACATTCGCGTTCCCCTGAACAGAACTTAAAAAAATTAATCCCGGATTTTAATCCAGAAAAAACAGATATTAGCTTGTATTTGGTTCTGTTTGAACGCCAAGCAAAACGGGTTGGGATACCGAAGGAAAATTGGGTCTCTCATTTAATTGGGCTTCTGCCAGTAGACATTATTTCCATTATTGCCAGACAACCCGAGACAGAATCAGAAGATTACGATAACGTAAAAGGTATATTGTTAAAAAAATTTAAATTAAACCCAGAGAGTTTTCGGCAGAAATTTGTTAGTCACCAGAAGTCGCAATCTTTAAATTGGCAGGATTTCGGTTTCGAAATCCGAAATTATTTAAATGAATGGCTAGCAGGTTTAGGAATATCTTCTTTAGACGAACTAAAAGACCTTTTGGTCACCGATCAGATTAAACGGCGTGCGACGTTTGAAATGCGTGAACATTTCATTGACAAATGGCCACAGCTTAAGACCGAAGCAGCGATAGTGGAATTATTGGATGGTTATGAGAGTGTCAGAGCGTCGTTTAAGAAAAATCGGTACGCAGAGGATGGAAATACGCGTCCGAAATCGGATGAAAAACAGGTAGAAATGAAGAATGAAACTCTCCTCCCTGGTGCGTCAGCCCAACGCGGTACCATGAGTCGGGAGAAAGCATTCGAAAAAAGAGTGGAGCTTAGATGTTTCCATTGCAACTCCAGGAACCATTTGCGGAATTTTTGTCCAGAATTGAGAAAAAATTCGGGATCGCGGAATACGAGTGAAGATATTGAAACTGGAGCGAAAGCTAGAGTAAGCTATGTAGGAGTGGAGAAGTTAAATTCTAGATGTGTCTGGGATAAACAACAGAAGGCCGTAGGCAAAAGTAAATTACCACTCATTGATATCAATATTTTGGGCCGAAGGGTTAAGGGAATAAAGGATTCGGGTACGGAGTTATCGGTTTTTCGAGGCGAATTGATTCCAGATCAATATAAAACGGGTGAACAGATCGAGTTAGTTCCGGCCATCGGAAAAATTCGCAGAGCAGATCTGGCGAAGGTTCCAGTTTCTTTGTGGAACGGGAACCAAGAAAATTCACCTAGGATTTATATAACGGCAGCACTGGTGCCGGAATTAAATTGTGAAGCTTTGCTGACACCTTGTATTTGTAGGCGTTTATTTAAATTGAGAAAATCGGATCGCAGGTACGCGAGGGGGAATAATTCAAATACCAGGGTACCAGAAAAAAATAAAGTTGAGGATGCAGGGTTAGGTAAATTTAAAACTGGAGAGAGTTTTAAAGGCAGTGCGAAAATTGAACCCGAAGTGATAAATAAGGCATCAGAAAATCGCGAGCAGGTCAAAAAAATAAACGCTAATTCCGAAATTAAAGGTTTGGAAGAATTTGATTCAGAACAGTTTAGTGAAACTCCCATTGTACCGGCGAATAACTTAGAGGTTATTTCCGATGAAATTGGTGAAGGAAAACAAATTTTAAAATTTCCTGTACGTGATAAATCGAGTAGCAGATTACCCGAAAACACCCTTGAGATCACAAATTTGGTCAGGGAGAAGGATTTTTCTGGCGGTGTTGTGGCGACAATCCCGGTTCGAGAGCGGGAAGTGCGAACGACGAAAAGAGGGAAATCGAAGGAATGGGTTCCGATCGCGGAATTGGGTCAATTCTTCTCGGACGAAAAAGAAGAACGAGAAGATAAATCCCGTATCTGTTTTCAATTTTTTGGAAAACAATTCTGTTTATCAGATATGTAAGAGAGTTTTAGAGAGAGAGTAGAGATTAGGGATGTTTTGGTTTGTTTATTTTGGTTTGTTTATTTTGTTTTGTTTTGCTAAGAGTGACTTATGTATTGTGTTATTTAGTTTATAGAGTGTGAATATGTGTTTATTTTGAAAAGAGATTTTTATACACCCCATTTAAAAAAAAAAAAATTGTTCATTGTATGAAACTTATAAAGTAAACGTGAAAGGATTTCATATGTTAAAAAGAAGAGTTAAGTGTTTTTATGAAAGACTGTTGTTTCAGTATTTAGAAGTAAGAGGATTAGAAATATAACTATTCTTGGATATCTTAGATATTAGATTATAAATGCTTTTATTTTTTGGCTTGGGGAAAAAGAAAAAAAATTGTAATTTAAGAAAGTTAATAAGTTGAAATTTAGAAGTTGTAATTTGAATTGGAACTTGTATTTTGAGTTAGTAATTGTATTACGTACAAAATCGTTAGAATATACATTTTGGTTCTTAATGTTAAAATTGTTAATATTATTCTTTTAAACTCCTTTAAATTGAGAGAAAAAAAAAAAACCTCTTGTTTTGAACAAGTAAAGGGTAAGAAGAACCTTATGATAGAAGTACTGAAATTTTAGTTTACTGATTATGTTAAAAAGGTTTTTTAAATCAGTTAGTGAAGGATTGTATTGCTATATGTCTGTGTAGAATACAGAGATTATATATTATTAAGAATAGTTTGAGTGTTTGTTTTATTATTGTGTTAAAATTCTTTTAAGTAACTTATTGTATATAAAAGGTTTAAAAGTGTTTGGTTTTATTAGTGTATTAGAATTCTTTCTTAAGATTATCCATATATATAAGGAAAAAATATATATTAGTATTGTTGGTTATCCATGTGAACATGAGAGAGCGAATTTTTATTGGAAATACCTGTGATGTTTCCAACTTTTTATCTATTTTGATTGTGTTAACGGAAAATTATTAATGAAGGTTCTGGTTTATTATAAAATTGTCGAAGTGCTTATATAAATCTTAGTATTATTATATAACGTATAACGGTGTGCAATTGCAATGTGTTTATTGTTACTGTATTTATTATGTTTGTTGTGTGTTATGCTGAATCCCTTCCATGGTAACGAAGTACTTCTGATAAGTGTTTTGATTTTAAAATTTAAAATTTTATTAATTTTGGAGTAGATAGCATTGTTAGGGATAGCATTAACTCCGAATTTCACTATGATTGTGCACCCGAGTGTGGAAATTTTTCCCTTTGGGAAAAATTTATATGGGGCATGGAGGGACTGTGACGTTTTATCTGAGGACTCAGAGACCAGATGCCCCTAACGAAATAAACATCGTTAAATTGCAACCTCCAGATGCCTGCTATAACTTCACATGTCAGTTTCACCAAAAAACCAGATGGTACATGTAAACAGTTTTAATCATGTAAATATCTGGAGAAAAAGTGCTGCGTAAAAATGTTATAAACTGAACTTGTTGACTAAGATGAGTCAAGACCACGTGGGGTATTTCGGAGATGAACTGATGTCAGAAAAACAAGGCCCCGTGGAGGGAGAGTATCTGCTGTGACACGACCCCAGACGGTCGAGTTCTCGGTCCTGCCGAAAGGAGCGTCTCGCTCCGGAAAAGATTAACTTTTGCCGTGTAAATATTACGTGTGCTTGTTATGTGTGTGTCCCGTATTGTCTAATAAAAACTCTGAAAAAAGAAACGAATGCCAAGTTCTTTTAATTTCTAGTTAAGAGCCTTTCTTAAGTGAGTTCTTATACGACGGTACACCACCTATTCATCTGTATCGTAAAATTTCGAGGTGTGGCTATATCACTTAATGAATTTGGTTTTATACTCTCCAACATGTTCTTTTAAAATTTTATTATGCAATTTTTATATAGTATCAAATCATTTTCTTTATTGCAAGCAAAAAAAAAAGAAGGAAAAATTAATTTCTCGTAGTAAGAGAAACTTCAAAAAATTATAGTATATAACTGTTGGGGTCACTCGTCCCACAGGGTCCAGTTACCTCTGATACATGTCCCAGTTACCCCATTCTTGAAAAATTTATGGGATAACTGGAACACCGGCCTTACGTTTGAAACATGAAATAAATATGCATGGATACCTGATTGTATTAATGTATTTATATGCCTAATGTTTTTTTTAAACTTTGTTTAATAAAAATATTTACCATAATTTAATAAAAAGCCGATTAAGTTCAACCAAATCGACGTTGTTTGTAAAAAGAGAAAACTAAATTTTCGGCAGCCTATATCAGCAAAGACAGAGTTATGATTGAGTTGACGCACGTTGTCTTAAGAAGTAGAGATGGGGGTGCATTGTTGACAAAAGCTAAAACATAAAATATGTCAACGGTTTTTATAAAATTGTCTATGGCCCAGTTATCTCGTGGGTACAGTTACCCCAGCTTACCTTATATCAATTAAACTTTTATTTTTATTAAATTAAAGTAGTGAATTTTAAAGAATTCCCTGCTTATTCACAAGAAAGCCCAAATTTTTACATCAAATACATTTCTGTTCTCGAAAGCCGTGAAAATTGTTTATAATATGTGTAATTGAGGAGTCATTCATGCTATAATTATCAAACACTTTTCCATTTACACATTGTTTTATCTTTGAAAAAATGATTGCAATTTTAAGCACTGAAATTGGAGTTCGTAAAATAACGCTGAAATAAAAGAGACTCACCAAATAAGAGATTGAGCTGGTGAACCTTCACCTTTTAGTTTCAATATTATTATTTTGTATAGTGTACTTTTAAAAGTTACATTTTAAAGCTAATTATCAGGTATCATATAGAAAGTCTTTGTTGACAGAATTTTTAGTGCGAAAGCGGGTTATATTTTCATGCAATAAAATTTACAATTCTTCGTTGTAAACATATTAGGGCCCGAGGCCTAAGAAAAGACAAAAACACATCCACTATTTTTGTTTAGAGATACATCCGAGAATAAAATATTCAAAAGGGAGAGCGAATGCTGTTTTCCACGAACCACCAATGAGACTAGTTATGTTAGTGATAGCTACATAATGTTATGGGTATGAAAATGATCTCAGTCTCTTTTAAAGACTCTTTAATTTTACATATACAGAAAGCATGTATATATATTTTGAAAAATTAAATTTCCGCGCTTCATTAGAATTAATCCATAAAGATTTCCTATTTAACATAATTCTGCAATCCTCTTTTATTAAAGTATTTCCAATCTTTAAAAATATTCCAATCATTCCGTTTCCTGAAATTCATTTCTATTTAAAATACGTATTTTATTATTTTATTTATTTTCAAAATCTATTTAAAAAACCTTTTTCGTACATTATTTGT
The DNA here is from genome assembly GCA_963932465.1 of Maratus speciosus. Taxonomy (NCBI): domain Eukaryota; kingdom Metazoa; phylum Arthropoda; class Arachnida; order Araneae; family Salticidae; genus Maratus; species Maratus speciosus. The sequence continues at coordinate 347,155,049 of OZ010790.1, forward strand.
TTCTGGGTGGTTAATTTGTCAATCTTAAATACCCATATGGATTCTATTAAAATTTTCTGTTTTGTATCATTTTATTTTTTAGTTATTCTAAGAGTCGTTTGGCATGCTTTTCCGGGAAGACCGGCAAGCTCCATTTAAAATATACTTCCGCACGTATTCGAGCTGTTATTCGCTGATACGTACATCTGCAGTGCAGTGAAAATCCCTCCACTTAGAGGTTTAAAACACCAAAACATAAGCATCAAAACAAGCGCAGATTTTCGTGATTCCAGTTGCTCTTGAAACTCGTGCCTGTCGTCTGGAAGATATTCTTTATTTGGTTAATAGATGATATCGTAAACACTTTTTTTAAATGTAGTTTATGATGACATGACATGACTAACTACTAAAGTTAAGTAGTGAAAATATTGAAATATTCTATGGAACTGTGGAGAATGCTTAGCTTTGAATTCTACTCAACTGAGCTTTAATAAAAGTGTTTCGGAATGGATAATTCTGTTCTCTTATTAATGGAGAAACCCTATACTACATTCGATCCATTGCAAAACGGCTAACGGCCACTGCAAACATGCTGTTCTAGAATATTTACTTCAGTATTTATCAACTAAATTAGTAGTAGGACGGTGTTGATTACAGTTCCTGAATATGGAATTTTGTGAGTGGCTTGCAAGGAGTTTTCTGATGGAGTAGAGAGAGAGAGAGCGATGTTATTGTTATGACCTCAGTTTTTGTCTGAATGTTATAAATATCGTAACATATATATAAGTTGAGACTTCTTTTACTTTCTTTTCCCACATAAATAGCTGAAAGTTTTAAATAGAAATATGTTAATAAAAAGAAAATTGCCCAGTTAAACTGATGACATTGAGCTCACAGGCTATTCACACTAATTGTATATTATACTCTTATTTCAAAGAATATTGCCCCTCAAAATATAAATGAAGGGATTAATCCTCGTTTCCCCCCTTTATACTTAACCAATGAACCTCCAAATCTAATCAGTGGAGCTCTTTAACATAATAAATTGGCATACAAAATTTGAAGCAAATCAGATAATTTTTCATGAAAAACCCATTTATCTAAATTAAGGGAAGGGTAGCCCCCTTCCCTCCATTTACACTTAACTAATGAACCTCCAAATATAATCAAGGCAGCTCCTTAACATAGTTAACCGGTATACCAAATTTGGAGCAAATCGGATATTTCTGCATGAAAGACCCATTTATCTGAATTAAGGGTGGTAGCCCCCCTTTCCCCCCTTTATACTTAAGTAATGAGCTTCCAAATCTAATCAGGGAAGCTCCTTACTATAATAAACCGGTATACAAAATTTGGAACAAATTGAATATTTCTGCATGAAAAATCCATTTATCTAAATTAAGGGGGTGGGGGTAGCCCCCTTTTCCCCCTTTATCCTTTGCCAGTGAACCCCAAAAACTAATCAGAGAAGCGCCCTATCAGAATGAAACTGGAAAAAAAAAATTTGCAGGAAAGCAAATCGGATATTTCTATCAAAAGTTATCGCGTTACGTACGTACGTACATGCAGAACCGGCGGGCACATAAGCTCTCAGGCTTTGATAGCCTGTGAGCTAAAAATAGACCCACAGCTGTGAATTCTAACAGAATATAACGATACGTGTTACAGAGAATTCTCAAGTCTTTTCAACAGACACCCATGATTAGATATCAACGCCTCAGTAGATGATACTTCATACATGCATTCAAAAAAAGTTACATAACCTCGAATATTTTTGTGCATTGACCTAAGAATAAAGTTTTCGAAATGTGGCACATGAAGAAAATACGAGAATTAATTACAGAAAAGGTAAAAGGAAACAGCTTATTAGTATATGCAGTGGCACGATCAAAGTATACCTCATTTACGCATGTATAATATGCATGAGCACATAATGCGCATCTTTTTATTAATTAGGAAAAAAACGGGAAAATATTACATTTCACTTACAAGGCACAAAATACTAATCGAACGACAGAAAATCCGGGAATTGGAAAATTAAAATTCTGTAGAAATCCAGAACAGAAAAATGTTCTCTAAACTAAATTACCGTATTTCAGTATTGCCAGATTGGGGATTTTTTTATTCAATATATCTGACTCCTTTAACTAATGACGCTTACTTATTAAATTAAGAATGTAGGATATACAAAGTTCATGACCAATTCTGACAATTAGTAGATAATGCACAGATAATTAGTAGATAATGTGCTAAGTCATGGCTAGCAAATGAAATTAAAAAGAGACGCCTCCTTCTTCTGAATAATTTTATTAGGTGACAAATGCTAGTATATTTTGAAAGTTATTGCAAATAATTTTATTGTAACGAATGATACCAGAAGGACTTGTAACAGGAATTCATAGAATATTTAAAAAAAATAAGAAGAAGAAAAAGAAAAAATTACTTTACATATAAAGGAATTTTCAGATTAAAAATACGTTATTGAATGAATAAATTGCTTATCACATTCCGAAAATAAGTGAAAGTGCTCATATTGAAAAACAAGTATAACACGTAACGGCGATATACAAGTATACTTTCGTTCCAAAAAAATCATATGAACGGATAAAAATATGTTCATATCATAATTAGTTAAAAATACAAAAAATCCCTGCCGGCCCGGCCTACAGGCAGAGGTAGATTTCGAAGTTAAGTATACTAATTTCACCAACAAAAACTAAGTCATTATTAGATATAAATCCACTTTAACAGTTTTATCTGTCTGCTTTTGACGAGTTTTTATTTCCTTTTTATAAAATAGCTGGTTTTATCAGAATCATGTTAAGGCGATATTAAAAAAAATATTTTTTCCATGCTCAACAACTCGAAATTTTCTGGCACATTTTCAGATTCATTTTTAATTAAAAAAAAATATGAAACATGCTGACGTGATTTTTGAAAAGATTTATAAGCGACCTGTGTTTTTATTTTTCTTTCAATTAATTAAAACTTGATTAGTAAACAATTATTTTCTCAGTAGGGCAATATTTTTCGTTTCTAACACAATCGCTTCGGGAAATTCTGTTCAAAATGCCCACTTTGACATCATTTTTTGAAATATATTCTGCCTCTATCAAAAAATCGATCATTACTGTATATTATATAGTGTCTGAATAAGAGAATCTAGCAATTGGATGCGTTTGAGAGCAAAAATGAATTTAAAAATGAGTAAGAAAATAGACAGTTTGGATTTGAATGCACCCTTAATAAGATGATTTTTTTCTTCAACCGCTATGTATTTTTAATTTGTTTTTGCTGTAAGAATTTTCCCTATCAAAAACTTGTCTATATAAATGTTGAAGACAATATTAAGAAGATATATGATAAATTCATGGAGATTTTATAGCTTGTGAATTGACGGAGTTATGAAAATTTTTCTTCTTCAACCCCCCTTTTTGTTTTCGTTTTTTATTTTATTTTATTTTTTTTTTTTGCGGTACGAATTGGTCCTATAAAAAACTTGTGAATATAAAAGTTGTAAATAATATTAAGGAGAAGTATAATAAAATTAATTGGATTTGATATCTTGAGAATTGACGAAGTAAGGAATTTTTTTCTCCCAAAAACCCTATTTTTTGCGCCCTTTGAGCCTATTTTTAATTTTATCAAAAATCTGTAATGCATGAATTTTTGGCATCATTTTTAGAAGTAATAAAAACTTTAAACTGATTTGATACGTACAAATATTAAGAAGTTATGGGTTTTTTTCGGTTTTCACAAAACCCCTCCCTATTTCCACCCCCTTTGTCCGCTTTTGACCATTAACGAACTTGACCGAGATTTTATGTCCCTTGATTTTATGTATCAGTTTGGAAGAGATTTGTGCAGAATTGCGGAAGTTATCGTGTCCAGAAGAAAGTGATAACACAATTGCTTCGGGAAATTCCGTTCAAAATGCCCACTTTGACATCATTTTTTGAACTATATTCTGCCTCTATCAAAAAATCGATCATTACTGTACATTATATAGTTTCTGAATAAGAGAATCTAGCAATTGGATGCATTTGAGAGCAAAAATGAATTTAAAAATGAGCAAGAAAATAAGCAGTTTGGATTTGAATGCACCTTTAATAAGATGATTTTTTTCTTCAACCGCTATGTATTTTTAATTTGTTTTTGCTGTAAAAATTGGCCCTATCAAAAACTTGTCTATATAAATGTTGAAGACAATATTAAGAAGATATATGATAAATTCATGGAGATTTTATATCTTTTGAATTGACGGAGTTATGAAAATTTTTCTTCTTCAACCCCCCCCTTTTTTTGTTTTCGTTTTTAATTTTTTTCTTTTTTTTTTCCTGCGGTACGAATTGATCCTATCAAAAACTTATTAATTGTATTTGATAACTTGAGAATTGACGAAGTAAGGAATTTTTTTTCTCCCAAAAACCCTATTTTTTGCGCCCCTTGAGCCTATTTTAAATTTTATCAAAAATCTGTGATGCATGAATTTTTGGCGCTATTTTTAGAAGTAATAAAAACTTTAAACTGATTTGATATGTACAAAAACTAAGAAGTTATGGGGTTTTTTCGGTTTTCACAAAAACCCTCCCTATTTCCATCCCCTTTGTCCGCTTTTGCCCATTAACGAACTTAACCGAGATTTTATGTATCAGTTTGGAAGAGATTTGTGCAGAATTGCGGAAGTTATCGTGTTCAGAAGAAAGTGATAACACAATTGCTTCGGGAAATTCCGTTCAAAATGCCCACTTTGACAACATTTTTTGAAATATATTCTGCCTCTATCAAAAAATCGATCATTGCAGTACATTATATAGTTTGTGAATAAGCGAATCTACCAATTAAATGCGTTTGAGAGCAAAAAGGAATTTAATAATGAGTCAGAAAATAAGCAGTTTGGATTTGAGTGCATCCTTAATGCAATGATTTTTCCAACACAATCCGCATCGGGAAATTCGGTTCAAAATGCCCACTTTAACAGCATTTTTTTAAATATATTCTGCCTCTGTCAAGAAATTGACCATTACGGTACATTATATAGTTTCTGAGTAAGAAAACGTACCAATTGGAAGCCTTTGAGAGTAAAAATGAATTGTAAAATGAGTCAGAAAATAAGCAGTTTGGATTTGAATACACCCTTACTTAGATGATTTTTTTCTTCAACCGCTATGTATTTTTAATTTGTTTTTGCTGTAAGAATTGTTCCTATCCAAAACTTGTCTATATAGATGTTGTAGACAATATTAAGAAGATATATGATAAATTCATGGGGATTTTATCAGGGTTGGCTTTTTCCCGTCCAAAACTTGTTTTTCCCATCCCACTGGGAAAAACTGGTAAATACCGGGAAAAACTGGTAAATACTGGGGAAAACTGGTAAATACCGGGAAAAACTTCCAAATGACAATAAGTAAGAAATATTCTGGCTTTCTGAATCTGATGTGTAAAATTAAAGATAGAAATACATAGTTATTACAAATTTTCCTTAGGTTTAAAATTATTTTGTAGGAAAGGAATATAAATAAATAAGAATTATTGAATAAAGCAGAAATTCAAGAATCTACTGTTGAGAAAATAGCTGGGAGAACTTTTACTCTCATGCAAGTTGGATGGAGTAATGTCCATAATGACCCTTTTATAGCCAATTCCATATTTTGTAATGGAAAAAGTATGCTTCTTTCTGCAATAGATTTCGGGAAAAATAAGAAAACAAGAGAGTATTGTACAAATCTTGCTCGTGGGGCAAAAATTGCAGCAGCAGCTACATATGGATGCACTGTAAAAAGTTTCGGTTCGGATAATGAACAGAAAATGCTTACAATAAGGCAGAATCTTGAAACAGAAGATATTATACCAGTTACATACGGATCTGCATCGCATACATATTTAAATATTCTTGGCAAGAATGTGACTACTGATTCTGTTGTGGCTAATGTTGCCAAAATTCAGAATTTTTTTAGAAATCACCATAGCCCTGGGAGTTTATTGAAAGAGTATGCCAATTCAGTTAAACCACAAATTCCACGTGAAACCAGGTGGAACTCACAAATAGCATGTTTAAAAACTTTTACTACTAACAGGACTTTTTATCTTCAAATTGTCGATAATCACGAAGATGAAATTGATGAAAACATTAAGTGCTTAGTAAATAATCTCTGTATAAAGAAGGAAAAAATATGTACAACAAAATGGAACCAGTTCCAAAAGCTTTAACAAAGTTGCAACTTGATAATAATGCCAATATTGCTGATGCTTGTGAAATTTACCTAGAGCTTCTTCAAAATAAAGAACCCAATCCACATTTCACCAAAGTGAAATCTAACTTTGATAAAGCAATGACCCCTGTCCATTTTTTGGCACACCTGATGAATCTGAAATATAAAGGTGAAAAGTTATCACAGGATCAGGAGGAATCTGCTCGTGAATATTTACAGACTTTAAATCCAAAGTACTCGCAATACAATTCAAGTGAGAAGATGCACCTTTTCCGAAGTCATTACAAACACTATTTCACCTGCACTGCGGTGGAAGAATTTAAGTAAAACTGGAATAGATGCAGAATTTCTCCAATTAATGGAACATCTTCAGGGATGTCCTGCATCATCAAAATCTCTGGAGTGTATTTTTTCTAATTTTTTTTTCATCCAAAACAAGATTAGAAATAGACTTGGTTTACAAAAAGCCTCTAAATTAGTATTTTGTTATATGAAGCTAAAATCCAATGTGGAAGGGGAAAATGAAGAATATGATTATGATTGGTAAACGTTTGGGAATATGTGTGGTGTATAAATATTTAAATAAATGCACTTCATTGTCTGTTTTTGCAGATCTTACTTTTTTTTTTTAACCTTTCAAGCTATTTACTTAGAACTCATTTTTGACATTTTTAAAGGTTGGTTTGAATTTATATTTATGTTTTTAATAATCAGTTTTTCCCATGTGGGAAAAACATAGTATTTCCCAGGACGGTAAATACCGGTTTTTACCATGGTATTTACCAGGGGTGGGAAAAACCTTGCCACCCCCGGTTATTTTATACCTTTTGAATTGACGAAGTTAAGGATTTTTTACTTCTTCAAACCCTCTTTTTGTTTTCGTTTTTAATTTTTTTTGCGGTACGAATAGGTCCTATCAAAAACTTGTGATTATAAAAGTTGTAGATAATATTAAGGAGATTTATAATAAAATTAATTGGAATTGATATCATGAGAATTGACGAAGTTATGAATTTTTTTCTCCCAAAAACCGTATTTTTTGCGCCCCTTGAGCTCATTTTTAACTTTATCAAAAATCTGTGATACATAAAATTTTAGCCCTATTTTTAGAAGTAATAAAAACTTTAAACTGATTTGATATGTACAAAAATTAAGAAGTTATGGGGGGTTTTCGGTTTTCACAAAACCCCTCCCTATTTCCATCCCCTTGGTCCGATTTTGCCCATTAACGAACTTGACCGAGATTTTATGCCCATTGATTTTATGTATCAGTTTGGAAGAGATTGGTGCAGAATTACGAAAGTTATCGTGTCCAGAAGAAAGTGATATATATAGATAGACAGATAGATAGATAGATAGATAGATAGATAGATAGATAGATAGATAAAGTTTTTTACTGAGGGTGGTTTTGGGTTCTAGGGGTCATGATCGGTGTAGATCTGCAAAAATGTTTCAGAAATTCCAACATAAGAACGATCCCAATAGGTAGTATTTCATACGAAATCTACCTAAAAACCACAAACCATCAATTCTCATCAAATATATATACTGTAAAAAAAAGACGTTTTAAGAAGGAGTTTAAGAAGAAGTTAAAGAAGGTGTATATCCACAATATTTATAACACTTAACTATAAAAATCCCAAAATTATCAAATTTAAACTATACAGGTAAAAAATCAGGACCAGTTATGCAATAATTTTCATTAATTATCTTATATATATATATATATATATATGTGTGTGTGTGTGTGTCATTATAATTGAAATAGTGTAATTTGAAAAAAATACACCGTAAACAATATTCCCCAGGAGTCCGTAATGTAACGGAGAGTCAAGGCATTATTTTCTCCTTATTAATGCCGTGTATTATTCTTTCCACAGAGAGAAAAAATAAAGAAATATATTTAGATTTAAAGGGTGTTGAAACTAATTTTGTGTTAATTATTTCTTTATTTCTTTTTTTTTTTTTCCCAGCCAGTGCAAAAATCTATTTATTTTGAAAAGTAATAAATATTCTAATCATATTCTTATTATGTTGAGTTTGGAGATTTTAAAATAAACATTTATAATATCTGCGGGGTTTTTTTTCAGTCGCCAAAAAAAAAAAAAAAAAAAAGAGTCATTGCCAAAAAGGAGAACATTTATCGAAGGATTTAAACTCATTAGAATTCCCGGTAAGCTACTATTGGCCGCCTGATAAGAATGCAAAGCATTAGTTTCAAAGAAGGCGGGGTTATATAAATGACATTTTACAGCCAATAGATGGATGATAACGCCATCTGGTGGCTTTAGAAAAGTGAGCATCATTATTTAGAAAAGGTTTAATTATGGGAAAATATTATATTACCACGGGCGAAAATATACAATAACCCTGTCCGATTTTCTCACTATTCGGATGCCATCAATTCTCAAGTAAACGATTTCCTGTTCACCGAACGTATTTTGCAGATACACATGATACATTAACAACAATGACACTACATTAAAATTAATATTATTTTGTTAGTCTTGGATGCATAAATTAAGAAGTTGTATAAATGTTTAATTGACAATTTATAGCATTCTAAAAACCGATACTCTGACTTGGGGAAACTGATTAATACGCTATAAAACTAGTTGGATGTGCCAATCCCAAAATTTTCTTCTATCTCAAACATCTTAATATTTCAAAAAGTAGTTACACATATTAATACTTCAATATTATTAGTTCAATACTATACCAACTTTGATTTTAATCTTAAATTTCTGTTTCAGTCAATTAATCGGAGTAAAATCGAGTTAATATAGATCATATTTTTTAAAATCAATAGTTTTTCCTTATTCTGTTGTACATCAGCTGTTTGCGAATAGCCGGCTTAGCAGGATGCGAGTTCCAGTCGTTGCACGATCCGCCGCCGACAGAAAATAGCACTACGAAAAATCGAGGAAATTATACAAAAATCACTATCACAGCGCCTCTTTCCCGTTGAATATTTCCAAATTCAAGGAGGATATGCTGGCCATAGCCGAAAGCATGCGCAAAAAATTTAATTCAATACTATGCATAACTTTATACACATTTCGATGGCAAAATAAAGAAAAAGTCACAAAAATCGCTATTACAGAAACCCCTTCCGGCAGAATATTTTCAAATTCAAGGAGAAACTACTAGCCACAGCCAAATACATACACAAAAAATTTGGCTCACTTCTGTGCATAGCTTCATACACTTTTCGATGCTACAATAATGAAAATGGCACAGACATCGCTATTACAGCGCCCCCTTTCCGGCGGAACATTTCCAAATTGAAGGAGGACCTAGTGAAGATAGCCAAAAACATAACAAAAAATTTGGTTCAAATCTATGCATAACTTCATACACTTTTCGATGGTACAATGGCGACACACGGACAGGCACTCGGACGGACATACAGACATTTTGTATAAACATGTTTTTGGGGATGGGATCTCTGACCCCCCAAAATGTGTAAATCCATCGAAAAAAAATTTCGATTACAATACTTTCTTCTATTGAAGACAGAAAAAAATAAAAATACTCGGAAATGTTTCTGAAAATAGTGGCAGCCAAAGAAACTTTGATTTTATGAATGCTTTTGAAATCTCTAAAATATATTGATTTTTCAGTTTTCTAAAGATAAAGAATGCTTTTGAGAATCATGGGTAACTCGGAAGCAATTATGGTATATTTTCGTAGATTAAGAAACATTTGTATTTCGCTACAGTGTACTAATGTGCTCTATTACATAAAACTTTTAAATATTTTACAAAATATTATATCAAAAAATAACTACCCCGTACTAGCATGTTAGCGTTTTCTGTAGAATGACCGACATACATAAATCAGCAATAGTTCAACAGTTTTTTTTTTTTTTTTTTTTTTTTTTTTCTTTTGCTGTTTGCATCATTTGGCAAGAAATCTCAGTGTCCTAATTCAGAATTGCACCAAGCTGTTTAAAAAAGCGTCCAAACTCTAAAAAAAACAAAGAAGTACTGTTTTTAGGTGCGTTTGTAAGAATATAAATACGTAACACCATAGTCATCGTCGATCTGTTCGTCCATAGCATAAAACAGCGCAAAAATTACCCAACCGAATGGTTTGAAATTTCATAAACATAACTGTAGCAGAATTTTGTCGGGTCATATCAAATTTTATGAAAATCGCGTGTATAGTTCAATTACAGAGACACTCAAAAGTATTCCATTATATTACGGCCAATATGAAAAAATAGTTTCAAGTGCATTTTAATGATGTTACACTCTTTCGAACATAATGAAATTGACATGCATTTATAACGTGCACTAAAATATATATTCTGTAGACTATGCTGTGCAAAGAATAATTATTATTCATTTGCAGGGCCACACAAAAGAATTCCGTTACATGATGGTATAGAGGGAAACAGTGTTTTCGGAGTAATTACGTTAAACTGTTTCACATATAATGAAATTCATATACGTTGCCGATGTTTACTACAAGTTACTTCCTATATAATAGAAAGTGCATAGTATTTACAGGAACACACAAAAGATTTCGGATACTATAATGTATCCGAAATACTGCGAAGTATAGCGATGATTTCTGGAACAAACTGATGTGCTTGGTGTGTTTGTTCTATTTCCAGATTTGTTTTAAGAACACAAAATAGCGTACCTTTAATTTACAAGAAACAGGATCGTCTGAAATTATATTTACTACAGGCCATCTCTCTGTTAAAGACGGTTTGAAGTCCTAAAATTGTATGCACAATTTATGCACAGAACCTATATAGTTATAATTTAAATAAATACAATATAAAATAAAATTTCGTTAAAGTACGGAAATTGTGACATCAGTACTATTTCCGTATTTTGTCGGATTTTTTTTCAATCAATTTCAATCGTAACTTTTCAAAAATACATCTACATCAAGAGGAGAAATTCTCTATTTAACTCAATCTACAGTAAACAAGCACAGACTGGAGCGGGTTACTGGATAATTACTGGAACGGTATACGAACTAAGGAACGATAACTTTCCAAAGCTCCACCTTGACCATTCAGCTATTATTACACAAGTCAAGTTTCAAGTATCGATATTTATTGAGTGTACATAAGTACACATACTTACAGGGGCGTCACGATGGGGGGTTATGGGGGGGTGCCTCCCCCTCCAATATATGTGAACTTGGGAAATTTGAGCTTAGAGTTGGAAAATTTTAGATTTTTTGAAGACTTTTTCTTTTTTTTTTAGTAATAGTAAAAAAATATGAAATTTTTATTGTTTTGCTAACTACACTCTTAATTCAAAAGAACGAATTATTAACTCAACAAAAGAACGAAAAGTTTTACGCGTGTTTTTGTTCTTTCTGAGCATCTGTTTTATCAAAAAGAGACATTTTCAACAAAAAACTGGTTTACCAAATCATCCTTTTAGGAGTAGCATCCCCAGGACTGCTCATTTCAGACCGGAACAGAAAAATATCTTTAAAAGAGCGGTTTAAGAAGCTTCTCTATTGGTTGAAATCCTGTAACGCGATATGTAGTTTGGCAGAGGAAGAATCGAGAATCGCTTTGAAAAGGGAGTCGCTTGTTTGTTTCAAGCATCAAAGCTTAGCGTTACCTACAAGATTAAAACATTATTACAATTATAATGTGATTGATTTAAAAATGGCATAGAATAAGATAGATGGATTATGCCCACTAAAGCAGGGGGGGGGGGGGGAATCATCACAAAGAATTGGATAAATTTCGTTTTTGTTTCCCAGCTAAAACCAAGATGGCTACCGGCGATTCTACGATTGTACTAATACTGAAAATTCTAAGGTAAAGTACGTTGTTTTACTTCATCTTTCTTGTAATTCCTTCGCCATTCCTTGTTGTATTTTCACATTGTATATATGATTTTTTGCGTTATTTAACGTTAATACTTTTAAACCGGAAACATGAACTTCTTAAATTACTTTCTTTTTCTTTTTTTTTTTTAATACATCTGTTCCATAATTTTTATAATCAATAAAATGCACTTAGATATGTAGTTTTCTTGAATTCAAATTGTGTAAAATTACGCTAATTGGTATTTACCTTATTAAACATATATCATTTTGTGCTTATATTATTGATTATTAATATACTACTTTGCTCATGACACTCAGAAATCTTTCCGGAACACAACTCATGATTATAAAAATTATTAAATTATTATTAACTTATAATATATGTTCTATTTTTTTTCTTTTTTATGTTTCAGTAAGTACAAGTATTTAATAAATTGTATTCATTCAGATAGTTGTACACATCTACACTTTAAATATTATTTTTTTAATTGCCACAGTATTATGTAAATAGTACGAAATGTTAAAGATAATTTAAAAAAAAGTATCAGAAAATAATAGATTAGTAAAAAATATTATCAATTTATTTTATGACACAACAAGCTTGACCTTTTTCTTAAATTATAATTTTGTGAATTTTTATTTTTGTGTTATACTTCGCTCTGTTCATATTCAAAAGTTTAACTAAACAAAAGTCTGCAGTTATGTAACACATGAGTTCTATATTCCATAATTATTTATCTGTGTCATAAGCAAAATATATTAATAAGATATAATAATATCAGAAATAATTAAAGAAATCGACATTTCCGGATTAAAACTAATAACGTTAAAATTATATATACAATGTGAAAATATTAAAAAGAAAAAAATCATAATAAGAAAGATAAAATAAAAAAAGCGCACTTCAGGATATTGACAAGGTAGAAAATCTTGTCTTGTTACGATGCGAATTTATCTTTTATTATTATTATTATTTAATTTATCTTTTGGAAATGAAAAACAAAATTTCTTCTGCATCTAGATTAAAATAAAACAATATGGAGTTTTAAAAGTAATACATTTTGCAAACTGGGGAGTTATATATGTTAAAAAACAAACAAAAAAAAATCTGAAAATAAGAGGAAAATAATTTATTTTGCCTATTAAATTTGACAAAAAAAGGGATTTAAAAATGACTTCTCAATAATGAGTGCAGTCACTCGTTTTGCCTATTAATTTAGTCGAAAAAAAGAGCGAAAACAGCTTATCAAAAAGGAATGAAAAAAAACCACTCCGCAAGATGGATGAAATTCACTCCTATAGGATAAGTGCATTTTCAATACTGAAAAGGAGTGAAAATACACTCAGTCGGAGTTAAAATCGCTGAATTTTTTTAAGAGAGTACTTTTCTGAGTTCTGTAACAGTAAACAAGTTAAATTATCAAAAGAAGTACAAAAAGCATCCAGACTCAATTTGTCATTCCGTTTCTCTGTGCAACGAAAATATCATATATCTACCAGTCCTGAATTTCCCTATTGTTATCCATCAACAGTGTCTCTAGTCTATTCCCTTTATTTCTTCCAAATCTTTGTTCTTTTCTCAAAATAACATGACGGTATTTTCATATGAAGTGCGATTATGATTCGTACGTAATAGAAGATAAAAAAAATTGAAAACCTTAAACTAATGTTGGCTTTCTCTAATTATATGCAATTTTTCTAGATTTAAATCAAACATTTACTGTATTGTTTGAAATTGCTTCCTTAACTATTCCTTTAGCAATTGGGTATCTTATTATTTTCATGCTCAATGATTTCAAGATAGGAAAATAGAAATTAATCTAGTTTTGATTTTAGTTATTTAAATGAAAGCGGTGTACTTAAACTTTCATTGAACAAACCAATAATTATAATTTTTATGTTTTTAGTTTCAGTATTTTTCTTTGGAAAGGATGTTTTACATATAAGTATCATTATCATAAGCACACATTGCACATATCATTTCAGTTGCAAAATGAAGCAATTTGTTTCAAGTTGGGGAATTTTTGAATTCTCCCCCCGCCGAAAAAATATTTGTAGCTACGCCCCTGCATACTTAAGTGTAATAATCTGTTCTTACATATATGTCTGTCTAATATTCTTACACATAATCCTCTGTAATATTCTGTTCTTACACATACAGCTGTGTAAAATGCGTACGCATATTTCTATGTTATATTATGTTCTTACGCATAATATAATATTATAATATGTTCTTACACTACTGTGTAAATAATATTCTTACACATATATCGATTTAATATGCAAAATACACAGATATTTGTGTAATACACACAAATTATAAATTTGCATTAACACACCAATTCGGGTAAATCCGAAACACTTTCTACATTTACACACTTGTTTGATTTGAAGGGATAAGAAATTACAGACTTTCACTAAGCCAACAAACACGCACAAATACAGGTAAATTTCTACGAGAAAGTGTAAATTTTATGAAAAAAGTGTAACTTTTACAAATTTACACGTATACTTATATAAAAGTGACTAATTTAAGCATTTATTTTTTAGAGTGTAAGTATATGATTGAGATAATAGCCATTTTAAAAAGATTTGGATTTCAAAATTAACTATGCTTTCGAAACATAAAGCAAGGCATTTATGGAAGAAATATAAAATCTACTGTTGTTAAACCTTTGATTACGATGTCGGGATATATATGTCCCAGCGAATAACTTTTAATTCTATTAGTATAACTTTTTGGAAAATAATCTCTGCCCTACACTTACATTAGGATATTTGCAAGCGAAATCTATCAGAAAGAAATTTTTTTGTAAATCGTGGTACGAATCAATATAGAAATAATCGCCAGTCCTGGTAATAAAAAAACTAATAGAACTAGTATAAAATTTTTTTATATCAAATTATCTTTAATGGGATTTATAAGTACCGTTGGCATATAAAGAGATGGAGGATTGGAGGATTTCGGTTTCTAAAACCGTAGAAAAGTATTGGTACTTATTTATTAATTGCCAAAATGTTTTATTTAAAAAATATATTTGGTGCATGAAAGTGATATTTGTTCGATTAAAAGGACAGTTTGATTTTTTTTTCTTTGTGAATTTTTTGATAAAAAATATCTTCGCCTAACGTATTTTAGTTTCGGGCTAAGAAATCTTTAAACTGACACCACATTGATCACATTTAAATAACATTTGTAAAGTATGATTCATAATCCTATTTTCAGCGTTGAATTTGTTTGATTTTACCACTTTGCTTGCGCATACAAAGAGAAAGTTTATTGATGTTCTTGAAGTAGATTTTATTACTTCTGTTATTTATAAACTACGATAATAGAAGCGTATTATACTACATGACATGTAGCTACATTAATGAGCTTTAATAATTATATTCAATCACTGCCATTTCCTCTATATTTCTTTGTTACTCTTCATTCTTTCATATTACGCAAACGTATTCTACTTTCTATTTTCCTTTATTTATCCGAGAGTCATCAAAGAATATTTGCTAAGCATTTCCATTTGTTGAATGGCTTTAGTTGTTCTGTTCCGGAAGAGCAGGTGCACAGCTGACAGTTTCTCAAAGGCAATACACGCAATCGTAAGAAGAAAGCTTTATTCCTTTTATAAAGTAAGGAAATTATGCTAGGAAACATTTAGGTGACCTTTTTTATAGTTCTTTTCTTAGAGCTGAATACTTTTATTTAAAACTGAATCCGATTTAAAAAAAAGCAATTTAACAAATTACAACGACCATTTGGAAAATGATTTTTTCAAAGACTAAAATTTAAGACATAAAAAATCGCACGAAGTTGATCATACATTACGTACGTCATGGATTTCATTTTTCGGTACTGTACATTTTTAAACTTCTACGGAGCTAGTCATTCATTACGTACGTCATGGATTAAACATTAATATTCCTGGACCAATTTTAAATGAAATTTCATTCTTAAACTTCTAAACATCCCACAATATTACTTTTTACACCGTCGTATAGAGAAAAAAATGTACTTTTAAATGCAATTTGTTTGAAAGCTGTATCTCAATCTGTTTCTGAGTTATTAATTTTATTTTTTGTAGTTTTTATTACTTTTTTGTCATAGTGGAAACAGAAGTATCCATCTCTGTTGAAAGTAAAGGTAAAATACAGATTACTGTATAGACCAATGAGAAAACGAATAAAATGCGGGATTCAACTAATAAAACGCTCCAGATATGTTTTTGATTTCCTACCCTGACCGAGGACAACAACCATTTTTCCAAATGGTTAAAAAAAGAAAATCCCTAAGAAATCATTTTAAGAAATGATTAGGGTTCGTTTATTGGTTGAATGGGGTTTAATGTCACAAAGTCTCCTTAGGGACGTATTGCGTGATATGATTAGGGTTAATCATCTATTTTATTAACCATTTGGGTTGGGTTGGGTTGATTTTTGACGGCCAATTATCTACACTAGGGATATAGGTCCGGGGGGGGGGGTGCCCTCCGTGGGGGGTCTTTCTAAGGGAACCTAATCCGTATTTATGCATGGAAAATCCACGGCTCGAAGAAAACCACGAAAACTCCAAACGATTAGGCCGACGGGCGCGATTGGGTATTAACCATTTAGGAAAATGGTTATTGTCCTCGGTCAAGGTAGGAAATCAAAAACATATCTGAAGCGTTTTATTAGTTGAATCCGCATTTTATTCGTTTTCTGATTGGTATATACAGTAATCTGTATTTTCTCTTTACTTTCAACAGAGATGGATACTTCTGTTGGCACTATGACAAAAAAGTAATAAAAACTACAAAAATAATAATAATAATAACTCAGAAACAAATTGAGATACAGTTTTCAAACAAATTGCATTTAAAAGTACATTTTTTTCTCTATACGACGGTGTAAAATGTAATATTGTGGTATGTTTAGAAGTTTAAGAATGAAATTTCATTTTAAATTGGTCCAGGAATATTAATGCTTAATCCATGGCGTACGTAATGTATGACCAGCTCCGCAGAAGTTTAAAAATTTACAGTACCGAAAAATGTAATCCATGGCGTACGTAATGTATGATCAACTCCGTGCGATTTTTTATGTCTTAAATTTTAGTCTTTGAAAAAGTCATTTTCCAAATGGTCGTTGTAATTTGTTAATTTGCATTTTTTTCTTTATTATTTTATTTTATTTTATTTTATTTTATTTTTGTTACAATTGTAAGAAAAGTTTTTCTGCGCCATTAATAAGTGGAATTGTAATTTTAATTTACTTTATTTATTTATTTATTTATTTATTTTATTTTATTTTTTGCATCAAAGACGAGTTCGATTTTTTTTATTTTTCTGAAAACATATAAATGAATAATTCAAAATTTCATTTGGCATATTTACTAGATTGATAAATGAATGTTTAGATACGCTAACCCGGTGCGCAAGTTTTTGTTTCTAAGATCATTCTTCGCTTTATTAAGGCCTACGATGTGGAATCCGTCGAACTTCGACGAACTAAAATGTTAAGAATGAACTGTTTCATTGATTTATAATAAACCTGCAAAATTCGTTACAATAGAAAAAGCATCTTAATTTGGTCTGTCGAACAAATATTATTTTAACCTAAAATTAACAAAATACTATTTGTATAAAACTCAGTTGTCCGGGGGTCGCATTCTACAGGGAAAATATTATTGTTCCTGCCACTATTTTGAAAATATCTTCATAGTACCTTTCTATAACAAATTTATATAAAAAATATGAAGATTATTGATTAATAGTTCTGGTAGAAACAATAAAATTTCCCCTATGGAATCCGAGCCCTGGTTGTCAGAATTTTTAAAATGAAACTTTAATCGCATATGTAATCAGTAAAATATAATAAAAAAAAATTTTTTATAATGAAGTTATGAATTCAGTCTCTTATGCTTCGTTTTCCCGAATCAAAACAAAATATATTCTTGTTTCATACAATCAGATTTTTTCCTCTGTAAAATCTAAACCCGACATCATTTTCACCTTCTCATAATTTACATATTTACTTCTCATATCCGTATTCACCATGTTTAAAAAAGTGGTATTTTAATTTGATCATTTTAAATTCATTTCTACTCAAAACTTGAAATCACGATTGTCAACAACATATTTACATATGAACTGTCGCACTCTTAACTTCGGATACTAATCTCAATACCGAAGAGTAAAAAGCTGTAATTTATGTTTTTTAGACGCATTTGTGTTAAAATGTTTAGTATTATCTAAGAGATTGACCGTTTTCATTTAAATATGACATCATTTTTACATATTTAAGCCTTTGGCCTAGTGTTTCAAAATTAGTATCAGCACTCATGCAGAAGAAAAAAATATGGAAACTTTATAAGGAAAAATTAGTGTTTTCAAAAGCAGTACGTCATTTTCCATTCAAAATATGTGCAATATGTCCCTCATGGGATTTTGATCCACTTAATCTTATACAATGAAATTTAAATCATATAAAAAAGAAAAGAAAGAATATTTTGTATTTAAATTTTATAAAAAAAATAGCATAACTAAAGATAAATAAACATCATTATGCTTTCAATTCTGCAATAATAAAAGCTATCTAATTACGATCATTTTGAAGAAATTTCATAAAATATTTTTCAAATTAAAATATTAAAGTGGGGATATTAAAAAAACGGCTAGTGGCAAATTTTAACGGCAATTTTTGCCAAGATCCTTATTGTTTGATTGTATAACTCTACGAAGCGAATTCATCCAGGCGATAATCATCAAGTTCTTTAATATATGTCACTATTTTTAGAACAAAGGCTTCCAAACTGTGCATGCACATTGTATGTCACTGCTCTTCTATAAAGACTCTAAATTTTTGTGAAACATTACGCTTTATCAACCTGTGATTTAGATTACGTTAGTTTTAAAAGAACTTTTTTCACCTGTGAAAAATTTCAAAGCAGCTGGGGTGAAATGAGGTACTTCTACACAACATATTTCAGTTTTAAGAATTAAAAAACACGTTTTTTTAATAAAATGACGTCATTTACATCCACTAAAGCATTTCACTTTTATGATCCAATCTTAAACAACATCTGTATAGATGACGTTATTATCGCAGAATAATACACAAACACAACAAAAAGCAATATCGCCATTCAAGAGCAACATTAGGCAAATAAAAACCGGATGTTTAATGTTACATATGCTTTCACTTGTTTTTGTTTATAATAGCTCCATGTTTTATAAGAAATCATTTTTTTCAAATTTTGGAAAATATTATTACACACGGATAAATAAAATTGCATTTTTTCAGCTTTCTGATACGAAATAAGTAATTGTGAAGGAAAGTCACACAATTATTTAAAATATGTTTTCGTAAAGAGAAAGTGTTCTGTCGTTTGTAAAATATTTTTGCTATAAACTAAGAAACATTTAATCGATGAATAGAAACGAAATAAAACCAAAATTTACCGGATTTTATAGCAGACAGTATTTTTTAACATAGCATGTATTTTGATTTCAATTTTTATGAGGAAATGGCAACAAAAAATGCAGTAATCTAATAATCTAGTAATCCTTTCACTTTTAATAGAAATGGAGTACTTCTGTTGCCAAAATTACAAAATTGGTACTAAAAACTATAAAAAAATTTATATCTCAAAAGTAAATTGAGATACAGCTTTTAAACAAATTGCATTTAAAGGTACATTTTTTTTCCTTATACGACGGTATAAAAACTGAAAGTGCGATGTGTAGA
Source organism: Maratus speciosus (assembly GCA_963932465.1). Classification (NCBI taxonomy): domain Eukaryota; kingdom Metazoa; phylum Arthropoda; class Arachnida; order Araneae; family Salticidae; genus Maratus; species Maratus speciosus. Next base: position 347,174,779 of record OZ010790.1, read on the forward strand.
AGTTTAAAAATTTTCAATAGCGGAAATTGCAAAACTAAAATTCATTTCAAATTTGAAAATGTTGCCATTCGCAGAATGACATATGTGTTCCGCACAGATATGTTTGTCCTTTATAATATAAATAAATATGTGTCTCTTACGTTACCAAGTTCAGAATTTTTGTTTGGTCATTTATGTTACAACGAAAAAAAAAGTCAGATATTAAAAATTATTTAGATATTTTGTATTGTTAAAGCAGAAATTACCTAGCAATTTTTCGGATAAATAAGAACTACAATTGACATATTTAAAGCAGATTTAAAAAGATTTATTAAATTTTTTGATGAGAGGTAACTGCAAAGGGTAATTTATTTACCTATAAAATTTAAATAACCTATTTAACTCATGATTTTCACACTATTTTAGCTTTGAATAGCCATTGTCACTTAGACTTGTTACACACTGTATATTTCATTAATAGATTTCCAAAACAAAGGAGGTTATAAATTCGTTTGTCTTTTTTAGGTATATTTCGTAAGAAATACTACCTATTACATTCTGCCCTATTATTCTGAAATATCCCCTATATTTCTTAAAAATGTTTCCAGATCTACGCCGATCATGACCCCTTGAACACAAAACCACCCCCAGTTCTAAACGTTATCTATCTAATCTATCTATATCACTTTTTTATGGACACAATAACTTAAGTAATTCTGCACAAATCTCTTCCAAACTGATACATAAAATCAAGGGGCATAAAATCTCGGTCAAGTTCATTAATAGGCAAAATCGGAATAGGCGGCGGGGCGAAAACCGAAAAAAACCCATAACGTCTTAATTATAATACATATCGAATCAGTTTAAAGTTATCATTTTTTCTAAAAAAAGGGCCAAAAGTTTATGTATGACAGATTTTTGATAAAATAAAAAATGGGTTCAAGTGGCGAAAAAAATGGGTTTTTGGGGAGAAAAATTTCATAACTTCATTAATTCTCAAGATATCAAATTAGAAATCTTCTTAATATTATTCACAACTTTTACATTGACAAGTTTTTGATAGAACCAACTCGTAACGCAAAAAAAAAAAAAAAAAAAAAAAAAAAAAAAAAAAAAAAAAAAAATTAAAAACGAAAACAAAAAGGGTGGGTTGAAGAAGAAAAAAATCCATAACTTCGTCAATTCACAAGATATAAAATCCGCATGAATTTATTATATATCTTCTTAATATTATCTATCACTTTTATATTGATAAGTTTTTAATATGACCAATTCTTACGGAAAGAACAAATTTAAAATACATAGCGGTTGAAGAAAAAAATCATCCTATTAAGGGTGTACTCAAATCCAAACTGCTTATTTTCTAACTCATTTTTAAATTCATTTTTGCTCTCAAACGCATCCAATTGGTAGATTTTCTTATTCAGAAACTATATAATGTTTCGCAATGGTCGATTTTTTGATAAGAGGTAGAATATGTATCAAAAAATGATGTCAAAGTGGACATTTTGAACAGAATTTCCCTGAGCGATTGTATTAGGAACGAAAAATATTGTCCCACTTAGGAAATAATTGTTTATAAATCAAGTTCTAATTAATTGAACGATATAAAACAGGTTGCTTATAAATCTCTTTAAAAATCACGTCAGCAAGTTTCATGTTTTTTCTTTTAAAAATGAATCTGAAACTGTGTCAGAAAATTTCGAGTTGTTGAGCATGGAAAAGTATATTTTTGAATACCGCCTTAACACGATTTTGATAAAAACAATAAAATTAAAAACTCGTCAAAAGCGGTCAGATAAAATTGTTAAAGTGGGTTTATCTCTAATCATGATTTAATTTTTGTTGTTGAAATTAGTACTTAACTTCGAAATCTACCTGTGCCTATAGGCCGAGCCGGGAGGGATTTTTTTCTATGTATATCTACACATAAATTTTCAGCGAAATTTTCATATTTTCTGTTGTTGTTGAAAAGGTCTCACCCTGCAGATGGTACGATACGACCTGTGCAAAGCTCTAATGTTTATAACAATAAAGTGTTGTCATAAAAACATGAAACAACCCCATAATGTCGGTTTTATTTTTTTCCTTAAAAATACTTGCTGTAATGAACTTCTTTGAGAATTTCCCATGCATATTTTTTAATGATAAAAGATTCTAGCTCTAAAAAATATCCGCATTTTTATATTATTTTTACAACTAATAAAATGCATCTGAAGCTTATAAGACAAATAATTTTCTAAGTTAAAACAAGCGTAAAATACAAAATTAGCAAAATATGATCTTTTAAGAGCAAGTTCTTTTACAACGACTACAGTAAATTAAAAATGATCTATAAATCGTCACTGTTGGGTGCCAATGCGGTACTGCAGCCTATCCACTTAAAAATTTCAAAAATCCTCACTATTACTATCCCCTATATTTTATTTTCCAAATGATAGGAATAAATGTTTCCAATAGTCTAAATGTTTTAACTTTTCCTTCGCTTTGAAATAAAAATATTTTCTCCCATTTTTATTTGCTTTCATTCGCTTGTCACTAGTTTCAGATTATTTGATTGCTTTGATATTTTGACAGTTCAAATAAAATACAGCTTGATTATCAAATAACGTGGAAGTAATAATGTCACGCTAAGGCTCTCGCAATTTTGCTGAAAATTATGTTTCTCTTACAAATCAAATTCTTTCTTATAGCCACAAAAATATTATTCGAGAGCATTTTTTCAGTAGAAATACTTGAATTACTGTTATTAGTAACAGTTATTCTAAAATCCAAACCCGCAGCTTTCTCACAGAATTACGAAAAAACAATTTATTACGCATGAAAGTTTCACATGTAGAAGAAGGGGTGCTAATATGGACCCCCATTTACTTTTCAGCCAATAACGTTCAGCATCACAACGTTTTTTACTGATCGTGGGCGTGAATGAATTCAGTAGCATGCTCTTATAATGCTTGAAATTGTTGTTTGTTTGATGTTTCTTGAGTAAATATAATAAAGAGTTTTAGATGAAAAGTTAAAAAGCTCTCCAATTGAAAAAACGTGTATGTAAAATGATCTTGTTCAGTGATTCAAATGAAAAGAAAATGCAGCCATAGAAAATGAAAATATTTATTGTCACAGCAACATTAAACATTGCGAAGTTATTAGAAAGACCATTTGCAAGAACAAAGTGCGTACAATACTATCAAAACACCTGAAATTAGCAACTGTTAGAATCATTTAAAAAAGGAAGATTGGCAAACCTTTAACGGCAGAGGTCACAAACATAAACAGCGATTTGACCGCTCTTGAATACTCAGTATCACACCACATTTCACATAATATGCCCACGATTCACTTTTCCCCTCGGTAATTATCTTTGAATATTGCTTCATAGAACATGCATAGATAGCGTCGTCTTACTTGAACCCTCAGAGACCACCGACCAGACCCTACCTCCCGAGCTTTAGCCCAGGTTAACGGGTTTTTTTGTCTGGTGCAGCGGGGCGCTGTAATGTGGTACAGACGCCAGATCGCCGCAGGCGGTCACGCGCAAGCGGTGATCCCGATAAGTACACGGGCCGACTAAGTGAGCTAAGCCGATGTGTCTGATTTTTTGAGTGCTCTTTCTTAAACTTTGTTAGGCGCTGCACACCACATACTTGCCGTGCCAGATGGAATAGGGCTGGATAATTTTGTGCCTAGGAGGTGGCAACATCTTAGCTGAGAAGAGGAGCAATTTTGAGGGAAAATTAAAAAAAATAGACAAATACTTTAAAACTGAGTTGAATGAACTATATGGAGATGAACAATATATAAAATGGCCGAGAAGTTAAGATTTGCCGCAGAAGGGATAATTTTGGGCCGAGATGCAAGGCAGACGAATCACTGCAGAGGAAGACGGGAGCTCGCCTTTCTACCGTACCCCACCGGGTAAAAACTGGCTCCGTGGGCTTTCCTATTGGAGCGGGTCCGGTAGCTCGTGCGTACAATGTCCTATTGCACCTAATAAAGAGGCAAACTGTCAAAAAAAGGAAAGGGGAGAGAGCTCCCCCAAGTGGCCCCCTTAGGAGATAAAGGTGAAGAGGACCAATTTCTGCTGGCCGTTACTGAACCTAGGCCAGGGCCCACTAACCTCTCACACTCTGGTATAAGCCCAGCCTCTCACGTTGGGATATAAGGCCCCTGGTTCGCGTGGCCTGTAATTAGGATGGTGTTGCGCCAATCTAACAATAAATTAAAATTACTGATCTCAACCCTAGTATTAGGGCTTTAAGAATACTAATTAGAGACTATATTTAAGGTTACCTAAACTATACAATGACTTATATCCACATGAAAACTATTATCAAAAATTAAAGCTACACTTCCAACTTGGAGTTTTATACATTGCCTACGCTGATGAGAAACTTAAAAATGATGTGCGACCACCGTGGCACATGGGAAGAGGAGGGGAAAAAAACTTTAAGGACACCGAAAAAGGCCAGCGTTACTCATAGTTGCCAGAAGACGACTATTGACTCCTTCTCGAGCTGGAAGTTGGAACGATGAATCGTCGGATGGTCTACTTGAAGTCAGATTCGTCAGAGTAGTTTTCATTTTCAAACAGTTTGCGTTTGACATCAACGTTTGGCCCGTGGCTGGTGGCCCCTCACACTTTGAATCGGTTCTTTTTTGTTTTCTTCCATTACCTCTCTGAGAACCTGTTTCACCTTTTCAGCTGAGTTCTCAAGAGAAGCTTTGCATGGAGAGGTAGTTATGTGATGACATAGAGCATGTTATTTTCAATGTTGAGTTGAGGATCTGGTAAAACGTCTTGAGGTGAACTTGAATACGACGTTCTGGCACGCAGATCTAGAGCATAGAGTAGGAGGAACATTGTCTTGATCACTAGAACTGTCGCTTTGTCTTTGTGGATGGAGTGCTCAGGCTATGATATCCGAACCGGGTAAAATCTTTCTGTTGCAATGACAGATGCCTGTGACTCTAAACGATTTAGTCTCTTTATAACAGAGGGTTATAGATAACATGGAACGCATGTTATTTCTCCTAAAGTAGTCCTGAAGAAAATTTCAAAGACAGTCGAACATAAACTCAATGAAGGAGGTGCTTTCTGGATTCTTTTCTTTAATTATTTTGATGAATATTTACAGATGCGTGGTTCTATACATATATACAATAAAAATTCTCAAACACTTGATCTGGTTCTTCGAAATAAGGGAGGCTTAGCTTCATCAACAAACTGTAAAAAATTACAGCGATCATGCTTTTAAAATAAAAAAAATCGCTTCGTATCGTTCCAGCCACAACAAAACGAAGTCGCATTCTAAGGTAGGATGCGCGCGCATCGCGCGTCCTTCGTTGCCATGGGAGTAGAGAAAAAGTTTCTCTTCACACCACCTGAACTCTTAAAGAGTTCACAAATCAAAATTCCATCATAAAATCATAAAAATTCAATTTTTCGTATCAGTGGTTCAGTAATCTAATACAATTTTTAAAATTCGAATACAAAATACTAAATATAAGAATTCAAACAATATCTAATTAATCACTTAATTAGTCAAATTCAAAATATCAATAAAGTCTAAATAAAACACTTTAAATTCAAACGAAGTAAAAATAATGACAGTTAAATAACACACACAATTTTTTTTTGCAGTTAAATCATATACTTACTTATACTACCAAAATTCAAAGATTCTATATATAAATAAGACTAAAAATCAATAAAGAGAAAAAAAATATTTAGAGTCCTAAATGCAGAAAAAACAAACTAAATAAATGTCTATAAAAGTTTATGAATGTTTATAAAAAGTCTGCAAAAAGTCATTTGTTAGTCATTTTATATTTCAAAGGGATACAAGTGCTGTATGGATCTTTTTAAGATCCCACTCGCTGTTTTTATTTCGTATGAACGAATATTGCCATCTCTTCCAGGAATGGCGGTCTGAATCTTACCAAGTTTCCAAAGAAACTTATTTTTTGCGTCATCTTGAATTAAAACAATATCGCCCACTTTCAGTGACGTATGGGCATTAGGATTTTTCAATGAATGGGCTGTTTTTAAATCCATCAAATATTGTTTTTTCCATTTGGTCCACAATTGTTTCAATAGTAAAGATTGATATTTTTTTCTTTTCAGGAGTATTGATCTCTTTGAACAATCTTCAATTATTTCAAAAAAATTGATAGGAAATGAAAGTTCTTTTCCAAAATTTAAAAAGTGCATTGGAGTAAGAGGTTCTGGTTCATCGCTGTCGCTATATACATACGTCAGTGGTCGCGTATTCAAAACTGCTTCCACTTCTGTCAACAGAGTCGCTAATTCATCATAACTTAAGAGTGCTCTACCAATTACTTTTCTCAAACAGTCTTTGACTGACTTTACTAGTCGCTCATAGAAACCTCCCCACCATGCAGCTCTTTCTATTATATTCTTCCATATAATTCTCTCTTTTGTAATAAAATTTAAAAATACTTTGTCTGTCAGTATGTTGTATAAATTTTCGAGTTCACCTTTGGCCTTTTTGAAGGTTTTTGCGTTGTCAGAATAAATAATTTTGGGATTTCCTCGTCTAGCTGTGAATCTTCTGAATGCCATCAAAAAGAAATTTGTTGTCATATCAGACGCGAGTTCCAGGTGAATGGCTCTAGTCACACCGCAAGTAAACAGGACAATGTAAGATTTTTGCGTTTCTTTAAAATTTCTGATATAGATCGGACCGGCGAAGTCTAAACCGCAGATTGCGAATGGCGGTGCTTCACTAGCTCTGTCTTTTGGTAATGGTGCGGTGATCTGGTCTGCTGGTTTGGAGAAATATTTTTTACATATTATACAACTCCTGATAACACTCTTGACCAACTGACGACCTTTAGGTATCCAAAAACGAGATCTAATTTTTGCCAAAGTACTGGCTGTCCCTCCATGCATAATTTTCTCGTGCTCTTGACGAACTATTAGAGTAGTTAACCAGGAATGTTTGGGGAGAATTATTGGGTTTTTCTCTTCTGCGGACAGGTTAGAAAATTCGAGCCTTCCGCCCAACCTCATCAACCCGTTTTTGTCAATAAAGGGCATGAAATTTGATAAGTATGACATCTTATCCACTGATTTACTATTTTTTAGAGATTCTATTTCTTCCTTATAAAATTGTTTTTGTTCAGATTGTATCAAAAAAATTTCAGCTTCGAGTAATTCTTCGGTTGTTACTACGTCTTGCACTTCAGTTGATTTTTTAAGCTTCATAATGAATTTCTTTACCCAAACGGTAATTTTCAAAAGTTTCTCTAAATTACTATATTTTGAAATGTTTATGGGATTTTCGAGTTTTTTGACTAAGCACTCGCTCTGAAAAACATCGTTAGGATTTTTTTTGTATTCTAATTCATCTGAGTAAGCGATTTCTTTGTTTTCTGATATTGGCCAACACTCAGGAGGTAAACTTAGCCATTCTGGTCCCTGTAACCAAGTTGTATCATTGATTATCCTAGAGATTTTTGATCCTCGAGAAACTATATCAGCTGGATTGGCAGTACCAGGACAATGATACCAGTTATCAGGTGAGGTCAATTTATGGATCTCTTCAATTCTGTTTCTGACAAAGGGTTTAAACTTTTTAGGGGATCCTTTTATCCAAAAATAGGATATTTTTGAATCTGTCCAGTAATAAGTCGGTACATTCAATTTTAAAGCTTTCAAAATGTTACTACTTAGCTTGGCCGACAACAATGCGGCCATCAATTCAAGCCTTGGCAAGGTAAGCGCTTTCAGTGGAGCAACCCTGTTTTTCGAAGCAACAAAAACTGTTCGAACATTTTCGGTGGTTGTTGCTACACGTAAATAAGCAACCGTACCATAAGCCTTCATGCTCGAATCGGCAAAAATATGTAATTGTAGGTCATAATCATGCCAATTGGTGATGTCAGAAAAATTGTATCTGGGTACTGAAAAGTTTTTCAAATGAGGGAGTTCGTTACACCAGCTACTCCAAACTATACGTAAATCTTCGGGTAAGGTGTCATCCCAATCTAGACCCAAATTCCAAATTTGTTGAATTATACATTTTAGTCTTAATGTAAATGGTCCTAGGAATCCAAGTGGATCAAAAATCCTACCTAAAACTTGTAGAATAAATCGTTTGGTGTCTATTCTTTTTAAAACGAAATGAACTAAACCTCGAACATCAAAATAAAGTAAATATTTGGAATTATTCCAAGCGATTCCTAAAACTTTATAAGGGAGATTTTTTTCTCCAAAAGCTTCAGAATTAACTTCTGAAGTTATGCCATTTTCTTTCCATAGTTCACTAAGTGGTAAAGAGTTCGTATGCCATTTGTGTAAATGCATACTTGCATTTTCAAATATATCAATACATTGTAAACTCGTGGATAGGGCTTGATCAATATTTTCATGACTTCCTATAACGTCATCAACGTAGGTATTTTTATTTAAAAATTTTACTGTGTTTGGATATTGTTCGGTGTATTTTTTTTGGTGGTGTTTAATTGTTGCAGCCAATAAAAAGGGACTGCTACTAATTCCAAATAACACTCTGGTGAATCTATAAATTTCAAAGGGTTTAGAATTATCAAACAAATCTTGTGAAAATAAAAATCTTGTTACATCACGATCGTTTTCACCTATAATTATTTGTAGAAATGCTTGTTTTATATCAGTTGTAAAAGTTATGGGATTAAATCTAAACCGTAACAAAACATCAAATATTTCAGGATACAAATTTGGACCTACATGCAGGCAATTATTCAAAGACAGTGAGCCTGTGTCATGAGCAGAGGCATCGAAAACTATGCGTAATCTGCTCGTTGTCCTATCAGTTCTAATTATTTCTCGATGAGGTAAATAAAAAATTACATTTTGTTTTTCTTCAGGCTCTGTAACTAACTCAATAATACCTTATTTCAAATAATCTGCTAACACCTCCTTATACTCAAAAAATAATTCAGGGTTTTTAATCAATCTTTGTTTGAGTTTAAAAAATCTATATTCTGCAATTTTCCGATTGTCATTTAAACGTTCCCTTTCAAGCTTCCACGGAAATCGAACTGTATATCGCTTATCATTGTATTTAATTTCTGACTCAAACTGCTTCATAACATTGTTTTCCGAAAAATCTGAATCCTGTTTAGTATTAAAAAGGCCAGATGATTCGATATTCCAGAATTTTTCAATCTGTTCAGAAATAAAAATTTTTTCTACTATTACATTAAATGCTAAGGGCGTATAACTGTCAGTTGTTTTTCCCTGTAGACACCAACCAAAAATGGTGTCGACAGCTACTAATTTTTTATTCAAATGTTTTATATTTCCAGTAACAATCTCATAATAATAGTCAGCACCTATAAGTAATGTAATGGGTTCTTTGGATGTGGGTGTGTCCGCAAGGGTTAAATTTTCAAATTGTTTACTTTTCATCAAATCATTGATTTCAGGTGGGGGGATTTCAGTAGCTGATATTTGATTGGTGACTAGCGCTTCTATATCTAATTTTGAATTAGGTACATTTTTATTTCCAATAGTTAGTTTAACTACTTCAAAGGTTTTTTCAATGGGGTTCTTATTTCCAAATGTAAAAACCGACAATTTTTCTTTTCTTATTGCCTGTAAATTCAATTTATTTGCTATTTCTTCAGATGTAAAGGTTCGCATGCTCCCACAATCTAAAAGTAACCTAATTAGAGATTGTTTTCCGTTTGATTTTATTTTTACACAAGTTTGTAGAAGAATTTTATTATTTTCTGTAGAGGAAATAGCCGAAATTACTTTTTCACTAGCTTCATTTTCATTACCTTTTAATTCGGGTGTGTTTACTTCTTTTATTAATTTAGATTTTAGGCATATCGTTTGATTATGTCTGCCTGAACACTTCTTGCAACTAGTTTTAGAGTTACAATTTTTGATAACGTGTTTCCTGCCTAAGCAAAGATAACATCTTCCTTGAGATTTCAACAAATTTCTTTTAGTGTTTACATCAACAGCCTCACACAAATCAGATGAATGTTTACTATCGTTGCAAAAAATACAATGAGCCAGCTGCCTATCTGAAGTCGATTTATCATTCGAAATGTTCATAAATTCACAAGTAGATTTAAATTCAGATTTTGTTGTTTGACTCTTGATTTTTGTTTTATTATTTTCAAATGCTTTCATTCTCGAAAAAAATGTGTGTTCTCTGCTTTTTATTTCAGCGTGCAGAAAATCTAATAATTTATGTATATCTGAATGTGTTAAATTATCTACATTTTGTCTATTATATTCCAAAGCTAATTCTGCCGGTATTAATTTTAAAATTACGGCGATAAGCATGGAGCCATAATTTGCTGGTTCGAGTCTTAATGTGGACAAACATCGAACATTTATTTCTATATCACTGTGCAATTTCTTCAATTTTTGAATTTCGTTAGCCTTATAAACAGGGGATAAATTAAGAAGCTTGTTCAGGTGATGATTAATTATCACGTCTTTTTTACCATAACGCGATTCTAAAACTTTCAATGCTGCGTCATAATTAGCTTCTGATATTTCAAAACCTTGTACAGCATTAGCCGCAGCTCCAGATAAATAACTCTTCAGATAATGAAATTTTTCAATTTTCGAAAGCGATTTATTTTCCTGAATTGTATTTTTAAAGGTATTAAAAAATGAAATAAATTGCGTACAGTCGCCATAGAATTTTTGTATATTGAGTTTTGGCAATTTAACAACTGAGTTTTCATCATTAATCACATTCGATTTTAAATCTTGACTGTTATTTAAATCAACATTAACAATTTTTTTGTTTTCGGTTAATTTTTTCTTCACCCGGAATTTTGCAACTGATATTTTATCCACGTAATCATAAACAGAATTGATTTCAGTTTCATAGTCGTCTAACCCTAAAAGGGGCTCAATTTTCTCGTCAACTGACTTCAATAATTCTGCTTTAGTATCTAACTGAATAAATAATTCTTCTAAATTATCAAAATTTATTGGACTATCCTTCATAACATTTTCTATATTATTAATCAGCTTTGTTACTGCTGTTCTCAAAACTGTACGGTTCTTTTTCAACTTTTCTAAATCAGACATTTCGAAATAAAATATGAAAAACTTATCTTACCTTTGCTGTCTTCTTATCACTTACTATGCTCTATTTGTGTTTTGAAGACATTAAAAAAGTAACAAATACATTTTTTTTCTTTCTTTCCCGGCCGATGCACCATGAAGAAAATTTCAAAGACAGTCGAACATAAACTCAATGAAGGAGGTGCTTTCTGGATTCTTTTCTTTAATTATTTTGATGAATATTTAGAGATGCATGGTTCTATACATATATACAATAAAAATTCTCAAACACTTGATCTGGTTCTTCGAAATAAGGGAGGCTTAGCCTCATCAACAAACTGTAAAAAATTACAGCGATCATGCTTTTAAAATAAAAAAAATCGCTTCGTATCAGTTCCAGCCACAACAAAACGAAGTCGCATTCTAAGGTAGGATGCGCGCGCATCGCGCGTCCTTCGTTGCCATGGGAGCAGAGAAAAAGTTTCTCTTCAGTCCATATTGCAAGCAATGTGATCTTGAGAAAACACGTTTGTTTATCACTCAAATATTGAATAAATATATTCTACGATCATGAAAATTTGCAACCAGAAACGCCTAGTTGAAAATTTTGAGTTGAAAGGCGGATTAACAACAAGAATACGAATAAGTAAAAAAAAATCACTTACTTTGGAAAACTTTACCAAACGGTCAAAACACAAATACGTCACTATCTATTTCTCTATCAAGCATGACGAATTAGCTGTTTGGTTTCAGCTGTTTGGTGATTATTCAAATGTAGTTACAGTTGTAGTCGTTAGGAAGAAATCAGAATCAGAAACTGACGGACATATTAAAACAGAGCCCTTAATACCCCTCTTCCACTATTAATTGAGATTCTGGATAAGAGAGTGGATTCTAATTTTTGATAAACTAGGTAAATAGTCATAAAGTATGACTGGCAAAAAAATATAAATAATGTAAAAAAGCTAAATAAGAAATTTTCTTTTATTATATTACATTTAATTTGATTTTATAGCCTAAGAGGGACTGCTCAGACCAGGACCATAGTATCCCTCCCGGAGGTTTTAAAAAATTACAATGAAAAAATTACAATGTTCAGCAAGAGCTGTACCCTCTGTTAAATGCTACAAGGGGCGGGTTTGAAAATAAGTTGACTTAAGAAAAAAAATAACAATTACAAACTACGGTTAAAGACCAGATCGCCTACGGGGCGGCTCTGCCAAGGAAAAACCCTCAACGCAACAGACGGCAGAGACTGAGAAGAAGTTCTGGATCGGGAATTGCAGCTGACGGATTCTAGGTAGTTTGATAGATCTCTTAGAAAAGACATATTTTAAGTAACTTTCATCTAAGTGTCTATTTAGGATATTGCGAAGACATTCCTAAGGAGGGAAGGCAGGCTTCTTAATATGCCACTGTGCTGTTAGCGGGCATGTGAAATAATAATGGATGGGAGACGCCACTGAGCTACACTCGCAAAGGAATGTGCCTGCACATTTAAATTTGTGGAGGTAAGTTCGAAAGGGACCATGCTCCGTGAGAAACGTTGTTATGTATGGGGAGAGGTTGTAGTGGGCAGTATTGGGTACGCTCACAAAAAAATCGAACTAATTCAAACTCAAACTCAATTTCTTAAAAATGAGTCAAGTTCACGTTCGAATTCAAAATTTTTCAAACGAACTCGTTCAACTCAAACTCATCTATGAAAGTGAGCGAAGTTCACTAAAAACTCGTTTTAATATATATATATATATATATATATATTAGAACATCATCGTCCAAATTTACAAAATTTTGTGTACTAATCTTTTGGTTATTCAATATAAGGATCTTCATGGGCCCGGCCCAATTTTCCTTCCGACACTCAGTCCGGACTTGGTTTAGGGATTACTTTTTTCTAAAGGTTCGGGCCGAGATGGGCCGGGACTGGATTTATTTTCCGGCCCAACTCGGGGCTGGACTGCATTCTTCTGGAGATCTGAACAGGCATAAATTTTCAGCCTCAGTTCCAACCCAGCTCATATGAAGATCACTGAATCGCCACGTTCCACGTTCTGGCCCATTCCGTAAAAATATCAATAAAATTTGTCCCAGCCCTTTTTTTTTTATTGTTGATTTCTTTTCACAATTGCATTAAAACATAATTTACTTTCTTTCATTTCGGGTTCGGGTCCGGTTGCTGGTCACCGAAAATTATTTTGGTGCGTTCAGGCCGGGTTGCGGGTTGATTTCAAATGGAATTTTCGGGTTCGAGTCTAGCAGCACTCAACCCGCACAGGGCTCTATTTCCGATGATCTGAAAAAAATAGTAAAATAGAGGGGTGTATCTGCCAGCTTGGAACTTTCTGTTGTATTGTGATGTTTGGAAAGAATTCCCTTGCAGTTGGTTCGGGTTTGAGGGGGAGAATACGTCCCTTGATGTATTCATACCTGAGTATCGTGTCGATTAGTGGTATGCCTGTAAATGTATTTAACGCGTCCGTGGAGATTGTTTTGTATCCTCGTGAGATTTGCAATAGAAACATTCGCTGTAGTGAAATTAATTTAGTCATTGCTTGTTCTGTTAGATGCCACCCCCTCCTATATGCTTGCGCCGTAAGTTATTATGTTTTCTACTATAGTGCGATATCATATTTTAAGCATTAAGTTGTTAATGCCCCATGTCTTTGACGTCATTTTTAGTGAGTTGTGGTGAAAAGCTATGAGTTTTAGTTCAAGATGGTGTAGATGTGATAGCCAATTTTGATGCTTGTCAATTGTTATGCCTAAAAATTTGAGGTACGGGACATAAAAAAGGGACTATGTAAATGGAATGTTGAGGTAATTGGTGGATAAGTAGGTGAAAGCAATCAGCTACCATAAATCGTCAATACTTGTACAGATTTTCAGTGGTTTGCATTGGTACATAAATACAGAGCTTGCCAACATTCATTTTACTTATAAAGCATAGAGAAACGAAGCAGATACTCAAAGATTTCACAGAGAACGATTCTCGAAAAGACAGTTGTCGAGTAAAAAAACGTGCGATCATCCTTATCAAGATCCATGTGAGTTCCATATTTGCATTCATGATGTGAGCAGAACAAGATGTTGCAGAATGTCTGCAGTATATCAATGCAACACGTATATTTGTAGGTCCACTATAAATCAAGCGATGTTGAACATTCTGCAAGTATCGACCAACCAACAGTTTGAAATAATGTTAATGAAGAAAAATGCTTTTCCATATTTTGCAGATAGATAGTGTAGGTATTGAAACCGACCGATTTTCGTCTGCATATTTTGCCTGATGGTACTTACAGTCGATTGCATCAAACTTATTTTTCTACGTCTTATTTGCTGATAAGATGTTTTCACATGGGAGCCTGTTTAATAACCACAATTGCTAACTCCGGTAATAATACACATGAGATGAGATCACATACATTCTAATAAAGATTCTCCATAAATATTTTTGCTAGCATGTACACAATTACTTCGTAGAACCATACATTATACAGACGTTTGAACGCATGCATGCATTAGTTTGTCTACATAAAATATGTTGCTGGATTTTTTTCCGACGTTTCGCAAACTTTTTGCACAAGAATACGATTCCTCGTCAATTTCATTAGTAACTTCAGAAAATATATCGCGTTACTTACACACTCCATCGGATCGGACGGTATGGAAGGTATTTTACTTCGTCACTACGATAACCAGTTTTGACATGGCTGTATTTTTTCTGCTAGATACACAGTAAGAGCATGATCTACGAAAGTCGCACAGAATTCTATAAAGATCTAGCAGGCAGTTGTTGCTGGTGCGTAAAATGCCTAACACATTTAATGTAAAGCATGTACAATACAATGCACAGCAATGTACAGTAATGTAGAGCACATCAATCCATGCGCGCTCTATGTGAATGTTGCATTACTGTTGGTGGTCCTATTTTTCAGAACTCATTGTAAAAACGTTTGAGATTAAAATGTTTGTTTATTTTGACTTTATAAATCTTTCTTATTGATCTGTTGTTAATATATCTTCCTTACATGCTAGCATTAACACATTCTATTTCTACGAATTCATTTCATTACAAAATCTGTATATTTTTCGCCTTCTACCTGTTGTTTACATTTTTACCAATTAACTTTTGGTGTTAATGAGGACTTTTTGAGGAGTTTCGGATGGAAAGGAAATTGCCACTGTTGGATGAAAGTATGAAAATCGAAGCCAATATTAAAAAGTGGTTAGTGCATCTCATATTATTACTTGAATCATATTTCAATTAATCAATAATATTAAAAAAAAGTTATAAAAACTGCTGCTCATATCTATATTATATATACGAGTATATGAGGCTTTGAGAACCAGAGTGGAACAAGTTCGCCAGCTGCGATTTCGAGAAAAATGCTTTCCAAAATTGTAAAAATTTTTGTCAAACTTTTTTAGGCCAGTTTTGAATGTCCTTTTTTTGCATTTTAATTTCAGGCCTTTTTAAGTTCAGGAAGAGACAGATTTTAAAAATATAAACCTTAAACCAAACCCCTTTATCCACTCTTTCGCAGGCAACTTGAGATCCAAGTTATGTTGGACCATCTGATGAACTGGCTCTATCACTTGAATAGTTTCGAAATTAATAAAATTTATTATATACCAACTGATGGTATGGCATAAAATGTTTTGTCACTTCAAACTCATTTTTCACAAAAATGTAGGATAGACGACTCTGGTTCTCAAAGCCCCATATATAACACTAAAAACACTGAAAGATTATGAAACAGTGAAATTAAATAAAAAAAAAAAAATAATATTAATTACAGTTAATTCAGCAGAAACATCCAAATCAACTTATTTAGTATGCTTCATAGAAGACATAATTTACGGTATTAATCGAGAAATTTTAATAAAATGCAGCAAAAAAAAAAAAAAAAAAAAAAAAACTTTTTTACACCCTATTTTATACGTCTGAAGATAAGTGTAACAGTATAGCAACTAATGTAAGTAAAATAATAGTATAAATAAAAATTAAGACATCAAAAATAAACATTTTGTAATTCCAAGTATTTTCTGATGCAACGTATATTTTAACCGATTTAATTTGAATTGATATTAATTTAATTTTTTGCATAACATAAAATGAAAGTAATCGCTTTTCATTGGTTGCTTTTATATTACCTCCAAAATATGGTATCCTATAGTTAATATGCTTTTCTTTATTTTGTGAAATTAACTGACAATTGTGGTACCTTTGCCACTAGTTATTTTACGCTATTGTAGAAAACAAATGTTCATTGTTGAGGTAGATTTAAAGAGAAAGTTCATGCTTGAAAATTATTTAAATGTCCTTCAACTGAGCTACAGTTTTCAAACAAATTTCATTCTAAAGTATATCCTCCCCCCCCCCCCCCCCCCTCCAACACACACAAAGAACACACATATGGGATGATGTAACACTGAAATAGTCGGAAGTGATGGTTGAGCAATAAAAATAGCATGCTTTTTTCAGCTATACACTGAAAAAAATGTTAATTTTACGGTATAATACTGGCAGCTGGGGTGCCAGTTTTAAACCATAAAATAAATATAATATACCGTCTTATAAATGAATTAAACCGTATATTACTGCTTAAGGGAATCCGGAACACAAAAATCTTAAAATTTTCTAAAAATCTTTTTTTGCATTAAACATTTCTCTGTTTTTTTTTTTTTTTTCTCTGCTTAAAATGACGTATAAATCATGTTTCTATGTTAATTGGAATAGAAAATATTATTATTATTTTTTTTGGTGTGTTTTCAAAATTTAAATTTCAAGCAATGGCTGTCGTGGAAACGACTTCTTGTAAAAATGCGTTTTCTTCATGATGGGGTTTTTCACCATTTCTCGTATTTAAATTATTATAACTCAAAATCCGTTAAAGATACAGGGTTCAAACTTGGAACATGTCTTTTTCAATTGTATTACTTTAATTTTAATTCAGCAAATTAAAAAAATATATGTATATATACTTTTGAAAATACGATTTTTTTTTTTAAGTTACATAATGTTTTTCTTAATTTTTACTTTAAATATCTATCATTTTTCTATAAGTTGGTATTTTTAAAAACGCTGAACCAAAATTAAAACTTATATACTATTTTTGTTTATTTAAATGAAAAAAAAATTAAAATTCTACAAATAATATTTCGAGTTATAACGATTTTAAATTACACCACTTTTTTATTAATTTTTAAAGTTTAAATTGTTTTAAAAAAATTATGAGAAGTTTTATCATGCGATTTTGTTTACAAATAATATGGTTAACCATCACAAAAAATTTCCAAATTTTATCTCAATAAATAAAAATTATTTTAAAATGTGTCCTGGACTCCCTTAACGGCATATTACTTGCTTATTTTACGGTTTATTGCTGTTAATTTTACAGTTTTAAACAAGATCTTCAGCTGCCAGGATTATACCATAAAATCAACATTTATTTTTTACAGTGTACAAAAGTGGCTTACACTTTTTTGACGACGATAAAAGAGTCAATTGTGAAAGAAATAACCAATTTTCACAAATAATAATAATAAATTAAAAAAAAAAACAGCACACGAAGGCGAGAAGTCGAAATAGAAGTAGTCATAGAATGAATGTTCAAAAATAGAATGAATGAAAGTTGTCAGCTCGTTTACTTTCTTTTATCATTATTTTTACATTTTTTTTTATAAATTTCTAATAATTACTAATTCAAACAACAATTGTTAAACATATTACAATGCAAAAGATGCCTACGATTTAATGAAAAAGAAAATTAAAAATGCTAGATACTGTCTTATTATGAATTCCAATTTAATTACAGATCTCGGTAATACCTTCACTTAATCGCTTAGGAAATTTGATGCAGGCCTTAAGAAAAATTAAAAGCAGTTCTCATAAATAAACCAAATTAAAAACAAAAATGCTAATTAAATTTCTAACTCATAAATGCTTAACGACTCTAGATTATAATATGCTTATTCTATAAAATAGAAAGGAACTTCTATTTTTGCAACTAAAATAATACTAAATTCATATTTTAAATATATGGATATCCTCTTCATTACTTACAGAGAAAAAATTAATTACTTAAAATTAAAAACAGCAACTAAAATTTTTCAAAAAATCCTCAAACATTTTTTTAGTCTTAAGCTAATGATTGGTTGTTTAATCGGTCATAAAATGAAACCTATTTCACTTTTATAGCATAAACAGTAGCCTTATATAATTAAATACAACAAATCTAAACATCCTCTCTTAAAATTCTTGCCTTGATTACTTTAATTAACGTCGTAAGTGGAAAGGGAAATTAATTTTGTGAAACGCGCGTTTAGATTTGAATTTCAGAGGTTCATGAAATTTTGTTTATCTTGATATTTTTAATATACTATTAAAATATATATATGCTCTAAAGTAACGCTTGTGCAACTTGCATTAATGGAACTTGTGACATTATGAAGAAGCGGATTATAAGAAAAATAAATTTTTAAGGAAATGGCATGCAACTTTACTCTGTAAAAAACTACCCGAAAATTTGTGATACTTGTTCGAGCTTCTTCTATTCACTTCTTGTATTAACTGAAGTTTCTAATTTGCATTTTAGGTAGCTTTTATTACAAAGAGTAAAAAGCTACTTATTGCAGCCGTCCGGAGGAAAGCAGTTCCGGAAAATGTTGGTATATTTTCACAGATCATGACCCCCAGAACCCAAAACCACCCTCCGTTCAAATGTGACTTATATATGTACATCTGATTTTTGTCATGCAGTAACTCTGGTATTTATAATTCGATTTGGATGAAATTAATTGTATGCATAGGACAAATCAATTACTCGTCCGAGTTTGTTGGCCATCTTGTTTAATAATGGCAGCCATTTAAATTAAAAATAAAAAAATTAAATTAAAAAAACGGTGCAAATAAATTAAAAACTAAAAAATATTTTTTCTTTAGAGTTTGACTTTAATACAAGGATTCCGAAGCATGTTTCGTTTCGTCTTTATCTTAAAAAATGGCTGAGATATAGCAGTTTGAATTTCTAGGGTGGCAGACATTTTCAAACAATCTTATTTTTGCCATGCTGTAACTCTTGTATTTATAAACCGATTTGGATAACATTAAGTATGTGCATATTACATATGAATATCTCGACCGAGTTCATTGACCAGCTTCATCCGCCATCTTGTTTCAAAATGGCGGCCATTAAATTTTTTTTTATTGCCGCTCAATGCTTAATAATCCGGTAGCTTCACATTCTCTTCCAAATCTTGGCGACTAAAAATAAATAATCATAAATGATGCCAACTTGGCTATAGCTTACTAATTTGGCGCAATTCTCATTGAAATTCAGTACTGACGAATATTCTCTTATCGGGTTTGTCGCGTTTTAGCTTCTTAAAATTTGAGTAAAATTAGCTTCGAGTAAAATTTGCAAAATTTTAAAACCAAAAAATATGAAAGCTACATTTTCCACCCGGCACATACCGAAAGGACTTTTTTAGGTGCGTTCGTAATTATATAAATACATAATACCCATAATAGTCGTCTGGCCCTTCCATCTGTCCGAATATAACAGCACAAAAACTACCCAACCGAATGGTTTGAAATTTAATATATATAATCATTGCAGAAATGCGTAGAGTCTTTTAAAATTTTATGAAAATCGAATCAAAACCTAAAAATATATTAATAAAAGTTTTCTTGATTCTATTAGATTCTATCATGCGTAATTAATTTAATGATATCCCATGATAGATAATAATTCTAGGATACCATGGTGATTACGTAATATTTAACATATAGTCATATTATTTCCGTATTGCTTAATTTAATACGTACTATTACCGACTTGTTTTTGCCTTTTGTGACCTTTCATGTTCATAAGCTTTGATACCTGTATCGAAGCTGGAAAGTAGAAAATCAGTTACAACTTGTTGAGAAATTACGCTTAAAAATAGGTTCTTCGGGATAACTTTCGAAACAAAATGTATTTTTTGAACTCTTAAAGTGTCGAGATATGTCATTAGAACTATTTTTCAATCTATCGAATATGTAAGCCGTGACAACCGGTTAACGGATCAGTTTCACGCTTGACTTTAAACACGTCCTCCTTCAATCAAGTCAATTTGAATCGGCGTACATTCACACTCTTAAATCGTTCAAGGTATTGATGTTTTGCTTTTTTCTTATTAAATTAGACTCTTTCAATTGGAGAAGAAAAAACCTTCCAAAGCTTAAAAAAATTCCTTCAAAAAGTTCAATTTTTTAATAATGTCGATTTTTTTAACGATCCCGGAAAGGAAAAATTAGAGCCAAAATCTGACTTTAAACTTCAAACATCGACCCTTTTATGAAATTTTTATTTATCTTATTAGTTTGTGGTTTGGCATCCAACTAATTTCATGTATTTTACTAATACGTAAGAATTTTTTGTTTCAGATTATTATTAAAAGTGTAATCACATCCAATGGCTTACTATGCACTCTTTGCGTTTTTAACTTTGGAGGAGTTTAGATCGATTAAAATATCAAGATTTTTTACATGATAATATTGAAACACTTTGCCGAAAGAACAATAAATTTTATGCCAAAAATAATTTTCTTCTATGTACATTACTAAAAAAAAAAAAAAAAAAAAAAAAAAAATCCAATATTCTCTAAAAACAAAGCCGTATTGCGAGAAACTCTCCTTAAGTTATTCACTATGTTTAGAAAAGGCTCAATTTTCGGCTAATATGACAGAATTGTTTTGTTGTTTTACTTGCAAGACTGCATTTAGATTGTACTATTCAAAATGGTTTGTGTTTCTTTGTACACTGGTGAATTAAAGGGACAAACGGTAAAAAAAAAAAAAAAGTTATCCCTATAAGCAAATAAGGTATCAGATGACAGTTAAGCTTCTCGCAGACACACTTTGTTTACCCATCGTTAGTATGGCTAGTCGTCATCATCTAGTTGATGCCATGAGATGGCGGATTGTTGGAAGACTCGACGCCGGCCAATCACAGGCTACCTGTTGTAAGGATCTCGGGGTTCCGAGAAATGTGGTGCCCACTCAGTTCACAGAGACAGAAACTGTGGTCCGACGGCCTGGTCAAGGCCGCAAAAGGCGAACAACGTCGGCTGAAGATCGTTATTTAAGACTTCTAGCCAAAAGGGATAGATCTGTGACAGCGGCAAAAGTGTCCCGTCACCTATTTAATGCAACAGGGACACCCATTTCATGGATAACAGTCTCCTAGAAACTATATGCCAGGCGCCCTGTAGTCTGCATCACTTTGATTATGAACCACAGAAACCCCGTCTAGCATGGTGCCGAGAACACCTGTCTTGGACAGAGGATAGTTGGGGGTGGATTCTCTTCAGTAATGAGTCGCGAACAGTCTGGACACCGACTCGAGACGTGTTCTCATCTGGAGAAAACCCGGGAGTCGATATCGGCCGTTTAACATTGTCGAAAAGGACCACTATGGTGGAGATGGTCTGATGGTCTGGGCAGACGTCATGGCAGACGGGCGTACCGACTTTCATGTGTTTTACAGAGATACTCTGATAGGTCAGCGGTACAGGGACGAGATCCTTGCACCCTATGTGAGACTTTTCCGCAGAGCATATAAACCAAATTTCATCTTTACGCCCGTTCATATAGGGCTCAGTTGGTGGACGAATACCTCTAATCGGAGGATGTTCAACGAATGGAGTGGCCTGCGATGTCCCCTGACCTTAATCCCGTCGAACACGTATGGGACACCCCACGGTGGGTGATTTACCGATTCTAGCTGGCCAAATGTCGATTTTTAAAAGTTTAACCTAGCGTAATTTATTTTTTTTTGCCTGTTATAGCTCAATAGTTAGGGCGTTGTACCTTGCTATTGGTTTTGATATAAATATAATTGTATGGTCCATACACTAGCGTAAAGATGATGCTTCTTAGTTGGGAATGAATCAATCAATTTGAGTATAGTTCTTTAATCTGTTACTTGAAGCGGAATAAAATATACTGCTCGATTATGGACGCTTCCAAACAAAATATGGACTTTATTTTATTGGATTTATGTGCATAAAGTTTGCACATATCAGCTGTTATTTCATATTTAATGTCGTAAGGAACTCTGTAATTTTTTTACAATTTTTCAGTTTTAAAATAGAAAAAGTTATATGATAAAGCACGATTAAGCTCAATTTTTGATATGATAAAATAGTTTAGATTATTACCTTTTCGTTCAACTTTAATTTGTCTGCCCTTAGGTGCCTCTGCAGTTTTTAGAATTGTTAATAGCTTATTAAGTCTAAATGAATTTTTTGGACATTTTAGTTCAATTACCGCTTTCTTTTTTATCAAAGACAGCAGAATTTAAGTTAGTCACATAAATGAACTTTTGCACCAATATATAACGGCAATATAATCATATTCAGTAATAAGAATCTTATAGAGCACCTCGGAAATATATATCAATTTAAATACTTTTGAAACAGTGTAACATGAACAAAATACACCACAAACAATTTTTCTCCATATACCGTAATGTAACAGAATTCTTTTTAATTTCCCTATAAATGATCGATAAACGCTCTCCATACTATATTCTATAGCAATCATCTTGTAGTGCACTTCATAGATGTGTATATAAATTTTAAGTGTTTGAAATCATTAAAAACCACCGCAAATGATTTTTCTCCATAGGCCGTAATGTAATGAAATACTTTTGAATGTCGCTGTAACGAAATTATTATTACTATACGATACATTTTACAATACCTAATATTCAATAGTGAATATCAATAACATTTTTTCAATTTCATGGCAATGCGACTATATTGACACCAAAGATAATTTTGGCCAGCTAGAATCGGAAAATCACCCACCGTGCACCTTTGGACGATCAATTGCAGCTCGAGGACCAGCTCCAACAATCATCGATAAGCTCAAAAGTACCTTAGTGGAAGAGTGGGTGCAGTTACCACAGGGACTGGTAAGGACCTTAGTAAACAGTATGAAACGCCGATGCGAGGGTTGTGTAGCTGTTACATGCGATCATACACCCTATTAGACATGATTTTCTCTGACTGACAGGGTGTTGGTCAGTTGGTGTGCTGGACACATGACCAGTTTCCTTATTCAGGGTGCAAGTTGTGCCCATTTTTGTTATCCCATAAATTGGTCCTATATTGGATGAAATTTTGGCCAAGTTTGGTTTTATTTGCTTTGTTAGTTTTTTTTAATTGCAAAAAAATCATTTGTCCCTTTAATTGTTTTCACCAGTGTACTATCGTTTGAAGTGTAGTTGTGGTTGTTTTAATTTCTGTTGGAAAATGTCCCAGTGTAAGTGATTTTATGTCCAACATCACCTCGCTTGTGAAATGACAATTTCCTTATGACATGTGCAACGCGTCTTCATTTTTTTTAGTTGTGAAATATGTTCCAAGATGGCGACACTTCCCTGAGCTATGGTGGCGTAAGATCACGGACTAGCGAACAATTGTGTAAAAGACTTTTGTTTCGAAAAGGCGACAACAGATAGCAGCACCAGAGAACTTTTCTGATAGACTCATTTAATTAGAACCTTTTTTTTGCTTGTTAAGCAGTTTTTATTGTTTCAGGCTTTTTTTACTTTGTTTTAACTCTTGTGGGCCCCTTTTTACTTCTCACTCGAATGGCCGATGTTGTCGAGCCAACGACGCACGAATTTCTGTGCGTTGTTCTATTGTTATAAAGAAAACCTTGTATCTGCGTGGATTCAATATCATGATTCAAATTACATTACTAATCTTATTTTATTCTTCTTTTATAGTGTGAGTGTACGACCTTATGTAACCAAGATATAGCATTAGATTAAACGGTTTTATTCTACACTTCTGCTCATCAATGAATACCACTTACACATTTTTTCAAATAAAATTAATCGAGTGTTTCTAGGTGATCAACGTGAGAAGTCTAGCACTCTGCGTTCACTTACCAGAAAGGTAAGAAAAAACTTTCTATCTTTCATTATTGATGTAAATACTTTTGGTATAATAATTTTATATTTATACTGGGTCCTTAGCTTCAAGCTAATCGCGAACTCACCCCTTCTAGATATTTTAAAAGATTATGAAGGCTGAGTTGAAAGGGAAAGTAAATAAATAAATAAAAAAAACCCAGTAATAAAAATTTGTTTATCTGATTGTGATAAAATGATGAACAAGATGCACATATGAGATATGAAATATTGAAATATATACATGAAAATAAAAATAAATGTGCATGAATAAATAACGATATATATAATATCGCAAAAAAAAGAGTATTATTGTGAATAAATATTGATTGATTATTGTGAATAAATGATCATTTTATTTATATTTATGAATATATTCTAAGAAATTATTTTAAGAAAGTCACAAACTTTTTATAGTAAATATATTTGTTATCAAAGAATTTATAAAACTTGAATAACACGCTATGTCTGCCTCAAAAGAAATTACGGCAGTAGAGAAATTAAACGATAATAATTATAATCATTGGTGTTTTAAATTAGAAAATCTGTTAATTAAAGACGATTTATTTAAATATATAACAGAATCTCCACCTGCCACACCCGATGATACATATACTAAAAACGCGGCTAAGGCGAAAGCCATAATTTGTTTGTGCATTGAAAATACACAAATTGTGCACATCAGACATTTGACATCTCCCAAAGACATTTGGGAAAGATTAAAAAGTGTTCACCAAAGGGCGAATTTATCATCCAAATTATTCCTTTTGAGGAAACTATATTCGCAAAGGCTCAACGAGGGCGGAGACTTAAATTTACATATCAACAATATTCTAACTATCCGCGACAAACTCGCTGCCATTGGAGAGTTCATAAATAATTCGCACATTGTGGCTCTTATGCTTTGCAGCTTGCCTCAGTCATATGCTCCTCTTATAACGAGCATGGAGGCTAGAGACGAAAAGGATCTAGACCTCGAGTTTGTAAAAAACAAACTCATCGATGAGTACTCTCATCGAATCGAATACAAAAACACCAGCACACGACCAAGGGACATAGCATATAAAATTATAAATAAAGGAAATAAAAAGTATTGCAGCTTCTGTCAACGAGATGGGCACGCTCGTTCAGAATGTTACAAATTGAAAAACAAACAGAAAAACAATTACCAAAGAAGTGGAAATTATAACAGTAATAAATTTAACAACCATGCCAACTTTAAAGCCAATTCGGTAAACACCAAAAATCAACAAAATGGTAGTAAAACCGACTCCTCGAATTTTTGCTTCAACAGCAAGTCAAATATAGAGGATGAGGTCAACCAATCGATCATTCCTCTCTTCCCAGTGGAAAACAATTTTGAAATTGAGTCAGTAAAAATTAACCAAACACAAACAACAGATCCAAACACATATATCATTGACTCGGGTTGTACCAGGCACGTTCCATCAGCAAAAACAAATTTTGCTACATTCACAGCCGGGAATTTTGGGAATATAACAATCGCTAATGGAAAAAGGCTTAATTCAGAAGGTATGGGCGACGTAAAAATAAAAACAGACAAAAACCACTACATTACACTAAGAAATGTATTGTACTGTCCAGAACTAAAGGGCAATTTATTGTCAGTTAAGAACAGGGTTAGAAATTGGGATTTTTAAGTAAGGCGTCAAATGACGCCTACAATTTATTTTCTAGGCGCCAAACTGCATTTCATGGTTGCAATTTTACGTTGTATCGTATTTTCTCATTTCTTTTCACAACCGTGTTAACATTAATATTGTTCCTATTTTTATGTGTTAAGGGTAAGGGGGTATATTAAAAACACTATCATTGTTAATCACTAAAACAAAGTAAAAACTGGTTTTCTATAAAACAGTAAAATTTGATTAAACTACAACATATGGATGCTAGAAAAATGTTTAACTAATTATTTTTATATAGCTTATATGAATACAAAAGTTGAAAATACAAAAATCACAAACAAAGAATACAAAAATTAAAATAATATCTTGAATTAAAATCAGGCCTCCTAACTCGTTAAATTTTTAAAATCAGGCCTCCTAACTCGACCGAGTGTTACATCAGAGTACCATAAATTAATGGCTTTTTTGTGGATTGAAATTATCTAATGTTGGTCCATACAGTTTTATTAAAAGAATGTCATTGACCAAATTCAGTGACAAACGATTCCTTGTGTTTGTCTTAATAAGATTAAGTTGGCTGAAACCCCTTTCTTTACTCACGGCTGAAATGAGACTATTGCTATGAATTCCATTGTTTATAATTATCAGTCATGACTGACTCAGACGTGAATGCAAATTATAAAGCAAGCAACACATATTTGCCTAAACTGTTTTACGCGCTCATTAAAAGCTGCAGCCTTAAAAAAAATAGAGAATTTTTAGTTTGAAACTACAGAACTGTTTTGAATATTCTTTGAGAAAGTTCTAGTATAACATATAATCATTTACAAACAGTATTATAAAAAATAAACCTACATTGTATGTATACCTAAAATCAAAATATTTTAAAAGTATAAATAAAATTCTTGTAATTAGAAAATATTTCTGTATTCGTTGATAAATTAATTACGTTTTATTTTATATGGAATTATAATTTTTTTATTTATATCCCAAAATAAAAAATTTTGGGACTAAGGCACTCAGAGCCAATTTTGGCCACACTTATAATTAATAGTTATAAATATTTAATAAGTATGTATAATTAATAATTATATAAATTTAATAAAAACATATAATTAATAATTATGTATGTATTGATTACTGATTACTTTAAAAAAAGTTCCAATGTTTTTGTTTTCGGCCGAAAAGAGAAAGAACGCCAAAATTCCGTTTCCATCAATTCAATCCTTAATAATTACGGCTATTGCCAATTATCCTGCATGCTTACCAGATAACGGATGTTTTTAAAATAGAATACGAAAAAAAAAAAAAATCTCCACACAGTTTCTTTCTGCATAACAAAATGTTATCCATCCAAAGCAGATCATCTTATTTTGATAACGTTTCCAACCTCACGGTGTTTAAGTAAACAAAACAAACCGCATTGGTTCTTCTTTAGAATTGTTCTATAGTGAGTGATTTTTGTAGAGGCTCTAATTTTCTAATCACTTATTAAATTATAATAAAAATTTGTTTCACTGCGTAATTTACTATGTTTGCAACTTGCTGAAAATTTCAAGAAAATCCCTCCATTAACAACGAAGATACCTTTTTTTTTTTTTTTTTTTTTTTTTTTTAATAGTAAGGAAAAGCACAAGCAGGGCTGGCTTTTCATTTATTTTTCTTTTGTATACTTATTCTGCTTGCTTGCAGCGCAATAATTTCTTTTTTCCGCTGAAACATTTGCAGAGTTCTTTTTATATGTGAGGTTGAATATGAATAGAATTTGAATAGTTGCTCTCGCTTTAAAGAGGGAAAAAGAAATTATAATGAGGCTACTTGTGCACGGCTGTTCTAAGATCCAAAGTTACTTTCTAAATTAAATTAGTTTTTGTTTAAGAATGCATGAAATTGGGAGTTGATTTCTTACCAAGAAACTAATGTAATCGAATAGCGTTTTCCATATTTGGTAAATACATCTTTTAGAAATTATTTTCAAATTTAATTATTTTTTTATTTATTTTAAAATATTTAAAATTTTTTTAGGGCATTTTATTTTAAATATTTACGAACATATCGCGTAAAGTAACAATTTATTTCTGATAGGTGGTTCTGATGAGTTTTTCGTAGAATTCTCATTGTTAGAATCTAGCGGTTCTTTATTTTCGATTTTTAAACGTTTATTTGGAAATGGTAAGGAAAAAAACGAAGTTATATCGCGTTTCGCCATTTTTAAACACTCGTGTCATCTAGAAGCTATACTGAACTCAAATATCAATTTTAAACCATGCTTTCAAACAAGTAGTGCAATAATTTTAAGAGTGTGGTTTTTAAGGTAAGTTTTATTAGTTATTGGTTAAAATCAAGTTAGCTTAGAGGTGATTGACAGGTGCATAGCAGTTTTAAACCAGGCTTTTGAACTAAGTGCGCAAGCTTTTTAGAGACAGGTGCCTCTCTGGTCAGTTTTATCAGTTATTGGTTAAAAAGAAGTCAGCTAGGAGGTGATTGACAAATCCTATTGAACCCCCCCCCACCCCCCACTGCACGCACGTAAAGAACACCTGTTTTCCATAAAAGAATGGACAGTAGCATGTGTTTGAAAAAGAAGGAAAAAAAAGAATAACAAAGAAAGAAACAGGCTATTTCAGACGTGACAAAACGACTATGTAAAAAAAAAAAAAAAAAAAAAAAAAACCTTGCGCTAAAGAATGAGAGCGTTTTTTAAACAAAAAATAAAGTGGGAAAAAGCTAGTCGTCAAATTTGACGACTAGGTATAATTGTCTAGTCGTCAAATGCAATAATTTAGTTGCATTTGGCGACTAACGACCGCTAATTTCTAACCCTGGTTAAGAAAGCCACTGAAAATAATATAAAGGTAATTTTCGAGAAAAATGCATGTTTATTTGTCAAAGATGATAATATAATCTTGACAGCTAAATTAAATGATAATCTCTACGTATTAAACCCTGAAGATGATTACGGCTATACTATAAGTACTCAAACTTTCTGTAACAATACAAATGTATTTCATTGTGGCACCGAAGACTCGGACACAAAAATTTTGATGATATTAAATACCTTGTTAATCATGAATTAGCCAATGGGATAACAATTAACAAATGTAAACATGACACGCGATGCACCAAGTGCATTGAAGGGAAACTTTCCGCTCTGCCCTACCCTAAAGTAGCCACAAACAGAAGCAAAGACATCGGTACCCTCGCACATTCCGATATATGTGGCCCCATGAATACTGAAACGATAGGAGGGAAAAGGTACTTTATAACATTCACGGATGATTATAGCAGGTACACAATAACATACTTAATCGCGCATAAATCGGAAGCCGTTATCAAACTGAAAGTATACATAGCGCTAACAAAAAATAAATTTGGCAAGTTGATAAAGGCAATAAGATCCGATAACGCAAAAGAGTGTATCAGTGATGAATTTGAAAACTGCCTGATAGAAAACGGGATACAGCGTCAATTGAGTGTTCCCTATTCTAGCCCACAGAACGGCGTTTCAGAAAGAAAGAATAGAACGATAGTGGAAATGGCTAGAACCATGTTGTCGGACGCCAAGTTACCTAAGCAATTCTGGGGGGAAGCTGTCATGTCCGCCACCTACCTCATCAACCGTCTACCAACAAAAGCTAACAAAAATAACATGACACCCTATGAACTTTGGCATAAAAGAAAACCCGATCTCTCGAACATAAAAACATTCGGATGTAAGGCATTTGCCTATGTCGACAAACCTAAAAGAAATAAATTAGATGAGAAAGCCATCGAGGGAATAATGTTGCGATATGATTTCAGAAGCAAGGGCTATAGGATATATACGGGTGAAAATAAAATTATAATATCTAGAACCGTAAAATTCTTCGAAGAAGGTATAAAAGATGAGGAAATTAAACCCGCCAAAGAAAATCAAAACAACGAACAAACTCCCGCAGATAATATTGAAATTGATCTAGAAGAGCGCGACGATGATCAGAATAACACCCTGACCGACACATCCCTTGAACCGAGAAGATCGCAAAGACAAAATCGTGGCGTACCACCTAACCGTTATGGAATAAGCGCAAACCTGTGTCAATTTCAGGAGCCAAAGTCATGGACAGACCTACAAAATATCAATGACGCAGAAACTAAAGATAAATGGCTAAAAGCCACTAGTGAGGAAATAGATTCTCTGAAGCAAAATAATACTTGGAGATTAATAAAACCTATCCCGGGAAAATGCGTCATAGGTTGTAGGTGGACGTTTAAGGCAAAAAGGGGAGCCAACGGGTCTATAGAGCGATATAAAGCCAGATTGGTCGCTAAGGGATATGCTCAAAAATATGGAAGCGATTTCGACGAGACCTACGCACCCGTTGTAGCGCATACCACCCTGCGAGCATTCTTAAACGCAGCGGTGTACAAAGACCTTAAAATAACTCACCTAGATGTCAAAACTGCTTTCTTACATGGCGATTTAGAAGAGGAGGTTTATATGCATCAGCCAGAGGGATACATAACAAAAGGGGAAGAAGATAAAGTGTGTAGTTTAAACAAAGCGATTTACGGCCTTAAGCAGGCAGCTAGGGCGTGGAACCAAAAAATAAGTAAATCTCTAAAAGAACTAAATTTCGTTGAATGCGCGTCAGACAAATGTCTGTACAAAAGAGTCCAAGATGGAAAAATCGCATACATAATAGTGTATGTTGATGACATCTTAGTCGCAGGAGACAAAACAGACACACACGAAATATACACTGAATTATCAAAGCAATACGAAATCAAAAATTTGGGTCAAGTAACACAATATTTAGGCATAAACATAAAGAAAACAGCAAACGGTAATCTAGAATTAGACCAGGAACACAAAATAATACAAATTGCAGAAAAATTCAATTTGTTAAATGGTAAGCCTACGTATACACCCATGAATACTAACTACTTTAATCTAGATCCAAACGGGAAACTAATGGGAGATAACGTAAAATTTAGACAGGCTATAGGAGGGCTTCTATACATTGCAACTTTAACTAGACCCGACATAGCATCAGTCGTTAACATCCTGGGAAGAAGGAATGAATCCCCAAGGGAAGTCGATTGGCAAGCTATCGAGAAATTAATTAGATATCTGCTTACAACCAAAGATCTTAAATTCGTCATAGATAAAACAAAACCTCCAATCCTAACGGCATATAGCGATGCCGATTGGGGGAACGACAGAATAGACAGGAAATCAACCACTGGAAACTTGTTTAAATTAGGAAATAATATATTGGCATGGTCATCGAGGAAGCAGAGTTGCACAGCACTCTCGTCCACGGAGGCTGAATATATCGCTGCCTCTAATGCAGGTCAAGAGATCTCGTGGTTGTTAGACCTGTTAAATGACCTCGAACTATGTCAACAACTACCCGTAACATTGTACGAAGATAACTTATCAGCCATAAGATTGACCGAAAACGAAAAGGCACAGACAAGAACTAAACACGTGGAAGTTAAGTATCACCACATCAGACATCTATGCCAGAATGGCATAATCAAAATAACTTATTGCCCATCGAAGTTAATGCTGGCAGACGTGCTCACCAAGCCGTTGCCTAAGCCTCATTTCGAGTGTTTGAGAAATAAGTTAAACATTCTACGCTCGTCGGTTTGACATAAAAAGCGGGGGTGTTGGAAAACGTCCCAGTGTAAGTGATTTTATGTCCAACATCACCTCGCTTGTGAAATGACAATTTCCTTATGACATGTGCAACGCGTCTTCATTTTTTTTAGTTGTGAAATATGTTCCAAGATGGCGACACTTCCCTGAGCTATGGTAGCGTAAGATCACGGACTAGCGAACAATTGTGTAAAAGACTTTTGTTTCGAAAAGGCGACAACAGATAGCAGCACTAGAGAACTTTTCTGATAGACTCATTTAATTAGAACCTTTTTTTGCTTGTTAAGCAGTTTTTATTGTTTCAGGCTTTTTTTACTCTGTTTTAACTCTTGTGGGCCCCTTTTTACTTCTCACTCGAATAGCCGATGTTGTCGAGCCAACAACGCACGAATTTCTGTGCGTTGTTCTATTGTTATAAAGAAAACCTTGTATCTGCGTGGATTCAATATCATGATTCAAATTACATTACTAATCTTATTTTTTTATTCTTTTATAGTGTGAGTGTACGACCTTATGTAACCAAGATATAGCATTAGATTAAACGGTTTTATTCTGCACTTCTGCTCATCAATGAATACCACTTACACATTTTTTCAAATAAAATTAATCGAGTGTTTCTAGGTGATCAACGTGAGAAGTCTAGCACTCTGCGTTCACTTACCAGAAAGGTAAGAAAAAACTTTCTATCTTTCATTATTGATGTAAATACTTTTGGTACAATAATTTTATATTTAAACTGGGTCCTTAGCTTCAAGCTAATCGCGAACTCACCCCGTCTAGATATTTTAAAAATTTCAGCTTCAGTACTGAAAGTGTGTTTTTAATAAACCAGAAATGGTGTTAAATAATCTAGATAAAGAAAATATCTCCTAATATTTAGATCAAGGACCATAGAAATTTGAATATTTTTAAGAACACGTGGTGAATTATACTTATAAATCCTTTGAATGCGTTTTTTGGAAAACATGATTTTTTTTATAAGAAAACAGTTTTTAAAAAAATCTCCAAAAATTATTGTTATATTTATATAAAACCGACATCGCCTAGAACTTATGTGATGTTGTGAGTGTAATAAAAATCGATTACAGCTATTCTTATACTTTGCCATATAGAAAGTATACGAAAAGTCTTCAAAGTGATAATGTGAATAAGTGCATTTCTGGTAGGCTTTATTTTATGTCTTTACCAGGCATTCTAATGCGGGGTCTTTAGAAGGTTTTCGTTTCGCCCTTTTGAATATTTCATATTACTAACGGTCTTCAAAAAATAAAAATATATTTATAAGTTGCGTTCTATAAAATCAGTAACATTTGATCTTATTATTATTATTATTATTATTATTATTATTATTATCATCATCATCATCACCATCAATATTATTATTATTATTATTATTATTATTATTATTATCATCATCATCAATATTATTAGTATTATTACCATCATCATCAATATTATTATTATTATTATTATCAACATCATTATTACAAAACTTTTGAGATACGAGACCTCTCAGGAAAAATGTATTTCTAAATTTACTATGATTTATATTTTTCCTGGAAATTAATTTTCTATGAAGTTCTTAAATCCTAGAGATCTCTTCTGGCAACCACTGTGAAGAAATGAATCATAGATGGCAACATCAGTTGGAATAAAATATATGCAACACATAGCAACATCTGTCTTGCGCAAAAAAGGTTAAAATAGATATTGTTCTGTTAACACTTTCCGGCGCGGAGTAATTCTGTTTATAAACTGATGAAATAATGGACTGACACCAAAATTTATAAACGAAGTTATTAGAAAATGCGAACTTGCTTATTTTCACGAACATTATAACAAGAAAATTTTTAATTAAATATTCTTGGCGCCGTTTGTCAGTTTTGGAATTAAAATTAGATGTTCTGTTTTAACGATACCACCCTCGAAAGGGTTAAGCATAGTAATGAATTTGGCATTGCTTTAAATAAAGCTAGTTTTGAAAGTGTTCCAAAATGGGTAAAACTGAAAAGTACGCTGATTTAAAATATTTTGGGAAAACATGTTGAAGGCATCCGAAATTCATAAAGGAATTATGCACGTTCGTTGATTAATTGGTTTAATTACTATGAATATAGAAGAACATTTCATATTCTAACTGTGGAATTAGGGTTGCACAAACTTTCGGCAAGATTGATGCCGCGCGTATTATTGACAATGAAGCATGTATATATATAGAATATAGCAGATTGTGAATCTGAGAAAATGACGGCCCGTTGTTCCCTTTTCAATCGGGCTGTCATTTTCTCAGATTCACAGGCTGCTATTCTGGCGGTTGCCAACTGCTCTCAAGCCCCTTGCTCTATGTCTGTGATGCAGTGTAGATCTTTAATAAGAGGGATGCAAGAAGGGTATAAGACGATTGTCTTACAATGGATCCCTTCACACTGTGGTATTTCCGGAAACGAAAAGGCGGATGAATTGGCCAAAAAAGGTTGTTCTGTTAATCAGGCCCCATGTAACTTAATTAACTATAAGTCCGCCTGCTCAATGGTTAGACAAATATTTAAAACAACGCATATGACACTACTAAAAGAACGGACAAAAGAAAAATTGTCGAGCAATACCATCCTTAACCTCCACGATTATCCAAGAAGCAGTGCTGTGGCTGCCTTTCGTCTCGCGACGGGGCATGATTGTTTATATGTTCATCTTTTCCGACTCCAGATTGTGAATAGTCCTGCCTGTCTCCCCTGCCGCAGTGGCGTGGCGATGACTGCTTATCATCTCTCCGACTGTTCAGCGCTCGCGAAGAACTGTATTTACTCCCGTTACTTGAAAGCCGGAGACTCTTTGCGCATCTTAACGTCTTGATTTTATGTGTTTCTCATGTTAATTATCCTTTACTTTGTTCCTGTGTTTGATGTTATCTTTTTTACACATATTTCTGCTCTTTTTCGTGATCTCTGTTCAGCGTAAGGATAATGTCTGTATCGCTTGCTGCATTGGAAAAAAAATATTGACAATGAATCAAAAGCGGCAGTGACTGAGAATTTGTTCAAGTTAGTCTAGACCGTTTTAAAGCAAATAAAACCGATTTCTTCCGTCGATTTGTTACAGCAGATGAAACTTGTGTTCATTATTATACCCCTGAGATCAAGCAGCAATCAAAACAATGGAGACATAGTGTTTCTCCAACTCCCCTAACAAAGAAGGCACATTCCGTTAAATCCGTTGAAAATGCTATGGCGTCAATCTTTTGGAGGGCCAAACAATAAATGGTGAATATTTACGCTAAACTTCTAGACAAAGTGGAAAAAACAATTCATGAAACTGTCCTGGTTTGCTTAAGAAGAAAATCATTTTCTATCAGGACAATTCTCGTCTCAATATTTATGGCAGCAATGGAAAAATTGAATGAATTGAAGTACAATCTGTTGCTTATTCGCCTGATTTGGCTTTTTCTGATTTCCATCTGTTCCCATGACTAAAAAGTTTCCTCCGTGGAAAATCTTTTTCCACGGAAGAAGAAGTAAAAGCAACTGTCGACGACTATTTTAGAGGACTTGAAGAATCGTACTTTCGTGATGACATAATGGCTTTCGAACATCGTTGGATGAAGTGTATTGAACTTAAAGTAGATTATGTACAAAAATAAAACATATATATATATATATATAAATTCTCATTTTCCCTTTCATTTCGAGTACTTTTTAAATAACCCTCGTAATACCACAGTGAGTTAATATTGTTGCATTTTGAGTCATTTGAAAAATAATATCCCCCACTGTTTGTCCTTGTCTGAAGTGAGTCTCTACTCAAAAGTTTGACTGATTCCTGAAAAGTTTAGATTGTAATTCAACCTACTCTTAGTAATTTAGATTTGTATATTAATGGAAAAAATAATAAAATATTATTATTTTTGCCGTGAAGACATTTTTGTTAAATATCAAATATTGTATTAATTTTTCCTTTGCATTTTTAAAGTAAAAAAAAAAAAAAAATGCTTCAATTTTTTTTTTTAACAAATGAGATCGTTTTATGTACAATTTTATTTGAAACAACCAGCAATTATACTCATTTTTGCATTACTTGTGAAAATGGCTGTCAAACGTAACAGGATAACTTAATGATGTTCCTACTTACTTGGGAAAAAAAAAAAAAATGTGAGTATGAGTTACTATGTGTAGGATTGTGAGGGAGAATACGTAATTCTCAAGTCTTTTTGTCTTTGATAGGATGTTAATGTCAAAAGCAATGTGAAATAAGATTAGGTTGACAAAGAATATATACAGAATAGAAATGATTGGAAACTTGAATTTTTCTTTTAACAAACACTGTAATAATTTTTATCTACATTTATGGATGATACGTATTGCACACAATTTACGGTACAGTTGTTATAATTTCGTATAAAATTCAAAAACTATCATAATTTTAACTTTTTTATGCTTAGAAGAGTGGTATCAATTCAAGAAAATCACGTATATTTCACAAACTGAAAAATTGACGTATTAGAACATTTTAAAGAGAAATGTGATATGTTAAAAACGTTATTTAAATAAACTGAAAGCAAAGTACACAGTTTCGATTTAGAAATTGTCGCTTCTTATATAACATGTAGGCATTTGAATAGTCGATTTAAACATCAATGCAAATACACAATTCTTTTGTCGGCTTTCAAGCTCTTTAAATTCAGATGGTATTCCGAGGGAAAAATCGGTATCCCGGAACTTCTTTCAAACATATGGTTAAAAGATTTTTCTTTTATCAGAGCACATAGTAGTTTCGCTTCAAAAAGATTAAAGAAGTATGATATAATAGTGTAATGTTTTTAAAATATTCGATCATTGCTTTTATTTTTATAATTTATTATACTAGATAAAGCCTATGAAATTGACGAACATTTGTGCATTGTGCAAGTTTAATAGAAACAAAAAACTCACACTATGATACTGTCATAAGTGAAACAAGTCTTAAAGTGTACGTGAAACGTGGCAAATGAGGTGCGTTCGTACTATAACTAGTTTTATAAATATTCATATCTTCGTGCAATAGCTGTTGCACTGCTATGCAAAAATGCATGAATACAAAATTTATTACGATTGTATATATCACGTTCAGTAATACGTAAATAATATGACTCCATCTTAAATAGGACGTAATCACCATGGAAACATAGAATCATTACCTATCATGGAATGTCATTGAATTAATTACTTATGATAAGATTTAATAGAATGAAAAGACTTTTATTAATATCTTTTTAAGTTTTGATTGGATTTTCACAAAATTTGGTATGACTCGACAAAATTCTGAAATGATTAGTTATATTAAATTACAAAGCATTCTGTTGGGTAGCTTTTGCGCTGTTATATGCAGGCAGTCGGACAGACTGACGGACGGACCAGGCGACGACTATAGGTCCTACGCTACGTATTTATATAATTACGAAAGCATCTAAAAATCCCTAGAGCCTATACTAGTAGGGAAAATTAACTTCCCCATTCCTTGTTTTTAGAAATTCAGAAAATGTTACTTGAAAAAATGAAAGTTAAAATGTGTGGATACCCTATTATAGAAGTTATTCCGTTTTCGTCAAATTTGAATGGGAATTACATGATATTAGTCAGCTACTGCCAAGTTTGCTTCATTTATATAAATACGAGAGCTGTCGCATAACAAAAATCAAACACACACACATAGGGTAACTCTAGAATGGATGGCCATAGAGAAGAGATGGCCTGTCTAAATATCTCCAAAACTTGATCGTAGATTGCAATATAAACATTGCTCCTATGAAATAGTTCAACGAGTATATTTATTGCGACGTGCAGTTGTGTTTTCCGATTATAAAAAAGTAAGTATAATTTTAACTTAAATTAAATAGGTGATTGAATATTTTTTTTTTTTGACTTAGGTATCTGAATGATTTGCAGTACGTACGTTATATATATTTTTTACTATATGGACTTTTAAGGCCCGTATATAATCTAATATTTACTTCTAAGACTAAAACAAAGACGTACAACGGCTACTGATGCTTTAAATTGGGCGACCATCAGTCCTTTAATTTCAGGAGAGATGGCCACATGGAGTCGAGGAGAGATGGCCACCTTTAATCAATATTTCAAAATTATACTTAGTGATGATTTAACTAAATATAATTAAATTTAAAGTAAATATATAACGTATACGTTTATAAATACATTAATTGATATACTTATTTAAATTTTAACTAATATAAATATTTTAATAATAATAATAATAATATAATATGACCTAACGATTTATTTGTTTCAGAAAATACTGAAATACGTCGGAAACTTTCATAACAGAAACTGATAAAGTTAATAAATAAACTAAATTAACGTAATAAACCTACAATTAACGCGAGAAAACAAAACACGACAATTCCAGTAGCGATAAAAACTAAATACATTTAAATTATCAGATTCTACAGATTCCGAGTTAATAGAATTGGATTAGGATCACTGCGTTGTTTGGGCAAAACAATATAATATCACATCCAAAAAGAATATCCGGATACAATGCATAAAGTACCTGAACTGGTTCCATGAAACGTGTACAAATTATCTGGGAGCACGGCAGTGCGTCCGCCAAGTTCGCACAAGCCGTAAGCTACTTTTTCCTGAACCATTTTGGCATGCTTTTCACCCCCTCATAACGTCGTTTTACGGAGAGATATAGAATTTTTTCTTTTATACACATGTTCGTATGATCAAACTGAACTAATGTTCCACGATTTCATGTTTCTGTATTTAGTAGTTTTCGAAATATTAAATTCCGAATAAGCGCTTTTTTGTCACTGACTCACTTCGCATCATCAAATAACTAAGGTACTTCTAAAAGTCGTAGAATCATGAAATTTCACAAGTAAGTCGGGTTTGTAGCACAATTAACCAGAAAAATCTGAAAACATAGAATTTCCGCCTCTAAACCCTTAAAACAGGGGGTGTTGATTTGGCCGTAAACAGTTCCTTCACATTCAATTGCGCCAATGTTGGTCGCCAATACTCGATTACAGAGTTTTGAAAGGGTCACGTAATTTCAAGCAGAATAAAACTTTATATATATGCTTTTCCAAAGATGTTTGTTAAATAGAAAAAAAATGAATATACCTAAAAATTTTAATCAGTATAGGTTATGATATATTCACGATATTAAAACAACAAAACATTTAACAAAATATAACCTCAATTCGGTATGTTTCCGACATAGTAGCCTTGGCGAAATAGAGAAAATAGCCTTCACGAGAAAAGAAATTTGATAATAACGTATCTTCTGGCAACCTATCTACTGTGTCATATACACAAGCAATTTTTTACATATGTATACAATTTATTTAATGTAAGGAACCCGTTTATTTATTTTTATATACCAACATAAATAATTTGTATATAAAAAAAAATATTTTATACGTGTATAAATAAAATGTTTATATGTATATAAATAGTACATATATAAATAACATAAGAGTTCATCAGGTTTGTTTTCGTTGTTGTTTATATCATTTGGCAACATATCTCAGTTTCTTAAGTCCGAATTGCGCCAAGATTTTTAAAAAACGCCAAGGTCCCTATAGTGGAAAAATATCCTAATTCTCATATGAAAGTTTAAAAATCTGCTGTTAATTAAATGATATGTGTAACTAATAAACTGTCTTTAACGATGTGCGACAGATGCGGTGTCCGAAGTCCGCTGCTAATGTTATGATATTGTATTATTAGCCTACTTACTGTTAATTTATTGTTAATTTTAAATCTGTAAAAAAAAGATTATAGTTATAGATCAGATATGTTGGTTGCCAAAACTCGATTACAGAAAATTAGCCTGAGTTATAAAGGTGTTACATGATTTCAAGCTGAATGAAATTTTATATGCTTTTACAAAAATCTTAATAAGGCAAATATTTCAGTTTATCTGTCCATATTTCTATCTTTTACTTCCTTAAAACAAATTTTATTAAAGACCAGGAGACGTCTGCACAGATAATCACCTCATCGAATAGACGGCTGAAATTTTAGGACTAGTTAAAAATCGATTAGCGTATTAAAATGTAACTGGTCTGCCAAGTCCTATCTTTGTGGAAACCACCTACAGACCCGATTTTACCGGTTAATTGGTGGATTTTCCATTGTGTTTTCCTGCACCCATTCCTCCATATTTCCATACTTTTGGATGCAGGAAAATACAATAGTAAACCTATCAGTCACCCACTAAAATTAGGTTTTCAGGTTGTTTCTACCAATATATGACTTAACAGACCAGTTGCATTTTAATGTACTAATCTAGTTTTAACTAATCCTAAAATTTCAGCTGTAAACTCGATGAGGTGTGTGCAGACGCCTCCCGGTCTGTTATAAATGTCGGAATTCTAATCTCAATAGCACTCTGGTCAATCTGGAAAATATCCCTACTATTTATGGCACACTATTCTTTTAAGTGCGTTTTAGTAATGTTAAAGAACTTAATACATATGCATCATACATATTATACATATGCATATAATACGCAATACATTTGCATCATACATATTATAGGTAAGTGTATAATAAATAATACATATGCATCATTATGACGGTAGAACAAACAAAACATTTTTTGTCGCCAAATTTGAGAATTGACATGATATATTACCAAATTTGGTGACACTTCGCTAAATGTCACCAAGCTTGGCGAGTATTTGACGTTTGTGGCTATTTTTCAATGAGTTAATTATTAATGCGAGCCATCTATTTATATTTTTCCGCATATCATCTGAATAGTTAAATAATATAACGTACGAATATTTCCAAAGTGCCAGTAGTTTCGTCACTGCACAAAACCTCTGCTATTGTTAATATATTGTACTGTTATTATACTTACTGTGACTTTGTTGTTAAGCTTTACTCTGCTGAAACTTCTGTATTATATAAATAGAATTTACGGAAACTATTAAAGCACCGAAACTGACAATTCTCCTTATGATTATTATAATTTTATAATATGTAACCTGTTAATCGATATGTACCGTTAAAAGGAATCTTTTATAATCCGGTTCCTCGCATTTTAGTTTTCAGGTTTCGAATAAAATTAGCTAAAAACTTAAAACCATGGCAAATTGGCTAGTTCTTCAACACGATTAGATGAGAAGAATGATAGATTTTCAAATGGATCATAGCAGTGAGCCCGTAGACCTTCTATTCTTCCGTAATCGAGTCTATTGAAAAGGTTAGGATGAAACAAAAAGATATTAGCATCAATATGGTTGCAGATATTATCAATATTATTATTAAATGCAGATATTATCAATATTATTATTGAATGCAGATATTATCAATATTATTATTAAATGCAGATATTATCAAAGGATTTAATAAGAATAATTTCACTTGTACCTAATCGTATCAGTTAAAATACAGTAATAAAATACAATTAGAAAAGATTACTTAATAAGATTAAAAATTTCTGCATTAGAGAACGAATCGTAACTGATAAGGAAACATGCATAAGTGAGTTAAGAGATATTTGTCATGAAAGAATGAAATACATAACAACACAAAATATATGTTGTGCTTCCATGATCGTAAAGAGTTCTTGATTTCTCTATCAAAAGCTTCCGACTTTTCGAAAGAATGGGCAAGTAAATTAAATTATGAATAACAGTAATATGATGCAACGTTTAATATGCAATTAATAGAGTATATACTGCTTGCTAGAGGCGGCTAGTACTTTAATATAAAAAGAAGTAAAGTATGAATTTATAAAGCTCAATAAAGTAAATTTAGGTATTTTTATGCTAGCCAGGCGCGAAATGGCAAATCGCCAAATACTGTCCCTAACTCTATTGCTCATATTACATTTATTTCATTTAAAAATATAAACTTTTCAGTCATCTCATTTAAAATAGATGCATTTCCCTCATTTTATTTAATAGAATATTTAACATAGAAATAAATAAATAAATAACAAATAATAACATAAACCAAAATATTTTATTTGAAAATCAAAGCATTGTTTCTAATTTACACATGTGAAAAATGAAAACTTCTTTTGGCGAAAAAACTAAATGCTAATTAGGAGATTTGCTCCCGGCTAACATAAAAGTACTGAAATTTAAGTTTTTTTTATATTAATATAGCTTAGAAAAAACTAGAAAAAACATACAAAAAGTAGTGATATCCCAACAAAACGTTTTCGGTAAAAAAAAAAAAAAAAAAGCGCCAAGTTCTCCTTAATGTTTCGGCCAGATAAAGTAGTGATATCTGAAGTTCGCACAAGGGCACAAGTTAAAAGCCAAACATCCCAAATCTTTCATTGAAAATGGCTTCCTGCGACTTGGCCGTTAATGCCTTCGAGAGGGTTTTTCAAATTTTAAAGTATGTACAAATGAGCTACATGACAACTACATTTTTTGATTATTTTAGGCATTTTGTGGCACAAAGTACAGAAGTAAAATACACATTTAAAAAAAGTATTTAAACCACTTCAGTCTATTTAAATGCTTAGAAGTTAAATATAACAAAATACTTGTATTCATAAGGTAATATCCCTAATTGCTAAAACATAAATTAGTATCAGCTTTTAACAGTTTATAAATCGAATACCTCTTAATGTATGCAAACAAACTATAATAAATGTTCAAACGAAAAAAATCTCTTTCGTCAATGCACAAGATTTCAATATTATACAATAAAATATAATGTAACATATTGTGAGATTTGAAGAAAGTAAATTTTCTTTTATTTCTTAGGTTTTACGTTAATGACTTTAGCTTTAGACCGTACGAAATGGCAATTAAACCACATGTGGACTAAATGATCTGTAATCAAAACTATTGTTTGTTGAAATTGATGGTACTTATCAGAAATCTTTTACTTATAATGTCTTTATGTGAATTTGCCTCTTTGCATACTAATATTAATTTTAATATTTAAATAATTCATAAATGCGAAATTTCCAATCATTAATTTTGAAATTCTGTAGAAGGCATTAACGGCCGAGTCGCAGGAAGCCATTTTCAATGAAAGATTTGGGATGTTTGGCTTTTAACTTGTGCCCTTGTGCGAACTTCAGATATCACTACTTTTTCTGGCCAAAACATTAAGGAGAACTTGGCGCTTTTTTTTTTTTTTTTTACCGAAAACTTTTTGTTGGGATCAAGACCTTTGCCAAGCATGTGGTAAGATTTTACGAAAAGTGAAGTATTGAAATTATACTTCAAATTTTGTTTATTTGAGTTTTCTTCACTCATTTTCCATCATATAACTGCATCTTTACAAATTGCTATATGTTTTTCATGATTAATTATGTGAAATGTGTTGTTGTTTGCTATCTAAATTAACTTTTTCTTTCTTGTATTGGATGGCCATCTCTCCTCGGTTCAAAGGAGAGATGACCATCTGCCATTTAAATTTTAATTTTGTTTAACACTTTTTGTTTTCAATATTTAATTATTTTTTGCATAAAATATTAATGTATAAGAATTTTAAATATGCATCAGTATTTCTTGTATTTGCATTCTAAGAATTTTTATTTCAATCTTTAAAAACTATGGCCATCTATCCTAAAGTTACCCTATATATACAGGGAGTTCCGAAATTCGGCCGACAAATTAAGATGAATGATAGAAGGCATCAAGAGGGTAAAAAAATTACCATAGAACATGGTGTCGCGTATTTAGTCACAAATACAGGGTGTGTCATCCTGACTGCACTTGCGTTGACGGTAATAATTTTGAGAAAAATCAAAACATTGCAATGAAAATGCAACGATATGTACCTTATTTTGTGCGAAATGTTATAACATCACGAAAAGTTCTGGAAAAAGAGGGTGTTCAAGCAAATCAATGATATCGCATGAACTGGCAATCACAGTCCAAAATGTGGAGCGTCAAGTGCCTATTGCTGGAGCACATAATAGAAACTTCTAACACTTTTTTCGATGTTATCAGATTTACAGCAAGCGTGAGAATGTCTATTAAAAGTTTTATTATAATATACTTCAGTGTTCTGAAAATTATTGCCGTCAACACGAATTGAGTTAGGGCAGAACACCCTGTATTTATGACTAAATACATGGTTTGCGATATCATGCTCTATGAAAATTTTCATCTTCTTGATGCTTTCTATCACCTCTCTTAATTTATCGGTCGAACTTTGGAACACTCTGTAAAAATCAACATTTGAGCGGAGAATGATTTTCGAGGTCTGAGGTTATGATCAGTGAAAATATACCGAAATTCTCCATAATCGTTTTTCTCAAGGAGGCTGCAATTAGACAACTTCTTATTTTTTGTAATGGAAGCTAACTAAAAAAGTAAATTCAATTTTGAAAGTCATAAATTAATTTACTTTGTTAGAATGCAGTAAGCCATTGATTATTTTACATATACAAATAGTTTCCACAAATTTAAAAATAATAACGATAGAATAGCGATAACTAAAAAAAAAATTAAATTAA
Source organism: Maratus speciosus (assembly GCA_963932465.1). Lineage (NCBI taxonomy): Eukaryota > Metazoa > Arthropoda > Arachnida > Araneae > Salticidae > Maratus > Maratus speciosus. The sequence continues at coordinate 347,218,510 of OZ010790.1, forward strand.
CATACAATCTTTCTTAATGGTACACAAACACGAACTTTAATAAGCTGAAAGTTAACTTCTACCATCATATACCATCATATTTTCCTATCATATTTTATCCCCTCATATTTTCCATTTTTACCATCATATTTTCCTGAAGACGGCTGTAGAAACAGCTCGAAACGTAGAATTTAACTTTTAAGTTATTAAAGTTCGTGTTTTGTGTACCATTAAGCAAGATTGTGTCTTTATTTATTATATTTTATGGTGCAATTGTCCAGTATGTGTTATTAAAAAATTTTTGTTTAGTTATCAGCAATTTGTATACATATAACCTTTGTTAATAGTCTTCTAAAGCAGTATTTTTCAACCTTTTTTACCTTACGGCACATTTAATGCTGTTCTCAAATCCAAAGGGGGAACTTTATGACACAAGATTTATTTCATTTTTGTTCGGAAATGCATGAAGTTGGCAGGTGTTGTTATTCAGAAACTATGTGATCGAAAGACGTTTTCAATTTTTTAATAAACGCTAAAGATCCTTCAGAAAATACTGTCAAAGTTGGCGTTTTAAATCCAATTTCTGGACGAAGGAAGAAATTCCAGTCAGCTAAGGGAGAAAAACCCCTTTGTCACGTGATCCAAGATCGCTTATAACTCTATAAATAATTATCTATCAAAAAATGGAAAACGTCTTTCGATTCCAAATCACTTCCATAGCCAGGTCTGTCAATTTTGTTTTACGTTTAAAAATATGTCAAGTAAAAATTTATTTTAAAATGTCGAAATGCAAACGAGATACTGTCAAAAAACCTCCCCAGTAACGTATTTCTATTCGTATAATGCTGAAATGATTGAATGGCTTCAGAATTAAACAAATTTATTTGAAAAGTGTATTTTATATTAAATGAAAGGTTTATATTTTAAACTAGCAGGCTGAGTCCGCTGCGCTGGCCCATTTTTCAAATAATAACCTTCAATCAAACGAAATGGAGAATTCGACCCTGTATTTTAAATTAATATGGGCCTTCACCTGGAAAGTCCTTCCGAATTTTCTGAATATGATGCGAACGCCATTGCGCTATTGTATTATCTGATGCGTTAGACGAAATTTGGACAGTTCAGAAGCAAATCTTTTATAGTACATCATGTAGAGTTTGAAAGGGAAATACGGCCATTATGATCATCAGAAATTAAAATATTCTCTAATCACCACACTACTAAATAAGAGAGAATTACGATGATTGCAGAGATTGACCATTTAAAGTTCTTGTTATTTACTTTCGTTCTTTTACTCCGGGCTCCTCAGCTTGGTGCTAAGTGTGGATCTCGTAACATAAATACAATCTCTCTCTACGTTGCATTATATTTGGTAATATACGTCTTCTTTTGGCAGATTTTCTATAGTTTCTTATCTTCGAATTCCAGCAGAGTAAATACAGTCAAAGCAGTATTTAACTTTCATATCTTAAAAAATGTGAATCAGATAAAAGTGGATTTTTAAAGCTGAATTGTTTGAATAAAATTAAAATAATGTCATTTTAACTGCCGTTTCTTTTTATATAGCAGTTTCAATCATGTATATTTTAACCTAGAAAAAAAAACCTCGATAATTGATTCTGATAGAAAACTGAACCTCCAGTTTTTATCCAATAAAATCTTCCCAATCTTCCGTAATCGAATTCACAACCAAGTTTGACGTCAAACGTTAGAAATGTTTGTAACGATATGGCTACAAATGTACCAGATTTAGCTACAAAGCAGAGTTAATTACGTGCCAAACTACATTCCATTAAATAATGTCAAATTGCTATTGACCAAATTTTAGTTCTTTCATTATCAAAACTGTTTGCGAATGGTAAATAAAGTTACTTATGCAAACTTTTTAGTAATGATCTTTTTGGAAAACCAAAGATTTTTTTCGCATTTCTCTAATGAGCGTAATAAGACGGATAAATAAATTAAACAAAAACATAATTTGAAGAACAAATTAAAAAAAAAAATATTTCCTACATTGTTTAAGCCCGAGAAGGAACAGATATTAAGATATTTCATTCAATTAGTTCTACATTTAATGTTAAATTTTTGTAACAAATTAGTTAAGCCAATTGAAGATTAAAAAATAAAAATAAAATTCATTATAATATGATATTTAAAACACCCTAAAAAATTAGATTCCGTTCAAATGAAATCGAAATAAATCTTAGACTTCTTCCATTTTTAATTGAAAACATTTGTATTGCAGATTTGAATATTGTAGATTTCATTTGAACGGAATCTAATTTTTTAGGGTGTTTTAAGTATCATATTGTATGAATTTTATTTTTATTTTTTAATCTTAAATTAATTTCTTATTATTTTAATAAATCTTTAAATTAATAAGTATCATATTGTATGAATTTTATTTTTAATTTTTAATCCTCAATTGGCTTAACTAATTTGTTACAAAAATTTAACCTTAAATGTAGAACTAATTGAATGAAATATCTTAATATCTGTTCCTTCTCGGGCTTAAACAATGTAGGAAATAATTTTTTTTTTTTAATTTGTTCTTCAAATTACACTGGCCTCCAAAAGTTAAGGTACAGGGACTGGATGCTTTCGATTGCGCACGTTTTGTCGAATATCTACCAACATTATTGGCGAATTGTTCTTAAACTTCTAGGATGTAAAGAACATGTTTGATTTTATATTTCTCGGTGAAGATTTATCGGGGGTACAATTAGGGGACTAATAATAAATTTAATAATAAAATAATATTTGCGATCACCTATGTAACAGAAATGGCTGGAAATGGTTTGTCACTGTGGTAAATGACTATTTGGGTCCTGTTCAACGTTTGTATGCATTGTGTAAGCATAGCACTCATATTCGTGAAGATGTTAACGTTTTTGTGAAAAATTCAAAAGTTTTTTGTTTATAGCATACAGAGTTTTCAACCAAATCTAATACAACTTTTCAAAAACCTGACAAAGAATAGCAGCAACAGTATACTGCAATTAAAACATGAATATATTGAATATTTGATGAGATATGGGCACTTGTATGAAATAATTTTTAACTGCGCATGCGTGGAAGATCCTAAAATTTTTATCATATAATTTGGTAGTCAGCTATTTAGGGCAACTTATATAAAAAGTCCAGTCAAATATCACGAAAATTCACAAAGATAGGGTCGATATAGTGAGTTGCTTCCTAAAAATAGCTTTATTATAAGGGATTTTCCACAACTTTTCAATCATCTCACCATATCTTTCTAAGTTTTCACAACATTTGACTGGACTTTTTATAGAAGTTGCCCCAAAATACTGACTACCAAATTTTGAAATAAAAATTTTAAAATTTTCCGCGCATGCGCAGTTAAAAATTATCTCATAAAAATGCCCATATCTCATCAAATATTCAATATATTCATGTTTTAATTGCAGTATACTGTTGCTACTATTCTTTGGTAAGTTTTCGAAAAGTTGTGTTAAATTTGGTTGAAAACTCTGTATGCTATAAATAAAAAAACTTTTGAATTTTTCACAAAAACGTTAACACCTTCACGAATATGAGTGCTATACTTACACAAATGCATACAAACGTTGAACAGGACTCAAATAGTCATTTACCATAGTGATAAACCATTTCCAGCCTTTTCTGTTACATAGGTGATCGCAAATATTATTTTATTATTAAATTTATTATTAGCCCCCTAATTGTACCCTCCGATAAATCATCCCGAGAAATATAAAATCAAACATGTTCTTTACATCCTAGAAGTTCAAGAACAATTCACAATAATGTTGGTAGATATTCGACAAAACGTGTGCAATCGAAATATCTTGCATATCGTATCATATTAAGTAATAATCGTATCATATTAAGTAATAAATTTAGTTAAAACATAAAGAAGGTATGAGAAATTTTATTAGTTTTGACTAACAGGTTAAAATAGATTAGTATATACATGCATTTATTTATTGTAACAGGGATAAAGAAATGTATCTCAAATAAAAATGGCCTACAAAGTATGTGATATTATATAGTTCAAAACATAAAAGCGAAACAATAAATGTTTAATCAAATTAGTAAAGAATCAATTGAAGAAATAAACGATACTAAGATTTTCACTTAGTTGAAAGCGTATGAACACCAACATAAGAATTTTCACCATTTTTTCTTTAGTTAATCAGGTTTCAGTGAACACATTATTTGCTTTTTAAGACTTTCATTTGTTCTGTTCCTTAAATAATATTTAAAATTTACTTTAATCGAAATTACCTAAAAGCTATTGCATAAAATACTTTAGCGAAAAAAATGTACATTTCTTATGAAAAAAATGATATTACAAACACCTGAAATATCAGAAGACAATATAAAAGAATTATTTCATAACATTTTAGATAAAAAAGCTAATTTCGTTTTAGTTATAATCCCTTGTATTTGTTTATAAAATCGAGTTATAATTTTGCCAAGTAAATACTAATAACTAAATTTAAATTCTTGGTGAATGCATTTTATAAATGTATCATTCTGTAAAAGCTTTGACGCTATCAGAAAGCTTGAAGGAATAATTAAAAAAAGAATAAATATGTTTTTAATTTTCTAATTTGTTTTAATCCTTATTTTTTGGTTTTGTTTGTAGCATTTTTTAACAGAATTTTCTTAAATTCTGAAGTTTTTGAATGATGCGCGGATTTCTAAGATGTAGATAATTCAATAACTAGAAAAATAGAACGCAAATAAACATTATTATCAAGTTTCAACCAGTTTAGAGAGAATTCATAAGAAAGTAAATACTGAATATTACATTAAAACATTGTAAAATCATCGAATAAAAGAATAAAAAGACTTTCAATGTTGCCTTAAATAAAAATAGAATTTTTTACTAAATACTTTAAAACTAATTTTGCTTTCTTGGAATATATATTTGAGTTCTTCAAGACATTTACTTTGTTTTCCAAACTCATTTAACGTTTCGACATAAAAAAAAAATCTTTACACAGTTTCTTCAATTTAATGTTTTAATAATTCTTCTTCACCTGCTCTTTTTTATTTTTATTTTTTTTATTTTGTACTCTATATCCCATTTTAATGTTAATAAAAATATTTTTTAACAACTCGTTATCGATTTCCTTATCGTAATCGTTATTCTAAAGAAAGATATTACAAGAACACTACACAAACTCCGAAACTATCTAATAGCAAGCGATGAGAATTTTAAGTAGGAGGAGGGAAATTGTCTTCCGTAAGTATAAGATAAATATTTGCATAGGATATTATAATCGATTTTATACTTATGACACATTCTCATAAAATAACGATAAATAATTTCTATTTTAATCTAACTATTATGATTACAACCTCTTCAATGGTTATTGAAGTTTCACTGGAATTACCCCCATTTACTATGAATTCTTTAAGACAACAGGTTATAATATTGAATGCATATGCATGCATATATGATCTCCGCCTATCGAAAAGAAATAAATCAGCGGGAGATAACGTGCTAAATTGTTGATATCGGGATTTCTATTTGCATGGAGTGTGTTTCATTTAGAATAGTGATAAATAGTCTTTTTAATAGCCCCATTAAAACAGCCTAAAATAAATATGTATGAATAATTTCCTTGTCTAAATGTAGCATTATGAGCATTAATAAATATGCATTTTTCTTCAGGGAATGTGATTAATTTTTCTAAAGTTATAGCCCAATGATATAATTTTAATGTAATTTTTTAAATAGTATTAAAAAATAAAGTTATTTTAATTCATAGTTAAAATTAAAATATAGATTTTCACCCTGGATTTTACTTACATACCAGGTTGCTAGGTACATTATGTTGTTATTTTTAATTATGTTTTTCATTTTTATGTTTTTCTTAAATTCATTTGCACACATCCATAATCTTACGTTTACCTAACGTACGGAAATGCAAAGTTATAACAAACGATATATGATTTGGCTTTCTTTTAACTTACTTAATTTATTTTATCTGTTTTAGTTTTTTTTATGCTAGTTTTCTCAAACTTATGTGTAACATTACACATTAAACAAGATACAATGTGAGAAACTGTTTTATAAAGCGTCCAGCAAAATTTAGATCTCGAGCAAGTTAATGTAATTTTATTAATATTGTTGCACAAATAAGCACGTGTACTATTTGCGGAACATTGAAGAACGTTTTCATAAAATATCTTTTTTACATTTTAATTTTTGCATTCTAATTTTATCAAACACTTTCAATCGACATTGATTAAATTTATTTGTGATTATTTTAAATTTATTTTTATGTATCAGGGCTGCCACAGGTGACTATTTTTTAATTCTATTTCGTACCACTTTTTAAAACAAACATCTCTTACGTACTCTTTGACAACATTTGCAAAAGAAATATACTATTTTTTTTGTTGTTTTTTTTTATAAATAGTGGTACGAACATAATATAACAAGTAATATAAAAATTTTGTTTTTAAAGTCAATTTCTACTTAGGTCATCAAAGAAAAATTTAATATAATCCCTTAAGCTAATATTAGTTTTTGTTGCATTAAAATGTCTCAATTTGTTGATTTTCTATAAGCAAGTAGGTTTACAATGGAAGTCTATGGGAATTTGGCGAAATATTAGAGATATCGCCAAGTTGGCGACAGTCTTGGCGGTATTTGGTGACAGAGCAGGGTCCCTCCTATGGTAAACCCCATTATAGATATGACGATGCATTAAATGCTGTTCAATAACCAATGGCCGCCATTTTGTCTCCCATATAAAACTAAAATTAATTAATTAAAATTTAATTAATCAATTAATATTTGAAAAATATGTATTAACATCAATTGTCGTCCAATACAAGTTTTAAAAAAATTATTTAAACTTGATAGGATTTATAATAAGTATTTTATTAACGATTGAAAATTTGAACAAGATATATAAATAAATCTATAATAATAAGGAAAGAAGTTTGTGTGTGAGTGAGTGTGTCGGCGGTGTTCTGAAGGGACCGCTGCACGTAGAGCTACAAAATTTGGGGAAAAGGTACGTCTATATATGAAGTTTTGCACCTCGAAGCCCGATTTTCGATTTTATGATTATATTTTTTATGCGATTTTTAGCGCTTTTTTAAGTTTCGAGGCGATTTTTCCACATTAGTGAAAAAGAATACGGTTTTTTTCTTTTAACCCAAAATAGTAAATTTTGTTCTCTTTTCAAAAAAGTTTATTCGGAATTCGTACAGCAATTTTTGAATTTTTAGCGCATTTTTTATGCGATTACTGAACAGCAGTTAATGCGTCTTCACACCTATAAGGGGTGTTACCGTAGGGGGACACAGTTATGTCGCCAAATTAGAGGTCTGCACGGGCCGGAATTTCCAGGCCCGGGCCCGGCCCGGCCCGTACGAAAGCTGTCTTGGCCCGGCCCGGCCCGTGTAAAAATTGGAAGTTCGGCCCGAGCCCGGCCCGGCCCGTTGTAAAAATTGGAAGTTCGGCCCGAGCCCGGCCCGGCCCGTTGTAAAAATTGGAAGTTCGGCCCGGCCCGTACAAAAATCAGTGAAAACGGGCCCGGCCCGATACAATTTCTACAAAAAAAAAAAAAAAAAAAAAAAAAAAAATCCGTTTTTTCTCAACATACAATTAAGATTCTTTTAATGAATACTACATACATATTTATGGGAACATTTTACAGTATATTTTACATTACTATGATGTTCGCAAAACAGAAAACGCACAATAGTAAACATTAACGATTACTTACAGTTATCGTGTCTACAGACATTTCAAAATGGAAATAAAGATTCATTAAAAGATTAATGTAGTTCAGAATAAAGGATTAAAAACAAGATAACATTTGAAGCTGTATAATAAAAAGTAGATTTGTGAAAATATTTCTCTCATTTTTAAGACTTTTCTCAAATCCAAAGGAGCTACATTTCGACACATTTATGAAGTCTTTTCTTTTCGGAAACGTGTAAGATTGGCAGGTATTCTTATTCAAAAGCTATGTAAATGTCGTTTTTTTTCATAGATAAAAGTAATATATTTTTCTGAAAATACTGTCAAAGTTAGCGTTTTGAATCGAATTTCCGGAAGCGATAGCACAGGAAAGGAGAAAAACGTACAGTCACGTGACAGGAATCGCTGTTATCTTTGTAAGTAATTTATTAAATATGGAAAAAGCTATTCGTTTCCAAATGCCTTCAATAGGCAGGCCTGTCAATTTTATGCCTTTATAGTTAAAGTTTTTGTCAGAAACATGTGTCTGAAAGCTTTGCATTGTTGAGCAGTGAATATGAGAACCACCTTAAGGTATATTTCCAAAGATACTGTTAAGAGAAGTTCATTATCATTATTAATATTACAAAACAAAATGACTGTTCTACACATCCTGAGATCGATTAAGACCACTTCCTTCCAGGCACGAGTCTGCTGAAAAAAAATTAAACTCGGAATCAGACATCTTGTAACTGTACGATGCCGATCTCTACGATGGACACGTTACATTTCTGTATTGATGTTGTTAAACTCGCATCGGCTCGTGACGCACATTTATACTTCACGAGAAAATCATATTCATTGAAAATGGCTCGTATTTTATCTGCTTCGCTTAAATTCTTATATCGGGCCGACAGGCCCGATTAATTTTTTTGCCGGCCCGGCCCGGCCCGTTTGAAATTTCGCCTTCATTCCGCCGGCCCGGCCCGTGCAGACCTCTACGCCAAATACAGGTAAGTTTGTAGCCAAAAGTGACGCTAACTTGGCGATATCTCTAATATTTTTCCAAATTCCTGTAGACTTCCATTGTAAACCAATAGTTATTGCTTGCTTACAGAAAATCAACAAATTGATATATTTTAATGCAACAAAAACTAATATTAACTTAAGGGGTTATATTAATTACTAGCCTCCCTTGGCGACCAGTTTGGTTTCCCTTAAACATATGCTAAGTATTGTATCACGTTACTTTTATACATAATTTAATTTACTTGCTCAATCCTTCGCCAAATCCGAAGATTCTGATACAGAAATCCTGAACATCCTGAAAATCCTTTTTATGTTAGCTGGGCGCAGGTGATAAATCGCCAACATTGTTCCCGTCGTATTTTTTCGAATTTCATTTAAAATATAGTACTTTCACTCATTTTATTTAAAATGCATAACTTTAATTTAAAACTGAAATATTTAAAATTAATAAGTAATACCGTAAACCATGACATTTAATTTCTACATCAAAGCTTTGTTTTAATTTACCACGTGAAAAATTGTTTATGACAGTCGCACGAAATGGACTGTTATAATACTGATGACATGATTTTTACAATATTGGGCGAAGGAACGATATTTGGCGATTTATCACCTGCTCCCGGCTAACATTAAATTACGAAATTGGTCGCTTGGCATACAAAAAGTGAAGCGGTCAACCCGGAACTGTTGATGATAGTCACGTAACTTAGGCATTTATTATATAGATATTTAAGGGAATCCAGGTAAATTAAATCTATAATAATAAGGAAAAAAGTTTGTGTGTGAGTGTGTCGATGATGTTCTGAAGAGACAGCTGCACGTAGAAATACAAAATTCGGGGAAAATGTCCGTCTATATATGAAGTTTTGAAACTCGAAGCCCGATATTCTATTTTTTTATTGGAATTTTTTTATTTAATTTTTTATGCGATTTTTAGCGCTTTTTTAAATTTCGAGGCGATTTTTCTACATTAGTGAAAAGAATACGGTTTTTTTCTTTTAACCCAATATAGTAAATTTTGTTCTGTTTTCAAAAAAGTTTATTCGGAATTCGTACAGCAATTTTTGAATTTTTAGCGAATTTTTTATGCGATTATTGAACAGCATTTAATGCATCTTCATACCTATAAGTGGTGTTACCGTAGGGAGGATACAGTTCTGTCGCCAAATACCGCCCAGTTTGTCGGCAACTTGGCGATACATCGCCAAATTCTCGTAGGCTTCCATTGTAAACCAATAGGGATTATTGCTTACAGAAAATGGACAAATTGAGATATTTTATTGCAACAAAAACTAATATTAACTTAAGGGGTTATATTAATTACTAGCTGACCCGCCCGGCGTTGCCCGGGCCCGTAATAATATTCTTAAATGAATCTGAAATTTTTATCGCAGGCCCGTACAGAAAGGACTGGGTGGAGACAGTGCAAATTACCAGGGCCCGACTCTTGTTCAGTCTCAAAGTTGTGTAAAGTCAAAGGTCAATTTTTTTAATTTTTATATGTCTCATACTTTAAACTTTTTTATTCCAAATTAACTGATGAATTTAATTAAAATGTAATTATATTTTCAATAATTTAATTTTTTATTTAAAATTTTTATATGAAAAATCAATCACAAATACAACATAACGTGTAATACTCAAAAAGAAATAATAAAATTGTAAGCAAATATTACTATATAGATTTTTTTTTAAAGTACCATCCAGCAAATTTATTTTTTAATAGAGTAAAGCCTGCTTATAACGGAATTCTGAAATAAATGAAAAAAAAAAAGGTTCCAGCTCTCTCCCCCCCCAAAAATGCTATTATGCTTTGTTCCATTTAAATAACCTGCATAAAACAAAATTTATCACTGGTCGTTTTCGTCTAAGCAGGTTTTATTGTATCTTATTTCTGGGGGAGGGGGGTGGGGCGTAATAATATTCTTAAATGAACCTGAAATTCGTATCGCAGGTCCGTACAGTCAAAACTACCTGTCCGTACAGTCAAAACTACTTGTCCTACCTGTCCGTACAAAATCACATTTTACGTCATGACAACATTTTGTAAACTTCTTGCTGCTGTTTAATTCGCATTTCCAATACAGTGCTTTGCAGAAATTGCACGTTTCACCCACAGTTATGCATGCCCGGAACGTTTAAATCAGTAATTTGGATTTCAGAAACAACGCGTGCATGCTACAGTTATTAAGCCTATTTTGCCGATCGCTTAACGGCGTTCCCTATTTGGATTTCGAATCTATTTCTATTCTACTCGAATTCGGCTTCTTTACTTTCAAGAATTCACCGAGATTTTTTATGGGCATTTCAAATGACATTTTGAAGCTACATAATTGCAGCGAAAGATATTGCACCGAAAACGCGAAAAGTAAACAAACCCGATCGCCATAAATCCTGCCAAGGACTCTTACACAATAGCCAATCAGATGCGATTCTAGGGCGTTGCCATTAAACAATAACAAATAATCGCGATTTATGTGCCACGTACGTTAGCGTAATATATATATAGATATTTAAGGGAATGCAAGTAAATTAAATTATGAATAAAAGTAACATGATACAATGCTTAGCATGCTTTCCCAAACATAAATTTTAAGAGAGTCCGCAGGTCAAAGGAATTAGATTTGAAACTTTTATCCAATTACAGTAAATTTCGACTTTCGTGATTTTTGAACTTTTTGTGATTTTTAATTAGATTTCTACGTTTCTTCGCGATCTGCTGCAATTTTTTGACATTCCATTTTTGGCCTATAATACTAAAGTAATTTCTGCCCTCATTTCAATAGAGTTTATTCGAATTTCGTATCGCAATTTTCGAATTTTTCATGTGATTTTTAGTGTATTTTAGCGATTTTCGTACCATTTTTCCAGATTAGTGAAGGGAATCAACTTTCAATCTTCGAACACAATATACAATTTTTTTTTTCTCTTTTCGAAATTTGTGCAGCAATTTAAAATTTTTTCGCGATATCTTATTGTGATTTTCAGAGCTTTTCGCAATTCGAGATGTTTTTTGACGTACCCGGGCGACGCCGGGCAAGTTATCTAGTAAATAAATATAGGGAGAGTGTGAACTAATAGTAGGAATTGAAAAAAAAAAAAATAGTCGCCTGTGGCAGCTCTTTTATAAGTGTCTCTTAAATTATGTCAAATTTAATTTGTAACATTTTTTATTGAAAGTGTTTAAATTAAACGTATTTTAGCTTCATGAATGACATCAATACTGAGGCTCATCTTTTAGATCTTAAAAAATCAATCAGTGGCCAACAATGCTGTTTAGCAATTTGCTAGTTAAATTTACCAGTGATAAGATATGTTTAACAAACTTGGAGGATGTGTATTTTTTAAATGAAACGTTAAATTTCGTCCGTATCAAAGAGATAGTCGACAGGAGCTTAAAAAATTCGAAATTTATTGATCTTAAGAGCAAATCAAAATAGGACTCTAAAAACAGGTTGGTGTAACAGATATTGTTTATTCCAACGCAACAGAGAGCATTATTCTTCCGCGAAGAATACAGATTAAAAACAAACAAAATACAAGGAAAAACAATGTCAATAAGACATAAAACAGTAAAATAAAAAGTTAACCCATGAATTTTAAAAAAAATCTATTTATTTTATTCTCTTTCAAAAGTTTTTCCTGGGTGTGTTTATAAGTGGTGTTCATTGCTTTTAAGAGGCGCATAAATAAGTTTTGATTGTTTTATGGTATTCAAAGTTAGATTATTTGAAGTGTATGTAAAATATATTAGTATAATTTTAGTATGTATATTTCATATTAATGAAAAGTGTTGAAAAATTGCTTTATAAGTATATGCTGTTTTTATAATATTTGAAAATAAATACTTGATTTTGGAAGCTGTATAAATCCCAAATTTTTTACATGATATTTTGTTAAAAACAAAGCAAATATATTCATTCCCTCATTTTTACTATGAGAATATTCCTAAATATTTTGGTGGATATATTTGTTGAAAATATTGATATAAGCTGCAAAAAATATTTCAAATATATAGACATAATAAATCATTCTAAAAAACATGATTAGAATATTTAGAATAGCAAAAATATTTACCTTTTCAGGAATTCTCTCTTTAAAATCCTCTTTTTGGATTTCGGGGTGGGGGGGGGGGGGTAAAAATATTTTTTATATTTCAATCAGCTCAAAAAGATAAATTAAATACAATGACACTTAGTATAAACATAAATAGTAACTATGCAAATCACTATGTTAAAAAAACAGACAAATCTGTACCTGTTTTATTAAATTTATTATTTTTTGTGTGTTGTGAGAATTGCCATCTAAATGTTAATGGGTAATTAGCCCTTTAAGACCGGGAGTTTTTTTTTTTGGTAGAAATTGAAACTCTGGGTGTTTTCCCCTAATCGATAGGATCGTAGGGGAGACCGGGGGAATGGCGCCACTCGGGGTTATGCTGCCACCCCGGCTAGTTTAAAAACTAACGGCAGTTTGAGATAGTGAATGCGCCTGCACTATAGCGGCCAACAATAGAAACAGTGCCTAGAGTGAGAGTGATTTTGTTGTACGTCGTTCGTTTGTTCTAGTGAAAAAATTAGTTTTCATCTAGTTGCTTCTTATTTTGGAGCTTCAAATGAGTAGAGGTAAACACCTTTTATTGTAACATTAGGTACTTAAGATAATATTATCCGTAATCTACATGCATTCACCGACATTTTGATGCAATTTGTTGAACAAGTTCGGTTCGTCTCTCGGCTTTGGTGGAGTTTTACGCTTTGTTGTCTTCTCGGGGTAATGTCGCCACCATGGTAAAGGGTGACTTTTGCAAGTTGAGTTAAATTGTAAGTTTAGCACATCAATAAATCTAGCTTAAGGGACATTGTAATTATTCATTATTCTGATAAATTACATTGCTTTCTAAATATTTTCAGTAGGTTATGTGTTTCCTAGTATCCATTTTATGTATTTACTAGGTCATTAAAGAGTGGCGTCATTACCCCGATACAGTGGCGGAATTACCCCAGCATCCTAGGTAATCCCGGTTCACACAGAGGTTGAAAGAATTTTTTTATGTGTGCTTACTTTACAGTTATGATTACGGTTAAATTTATACAGATACTAGAGATCATGATTCAGCTTTAGAATTTTTACTATTAAAAAATAAACATTTTTTTGAGGTGAAAAAATTTAAATTCCCTTAAGGTGTCGCCATTCCCCCGGTCTTCCCTATTTGATTAAAAAAAAATACCCGATGTCAGGTTATGACAAGGGAGGACCCACACAATTGTGTAGGTTAGCCTTAATGCAGTCGTTTTTTGACTAACTCTACACAATTGTGTAAGCCAGGATTACGTGTGCAAATATCTAAAAATAAAAGTTTAAGCAAAAAAAGTTGTTCTTTATTAAGATAATTTTCTTCAGCCACAATGAAAATGTTTGAAACAATTTTTCTTTTTGGACAGACATAAATAAACATCAAATTTTTGGCATCTCACTCTTGTACGGCTGGAACAGTTTTGAAACCGGTAACTCCTGGTAGTTTTAAGATCGTCGAAACAAGGCCAGTGACTATTTGCATCTAACCTCTTACTTTCAAATAGTATCTTTATGGGCGGATTGTAGAATTTAGACCTGCATGAGTCAGCAACATCATATTCAATCTCTTTTTCTTAGCTGTCGCTGAGGACAGTCCTTGATCTTTTCTTTCTTAGTAATGGTACATCCAACAGGTTCTCAGCCGAACTTAATCAAAACGATAGTAAATCAAGGTGTTTTTTTTACGGGGTAACTTGTTTGCTTCGGCATCTCGTTTGTAAAGAGACCACAAATTTACTACAGCCAGATCAAGGAAATGAACCATTGTTTTCAGGATCTACTTTCTTGTTTTAAACTAGATTAGATATGCCTCCATTTGCTGATCACAAATCTCCACACCTCCCATCGATGCGTTGTAGCTCATAACGCTGACTGGGCAAGAGACATTGATTTTCAATTTTTCTTCCTTCGAACACCGCTTTACGGTCTGCAGCGAGTTACATCCTGTATACGTAGACACCAGTACAACTTTCTGATTGTCTTTCTACTCGACCACTGCAATTCCATTTTCTGAGACGTGCTCAATGTTCTCACTCCTCTTAAGAGCGGTTGACAAATGGGATGTCCTTCACTCCGTTTGGATTATGCCTGTTCCTTCAGATTTCGGTTTTTTAGTTCTTTCCAGCAACGATATTGTGTTGAAATATCGATCGAAGTACATAAAACAAGGTTTCAACATGAGTAAGGACTACAGCAGCTCATAAGGCTAGATCCTTGTGGACCAAGTCTGTACTTTCCCACTGGTATACTGCAAGATTTAAAACTATCCCAGATGATGCTCTTACCACAGAGTGTAGTTTGTTTTTTACATACTGCTTTTCTGAGGCACGTCCTAAAAAAAGAAATCGTCTGTTCATCTATGGAAAAATTTCCCAGATCTCTTGGTAAATTCAAGCAGACACTATAGAATCTGTCGAGCATTTGCTAAACTTTCCATAATTTATAATTGATTCCTGTAGGTTTACTTGCTGTTTCAACAAAATGGAATGAATTTATCAAATTTTAAAATCTATCTCGTGGCTCTATATAACTCATATATGGCATCTTATAATTCAGAACAGAAAGATACAGTTCGTGATATGTGCATATTATTTATCGAATAGCATCTATTTTAAATAGAAAGCATGAATAGTCCTATTAATTTAAAATTAATCCTTTTTAAAAAGGTAATTAATAAAAACAAATTGCTAAAAACATAACTTTAAAAAAAATCACTTAAAAGTAAACATTTTAAATATTAAGAATTGCAACTATTTTGGAAATGGTAAATGACGGAGTTACACAATTGTGTAGGTCATTAGTTTTTTCAACTTTTGTAAAGCCTAATTAAATTTAACAAGGACAAAATCGATTAAAATCAGAAATAAAGTATATGAAAAGAAAAATTAAATCTAAGCAAACACTAAAAATCATATTTAAAAGAAATTACGACAGTACATACTTTTTGTTTATTGCTGTCAGATGATATAGTCTTTTTAAAAGCAGAAAATTTAATGCTGTTTTGCAGTTGGTACCCCATAGTTGTGTCTTATCAAAACATCTGAAGCCAATTAAATCATATAAATGTGCAGATTTGGTTTTAAATGTCACAAAAACAGGAAAGAGTCTTTTTCTTTTACTTTAGTATCACCTACACAATTGTGTAGGTCAGGGCTTAAAGGATTAGAAAAAAAGTGTTTGACCAAATACCAAGACAAAGAAACCTCTTCAGAAGTGCAAGTCCACTGGGTGAGATACGCATATTATACTAGACAAATATAATGAACTATAAAATTAAATGTTAATTTAGGTCAAGCGCAACACCCCTAGCTTATGTATAAGTTACAACCTCAAGCAGCTAGCTCAATTAGAAATTAGTATATTAATCTCACTAGGACAGCTCGTTAGTCTCCTATCAATTCCCTCTTAGCTAAGTAATAGTATGCCAATTCATAGTTAACTTGCCGTAAGATGATATAAAAAAAAAGGGAATAATAATAAATAAATAAAATTCTGATTCTAGCAATAAGAAATAGTTAAAATATAAATTCATTTTAAATAGCCAGGCAATATTTAAGTAATTTAAAGTAAATTACTCTAGTTAGTTTAATGTGACCTAGTGCTAGGATAATATTAAAACAATATATATAATAAATGACAGTTAAGTAAATAGCTACACGTAAGTTTTAAGTGTAATAACATGTACAAGCTAACCTCTTTCCCTTTCAAAGTTTTTTTTTTTTTTTTTTTTTTTTTACTGCCGTCTTTTTATTATTCGCAGTTGCACATAGGCTTATCCATATGTAATACATATTATATATATGACAAGCTTGCACAAGCTACCGGACCGTCTCCAGTGGGAAGTCTACGGAGTCAGTTTCTACGCGGTGGGGTACGATAGATAGGGGTAGTCTCATCCCCCTGTATCGTTATGTTTGCCTAGCATTTTGGCCTAAAATTAACTTTCGGTGCAACTTGTCTATCTGCGGCGCTCCATTTTTTTTCTTTTTTGCTTCCCCCTCCCCCCTCCAAAATCCATTTTCTTGCGACAAATCTGCATCAAAAATTCGGCTTCAAAACTCCAGGTCAATCAGAAGTAGTTCGGGCAGCGGTGGCCCAGTTGGCAGAGCATCGAATCCGCATCTAAGGCCGCGGGATTGAGGCCTACTGCTGGCTATAATCCGCTATGTACGCTAATGGCGCCTGCATGTAAAATCCGTCGTGTGTCCAAAGTCTTCCAAGTTATCTGTGAATAATACCTCTGGAGGTGCCTTGCCAGATGAATCTCGTTACCTTACCAAGGTTCCAAATTACGAGATCAACATGAGTAGCAATGTGAAGATTCCAAATAACAGGATACAAATGTTAAGCAACCGACATAACACCGTTCACAACTAAGCAAAAGGCACTGCCGATACGTTCTAAACGCTCGTTAGGTTTATTGCCGCTACGCGGCGATTAGACGGTCACCCGCCCCGATACCAGGAATCAAATCCGTTCAGCTGGAGCTTCCCGGCAGGTAGGGGCCTGGTCATCTGTTAGAAAGAAAGAAAGGGTTAGAAAAGGGGTGGGAGTGAAAATATAAAGTAATCGAAATGAAGGAAATAATGAAAAAGTTATAATAAACCAAGTCACTCTGTCAAATTTCTCTGTTTTTAAGGTTACGTGGGGCGACTGGGCCATGATTTTACAATGTGATTCTGGAGATTCTGGCAATTCAGCTTCAAAAAGCTTAATATTCATTTGAATTAAAGTCTGAACTTTTGTAAATGTGTTCAGTTAGGTTTCCTCTATCACGGCTTAAGAGCCATTATTTTGAAAATCAGACAAGTGTGATAGTTGTATTTTTTGTTTTGCTTGATTTTTTTTTATGTTGAAGTAGATCACATTTAATGAATAATGTGCAATTTTGAAGTCCTGAAAAATTTTTCCCTTCCCTGTAGAAAATGTCAAAGTTCAAGGTTGTGACCGTCATTTTTCATGAAAAGTAAAATGCGAGTATGTTTGCAGTGCTAAAGCTTGGGAAAGCAACGACATCCCAAAATTCTTTTGTAATGAAATATTAGTATCACACTACCTGCTTAGTAGACTGTATTCGTTTCCATGGGCATTGTCATTTTACATTGTTATGTTGCCTCAAAATGCAATGAAAATGACGTTTTTGTCCATTTTCCGCACGTATTTTCTTATTTAAGCAATAGTACCCCAAACTTTTTCTTACAGAACATCAAAGTGTACTGCTAGGATAAGCTAAATAATATAAAACTTTACCGGAATATTGCTGCTGTTAGCAGGAATAGTCTGCTAAACATTCAAAAATTTCAAAATAGGCAGCATTTCAATTAGTCTTTTCTCAAAACAGCATCACGGTTCAATAAAACAAAATATATCACGTAGTAGTTGGAAGTATGTACAAACACATGGAAAAGAAAAAAAAGTGGGGTCTCGTCATTTTTTTTAAAATAACAAAATTTACAAAAATTCACAGTTAAAATATTCCGTTTAAATTTCCCTTTTTTCCATTTAGAACAAGGAAGGGGAAAGAAAAAGGGATATTCCATTTTCTCATAGGGAAAAAACATAGCTAGAGGAAAGAGAAACGGTATGTTTCGTGTTCTGATAGGGAAAAAATATGATAAATGACAGTCTTTTTTGTGACTTTTGACATTTTTTTTAATAAAAATATGACGAGACCCCACTTTTTTTTATTTTCCATGTGTTTGTACATACTTCCAACTACTACGTGATATATTTTGTTTTATTGAACCGTGATGCTGTTTTGAGAAAAGACTAATTGAAATGCTGCCTATTTTGAAATTTTTGAATATTCAACAGACTATTCCTGCAAACAGCAGCAATATTCCGGTAAAGTTTTATAATATTTAGCTTGTCCTAGTAGTACACTTTGATATTCTATAAGAAAAAGTTGGGGGTACTATTGCTTGAATAAGAAAATACGTGCGGAAAACGGACAAAAACGTCATTTTCATTGCATTTTGAGGCAACATAACAATGTAAAATAACAATGCCCCATGGAAACGAATACAGTCTACTAAGCAGGTAGTGTTATACTAATATTTCGTCACAAAAGAATTTTGGGATGTCGTTGCTTTCCCAAGCTTTAGCACTGCAAACATACTCGCATTTCACTTTTCATGAAAAATGGCGGTCACAACCTTGAACTTTGACATTTTCTACAGGAAAGGGAAAATTTTTTCAGGGTCTCAAAATTGCACATTATTCATTAAATGTGACCTACTTCAACATAAAAAAAAATCAAGCAAAACAAAAAATACAACTATCACACTTGTCTGATTTTCAAAATAATGGCTCTTAAAGGCTATCAGACAGAAATGTTCAAAATTACATTTTAATATCTAAAAATAAAAAATACATGTTTTTCATCTTTCTTTCCACATGGATCCATCTGTCCCATAAAAATGGGGCAAGTGGACCAGGAAAGTCAAAGTTCCACACACGTTTTTTTTTTCTAAATATTAAGTATAAGGTCCTGTTTGAAAAAGTGTAAACAACAACAAAAAAAATTAAACCAGGCAGATCATGCACATTATATATGCACTAAAGTGCGTTGTAAGGGAAACCTTTACTGTCAATGTGTCTAAAAATGCACTAAAAGTAGAAAATATTAGATTTATTTATACAAAAAACATAAAAATTATGTAAGTACTTATGTACTTTAATATAGGTAATAAGTATAAAACTTACATGGGTATTTTAAGGAAAAAAAATAACAAGATAAATCTATGAACAAACGGCTACGTAAGTACTTAAGTATCTCATTCTCTTTTTTTATTAATCACAATGGGAGTTCGATATGTCCAATAAACCTGTGGAGAATGTAACAATATTTTTATATCGAACAGAACTATTTTTTATTCGTTTCTATAATTTTCTAATAATCTCACTTTGCCTTATGTACACCTCTTCATCTGTATCGTAAAATTTCGAGCTGTAGCTATCACACTTAAGAAATTTCATTTGGTACCCTCAACATGCTTTTTAAAAATTTTACTATGTAATTTTAATAGGGTATTATGTAATTTTCTTTATTGCAAGCAAAAACCAACCGAGAAATTAATTTCCTGTAGTAAGAGAAACTCAAAAAGATATTTATAACTGTTGGCGTAACTGGATCCCATATGGTCCAGTTAACCCTGATACATGTCCCAGTTACCCCATTCTTGAAAAATTTATGGGGTAACTGGAACACCGGCTTTACATTTGAAACATGAAGTAAATATGTATAGATAACCTAATAATATTAATGTATTTATATGTCTAATCTTCAAATAAAAAGATTGTTTAAAATAAAGTACTTACCATATTTTTATAAAAAGCCGAGGAAGTTCAACCAAATGGACGTTGTTTAAAAAAAAGAAACCTAAATTTTCGACAATCTATCACAGCAAAGGTAGAGTTTTGATTGAGTTGACACACGCTGTTTTAAGAAGTAGAGAGGGGGGTGCAATGTTGACAAAAGCTAAAATTTAAAAAACATCAACGGTTTTTTTATAAAATAGCCTATGGCCCAGTTACCTCGTGGGTCCAGTTACCCCAGCTTACCTTATATTTTTTATTTAAATTTATAGTTGAAAGAAATATTTATATATTGATGGATATTTTAGATTATATAACTTTTACTTCGGAATCTAAAAATTTAACGAAACTTTCAGCATTATAAATTACTTGAAAACAACGTTTAAACACACAATAAAACAAGTTAATTTAAACAGACGTATACGTTTCGTGAGTTCAAGGACTCACATCCTCAGTGTATAAAAACCAAAATATCGCCCCCCAACTACATGTACGGTGAAAACTCAAATGTCAAAACACAATACCAAAAATCATCAAACTCCAACAGCCAATGAAATTAAAGCGGAAGTGAAGTGTCGTGACACAACAGATCCACCCAGAAAGTTGAGATGTATGGTACACTAGACAAATCATTAACCAAGGAGTTTGTAAATCTATGGATATCAACAGCTTCAAAAAATTCTAAATCCAGAGGAGTAATGCATTTCTTGATAATGGTAGCTGAGTCAAAATTGAAATTATGTCCCTCCCCCCAGCAATGAGAGGCGATAGAGGATTTCTGCAATTCTTTTTTCTTTACATAGTTTATGTGTTCTTTGACTCTGTAACGTAGTTTTTGTTTAGTTTGTCCAACATAGGACAAAGCACATTGGCATTGAATGTTGTAAACACCCCAACAATTTTGAGGAGGAATTTGATCCTTAAGCTGTGAAAAAGTTAATTTATTAACTGGTTTAAAAACCACATTAAAATCATAATGTCTTAAGATATTAGCCTAGCCATCTTAAAGCTAATACTATTATAAAATGGTAAAATGATAAGGTTAGAAATGAACACTGCAGTAACAGAAGAATCAAGATTATTAGCACATTTATTAAGACTATAATAAATGTTACAGAGTCCGTTAATCCGTTAAATCTAAATAAATCCGTTACAGAGTCAAAGAACACATAAACTATGTAAAGAAAAAAGAATTGCAGAAATCCTCTATCGCCTCTCATTGCTGGGGAGAGTGACATAATTTCAATTTTGACTCAGCTACCATTATCAAGAAATGCATTACTCCTCTGGATTTAGACTTTTTTGAAGCTGTTCATATCCATAGATTTAAAAACTCCTTGGTTAATGATTTGTCTAGTGTACCATACATCTCAACTTTCTGGGTGGATCTGTTGTGTCACGACACTTCACTTCCGCTTTAATTTCATTGGCTGTTGGAACTTGATGGTCTTTGGTAATGTGTTTTGACATTTGGATTTTCACCGTACATGTAGTTGGGGAGATATTTTGGTTTTTATAGTTTTTATACACTGAGGATGTGAGTCCCTGAACTCACGAAACGTATACGTCTGTTTAAATTAACTTATTTTATTGTGTGTTTAAATGTTGTTTTTAAGTAATTTACATTTCCATACAAGTTTTGTACTTGATATCAGCATTATACTTCAAAATGGTTTTTCGTAACTAAAGCAAATTGATATAATACTCGGTATTTTTTTTTTGTTTCTTTGCATAAAAAAGGGAAATAAAATATAAATAAATACATAAATAAGAATGTCATAATGGAAAAATCTTCAAAATGGGGGGGGGGGGGGATTTTTCTCATTAAAGGTCAGAAGGACTTTTTAATTAGTTGTAATTTAGGGCCCTTTAATCTGGGGCTCAGGCACGTGCCCGAATACCCTACCTTAAATCAGACTCTGCGGGAGGGGTAGAGGGGTAGATTAGTTTTTTTTTTTTTTTTTTTTTTTTTGTTAATGACCCGAAATTTGAAATCGTCGCTAGGTCCGCAGAGTTCTGGATTTTGGTTTTGGTACTGTATCATGCATCTAAATTGATTTTAATCGAAAAAAAAAAAGAGAGAAAGAGCAATTTCTCTAAAAAGAAAATTTAATTTCCATATTTCTCTATTCTAGTTACAATAAACTATTAAAAAAAATCTTTTTTTTTTCCACTGAGTAAAGATTTTCGGTTTTACCGAATTTCAGATAATAAAAAAAAAAGGGGGGGGGTGAAATTTTTCGTTAAAACGATATTGCTGTTTTGAATCCAAAAAAAAAAAAAAAAATCTATTTAGTTGAAATAAAAATTGTAAAAAGTTGCGAAAATTAAAATATTTGGTTAATATCGCCCAATATTTTCGTTGGACTGATAAAATATTTTGTTAGCTTAATATAGTTTTCATAACCAATTGAATTTTGTTACAAGAAACAAATGAATGTGGTTTTTGAACCAAATCCATTTACCGGGTGTCCCAAAAAGGACTGACTGATTTTAAAATTCAATAACTTCCAAACGGTGACAGGTATTAAAAAAATTCTTGCAGGAGGGTTATGCATAAAGTCAAAAGTTTTTTTACAGTGATTTTCGATTTTAGTTCGAATTACAAACAATAGATGGCGCTGCGATCAATAGAGGCTCAATTCAGACTCTATTTTTGGTACTTCGTGGCCCGGATAATACATTTCCATCTCCTTTTTCTGCATGGAACAACAGAAAGGACCGAAAATCGAGCCTGTATTTAGCGACTATTGCTTACAGCGCCATCTATTGTCTGTAATTCGAACTAAAATCGAAAATCACTGTAATAAAACTTTTGACTTTATGCATAACCCTCCTGCAAGAATTTTTTTAATATCTGTCACCGTTTGGATGTTATTGAATTTTAAAATCAGTCAGTCCTTTTTGGGACACCCGGTAGTTACTATAATTATATTAAGCTAACAAAATCATTTGGTGAGTCCGACCAAAAATTTCTATTGGGCTATATTAACCAAATTATTTAGTTCGAGCAATTTTTTTAATGTTGTTTTAACTAAATACCTTTTTCCGTGTACCTTTAAAAAAATTAAAAGTCGATTTAAAAGAAAATTACAAATAAATGTGTCCTCATGTAGATTCATCTTAACAATCGATAATTTATCATAGAAAAATGTAAATCAAACATTAAGTTTCTTTGTCTTTTTAAAAACAATTAAAAATACTTTAATTTTGCTCATTTTCGAAGTCCACTGTCTTTTTAAAGACTATATTCAAAAACTCAGCAATCTGTAAAGTTTAACTGCTTTTTAAGGTAATACATTAAAATGCTGACTAATAAGTACTTGTAAAAATTATATAAGTACTTACTAAGTACTTGTTACAATTTAATAAGTACTTTTATTATAAATACTATTTTAAAAGAGAAAAACACTGCACCCTACTTCAACAGCACACTCAATGTTTTGGAAATTGGATGATTTTTATGAAAGTTTGGATGCGGTTGAATAAAAACGCGATGATTTAAATATTATTTACATATGGGCACTGAAAAAAAATTCTTTCTATAATGCAATCTAACGGAGAAAACAGAAAAAAGAAAGTTTTATCAAAATCGGACCGTTTTTTGAAAATTACTGCACGAATATCCTTCAAAAAAAAAAAAACGAAAAAGAATTGAATAGCAAAATAACAGTAAAGTTGGGAACATCTTTTTTAAAAACAATCTATTAAATATACTCTTTGCACATCTAAAACAAGATATTTATATTTACAGCTTTGCCTAGTAAATATCTGAGCCATCGGAGATGCATACAGCTTCATCGCGGGAAATGAAGCATTATTCTTATTTTTGCTGACATCCCATCAAATGACAACATAGATTCTCTCTGTTAATGGAACTTTATTGCAGTATGTATATTAATATTGCTGTCACACAGAATATGAAGAAAGATGATATTGCATATGTCTCTGTCCTTCAGCATTCATATTTACTCAACTTTATGTGAAGAATAAGATTACCCACTTACGGCGTCGGTGAATATTTCTTTTAATGTTTTGAGATACTTTGAAGATAAATCCATTATCTGTGAAATATTTAAAAATTATTTTAAGAAATATTTTGATGTGTTTTTCATTGAAGATTTCTGGATTTTTAGTTTAATATAGCAACTATTCAAGTCCGAAATGGGACGATAATAAATTTAAATCAGTATATTTTTAATTTAATTCGAGAACTAGCAAAAACTTTTTTTACGAATATTGTATACTAAATAGCGTAATTTCCTTACTCTCGTGAATTTATTTAAAGAAAAAGGGAATATTTTATTCGTACTGTTTAAAACTGGAATTTCAGATAGATTTCGGAACATTTTTCTTTGATCATACTTTGCTGTGTTGCTCCGTTCAAACTTAGTTTGAGCAATAACATGCTGGTAAAAGATAATTACAGCCAAAAAAATAAAAACTAATATCCATGATGCATTCATCAAATAAATATTATTTCTATTATCAGGAATTGAAATAATTGTTTATATGTATTAAATTTATTTTGTTGTTTGTATTAATAACTGTTTATATGCATTTTTATGTATTTGATATATAAATGGACAGAATATTTTAAAAACTGTGCATATGGTTTTTTTTCATGGGTGAGAAAGAATAAATTCTGATAGCCAGACGTGATTAAAATATTGGAGCCGATGCTTGACATTACATCAATAGGTAATGACTAAAATACGAATAGGGGATGGTTGAAAGGAGTTAGGTTTATATTTTGGCCAACTAATTGGCATAGTGCACTTCAACAACAACATTTTAATTCCTCCTTCCCAAACATGCACTGGTAGTATCCGGACTGAGTTCCTTTCTTCCTGAAACGGTACTTAAATATGAACAAAAAAAGGAAACCTTAAAATGGGTTGTTTGGCGTTTTTGTTACTGCCGATTATGCACGAGATCTTAAAATGAGAAATGTCAAAATATGGACTTAAAGTCCAATCAAATAGGCATCCAACCGCGGAATGAAAGATAACAGGCTGAAAATTTGCATAAATCTTTGTTTTGACGTTCTAAAAGTTAGCTGAAAAGTCTCATACAATCTCGTGTCCACGTCTCCAGATATTGAAGGTCAAATCTCACGAAAATCAGTTTTAAACCATAGTATATAAAAAACTGCGCGTTTTATTGAGAAAAAAAAAACAATTACAAAATTAAAGTAGACAAAATTTTCTATAAAATGCACATATTATCTTTAATTTTCTAACAAAGGAAACTTTTTGACATTCTGGGTCAAAATGAGAGAAAAACCCTCGCCCATCCTCATATTCTCAAAAACTATGCATTATATATATATATATATATATATATATATATATATATTTATATATATATATATATATATATATAAAACAAGCTACAAAATTCAAGTCGACAATATTTTCTATAAAATTCACAAAATAACTTTAATTTTCCGAAAGATTTAGGCGCTAGATCGCGACGAGAAAAAGGCGACTTTTTGACTTTTGAGCCAAAACGAGAGAAACGCCGTTTTATACCCTCGATTTTTTTTTTAACTTTAATTAGTTTTTGATCCTCCCGCCAAAAAAGAAAAAAAAAAGAAAAACCAATTTAAGTTTGTTCCCTATATTTCTAGTGATATTTGGAGCTATTGCAAAGCTTGTAGACATAAAATTCTCTACAAATTTAGTCTTTGGTGACATTTTAAATAAATAACCGTTCTAGAGATAGTGATCGAAGAGTGAAAAGTGCCCATCGGTAAATAGGATAACGCTATGTCAACTGTGGAATTAAATCCATAGTATTGTTTATAAAATTAATTATTTACTAAAAATATTACAATTAATAAAAAAGTTACATCATTTTCTTACTTATAAATGTTTTTAATACATAATACATGCGTATAATATCCACATTGAATTTCCAGATCGTTATCATCATTCTCGTTGTCCGTCATATTTGGCTCTAAAGGCTGAAGAAACTCTGGCTCATATTCATTTCTATCCAAGCATTTATATTGTTCGAGAAATAAATTATCTTTACTACTTCGAATGTAAAAAAAATGTAATTACAATGTAATTAAACTAATTAATTTCAATATTATATTTATTATTCATATAGATTAACTAAATATTATTATTTATGAATAATATTTCTAAATAATTGAATAATTAAAGTTTTTCAATAATTAAATTTTTTTTGTAAATAATTATATGAACGGTACTATGCGTTTGATTCCACAGTTAACATAGCGTTATCCTATATACAGATGGGCAGATCCAACTCCTCGCGCTCTATTTCGAAAATGATTAATTATATAAAATATTGCCTACGGCCAAACTTGTTGAGAATTTGATTCTCTACAAGCTTTTTAATAGTTTCAAAAGTCATTTGAAGCATAGGAAACAACCTTGAGAAGGCGTTTCTCTCGTTTCGGCCAGAGGGCCAGAGCCCTCTGGCCATCCCTTTTGAGCGCTCTCTGTGCCAGATGCTTTCGTCAGAAAATTAATTTCATTTTTGCATTATTTAGAAAATAAAGCCCACTTTAATTTTATAACCGTGGTTGTTCGATAGTATTTGAAAAAAAACGAGGGTAGAAAAGGGCGTTTCTCTCGTTTTGGCTCAAACTTCAAAAAGTCGCCTTTTTTTCAGCAAGATTTGGCGTCTAAACCTTTTGTCAGAAAATGAAAGTTACTTTGTGAATTTTACAGAAAATAGTGTCTACTTGAATTTTGTAACTGGTGTTTTTTCGATAAAATGTATAATTTTTGAGAAATCGAGGATGGGCGAGGTTTTTTTCTCTTTTGATTTGGCCAAAACATCAAAAAGTTGCTTTTCTTCAGCGCGCTCTAGCGCCAAAATCCTTTGTCAGAAAATTAAAGTTAATAGAAGTGTATTTTATAGGAAACTAGCAGAATTACCCTGCGTCGCCGTGTCAATTATCAGGGGCATGTAATAGGGTTTTGAGTTTCGGGTTCTTAGAATTGCACACAAAAAAAACCCCTCCAACTAATAATTTTACTGGAAAACGGAATTTTATTTAAAGACATTTAAGTTCCGATGATTCGTACAGTACAATGGGAAAACAATAAAGTGGGAAAGGGAGCCCATAACAGACAAAGCGCCCGAGGCGCTATTTTCGTTACATCATTTAGATCTGGTGGTCAGCTGAAAAGGGCCAGTTTCGCTAGAAATCAGATATCTTGCGGTAAAAAACTAGCTCTAGCGGCCGAGCCGCGAGCCTTCGTCCGGCGACATAGGCCACTCAGTGCCCAGACAAGCGTGCAACTGGCACGGAAAGAGCTCTCCTTAGAGAAGTTTCCTCATCGCGCACCTGCCGCCAGTGCGGGGCCGTCCAAGGGTTTCGCGCCGCCCAACGCGCGCAACGAAACCCTGCGCCCAAGCATTAGAAGTCCGGTCGAAACGACAGAAACCCCACCCAGCCAAAAGAGCCAGATGGTTCCTTTTCTTGGTCCCTCCGCTGTTCACCCCGACGACCCGCATGGAACGAACTCCTATAAAGAAGTCGAGCCCACGAGTCACTGCCGAAGATCCCTACGGGGGATTGCTTTACGGAGGTCCCTCAAGATCAAATACCATTATCCGGCAAAGACATTTTTGAGGAACAGCTGATGAAAGTGAAGGCTGACCTTAGCGACCCATGGAGGGATGGGGAAATTTCCCTCCTTTCGCCGGCTCCCGCTCCTCACGAGAGAGCCCCTCGCGGCTAGGCGTCGGAAGTCCGGGAGTCGAACTAGGTGCCGTTTCCGGAGGCCACGGAAAGCTCCTCCTAGACGGGATAGACCCCGTCTCGCTAGGGGGTCGGAAGACCCGGAGTCCCGCCTCCCCATCGAGGACGAGGGCGACGGGAGAGACGGGTAAAAGTCTGGTCCCCCACTATCTTACCTCACGGCCGCCGAGGGTACCTGAGCACGAATGCTCTTGACCCAGTGACAGAGCGACTGCTACCATGTAAGTTCGCCAAAAAACAACTTCAGTAGAGGGCTACGAACACGAACAGGCCGACGAAGTTGTCTTACGGCTCGCGGACCCAGCCAATGACATTCATTGTGTTCCGAGGTCCCAAGACGAACCCAGGAAAGGCCAGGAGGCGATAGGTCGAAAACGCAAGTAGGCGTACGAACCGCATGCGACCCGCTCGATCGGCATCCACCTCCCGACCCCAACCAGGCCCGTCCTGGAACCTCGGGGCTTGCGTTCAAAAGTTATGATTAGAAACCGCTATGATCACACCTTCGGGCGCGGCAAACTTCGAAAGCGTCTAGACACTCTGGTCATGAGTCAGACCAAGAGTTCGTCCGAGATTCAACGCGCAGCCGCGTTAGTCGGCGAGCCTCCAGTCCGGTTCCCTGTGGAGACGGGTCGAAGTGAATTTACCGCTGCGTCGTACAACCGCTACGGGACGAACCCCTCCCAAGACAAGACGACATAGCTTCGGGACGCTTCTACCTCCTTCCACGGTCGTCCTTTGGTACGAACGGGCTTCTCATCTCGCCGCCTACCTTGCCGGTTCACATCTACCTTAGCTACTAAAATCTCGACGGAATGAGCCACCTGACACAAAAATTATGCCAGGCGCTGTTCGAAGCTCGCCCTTCGATGCCTCCGGGAGTTCCTGCATGGCGTTCCCTCGAGGCCACCGTTGTCACAAACGAGCACCGAAATCTAGTTCTTCAAAGTTCGCAATCTCCTCTCAGATTCCTTCCTAGACACATTGTAGACGAGGTCCTACCACATTTGCTTACCTTTTGCTCAAAGTCACCATCTGGTCAGAGACCAGCTCTGGGATCAGGCTATAGAGCGTCGCTATCGGGCTTCCCTCGAAAACCAAGATCCCCGTGGGTGGAGCACAAGTTGACCACCGAAGTGGACCTCCAACCCCATGCACGATGTCTGTTACCCGTGGCCGCCGGATTCATTACCTCTCGGCTTTGAGTCTCTTGAAGAGGCTGTGGTTCGTCCCTGTCCTGTCCCTCTGGCTCGGTACTACGAACGCTGCCGGGATACAATATCGCTAATTTACAAACTTTCTTGCAGACTGCACGAAACCACACAAAGCATTTGGCGCGATGAATTATAAGAATTTATCTGGTAACATTACCAGACGCGTGACGCCTAGACTGCCAAAAATACGTTTTTCATAATCACTTAAACGGCGACAGGAAGACTATATATGTTTATATTAAATCTAAAAGATTACTACATATCATTGCCACACAACAAAGAACAAGTTATCTGTACTTAAATTAGTCATAACTCAAGCTAACGTACATGAGATGATTTCAAAGATCGTAATCACATCAAATCAAGGTTATTTCTCGAAATGTTTTCTCAACGGTTAAATTTTATGAGCAATTAAAGAATGACCTTTTTCTTAACGGTCTCTGTTTAAAAATAATCATATGAAGACACATAAATCTAAGTGCAGCTGTCTTTTTAAGATTATACTTTCTTTTATTGTATTTAATCTGCGTTGTAAATAAGTCATTCTTAAGTGCAGCTGGAATTTGACGGTTACAAAGAAATAACAAAAAATAAATAAAATTATTTTATGGGAAATGCGGTTTCAAATATATTTCATTTATCTTAGCACATATTCTTTTTCTCTGCATTTTCATACATTCGTTAAGATTTCCCAATCACATTTAAGCTAATTTGTTGGTGTTAAAGTAAATAAACCGAAACTTGATGTCGCTCTTACTCATGAAATAAAGTAGGGTTGCTTTACATCCCGTGAGTGAGTGCTGAAAGGGGGGGGGGGGCTGCCACATTATATTCTGCTAAACCTCCCGCCAATGCTTTGTCTCTTTTATTCCGGAGTTAAAAACTTTGTAAATTGGCGATAATGTACTACTCAAGTCATGTGAATCAGTGCGCAAAAAGTTCAGTTGGCTTTCTCCCGCTGTGGCTGTAAGGTCCCGATAACGGGGCCGCTGCTTATTTTTTTTACGTTATGAACACTTCCCCTCATATCTCCATTTTTACATAAATACAACTGGATTTAACTGTGCTCTACATTATGTTTGTTTTCTCGCTTCTATCTAAATAAAAAACATTTATGCCGGCATGTATTACTGGAGTTTTTCCCTTTTATTTACGAACCTGGAACCACCGTTTTTATGGCGAACCAATACACCTTTCACAGGAAATCGCCTTCACAGGACCTTCCAAGTATAATAAATTAAAATGAAATAATACGGCAACAATAACTGATATTTGTACATTCCTGTCCACAAATCATTATAAAATAATCAGAAAAGATGGCGTTATTGTATCGTGTCCATAGTGAAATCCCTCAGTTTTAAATATCAGAATGCTCGTTTTCTTGGCTGGTGTAACAGAAAAATATGTGATTTTCCTGATAGTACGAAGAAAATAAAACCAACCAATTGTAGTATTTAGTAAAATTCTCGATGATATAGCATATATATACATTATAAAGTATAAATATGTTAGTGAGTAACGCTGATATTATACTGATGTTATCAACGACATAACACATAAATTGTGCCTTTACTGTATTTTTCTTAGCTTCTAAACATGCGCAATTTCATTTTTTACACTGAATACAAAAAATTACTTTCAAATGAAATTTATTTGAAAATTATTTTAATTGGTTCTGATTTTAATACTGATCATTAAAAATAATAAAACTGAGTTACAGTTTTCTGAATTTAATGAATTTTAAATTAATTTTCAAGTATGGATTTTTTAAAATTGCAGCCAAAAATTGCAAAAGATGAACCTATTTGCTCTGAATGCATTATTATAAGGAAACGACATGCCCAAGAGTAACGCTGGAATCATATTTTTGGTGGCAATGAATGATCTAACACATTAATTTTGTCTGTACTGCAATTTGTTTAACATCTAAGAATCGCACATTCGATTTTTTCAACATCTAATGGAAAACAAAAAGTAGTACATTCAATGCTATTTGTTTGAATACTTATTCTCAGTTTACTAAGTTTTTATTTATTTTATAGTAATTTTTAAGCAAGAATATTTTTTTAAACATTCTGCAACCCAATTACAAACAAAAAATTAATCCAATTGCTCTTAAAACAATGTAAATAATTCATCGTTTGGGAGTTTCTTCGTGCAATGTTCCATAACTAAATCTGCAAACGAAATGAAAACTCCATAGAAAAAAATAAAATACGAATTTAACAGATTTCAAATCAAAATATTCAAAATTATCACATTAATGGAAGTTGCTATAAATAAAAAAAATCACTATTGACTGCTTGTTGGTACGAAAGCACCAAAAATGCCATTTGATGTAGCTATTGAGGATTCTAAAAAATATAGTAAAGGTAAAAAAAAACTTTTAGTATTTTAAATTAAAAGCGATATATTTTTTTCTATTATGTGAACGGCCGCCCGGTATATGGATAATCTTTAACCACGTATATTCCAGGGTGGATTGTCTGATATTTTAAAATGAAAACATTCATTCTAAAACTAAACATTCAAAAACTAAATCTACAGTGAATAACCTGATAATGGCATCAAATTCCAGAAGCTTTCAGTCCTGATGCCAATCTTGAAGCCTTCTTTAAAAAAAAAAACAAAACTAACCCTTCGAAAACATTTGCTATGTTTCATTTTCTATTTCATATAAATCGTAGAAAAAGCATATTTTATGTAATCGTATATAACCCTAGAATACACGCGCAGGGTATGCGAATTCCACAGTACGTACGGTATTTACATTTGCTACCACTATTTTCCGAAAAGTAACCTTCAAATTATATTATCATAGTATTTGTAACAAATGCCTGCAACTAAATAATATGACAATTTTTATTTGAATTTATACGTGGTAAAGTACAAACCATGCATACCAAATAGCTTCTCTGGAGTACGCAGTACGCCGCGCGTGCATTGGAGGGTTAATATAAATCGCAGAATGTTATCATTGCATTTAAGGGACTAAAACACTTATCTAAATGGTATAATTAAAGATATAGCATGGCAATAAAATAGAAAAGAAAACGTAGCAACCGTTTTTTTAAATCAGTTTCACATCCTATTTATTGAAAGTGATAACATATTTATAGAATGTGACACCATTTTTAGTAAATTGTTTCCTGATATTTTTCACCAAATAGAAACTGCTATGTTATGGTAAACGTTTTAGCTTCAAAATATGTTTAAATGAAGTTTTTGGGTCCATTCAAAGCACTTATCGTTAAAGTTTTATTTTAAATACGAAAAATTCATTAGTTTAATTACATACGTATTGGACTCCTGCCTCTCGCTGCGTATTTTTTTTTCTGAGTACCTCTCGCTGCGTAATTTTAAAAAAAAATCAAAATAGCTTAAAAAATGGCGTATTTAAACCCTTCGCGACGAGAGTCTTTTAAGAAACTTTTATTCTTTAAAGAATTTTTATTCTTTTGTCACCGGTTTTTCAAAACAAAAATTATCTAATTTAATCGGGAAAATGCTCCGATTAAAAAAAGGCAAAATTTACAATAAAAAAAATAACTGGTGGGAATAATCAAGGAGGGTTAAGTAGTCGGAAAAAATGCATCCCCGAAGAAATCTCGGGTTGCGCAAATTTTGCTACTTTTACGTTGCCCGAGGAAATCTCAGGTTGCGCAGCGAGAGGGTTAATCTTGAGGGGGTTTATTTTTATTTTGTCGAAATTCTAATTTCGCTATTGAATGATAAACAACAACAACAACAAAATGCTGAATTATTTTTATCTTTGTAAGTGAAAATGTGTTAATCTTCGATAATCAGACTGTACACTATTTGGAGTACTTTAACAAATGTGACTTATATCTTTTATAGAACCTATTGCTTACGAAAACATAACATAATTCATGTTTTTAGCGAGTACTGGACATGTAACTCGATCACAGAACATTAACATACAATAATGCTTAACATGACGTTTATGAAAAGCCTCAATTTTCTAAACTTAATTTTAAAACTGTCGAAATTGAATTTCAAGAAAAAACACGTCATTTTAACGTAATTAAAGTAAAGTGTTTCAGATTTTAAAACCAGAATGCTTGGTTTCTTCAGCAAGTGTAACTGAAGTATACGATTTCCCTGACTATACGCGGAAAAAAGCAATAAATACATCTAAATGACCTAGCATTTACCGAAATTTTAAATTCGCGTGACTTAAAAGTAAATCTTTCATTTTATGGATGATAATAATAAGGATTAATTTCAGAAGATATTGAGTCTCTATACAGAATAAAACATCGTTAGAAAGTGATATCAGTTAAACAGAAATTGACGTCATATCCAGCAAACGATTTTTTTTATTATTATCTTTTCCTAAATTGTTTTCTTGAAATTAAAACTCCTATACTAAAATAGATTTTTTAACTTTAAAAACATTCAAATGAAGATACTACGTCATTTAAACACGTGTTTAGTTAAAGTTTTTACATATATAAGAACATTTTTCATTTTCTGATTAGAATGACGTCGATTTCAAAAATGCAAAAATATAGCGAGAAAATATGAAATTTTATTGGCTCGCAAAAACAAAATACACGTGTTATCATTTTCTTTAAATTACTGTGCCGCTTTTTAGGGTGTGGCAACAGGATAAAAATGATTGAATTAGAAAATTAAAAAATAATGTTAAATTATTTAGGTGATTGAAAAAGTGGTATAGAGTGGTCTGATAACTTTTTTAAGTTGGCAGCTACCTATTCTGTGTTCTAAAGCGTATGTACAACCAGTTTCGTGCAAATCGATCGAAAATTGAAGATTTGTATAAAGGACATACAATCAGAGAGCAGCTTATATATATATAGATTTTTTCTACTTTAATTTTGCAATTGGGTATTTTTTCCAATAAAACGCACAGTTTACGACATATAAGGAAAAATTTATTTTTGTGACTATTGACCTTGAATATCCTGAGACGTGAACACGAGATTGTACGAGACTTTTCCGCTAACTTTTAGAATGTCAAAACAAAGATTTATTCAAATATTCAGCTTGCGATCTTTCATTCCGAGATTTACCCTTTTTTCCATCTTATTAATTCCTTTCAATAGTCACGGATTCAATTAATAGATCTGTTGGTCTATTGACCCTAAGTCTTAACACCATTGCTGGTTCACTGGTCGTCGTACACTCTCAATTCTTTGATGTTGTTTTGATAAAAATATCTTACTCAAAGCTAGCGGGGTATTCCTTGATCGTCTCTCCCTATTTGCCCTTTTTTAATTCATTCTAAATGTCTAGGAAGATTATCAAAATGCTTTTACGCCATTGTATACACAATACTTACAACCAGGCATAGTCCAACAGTTGAACTCCACCTTAGCTCTTTCTTTCACACTGTTGTCTGAGAGCAACATAGTATTGAACTAGATATCTTCATAATTTATTTAAAATTTATTTTATATAAAATTTAAAGGGATTTGTAAATAAAATTCGTTGCTGCGTTGTCACTTTAAATGCCTTATATAAATAAACTTCCTATAATTTACCATTAATTGTATTAAATTTTAGACGTAACAAAACCGTACAAATTGGCAGCTATGTGATTCGATTAGTGTCATAAAAATTGCAGGTGTAGCGTATTCTTTCTCCTCAAAGTATTAAATAGTTTTTTCAATCGAACTTGTAACTTTGAAATGCATCATTTTCTTCTGATGGACTGATTATTATGAAATAGCCATTATACATGAAGTGTTAGGTGAAGATGAAAGAGCAGCCGTAAAAAAGTTAGAACTTTGATTTTCTGGTCAGAATGCGAAAAAAAAATAGCCATAATTTTTTTTTTTTTGATATGGTCATTTTTTAAAATTAGAATAACAAAGTTTTCTATAAATAGTGAAATGTTTCGCAAGCGACAGCTGGCATTAGATAATACAAAAGTGTCACGTATGCTTTTTGTGTAGTTCGTAAGCAATCTGAGAAAATATACTAAATGTAAAAAAAAAGCTATTAGATTTTTCAATTAAAACGATTTTCATCTACATTTTGTACACCAGGCAGTATATCGGGCATCTTTGGGGTAGTATATTGGGCATCGGGTATCCCGGGTTGGAATGTCTTAGTATTCCTAGCTCCAAATTTATCAAAACATTCTTTTTCTTTGCTTTCTTTCTTTCTAAGATGTGGCAACACACTATTAAACAAGTGGGTAAGTGTGATCACAGATCGCACAGAGGGTTTCGTTTAATATTTCTTTCAAAACACTATCCTTTTGCAAAATCTGTTAGCTCCACAATTCGCAACTAGGGAGTGCACTCTATTCTAAACAAACGTCTGCCCGACAAAACTCCATTTTAGAACATATTCGCACTTATATTAGTCGAGGAAATTGGACCCATAAAACGTAAAATAGGAAAGCCCTCCAAGTGGAAATAAAATATGAAAGGCTATTGTGGATAAAATGAAAGAGTGGCCGAAGGGTCGTCAAATGATATATCAGATGAGGGGTTTGGGGAAAAATTGACCCCACCCCCTCTCGGAGCCTTCAACTGAAACTAGCTCGCTGTAGCTTAATTAGCGGCTAAGTTAGAAAAAAGGCTTAAAAAACACAAGTTAGAGCCCAGAAGAGTCAATAATATAAGACTTTTTAAAATATTTATCATTTGTCGTGTGATCACAAGTGTTCGGCTATAAGTATGCAAAATTTCGTATCCCCAGCTTAATCAGGGCTCAGTTAGAAATAATTGCTTATAATACAGAAGTTGAAGCCCAAAGGGTTAATTATAAGACTCTTTCAAAAATTCATATTTTGTCTTATGATCTGACGCGTTCAGCTATAAGTATGCAAAATTTCATGTCTCCAATTTAATTAGGGACTCGTTAGAAAGAATAGGCTAAAAAACACAAGCTGGAGTCAAAAGGGTTAAACATAAAACTTTTTCGAAAAAAAAATTATTTGTCGTGTGGTCTCAGGTGTTCTGCTATAAGTATGTAAAATTTCATGTCTCCAACTTATTTATGGATCTCATTTAGAAAGAATTGCTTAAAATATATATGTGGGAGCTCAAAGGGTTAAATGTAAGACTTTTTCAAGATTTTATAATTTGTCACCTGGCCTCAGGTGTTCTGCTATAAGTATGCAAAATTTCAAATCTCCAATTTAAATATGGTCTTAGTTAGAAAGAATTGCTTAAAATACACAAGCTGGAGTCCAAAGGGTTAAATATAAAACGTTTTTCGAAGTTTATTATTTGTCGTGTGATCTGAAGTGTTCAGCAATAAGTATGCAAAATTTCATGTCTGCAACTTAATTATGGGGCTCATTTAGAAAGAATTGCTTAAAATATATATGTGGGAGCTCAAAGGGTTAAATGTAAGACTTTTTCAAGATTTTATGATCTGTCGCCTGGCCTCAGTTTTCTGCTATAAGTATGCAAAATTTCAAATCTCCAATTTAATTATGGGCTTAGTTTGAACGAATTGCTTAAAATACACAAGCTGGAGTCCAAATGGTTAAATATGAAACTTTTTTCGAAATTTATTATCTGTCGTGTGATCTGAATTTTTCAGCAATAAGTATGCAAAATTTCAAGTCTCCAATACAATTAGGGGCTCTGTTAAAAAAAATTGATTAAAACACACAAGCTGGAGTCCAAAGGGTTAAATATAAAACTCTTTCGAAATTTATTGTTTGGCGTGTGATCCGAGGCGTTCAGCTAAAAGTATGTAAAATTTCAAGTCCCAATTTACTTAGGGACTCTGTTAAAATGAATTGCTTAAAATACACAAGCTGGACTCCAAAGGGTTAAACAAAAAACTTTTTCGAAATTTATTATTTTTCGTGTGATCTGAGGTGTTTAGCTATCAGAATACAAAATTGCATGCCTCCAATTTGATTAGGAATTCTGTTATAAAGGATTGCTGAAAATACACAAATTGGAGCCCAAAGGGTTAAATATAGCACTTTTTCAAAGTTTTATGATTTGCTGTGTGGGCTCATGTGTTTAACTATAATAATTCAAAAATCCATGTCTCTAACTTAATTAGGGGCTCTGTTAGAAAAAATTGCTTAAAATACACAAGTTGGAGCCCAAAGAGTTAAATATAAAAAAATTTTCAAAGTTTTATGATTTGTCTTGTTGTCTCAGGTATTCAGCTATAAGTATGCAGAATTTCATGGCTCCAACCTTATTAGGGGCTGACTTAGAAAGAATTGTTTGAAATACACATGTGGGAGCCCAAAGGGTTAAATTTAAGACTTTTTCAAAATTTTAGGATTTGTTGTTTCATGTGAGGTGTTCAGCTATAAGTACTCAAAATTGCAAGTCTCCAACATGTATAGTTCCTGAGAACGGGCTCTGTGACGGACAGACAGACGTATAGGGTTTCGTCAAATGAACGAAACCCTAAAAATGAAATGAACTATATTAATTATTCTGCATTTAAAAACAAAAATTTAGAATTTAACACCAAGGTACACACGGGATAAAAAGCAGCCAATGTCGTTTTTTCTGTTATAATCCACTTATATAGAAAGCTTAAAAGTAATTAATTCAGTCATAGAGCAAATTGATGCTATTGTATGTGCGTAAGCTCATTAAATTTTTACCCCTCCAGTTTTATTTATAAGAATTTTGAGCCCACGGCAATTTGTAATCGTATTTTAACGAAATATGAGTTTACTATGTCAAAAGCCTGTTTTAAAACGCAAGCGAAGTTGTTATGTTACTCCAATGGTAACTTAATGGCATCATGTTATTAAACAAAAGACCCTCTATACACGTTCTTAACACTTAAAATCACGTTCAAGCCGGCGTGCATCACCGATGGGTCACTCTCGACTGTCCCATCAGGTGGTATGCATCACCGGTGAGTCCCACCCGATTGTCTCCTCAGGCGGCGTGCATCACCGGTAGACCCCACCCGATTGTTCCACCAGGCGGCGTGCACTACCTGAGACTCACACTTGAATATTCGAAAATTCAGTAGTAAAAACAATTCAATATTATAAACTTAACATAATTGTTTATTTATTTCGATGCAATTTTTTAAAGCATTCTAAACAGAGTACTGGCTGGCTCTTACAAACGGTTACAGTACGTCATTATGTGATCGATGTTCGGCCACTTGTACGTATTTTCTTTCATTTTTCTAAGATTTTTGGAAACTCCAGTTTTGTCAGATCGGTAAATTTATGTAAAGGTAATAGGTGAGTTAAATGCTTTTAAGACGTTGGCCAAAGATCGAATGTGGCTATTAGAGCTATTTCTTCTTTGTTACGGTTTTGTTTTAAGAAAATGCAGCCGGTATGTTTACCGCGTATGCAAAGTATAAAAGAGTTAATGGAGCTGTTTGTACAAAATGATATAAAGCAATTTTTTGTTCTTTTAATTGTCAACGTTATTATAAATGTGTATGATAGATAGAGATTGTGTGTGTCTTCAGTGTCGCCAATAAAATCATGTCTCCAAGTAATTTGCTTACTTCTTATGAACTTTCAGACTTTCACAATCAATTCTGATAGTATTATTCGAGTTCAATTCACTAAATATGAGGGGGGGGGGGGGTCATGACATACAGTCTCTGAATAAGCGATAGTACCGCGCTGCCAGGTGAAGCGAAGCATGAATTCGAGTGCCGCACCACAGCGAAAAGCATGAATATTAGCGCCGGCGTGAACGTGTGTGTTAGTAAAGGAATTATCAAACCAATTACAGCAATACATTAAATAATAATAAAAAAAATTTCAATAACAATGAAAGATTCTGATTTGCTTACTACTGCTCGTAGTTTTTGACAGGCAAGTCCATGCTGGTTAGATCCTATTTGACCCAGGTATGTGCACCAATGTGCACCAGCGTTTATTTCAAAATTAGGAATTATCAATGTCTGTTTGACAACATCAAATGAATGTTATCTCACTTATCTCAATTTTGTACAGGTTCCGCATGTACTTCCCTAGAATCGTATTTCATTAATCATTGTACTTTTTATGTGCATAGACAAAGATGATATTGGCATAATAAATAATATATAAAATTGTTTATCACTTTAAAAATGAAATCAACTTGTCTGGTTATTAATTTTACTAAGGTTATTCTTATTCATATTATAATTAACAAGGCTTGAGAATTTTCCTGTTATAGAAAAGTTTACGACATCGTAAAAATTTTAACTCAAACTTGCGTCCATGCAAATGAATCAAATACCATAAATTTACAATGCATTTAAAATTAAGCTTGCGGAAAACCACCATAATCAATGCCTATATAATGTTTTTAACTTTTTCTGGAATATTTTAAAAATTATAATGTTTTCTAAACGAATATGGTATACAAAATTTTCTATTTATATAATTGTAATGGCTTTATAATTATTCTTTAAATTACTTTTACCTATAACTAAGCTCATCAAATACTCTATTAATTATGAACATGATTGCATCAAGAAAGATATTTAAATCGTTTCATCTCTTCATATAGTAAAAGTACAAAATTACAGAATTAAAATGCATCCAAATATGAAATAGAATATAACAATATTGCTGTCATAATCAGCTATCGAAATAATGAAATAAGTAGCAATGTTCATTATTTTTATTATGGAAGAACTTTTAACTCCAATCGCAAGTATAATATCGTCTTCAAACAAAAATTATCGTAAATAATAATTGTTGATAGTTCTTTGTTTAATCGTTAGTAATATTGTTATTTAATTATAATAAATGATGTTTAGACGATAATGAAAATCTATGAAAGTGTTGGACAGACCAGGGCTGATGGCATAGGTTTTAGTATTTAATTATTGTTTTTTTTTTTTTCACTAGTACTTTCGGAAGAAAAGACTAATTCTGTTGATAAAGAAACTGCTTTACTATGGCTACTAAATAATAAAGAAAACACGAAAATGTTTCAACTATTCCAACTTACCCCAGATGTAGGTGAGTTGGCATACCTCATAGTGTAAAATGGAATAGTATAAAAGTGTGTCAGGAACAGCGCAATAAAGTATGTTAGCCACTTCGAAACGAGTATTTTATTGCAAAAAGGGAAAAAATTCAAATGCAAATAGATGTTACTTCATATTTTCAGATAAAAAACGAATATCATAACAGGTAGAAATTTCTACTAATTTAGAAAAAGTACAAAAATAAACCAAGAACAAGGGTATCGCTTACGTTTCATGTCCACAAAGTAGAGCGATCGTCAAGCTGAACAGGTGGCTGTAATTTAGGAAAAATGTTGTTGCGTTTATATGAGATTGTGACTGCGATATCTGGGCACATCAAATATTTGTGTTTGACCATGTTAGCTATACAAAATTCTTCGTCGTCGATGGCAATTATCTTTCCTGGATATTGTTAGGCACCATACGTCACCAAAACAAAGTCAGCCACCTGATACAAATTGTAAAAATTCCCTGATTTACCTTCATGTTATTCTCGTCTAGATTTTGTAGATTCTAAAAGTCTGGACTCACATTCATCTTCAGTGTCTGTAAGAAGCCTAAGTTCTTCTCTCTGTCGACATTTGATTACAACTCAAGCGGCATCTTCCTTTCAACCTTTTTCTTTGAATGCTTATCCTTCTTATCCTTGTGATTTGCAGCTCAATGCCAACATACCCACAGAACTGAATGCCAACTACCCCCACAACAGATGTTTTGAGACAAAATCTTGTGAATGAAAAAAATACTTACTTGATCAAAAATAACAAAAGCTCTCTCTCTAGGATCTATTACACTAAAACTACAGTGGATTATGAACGAATAGTAGTAAGTTTGTAGTCGTAAAAAAATCCCCACCGGCTCGGCCTACAGGTGGAGGTAGATTTCGATGTTAAGTACTAATTTCACCAACAAAAACTAAATCAAGATTAGAGATAAACCCAGTTTAACAATTTTATCTGGCCGCTTTTGATGAATTTTTAATTTTATTTTTCTGTAAGAGCTCATTTTATCAGAATCATATTAAGTCGGTATTAAAAAAAATATTTTTCCCACCTCAACAACTCGAAATTTTCTGACTCATTTTTAAAAGTAAAATCATGAAACTTGCTGGCGTGATTTTTAGAAGAGATTTACAAGCGCCTGTGTTTTTATTTTTAGTTCAATTAGAACTTGATTTACAATTATTTTCTCAGTACGACCATTTGTTTTCGTTTCCAGCTTGATTTCGGGAAATTTGGCTTGAAATGCGCACTTTGAAAGCAATTTTTGAATTATATTCTGCCTCTATCAAAAAATCGACCATAACGGTGCATTATATAGTTTCTGAATAAGATAATCTAACAATTGGATGCGTTTGAGAGCAAAAATGAATTTAAAAATGAGTCAGAAAATAAGTAGTTTGGATTTGAAAACACCCTTAATACGATGATTTTTTTTCCTTCAGCCACTATGTCTTTTTAATTTTTTTTGTTGTAAGAATTGGTCTTATCAAAAACTTGTCAGTATAAATGTAGATAATATTAAGAAAATATATAATAAATTCATGCGGATTTTATATCTTGTGAATTGGTGAAGTTATGGATCTTTTTCTTCTGCAACCCCCCAGCCCTTTATGTTTTCTTTTTTTTTTTTTTTTTTTTTTTTTTTTTTGTACGAATTGATCCTATCAAAAACTTGTCAATATAAAAGTTGCAGACAATATTAAGAAGATTTATAATAAATTTAATTTGATTTTATATCTTGAGAA
The DNA here is from genome assembly GCA_963932465.1 of Maratus speciosus. Lineage (NCBI taxonomy): Eukaryota > Metazoa > Arthropoda > Arachnida > Araneae > Salticidae > Maratus > Maratus speciosus. The sequence goes on from OZ010790.1 coordinate 347,260,239, forward strand.
TTAACGAAGTTATGAATTTTTTTCTCCCTAAAACCCTGTTTTTTGCGCCCATTGAGCCCATTTTTAATTTTAGCAAAAATCTATGATACATAAATTTTTGGCCCTATTTTTAGAAGTAATAAAAACTTTAAACTGATTTGATATATACAAAAATTAAGAAGTTATGGGTTTTTTTCGGTTTTCACAAAACCCCTCCCTATTTCCATCCCCTTGGTCCGATTTTACCCATAACGAACTTGACCGAGATTTTATGCCCTTTGATTTTATATATCAGTTTGGAAGAGATTGGTGCAGAATTACGGAAGTTATCGTGTCCAGAAGAAAGTTATATATAATGTTTAATTAATGGTTATATATATATATATATATAGATAGATAGATAGATAGATAGATAGATAGATATAGATAGCTAGATAGATAAATAAAGTTTTTTTCTGAGGGTGGTTTTGGGAGCTAGGGGTCATGATCGGTGTAGATCTGCAAAAATATTTCAGAAATTCGAAGATAGGGAGAATGTAATAGGTAGTATTTCATACGAAATCTACCTAAAAACCAGACGATATGCGATAAAGACAGAGAGTATACGCAAGAGTCGTGAACGTTGATGGCTACGCTATATCTTCAATTGAGAAACAGAATGCATACGGAGCTTCTTAAAAATATCCAGATGGTATATGGCATATGCCTCCTAATATCCTCCACTAAATCCCTGACAGTAGTGAATTGCTAGGTAGCGAAATCTTATTCAAATCATAGAAAAAAAATTAACATTTTGGTTAGTAATATCTTTTAATAAAAGGCTTGTAATAGGCATAAAAGGCTTGCCCTTGTACTTTATTCCAGCTATTTGTTTAATACATTTTAAGTGAAGTTGTACTACCATAGAGTTTCTGTTGTACGACATTAAATGTAATTGTTGTCTTCTAAACAAATAGTATTTTGTGTCAAATTTTTATTCATTTCGAATGAAAATTTAATATACTTTTATACAAATATTATTTATCTTTTATTTATATTATTTAAACTTTATACATTTATACTTTTTTCCAACACTATACGGAATTTTGAGTTGTTGCTCTTTGAAAAATGATTAACAAAGATTGTGTTTTAATTTTCACGATTTTTCTGTATATTTCTTCTTTTATGACAGAAATGTAATTATTTTCTCATAATATCACGACACATGCCTCAGTTATATCTGCTAATTGTTTTAGGTCATCATGAATGAAACCTAATTTTTAAAGGATTTTTCAATTTTCCAAGTTATTAACCCAATGCCTGTAAAATATTCGTATATTTCAGAAAAATATGTCAAAAATGGGAAAGAAAAAATTCTTCTTATATTTTGTGCATTATAATAATAAAAAAGGTTAGAAATAGGCTATTTCGTAAAAAAAAAAAAAAAAAAAAAGAAAAAAAAAAAAAATACATTTTAAACAAAATAACTATTATATTTAATATTTTCACTTACACCAGAAAAATTAATGGATTATAGCCATAATTTACTCAACCGTTACCGTTTAGTTGTTTTCTCCTGACTGAAGTCAACTCAAACATTCCAAAATTGGCGTGTTGCAACTGCCCTAATAACTGGATTCGGTCGAAGCAGGCAAGGAGCAGGGGTGCAGAAAATGTTTCTACTCCCAACATTTCCCCCCAATCCACATGAAAATTTCCCCAAAATTTTACGGTATGTTATAGGTAAATGCTGGTATTACCGTAAGGTACAGAAAAATTATTTTTCCAATATTTCTCAACTTATGTGAGAGTATATATGGCGAGGATGATTCTGAGTGAAAAAAAAAAAATTCTGAAATTCACAGCAAATTTTCTGAAAGGTTGCAACAGAATTGGGGGAAGGGGAGGGGGGGCGGGGATACATTCCTATCACTTACTATGTTTTTTTCTCGGCCCATTGACGAAGTTCGCGATCTTTTGACGAATTTTGCGTTTTCTAGCGATCTTTTGACGAGTTTTGAGGTTATTTCGCCCGATTTTGAGGAAATTCACGGTTGTTTTGCGATCGTTCGAGGAAATTTGCGGTTCTTTCAGGATCTTTTGACGAAATTTGCGATCTTTTAACGAAATTTGCGGTTATTTCAACCCTTTTGATGAAATGCGCGGTTGTTTCGCGATCTTTTGACGAAATTTGTGGTTGTTTCGCGAACTTTTGAAGAAATTTGCGTTCATTTCGCGATCTTTTTACGAAATTTGCGGGATTTTTTTCCGCGTTCCTTTGACGAAATCCGCTGTTATTTCGCCATGTTTTGACGAAAATCGCGGTTATTTCACCCCTTTTGACGAAATTCGCGGCTTCGCGATCTTTTGACAAAATTCACAGTTATTTTGCGATCTTTTGACAAATGTTGCAGTTCTTTCGCGATTTTTTGACGAAACGTGCGTTGATTTCACGATCGTTTGAGAAAATTTACGTTCATTTCGCGATCTTTTGATGAAATTTGCGGTTGTTTTGCGACCTTTTGATGAAATTTGCGGTTGTTTCGCGATCTGTTGATGAAATTTGTGGTATTTTTCGCGATCCTTTGACGAAATATGCGTTTATTTCACGATCTTTTGACAAAATTTGTGTTAATTTCGCAATCGTTTGACGAAACTTGCGGTTCTTTCGGAACTTTTGACAAAAAGTGTTTATTTAACGATCTTTCGACGAAATTTGCTGTTCTCTTGCGATCTTTTGACAAAATTTGCGGTTATTTTGCGATTTGGTAACGAATTTCGCGTTTTTTCCGTAATTCTTGGACAAAATTCGAGGTATTTTAATGTTCGAATTTTCAGATAGATGACCGATTTTTTCTAATTTTCGGAACCCGAATGCCTTAAATTTTCAGAAAATTTGGAGCCGAATCAACTATGATATACGGTACATATTATTCCGAGATCGATTTTCTGAAGGTCGCTATACGGATCTTTTTATTTGTAGTGAAATTTTTCTATCTCGGGAATTATGGAATTCTTTGTTAAAATAAAATGCTTATGCGATATTGTATATATTTCTGCAAAATTTCCCCAGGTGGTTAAAATTTCCCCCGATCCTAGATCGCCGGATCGGACATATTCTGCATCCCTGGCAAGGAGTTCCGTTGGCTTGTAAACAATTAATTGACGGTAAAAAATCAACAACTGCATTTCCTTATATAACGAGTCACACTATAGCATGACTTTAAACATTTTAGTTACGACAATCAATTCTTTGGTAAAACAATAAATAGTTCCTTGTTTTGTATCACCCCTTTAAATTTGTTCCGTTAGTTATAAAATTCCCGCATAATTATTTACATTGCAGAAACGAACTGTGCTAATATCAGGTTTTTCTTAGTTTCCTTACTGCTTGTCTCATGCCGGCAATGCACTTCAGCAAAATTTTAGAATACCCGAATAGAATTTACAAAGATTTAGTATATTATTTGAATACATATGAGAATTAAATAACGCCTGTATTTCAAGAGCGGAATTTCTAAGAAATTTGTATTATTCTAAATAATTCCGATGGTACGAACTAATTTGATTTGTTAACCATTCTTCAAATATACAAATCAATTTATTCGAAGTATTTCGATGAATGTAGATTTAAAGATATATATTGACTATAAACTGAGCCATCAGATAAATAGACATAAAGGTGATGTAATCAATAAAGCAGATTTGTCATTCAAAAGGGTTCAATACTCTCTAACCTTTCATTAGTTAAAGTTTAATAAATCTAAATATTCTTCTTTTTTATTTGAATATTAGCACCGTTAGTAAGAGTTTTTAGATCCAATCCATTTCGATATTTGATAGTAATAAATGAAAATTTGATAAAGAAACTTATTAACAAAATAATATGAGGTATGAAAAGCAGAAAATCTATGTTACGTAGAAATATATTTTAAAATACCATTAGTAATAATAACATAAAACAAAAAATAAAAAAATTCTATATACAGTGAAACTCGTTTAAGATGCGCCCGCTTAAGATATGATCCAGCTTTAGATACGAATTATTTTCAGCCCCTTTAAAAATACCTATTAAACCTGTGTAAAATTACCCGCTTAATATACGCACGCATAATATATAATCCCGCTTAATATTCGAAGCAAATTTGTCCCTTGATGTAAAAAAACCCGCTTAATATACGAAATGGCGCTTATGTAATCCGTTTATCACGTGTCTCTCGAAAAGAATAGGTAAAAAGAGCAACTGAATTGTACTCGAGTTAGAGGTCTGCACGGGCCCGGGCTTGGCCCGAGGCCCGTACCCAGCCCAGCGGAATGAAGGCGAATTTTCAAACGGGCCGGCACAATTAGGACAATTTTTTCAACGGGCCGGGCCGACAGACAAAATAAGCGGGCCGGGCCGGGCCGGGCCGGCAAAAAAATTAATCGGGCCTAACGGCCCGATATAAGAATTTAAGCGAAGCAGATAAAATACGAGCCGTTTTCAATGAATATGATTTTTTCGAGAAGAATAAGTGTGTGTCACGAGCCGATGCGAGCTTAACAACATCAATACAGAAATGTAACACGTCCATCGTAGAGACTGGCATCGTACAGTTACAAAATGTCTGATTCCGAGTTTAATTTTTTTTTTCAGCAGACTCGTGCCGGGACGGAAGTGGTCTTAATCGATCTCAGGATGTGTAGAACAGTGTTTTGTAGTATTAATAGTAATAATGAACTTCTCTTAACAGTATCTTTGGAAATATACCTTAAGGTGGTTCTCATATTCACTGCCCAACAATGCGAAGCTTTCAGACACATTTTCTGACAAAATGTTTAACTATAAAGGCATAAAACTGACAGGCCTGCCTATTGAAGGCATTTGGAAACGAATAGCTTTTTCCATATTTGATAAATTACTTACAGAGATAACAGAGATTCATGTCACGTGACTGTACGTTTTTCTCCTTTCCTGTGCTATCGCTTCCGGAAATTCGATTCAAAACGCTAGCTTTGACAGTATTTTCAGAAAGATATATTGCTTTTATCTATGAAAAAAAAAACACATTTACATAGCTTCTGAATTAGAATACCTGCCAATCTTACGCGTTTCCGAAAAGAAAAGAATTCATAAATGTGTCGAAATGTAGCTCCTTTGGATTTGAGAAAAGCCTTAAAAATGAGAGAAATATTTTCACAAATCTACTTTTTATTATACAGCTTCAAAAGTTATCATGTTTTTAATCCTTTATTCTGAAGTACATTAATCTTTTAATGAATCCTTATTTCCATTTTGAAATATCTGTAGACACGATGACTAAAACACTGTAAGTAACCGTTAATATTTACTATTGTGTGTTTTCTGTTTTGCGAACATCATAGTAATGTAAAATATACTGTAAAATGTTCCCATAAATATGTATGTAGTATTCATTAAAAGAATCTTAATTGTATGTTGAGAAAAAATGGATTTCTTTTCTTTTTTTTTTTGTAGAAATTGTGTCGGGTCGGGCCGGGCCGTGCCGTGCCGGGCCGGGCCGAGAACTGTAAAAATGCAAACGGGCCGGGCCGGGCTCGGGCCGAACTTCCAATTTTTACTCCGGCCCGGGCCGGGCCAAGATAGCTTTCGTTCGGGCCGGGCCGGGCCCGGGCCTGGAAATTCCGGCCCGTGCAGACCTCTAACTCGAGTCTCTCTCGCCGCCTTTCCCCCATACCGTTTCTCCTTCCCCTTTCATTTGTATGAACGCGGTAGCGGTAAGTTCGGAGTAGAGATCTGCACGGGCCAGGCTCGGGCCGATTTTCATTCACGGCACCCGGGCCTGGCCTCCACTCTTTTCGGGCCGGGCCCGGGGCATACTCATACTTTTTTCTGAAGGCTCGGGCCGGGCCTAACTTATTTTTTCTATACAGAGCCGGGACTGGTTTCATTCCTAGTCTTCACGGCCCAAAATTTTCAGTCCTAGTTTTGAGCCAGCCCGTATGAAAATCATTGTCTCAGCGTGGCCTTGTCCCTTCAAAGGTCAGTTAAATTAGGCCTGGTCCAAAAATTTTTGCAAAAAATGCATACATATTTAAATCGCCATTATTCTACACTTAAACATTAAAAATTATTCTTTTTAAAGAATAGTAGATTTCTACGTTTATTAAAATATAGCTAAATTAAAATATAGTAAAACGTGTAAAAAGGAACCTGCCTATGACGGAACCCTGTTTTAAACTAAAAAACGTGTTGATCCATTGTAAAATTAATATACTAATACGTAAGAAAAAAAATATGTAATACATTTACAAGTGCTAAGAAGGGAACTTGTCTATAGCTCATTTTTTTTTCTTTTCTATGCAATTCCGTCTTAGAAGATTTTACTGTATTGCATTTTTCTGATTTTTAACACTTCTATACTTGGAAAATGGATTAAAAATATTAATGATTACTGAAACATTTACATACCAGAAATAGGTATTCGTTAAAAAAATAAATATCGCAGCCTGCGGCACTTCTATAAAAATGAAGATTATAAACATGAAAAAAAAAAGTTGGGATAAATATTTTTGTCAGAACTCCTTGTACGAATCAAATTTTCAACCAAAACGACGTAAAAATTAATATTTTGTAGAAATTCACTCGGGCCGGGCCGGGCTCGGGCAGAAATTTCAACTCTTTTTCGGGCTGGGACGGGCCGGCCTCGGGCCGAACTTTTAAGTTTTTTACCGGGCCGGACCAATATTATTTTTTCTACGCACCGGGCCGAATTTTTTTCTATGAGTCGGGTCGGGCCCGGGATAGGAAAATTCGGCCCGTGCAGATCCCTAGTTCGGAGTTCCTACGGCAGGTTCGGGAACATTCTTCTTTATGTCACAATCACGTGACTTGACGCAACTCCATACCGTGCCTTCGAAACCTCAATACTAGGAAAGCTATCGAAAGGACATTGCGTAAATCTAGTCTTTTGTTTATTCGCTGAATAGTAATAGGAGTAAATAATGGATGAGCAATTTAAAGTAAAGAAAAAAGCACTTTCTTTGACTCTAAAATTGAATGTCTTAAGGGAATACGACGCCGATAATGTGATAAGCAAGCCTTTGCCAAATCAGTGGTGATACATGAGTCAACACTTCGAGCTTTGTTAAAAAATAGATAGAAACTGGAAAACATTCCATTAGCTGCCAGCTTTGGCAGAAAGAAAATTAAGGTGGCCAAATTTGAAGAACTGGACAAGATTTTATTTGAGTGGTTCTTCCAAACTCAATCGACGAACATCCCAACTAACGGACCATTGATTATGGAAAAGATTTTCTTAATTGCTGCACGTCTTGGAGCAGATTGCACGCCTACCAACGGTTGGATAGACCGCTTCAGACAAAGATACAGCTTAGTTTATAGGAAGGTATTCACAGAGTCGACAGCTATGAATGTAGATAATGTCAATTGTTGGAAAATTAACGTGCTCGGGCCGCTTTTGAAAGAAGTACTCAAGATGCAATTAATGCCTGATAAAAAAAAATGGCGTTTAATGGTGAGAAATGTTCTGGAGGCAAGCTAAGTAAACGCATCATTGTTCTCGTTGGACCAAATATGATCGGAACAGATAAATTAAAACCCTCGTCAGCGGCAATTCGCGGAATCTTCGCTGCTTTAAAAATGCTAGAAATCTGCCTTGCAATTATGAAACTCAAGCCAAAGCATGGATGATAAGCAATATATTCGTTAATCGGATCTGCAAGTTCGGTAAACAAATGAAAAAGGAGTCCAGGAAAGAATTGTGTCTCGCCGACAACTGTCCCGTCCATCCCAAGGATATCATAGGCTTAGAAAACATAGAACTAGTCTTTTTACCACCCAATGCGACTAGCGGGATTCCACCCATGAATCAAGGCATAATTCATGTTTTCAAAATGAAATACAGAAGACTTGCCGTTGTACGTCATCTACACCAAATAGATTATCGCAAAAACTTGTAAGCCTATTAAACTTTTGGGCGCCATGCATTTCCTGATTGCGTCCCGAGAAGACGTAACATCAATCACCATTGAGAACTGCTTTTGTAAAGCCTTTGACGTCGACGGTACTTTGCAAAACGTTGACATCGCAGAAGAGGAACAGCATCAAGAAGAATGGTAGGATTGGGACTCATTTGTCTAAAGTGACGATCAAGTTGTAACAAGTGCAGTCCGTTCTATGGCACATATAATCGCGGACGTCAAAAGTTCCTATGAACCTAGGCCTTCAGAAGAAGCAGAAGACGACGCGGATGAAGAAACGGATGTACCAGCCATACCATCATTTGCATCTGTAATGAGCTCATTCGGCTTACTTCGACTGTACGCCTCTTCTATGGATGCTAGTCCCTCCGTCGAATATTTTTTTTTATCACATCAACAAGGCAGAAAACTTCGTGATAAAATCTCGCCCTTACGTTGAACCAAACCAAGGTAAATGACTTTTTTTCAACAAACTAAAATTATTACACGTGTTTAATTTTCATAATGTATCAAATAATTATTGTTCCTTGCATACATTTAGTTTGTCTTTCTAAAAATAATTATGAAAAAAAACAATTTCCACTTTAAGTATGTAGTGTACTTTAGTTTCTGTTTTCTAAAGATTAACAAAATTTTCGTTTTATTGTGTTTTTTTAATTTGGCAGAGAGTATTGCATAAAGGCATTTTAATTTTGTTATTGTACAAACGGTGACTCAATAAAATTTTGGAGAAAAATAAAGTTATTCTTTATTTCAAAATCTTAAACTCAATTTTCTAGAATATCTAAAATTTTTTAGAAATGAGTAAAATGAGAGTTATAAATGGCTAAAATACGTTAATAACAACGAGCACTGGCTTTATGTGAATTATTATTCGAGAATCTATGAAATCCGGATAAGATACGATCCCGCTTAAGATACGAAATGCTCTCTGTCCCTTGATTCATGGTGTCCTAAAAAGGACTGACTGATTTTAAAAATCAATAACTTGCAAACGGTGACAGATATTTAAAAAATTCTTGCAGGAGGGTTATGCATAAGGTCGAAAGTTTTTTTACAGTGATTTTCGATTTTAGTTCGAATTACAAACAATAGATGGCGCTGCGATCAATAGACGCTAAATTCAGGCTCGATTTTTGGTACTTTCGCACCCACTCAATACATTTTCATCTCCTTTTTCCGCATGAACGAAGATATAGGACCAAAAATCGAGCCTGAATTTAGCGTCTATTGATCGCAGTGCCATCTATTGTTTGTAATTCGAACTAAAATCGACAATCACTGTAAAAAAACTTTTGACCTTATGCATAACTCTCCTGCAAGAATTTTTTAAATATATGTCACCGTTTGCAAGTTATTGATTTTTAATTCAGTCAGTCCTTTTTAGGGCACCCGGTATCTTAAACGTGTTTCACCATATGAAATTAAAATAAAAATCAACCATCCATGAAAAAAAATATTTTACTCGAATCAGAACGGAAGAAATGTTTGAGGAAAACTGATCCTCACTAGATATTGCATTCATTATAGACCAGAAGAGCAAAATAAAGATAGCTGAAATTAACGTATAAATTATTTTATAGTATATCTCTATTCTAAAAAAAAAGTAACTTCCGCTGTCACCGCCGCCGCCGGTTTTGAATTTTTTGTGACAGGAGGACTTTCTTCCTTAATATTCAGAAAAATAATGCATACAAAAATATGAAAATCGGTAGTATTATACAGAAATGTTTGATAAATACGCTGGTGCAGACAGTTTTCAAATCGAAGAATTATTTTAAGAGGTATTTAATGCTAAAGTTGGACAAAATCGTTCCACTAAAAAAGTTTTATAGGAGCAAAAACTATTCATGGGAATTTAATCATTTTTAGATCGTTTTATACGTTTGAAGTTCCCGGTGTGCAGACTGTATTTCTTTTTCTTTTAATTTGACTCATTTTTTGAGGTTTTATTTCTATTTTAAATTCAAATTTTCAGCATTTCGAGAGATATTTTTTACATACTAGCGGGCTCGGCCCCTACGAGCTACGCTCGCCAACCCTCGTTCAGACACCGCAGTTTCTGAAAGCACGCTAATGTCATCGGCTTTAAAAAGATTTTGAAAGATTGAATTATAATTTAAAAAACAGTGGCGATCTCCCTATAAACGGGTTTCTATTCATTTCTCTTTGATTGGGGAATTTTAAGGAAAAATCAGCTGCTGCTAAAATATACTATGGCTGTTTTCCTCTTTGATTAAATAAAACCAGCTAAACATTTCAAATTAAGCTAATATAAAATGAATTAAGTAAACAGAGTCTTTGTCTCCCGGTATTTTTTAACAAAGCGAAAAGAAAGTTCTTTTAAATAAGACATTTTAAGCGGGCTCTCATGTCAAGCACACAAGTCGTATGTTTGTTCTTCAATAAATAAATAAATAAATGAAAGACATTTTAAATCTATCGTTTTTAATCTCATGCAATTTTCACCAAACTTTTATTTCTCTTTTTAATATTCACGTGAAAATACTTTTGTTAGAAATGAAATATTATTTGCGCTGTCCCAACAAAAATAGTTGAAAAGTTCATCTCGAAATATCAAATAAATGTCTCGCGCAATTTTTAAATTTAAACTGTTTTGCAATGTTATTTTATTTTCATTTTACGTAATAAGTGTAATGTAAGGTAAATGTGACGTAATTTCTCCTATTTAAGACTTCTAACGCATGTTAATGAATTTAATATTTTACAATATCGTTATAAAATTCACGTGTAAATATAGTTTTTATGAAGTAATTTTCAAAAAGTTCCTGCTTTTTATACGTAATTATTTAATTCTAATTTGAAAGTTTTTTTCCTGTTTATAATAGTCACGTGTAAAAAAATTTTTAATTTGAAGCAAACATTATTGTTTGCGCTGTTTATACAGTTGGCAACAGGTTAAATTAGTACAATTTTCTAAAATAAGTAAAAAATATCTCTCGAAATGCTAAAAATTTGAATATAAAATGGAAATAAAAGCTCAAAAAATGAGTCAAATTAAAAAAATAAATGCATTCTGCACACCGGGAAATTATATCGTATAAAATTATCTAAAAATCATTAAATTCCGATGTATAGTTTTTGCTCCTATAAAACTTCTTTAATGGAACGATTTTGTCCAACTTTGGCATTAAATATCTCTTAAAATAATTCTTCGATTTGAAAACTGCCTGCATCAGCGTGTTTATCAAACATTTCTCTATAATACTGCCGATTTTCATATTTTTGAATTCAATATTTTTCTTAATATTAACGGAGAAAGACCTCCGATCACAAAAAATTCAAAACCGGCGGCGGCAGTGACAGCGTAAGTTACTTTTTTTTAGAATAGAGAGATTTTAGAAAGTGATATTAATCTAAACTGTTGCCAACTGTATAAACAGCGCAAACAATAATGTTTGCTTCAAATAATAAAAAACAATTATACGTGTAAATAAATTAAAAATTTATTGACACGTGACTATTATAAACAGAAAAACACATTTGGAATTAGTATTAAATAATTATGTACAAAAAGCCGGAACTTTTTAAAAATTACGTCATAAAAACTATATTTACACGTGAATTTTAAGAGAGAAAGGAAATTGTAAAATAATAAATTCATTAACATGCGTTAGAAGTCTTAAATAGGAGAAATTACGTCATATTCACGTCACATTACAGTTATTACATAAAATGAACACAAAATAATATTGCAAAACGGTTTAAATTTAGGAATTGCGCTAGACATTTATTTGATATTTTGAGAGGATACTTTTCAACTATTTTTGTTAGGAAAGCGCAAATAATATTTCATTTCTAACAAAAGTATTTTCACTTGAATATTAAGAAGAGAAAGAATAGTTTGTTCAAAATTACGTCAGATTAAAAACGATTAATTTAAAATGTCTTATTTAAAAGAACTTTCTTTTCGCTTTGTTAAAAAATACCGGGAGACAAAGACTCTGTTTACTTAATTCCCTTTATATTAGCTTATTTTGAAATGTTTAGCTTATTTTACTTAATCAAAGACGAAAACAGTGATTGTATCTTTGGTACTACTTAGTTAGCCCGTCGACCAAAAATCTATCATTCGCCAAACTATAAGATTAAATGCCAATAATGATTGATCGTAAATGTCACATTAACTTGACTTTAAGCAAGTTACATGTGTCTACGTCATCAAGTTATTTTTATTTCGACGTTTTATTTGTATTTTTATTAATGTTGTTCTAATTTATTTGTTCTTTCGTTATTTAAAATAAAAATTATGTCAATTTGTATAATTTGGCGAATGGTTTGGCGATTTACATAATTTGGCGAAATTGGTCGACGAAATCAATTAGTACCGCAGCGGATTTGGCCTTAAAATTCCCCAATCAAAGAGAAAAAATAGAAATCCGTTTATAGGGAGGTCGCCACTGTTTTTTAAATTATAATTCAATCTTCCGAAATCTTTTTAAAGCCGATCAAATTAGCGTACTTTTAGAATCTGCGGTGTCTGAACGGGGGTTGACGAGCGTAGATCGTAGGGGGCAGAGCCCCCTAGTTTTATATAAGCAGAAAGGAAGTCATTATTAGTAATATAGAAATTTATCCTTAAAGAAAATTTAACGGTCTGTTTTTTTTAAACGATTTTATTTCTAACATAGTTAAAAAAACAGTACTTATGGAAGGTGAAATTAATAATCGATTTAAAAAAAACAACACGGAATTTCTCGATTTTAAAGATTTTATTGCTCGTTTAAATTGCATTTTATTTTACTTTCAAAACTTCTAACGAAAAGCAGTTTCTTACTACATAAGGTTAGTTGGGGCAACTGGGACATGATTTTACAATGTGACTCTAGAGCTTCTGACAATTCAGCTTCAAAAAGCTAATGTTCATTTTAATTAAAGTCTGAACTTCTGTAAATGTGTTCAGTTAGGTTCCCTCTATCAGACAGAAATGCTCTAAATTACATTTTAATATTTAAAAATATAAAAATATGCATATTTCATCTTTCTTTCCTCATGGGTCCAGTTGCTCCAAAATATGGGGTAACTGGACCAGGGGTGTCTATGTTCCACACGCGTTTATATTTTTTCATATCGGATATCAGGTCTTGTTTGAAAAAGTGTAAACAATTTAACAAAAATTTAAACCAGGCAGATCATGTAAATTATATGTCAATAAACAGCGTTGTAAGGGAAACCTTTGCTGTCAGTGTGCCTATAAACAGCACTAAAAGTGAAAATATTAGATTTATTTATACCAAAAATATAGAATTTAAGTAAGTACTTATGTACTTTAGTATAGATAATAAGTATAAAAGTCACATGGGTATTTTAAGGAAAAAATAGCAAGGTAAATCTCTGAACAAGGCTACGTAAGTACTTAAATACTTTATCTTTACCAGGGGTCGCATTATATAGGGAACATTTTATTGTTCCTTAAAGAAAGGTGCGATGAAGATATTATTTTCAAAATAGTGGTAGGGACGATAAAAGATTCTCTACAGCATAGCTGCCAACTTTTACGCTTTCCTCTTACCACTAAAATATTATAGTAAATGTTGTCTTATTTAATCGTCGAAATTTTATGATTAAACAAAACGAAAATCTCTATTAAATGTCAGTGGTAGCAAGGAAGCGTAAAAATTGGGAGCTATGCTTATAGAATGCGACCCCTGTGTATAGTACAATTTCAAGGTCTGGCTATCTGGCTTTCAGGGGAAAGGTACTTGCATTCGTAAAATGTTGAAATAATTTAATGACACCAATATTTACAAGAGAATCTATCTGAAAACATGTAAAAGTATATTTTCGCGTAATTAATAAAGGTTAAATTTTAATTATAAAATTCAGGTGCCAATGTGGCAATTAGGAATTAAAATTAAGTGATGCCATAACGGCATCACCGCCTCTCAAGGGATCAAGAAATTTGATTTGATACCACTCAATATGCTTTTTTTTAAATTTCATTACGTTATTTTAATAAGGTATTCTATCATTCTCTTTATTGTGAGCAAAAACCAATGGAGAAATCCGTAGTAAGAGAAACACACAAAAAAAATATTTATAACTATTGGGGTAACTGGATCCAGCATGGTCCAGTTACCCCGGATACATGTCCCAGTTACCCCATTCCTGAAACATTTATGGGGTAACTGGGACACCGGGCTTACATTTAAAACATGAAGTAAATATGTATAGATACCTAATAATATTAATGTAGTTATATGTCTAATCTTTAAAAAAAAAAGATTGTTTAATAAAAGTACTTACAGTATGTTAATGAAAATCCGAGGAAGTTCAACCATATTGACGTTGTTTTTAAAAAAAGAAACGTAAATTTTTGACAACCTATCACAGCAAAGTGAGAGTTATGATTGAGTTGATACACGTTGTTTTAGAAAGTAGAGATAAAGGGGCATTGCTCACAAAAGCTAAAACTTAAAAAACACCAACAGTTTTTTATAGCCTATGGCCCAGTTACCTCGTGGTTCCAGTTACCCCCAACAAACCATATACGCCAAATCAGCACTGTAAAAAAAAAAACGGACTAAAATACGGAAATTGTACTGGCAATGGAGACGCCAGTACTATTTCCGTATTTTAACGGAAATTTTCCACCGTAAATTCCAGAAAAAAATCTGTTTTTAATTTACGGGGAAATTTTCCGTTAAAATACGGAATTAGTACTTGCGTCTCGATTGCCAGTACAATTTCCGCATTTTAATCCGTTTTTTTTTTTTTTTTTCATTTTTTTACAGTGAGGTTTGCTTTAAGGTAACTGCACACATATGGGCTGCTTTAAATGACAGCTTTGTAAATATAAGCTAGTTATTAACTATACTGTAAAATAATTAGAAAATTTTCTTGATATAACAGAAACATTTATAAAATAACTCCTCTGCTATCCGTACATTAAAACAAATACGTAGGGGAGACTGGGGTGAGCGTCGCAATTTTTCACTAGTTATTATAAATGTTTTTTTATTTGAAAAAAATATATATATATCTAAGATAGTAGCACCTGTAGACATATGGTAAAAAAATTTTTGAAGCCCTTTGACATTTTTTTTTTTTTTTTTTTTGTCCTCAGTAGCCAAAACACTGTTTAGAGATTTCAAACGTAAAATCTCAGTTCCAACTTCATAAGCGAATAACTCTATTTGTTCATTTTTTTATTTTAATGTTTTAACATATACTATGAATACTAATAAGCATTTTTGATAAGTTTTTTCTCTAAAATTGAGAAATGTTAATTATTTATCAATTTAACTCTAGCAGCCATGTGGAGCACTTGTGAACAGAATAGTTGGGGCAGATGTGATCAGAACAGTTCATAAGTAGCCCAGTAATCATTCTGTGATTCTATTCCTTTCAGTTAACTTCATGAGAAATAATGTCAGCTCCTATATCTATAATTTTCCTGAAATAGAAGAGAATTCCGTCATACAAAATTGATTTTCTATTGAAACTTCCACAAACAAATGTGTAAACAAGTACATTAAGAGCAACAAGCTCGTTTACGTTCAGTTGTAATTTAAATAAATTTAATGTTTTCTGAAATTCAACAAGTCAAGTGTTATGTATTAATTTACTTAACGGTTTACAACAGTATTTTTTATAGATTATTAATACAAAATGTATTACGCTAAACAACTTTGCAATTTCTTTCTATTAAATAAAATGTTCCAAACTCTCAATAATGGCTTACTTCCATCTCTAAAACAGCTATGTATATGATGCTTTGAATAGAGATAGATACCAGTAATATTTTAAGAAAGTAATTTTTTTAAAGTGATTACTGTAAAATCCGGATTGTAAGCATCCCCCTCTTTCAAAAGCAAAGCCAGTTTAATTTCGGGGAGGGGTGGGGGAGATTTTTTTTAAATGATTAAAAAACCCTTCTGTGTCATTAATTTAGAAGTAAGTAAGGCAAATACTGGGGTGAGAATCTTGTATTTCGGCAAATTTCAGATAAATATTATCTAAATGCCCCTTCCCTAAAATCTCCCAAAATTAACAAAAACCTCTAAGCAAAATTTAAAAGCGTTAATTTTTTATTTCAAATTTACTTCTTTATTTTTATTTTATTGTAACAATATTTAATCAGTCGTCTAAGCCCTCCTTCTCCCCAAATCTACTTATTTTCCTTTATAATCTTTTGCTTAAACATATCACCGAAAAACTAGATAAATACATTCACACACACACACACACACATATATATATATATATATAAACGTAAAGTATAGTAATCACCAACAAAAAACAACAAATTATGTTCATGTGAAATGCGCCAAAAAGCTACGGTAAAACACATAAATTCAATATAAACCAGTATAAGATTATATTTAGCCTGAACCAGCGCACCGCCCCCCCCCCCCCCACCCCTCACAGAACAAGAAGAATATAACTGCTTTTAAAAAAATTAAATTTTTAACAAAAACAAGGAAAAAACAGACTGCGGCCTCATTGGCAGTGGGTTGTATTTCAAAAGCAACCGAGCATTAAAAAAAATGTAGATAAAATATGCATTAGTGGCAGTGGGTTTCGGCCAGAACAGTGATAGCAAAATCAAATGTTAAACATTCGATGGCTATTATCACATGCTCCCCCACTCTGTTTTTTCCTTGTTTTTGTAAAAAATTTAATTTTTTAAAAAGCAGTTATATTCTTCTTGTTCTGTGAGGGGGGGGGGGTGCGCTTGTTCAGGCTAAATATAATCTTATACTGGTTTATATATATATTACAATATTAGATCTATCTCCGCGATTTCCCTGTACTATTCTACATTACTACTCTATATTCACTAAATCCTTATTCTTAAATATCCTCTATCATTAATTCTTTTAAATTCCCTTTAATTTAATGTCTCACTTGTCTAATTCATTTAATTATCACGCTTTTAGTATTCTTAAATTAAATGTTCCATTTCCGATCTTTCGTGTTTTAGAATGTTCTTTGGTAGCCTTTTTTCTTCAGCCGAGATTTACCTTCGCGCGATTAATTCCGAGGTTCCTTTTTACTTTTTTATCCCTCCACTCGCTCTTTCAGTACTCTTTCCATGGCGTGATATCTTTAAATCTTTATTGGTTTAGAACGCGTACTACGCTAAAATTGTATTCCTACGCTTAGGAAATAAAAAGCAGTTACGCACGATTCTCCAGCAAAATTTGCTGAGTTTTTGAAATGTAAACTGCCCCCTGGCTGTGTGCATGACAAAATGATGTTCGTTCTAAAGATTTTACCCTTTTTATGTAATCAAATGATTACTATTGACTATAGTTGTTTCTACAACGAAGTTATTGATGGCACTGCATCGTGAGTTGTGAGAACTGCTGCCCGATCTTACTGAATAAAATCTTGTGAACAGAATTTCTTTCGTTACTCGTCTTCTAGAGAAATCCCAATCTTCATCTCCATTATTTTTTGACATTACCCACTTGAATGCCAACCATCTTTAATGAGAAATGATGATCGTATACAAAGATTAAGCTGTTCAATTAAATAGTTGAAGCTGTTAATCTAGTTTCACTTACATGTTCCTACATCTATGCTCCAACTCCATGCTACATTCATCTTCTTCATCTACATCGCTATTTATTCGACGAATTTGTTTTCCAGTAACCCGATATCTTTACAGATATATATATATAGTATATATCTTTATGGTGAATTTAACAGATAATACAACTAATGATTACGACGCAAATGAACAACAGAATAAAAAGCATGTCAAAGGATATTTTTTCACTGTTTTCACATATGCTCCACGTCTGTTCACAACTACCCTACCGGTGAGGCATATGAGAACAATTTTTTTAATTTGTAAAACTCTTAAAAAAAGTAAAAAGAACTATAAAGGTGATTTAAAAAATTATATATTTTACAAAAAAAAAAAAAAAAATTATAAATTTATACATTTATCATCTGAATAGAAAAAACCTAATTCTTGTTTCTTATGTTATCAATTATTAAACAAGTCTGATTTAATTCTAATACGTACCGTACATAAACTCCAAGGATAAAGCGGGTGAAATTTTTGAAGCGTCATATTTGGCGACTTAACTCACTTTTGGCATGAAATAAACAAATAAAAATCCAATAATAAAAAAATAAAAGCATAAAAAAATATATATAATATGATTTTAACAGAGAAATTTTATCGGTTCTTTAACTTTTATGTATAGGGCTACAAAATGTACCCGGTCTCGATGCTAAGTGCGAGTAGCACCAAAAGTCGTTCCCCTGTGAGTGATTCTCCAGGTGAAATGTTTTGAAGACAAGGAAAAACTTTCTGGAATCGTCAGTAGCTAAATTTGCTAAATTTTATTTGCTAAATGCTAATGCTTGCTAATGCTATTTAATTTTGCTAAATGCTAAATTTTTGTAAACATTTTTGTTATATCAGGAACAGTTTCTGCAGTATTTTACAATGTACTCGCTAATCAGTCCATCAATTTACAAAAATAAATAAATAAATAAAAATTGGTTATCATATAAAAAAACTAGACATCTTTCCTTTTTTAGAATTATACCAAAACGGTATTGAGATTTATGAGAGAAAACTGAACAAAATAAGCCATTAAAAAAAATAGGGATAAAGTGCCATCTTGTGCTCAAAAGTTTTATTTTTTCAAAATTAAAAATACACTACCTTACAAACCTATAAAACAGTTTCCGTGTTTTAAAGTTGAATTCAATGAAGGAAAAGCTTCTGTAGTTTCCTTACAGCGTACTCTATAACCAATTCATCAATTTGCACAATTTACAAAAGAAAAGAATGTGATTATCACAAAGAAAAACTCTTTCCTTTTTAGACCTATCCAAAAATGCTACAGAGATTTATGAGAGAAAACTCAAGTTAAGGGCGCATTAAAGTAAACTGAAAGAAGATCCAATCTCATGCTCTAAAGCTTTTCTCTTCAACTTGCCCATACACTACATACTTCTTTACTAATCTACATGATGCATTCAAATATATTTTAATTCATAATAAGCAAAACTTTCGTGATGCAAGAGTGACATTTTACAATCAGGATAAAGGAATTTCAATGTTGGGTGGTTAATTTTTCAACGTTACAATATATGTAGGCATTTAATGGTCGAACTGAAAAGGCAAACGCAATTAATTTCTATTTCTATACTCCAGAAAATAAATGCGTAAATTTACGCATTAAAGCGCTTTGTGTGTCAGTTTCAAAATACACATTGTTCTGTGTATTTTGATGATAACTGATTAAGCTGCTCAAGCCTGTTAAAAAGTTACCAAGTAACTCTGAAATACACAGTTTAATGTGTAAATTGCACATGCGTACACATATCTATGTGTAATATGAAAAACGACAGATTTTTGTATCCATAGCTTAACCTTATAGTTTGGGATATAAATTGAGAACTGAATGTTTATAATTTGTCACAAGACAAAATTGCATGAAGAACAAACTCATGTGCAAAACAGACCCGCCAAGCGTCTGTTCCCTTTCCAGCAGATTTGCTTTAATACCAGAAAATAGTGTATCTTTAATTTACAAGAAACAGGATTGTCTGAAATTATATTTACTGCGTGCCTTCTTCATGTTAAAGTTGTTTTGAAGCCCTAATACCGTATATTTACAATTTATAAACAAAAACTGCACTGTAAAGAAAAAAAAAACGGACTAAAACACGGAGATTCTACTGGCAATCTAGACGCCAGTGCTATTTCCGTTTTTTTTTATGCGGAAATTTTTCCCCATAAATTACGGAAAATTTTCCGTTTTTAATCAGAAAAAAGGGAATTTTTTCAGTAATTTATGGGGGAAAATTTCCGTAAAAATACGGAAATAATACTGGCGTCTATTGCCAGTAGAATCTCATTTTTTTAGTCTGTTTTTTTACAGTGTGTATAATTCGAATAAATATAGTGTAAAATAAAATTTCGTAAAATACGGAAATCATGACGGCAGTAATATTTCTGTACTTTGTCGGGGTTTTTTCTATCATTTCAGCCATCACTTTTGAAAGATACATTTACTTTAAGAACAGAAAATGTCTATTTAATTCAATCTACAATAAACAAGCAATGCTTGCCGCAACGAGTTACGATCTAAGGAACTGCAACTTTCCAAAGCACCACCTTAACTATTCAGCTACGATTACACAAACCAAGTTTTCAATTAGCGATATTTATTGAGTGCACATAAGTACACATATTTCTGTGTAATATTCTGTTCTAACACATATTTCTATATAATATTTTTACACATAATACTTTGTAATACTCTGCTGTTACACATATTTCTGTGTAATATTGTGTTCGTACGGATATATCTGTGTAACATTCTTACACATATTTCTGCGTTCTTACACATATTTTTGCGCAATATGCAAAATACACAGATATTTGTGCAATATGTAAAATGAGTAAATTTTCAATAACACAGCAATTTAGGTTAATTCGTACAATTTTCTACATTTACACGATTATTTCAGTTTATGAAGGAATAACAAATTACACACTTCCATTAAGCCGATAAACACACATAAATACAGGTAAAGTTTTACGACAAGTGTGTAAATTTTTTGACAAAAGTGTAATTTTACAAATTAATACATGTGTATAAGAGACTAATTTATGCTTATATTTTTTAGAGTGTACTTCTCGATAATGTAGATATTGCAGACGGTCGTTTATTGTTTATTCTTGAATTTTATAAATGGATCATCAAACTGTATGAATTAGTCTTATTAATATTTTAACAAAATCATAGAAGTGTTGTATTCTTGTTATTTTATTAATTGCGTATTAAAAAAATACATTATGTGTGACAAAATATATCTGCATTAAACAATGGATAATAATTGTTTAATTATATATTGATCTATTTCATCATGCATGATATGATAAAAGTAATTTCCATTATTATTTTTCAGAGTCCATATTTTGTCCTTTTGTTTGGGATTCTCTTTTGTGTTGGCCACCGACATTACCAGGTCAGACAATTCATAAACCTTGTCCAAGCTTTCGTCCAGATCAAGAAATTTTAGGTAAGTTTATTCGGATACGATAAATCTGCTCTGCAGTCAAGTATTATGGAATCATACTGAAAAGCAAACATTCTAATTTTTGTATCCTATAGCTTAAAAAAAAAAGAATGGGACACTTCACGTGTCTTAATGGGACACTTCGCGTGTCAAGAAATTCCATATTAAACTATGGAAAATATTAATTAGGTGATCCCAACCTAATACATTGGGTGATTGCAAAAGTTCGTGCACGATTTCCGGTACCCATGTTGTTTTAAATGGCGAAATGCAGTCGAATTGTCAATATTTAGTCTCTCAGCAATCTCTTCAGTAGTAATACGTGGATTATTATTCACTAAATTCCGGAAAAGTCATTATCAATGCCAGAAAGTCGCCCAGGACAAATTTTATAGTTTAGATTGAAATCACCATTTCTACCACTTTTTAACTGTCCTAAGAGCGGGAGTACGATCCAAATAAACGTCTTGAATATTTTTTGTAGCACGTCCAACCCTCACTCTTTTTTTTAAACTCATGTAACATAACATGGCAAAAATGTAACTTTTCAATTTCTCCTTTAAATATTAACCTTGCACACAAATTAATTGAAAAACTTTTTTCAACGTTATGTTCAGCCCCACCAGTGGCCGAGAGGTTCTGCTCTCGAAGCTGGTAGACGGGAAGTGCTGGGTTCGATCCCAATCGCGCCCGTCGGCCTAATCGTTCGGAGTTTTCGTGGTTTTCTTCGGACCTTGGACTTCCAAGCGTTAATACGGGTTAGGTTCCCTTAGAAAGACCCCCACGAAGGGCACTCCCCCCCTTTGGGCCTATATCCCTCGTGTTGATAATTGGCCGTCATAAACACAACCAACCAATCAATGTTATGTTCACTCACGACGCATGTAGATAACAGTCAGTTAATAATATGGTTATAAAAGAAACATCAGCACAGTCAAAATTGCAAGCTACTGCCATCTATGAAATAGGGAACGAACTTTTGCAATCCTCCAATAATTATCAAAATACAGTTTTCCCCATCAAAAAGTAGTCGGATGATGCAGACGCGAAATGGGACAAAGTGGCTTATTAGCAGAAATTGACAAAGCGGGTTTCAGTGTTTATCGAGTCTGTCCACAATTGCGAATCACGGGAAATTTTTGTTAAGTTTATTCGAAGTGTTAATTTTATACATTTTTAAATCAAAAATTTTTTTTAAAAAAAGAGTTTTTTAAAAAATAAGATTGGTACAGAAGCATGTTTTTTTACGTGGGCTTCCATTCAGTCAAATACCACTAAATGCGGAAATTTTACCAGGATGCAAGAATAGTGTCTAGAAGATTTTGTGTGGCAATCGGCAAACCAAAAAGTGCTTAAAAATTGTATAACATCTGGTAGTTCAAATCTAGTTATTGTGTAAGGATATTGTGTAACATTAACATACTATTTAGCTAGAGTAGATTGATTTACTGGTCTAATTTTTGTTTATAGTCACTAGGGGGCGCTGCCCCTTTCGAGCAACGCTCGCCAACCCCCGTTCAGACACCACAGACTTTAAAAGCACGCTAATTTCATCGGCTTTAAAAAGATTTCGGAAGATTGAATTTTAAGTTAAAAAACAGTGGCGATCTCCCTATAACCGGGTTTCTATTAATTTCTCTTTGATTGGGGAATTTTAAGGCCAAATCAGCTGCTGTTAAAAGATACAATGGCTGTTTCCGTCTTTGATTAAATAAATCAGTTAAACATTTCAAAATAAGCTAATATAAAATGAATTAAATTAGCAGAGTCTTTGTCTCCCAGTATTTTTTAGCAAAGCGAAAATAAAGTTTTTTTTTTAAATAAGACACTTTAAATGTATCGTTTTTAATCTGACGTAATTTTCACCAAATTTTTCTTTATCTTTTTAATATTCACGTGAAAATGCTTTTGTTAGAAATTAAATATTATTTGTGCTGTCTTAATAACAACTAATATCAAAATTTTGTTTTTAAAGTCAATTCCTACTTAGGTCATCAAAGAAAAATTTAATGTAATCCCTTAAGCTAATATTAGTTTTTGTTGCATTAAAATATCTCAATTTGTTGATTTTCTATAAGCAAGTAGGTTTACAATGGAAGTCTATGGGAATTTGGCGAAATATTAGAGATATCGCCAAGTTGGCGACAGTCTTAGCGGTATTTGGTGACAGAGCAGGGTCCCTCCTATGGTAAGCCCCATTATAGATATGACGATGCATTAAATGCTGTTCAATAACCAATGGCCGCCATTTTGTCTCCCATATAAAACTAAAATTAATTAATTAAAATTTAATTAATGAATTAATATTTGAAAAATCTGTATTAACATCAATTGTCATCCAGTACAAGTTTTAAAAAAATTATTTCAACTTGATAAGATGAATAATAAGTATTTTATTAACGATTGAAAATTTGAACAAGATATATAAATAAATATAGGGAGAGTGTGAACTAATAGTAGGAATTGAAAAAAATAGTTGAAAAGATCATTTTAAAGTATCAAATAACTGTCTCGCGCAATTTTTAAATTTAAGCTGTTTTGCAATATTATTTTTTGATCATTTTACGTAATAAGTAAGGTAAATGTGACGTAATTTCTCCTATTTAAGACTTCTAACGCATGTTAATGAATTTATTATTTTACAATGTTCTTTCTCTTTTAAAATTCACGTGTAAATATAGTTTTTATGACGTAATTTTCAATGAGTTCCTGCTTTTTATATTTTCTGTTTATAATAGTCACGTGTAAAATAAATTTTTAATTTGGAGCAAACATTATTGTTTGCGCTGTTTATACAGTTGGCAACAGTTTAAATTAATACCATTTCTAAAATATGTAAAAAATATCTCTCGTAATGCTAAGAATTTGAATTTAAAATAGAAATAAAACTCAAAAAAAGAGTCAGATTAAAAAACTAAATGCAGTCTGCACACCGGGAAATTCTGGCGCATAAATGATCTAAAAATAATTAAATTCCTATGTACAGTTTTTGCTCCTATAAAACTTTTTTAAATGATCGATTTTGCCCAACTTTAGCATTAAATATCTCTTAAAATAATTCATCAATTTGAAAACTGACTGCATCAGCGTGTTTATCAAATATTTCTGTATAATACCACCGATTTGCATATTTTTGTATGCAATATTTTGCTTAGTATTAACGAAGAAAGACCTCCGGTCACAAAAAATTCAAAACCGGCGGCGGTGACAGCGGTACTTACTTTTTTCTAGAATAGAGAGATTTATAACGGAGTCCATTGAAATTTATTTAAGTAATCCAAGGGTTTGTAACGATACTTTTATCTTTTCGCATCTCGAATATATGGATAGAGTGGATAACACGTTGAGTGCCACGGTGACTGACACTGAAGCGCTGAAAAAATTACAATGTTTTTCTAAGTAATTTCTAAGAAAGTATAATCCTAGCAATAAATAAAAGGTTGGTAAATTTTAAATAAATTTTCATTAATTACTTAAAACAATATATATATTTATTTATTTATTTTACACCATATTTTAGACGTCAGTCATCGGTGAATGACGCGTTTAAACGGAAAATTCGGTCTCGGTCACTGGTGACTGACATGGCGGTTAACGTGTTAAACAACTCTCGGAATCGCTACATAGAGGGGACGCAAGCGATATCGAATATATAGTGGGCGTTGTATGTTAACTTGTATTCGGTGACTATTTTTTCCGGTTTTCATGTGCATTGTGTTTGTGGTTCTGTTATACATTCTGATGATGACTCAATAAAAGAGTCAAAACATGTCAAGTTTTTAATATATTTTTAATGTGTTTTTAGTAAAATGACTTCTTTTAAGCAAATAATTATTTTTTAATATGTGTTTTGGACATTTCGTTTGGAATATATATTATTATGATATTGTATAACGATTCAATTAAGAAAGCGTTTCGGTGCGTGCAGAGCTAGCAAATGTCGCTGCGATCGACATTTGTCATTCATCATTGGTCAACATTTATGGGATTAAATTTTTTAGCACTTTTTAAAGCACTAGGGGTCTCTGCTCCCTACAAGCTACGCTCGTCCACCCCCGTTCAGACACCGCAGACTCTAAAAGTACGCTAATTTGATCGGCTTTAAAAAGATTTCGGAAGATTGAATTATAATTTTAAAAACAGTGGCGATCTCCGTATAAACGGATTTCTATTCATTTCTCTTTGATTGGGAAATTTTAAGGCCAAATCCGCTGCGGTACTACTTGATTATCCCGTCCACCAATTTCGCCAAATTATACAAATTGACATAATTTTTATTTTAAATAACGAAAGAACAAATAAATAGTGCAACATTAATAAAAATACAAACAAAACGTCGAAATAAAAATAACTTGATGGCGTAGACACGTGTAACTTGCTTAAAGTCAAGTTAATGTGACATTTAGGATCAACCATTATTGGCATTTAATCTTATAGTTTGGCGAATGATAGATTTTTGGTCGACGGGCGGGATAACTAAGTAGTACCAAGGATACAATGGCTGTTCTCGTCTTTGATTAAGTAAAATAAGATAAACATTTTAAAATAAGCTAATATAAAAGGGATTAAGTAAGCAGAGTCTTTGTCTCCCGGTATTTTTTAACAAAGCGAAAAGAAAGTTCTTTTAAATAAGACATTTTAAATTAATCGTTTTTAATCTGACGTAATTTTGACCAAACTATTCTTTCTCTTTTTAATATTCACGCGAAAATACTTTTGTTAGAAATGAAATATTATTTGCGCTTTCCTAACAAAAATTGTTGTAAAGTATCCTCGCAAAATATCAAATAAATGTCTAGCGCAATTTCTAAATTTAAACTATTTTCCAATATTATTTTGTGTTCATTTTATGTAATAACTGTAATGTGACGTAAATGTGACGTAATTTCTCCTATTTAAGACTTCTAACGCATGTTAATGAATTTATTATTTTACAATTACCTTTCTCTCTTAAAATTCACGTGTAAATATAGTTTTTATGACGTAATTTTTTCCTGCTTTTTGTACATAATTATTTAATTCTAATTCCAAATGTTTTTTTTTCTGCTTATAATAGTCACGTGTAAATAAATTTTTAATTTGTTTACACGTATAAATATTTTTTTTTTGAAGCAAACATTATTGTTTGCGCTGTTTATACAGTTGGCAACAGTTTAAATTAATATCACTTTCTAAAATGTGTAAAAAATATCTCTAGAAATGCTGAAAATTTGAGTTTGAAATAGAAATAAAACCTCAAAAAATGAGTCAAATTAAAAAAAGAATTACAATCTGCACACCGAGAACTTCAAACGTATAAAGTGATCTAAAAATGATTAAATTCCCATGAATAGTTTTTGCTCCTATAAAACTTTTTTAGTGGAACGATTTTGTCCAAGTTTAGCATTAAATATGTCTTAAAATAATTCTTCGATTTGAAAACTGTCTACATCAGAGTGTTTATCAAACATTTCTGTATAATACTACCGATTTTCATATTTTTGTATGCATTATGTTTCTTAATATTAACGAAGAAAGACCTTCTGTCACAAAAAATTCAAAACCGGTGGCGGCGGAGGTGACAGCGGTAGTTACTTTTTTTTAGAATAGAGAAATTACTGCAACAGCCAGTTTCCACACAATATCTTCTACACTTGACAATGCAAATAATCTCAGCGTATCTCATTCCTGAGATGCCTACTGAAAAAAAATGTGCCAACGATTTTGCGGGATATAGCGGGATCTCCACTTTACAAGACGAAATTTTGAAAATTAAAAAGAAATTCAGAAAACAATGTATAGATGTTAAAACTTAATTAATAAAAATATAAGCTCATAATATTGCTCAGAAGACGAAAAATCATAATTTAGAACAATATAAAACATTGAACCTCCATAAGAATATTTTCCATCAGTTATTCATTTTTGGTTTTCTCATTTTTCTTAATTTTCCTATAGGGTAATTCCGGGATTTATGCCGCACATTTTTTTGAATTTGTGTAGAAAGTCCCATGGTGGACATAAAATAAAAAAAAATCATGCTGTGCTATTTAATGTTAAATATACAACGTGTGTACTGCGACAAAAAATCTCAAAACAAATTATTAATATATTTTAACAATTTTTTCTAAAACATTACATTGCGGCGCGTTACCCGTACATTCAGGCTGAGACGCCGCACTTGTGCGGTAGTTATGCCGCGCTTGTAATAAGAACAGAATGAAATTATAAATAAAAATATTTAAAAAAAATTATATCTGGACTATAATTAACAATGTAATAACAAAATGAAACTAAATGAGTACAATGAAACATATTAGTAGATTCAAATTAATAATTTTTGCCTACTTTCACTATTAAAATTATCGACTTATTTCTTTTTTTTTACATTAAATTTTAATTGCTATTTCAGCAACAACATAACATCAATGTATTATAAAAGAAAAAGTAAAAAGTAAAACTGTGTTGACATAATTTGTTTGTTAACCCTTTCGGGACCGGTGGCTTTTACACAAATTTTATTCGGTTGGTACCACTTTTTTAAAAGAAGTTACCTTTACTTAAGTAATCATGAAAATGCTCTAATTAAACAAAGCAAATATTACTTTTCTTTTTTACTGGTGCCAGAAACAAATTTTATAAGCTCTTTATGAAGGTGCTTATATGCACCTATGGTCCCGAATGATTTAAGAGACCTGTTTTTTCTTACTACAATCTATAGAAAAAGTGTCGAAAAAGTACAGTCTTTATGTAACTACGTTTAAACACATCATGCAACGGAGCCAATTACACTTCCTCTTTTTTGGAGTAGTTTTCTAAACATCCCTTGCAAAGAATGTCTGCGTTACGCGTAATCCAATTTTTCATTATTATCATCTTGACTTGCATCTTTCTTGCCCTTCTTACTTTTTATTTTCCCCTGCATCTTTCTTGCCCTTCTTACTTTTTATTTTCCGCTTTTTCTCCATTGGTTTTAGTAAACCTGATAACATGCCTAACATGGTTAGTCTGTGCAAAAAGAAAAGGAAAAGTTAATAACACTTAATAATCCCGTACAAAAGAAACTGCGGCATGTATACCGGAATAGCAGTGCGGCATGTATCCCATTTTGCATGGTGCAGACGTCGGCTATCGCAGTTACCTGCCATCGCTAAGGAGAATGGCGTAACCATACACACAGTACTCTATACAAACCCTACACTTAGTTTTGACTTCGAAATCATGCATGCATTTAGTAATTGGTGTATGTAAAGTATTTAAACATAACGTGTTTAAAAGTTTGGACAGTGAAATCATGCACTTACGTCAAATTAAGGATTGTACTTCTACAAGTAAACATCGAACTGGGATTCACGCTATACACTGGTTAAAATAATCTCATTGCGCACCTATACTGTGCGTTTGACGACCATCTATCGATAATTACAAGAAATAGAATGGGTGCGGCATCTATCCCGTATGCGGCTACTCTCCCGGAGTTACCTTACACTTCCTTCTAAAAATAATATGTAAGGGAAAAAAGCATACGT
Organism: Maratus speciosus; assembly: GCA_963932465.1. Taxonomy (NCBI): domain Eukaryota; kingdom Metazoa; phylum Arthropoda; class Arachnida; order Araneae; family Salticidae; genus Maratus; species Maratus speciosus. Next base: position 347,288,687 of record OZ010790.1, read on the forward strand.
GGTTTCTTTGCCGTGGGACACCACAGAGTTGATGAACCTTAGGGAAATGCATACAATTTTTGTTGGTTTAAACTTAAAATTAATATATAGAATCAAATTAAATTAAATATATTACCTACATAAATCATTCCTATTGTAGTATTTTTGTTTTGGTTAAAAGTCTGTGGATTCTGCACAAAAATTTACAGATAGGTATTCCTCGCCAACCATTAAAACGGTCTATTTTTCATACAGGTGTGATCAGTTCTCAGTATATTTTGATTTGTGTTACGCCTTTTTTTTGTTTTGTAAATAAAGTATGTGTTTGAATCTTACATCATTGCTACCTAATTTGAATTATGCACTTATTTTAATAACAAATATTTAAAACACTATACCTACTGTACATATTTTTCGCAGTTAGTTTTTGCAGTTTCTCTGATCAACAATTAAAGCTTAATGATTCCCATCTAATGGGTAAAGTTTCAGTAAATACATGTTTATATTATTAAAGTATTGAAAATAATTTAAATACACGTTTAAAATATAAGCTACTTACTTAAAATGGAGTTATGAACTTTATTTTTAATAGTACTGGTAGTGTATTTTACTTAATCCTCTTGCCATATCACTAAATGCTGAAATGTTTACATTGTTGATATAGTTGGTGGTTTCATGGTTGGGTGAGAAATGCGACAGGAAAATAATTTCATATCAGCCAATCTTCCAGTTAATTGGCTTTGCTACTTCATGGTGTACAAAATTTGCATAGCAATCTTTAACTGCGTGTTTTAACCTTATTTTCAGCGATATTTAATAAGTTAGATTTGACTTCAAGATGTGCAATTGGAGATGCTGTTCTAGTTGCAGTTGTGGCTCAGCAGCTTCCCACATAGCACTTTCAGTTTGCAGAAAATATGCAGAAAACCTGCTTTGTCTTTCTTTCAAAACCTGCAAAGTTGCAGCAAACTCAGTATAACAAGACTGAAAGTTCATAACAAAACTGCAGCAAGATAATGTGGACGCAAAGTCACCACACTTTGAACTTGTAGCTAGCTTGTCATGCAAGTTAAATTCATGCTGTATCAAATTTATTAAAAATTGACGGCAAACAAGTAATAAGAAATTCTTCAAACTTACTGCAAAGTAGTAATCTTTCCATGCCACATTAACTATTTACAACTGTTACACTATGAGTTTAATTCCTTCGAAGGGGCTCGTAGACCTGATCAGGTCTATTGACGCATACGCACCGTTAAGGTGCATGCATCGTTTTTACCACCAGTTAGGGTAATATTTGTACTTTTCAATTCGAGCCTTTTTTGGCATTTGATAAGTATAGCGTTTAAAAAAAGCGGTGCCAACCTAATGCAATTTCTGCGTATCCGCTGACTGTCTATTCTCTCAACAGAGGAATTTTTTGTTTTCGTCACTTTCGTGAATTACGGACAGTATTGCGATCAGTTTCACAACAAACTACTCATGCAAGTGGGTGATCGTGTACCTTGCGGGAGATTTGCTGCGAATTTCTCAATTCAAATTTCTCACGGCAAGATAATATCAGATCATTTAAAAAATCAAACTTGCTGCTAATATTCATGCTGTCTGGGTTAGTGCTCCAATTTCAGTCCAGTTGGATGGTTGTTATTGTTGATCAATGTTACAGTTAGGTACATATTATTAAGCCCCCGGTCCCCGGTATGCTATTTCTTTCTCCCAGCTTATTTTGTGTCTCCAAAAAATAACGTTACCTTACAGAAGCCTGGCGTAAAACAAAGCAATATGATTAAATACGCTATAGCAATTGTTTTAATTTCTAAGCATCGCTCATTTTCAATTTTTATACCATCGTATTGGGAAAAAAAAGTACTTTTAAATGCAATTTGTTTGAAAATTGTATCTCCATTTATTTTTCAAATATTAATTTTTTTGTAGTTTTCAGCACTATTTGTCTAATTTTGACAACTCAATTACTCCATTTATGTAGAAAGTAAAGGGAAAATAGCTGAAAAATAGCAATTATATCTTTTTGTTGCCATTTTCTCCTAACAACCGAAAAAAATGTAATTAAAATACGTGCTATTTTGAAAAAAATATAAACGAAAAATTTGTGTTAAAACATGGAGCTATTATAAACTATATTTAATTTGAAGTATCTATAGACGCTTTCAGATTGACGTCATTCATGACGTTTTGGTTGGAAACTGACTCCAAACAAACGGTTGGTATGGGTCATTTCTTTTTAAATATAAATCGTGGAAAATGTTACTAATACATATCAAGTATTAAAATACTTATATGTGAGATATAGATATAAGATATAGCTGCAACACACAAACAAAATAGAAAATATAACATAGCAACCGTTTGTTTGGAGTCTGTTTCCAACCAAAACGTCATGACTGACGTCACGACTGAAATCGTCTATATTAATATTACAAAGAAATGAATGCCTATGAATCATTAGAATCGGGTTTTTTTGTCGAGTTTCTTTAATGACGGCATCTTCTTGCTGCATTTGTGTATTATTTTGCGACAGTGACATTCTATGCATGCTTTAAAGTAGAAGTAGATGTTTAAGAGTGGATCGTAAATGTGGAATTCTTAAGCGGATGCGATGATGTCATTTTACATAAAATAAAAGTGTGTACTTTGAGTCTTAAAATTGAAATATGTTTTATACTGTTTATATATACATATATTTTTTTTTTCATCGAGGGCGACACTAAATTCTGAAAAAGTAGAATTCCTGTTTTTTAGTTTTATTAAGTTTTCTCTCATCCTTATCCATTAAACCTGCGTACCTCCGTCTTTATTGTAATAGTTTTACTGCTGATCAGCAATTGTTGCTGATGTGTTTCATCTGGATTTACTGCAAGACTTCTTGTTTTATGTTGAAGTCTTGCCATTGTATTTTACTGTGTTTTTAAAGGGATTTGTTTTATTAACCTTTGTTCTTTTTGATGAATTAAATTAGTTGCCGTTTAAAATTTTTTCATGCTTGCTGCTAAATTCATGCCATCTGGGTTAGTGCTCCAATTTCAGACCAGTTGGATGGTTGTTATTGCTGATCAATGTTACGGTTAGGTACATATTATTTTATTAAGTTTTCTCTCATTCTTATCCATTAAATCTGCGAACCTCCGTCTTTATTGTGATAGTTTTTCTGCTGAGCAGCAATGGTTGCTGATGTGTTTCATCTGGATTTACTGCAATACTTCTTGTTTTATGTTGAAGTCTTGCCATTGTATTTTTAAAGGGATTTGTTTTATTAACCTTTGTTCTTTTTGATGAATTAAATTAGTTGCCGTTTAAAACTTTTTGCATTTATTATGACTCACCCATTGAAATATTGATGAACTGAATTAAATTTTTGGTAAATTGATCCTTGGCTCAACAACGTAAAAATTTGTCGCTTTGGCGCACTGTGCACTGTTAAAACTTTGCAGCGTTCTGTCCAGTCATTTGACCTTTTTTTCCGAAAACGGTTACATAACCGTAATTTAACCTTATTCTGGCCATATTATTGGCAATTTTATGGTCAGAATATAGTTCAATTACGGTTACGAAACCGTTTTTTAAAAAAATGATCGAATGACTGGACAGAATGCTGCAAATTTTTAACAGTGTGTGACGTAGCAGTGTTTTTTTTTTGTTTTTTTTTAAGTCTCCTTAAATTTTAAGTATTTTAAAAACACCTGTAAACTTTGATATTTCTACTTGTGTACCATTTCCGATTTCCACGTATTATTTTTTTAGGAGATAGATTTTTAAAAAACTCATTTCATCGTCATTTGATGCCTATTTTCTAATGGTGAAAAGGCATTTCGATTGTTATATCTGGAAATGAGTATTGATGTTTCCTAATTGGCGTTCCTCGTAGATTAACACCATATTTCGTTACTGGAAATTAACGATGAAGAACCCTTTTAAGCAAATTATAAATTACTTAGTAGCTTTCTGCTTCTCTTGCGTGTAGCAGAAATTTCGTAAATACATAGATGGTGATATCTTGCTTAGCATATGTCTAGGATTTATAATATTGCAATATAGTGACACTGTATTTAAAGACCGGAAAAAAATAAGTACCTTCCAACATATCAATCACAGCGATTTTTGTTTGCATTATTAGTATAGTATTTAGTATTGAACTATGTATCACTATAAGTATTATATCATGTAATGATAGCGTAAGGGTTAACAAAATTATACTGAAATAATATTGTTATCATAGTTCGAAGTTTGGATAAGAAATGAGTTTTAAAATAGTATTTGAATTCGGTACTACATCTGTTTGAAATAATTATTTGCAAATTTAAATAAATCTGCTGTGTCATGGAAGTCTTATTAAAATCAAAGTGTTTCACTAAACACAATGACGCAATCAGTATTCTTATTATGGCATAATAGAGCAGTGGTAAGAAAGTATACTAGAAACTGCAATGATATGATGACCAGAGTTCAAATTTTGGATAAGAAATACCTTCAAAAAGTATTTGAATTTTATTCTATATACTAGAAAGGTAGCCCGTCAAAAATGACGGAAATTTAGATATAAAGATATATACAACTCATGTGCAAGAATATGAGTTTTCTCGCTTGTTCCGCAGTGATAGATGAAAATAACACATTTTAAGAACGAAACACATTTATGAAAAACTGTGTACAGTAGAAGACCACTAATCTGCACAGTTTGGTTCCAAGTGTTATGCAGATTTGAGACTTTTTGCGGTCATGTCTATTCAATCTTTGTTTACATTTTTTTAAATTCATATATTGGACAATTTAGATTGTTGAGCCTTAAAAATAAATAAATAACACACTTGAAGTAAGGTTAAAAACTATTAAATTATCGTATACGATTTCATGAAATGGTATTATATGGTATTATATGTGTGTGCTTCACGATCTTGGTTACGACGTTGGCGAAATTGGCTGCAACTTGTCATAATCCTAATAGTGTGGGCCGCTATAACAAAAAAGTAACCAGTTTTTAGTAAAATTTCTGATATAAAGTAACTTTCAAAAACTTGTGTAAAATTGCAGGCCGTTCTCGTGTTAGGTCAGTCCCAGGAATAATATTTCTAACACTGAAGATTTTCCATGTATATGTGGAATTTAGAAAAGCTTCTCTAAAAGAAAGGTCCTGTCAAAGTTTAATTGGGCCCTGATGTTGTTTACTGGAATCTAATAAATACAGTTATTTTAAATATTACAACAGAATTAAACAGTTAAACTTATTTAACTTAAACCCGCTGTTACTTCCCGATGTTATTTTTTAGTATTAAGAAAGAAAATTATTTAAAATTTTCAAATCATGCATTCATCATTTTTTTCCGTCTTTAATAACTAAATAATGAAAAAATAGGCTTTTGTTCTGAGCTCATAAATATGGCAATAAAATAATGTAACTAAGAGACATTGCAAAATTAAATCTTTGTGATTAAAACCATAAACAAACGATACCGCCACCATTTTACCTACTATGACGTCATTAGAATATTGCCCATTGATTGTTGGAGAACTTACTTTGTGAATGATTACCTCAATGATTTAATATTTTTGACGTTTCACGATGAATGAATCACTTGTGTTTGTTTAGGTTTATGGAATGAGATATTAAGCTGTGAAACTACTTTCAATTGAAGTTATCCAAGGATAGATGTTTTTTAATCGAAATTAAAAACAATGCTTTTATCTCGAAATAAAAAGTTTTAGTTTGTATAATTTGTTATTTCTGTTAATTATTTATTTAAGTACTTTTCCATTATAGCGCATTTTTAAAAAAACTTGGCGCGATTCGGGCATCAGAAAGTGAGATATGTTGCGAAAATATATAAACAGCTATGAAAACAAATCTAATGAACTTTTATCTTTGTTTATATATGCACTTATATGCATAAAAAAATCTTTTCTAAATATATATAACTTTTTTATATATACAAATTACGGCACAGATTTCAGATATGAACCGGGATACCTAACTGGCGCCAAATTGGTGTTATTTTGCCTGCTATGGTACCAGGCTATTGTTTTTTATTTATTAATAAATTATTTATTTACTTTTATTTTATGTTTTTTAATTATATGAACTGCTTTGTTCTATAGTTATTATTCAAACTTTTATTTATTTATAGTTATTTATTTTTCAAAATGATAGCAAATAATTGAAAAATATATAGATAATTGGTATTGGAAAGCGAGATTTCTGCCAAATTGGCGTCATGGAAAAATCACGCCAACCCCCATGCGTATATGACATCTGTGCAAAAATTACTTCTGTTTCTTTATAAAAATGGGTAAATAGCTTTTTTTATATTAAATTGTCGGCACAGGTGTCATATACGCCTATATTGGCGCGATTTTTTTTTGACGCCGATGTCATATACGCACCGGGTACTTAACTGGCGACAAAGTGTCGTTATTTTGCTTGTAATGGTAACCCGACTGTTATTTATGCTGTTGATGTTCTCGCCAAATTGGCGTCAGAAAAAAATCGCGCCAATATTGGGCGCGTATATGACATCTGTGCCAAATTATATACATATGGAAAAAATTGCTTGTGAGTATGAAGCAGTAAATAGGTTGCCAGAAAATATGTTGGCAAACTACTTTCTCGCCAAGAAACTTTTCTCCGAAGTATTGTACATAAGCAATGATTGCTAGAAATGCATTTTTAATTATGATATGCGCTTTTATGTTTCACTACATTTATGCATACTATACTGTGTGTATAAATGCTACAGTTCATATGCAGGGCTACACAAAAGAATTCGTAAGGGTTACTGAGTATGAGAGTAAATTGCTTAAAGGTGGTTTTTAAAGGAGTTATGCATTTTTACGCTGAACTGCTTTTAGTTTCCTAAGAAATGTTTGTAGAATATAGATAAAATGATATACATGGTCACGCAAAGAATTGGATACATAACCGTCTATGGATGATAATATCTGGAAATGTGATTTCAGTAGTTTAATTAAATTTTAACTAAATAGTGGCATGTAATAACGGTACTATTGGCTATGGACGGTAACTGCTGAAATCAATTTTTAAATTTTTTTTATGCGTTTTCTAAAATGTTTACTTAGTTATCTTGGTACTTCTTAGTTATCCCGTCAACCAAATTACTGTCGCCAAATTGTAAGATTAATTGCCAATAATGGTTGCCATTAAATAATTAATTAAATGCCAATAATGGCCAATAAAACCATTAATTCGACGTTTTATTTGTATTTTTATTAATGTTTTACTATTGATTTGGCAATTTATATAATTTGGCGAAATTGTCGACGGGATATCTAAGAAGTAACGTTATCTTATTTACCTTATTTCCCTAAATAACGAAGTTTTGTCAAAGCATTCAGGATGTGTTGGAAAGTGTTTCATATTCTATGCTTAACGCATGATTTTTCTTTCTTCTTTAGTCTTATTTTGCATTTATTTTATTTTTAATTTTTTAGTCTTATACTGCTTCATAGAAACTTTGGCACAGTTGTCATATACGTTATCAAATATTGGCGCGATTTTTTTCCGACGTCAATTTGGCGAAAACATCAACAGCATAAACAACAACATCCGGATTACCATATCAAGCAAAATTACGACACTTTGGCGCCAGTTAAGTACCCGTTGTGTATAAGACATTGGCGTCAGAAAAAAATCGCGCCAATATGAGGCGCATATGACATCTGTGCCGAAACTTTAATATTTAATGTTTAAAGTCTTCGCTCCACTCCCTTTGCATATAGGGTATGCAACTATAACAGGGATAGCGCAAAATAATAGACAGTTTGGTACTTTTCCACTATAGGGGCTTTGGCATTTTTTTAAAAAAAGCTTGGTGTAATTTGGGCATCAGAAAGTGAGATTTGGGTACTTTTCCGTTATGCGGACACCATTGTCGCCAAGCGTAATAGTTGGCGCAAAATCGTGAATTGAAGCATTTGAAAAATAAAAGAAAAACAATTGTCGATACTAAAGTAAGCATTTAAAAAATATAACATTTGAAAATTCCAGACTTTTACAAACTATTTCATCAAATCACAAATATATACTTAAAATAAGTGAAGAAATAACTGCTATAAAATAAAGCAATAAAATAAAACTCATATTAGACTGCTGGCATAAATTTACAAATATCTTTTAGCATTTTGAAATAATTGGCGCATTAGCATACATTTTGGCATGGTGTCCGCATAACGGAAAAATATCGAGATTTGTTGTCAAATCATATAAACAGCTATGAAAACAAATTTGATGAGCATTTTTGTTTTTTTATATGTATATTATTGATGTGTTTATGTACAAATTACATCTGTTTCTGTATAAAATTAGAGAAACGGCTTTTTTATGTTAAATAAATCATATAAATATCGAAAAAAATGCGTGTGTATATAAAATGAAACAGTGAATAGGTTCCCGGAAAATATGTTACCAAATTTCCTTTTTCGCCAAGGCACCTATACTGGAAAAATACCTAAAGCACATTAAAATCGCGCAGTTAGGAGCTCACACAGTACACCGTTGTCTATTGGCGGTTATTTTATTAGTAGCATCGGGAGGAAGATGTAAAGATGTACTTTAAATTCTCACTCATAGATTTCGAAAAAATATCTTAAAAGAGTGGAGTTTAAATTAAATTTCGGTGACCTCCATTATGAAAGATTAATGGCTTTAAATGGGAATTTCGCCAAATTAGCCAGCTATCGCCAAGTTGGCTAACATTTGGCGCTACTGTGGTAGTGTAATAGTGAGGGACACACAGAGACTCGGATTTTATATAAACTAGGGGATCGAACCCGAGCTCCTCGGGTTACAGAGTATAGGGGAAAACCATTCTTTTCTTTTTAATTGTAATTATTTTTTTATATGTAATATATATTTTAGATTGTCCACTAACATCAAAAAGAATTTTTATCTGAAAAATATCAATTATGCAAACAAAAACAGGAGTTATTAGCCCAAGATTTTGCGACTTACGGCAGTCTTTCCGATCATTTCAGTGCTTTAAGCGCGTGGTTCAATAACATGTCTGTTAAATTTGTTTCTTATTTACATTATTTTATTTATTTTTCTATAGAGGAAGTTTTAATTTTGTTATGGAACATTAGACGGAAACAAATGCTGAACTTTTTACATTGTTTTAAGAGCAAACGGATTTATCTTTCGTAATCGAGCTACACTTGATAGATAAATTTAAAAATAATTCATGCTTGAAAATCTATATATATTATGCTATCGTACGTGGCACAGGAATCGGGATTATTTCTTAATTGTTTAATGGCAACACCTGAATGAAACGCATCTCATTGGTTATTGTGCAATATTTTTAAATAGGGAATAGCAATAAATAAATAAAAATTTTAATTAATACATATAGAACAAAACAATTTATATAATTAAAAAAATTAAAAGTAAATAAACAATTTATTCATAAACAAACAACAACATCCGGGTTACCATATCAAGCAAAATAACGGCACTTTGGAGCCAGTTAAGTACCTCGGTGCGTACATGATATTGGCATCAGAAAAACATCACGCCAACGTGGTGCGTATATGACATCTGTGCCGTCTTTTATTCATCTCATTTAAAAGACAATAAATAAATAAATAAATAAATAAAGGTATTTTTCCAGTATAGGTACTTGGCGAAATAGAGAAGAGGTCCTTGGCGAGAAAAGAAATTTGGCAACCTATTTCATCAAAATATTTTTTTCGAATAAAGCTACATAAAAGTTGCTATGAACGCGAAAAGTTTGTACTTTTATGTTAGCTGGGCGCAATTCTCGCCAATAGCATTTTTTATTTTTCGAGGGGTAAATTAAATTAATGCTTTGATGTTGAAATTAAATTGTTTATGGTATTTATTCTTTTCTTTTTTTAAAGAGTTTTTTTAAAGTGAAATTCATGAATTTGAAAAGTTTCAGTTTTAAATTAAAGTTATCCATTTTAAAATGAGTGAAAGGATTATATTTTAATCTAAATTAATGAAATATGAAAAAATGCAACGGGTACAATGTTTAGCGATTTATCACCTGTGCCCGACTAAAATAAAAATACCGAGTTCTTGATTTCTCTATCAGAATCTTCCGATTTGGCAAAGGATTGAGCAAGTAAATTAAATTATGAATAAAAGTAACATGATACAATGTCTAGCATACATTTAAGGGAGACCAAACTGGTCGCCACGGGCGGCTAGTTATTTTTAAAACTATAATAACGCAGTCAATTAAGATACAATTTTCAAACAAATTCATTTGAAAGTAGATTTTTTTTTCTCTATTTGACGGTGTAAAAACTGAAAATGTGCGATATTTGGAAACTTAAAAAATCGCTAACATAGCACACATTATAATTTCAATTTTTTTTATGAGAAAATGGCAACAAAAGGTACAGTAATATATTATTTTCTTTCCTCCGTGATTATTTTTCCTCTACTTTCAACCCTCAACGGCTTTCAACAAAAATGGAGTACTACAGTCAGTTGCCACAATTAATAAAATGTATTAAAAACCACAAAAAAATTAATATCTCAAAATTAAACTGAGATACAGCTTTCAAACAAATTGCATTAAAAAGTACATTTTTTCCTTATACGACGGTGTAAAAATTTAAAATGTGCGATGTTTAGAAGTTTAAAATTTTGCAGTAGAGATAATTTTAAAGTCAAAATTTTATTTCAAATTTCAAAGTGTTGCCATTCGCAAAATGACGTATGCGTTACGCACAGATATGTTTGTCCTTTATAATCTAGACTAGAAAGGTAGCCCGTCAAAAATGACGGAAATTTAGATATAAAGATATGTACAACTCATGTGCAAGAATATGAGTTTTCTCGCTTGTTCCGCAGTGATAGATGAAAATAACACATTTTAAGAACGAAACACATTTATGAAAAACTGTGTACAGTAGATGACCACTAATCTGCACAGTTTGGTTCCAAGTGTTCTGCAGATTTGAGGATTTTTGCGGTCATGTCTATTCAGTCTTTGTTTACATTTTTTTTTAATTCATATATTGGACAATTTAGATTGTTAAGCTTTAAAAATAAATAAATTCCACACTTGAAGTAAGGAAAAAACTATTAAATTATCGTATACGATTTCATGAAATGGTATTATATGGTATTATATGTGTGTGCTTCACGATCTTGGTTACGACTTCGGCAAAATTGGCTACAAATTGTCATAATTCTAATAGTGTGGGCCTCTATAACAAAAAAGTAACCAGTTTTTAGTAAAATTTCTGATATAATGTAGTTTTCAAAAACTTGTGTAAAATTGCAGGCCGTTCTCATGTTATGCCAGTCCTGGGAATAATATTTCTAACACTGAAGAGTTTCCATGTATATGTGGAATTTAGAAAAGCTTCTCTAAAAGAAAGGTCCTGTCAAAGTTTAATTGGGCCCTGATGTTGTTTACTGGAATCTAATAAATACAGTTATTTTGAATATTACAACTGAATTAAACAACTAAACTTATTTAACTTAATCTCGCTGTTACTTCCCGATGTTATTTTTTAGTATTAAGAAAGAAAATTATTAAATTTTTCAAATCATGCACATTTATCATTTTTTTCCGTCTTTAATAACTAAATAATGAAAAAATATGCTTTTCTTCTGATCTCATAAATATGACAATAAAATAGTGTAACTAAGAGACATTGCGAAATTAAATCTTTGTGATTTTAAACCATAAACAAATGATACCGCCACCATTTTACCTACTATGACGTCATTAGAATATTGTCCATTGATTGTTGGAGAACTTACTTTGTGAATGATTACCTCAATGATTTAATATTTTCTACGGTTCACGATGAATGAATCACTTGTGTTTGTTTAGGTTTATGGAATGAGATATTAAGCCGTGAACCTAATTTCAACTAAAGTTATGCAAGGATATATGTATTTTTAATCGAAATTAAAAACAAAGCTTTGATCTCGAAATAAAAAGCTTTAGTTTGTATAATTGGTTATTTCTGTTAATTATTTATTTAGGTACTTTTCCATTATAGCGCATTTTTAAAAAAAGCTTGGTGTAATGCGGGCATCAGAAAGTGGGATATGTTGCCAAAATATACAGCTATGAAAACAAATCAAATGAACTTTTACTTTTGTTTATATATGCACTTATATACATAAAAAAAATCGTTTCTAAATATATATAATATTTTTTTATATACAAATTACGGCACAGATTTCAGATATGAACCGGGATGCCTATGGCGCTAAAATGGTGTTATTTTGCCGGCTATTGTTTTTTATTTATTAATAAATTGTTTATTTACTTTTATTTTCTGTTTTTAAATTATATAAACTGTTTTGTTCTATAGTTATTATTCAAACTTTTATTTATTTATAGTTATTTCCTTTTCAAAATGATAGCAAATAATTTAAAAATATGTAAGTAACTGGCATTCGAAAGCGAGATTTCTGCTGAATTGGCGTCAGAGAAAAATCACGCCAGCTCCGATGCGTATATGACATCTGTGCAAAAATTACTTCTGTTTCTTTATAAAAATGGGTAAATAGCTTTTTTTTTACATTAAATAAATTGTATACATGTGCAAAAAATTGCTTGTGAATATGAAGCAGTAAATAGGTTGCCAGAAAATACGTTGGCAAACTTCTTTCTCGCCAAGAAACTTTTCTCCACAGTATTGTACGTACATAAGCAATGATTGCTAGAAATGCATTTTTAATTATGATATGCGCTTTTATGTTTCACTACATTTATGCATACTATACCGTGTGTATAAATGCTACAGTTCATATGCAGGGCTACACAAAAGAATTCGTAAGGGTTACTGAGTATGAGAATAAATTGCTTAAAGGTGGTTTTTAAAGGAGTTATGCAGTTTTACGCTGAACTGCATTTAGATTACTAAGAAATGTTTCTAGAATATAGATAAAATGATATACAGGGTCACGCAAAGAATTGGAAACATAACCGTCTATGGAAGATAATATCTGGAAATATGATTTCAGTAGCTTTAAAAGTAGTTTAAATAAAATGTTAGTTAAATAGTGGCATGTAATAACGGTACTATGGGCTATGGACGGTAACTGCTGAAATCAATTTTTAAAAATAATTATGCGTTTTCTAAAATGTTTACTTATTTACCTTATTTCCCTAAGGCACAGATGTCATATTCGCCCCATATTGGGGCGATTTTTTTCTGGCGCCAATGTCATATACACACCGGGTACTTAACTCTCGCCAAAGTGACGTTATTTTGCTTTGATATGGTAACCCGGATGTTGTTGTTTATGCTATTGATGTTTTCGCCAAATTGGCGTCGGAAAAAATTGCGCCAATATGGGGCGAATATGACATCTGTGCCTTCCCTAAATAACGAAGTTTTGTTAAAGCATTCAGGATGTGTTGGAAAGTGTTTCATATTCTATGCTTAACGCATAATTTTTCTTTCTTCTTTAGTCTTATTTTGCATTTATTTTATTCTTAATTTTTAGTCTTATACTGCTTTATAGAAACTTTGGCACAGTTGTCATATATACCCCATATTGGAGCGATTGGCACAAATGTCATATTCGCCCCATATTGGCGCGATTTTTTTTCGGTTGCCAATTTGGCGAAAAAATCAACAGCATAAACAACATAATCCGGGTTACCACATCAAGCAAAATAACGACACTTTGGCGCCAGTTAAGTACCCATTGCGTATATGACATTGGCGTCAGAAAAAAATCGCGCCAATATGGGGCGAATATGACATCTGTGCCGAGCGCTTTTTTCCGACGCCAATTTGGAGAAAACATCAACAGCATAAACAACAACATCCGGGTTACCATATCAAGCAAAATAACGACACTTTGGCGACAGTTAAGTACCCGTCGTGTATATGACATCTGTGCCGAAACTTTAATATTTAATGTTTAAACTCTTCGCTCCACTCACCTTGCATATAGTATAAACTATAACACAGATAGCGCAAAATAATAGACAGTTTGATACTTTTCCACTGTAGGGGCTTTGGCGTTTTTTAAAAAAAGTTTGGTGTAATTTGGGCATCAGAAAGTGAGATTTGGGTACTTTTCCGTTATGCGGATACCATTGTCGCCAAGCGTAATAGTTTGCGCAAAATGAAAATCACGTGAATTGAGGAGGCATTTGAAAAATAAAGGAAAAAAATATTGTCGTACTAAAGCGAGCATTTAAAAAATATAACATTTGAAAATTCCAGACTTTTACGAACTATTTCATTAAATCACAAATATATACTTAAAATAATTGAACAAATAACTGTTATAAAATAAAGCAATAAAATAAAACTCATATTAAACTGCTGGCATAAAATTACAAATATCTTTTAGCATTTTGAAATAATTGGCGCATTAGCATACGTTTTCCGTTATACGGACAACATGCCAAAATGTATGCTAATGCGCCAATTATTTCAACCCTGATCGTAGATTTTTATTGTAAACCATGCGAAACATTGTGATTTGTTATTTATGAAACGTGAATCACGTGAATGATTATTGTTTAACCTTAACCTTGGAAAGCTTTTTAATCTGCTATTAATCGAATTAAAAATGCTTTTTTTTTATAAAGTTGTAGTTTACTTTTACTGCTGATGCTGAGATAGATTTTATCATTTGGCAATTACCAGATGATGAAAAAGTTGTAATAAAACTGTTTCAGGAATTTGGAATTCTGCATAATAAAAGATTGTGTTCAAAAAATCATGAAATGAAATTATGGATGAGTTCTGGAAATCCGAAATTGAGTTGTAGCTTACGATCATGCGAAGAAACCGTAGGAATACGACAAAAAACTTGGTTTAAAGGATCGCGGGTGACTTTTCTTAATGCTTTGAGGTTTATATATTTATCATGCAAAGAGTTGACATCGATTGAGTTTGGTGAGCTGCAACTTGATATGAACCACAACACAACAGTGGAATGGAATAGTTATTCGAGAGAAGTTTGTGCAAATCTTTATGCTCACGACCAAATAGAAAAATCGGTGGACCTAATAAAAATATAGAAGTAGATGAAAGTCTTGTATTATTTATACAGATTGCCGGAAAGGATATAAAACAGATGAACTGCTAAGTGCTGGTTATGATCATTTCACAGTAAATCACAAATACAATTTTGTCGACCCTAATACTGGATGTCATACTCCAAATGTTCAGAGAATATGGGGCATCGCAAAATGGCGCAATAAAAGACATCGGGGAGCTGTTCGTCATCATTTAGAGTCGTATCTCATAGATTTTATGTGGCGACGCCGTTCAAAAAATGAAATGTTTAGTGCAATGCTGAAAGATATTTATAATTTTATGGCAGCAGTTTAATATGATTTTTTATTTTATTGCTTTATTGTATAACAGTTATTTGTTCACTTATTTTAAGTATATATTTGTGATTTAATAAAATAGTTCGTAAAAGTTTGTAAGGTACAGATGTCATATTCGCCCCATATTGGCGCGATTTTTTTCTGTCGTCAATATCATATAGGCAACAGGTACTTAACTTGTGCCAAAGTGTCATTATTTTGCTTGATGTGGTAACCCGGATTATGTTGTTTATGCTGTTGAGGTTTTCGCCAAATTGGCCACCGAAAAAAATCGCGCCAATGTGGGGCGAATATGACATCTGTGCCGTTTCAATTCACGTGATTTTCATTTTGCGCCAACTATTGCACTTGGCGACAATGCTGTCCGTATAACGAAAAAGTACCGGATACATTTTGGCATGGTGTCCGTATAACGGAAAAATATTGAGATTTGTTGTCAGATCATATAAACAGCTATGAAAACAAACTTAATGAGCGTTTTTTTTTATATGTTTATTTTATATGTATATTATTCATGTTTTTGTGTACAAATTACATCTCTTTCTGTATAAAATTAGAGAAACGGCTTTTTTAATCGTATAAATGTCGAAAAAAAAATGCGTATGTATATAAAATCAAGCAGTGGATAGGTTCCCGGAAAATGTTGCCAAATTTCCTTTTTCGCCAACGCACCTATACTGGAAAAGTACCTAAAGCACATTAAAATCGCGCAGTTAGGAGCTCATACAGTACAGCGTCGTCTATTGGCGGTTATTTTATTAGTAGCATCGGGAGGAAGATGTAAAGATGTACTTTAAATTCTCACCCATAGATTTTGAAAAAATATCTTAAAAGAGCGGAGTTTAAATTAAAATTTGGTGACCTCCTTTATGAAAGATAAATAGTTTTAAATGGGAATTTCACCAAATCAGCCAGCTATTGCCAAGTTGACCAACATTTGGCGCTACTATGGTAACCCTGCATTAGTATTTTTCAACAATTACTCATTTCAATGAGGTGGTCCTACCGGAATCGTGAGGGACACACAGAGACTTGGATTTTATATAAATAGATAGATAGATACTCTAAATAATTATTTGTGAATTTAAATAAATATAGTGTCTCATAATATAATCAAAGTGTGTCACTAATCCAAAGAGGTTGCGAAACACTGATCTAAATACCAGCAGAATGCTTATTTATGTATTTGGTTACAATAATTAATTCCCAATTCTAAGCGTATATTTACAGAAATCCTTTCCTTGTCACTCACCCCGTATTATTATAACTTAAAGCATTCATTATATCAGAGAGTTGCGTGCTTCCACATTTGTATTGTCGTATTTAAATTAGTTAAATTCTTGCTCGATATGTAGTGAACTGAACAATTTAAATTGTGCATAAGTTAAGAGAATTTTCAATTATTTTAATATTTATATTATTATTTACCTATTAATTTCGCACAAAAACTGTTTAACCAAATCCTGTTTTTTTTTTTTTTGTTTTTTTTTAACAATTTTACTCATCATGATAATACAACAAAATCAGGGCAACCAAAGTATATTTACGAGAGTTAGACCTCGGATAGACGGACAGACAAACCGAAATCATTGATGGGAAGTGTTAAAAACCTTAAAATTTCGCACAATTTAAAAAAAAAGTCCTTCCGGCCAGTGCCGGGAGGAAGAGGTAGCTTTCATATTCCTTATTTTTAAAAAGCAAGCTTATATTATTCAAACACACGAAGCTCAATTTAGTGGAAACCGATTATAGGAGATTCAATGCTAATTTTTATCAATACTAAATCATTATGAATGAGAATTTCGCGAAATTAGTCAGCTTTATCCAAGCTGCTTTTATTTAGAGTAACTTATATTTGGTTGCCAAATTCGGCGATATCTTGAAGTTCCTGCCCTTTTAAGACAACATGATGGATGAGGCTAACGAGTGAACTTGGTCCAGACCTTAGTAATTCCTGTGCACATGCTCACTCACATCGGAATCGGTTGATATATACGAGTGCTGTCGCAGGCAAAAAATCAGATCTTTCAAAATGTCACACACATTAGAAACTGAAACTGCTATATCTGAGCCCTTTTTTAAGATAAAGACAAAACAAAAACTGCTCCAGAATCCTTATATCATGGTCAAATACTTAAGAAAGAAACCATTTTCAGTTTCTAATATTTTTGCACCTCACTTTAAATATGATTTTTTATTTAATTTAATGGCCTCTATTTTGAAACAAGGTGGCTGATGAAGCTGGCCAGCGAACTTGGTAGAGACTTTACGATATACTATCTACATGCCTTCTTACATCGAAATAGGTTAATAAATACGCGTGTTATCACATGACAAATATCAGATCGTTTCAAAATGTCAGCCATGCTAGAAATTCAAAGTGCTATAATTCAACCATTTTTTAAGATATATACGAAACAAAAACTGCTCCGGAATCTTTGTATCAAGGTCAAACACATAAAAAAAAATCTTTTTCATGTTTTAACTTTTTGATAACTCATTTGAAATTTAAAATTTAATTTTTTTAAATGGCAGCCCTTTTGAAACAAGATGGCGAATGAAGCTGGCCAACGAACTCGATCGAGACATTGGTATGTACTATGTACACACCAAGTTACATCCAAATCGGTTCATAAATACGCCTGTTATCGCGTGACAAAAATCAGGTCGTTTCAAAACGCCAGCCACAATAGAAATTCAAAATGCTATAACTCTGCCATTTTTTTTAGATATAGACGAAACAAAAACTGTTCCGGAATCTTTGTATTAAGGTCAAACACATACAAAAAAATCTTTTTCATTTTCCAATTTTTTGGTACCTCATTTTAAATTTTAAATTTTTAAAAAAATTTTAAATGGCCGCCATTTTGAAACAAAATGGCCAATGAAGCTGGTGAACAAACTCTGTCGAGACATTGATACGTATTATGTATACACTAAGGTACATCCAAATCGGTTCATAAATACGCCTGTTATCGCGTGACAAAAATCAGGTCGTTTCAAAATGTCAGCCACGCTAGAAATTCAAAGTGCTATAACTCAGCCATTTTTAAAGATATAGACGAAACAAAAAGTGGTCCGGAATCTTTGTATCAAGGTCAAACACATAAAAAAAAATATTTTTCAATTTTCAATTTTTTGGTACCACATTTCAAATTTAAAATTTAAAAAAAAAGTTAAATGGCCGCCATTTTGAAACAAGATAGCGGATGAAGCTGGTCAACGAACTCGATCGTGGCATTGGTATGCACTATGTATATACAAAGTTACATCCAAATCGGTTCATAAATACGAGAGTTACAGTGTGACAAAGATCAGATATATATCTACCCTATATATATAAAATGCTAATGAAACGAATTTATGAAACGAATACATGAAACGGCTGAAATGTAACGATTCTTTGAATCGACTGATTAAACAACTGATTATGTTTCACGGCGATTTCTCCTAAAATATGGAATACTTTGCGATGAAATTAACACCAAAAATCAATATTGATCCGCAGATTTCAAAACTGGTATTAAAATTTTTAAATTCGAATTAGTTTTGAAAATATTAATTTTTTTCTAATTTTACATACATTTTTTTAATGATGGCAACTCAAATTTTAATCAAACAGATTTTTTTTTTCAGAGTTTAGAAAAGGTTACTATTTTAAACTAATTTGGCGAGAGGTTTGGCCTCCCTTAAATGTATGCTAAGAAATGTATCATGTTACTTTTATTCATAATTCAATTTGTATTTCATTATCATTTTATTTAATACAAACAGAAACATTTAAAATAAATGGCTTTCACTTCTTTATTTTTTTTTAAAACGAAATGAAAAGAAAATATTAGGCACAGATGTGATATACGCACCGGGGTACCTAATTGGTGCCAAAATGGCATTATTTTGGTTGACATGGTAACCCGGCTATTGTTGTTTATTTAATAATAAGTGTTTATTTACTTTATTTTCTTTTTTTAAATTACATAAATTGTTTTGTTCTATAGTTAATTATTTTTTTCGTTATTTTCCTTTAAAAATAAAAAATAATAGAAAATAATTAAAAAATAATTACTACTACTCGTGTAGGTACGTTACTTTAGGTACTTCTTAGTTATTCCAACGGCCCATTTCGCCAAATTATATAAATCGCCAAACAATTCGCCAAATTATACAAATTGACATAATTTTTATTTTAAATAACGAAAGAACAAAGAAAATAGTATAACATTAATAAATATACAAATAAAACGTCGAAATAAAAATCACTTGATGACGAAAAGACGTGTAACTTGCTTAAAGTCAAGTGAATGTGACATTTATCAATATTATTGGCATTTAATCTTATAGTTTGGTGATAGATTTTTGTTCGACGGGATAACTAAGTAGTACCAAAAATACATATGTAATTGGTATTCGAAAACGAGGATTTCGCCAAATTTTCGTAAAAAAATCACGCCAAACCGGTGCGTATATGGCATCTGGCCAAATATTAAATGATGTAACAAACGATGACATTTAATTTCAACTTCAAAGCAACGTTTTAATTTACCACTCGAAAAAAAAAATGCTAACTGGCGAGTTGAAAAATAGGTAGTGGCGAGATTTGCACCCGGCTAGCGTAACAGTACCAAGAATTCTTTGCGACAATGCTTTTATGTAGTATTATTCGAAAAAAAAAATGATTTTTTTTAATCGAAATGGAAAACTTTCGGCACAGATGCCACATACGGTCCCATATTGGCGCTATTTTTTCCTGACGCCAATGTCATATACGCAACGGATACTTAACTGGCGCCAAAGTATCGTTATTTTGCTTGATTTGATAAGCCGGATGTTGTTGTTTATGCTGTTGATCTTTTCCCCAAATTAGCGTCGGAAAAGAATCGCGCCAATATGGGGCCGTATATGATACCTGAGCCAAACTTTCATATAAAAAGCGAAGGGATCAGAGCGTATTTATTTATGGCAGTTACATGACTTGGACTATTATAATATAGATGAAATGATCTCGATAGAATAATATTTGGCGACTTATCACCTGTACCTGGCTAATATTAAAGTACCAAAATGGCACCAAAAATATAAAAAGCGGAGTGGTTCGCCCGGAACTCTTGATGATAGTCACATGACTTAGGCTATTGTTATAGAAATTGTTTTAAAATACCGGGAGGCAAAGACTCTGTACACTTAATTCCTTTTATTTTTAGCTTCTTTTCAAACATTTAACTGATCCTCTTTAATCAAATACGAAAACAACCATTGGATGTCTTAACAGCAACTGATTCGGCCTTAAATTTTTGAAATCAAAGAAAATTGAATGGCAACCCGTTTACAGATAGATCTGCACAGCTTTTTCAGTATAATTCAATCTTCTATAATATTTTTTAAACCGATCAGATTAGCGTGTTTTTAGATTCTGCGGTGTCTGAACGGGGGTTGGCGAGCGTAGCTTGCAGGGGGCAGAGCCCCCTAGTATATATAGATAGATAGATAGATGGATATATATATATATATCAACTTTTGAACGGAGGGTGGTTTCGGGGTCTGGGGGTCATGATCGATGAAAATATACCAAAATTGTTTGAAATCGCTTTCCTCCGAACGGCTGCAATAGTTGTAATGAAAGCTTTTTGTAATGAAAGCTACCTAAAATGTATATCTTAGCAATGGCCTGAAAGTCATTTGCCACCACAAATTCCGAAAGGCAATCTTCGCTTTACTTAATCGCAAAATTTCTATTATTAAATAAGAGAAAATTTTTTGTTCTAAAATGTTATAACTTGGTGGCCCGTGAGTCACATGTTAAAAATCTCTAGTTTAACCCGTTCGCGACAAGTATCGAGAAACTTTGGTTATTCCTTCTTTGTTACATCCTATGAGCAATTTTGAATAGTACAATTTGGCTTATTTAATCACAGAATTTTGGTGATTAAATTAGGAAAAAAATTTCTATTTGGAAATACTGGTGATAAAAGATTGAAAATTATCTACAGAACGCTCATCGCGTAGGGCTTAAAATATTAAAATTTAGAAGTTTATTTATTAAAGACTAGCTAACTTGCCCGGCGTTGCCCGGGTACGTAAAAAAACAGCACGAATTGCGAAAAACCTCTGAAAATCACAATAAGATATCGCGAAAAAATTTTAAATCGCTGCGCAAATTTCGAAAAGAGAAAAAAATATATATATATTGTGTTCGAAGATTGAAAGTTGATTCAACTTCTATCAACGTCTTTCACTAATGTGAAAAAATGGTAGAAAATCGCTAAACTACACTAAAAATCACATACAAAATACCCGAAAAATTCGAAAATTGTAATACGAAATCCGAATAAACTTTATTGAAATGAAGGTAGAAATTACTTTAGTATTATAGGTCAAAAATGGAATGTCAAAAAATTGCAGCAGATCGCGAAGAAACGTAAATATCGAATTAAAAATCACCTGATGACGTAACAAACACGTGTAAAATGTTTAATGCAAGTAAATTTGACATTTACGATTACCCATTATTGGCCTTTAATCTTATAGTTTGGCGATATTTTTTTGATCTATGGGATAATCAGGTAGAACCACAAATTATTTCTGTTCGTATTTAAAAGTTGATAAATAGCTCTTCTTTACATAAGTATATGAAATAAATATTGAAAAAAAAATGCTTATATGTATATGAAAAGTAAATAGTTTGCCAGTAAATATACGTAAAATTCACTTCACTCGCCAAGGCCATTTTCTCTAACTCACCAAAGCCCATATATTAAAAATATACCAAATAATCTTCAATCTGTTGCCTGATACTAAGTAATCACAATAATGTAAATAACTATTAGGCATAGATACGTACCGGGTTTGGCGCGATTTTTTTTTCACTCCAATTTGGTGAAAACATCGTTTTCGAATACCAGTTCCATATGTATATTTAAATTATTTTCTATTGTTTTAAAAGGAAATAGCAATCAATAATAAAAAGTTTAATTAATATCTATAGAACAAAACAGTTTATATAACTGTAAAAAAAGAAAATAAAAGTAAATAAACAATTTATTAATAAATAAACAACAATAGCCGAGTTACCATGTCAAGCAAAATAACGCCATTTTGGAGCCCATTATGTACCATGGAGCGTATATGACATCTGTGTCAACAAAACTTTCAATAATACAGTAAATATGTCATTTGATTGTGGCTTGATTATCGAAGATTATAAAATATGTGTGTATAGGGCACATTTTTACACTAAAATTTAAATACTTGACTACATAGTTATAATTTTAAATCCTTTTTATATAATTTACATTTGAATATAAAGATTTACTCCAAAATGTTCTCCTATACTTAAAAAAATTTATTGCGACCTTCGCCTGGCTTATTTCACGCTTCTGCCTTTGTGGCTTAAAATTGCATTGTTTGGCGACCAAGGTAATAATTAAATAGCATGTAACTCACAAATAAAGCCTTTCTCCTGTAAGACATACGATGGGAAAATTACATAAAAATGATAATTAAATTGAATTTAAAAATAAAAGAAGGACTAAAAGACTGTTACTTAAATTTTATTTCTTCAAGTTTTTTCAGGCACATTTTTATTAACCTGGCAAAGCGAAAAATCGCCAAATAATGTATCAATTGCTTCTTTCATACTAATTTATTTTTTAAGTTTTATAAACATTCCTTTCATATTTAAATTAAATATTTTCATTTTTGCCGAAACGTCAGTGAAGGCTTACTGTGGAGACGCGAAATTTTTTGGTTTCCATCTGTTTGTTTGTTTGTTTGTTTGTTTGTTTGTTTGTTAGTTAGCCTGTCTGTCCCGCGATAACTGCCGTAAAAAGCATCCGATTAGCTTGAAATTAAGGATGTATATTGGTGCGGATTTAGCTGTATAGTTTTGGGTTAAATTTGGTTCATTCGTTCGGAATATATAGAACATTTTATTTTGTGACATAATGCTTTTCTATGGAAAGTCAGACGATTTTCAAATTTTCATTTATTGAAAGAAATCGCTCATATGAATAATAGATTTAAATGGTAAATTTTGGATGCTGAAATTTTTAAATAAGAGTATTAAATTATTCCTTTTAGTTTGCAATTTTGTCAAAACATTTGTCAGAGGTTTTAAATTAGGTGTATAACTTATGATGGAATTTTATACATGTGTTCGAATAATATAAAACATTTTATTTTATGAATTTACTTATATTTCATTTTTTTTTTCTTTTAACCGTTGCGTAGCAACTATATCTCATCTAAAAATATCATAAATGTGAAAGTATGTATGGTTTTTAAGTCAAATCAAAGTTAAAAGGAATGAATTAATGAATGCCTTTGTATAGATATTTGCATATAGATTGATTTAAACGCAGAAATGAAAATAGTATTAATATACTATACAGAATAATATTTAAGTATTGCGCGGCAGCGCAATACTTATTTATTTCCAGTGTCACTTCTCAATGTTAATTTAACATGGAAAAGCCTATGGAGATGATAACTTTTTCATTTTTTCTTCCCACCTTTTTGTCCCTGATGCCACTCATTTTTTATTCTTTACTAATTCTAATGATATTATAAATTTAAAGTGTAAAAACGTTTGCCTGACGTTAGGTTAAAAACAAATGGTGAAATGCCTTTGCATATGGGTGAATTATAACCCAGAGAGAAACATGGGCTTATTTGTTTTTACATTATTCAAATATTTTTCTTAATAATTCCAATTTTCGCTTTTTTCATTGAAAATCAACGGACATTTTTCATAGAAAATGTAACATTTTTACTTCATTGTTGCAAAAATTTCAAAAACCGTAATAATTATTTAATTCTTTTTAGTTGAAATATTTTCACGTGAAATATTAAATGAGCTAGGTTTTTTTTTTTTTTTTTTTTTTTTTTCAAAAATTAAAAAGGTGAATATGGCATCATAATGGAAATAAAAAAGATATTTTCAGAATAAGTTTTTTCTTTGGTCAAGTTTATATTTTAGTAAAAAGTTTCTAATGAATAGCTATTTTTAAGCAGGTAGCGAACTTAGTAAGGATATTTTCAGAATAAGTTTTTGCTTTGGTCAAGTTTATATTTTAGTAAAAAGTTTCTAATGGACAGCTATTTTTACGCAGGTAGCGAACTTAGTGGGGAATTACATAACTTAAATTTTAAAATGTATTTTTTTTCCGAGATGAGAACTGTTTATATACCAAGTTAAACTTAGGTAATAATTTTCTGATGTGTTTACATCATCCCTTGGGAGAGAATAAGGTCTAAAAATTTAAGTAAAACTTTTATTTTTTATTTTTTACTGTATCACAACTATAATATTGTTAAATATTAGCAGTAAGGATTCAACATAATTTACATTTACATTCATAGCGTTTCTGAGTGGGAAATAGGGTATCTAAATTTAAGTGAAGTTAATTTTTTATGTTTTGATTATAGACTTTTTACTTTCAGATTAGAAGTTTTTGTCCAAACTACCGCAACCGGCATTACTACAGTGGTGAAACATTTTGAATTACACATTGGTAAACTGCATCCCACATAGTGATGCAATACCGCATACATCAAAGCAGGGTTGGGCTTTTGACTTGACAAGCGTCAAAAACAGGTTTAAACTGTCATAAACTGGTTTAAACCGTCAAAAATTGGTTTAAACCGTCGAAAACTGCCAAATACATGTAACACACTAAAACATTTTAACAACAATAGGAAAACATTAAATAAGTCAATGATTTATGTGATCTTTTATCTAAATTTATAGTAATTTAATAATTAAAAAAAAAACTAAATTATTAATTGCAATAAAATATTTTTATTTTTTGGAATTTTCAATCAGAATAAGATCATTTTGTACAATTAAATAATCAGGATCAATTTTACCCCGCAGCATGCTGCAGCACACAATGTGTTTAGCACATTTATTTGCACTCAAATGATTTCTGAGTTTAGAGTGTATGAAGCGTTAGAAAATAGTCTGTCTCTTAATTGATGCTGAGCTAGTAGGACTTGATAGCAAAAGCAATTTGAAACAGGCTCAAAAAGCTATTGCATTTAAGGGTGTATTCGAAAAAAATATTTTTTCACCCTCAACAGCTCGAAATTTTCTGAGACATTTTCAGACTCATTTTTAAAAGTAAAAACAGGAAACTTGCTGGTGTGATTTCTGAAGACATGTTTAACATGCCGTGTGATTTCATTTTCAGCTCAATTAATTAGAATTTGATTTTTAAACAATTATTTTCTCAGTATGACCATTTTTTTCATTCCCAGATCGCCCGCTTCGGAAAATTCGGTTCAAAACGCCAACTTTGACAGCGTTTTTTACAGTATTTTCTGCAGTTATCAAAAAATTAAGAAGCACGGCACATTATATAGTTTCTAAATAAGAGAATTTCCCAGTTTGATGCGTTTGAGAGCAAAAATGAATTTTAAAATGAATCAGAAAATAAGCAGTTTAGATCGGAATACACCCTTAATGATACCTTTCCACCAAGAAATGGGGTCCTCCCTATTAGCACTGAAATAAGCTTCTTACACAATCAGTATGGGTAAGCATCCATAAATTCTCTCTGTAGCTCAAGCGCGAGCTGAATCAACTGATACATCAGTCAACCATTGCCCCTGATGGTTGGGATACAAAATATAAGCCAAACAATGGTATTGTTTCTATTATGCACTTTTTCAATATGGGGCTTAAGGGAATTTTCCTTTAGAAGACCGAGCCAATTTTGTTCTGTTTTAAAATCAAAAACATATTTTTATATATTTAAAGAAAGCATGTTTTAAAAAGATTTTGACTTTAAGCTTTTATTTTTAATTACTTCTCTTATTTTGTAAATGTTTAAGATTAATAATCCAATTTCAATTTTGAATAGAAGGGTTATTGCTTAGACTAGAATAACATTGATGCACATTATTTTGTTATATATACAAAAAAATCTGCAGTTTTCTAAGTCTTTTTCCTATATAAAAAAAAAAGTAGCTAATGCTTTAAGCTCTCAAAAGTAAGAGAAATTAAAACGATTTTAAGTAAGAGAAAAAATGTACAGATCAGGTGAGCTTAATGTCTACTTTTTTAGAAAAACACAATTTTACAAAAAAAATAAATAAAAATTTTAGCCTGTTAAAAAGTTGCACTTAACAATAATACTTTACTATGTACTAATTATTGGTATACACGTATACAGTAATAGTGAATTTAAAATATTACATGTAATGTTGTCATGTGTGACATTTAATGGGAATTTTTACAAATCAATGTAGTATTTGAGGCATGACGGTTTAAACCATGGTTTAAACCAACATAAACTGACACATGTCAAAAACCTGCCAACCCTGCATCAAAGCCTGATGATGATACTCTCTATTAATTTTGAAATGCGTTCGTCTGAGTGCAGTAGTTATTAAAAAACTTGACATATTAAACAAAAACATAATTTGAAGAACAAATTAAAAAAACAAAATTTATTTCCTACATTGTTTAAGCCCGAGAAGGAACAGATATTAAGTTATTTCATTCAATTAGTTCTACATTTAATGTTAAATTTTTGTAACAAATTAGTTAAGCCAATTGAAGATTAAAAAATAAAAATAAAATTCATACAATATGATACTTAAAACACCCTAAAAAATAGATTATGTTCAAATGAAATCGAAATAAATCTTAGACTTTTTTTAAGTTTTGTATTTTGCATGCATCTTATCATTTTATGCACAATTGCCATAAACATAATTCAAAAACTGCAATACAAATATTTTCAATTAAAAATGGAAAAAGTCTAAGATTTATTTCGATTTCATTTGAACGGAATCTATTTTTTAGGGTGTTTTAAGTATCATATTGTATGAATTTTATTTTTATTTTTTAATCTTCAATTGGCTTAACTAATTTGTTACAAAAATTTAACATTAAATGTAGAACTAATTGAATGAAATAACTTAATATCTGTTCCTTCTCGGGCTTAAACAATGCAGGAAATAAATTTTGTTTTTTTAATTTGTTCTTCAAATTATGTTTTTGTTTAATTTTTATTTATCTATTCAACTATTTTGATTATAAATGAAAAAGTTCGTTATTTTGATACAGAATAAACTGACATTATTCTATTAAACTTTATAAACTTTATTGTTGCAAAAAAAAAAAAAAAGGAATAACAATTTCTCCCAAAGAGTTAATTTTAATTTGTAAGATTTTCACGTGCAAAAGGAAAATGGAATAAGCAAATTACAAATAATAAAAAAGATAAATAGGACAAAAATGAATACATATAAACATTTCACACCAAATACCACCTAAAATAATTTTTGTAGTAGTATTTTCCCAACACTACGAAGAAAGATTCCTCGATTTACACGATTTTACTTGGCCTTCCTTTTCTGATTGGTTGCGATTTCATTTTTGCAATTGTGCATATTAATTAACACAAAATTTTACATTTTTATGACTGAGGTATATGTAAGGCCATACAAATTAGAAATTCCGTATTGTCTCCTATAAAATGTGATAAAGTGTTGGTTAACTATATATGTTTCTATTAAGAGGAGCAGAGCTGCCAAGCCTCCGGCGTTCTGGATACCAGTATTTTAATACAAAAAATGTTACTTTATTTAATTGAAACATTTGCGCGATTTAAAAGAACAACATTTTCTGTAAGATAATAGTGTTGTGCAAAAAGCCTGAGACTTGCCATGTCTGGTGGGGAGTGAAATGTTTTATTTAATGCATTTATCTCTATTTTAATGCTACGCGAACAACGTCCCGTGTAACAGCTTGTAGAGTGTAAAATAAATTAAATTATTAAAATAATCCCTATTACGAAAAATGAAACAAAATACCCGGCTAAGGGAAATAAAAGGTTAGTTAACCTTTCGTAATTTGACCTGAACACAGGGGTGCGTCAAATTTCAACGGTGTTTGTAACATCACGATTTTAAATTAAATGTGGATACTATTAAAAGGCTATCACAAAAAATACTTAACGGCGCCAAATCACGTTTATCTACTTAGTCCATTGGAAGTGGACACGATGATGAATCATTAACCGTTAGGTTTAGAAGTCCCCCTACTTTAGGGTGATTTTAGTAAGTTAATCCTATCGAGTACATTTTTAGATATTTAGATTAGATCTTAGATATAAATATTGCAGAATGGTAATCAAAATTATTTTTTGGAAACAAAAATTATAAAGGTATTAGATTTCTAAATTAGATGTCTCAGTTTACATTTCCAAAAGTTCTTTATCCATTAGATACAGGTGTTTGTGGTTAGCAGGCAAGTAAATACTGCTGTATGGATATTAGGATAACGTAAAATGCTTGACAAAATTGTTGCTTATCCTTATAAATCGCAGTGTAAAAAGGAATCTAAGATATAGGATAATCATTAACTCAATCAATAGAAAATTACAAACGCAAAATAAATTACACAGCGGGGAGTTCAGAAGGCGCCCCCCTGAAGTAATTTGCTTTATTATATAAAAATTACTAGAATAAGTAGCTCGTGAGAATTTCAGAATATCATTACATAACAACGTGTTTAATTTAACGCTTCTAATGTCTGAAACCATCGAAATATTTTTTTTTCCTTTTATAAATGTTTGTGTAATTTAAAAAGTTTAAATTTTGTTTTTGTAGAAAGATTAATATTATGCAAAGTTTGCTAAAAACAATAAATTGCAGAGATGACGTTGAGGCTCTTGATCTGCAGATTTACTAGTATAAATTTTATCTCGCATTAAAAAGGTTTTTTAATCTTTTTTTAAATTAAACAAATAACAGTTATTTTCTTTTAATTTGCGAGTTGTTTACATTATTTTATAACGGATATAGCCATTTCAATTGATTAATCAACTATAATTTTCGACAAAATGACCACTGGCAACCCTTTCGTTGAAAATATCAATAAAATACCATAATTTAAGCATTGTATCATGTTACTTTTATTCACAATCTAATTTACTTGGATCCCCTTAAATATAATTAACATAATCCCTTAAGTTAATATTAGTTTTTGTTGCATTAAAATATTTCAATTTGTTGATTTTCTGTAAGCAAGTAATCCATATTAGTTTACAATGGAAGTCTATGGGAATTTGGCGAAATATTAGAGATATCGTCACTTTTGGCGACTCATTTTGGTCGCCAAATTTGGCGATATAACGCCAAGTTGGCGACAAACTTAGCTGCATTTGGCGACAGAACTATGTCCCTCTATGGTAACCTCCTTATAGGTATGGAAATGTATTAAATGCTGTTCAATAATTGCATAAAAAATTCGCTAAAAATTCAACAATCGCTGCACGAATTCCGAATAAACTTTTTTGAAAAGAGAATAAAATTTACTATATCGGGTTAAAAGAAAGAAACCATATTCTTCTCACTTATATGGAAAAATCGCCTCGAAACATAAAAAGCGCTAAAAATCGCATAAAAAATTAAATAAAAAAATCTAATCAAAAAATCGAAAATCGGGCTTCGAGGTGCAAAACTTCATGTATAGGCGTACCTTTTCCCCAAATTTTATAGTTCTACGTGCAGTGGTCTCTTCAGAACGCCGTCGACACACTCACACACACACAAACTTCTTTCTTTATTATTATAGAAGATACGAAATTTCCTGTAGAACTTAAAGTAAAAATCTCTTTTGTAAATATTTTTTTGTTATACCTTAAAGGGAAATATATAACAATTTCTGTTATAAGCATCTTTTTCCAGCCCGACATCATCTTGATAACTGAAAATTCAAATGAAATTTCTTCTTATTTTTTCTCCATTAGAAATAACAATGTTAATATGAATTAATGCCTTTATACTAGAATTATATTTAGTTTTATCACTTAAAATACCATATATTTTCCTATGAACGCTGCTAAATAGATGTTGAAATAGAAATTTAGCTTTTATTTTCCTTATTGTTTATTATATAAACGAATAGTCAAATTCTTTGTTATCGGCACAACTTATGTGCGATATATGTTTTAGAAAGTGATAGATTATTATTAAAGATACGAAATTTTCTGCAGAAGTGAAAATCTCTTTTGTAAATATTTTTTTGTTATAATTTAAAGGGAAATATTTAACAATTTCTGTTATAAGCATCTTTTTCCAGTCTGACATCATCTTGCTAACTGAAAATTCAAATTAAATTTCTTCTGATTTTTTTTCTCCATTAGAAATAACAATATTAATATGTATTAATGCCAGTACTAGAATTATATTTAGTTTTATCACTTAAAATACCATATATTTTCGTATGAACACTGCTAAACAGATGTTGAAATAGAAATTTCGCTGTTATTTTCCTTATTGTTTATTATATAAACGTAATAGTCAAATTCTTTGTTATCGGCAGAATTTATGTGCGATATATCTTTTAGAAAGTGATTGAGCATAGCGTTCATATAAATTTACTAAAGAGAATAATGAAACATGGTTTTTGTCCGAACTTTTAATGTAGCCATTGATATACATTTGAAATTCGATTCAACAAGTTCCATGGTTCTCCTTAGTTCGTAAAATAGAAATTTCATTAAATGGAAATTTAATCGGATATCGCTTCAAGGTAGTTACATCGTTCTTAGTTCTGTCTTACACTGTTAAAAATTTGCAGCATTCTGGCAGGTCATTTGACCGTTTTTTTTTCAGAAAACGGTTACACAACCGCAATTTTAACACTATTCTGACCATATTATTGGTCATTTTATGGTCAGAATATAGTTAAATTATGGTTATGAAACCGTTTTTTCAAAAACGGTCGAATGACCTGCCAGAATGCTGCAAAATTTTTAACAGTGTAACTACTGTACTTTAAAGTGATAATTTTTGTTGGTTTCTATTTTTTTTAAACATAATAAGATTTTAATTCTTTAAAAAGCAAGCTTATCTTCGGAAAAAAAATTTTTTTTTCGAAGTTTACAACATTTCGCTTTGAACACACACATACACAAAAAAGGATGTTGGTTAGTTGATTTATTGGCTGTTTTTTATTGGCACAAAGTCTCAAGAAGGGCATGATGCATGACAAGTTGGGAAAATGTATTTCTTTAGTTAGATTATTCACATTTTTTAACTTTTTGAAACATTTAAAAATTGCAATCCACATCATATTGCTCCAAATAATTTAATCCCTTTAATCATTTCTCTCTGAGATAAATTTTTAGAAGCTAATTCCTGTTAAAAAACAGCCAGTAAAAAATGAAAGTAGATCCATGAAAATTAATAAAAAGAGGATGCTGATAGCGTACTAAGATGAATAACAAAAAAAATGAAAGAGTTTTTAAATAGCTTAATTTATAAGTTGAAAACAATTAGAACTTTGAAACTTTTGGCTGAAAAAAAAATCCGTTTAATAAAAAATCATGTTCGTTAACTAGATATTTTTTTCGTATGCTTTTTATTTATTCAAATTCAAGGTTTCAAGAAATTTTCGTTGAATAGAGATTTTTTTCAAAATAGAAGTTCAACTGTATATGAATCTTAAAAAAAAAAAAAAAACATTAATTTTAATCGAATCAGAAAAAAATATGGAAAATTTTAGTAAGAGTGAAATGAATTACCAAAGACTATATAAAATTTCAATAACATTCATTTAATCTTTTTTTTTTTCAATTTTGAAAACATCTGTCTTTTTTTCAGTACTCTGAAAGTTTTAATATTTGAACACAATCAAACAGATTGGTAAATAAATCATCCGAGTAACAAACTTTCCATTAATATTTACTACTTGTATGATTTATTTACCAATGAGATTGACTGTGATTAACCCTTTAGTGTGCAGCTTCGCATGTATGCAAACAGCAGTGTTTTGAATTTAATAGATTTCTTTTTTCGTATATAACTGATTCACACCAGAAAATTAAAATAGGAATATTTCTTTTAAATAATAACAGACTTTCCGTATTTAAATAAAGCAAAATTAACTATAAAGACTTTCTGATCTAAAGTCAGATTATCTGGACTACGCAGTTTCTAGAGCATATTCTATCATGGGAATTAAAGGGTTAAAGCTTAAGCTTTATAAAATAAATAATTAAGGTCAGTCTGCCTAAATGAGATACCATTCCCCGTAGTTTTGTGGCATTTGGAATTTTATTATATAAATGTATATTTTATTAAGCAACAAAATACTGAATACTGTGCCTTTAGTTCAAAACTTATTTGTTTTGTATAAATTTAATAATTATCTGTAGTATAAAACCACAATATAGGATTGTCGCATTTAGGTCATTTTTGTCGCATTTATGGCAGTTAAAACCTAAATGAGACGTTCATAGTTCTAAATGTAATAATGCATTTTATACATGACAATTCATCTGAAAAACTTCATTTAACGATTAACTGCTGTGACAGAAAATTGCCACATTACAACCTGCGAAACCATTCGATTGAAAGATGAATAAAATGCGCGATTAGCTCATAAAATGCTATTTTTGAACTAAACTGTTTGTTATTTCTAATAAAATTTCGATTTTTCAAACATTTCAAACAATTACTAGGCTCCAAATGAAGCAAAATTTCACTGTATCAATAGATAAACTGGACATTACAAGTTAAACTGTGAAAATAAAAAAAAGCAGCTCTAACAGCCGTTAAGGGTTAACTGTAATTATTTTTTGAATTAATTAACCCTTAACTGCTGTGACAGGAATTGTTGCATAACTACTGTGAGCGGTCTCCGAGACCACTTGATTAAAAGATGAATGAAAGTCTCTATTAACTCACAGGGTACTTGTGGAATATTTTGCAGACCCTCTCTAGCGGGCCTCTCTTAGCCAGACAAAAGACGCCGGATCACGTGGTCTGACTGGAGAATTAATATTAAAAACATTTTTTTCTCTTGTCTTTTTAGTTTAGTTTTTAAGTAGTAATGATAAAAGTTGGACGCAGCAGGTAGTCTGTCTGAGTATATGTTTTTTGTCATGGTCTTCAAATAAAAGAAATGATGTTTTGGTTTTAAAAAGGGAAATTTATTTTCGAATATGAAATCATGCTATTTTCTTGACTTCTTTATAGAAGAAAATATTATCTTGGATTCCCTTAGCAATTTATATGTTTAACAAGTATTAATCAAATGCTTTCGTTGTAAATATTGTATATAGTTAAAAGTGTAAAATAGAATTTTCAAAGTTTTTAATCATCATGTGCTTATTTATATTCAACAACACCTGCGCCACTTTCAGTAGTGAAATATGCTTGATGTCTTTAATATGATTTAACAACGAATCGTGAATTCTTCATCTAAGCTCTCCCAACTTTGACTTAAATTAAGAATAACGTGAAACTCGTGAATATCATGAAGATTATTCATTATTCTTTGGTGCCTGGTGAACTCGGAAAAAAGGTAAGAAATACCTTTATTATTCTGCATGACTATTGACTCTTGATTTATTGAAAATAACGTTTTGTCAGGATAATTTATTTTGAAAATTGAAATAAAATTTAAACATGGATAAATCAGAAAAACTTAAAAGTAAAAGAGCTACTGTTCGCGCAGCAGTTACAAAATTAATCACAAAATGTCATACATTGTTATCTGTTGATATTAATAAGACTGATTGCGATTCTTTAATGGAATCATTAGAGCTCGTAAATGAAAAGGAAGCTCTACTCAAGGAATTAGATTCTGAAATAGATGCGCTAATTCAGGAAAAAAACTGAATATGAAAAAGAACTAAAATCGGTAGAAGAATATTCTGAAAAAATATCAAGTTTGAAATTTAAAATTAGGATGAGGCTTAAAAAATGTAAAATCGAAACTGAACCAAAAGTTTTACTAGAATCAAGTAACGGTTCAAAAATCGGTAGTAAACCAGTTTCGCCAGTGAAGCTGCCTAAACTTAACATAGAAAAAATTTCTTCAACAATAGATTCAAACGAATCGTTGTCAAAAATTGAAAAATTCCAATATCTTAAATCCTTGTTGTCTGGACCTGCATATAATATTGTAGCTGGTTTTGAGCTGACAGATCAAAATTATTCAACGTGTTTAAAGTTGTTAGAAGAAAGGTATGGTAAGCGGGAAAATATAATAAATTGTTACATGAATAAAATCTTAAGTCTTGAACCAGTGAAATCCACTAATAATGTTACTTCTTTAAGAAAGTTGTATGATAATATCGAAACTTGTATGAGAAATCTTTATACGTTAGGAGTGACATCGGGCTCTTACGGCCATTTATTACTACCCATATTATTAAGGTTATTACCAGAAAATTTGATACTAGATTTCCATCGAAAACGTGACCCCGATAAGGACTGTGAAGTCACCGATTTAATAAATTTTATTAAAACGGAACTAAGATGCCGGGAAGCTACTAATTTAGTACATAATTCCCAAAGCAAAGCTTATGAAAATTCTAAAACCAAATATGAAAATTCTTCAAGTAAATATCAAAATTTTCCGCAAAAAAAAAATATACCTTCAGTTACTGCTTTAAATACATCTACAAAACAGTTTTGCATATTTTGCAAGTCTTCTGATCATGTAGAACTAAATTGTTCGAAATTCACCGATGAACAAAAACGATATAAATTAAAGAAAGAAGGTCACTGTTACAAATGTTTTTATAAATCACATTTATCAGACAATTCTAGAACAAAAATTAACCCTTGTTCCAAATATGGTAACAACACCCATAGTCATTTGTTTTGTTTTAAAGAAACAACAAAAGAAAATCCTGAAAAAGAAAAGAAAGGTGCAATTGCAATTGTATCTATGATGTCAGAACAAAAAATCTAAACAAAATAAAGCAACATTATTGCAGACTTGTACAGTTTCTGTGTCTGCTGGTAGACAATGCTTTTTGGCTCGCGTTTTATGTGATAGTGGTTCTGAAAAATGCTTCGTGAAGAGATCTCTAGTGCAAAAATTAAAATTGAAGCCATTGCGAAGAGAAAATTTATTAATTTATCCTTTTGGGCGGAGACGCCCTTATGAATCTTGTTATGAAGTTGTTGCTCTTGAATTATCCAGTGTTGTGCAACTTATTAACTCGATAAAGATCGAAGCTCTTGTGGTTGATAATATAACTGGAGCTTCTGTAAAAACCCTAGAATCAGAACTTCTAGACATAATGAGAACAAGAGGCTTTAAGCCTGCTGATACAGGTCTTGAACAGGAAATAAATATTTTGCTAGGGTCTGACTTTTTGTGGAAAATATTAAAGGAAATCGAGGGAAAATTGACAAAAGAATTATACGTTGCAGAAACTATTTTCGGTCATACGGTGCAAGGGCAGATAGAGTCGAATAAAAAAGAAGTAGCTTGTTTGCGTGTTTCAGTTGAAAATATAAATACTCAACTGAAAGCATTTTGGGATCTGGAAGCAATCGGCATTGCTGAAAGCAATGAAAAGACATTACCGATCATGAGGTAATAATAGCCTAAAAAAGGAGCAACCATTTCTTGAGTTGTTCAAACAAATAAAGCTGATGAAATTCCCATTTTTAATCTTGAAAAGTATAGCTCCCTAAAGAAATTGTATCGTGTAACTGCATGGGTATTTAGATTTATTTCTAATATAAAATTAAAGGTAGAAAAAAGAAAATTTTCAGAATTATCAGCTGAGGAAATGTTACATGCTGAAAATTTTTGATTAAAACTAGTACAGGAAGAAAGTTTCCCTGAAGTTATTAAAAGCTTGAAATGTAACAAGAGTATCCCTAAAGAATCGAATCTTCCACAGTTAAATCCTATGTTGCCAGATGAAGGTTTGCTGTTGATACGAGGACGGTTGCAAAAGTCTGACTCCTCATTTTATGAAAAACATCCCGTTGTGATTCCTGCAAAACATAAATTGACTGAATTAATCGTGAAAGATGCACATGAAAAAAGGTTTTCATTCAGGAGTGTCCACTACATTAGTACAAATTCGTGAAAAGTTTTGGATTTTAAGATCTAGACAGTGCATAAAATCAGTCCTAAACAAACACGCAATCTCCAAGAAATTTAATGCACGACCTGGCCAACAAGTTATAGAACCTCTAAAACGTATCTTGTATTTCCCAACTATAAAGGTGAACGATTTAATCTTACCAGCAACCATGGAACTTTTGCTGAATCGCTTCCGTTTACGTGAGACTCTTCTAAATCATTTTTGGAAGCGCTTAAAAAATGAGTATCTTCTTAACTTACAATTTGCTCACTACACGGACCAGAATAAAACTTCTGACGTTAAAGTAGGTGATATGGTTCTTATGCATATGAACATCTATCATTAAAAGACCTATTATTTTTTGCTGTACAATTTAGAACTCAAAGTTTAAAAAAAAAAAAAATCTCTGATTTTATTAAAAGTCTCAAAAAACTCTCATTGACATTTGACTTTTAAAACAAATCCTGAACTGTTTTTGTTATTGACTTTAAAAAACTTTTTATTTTTTTTCACTTAAAACAAAAATGTTTCATGTTTGATATTATTTCTAATTTTTAGTTTAATTTTTTGTATTGAATATTCTAGAAAATTTTGTATAGATTCAAATTGTTCTTTCTATTTTTAGTAGCAGAAACTTGTTCGCAAATCTTTTAAATTGTTTTAGTTAGTTTTTATTTGAAGTCCAGTATGTAAGTATGTATTTTGATTTGTATTGTATTTATGTATACTGTAACTGATGATCCTTTAGA
Organism: Maratus speciosus; assembly: GCA_963932465.1. Taxonomy (NCBI): domain Eukaryota; kingdom Metazoa; phylum Arthropoda; class Arachnida; order Araneae; family Salticidae; genus Maratus; species Maratus speciosus. The sequence continues at coordinate 347,325,596 of OZ010790.1, forward strand.
ATATTTTTATTTCTACTTTAATTATTTGAATCCCCATTTTGATGAACCCTTGTTCATCGGGGGGGGGGGGGGAGTTTGTGGAATATTTTGCAGACCCTCTCTAGAGGGCCTCTCTTAGCCAGACAAAAGACGCCATATCACGTGGTCTGACTGGAGAATTAATATTAAAAACATTTTTTTTCTTGTCTTTTTAGTTTAGTTTTTAAGTAGTAATGATAAAAGTTGGACGCAGCAGGTAGTTTGTCTGGATATATGTTTTTTGTCATGGTCTTCAAATAGAAGAAATGATGTTTTGATTTTAAAAAGGGAAATTTATTTTCGAATATGAAATCATACTATTTTCTTGACTTCTTTATAGAAGAAAATATTATCTTGGATTCCCTTAGTAATTTATATGTTTAACAAGTATTAATCAAATGCTTTCGTTGTAAATATTGTATATAGTTAAAAGTGTAAAATAGAATCTTCAAAGTTTTTAATCATCATGTGCTTATTTATATTCAACAACACCTGCGCCACTTTCAGTAGTGAAATATGCTTGATGTCTTTAATATGATTTAACAACGAATCGTGAATTCTTCATCTAAGCTCTGCCAACTTTGATTTAAATTAAGAATAACGTGAAACTCGTGAATATCATGAAGATTATTTATTAGTACTGTTTCTGTACAAAAATTTAAGTACAGGACTATTATAATTAAACTTTTCAACATTATTCTTGAAATGTTTATCACGGTCCAGCACCCTGCTGTTTGTCAATTTTACACTGCTAATATACAGAAGTTATTTAAATGTTGCGTATAATGCCTAATATAAATAACCCTCAAATAAATAAATGCGTTCCTAATATAAAAAAAAACTCTCATCCCTTTGCCAAGGAGCTATAGCCATAACTACAATTAAATGATTGTCGCAGAAAACATTGTTTAAAATTCGCGAAAATCGGGCGTCAATATTAACCCATAATTTATACACCAGTGCGATTTGGATTTCCGTAACTTCAACTCCGGATACTTTTGCTGACAATCTGGTGATAACTACATGATCCATATACGAAATTTAATAAGGAATCCAAATGAAATATTTGATTTTATCAAAATTCTTATTTTGTGAACGAAAAATGCGAATTAATTAAAGACGGCGACATTTCGGTCGGTGCAAATTCACAATGTGGAGCTTACAGGTTAAAAGAGTATTTAAAAGATATTTATAATATTGTTAACTAGATTATTTATTACATATAACTTTATTATAAAATGTCACATGATAAATATATCAGCCTTAGAAATAGATAAAATTGTACAATATTTCTAATAATTCTGATTAAGCCAAAGATAAGCTCTGTGCCTAATATTCTGATGCACCCCCCCCCCCCCCCCCCCTCATCATTTTTCTTGCACTTTCACAAAAAAATTAACATTTTCTTTACTTAAAAATACTTATATGGAAACAAATATTCATTTAGATAAACATGGTATTTATTTTTTATCGTTTACTAATTTAAATGTAGAAAATGTCTATTATAACGAATAAAAAATGAAAACAGAATTAAAATATCAGATTTTATAAAAGTGCTAACAAAAATTATGACTCCTAAACCAGTGAATAACTCAGTTGCATCACGTTTTAATCGGAGACAGCATTTAAGCTACCGAATGGAATAATGTTGGTAAAATTAACTTACTTAACCTCATTAAAATAAAATAAATTGTTTTCAATCTACACAAGATTTTCCAGAATTTCCATTATGTAAAATTATTGCAAATTCCTTAACCTTTAACTGATGTCACAGAAATTGTTACATAACTAGTGTGAAGTAGTCTGTGAGACCGCTCCATCGAAAGATGAATAAAAGACGGGATTAACTCATAGGATGTTGTTTTTGAACTAACTTTTTGTACAGGAGTGTTATAATTAAAATTCACCTATTCAAAAGTCTCTGGTGTTAGTACTAATGTTCCAAACGAAGCAAAATTTCAGTAGTGTTTGTAGTTAAACTGAAATTTGCAAGTTAAACTATGAAAATTGAAAAAAGCCCCGGTCTGTGAGACCGGTGACATCAGTTAAAGGTTAATCATATGTCTATATTATGTTAATGGAATAGACACTGCGTTTCTTCCTTTTTTATTAAAAGTTTTAAAGAAGCTTATTTTTCTTTTTTGATCGTCTTAAACACATATTTAAACACATGGTTAAAGAAAAACATTAATGGAGGATTATGCTGATTCAACATATTTTCATTAAACATAAAATTTCATTTAAATATATTTTTAACACAATATATAAAAAATCCTATATAAACTTCTTCGTTAATCTTCTAAATGTTTCGCCGCATTTACAACAATATGTATGTCGCTATTAAGCACAGGCTGAAAACAAGCTCGCCTAAATGCGTAGTCCACTTCAAATTCTAAACCGGAAACTGGTCGCCTTTTCTTTAGTTTAACTGGTCAGGTAACTGAAACGGGCAACGTAGCTCTTTACGTTTATAAGGTTATCAATTAAAAAAACCCTTAACGGGTTAAAAGTTTGTGACGCAGCGCTTTATCTTATTGCTATAAGAATTTTAAATATGGAACTTAAAAATAATGATATCAAATTTTAAGTGACGCTATATTATTTATTTTATCATTTTATTTTTGTTTTATGTATAATTGCATGCGTAAGAATTATATTAAATTTAAAAGGATGTATAAAAATTTATTCATTGATGCGTTATCATTCACATTTTTCATAAATTCAAACTATGAGTTTTAAAAGATATGATATCAAAATTTAAGTGACGCCTTGATGTAGCCTTAAACAATGTTTTAAAATTCAATTTTAATTATTTTCGATTTGGCTAAATATATTTACACATCTAACCAAAACTTTTAATTTTCCAATATACTGTTAAAAATACCACTTTCACTGAACCTGTACAATGCACTGTAATGTATTTATATGAATAAATTGATTTATCTTTTGTACCACGCTATCCAAAATCAAAAGTAAAATTTATGTAAGTGATTTCTTTACGTCATAATATCCATTTGCATATATTTCGCTTAGTTTGGATACAATGACGCAAAGAAATCACTTACATAAATTTTACTTTTGATTTTGGATAGCGTGGTACAAAAGATAAATCAATTTATTCATATAAATACATTACAGTGCATTGTACAGGTTCAGTGAAAGTGGTATTTTTAACAGTATATTGGAAAATTAAAAGTTTTGGTTAGATGTGTAAATATATTTAGCCAAATCGAAAATAATTAAAATTGAATTTTAAAACATTGTTTAAGGCTACATCAAGGCGTCACTTAAATTTTGATATCATATCTTTTAAAACTCATAGTTTGAATTTATGAAAAATGTGAATGATAACGCATCAATGAATAAATTTTTATACATCCTTTTAAATTTAATATAATTCTTACGCATGCAATTATACATAAAACAAAAATAAAATGATAAAATAAATAATATAGCGTCACTTAAAATTTGATATCATTATTTTTAAGTTCCATATTTAAAATTCTTATAGCAATAAGATAAAGCGCTGCGTCACAAACTTTTAACCCGTTAAGGGTTTTTTTAATTGATATCATTACTTTTTTTAAGTTAATAATAAAAAGATAAAAAAAATTTTAGAGGCTAATGATAGGAACTCATAATCGTGATTTCCATTCATCTTTAATCCCCCCCCCCCCTTCAAAAAAGCATACCTGATACTTATATTGTAAAGAGTGCTGTGCTATTTGATTTTTTTAAGAACTTTTTAGTAAGATATGGAAGTAATATACAAAATGTGGGGGGGGGGGGGTTATGGTTTGTTTCACAGATATAGAAAGCTTTGTTAAAACTTACTATGTAAAAGGTTTACTTTCTTAAGAAAAATATAAAGAAATATTACTCTTTAAAACTTTTTATTAAAAATACAATAAAATTGTAAGCAAAAAAAATACTTTCAAATAAAATTTATTTGGAAATTACTGATTTTTTATTTTTTAAGAAATAATTTCCCATCATGTAAGTTTTTAATCTATAGTTGTATTGGGGTGATAGGATATTAGATTTACTTGATACAACTGTATAAAATGCACAAAATACATTATTATTGCTCTCATTATTGAAAAGAAAGTTTTATTGTGATATCCCCCCCCCCATTTATTGTTAATGCTGAATTTAGGCAATAGATGGCGATACCATGCAGAGAAGCATTTAATTATTGATGTATTTAACTAATCCTGCAACAAGCAATGTAAAATACTTCAAAAACAGATTTTAATTATATTTTGTACCTTGAAATTTTTAATGCTAGGAAACGGTTTAATAATTTAGTTAGCCAACTGAATTATTTAATTTGAGGTTTTATTTCACTTAATTTTTTCTGTGAATACATTTCCCATTTATTGTTAATGCTGAATTTAGCCAGTAGATGACGATACCATGCAGAAAATCATTTAATTATTGATGTATGTAACCAGGGCCCGACTTAGACAGGGGGGGGCCCTGGGGCAAAGATTATTCGGGGGGGCCCCCTTCGACCTTTTGAAAATTTTCGTGAATTATGTTGAAATGACTGAAATTAAACTTCATACCTATTGTATGTAGACTTAAATTTTATACCAAGTACTATTGACATCTGTATACAGTATGGTACAAGAAAGATAACTTTAAGAAACTATAGCATACATTTTTGTTGGGGGGGGGGGGGAGCGAGGGTTATAGGAATATAAGGATAAATGTGAGCCGTTAAAATGTAAGTACAGTTCTCTCAGGCATTATTGGCTGTTTGTGTTAATACTTTTCTATTCAACTTAATCTTTTTATTCAATCAACATGCATTTTGGTGATTCCATCATATAGAAATGCAAGTGGTGGCATGCATTTAATAATAGCAACAAATCTCAATACTTGTTATGTTGTTACCAGGGCTTAATTTGCGCCGAAGCCCACCGGAGCCCGGCTCCGGTACTTCTCAGTTTTCAGTAAATATTTAAATATTGGTCGGAATTCACCGGAGCTCATAAATACAGGGCTCCGGAGCCCAGTGCAATAGTGCTTCCGAAAAACCGATGCCTAAATTACCTTTTCATTTCCTTCCCATCTCCAAGCTTTGGCATTCTTTTTTACCAAACCACTTTACTATATGTGGCGTAATGTGTCGCACACGTAGGAGATGGAGATAAAACGGACTCTATTTTTATATCAGTTTTTGGGCTTGAACTGACTCGAGCTCAATCGGTATTATGGTTAAAATTTTATTTATTTATGTATAGAAAAAAAAAACTTTTTCTCCTTTAAAATTACGTATTATATTCTGTTTCAAATAATTTTAATGCTATTTTGATCAGAATGAAGGGAAAATAGAAATCGTGTTTTTCTATTTCAAACTTATGTCGTCGACGAGTTAATACGGAGCCATTCAAGATACTAAGAATATTTTCTGTTTTAGCCAACGGGCATCAGAGTTTTATTTGTTTGAGGTTTTTTCTCTTCATTGCGTACAAGTATAAAAATCACATTAGTGATTTTTCTATTTATTTTGTATCATGAACGGTACCCATGTTAAGGCTCTGCTCTGCACATTTACGAAGCCACTTTCATTTGTAAGTAGATATAATTGCCATGTATTGTTATTCTGATAGAAAGCAATCGATCAGTGTTTTCCCTTTTTCTATAAAAGCATCTATTCTTTCCGATAATGGTGTCAAATTTTTAATTTAATCTGATTTTCAGGGGCTCACCACAAAAGATTGTTATGCGGAAGGAATCGATTATAGTTTAAGATAGTCACCCTTTATAAAATATTTTTCCATTCTTCAGCATATAAATATTCTGTAAATTTCATTCATTTTTTCTTAAAAATGCATAGCTGCGAACTAACCCTTTTTTTGTGCTAACACTATTTCCTAATCATAATCCTTACCATATTTAATCGCAGAATTCTGCAATTAATTAACATTAAAATTAGGCAAAGATTACTATTCAGAAGGAGTGATAACTAAAAAGTGGAATAGTTGACAGCTAAGTATATGCTGATAGATATTTTTAAAATTTTTATTTTCCCAAAGAAAAAAATTCTTTAAATTTTGCAAATAATGTACGAAACATAAATATGCAGATTGGAGTGAGTGACAGTGGAGGGGGGGGGGGGGGTACGGAATATTAGGGCTCCGGTACTTTTTTATGTTAGAAATTAAGCCCTGGTTGTTACTGCATTCCACACGATGTCTTAAAGTACTTTGGTATAAAGTTTCATAATATGAAAACAGAAAGCAACAGATAGCAGATGTGTGATATTACTGTAATATTTTAATTAAAATTATGTATTTAAAAAGAAATTATGAAATCAGTAAGGAAGAAATTAAATATCACAAAATGAAAAACACTTTAAATTAGAATCTGGTCACTTTTGGATATTTTTTATCATTTGGCTCTCCTTTAACTAAAACTTATATCTGCTCTTGCCCCCCCCCCCCTCAAATCGGGGGGTCCGGGGCAGCTGCCCCGCATGCCCCTGCATTAGTCGGGCCCTGTATGTAACTATCAGACACAGGAAAGAAGACTAGACTCAGCAACACCAATTCAGCCTATGTTAACGAATGAAGTAACTGGGAGCGTGATCTAGGGACGTTTTCTGACCCTTCCAATATGGCAGCCAGTGCGAGAGCAGTGAAACTCAAATTAGTGATTATTAAAAATAAATTAACATGTATGCAATCCAAAGAGTTCTCGATTATTCCTGTTTTCATTTATGAGTAATACTATTAATTTCAAGAGATTTCTCAACTTTTATTTAATATTTATTGAGGAAATCCTTACTTGAAATTCTGAAAGAATAAAAATATTAACTGTCTAGATTGCTGCTGCTGCCATCTGTTGAACCAAATTTGATGAAGTTGAATAAAAAAATCTTTAACAGTAAAAATGTTTAAAAAATATGCTAGATTAAATGTTATTAAATGATACTGAAATACTCGAGAAAAATGTGTACACTGACTCTGAAGTACTAAAATACTTCAGTTTTACTCAGTAATAGGCACAATATTTCTCCATCATTTATTTACTTTAGAGTTAAAATTCCAGATCTTGAGCTAGGTTTTTTTTTTTTTTTTTTTTTTTTTTTTGGCATTAATTTCATTAGAGTTAAGTATTCTTATATATAAAAAAAATTAAGAATAATAAAATTTAATGACAAAATTAATTATTATCCCCCCCCCTCTCAAAATACCTTTTATTATTATTAATTTTATATCACAGTAAATCAAAATTGACGTTTCTAAATTCATTAGATTTTGCCTATCAGAAAATTTATTAAAATAAACGTCAAAAGCCTGTGTTCTTAGATTTTAAACAGTTTTTATTGCATTAATTTCGTTACCTTAAAAAATATTTTTTAGAATTCTCATCATTTTTTTAAAGTAAAATTATGAATAAGAAAATGCAAAGACAAAATTAATTACTAATCCATCCCCACCCCAATATCTCATTTTTTATAATATTATTTATAATTTTAGTTCACGTTAAATCGGAATTGACGTTCCAAAATTCACTAGATTTTGTCTACCAGATGGTTTTTTAAACAAACGTCTTAAGCTCTTAAGCGGTAGTCTTCAAATGACTAATTAGTGAATTAACAAAAAAATTCTGCCTGATAAGTGATTTTTAATTATTTAAAAATTAATTATTTCGCAAAAAAGTGTATATATATATTATTTGTTATGATTCGCAAATTATTAAAATGCAATAAAAGTTCAGCGATAATGAAAAATTCTTCTATATTTTTGGTTAATAAAGACTTAAAATAATTTTTTATACTTCATTATCCCTTGATTAGTTTTCAGCTTTACAAATCTTACTGAAGTATGAAATGATTTTTATAAAAGTAATGCAATTCATTTAAAACACTAGTAATAATTTTAATCTAGGTTCTATATTTTATTATTTTTTGTTAATAAAATTCTAAATTTAAACTTCAGCATTGAAAAGCTAGTAATGTAATTCATTTAAAACATTAGTAATAATTTTAATCTAGGTTCTATATTTTATTATTTTTTGTTAATAAAATTCTAGATTTAAACTTCAGCATTGAAAAGCTTACAAAATCAAATGAATGATTTTTATAAAAGTAATGCAATTAATGCAACTCATTTAAAATATTTCTTATAAATAATGCACTGAGGTGCAATATATTGCATTTACAAAATAAATCTATATATATATGCTTTAAAAAAATACTGACTGCTTCAAAGAGGACAGACCTCGCGACCTATGTATTGCGAGGCCCGCACTTAACCGACTGAGCTACGGAAGGATCGTAAATTTCGCACTAAACGTTGATCAGCAGAAAGCAAGCGCATGAATACAGTATACGCAACTTCGGTGAAATTCCCATAAATGGTGGAAAAATATAGTCCGATTTTTCATGCTTATTATAAAACGAATAAGAGTCTTCCTGGAAACACACATGGTCTTATTCGGTTCACCTAAAATAGATTTATATTATATAGTAATTTTAATAAGATCATTTTCGGAGGGAAAAAAAAGTGAATTAAAAATAAAATTAGAGTTTTCCCAGAAAAAAGAAAAGTGTTATTCACCTCGTATTAATCAGATTTATATTATATATCAATTTGCAGAAAATCGTTAGAAGCGTTTTCGAGATTTTCATATTAGGAACTTCCTCGATAATCATACCAACGTTTTCACTTTAAAAATGGCTATTTAGATCTCAAAATATACTGCACGTAGAAATGTAAAAATTTCAGTATACGATTAGACTGCAGATATAAGACTGTTCTAGAAAAATCAGAACAATAGGACCTATATCTGCGGAGATATTAAAAAGCGGCTTTTCGCGTTTTCTTTGATGTCGAGTTAGCTGTATATATGAGTTCCGCCATCTACGAATTCTACGATACGATTTTAGGCTTAAGGCTGCGTCACTCGCAATACTACCGTCTTCCATGATTTGATCTTCCAAGTTAAAAAATAAAAACCGTGAGCCACTTTCGGGAATTTTTGTCGCATTTTCGAAACATGGGGGCGATGTAAAATGAACTATATGTATTTGATGGGAAATTTCTTTTAAAGAAAACGTTTTACATGCAAAAAAATGTTTCGGGTTTTGCTTCTAAAGTTCGTATGCTTCATTATATAACATTTATTTACGATTCTTGCATTAAGATTTTATGTAAAAGAACATTGTCGCATTTAGGGGTTATCACATTTAGGCAGATTGACCTTATATAAAATAAAGTATTTGGAGACATGCTTATTAAAATATTTACTCATTTGCAATATTTTAGCGCAAAACAGCCACATGACAGTAATTTTTACTTATATTGCAGATGTGCAGCGGAAGAAAAGATTGACGTATTATATGAAAAATGTATCTCTGATTTTTTTTTCATTATTTTTCCTGTGTAATAAACCTTTCAGAGAATCATATATAATTTTTTCGAAACAAAATAAATAAGGCGCATTTAAGGGATAAGGGGTTGGACGTTCTTATACCTAACATGTTAAATCAATGTACCTTTTCTCAGAAACTACCAAAGATATTTACTTGAATTTTTTTATATGCATAATATGAATAATTCCTAATAAAGTGAAGTCAACTTTATAAACAGATATTCTTTATAAATTAAAATTAAAATCATAAAACGAAACGCAATTTTTCACCTTGATTCAAACTTGACTCAATGACTCAATCAAACTTGACTTTTCACCTTGACTCAATGAAAATAATGAAAAATGTATATTTTTAGAGAATATTTTAATATTTAAAATATTCTCTGATGATGAGCTTGGAAAAGCTTGAAAGTACTAAGAAGTTTTAATTAAAATGTATATTTTTAACTTGTAACATCCTTTTCATTATTTTAGTCGCTTTTTAAGTAAAACAGTGGAAATTTTATAGTTCACATTATGTATTAGCCCTCGGTATGCTATTTTTTTTCTCCCAGCCATTAAAGTGTCGCCTCCAAAAATAACGTTCCGTTGTATAAGCCAGCCGCAAAACAAAGCAGACGTATCATTGTACTGTGAAATACTCTATCGCAATTTTTTAAACTTCTAAGAATCGCACGTTTTCAATTTTTACATCGTCGTATTGAAAAAAAAAAAAAGTACTTTTTTAATGCATTTTGTTTGAAAACTGCATCTCAATTTATTTTTGAGACATTAAATTTTTTGTAGTTGTTAGCGCTATTTGTTTAATTTTGGCAACTCAAGCACTCCATTTCTGTAGAAAGTAACGAAAAAAATAATTGGAAATAGTAATTATATCTTTTTGTTGCCATTTTCCCATAACTACTGAAAAAAAATATAATTAAAATACGTGCTATTTTGAAAAATTATAAATAGATGATATCTGATTAAAACATGGAGCTATTATAAACTATATTTAATTTCTGTAGATGTTGTTAGATGTTTTTTTCATTGGGATGACACTAAATTCTGAAAACGCTGAATTCCTGTTTTTTAGTAATACTTATTTTTTTTTTTTTTTAGGCTGGACATTGTCCTCGTGGCGTAGTAGTAGAGCACTGGAACGCTATTCCAGGGGCCCGGGTTCGGTTCACGGCTTGGACATTTTTCACTCTGTTGGTTTACGCTTAGTTAGCAATGTAATAATTCACGTCTTTAATATTCAGTACTTATTTTTTTTTTAACTCAACCCCTTAACGGTCGCATTAAATTACGGTTTAAAAATTCAATTTGCTTATTGGCACCACTTTTTTGAAAAAGAAATATTCACCTTATTAAATGACAGGTAAAATGATACCGTAATAAAGCTAATTACACTAGTTTATTAAACTGGTGGGAAACAAGCAAATCTGAATAAATCTCAAAAAAGACACAGCCCGTGAATATGACGGGAGCGAGAATTAAGGGGTAAAAAAATGGTGTCAAAGTCTGTAATTTTCAAAAGCTATAATTTTTAAATGCGCATTTTTTTAGATATTCTTTAATTACTTAAAAAAACAAACTTGGAGTAAAAATCGCTTCTAAATAACAAAAAAAAAAACATTCGTTTTTCAAAAGAAAAATTTTTTTAATAAAAATTTTGTACAAACGTTTGTAACAAAAGTCCACTTCAGATTGATCAGGGATAGTGTGGAATATTCTGGCAAGATTGCAAATAATAATATGTAGTAGTTTCTATAAAAAGGTACATCGAAGTTCAAAAAGCAAAATTTTAGAAACTACAGTTTAAAGTTTACGTATGTATTGTTTATGTATGATGTAAACAAACTGAATACTTATTATTTTTTTTTTCTATTTGTCGTAGAAACAAATGTAATATATCATTCGAAACGGTGAAAATAAAGGATTCAAAATATATACAACACAGATAAGAAGATTCTTTTCAAGAATTTGCCTTGTAACTGCCCTTAAATATTAAAAGTACAAGGGAATCCGACCTGGGCTTCCCGGGTTACAAAAAATAAATGAAAATAATTTTTTTGAATTGAAAACTCTAATAGTTTTTTTTTTTTTTTTTTTTTTTTTACATTTAATATAATTGTTTAGATTACTACTAACAATATCGAAAATAATTATTTATATGAAAAATCGCAGTTATGTATTCAAATAAAATATTGAAATTCGTATTGGCTTCGTGCCAGGAGTTAATAGCCAAAGAAATCGCCTAAGATCGCTATTTATATACCAGCCTTTTTATTTCTGATAATTTCAATGGTTACGCGTAGTTCGATTTCATGTCTTAAATTCGTGTACAGTAAAACCTCCATAAAGCGACCACGGTCCGTTCCAATAAAAATTGGTCGCTCCGAGAGGTGTTCTCTTAATGGAAGTCATGTTTAAATCTAGATTTTAATTGTTGAAAAAAGGTAACAATTAATGTTACAAAATTTTTTTTTTTCCCACTAGGAAAAAAATATGAAAATTTAAGTATCAAAACAAAAATTAATTACATAATTTAATTAGTGCAGGGTTTAAGAAATGAATACATTGATTGCTTTGATTTTACGGTTTTATCATCTATAACTTTTATTTCCAAGTCCTTTCGAAGTTCAGTAAATAAATGCATTTTTTTTTTTTTTTTTTTTTTTTTTTGGACGAGAGAAAATTATGACGATTTCATTAATTTATCTATTTCTTTGAGAGTTTCCCGACAGAATAGGGCAGTGGAGTTTATTGACCGTCATCCTTACTTTGTCATCAGAGTTAAATGCATTGCCTAAAAAGTCACAAAGGGGTTTAAAAGCTTAACAGTTACCGGAATAAATAAAAATTCTAAACTTAGTTTAGAAATTTGATGAATAATGCGCTCTCCGGAATTATTATTCTAATAAAACCTTCTTCAAGCGACCAGTAAAAAACGGAATTTGTTTCATTTTCTTCAAAGAACTTGGTCGCTCATGGAGAGAGTTCAACTGGGGTGGCCTCTGAATAGAAGTAAAATTAGTATTGAGAATATGAGAATAAATTTCGTTCCATGAAAAAATGGTCGTTCCGGGAGGTGATGGCTTATTGGAGGTGGTTCGCACAGGGAGGTTTCACTGTATTATTATTTATATTTTATTATTTTATTTATTTTATTATTTTGTTTATATTAAGCTTTAATTTCGTATTAGTCGGAAACAGATGCTGAACAATTTTACTAATTTAAGTGCAAACGGATTTATCTTTCGAAATCGTCGCACGCGATAGAGGCAGATAAAAAAAATTATTCTCAAACATTATTTTAAAAACCATAAAAAAAATGAATAAATAGCGATACGGTTTTCAAATGAATTGCATTTGAAAGTGCATTTCCTCCCCCCCCCCCCCCCATATTCGACGATGGAAAAATTGAAAATCTGCAATATTTAGAAGTTAAAAAAACTGCAGCAAAACAAAATCTAATCGTCTGGTGTTGACAACTTCAAAATGACGTCAGCGTTACGGACGGACACGTTTGTCCTTTATAATATAAATAAGTACGTATTCATCGTTTATTCGAGTTCATTTTACCTGCGTTTTGCTCTGTCGAGCCCTTTATAATAAAAGAACAGATATTATTCCTAAATGGCTGTTTGAGTGAATTGCGTTGACTGGAATGTCGTCCAAATAGTTCAATTGGAAGGGAATTGAAAATTAAAGTTAAGGGTTCTACACTGTAAAAAAAACGGCATTTTTACAGTACAAAGTACTGTTCATCTCGCGCACAAACACTAGATCACAGTGAATGTACTGTATCTTTCTTTGGTTTCCTGACTATATTAACATGGAAAATACAGTAGTTGCGTAAAATTAACAGCACAATGTGCTGTCAATTTAGACGCCAGCAGTTTGTGTTGTAAAAAAAATGCGTCCAAATTGCCAGCACATTGTGCTGTTAATTTTACACAACTACTGTATTTTCCATGTTAATATAGTCAGGAAACCAAAGAAAGATACAGCACATGCACTGTGATCGAGTTTGTTCTGGCAAATCTACAGTGGTTTTTTTACAGTGTAGATTCGAGGTTCGTCCTGGACACATTTTCACTCAGTTGGAAAAATTATTGTTTTTACTGTTCAATTTTTAGAGGGAAAAAAACAGCATTTAAAATACAGTGCAATCTACTACATGCAAATTTTGTATTTCCGTGAGGGATTTAGTGATAACATATAGAAATCTATTTTATTTTTTTTTTTCGAATAAAAGCATGTTCCGAAACTACAGAAAATCGGAAAGGCGGGTATATATGTTTTCATATTGATTCAATTTCCCAAAAGAAATCAGTTATATTGATTTCATTTCAGTCAGCTTGATTTATTTATAAACGCAAAGAAAAACTTTATAAAATATTCATGATTCTTTTTTTTCATCATAAAGTATAACATGTTTTAACAATTTTAGATCAGATTACAACACAAAAGAGCTATAATGTTTCAAATTTAAGAGTTTTATACATTTTTTTTGTTTTTTTTGTTCTAACATGGAATATCAATAAAACATCAGTTAACTTCATTTGATAAAAAAAACTAAAAAAAATCACGTGAAATTAATTGCAAAATGTCATACAATTACTTCCTAAAGCTTTTCTTATTTAATTTTTTTAGAAATTGTCATGGTTATCACTATTGCTTTTTATATCTTCAATTACATCGCTGCTCCGATTTTCTTTTTCTCTTAAAGTTTTCAAAATCTGATTTTTTTAACAGAAAAATTAATGTTTTCTCTAAAGGAATACTGAAAAGTAAAAATAATGACAAAAGCAAATATTCGAAGATCTATTAAAAAGAAAAAAAAACTTTAAGGGGATTCTTTTATATTTTATTCTGAAATATTCATTTATTTTCTTTCGATGTACTATTTTTTTTTTCAATTTCAGGCATATTAATTCATTATCAATCTATATCTATACTAATATCCTTCTATATATAAAAAAAAGTAACGGTTTGGAAATGGATCAATGAAAATCTGCGTAGATACCTCGAAACGCATCTGATTGGTCAGATCTTTCTGACGCTATAAGGGGGCGGCTCTGTCGCAAACGTCGCCAAGTTTGTCGCCAACTTGGCGATATATCGCCAAATTTGGCAACCAAAATTTGTCGCCAACATGGCTCTATTTCCAGTATTTCGCCAAATTTCCTTAGACTCCCACTGAAATCCAATAGGGTTTATTTGCTTTCAGAAAATCAACAATTTGAGATATTTCAATGCAACAAAAACTAATATTAGCTTACGAATAGAGCTTAATTGAACAATTTGCTTTATTTTAAAGTACAAATACTAACTATATACAATATTCGTAACACTATTTATATAATTTTACACATATAAAAAATTCGGAATAACTTTAATAAATTTGTTACTTTTTAAATTTATCATATTTTTTAAATTTACAATATTTTTAATTTTAAGAGATAAGGAAATAAAACTGTCAGGAATTGAGGAGGACGCACGTTTTTACCAAGTGGAATCTAAAAATTGAATGCATAGGAAATAAGGGATCGCGAATCAATCCAGAATGGAAACGCGAAACAATTACCTCTGGGGTTGGCTAGAAAATAGGGATATGCTTCGCGATACTGAACGGAATCGCGAAGCCATCACGCGGGGGTTGGTGAGCGTAACGAGCAGGGGGGCGGAGCCCTCCTAGTTATATATGAAGAAAGTTTGTATGTTTTTAGGGGGTAATCTCTAGAGCTACCCAACCGATTTCAAATGTAATGGTGATAAAATGATGATGTCAGTATCTGCTCCAGCATGTTTTATGTCGGTATATCCGAAAGGACCACAAAACGTTCTAAAATTGGGATTTTCGTGATATTATTGGGTCTAGAAACTTTAAATTTGGCTTGGTGATTACTTGAAAGATATAAATGCTCGCTAAGAACGGTTTCTCAAAAATTCGAAATTTAAAAGGATGGAAATGTATTGAAAACATTCTAAAAAACTTTTTGACATGGCTGTTAATTTTTAGTCATAGATGCTCACAAAAAACAGTTTTAATTATTTTATTTTCTTTTTTTAAGGATACAGGGGGAGAAAAAAAATGGTCTAAAAATGCAATTTCTGTGAGACTGTTGGCGCTACAAACTCGAAGTTCGGCATGTTCACTACTTATAAATGTAAATTCTCGCTAAGAAAGATTTCTAAAAAATTCGAAATTTAAAAGAGTGAAATGAGCGGAAAACGTTCTAAATTGTAAGTTGTTATGAATTGTTAGGAATAGAAACTATAAATTTGATATGGCTGTTACATGTAAGATGTAAATGCTCGCACAAAACTCTTTAAAAAATTCGAAATTTAAAAGGCGCGCAGAAGTGAAACGTGTTTTAAAATTACGATTTCTGTGATACTGTTAAGGGTTCTCAGGACTCTTAAAGCTTTAAAATTTTCGAAATTTTAATTATTTTAGACTTTAAACTGCTATCTTTTCTGAACATTTTAATATAATTGTTTCCTTAGAATTCTCCTCAGAACAATAAGTTATGTCTTTTAGAATTATACCCACCCAATAGCTGAAGCGGCATTTCCAAAACTTTGAAGTCAGTTTTCTCTAAATGACTTTTTTGGGCATAAAGCGTACGATATTTAAAAAATTTCTGAATATTTTTTCATGAAATTTTCAAAACATATGTTTCATGTTAGGCTGTATAAACTGAACCTAAAATTTCCTTTTTATTGTTCAAAAAATATTTTTTATGTGATTATACTGTTGCAATTTTCTAAATTTTGCATTAGCTAAATACAAATTTGTATTAAAAATATAGAAATGCTTTAAATGCAAATTTATTTAGATTGAGAATAATTATTATAATCTGAAGTATAAGTAAGCATCAAAATTTTCGCTCTAGTTTCAAAATTCATTTTGTAATCCTGCGCGTAATCTGTTATGTCAATTTTCTTCTCGTGAAATGTCTGACAATTTGGAGCTCCCTGTAAATGCTAATCCTGCATCTTGCAATTTTTTAAAACATGAAAAGAAAGGATATATTTATATATTTTATGCCAATAAAAATTGTGTCTTAAAATCAAATATATTTTAAGATATTAAATGTTGGAAATGGCCTTTTTTTTTGTATTTTTTCCAATTTTAAGAGTCCTGATACCCCTTAAAGCTAGAAACTTGAAATTAACCATAGGGGGTACTTTTAAGATGTAAATACTCGTTTCTAAAAAAAAAGACGTAATTAAAAAAGATGAAATGTGTGAAAAACTTTCTAAAATAACGATTATTTTGGAACTACTGAGCCGATTTCAAAAATTCTTTGAGGATAATTTTGGTGACATTCTTTGTTTAATACTGAGCTACTTTTACCTATGTGTATCTACCTTCAAAGGATTGCAAGAGCAACAAATTTTTAATTGGCACGGAATAGAGGTGACTAAGACATAGATGACCACAAACTATGTTTTTTCGTTATTTTATATTTAAAAAATTGAACAGAATAAAAATATCAATTATTTGTTATGCTAGTGTTAGATACAACTTTTCTGAGCAATAAGGGAAAACGTAAGTACCAGTACTGATAAATAGCGTGCTTTGCATTCGTAAAAACGGTTAATTCAACTACAATTCCCCCCTTGTGTTGGGCCAAATAATTTTGTTTTTCTTTCAATAAAAAACCTAAGCTTCGAGAAACGCAAGCTGTATCAGCCAATATCATGCCAAAATGTATACAACTTGTCGATAGTTCTACTGGGCGTTAGAAATATGGGAGGGGGGGGGTGCGATGGACACAATAAGTTTGGAAACCACTGTGTTAACACATCGTCTGAGTCTAATTTTATACAGGCAGTCTCGCCTATTTGCGTCGCTCTTGTTTGTTATATTATTTAACAAAAAGATTTTTAATGTTCGTGTGATTTCAGTGTTCGTTAGAGATGAATATATATAGTAATAGTAATACTGTTTCTAATCAAAGTACTTATATGTATAGGGCACAAATTGTATAAATACGAATATTGTGTATATTTTTGAGAAGAAATGTAACATATAAAATGCATAAGTACTGCTGGTGGATGTAGTTACATGTAACTAAAAGACGCTTATTTGTGCTTAAATGTGTTAAGTAAAAATTACAATAAATAACGATAATTTATTTAAATGTATTAATGGTGTTTATTTATACTTTTTCTAGGTATATTTGCATCACGTACTTGTAATGCAAAAGGGGAATGGCTAGGAAATAAAACTGACTTCAGTGAATGCCTACAATACCTACAGGTAATTATAGGCTTCCTGAAAATAAAATTATGTTCATAATGTACAGTTTAAATTTTATACATTATTTTATTTTTATGTATTTATAAATATATGCATTTTAAATTATATATATTTATATTTTTTTTATTTAAAATACATAAATCTTCTTTAAACAAAAGTAATATGAAAGCTTCTTTGATAAATAATACAAATATGAATACAAAAAAAAAAACTTCGTTTAATAAAAGATGAATTTTTCTAATTAAATTCTCCTGAATTTAGCAGTATTACATTAAATTGTTAAGGGGGAAAGGGACCTACCTTCATACTTATTTTTTTATTATTTTTTTTTAATTGCACTTTAAATAGTACTATTAAAGTGCACACTATATGAATTATGGCCTATATTTATCGCACGGGAAATTTAAAAAAAAAAAAAAATTGGAGAAAAATAAGGAATTTTCCAGAATATTTTGAGCGTTATGAAGAACTTTTCAAAATGCCCCATGCACATTCCATATCAATTAAAATCCCTAATATTTCTTATGTCGAATTTTATATACTTTGAATATAAAGGTAAGAAAAAAAAAATTCTGAATTTTCTGAAAATTTTAGCTTTTTAGCATCCTATTTCTGCACTTAACTTCCTTTAACTTTTCTAACTATATTTAGTTTACAAAAACAATTCACAGTTTTATTTGTATATGTAAACTAAACTGGCATAAAAAATGTTGGGGATTTTAGTTGATATAAAATGCGCATGGAGTATTTAAAAAAG
Organism: Maratus speciosus; assembly: GCA_963932465.1. NCBI lineage: Eukaryota > Metazoa > Arthropoda > Arachnida > Araneae > Salticidae > Maratus > Maratus speciosus. The sequence continues at coordinate 347,344,021 of OZ010790.1, forward strand.
TTCTTAATAACGCTTAACATATTCAGGAAATTTTCTTATTTTCTCCTAAAAAAAATAATAATTTCTTGTGTGATAAATATATGCCATAATGCATATAGTGTGCCCTTGAATAGTGTTTAAAGTGCAATTAAAAAATGAGTTTTAAGGTCCCTTGTTCCTTTAAATCTTTTTAAAAGTTTTAAATCAATTAATTTTTTCTCTTTATCACAATCGCTTCAATAGCTAAACATTTGTGAAAGTCTGATTGAGGGCATTGTAAAATTTTTGTTTATAATGAAGTCATTAAAATCTTAAAACTTATTCAGTATTTAAAATATTGGCACTCTAGGTAGGCATTAGAAATTTTAAGGCTAATGTAAGACGAACGTCTTTTTGCATGCTTTTTTCCCTACATATCATCCCTACACAATGCTGATAGCATTATGTAGGGATGATATGTAGGGGAAAAAAGCGTAAAAAAAGACGTTCGTCTGACATTAACCTTAATGTAACTTAACAAATTTCAAGATACATTTTCAGAGTAGGAGAAAATTTCGCTATTATAGCCTATTTACTTTTTTATTATATAGAAAATAAAATGGGAAACATATTATACGAGACGAAGACTATTTATTGCAAACTAGCAAGTATAAATTTTTAATTTAGGGGTTCAGCTGCAATTAATCATGTAAGATTTAGTTTTAAAATGGAAGAAGTTTTGATTGAAGGATTAGCAAGACAGATAAAATGCTAAAGACACTGATGAATGATGAATGTATTCAATTTAGTAATAACTTTTGTTACATTATCAGTGAAATATGCACCTGTTAAAATGTTATGCGGCTGGTACATTTTACAAATTCAGGATTTTCTGTATAAGCATTTTTCTAATCTATAAAAATGAAACACTATTTCTCTATTTTTAAATTAGCGCAATCCTTTTAAATAAAAATCTGCCCTATAATATAATCGTTCTCATAAACAATTCTGGTCTAAAATATAAATGTAATAAAAATGAAATTGAAAAATGTTAAAATATTTTAGGATATAACGAATTTCTTCGTTTCAGTTTCGTTTACGATATAAAAACTTCAGAAACTTGATTAGCTCGAATAAAACGAGTTCTAAAAATGTCAATTCTCTAAAAGAATTTAATAAAGGTATACCTTTATGTAACATCTTATCTATATAATTTATTAACTTTACTAAAAAGTTAGAAAGCTGGTCTTTTCTTAAATGAAGTTCTAAAGTTTAATACACGTGCCAGTTCAAATAAAACTCTGACCTCTTAAAAAAAAAATAAATAAAAGTATGTTATGAAAAAAAAAATCATAATTTCTCAGCATTACATAATTTTGAAGAGGAATTTATACCGAAAGCACTTAATTTTTAAAAAATTACAAATTTTAGAAACATTTATTTTAAATAACATCATAAGACGAAATGAAATATTCCATTTTGATCCAATCACAAACTACATAAAATGAACTTTAAGAAGTTCACTGTTTACTTAAAAGGGGGGGGGGTCAAATAATAACATTACAGATGTTACAAGTTTAAAAAATATACATTTTTTACCCCGAGTACTTTCGGTCTGAAATGCTAGGCCATAGTCAGGGAATATTTTCATTAATTGTCGTTCCATTCATTAAAATACTTCACTTCGTTTAAAGTGGAAGAGTCTATAATTCTTAGAGTACTTCTACGTCCAGCTACCTTAAGAATTATAGACTCTCCCATTTCAAATGAAGTGACGTGTTTGAGTGAATGGACGGCAATTAATGAAAGTATTCTCTGACGATGACTACAGGATTGCAAACCGAAAGTATTCGAAAATTTAAAAATGTATATTTTTGAACATTTAACGTCTGTATTATTATCCCCCCCCCCCTTTTAAATAAACAGTGAACTTTTTAAAGTTCATATTATGAAGTTTGTCATTTATTTAAAATCGAGTATTTTGAAATAAATACAATATTTTTAACTATTTTACGACAAATTTTTACTTGTACATATTAATAAAATAATCAGTAAAATATAGCCACGCATTTTAATGCAGGCGCGATAACTTATTTTAAATAATAAAGGTAGAAAGTTTGTAATTGAGTTTTATTATTTAAATATGAAAAAAATGTATTTAGTCGCAGTGAAGATACTTCCTTTGATCAATCTTTCTTTACATGTCACCTAAGCATTACCACTTTAATACCATTAATAATTATGAATGAAATGTCTTATAAAAACAATCAAATTGCGAGTGGCAGATGCGAAGCGTTGTTTTGAGAAATTCTTGTTTTTATTTAACCCACACAGTTTATTCACATGGAATCGATAAAGTTCTTTTTAAGATTACCTGAATATGTCACTTCTTTCATTTTATGTGATATGTAGGTGGGAGAAACATTAAAGAAATGTAAACTAAAGAAATATTGTATTTCCTGATAGATAATCGATTAGCGTCCATTCAAAAGAATATTTCTTAGATTTTTTTAACAAATTGGATTCATGGGCTACTTTTTTAATACATTAAAATACGATAAGTTAAAGAAATGCGACAACTTAGATATATTATCAATCTTTTAGACTTTATTAAATGAATGCCAAAAGAATAAATATAATGAAAAAGTTATAAAGCAAACTATAAAGTTAAAGTAAGTAAAATAATGATTTATTTTTCAAAAAAGTTAAAAAAGTCAAAATTTTGCTACCACTTCTGAGATGTCACTGCATTTTGTAGACTTTTGTTCATCTGACGAAACCCTATTCGTATCACTCCTTGTCTGTCTGTCCATCAAAGAAAGTGTTCGGTCTCAGAAACTGCATAAGATAGAGACCTGAAAATTTCAATACTTATAGCTAAATACCTCAGGTCATACGACAATCAAAAGATTATGAAAAGTCTTACGTTATTTTAATTACACAAATTAATTGAATGACTTCTGATCATTTTTCCAATTTAGATTTTAAAATAGAACCTTGATGTCAGTCTTTTTCGCGCAGGCTAAATAGCTCCGTGATAGCTCATTTTCCTGCTAATCTGAAGGTTCCCGGTTCAAGGACCGGCTTCGGAGTTTGAATTTTTCCCCGGACTATATGTCATTTAGTCCAGGGGAAATGTACATTTTACCTTGCAAAAAATCGGGTAGAAGATTTTTTTTCTGACTTGTTTATAATGATGCCAACATGGAAAAACCAAGTTTTCCAACAAAATTTCTTAAGGCTAAATTTTCTGTGGCCAAAAAACAACAAAATTTTGGGACTTTTTTTTTATTTTTTTTTAAATATCTCGATACCTGTTGCCGTAGCATGATTTTTGTCAAATACAATATTAAAGAGGACAAAATTCTCTACAACTTTCATATTTACAACTTTTTTATACATTCAACGGGATGAGTTCCATATCCTGTGCCGGAAGATTTTTATGGGACTCTTCCCCATTCAACAGCAAGCGCAATACGCCGTTTCAAAAATAAGACAATTTTTTCAATTTTCTTAAAAACCGTGAAAACGTAGTTCTCCCCCGGTTATTCATATGTTTCCCACGGATTTAATCACGTATGTCAACTTCTAAAAATTGGTAGCAGTAAATTAAATATTATTTGCACACCCACGTCTTTATTTTCATCACAACATACATTTTATATTCAATAAAATTATATAATTTTAAAAATAGGATAGTGTGTAGATGAATAAAACAATTTTCGTATCGACAGTAATTTTAAGTGTGTATAATGTTAATTTCAAAGCATTGTTTAAAAGAACATTTTAGTATTTAATAACTTATTGTTACTATTGTTTCAATTAAGAAAGAATTGTTGTTTAATTTTAATAATTTTGTAATTGTAATAATTTTTATAATGCATGCTTATTTTTCCAGGAAACAATGGGATAGATATGAAAATTTGCGAAAAACATACTTTATTCCACATATTACACACTTAACATACAATGGTATATTTTATTTACCAATTATTGATAACATATATTTTAATGCTTTACTTTTTAAAGATAGTAAACATTGGATTATACTTCCATATAAAATGGGGGAGGGGAGGCACTCAGAAAATAAATATATTTTATGTAAGAAATGCTTTTACCTTATAAAATAGCTACAATAAAAATGACAACAGGTTATTTCACTAACTGATGTTAGATATTTATCTCCTGTAAAATTAAAAATTTTGTCAATAACATATTTGAGATCAGTATAAAAATATTTAAAAGATTAGTTTTAATAAACACTGCCAGTTTTTTGCTACTTATATCAATAAATAGAACAAGAGATTATATCACTTTAGCATGCAAAAATATATCAAACTTTAAGATTATCTATTAATTGCTTTAAAGCTTAAACAGAAAAACTTACTTCGATTGTTGAAAAATACACTTTGTGGAATATTCTAATTTTCTGCATTATGCACTGGTTTGAAACTATGTCTGTTTAATGATCTCAGTGATAGCATTTATCAAATGAAATACCAATTTACTTATGATTGCAGACCATATAAACATTTTTATTTTGGCATTGATCCAATGTCGCATTCAACTCCACTTTTCCTACACAATAATAAAGTAAGGTACGCAATATGACTTAATAAGCTAAATGAAAAAATATATTTTAATAATAATAATTTTTTACAGGTTATTTAACAATATTTTTTTTCTCTTTGATGACACTGTTGTAGGATCATCATCTTTATTTGGCGCCCGTGGCACATGCTCCCTCTGTCCCCTCTAGTTTCGGCCCTGATATATATATATGAAATTTGGATAAAAAAGTTTCGCAGCCGGAAAACTGACCAAAAATAAAATATAATAAAAACTGTAATCAAAATAGAAAAAGTAAACACTAATACGGTTGGAATTCAACGTCAGCACTTCTAAACCCCTCAAAAAAAAAAAAAAAATCACTTAAAACTATTAAATTGCAAACGAGAAATTGTAAAAGGAACGCTTCCATAGGTTTAACCTTAGCATTCCAGTTTCTTCGCGTGAGTAGTGAAGTCTCACGCGAAAACATTTGCACGCTCATGTTAAACCTATACAAAAGTGTTCTTTTCAGAATTCTTGCTTGAATTTTAATATTTATTTATTTTTTCATATGATACCGAGGTCGATATCTAACGATGTCTTTGTATGACTAATTTAGTCTCATAATTCATATAACTATGACATTAAACGCCTCAATACTACAACTATCATAAAAATTTTGAAAATAAAATCTTCATATACGGAATCTGGTCCTTAAAGAAAAAATTATATATTTTCAACAGAAAGAATATGACCAGTTATACCTCCTAAGATGGAAACCTGTTTAAAGCGGAATATATTTCGGTTCGGTTTTCAAGGTTTTAACGAATCCATATTTGAAAAATCTGATTACGTATTTAATGATTACACACTAAAAATTTTCAAAATCTGGCTATTAGAGATTTATTAAAATAATTAACGAGAGGTCGGGCAAAATACGCATGAATTTTGCCCCCCCCCCCCCCCCGAAAGGCTAGTTTTGGCCATCAAACACATAATTTACTACTACCAATAGATAGAAGTTGCCATACATGATTAAATCCGTGGGAAAATAATCGGGGGAGAACTACGTTTTTCACGGTTTTTAAGAAAATTGGAAAATTTGCCTTACTTTTGAAATGGCGTACTGCGCTTGCTATTGGGTGTATAAAAAAATTGCAAATGTGAAAGTTGTAGAGAATTTTATCTTATTTAATATTGTAATTGACAAAAATTATGCTACTGCAACGGCTATTGAGATATTTAAAAAAATCGAAAAAAGTCCCAAAATTTTGTTGTTTTTCGGCCACAGAAAATTTAGTCTTAAGAAATTTTGTCGGAAAACTTGGTTTTTCCATGTTGGCATCATTATAAACAATTCAGAAAAAAAAATCTTCTACCCGATTTTTTGTAAGGTAACCCCCTTTTTTTGTACATTTCCCCTGGACTAATTGTATAATACATTCAATTTTACAGAATTTTTGTAATTTGTTCTGCCATTTAAGGACAAAAGTTGTTGTAAATTATTTCATCAATTATTTTCTTAATTCAAAAATTCCTTTTTGAAAAATTGCGAAATTAAAATTTTTGTTTAAACTTTCGCTAAATTTTTGAAATTACGGAATTTTAACTTTCGCTTAAATAATTTGTTTTGTTTTTAGTAAATTCGAAATTTAAAATTTTGTTTGAATATCCATTAAATTCTTGAGAAATTTTCACATTTTAAATTTCATTACTTTTTTGTGTTTTTAGAAATTTTAAATTTTTTTTAAACCTTCGCTTATTTTTTTAAATTTCGAAAATTTGTTTAAATAATTTGAATATTTTTAATTGATTAAAAAGTAATAATTTTGTAATCATTTAAAATTAAATTTAATTGTATTGCCATCTATGTAAGGATTTTATAAAAATAAATTAGTGGTTTGAATTTAATTATTAAAGAATAAAGTGTTTCGAGAGGAATAGTAAAACGAAATCTTTTGTGAAATATTCGATCACACTTATCCACTTGTTTAAATTTTATGTTTGATATGCCGCTCAATAATAATTCATTGAAGAAATTTTAAGATAGTAAATTGTGTAATAACATCAACTTTCCAGTAAAAAAATAAAAATAAAATATGTAACAATAAAAAAATTAAAGAATCACACGCCAAAATTGTGCCCGGAGAATTTCAATTTCATAATAGATCAACAAGATACAGCAGCGTAGACGCAATATTTTAGTACGTAAAATCCGTGGTATGGAACGTACTGGATGGTTGCTGCGTCGAAGAGAGATAATGTACCGGGGTAGACCGTTTCAATCCGGCAGCGATCAAAATTGAGAGGAATCCTTGGCTTGGCGAAACCACTTGTAACCACAAACTTTACATTTTGGATGCTCCATCGCATTACTGGCTATTGAAATTACTAGTACCCATGGAAGATTTGTATTGTGCCTATAGAAGATCTCGCTTAAAAAATAATTGTGCTTAGTCTGTTTACTTAGTCAGATAATTGCTATATTTGTATTTAGTACTGTCATTCCGCCAAATGGGTGAAAAACATATTTTCACTCAAAATATAAAATGGATTATTAAGAATAAATAATACTGAATCATTAAAAATCTTACATTTATTACAAACGACATTGATATAATGTTTAGAAGCATTAATTTCTTTTTTTATTATTATGAGTCATTAAATAGTTTTTAATGATAATTTAACACTTGGATAGCTTATTAGAAATTAAATTAAAAAAAATTGGTCATATTTTTGTTTAGATTCAAGAGCAGAAATTATTTGAGAAAATCTTCTCTGGTCCAGAACATGAAACATACGTCAAATGGGGATTTTTCAACTTGTTATTCGAAAAGCAAATGGCTCTGCTATCTATACTTTACTTCACAAGCATTATTGAAGATATGAATTTTATCTGTGACACAGGAATAAAAATAAAATATGCACAGTTTGCTGGGAGTTATATTTCAATACTACCTCCAATGAGTAATTTCAATTCTTTTTGTTATGTACAGGGTGGTTATAATTAAACTTCCCCTATAAACAGCATCCTACAGCGAAAACGGGTGAGCGGAATGCAATGAAATTTGGTATATAGACTAGACACGCGATGCGCTGACGGAATTTCGAAAAAAAAAAGTAGTTCCAAAATGTCCACCAGAAGGCGCTTTTTCCGAAAAAAAAATTAACTTTAACACAATAAACGACCAAAACGGAATATAAAAACTATATTAACAATCCAGAACAAGAATTATGAGTAATAAAATGTAAAACCGGCTGTTTTGGCCGTTTATTGTGTTTAATTTAATGTTTTTTCCAGAAAAAGCGCCATCTGGTGGACATTTTGGAACTAATTTTTTTTTTTTTCGAAATTCCGTGAGCGTATCTCGTGTATAATCTATATACCAAATTTCATTGCATTCCGCTCACCCGTTTTCGCTGTAGGATGCTGTTTATAGCGGAAGTTTAATTATAACCACCCTGTATATTGTAATTAATAAAGGGTGTCCCAAAATTCACGCAAGAAGAAATTTTGATAGAAAATACAGGTTTATAATTAAAAATTAGAAATTTTTTATTGATTCATAAAGTATACAGTATAAGGTTATGTATGTAGAAAATACAGGTTTATAATTAAAAATTATAATTTTTTTATTGATTCATAAAGTATACGGTATAGGGTTATGTATGGAACAGCATATCGGGTAAATGGCCTCCATCGCTTTGTTGGCACGTATGAATTCTTTTGTTGAAATTTTCCATGACCGTTTTGTATAAATGTGACTGAATTTCGTTAATACAGCTCTCAATTTCCTCCTTCAAGGCGTGGGTGATCGTGTGCTTGCTGGCTTAAACTTTGCAGTTCAAAAAATCCCAAAGAAAAAAGTCCAACGGCATTAAATGGCATGATCTAGGCGGCCAATTCTGATCACCAAATTGGAAAATTACATGACCAACAAATGACTTATGCAGTAATTGAAATGTTTCTTGGGTTGTATGGCATGTGGCACCACACATCGTCGAGATCCATATTTTGCAATTTAGACGCAAATAGAGCAAAATTCAAGTCTTGCGTGAATTTTGGGACACCCAGAAAACCCGTTGAGGCACGATAGGCTATTTCGTACATAACCCTATACTGTATACTTTATGAATCAATAAAAAATTTAGTTTTGAATTATAAGCCCGTGTTTTCTCTCAAAATTACTTCTTGCATGAATTTTGGAAGACCCTTTATTTTACATTTTACAATTATTATTTTACAGATAAAATTACTTCCTTTCATTTCATGCAATTAGCCTTACCTTAGTTCTTGCTTTTATATCATTTATCTGTAAGTCATTTCTCTTATATTTTGAACAGGAAAATGGCAGCCAGTCATGGGCTCCTCTGGCAGTGGCAATCATGTTGCTGGTGGGCTCCTTCATTTCCATAATAACACTTTCCGCCTCTCTCTTCATTTTCCTGTATTTCAGGTAAATGTCGTAAAATATCTTGTGTTGTTGGCATGATTTCAACATTTTGGATATTTAGAACTATTTTTTTGAAGGAAAAAGATATATATATATATGAATAAGTTTACTGTCGATATCATCTATGTATATATTTATCTAAGTGATTATTTTATCTAATTGATTAATTTTTTAATTCAAGTTTTTTTTTATCTAAGTGATTATTTTATCTAATTGATTAATTTTTTAATTCAAGTTTTTTTTTTCAATGTACAGTATTATTGTTTTTATGTATGCATTTATTAGTACATTATTATTATTTTATTAAGGATGGGTACCAAGAGCATTAAGTATTTTCCCAGGCAAGTGTTTTGCTAAGGGGAAAGCTTAATTGCCAGTTACTATCTGTATGTATGATATTACGATGTAAAGTAAAGAATTGGACAGTTTTGGTACAAAAGAGGGACTTTTATGACCTCATGTTTTATGGGACAGCTGCAGGATCTTCGTGTGGGAGCCCGCGGTCTCGTGGGAAAGTGGGGTTTGAAATATCGGATGTAGGAGGGTCGAAAGGCCCCGTGCATTCCGGGGACCCACTGACCACTGGCCGACACGAAGGCGGGTCCAGGCAGCGGCGAGTGGTTGGAGATTTTAATTATGCTGAATATGTTAATTCGCATCCACCACTCAGGGCCGCACATGCAAATTTTTAACAGAGAGAGATTTTCTTTTTCTCGAAAAAAAGACAGATGTACAAAAAGAGTTCCAGAGTGCGGTGGTTATTTTTTTCAAGCCCTTTTTGGCTGATCTGCCCATGTTTACTTGCTCTGTCTATGACGAGCAATATAGTAGTGTTAATTTTTTTTAAAAAAAAATGATTTAAACATTTTTGCTTTTGGCCCAGACCTGGGTGAAATTTAGTGTAAATAAAACTAAAATTACGGAACACGAATATGTGTGTTGTGGTTCTACAAACAAAAAAAAAGAACTTTTGGATATATATATATATACTGTCAAGTCTACAACTCTAAAAGGATCTTGTGACCCCAATGGGGAAAAAGGTACGATGTTATGGATGTTCTCTTTTCTATTGTGTACCGTTTTAATATCAAATGTTTTGAATTGGGAATAGGGTGCCCAGGAGAACTTTTCAACTTCAATTAATATCCAAATTAGTGTTTTTTTTTTTCATGAGTTATTATTTTGGATGGTAAAAGTATGAATTATTTAATTGTAACTTAATATAATTTGCCTGTGGTGTAAATAAATGATTTATTATTATTAATTCCCTTCTTTGTTATTATTTGTTAAAAGTCTTGCTAATTACTTATTTTACGTATTTAGAAATTACCTGACTGCTTAATATTATTATTAGACCATATATGTAAAAGCCATAATTAAATTTATCTTGTAGGGTTGGTTTGTCTGAAAATTGGGGAGTTATATTTAGTGGTTTTGATTTTATTATATATTTCCCTTCAAACCAATTGGCCATAGGTTAGTTATCTTCTAAACATTTCACAACGCATTGTCTTATTTATTCAAGATAACCTTTTAGGTAAATGACCGTAGGTTATCTATTAACTAACTAGGCTTTTACGATCACCAGGTTCGCTATAATTAGAGGCCCCTATAAGATAGATTTTCTTTTGGATCAAGTAAGTTCGGAGAAAAGGGTGCGCCCAACACTCTTGTTAGCTTGTGCTAGGGAATTTATAGATAAATTAAGATATTCATTAACCTAATTTTTAATAGTTGTCTAGATCTTGCCAGCATGGGCTTCCCCGATACTTAGGTGGTACCGTGATCTCTTCCTTTGGGAACGTGAGGTTATTATTGTTTTATCTTAATTATAATTACATTTTGGGTCAAATTAATTACATTAATAATTTTTTGTATACTTTAGGTATTAAAATTCTAAGGATATTTAGGTCTAAATTATTATGCAGATAATTTCAATTTTTTCATCCTACATATTAAATTTTTTTTTTGTTTTGTTCGAATGACAAAGTTCTCCTGTGGACAAAACAAAGATTGGCACAACTTTTATAACAAGGTTCAGTCATGACAAATGATAATATGAGAAAATATATTATTGAAAATTATATATTTACTTTTTATATATGTTTTTCTCAGGTTTAGGAGTTTGTTAAATATATCGAGTTGAATTATAATGAGTAATTGTATATTATACATGTGCATTAAGAAATAATAATAGAGGGGTATTATTATGATAAAAGAAAAAATAAATAAGAAAAAATAAATAAACAAAAAGAAAATAATAAAATTTTTCTATAATTTATCAGTGCAACTGATAGAAAAGGTAGAAATACATAGATGTAAAAAAAAAAAAAAAAAAAAAAAATATATATATATATATATACAGTTATGCGTGGCTGAGATGGTGCACTTGAAGAAAGATTTATATACATTACATTAATTTTTCTTTTCCTCTATTTTTCGGAAGAATTTATTTTTTTTGGAGTATGCGTTATATGTACTGTGATTAGTTCTCTTATTCCTAAGGGTTTTTCTTTGAATGGTGTGTTTATATTTCTTTACATTTTATATTTGATTTTTCATGGTATTTCATATTATTAATAATTTTTGCAATTGGAAATTTTACACCCAATTTATTTAAAATAATGTTAGCGCATGGGAAATAAGTCTAAAATTAAAAAGCGTACCAGTTCGGAATTTAATAATTTCATTATTGAAGCGCGTACCCGTCTTGCACAGAGTAAGTTAAAAAATTCAACGAATAAAGTAAATATGTCTAAAACGGATACCGAAAAGGCGAATACGGATAATTTATTAAATGTGATTGCACCATATGATGGGAAGAAAGAATGTAATATACATTATTTTATTCAGGAGTTCGATAGAGCTGCCGTCCAGACGAACTTTTCTAATGAAGTGAAATTAATAATTTTACGCTCAAAATTTGTCGGAACGGCACGTGAAAGGTTGCAAACGGATGTAGAACTAAATTCGGAAACCGATTATGCGAAATTTAAAGAAAAAGCGATCCAAACCTTTGACACAAAAAAAACATTCGGTGAATCACATAATGATTTTTCAAAGATTCAACAAAAACCAGCGGAGAGTATGTCGGATTATATTGTGAGATTTAATCTGGTAGCTGCGAAATTTTTTGACATTTCGGGTCTTTCTAACAAGGCAGATGCGCGGAAATTATTTGATTTGATGAAATTACACCGATTCTTAGAATCTATCAAACCGGATATTGCTTTGGAAATAAGAAAGAGAGCGATTGATCAGTATAAGGAAGCAACCGAAATTGCCCTAACAGTGGAAGAGGCGTTTTTGTCGGTTAAGTTTGAGGAACTAAATGCGATAGGTACAAGTACAACAACTGAATTTTGCGAATCATTATTAAGAAAAAATGAAAAACAAGAAAAGGAATTAAATCAGTTGAGAGCTGAATTGGAAAAATTAAAATGTAAGCCAACAGAAAAATGGCAAAATAATTCACGAAATAATACGAGGTATTGTAATATATGTAATTTAAGAAATCATGATACGGAAGAATGTCGTTATAATGTAAATAATAAAAGAGAGTATCGGAATAATGATTATCAACAGAATTTTCCAACACATGGACAAAATATGCAGGGATTTACAAGCTCTAATAATGAGTCTCGGAATTTTCAGGGGTACGGAAGTGTAGGTAATTGGAATTTTCCTCCACCCCCTCTTCCTCCTTCATTGCCAATGGGTCAAAATTATCAGTATAATTATGTCCCACAGGGACAGCCTTCAGGTTATGGTAATTATGGTGTGGGAAATATTCATCCTAATTATAACTATGGGCAGAATTTTCCGAATGGGCAGGGGTATCACCCACAAAATCAAGGTCAAATAAATCCCCAAGAAAATTATAGGAATGTGAATAATGCGAATCGGGATAATAGTACATCAAATAAAACAGAGGGACGTAAGATAACGGGAAATAAGCAACGTTCGGGAAACATATAAGGGGATCTGGGGATACTAAGAATGAGGAGCAGGAATCTGTCCTCAGATCCCAAAATACGAAGGTTATAGCGAGTGTTAGTGATAAAGAAATGGAAAATGTACCAATTATTAATTTTGATATTAAAGGAATAAAAGTTTCAGCTCTTTTAGATACGGGCGGAGCAGTGTCTTTAATTTCAGCCAGTTTATTTGAAAAAATAAAAGAAAATAATGTAAAATTTAAATATTTGGGCCATAGGATTAGAATACAATCTTTTAGCGGTACATCAATTCCATTTACACATTGTATACAATTGTCATTTAAATTACAGAATGCATTTACTTCTGGCACATTTTATGTAACAGAAAATAATTTTAAGGCATCTTATAATATGTTGTTGGGATATGATTATTTAAAAACAAATCAAATGGTGATTGACATAGAAAAAAAAAGGTTGAAATTTAAAAATGCGAAAATTCCACTCAATCATAATGATAACAAATTACCAGTGCAGGACATAAATATTATAATTACTGAAGAAGTAGAAAATGTAGTTACTAAAAAGGAGAGTAAGAGAAACAAAATATGGGTAAAATCAGTGCACAAAATTTATATTGCTGCAGGGCAAGAAAAAATCGCTACTTTACTATGTCCTGATTTTATAGAAGAAAACAGTATGGTACTTTTTGAGCCAGATATTCATAATTTGGGCATTAAATGTTATAACTCGGTACACGAAATATCTCAGAACAGAATTATTAATGTAATAATTAAGAATATTTCGGATAAGAAAATTATTCTACAGAAGGGTACAAAATTTGGGAATTTAATTTTAGACATTGATTTTGGAACGGATGAAGTGCCTGAAAATATTATAGACGGTAAGGTACATGAGATTAATACTTTAAGTATTGAGGAAGTTCGTAAATTGAGGGAAACAGAAATTTCACCGGAAGATTTTGATCTTGCGCATCTTCCCAAAGAACTACAGGAAAAGATGGAGAACCTTTTGATGCAACATTTACATGCATTTTCGAAATCTTACAAATCGTTAGGTCAGACATCCTTAGTCACCCCCCAAATCAAATTGGCGCACAATCATGCTATACAGTCTAAACCTTATAAGATTCCTCATACAGTGCGAGAATATGCACAAGCAGAGATAAGAAAGTTGTTGGAGGCAAATATTATTGAGAAAAGCAAATCTTCGTACGCGTTTCCGGTATTATTTGTAAAAAAGAAGACTGCGGAGAACCAGGAGTTAAAATATCGTTTAGCTTGTGATTATAGGTTACTAAATGCAATATTAGAAGGATATGCTTATCCGATACCTGATATTCGTGAATTGTTGCAGAAAATTAGCGGAAAAAAATATTATACAGTCCTGGACCTCCACAGCGCATTTTTCCAAATAAATTTACAACCACAAGACAGGGAAAAGTTAGCATTTATAACGGAATTTGGCAAGTTTCAGCCAGTGAGAATGAATTTTGGCTTGAAGGTCAGTCCAACTACTTTCGCAGAATTAATGGACTTAGTTTTAGGCGACTTCAATAAAGAGGAAGTCACATACTTTATAGACGATGTCCTTATTGCGGCGAATTCGGTGGAAAGAATGCTAACTCTAATTGCAGAGGTCTTAAAAAAATTGATTGACAACAATTTAACAATAGAGCCACGAAAGATGCAAATATGCAAACATGAAATTGAATTCTTAGGTTTTAGGGTTCATGAAAACGGTTATTCTCCTTCGAAAAAGAATATTGAAAAAATTCAAAATTTGGCAAGGCCTAAAAACAAAAAGGGTGTCAAATCTCTTTTAGGAATGGCCAATTACTTTAGATCGTTAATACATAAATATTCGGAAATTGTAGATCCATTAGTTCAAATGACCAAAGAAAAAGTAAAATTTAATTGGAACGAAGAGGCGGAAAAAGCATTTTTGGCCATTCAAGAAGCTATTTTACATAATCCAACTTTAAAAGCGCCAAATTTCAACAAGCAATTTTTTTTTAATTACGGACGCATCTAAGACAGCACTTTCTGCAATCTTAGCACAGAAACAGGGAGAGGATTATGTACCGATTGAATTTTACGGACGAAAATTAAAGGATTCTGAGAAAAAATATCCTAGTATAAAGTACGAATTACTAGCGATTCATGATGCTTGTGTTTATTTTGAAAATTTTCTTTTGGGAAAAAAATTTACAATACTCACTGATTCTAAAGCTTTGACTGATCATCTTAAGTTAGAAAAACAGAGCGATATCATAGCAAGGTGGATAATGAGGTTAGGGAATTTTGATTTTGAGATAGGATTTATTCCTGGCGAAGAGAACCCGGCAGATTTCGTCTCAAGAAATATAAATAATATAACGGCTTTAAATGAACTACAAAATGATTTATTTAAAGTTAATTCTAATCTTTCTGAAGAAAAGATAAGAGAGGCTCAAAATGATGATCCAAAACTTAGATTAATTATTCAGAAAATTGAAAATGGTAAACCAAATCGCCAGACTAAGAAATTTGAGTTAAAGGACAACAAAGTACTAATATTGAAGCAACGGTATAAAGATAAACCACTGCTGATAGCTCCTAATAAATTAATATTTGAAATAATTCAAGAAGCTCATAAGGCACATTTTGGTTTTCCCAAAACATATGAATTAGTGAAAACAAGATTTTACTGGTTTGGGATGTATAGGGATGTAAAAAATTATTGTGCAGCTTGCATACCTTGTAACAAAAATAAGCAGCATAAAATGATTAAGGTTCCCTTACAGAAAGTGGAGAAAGATCATATAATAGGCTCAGTGGTGCATACGGATATTGTGGGCAAACTACCACAGACCTTAAAAAAACACTGTTTTATCTTGACGATCATTGACGTTGCGTCAAGATTTTTACAGGCAATACCATTGCGTAATGTAGAGACACAAACGATACTAAATGCACTCACAAATTACATTAGTACATTTGGCCTCTTTCGAGAATTAATTGTGGATAACGCGAAATATTTTCGGGGAACCCTTTTTAAAGAATTTATGACAGCAATGGGGGTGAACCTCCACTTTTGCTCTACTTATAAACCTTCCTCGAATGGAATTCTTGAAGTGACTCACAAAGAGTTAAAGTCTTCGATTAGTGCAATGGCAAGAACAACAACGGAATGGGATATAAGGTTGCCGTTCTTTACTCTGTCGCATAATACTTCGATGCACAGAGCTTTAGGATACCGTCCTGATAAGCTGTTTTTCGCTAGAGAAACGGCCAACCATTTTACAGCTCTAGAGGAGCCGGATATGTTATGTACACAACAGTTTGTTCAAAAACGCATTGCACATATGAAAGAAGTTTATAAAACTGCACTCGCAAACCAAGAACGAATGGCGAAAGAATATGTGAGCAAAGATTTTGAAAAAGTTGTGAAATTGGAAATTGGGGATCAAGTATACTTAAAAAATGTTGGACGCCCATTGGCGTTACATCCTAAGTTCGACGGTCCTTATGAAGTTGTAAAGGTGGCAAGACGCAATAATTATATTTTGAAACATATACTCGAACCTAATAAAAAAAAGATTCAACGCCATATTACTCACATGTGGAAGCCAAGTGCTAAAATTAAATTACCTCAAACGAACGACAACGATGAGGAAAGTACGGAAGAAGTGTAAAAATATTTTAAATTTTCTTCATTTTTATGTTTTTTTAGAAGTAGAGGTTGATCTAACTAAAGTATTATACACAAAAAAAAAAAAAAAAAAAAAAAAGACGGGCGGGAGCTGAATTGTTCTGGTGTATCTACTAGTGTGTATGTTTAGTGTATATAGTGTGTTTAGTAACATAATTCAAAGTTTACTTGTTATTTTTCTGTTTATGATGATAAATATGCCACCGAATTGTGCTTCTGTATCTACTAGTGTTTAAGTTTAATGTATATAGGATATTTAGTCAGATAATTCGAAATAGGTTTCTATTTTTTGTTCTTTAGGGTGATAAACAAGCCACCGAATTGTGCTTCTGTATCTACTAGTGTTTAAGTTAGTATATGTAGTGTAGTGATTCACATGGCCTAAGAGGTGCTTTATATTTTTGAGGTTTAGGGTTATAAACTTGTTATTGAATTGTTTTTATGTATCTACTAGCGTGTAAGTTTTAGTATGTATAACATGGTAATTAATGTAGTTTAATATTGGCGATGGAGATAAACAGGTAGTTTAACGGCTTTTATGTATCTACTAGTGTGTAAGTTTTAATATATATAGTATATTAATCTAGGTAGTTTAACAGTTGCGAGGGTGATAAACATATCACTTAAAGGTTCTTATTCAAATATTAATTTTTATATCTAAGGGCATATATTGATATAAGAAAAGTGTCTTTTCTTTGCATATTTCGGTTATTTATAGTATAGTAAAGCATGTAAAATAGTAAAATAGGTAGAATATGTAGCAAAATACATATATATAAATAGTAGACAAATGCTCACAAGCATAGGATGGTGTGTTTTTTTTTCCCCCTCTTTCTCTCTCACTCTGGTACACTGTAACAGTCTGGGAGTACGTTTTGGGAGAATGGTAATTACTAGGTTCCAGTCTATTAATAATACACATAGAGTGGATTTATCACTAAGTGAAGAAAAAAAAAAGGAAGAGGGAGAACTTATAATATACATTGTTTTGCTTAGGCATACTAGGTTGTAAATAGCGATGATTTTTGATGTTCTCTGGAATTTTAGTTAGTATTTTAAACTTTTTGTAATTACGATTCCTGCGGAATATATTTTAGTTAGTTGCACCTTTAACCAAGTGGTTAAAATAGTGGCTAGATAGTTTTAGGTAAAAGGTTCAAGGAAAGAACATACTTCATTTTATTATTTTTTATTATTATTTAGTTAAGCAAATTTCTAGTAGAAATAGTTTAATGAGGAAAATGGTATAAATCCATAAATAAAGTGAAAAAAAAATTATAAACATAGGGGATCTATGATTTTTGACCAATTTTTGATATATTACTGTAAAATATAAAAATTTAATATTTCACTTTTATAATATTTACAATACTTGGAATAATGGTATTATCAATGAATAATTAAAAAAAATAATAATAATAATAAAAATTGGAAAAGTTACTGTATTATTGGGGTATAATTACTATTGTTGGGGGGGGGGGGGTAAGTTATATGGGTGGTAAATGGATATACATGACTAAAATGTTTTTTTTCCCAAATTGGCCATACGAAAAAAAAAAATATTTTTTTTTTGGTTGGGGTGGATTTTAAAGTAGGGCTCTGAACACTGGTTTTGTAACTACTAGTCATTAGACAAATGGATACATGTAAAAAGCATGTGGTACGCCTCTAAGTTAACCTTTTGCGGGCTACACACCACTGTTTTAGGTCCTAATAAAATCCGGTGGACTCTAATTTGAAAAAAAAAGGATATTTTTTTTTAATATAAATGGGGGGGGGGGGGTCTACAAGATAATAAATAGGGAACTCTACAACACTTTAACAAGAATAAATAATTATTTTTATATACACACATATATATATATATTCGGAATTCAAGTTAAAACACAAGGGGAATACATAAAACAACTCTTTTTTTTTCCTCTCTCTTACACAAATAAAGTAATAAATACAATTTATATAACATAAGCAAGAGTATGTGCATAGGGTCACTCCGTACGGATAAGTAAGTAAGGAATGTAATAGGTAATAACTCGCTGTCAGTTAGTTTCTGTTTACCACGCAATAAGTGCGCGCGCAGGGCAGGAAAGACATTCAGAGAAGGGATTGTTTTTCTCTCGTGGAGAACTCCCCATCCTCTTTTTGGAGCATCAGTTCACGATCTCTCTTTACAGAAACGAGAGAAGGAATTCGGGTTCAGAGAAAGGGGAGGATGAAGGGGGAGTGAATAACTACTCAATATTTTTACTTTTTGGTTCATGACAGCGGGATTTTGGAAAAGGGGATTTTCAAAATTTCTATGGGAACTGCACACATAGATAAAAAAATGTTGCAGGATAAATTTTTGGGGATGCATAATTAAAAGGGATTTGCACTTTTTAAAGGGGGGTGGTGGTATTTAAACAACACCTAAATTAATAAGGATATTAGGATAACTGTGGAAGATGGATTAACAGCAGAGTAGGGTATATTTTATAAATAATTATTAATATAAAACTGGGCAGAGCCAAAGATAAATATGTATATACATTTTTTTTTGGTTTTGGCAACTTCTTTTGGGGATGTACTTTTTTTTTCTTCCCAAGAAAAGTAAATATATAACAAGGGTATTTACGGTTCCAGTTATTTTACAAACGATTCGAATGAAATGGATACATTATATTTATAGAAATAAAATCTTAATCAAATAAACGGATAAGCAGTAAAAAAAAAAAAAAAAAAAAAAAGAAAAAAAAGAAAATCAGTAGGTTTGGAAAAGGGCTCCCTATGCACACACATCAATATAAGATTCAAATTCATATTGTATTTAAATACAAAACATATAGTATTGTGCAAAAAAAAAAAAAAAAGACAAACATCTGCTTCACCTTGCCTGAAAGCATTTTATCACATTTCATATATATATAAAAAATTGTCATGCAGAGGCATGCGGTTTAAAATCAGATAAATAAACAGATAAAAAATTGTCATGCAGAGTACGTGCAGTAAGAAATTAAATAAATAAAAATAAATTGACCAGCAGGCATTCGGTTGGAAGTTTAAATGTTGTGGCCTCTCTAGCGGACACATAGTTTTAAACATACTGGCATCAAGAAAATTCAATTGGATTTTCCCCCCCTTTTATGAATAAGAAAATAATGAAGACTTTTTTTTTCTTCTAAATTTGATTTTAAATTCTGGTGTCAGTTTTGCATTTCATCTTTTCGGAATACAGATTGCTTGACACCGAAAAGAAATAATTTAAGATTTAAGTGTGCGAAAAAAAAAAAAAAATATAATAATGAATAAATAATTAAGATTAATACTATTTATACCTTATGTATATATATATATATATTCTACTAGTATAAATAGAAAAACAATTCATATTGTCCTAAGTAAGTATTTTTATTAATAAATGCTAGTTATGGTGAGTAGAAGGTAGCGGTTACACCCCAAGGGCAATGTTTACTACAGGTCACGAAAATTTAAAGGGTCAAATGTAAATAAACAGTCGCCTAGCGCCATCTACGTGCATTTCAGAGAAACATGCAAAATGTATTCAAAGACAGGCATGCAGAAATGGTAATTTTATCTTACCGGTTTTCGCTCTCTGTAGAAATCCTGGATTCAGTCAGGAAGGTTCGCCACATTGCGAGCGCCAGATGTAATTTTTTAACCAGGAGCAACAATTTTTTTTTCTTCTTCTTGTTCACTGAAATAACCCGCATAGTATTAGCATAGTACATAAAAAGACATTACGTATAGATATATAGGACATTTAAACGGTATTGGGTTAGAAAATATCTTTAACAAATTAAGATAAAATAAATTAAAGTAGAGGATAATTTTTTTTTCTCGTCTTTTCGTTAGTCAAAATTTACATTTTTAAAAAGGAAGGACTATTATCAGATTTAAACAATTTAATCCCGTCAAGTGTGGTGCATACTGGATGGTAAAAGATTCATTAACGAATGTAGGTTGCAATTAAATTAATAAGAATTTTTATCTATTGTATATCTTTTTTTTATTTTTTAGTATGTATTAAATTTGAAATAATACAAATTAATTAAATAAATATAACAAAATAAATTTCATAATACAAGTAAATACGCAAAAAGAAAAACAAAATTAATTATTATTATTTTCTTTTTCTCTCTCTACGGACTCTTTTGGTATATATATATTTTTTAGTTACGAGGTAATACAGCTTTTTTTTGTTTTTTTTTAAGTAACATAAAAAATCTACACGTAAGAGAAAATATAGAGTACATAAAAGGGTTTACCAGGGGTATCAGAACTGGGAGAGCTAGGTTAAAATGAAAAGAAAATGTATTATTGAACACTGTAGGTTAAAAAAAAAAAAAAAAAAAAAAAAAATCTATTTATAATTTTTGTTTTCTCTTGTGGAATAATAATTAAATCATTATTTAAATTAATTTTTACTTACATTTTTGTGTGGAGAGCAGAAAGAGGGCTGATCAGCTTCCAGGCATTGATATTCTCTGCAGGCGGAGAATTATTTGTAGCCGGCCGGCATTGTGTGGAGGAGGATCATGTCTTTCTTCAGGGTTCCCCTGTAAAAATATAGATTGGGTACAGGTATTAGGGTATTGTATTTAAAAAAATAAGGGTTTCCACATACAACAACAAAAAAAAAAAAAGAAAGAAAGAAAGAAAAAACATTCGTGGTTTTAATTCAATTTTAAGAGTATCAGTTGAAAACGATATTTATATATTTTAGATAAGAGTATTTGTAGAGTTATTATTGATAATTTTTTTTTCCTTGTTTTCTTTTTTTTTCTCTCGGGGTGAATACAAAATTAATTGTTTAGGATATTTTAATATAAAGTACACAGAACCCGTTTATTCTGCAATATACTGTAAATTCGAAGGCGCGGTTCAACTTTATTAGTTACGAATTAGGTTTCGTCTTATACAGGTGTCAGTAAAAGTGAGGGATTCCAATGAACAGGAATAACATTTTTGGATGTTATATTTTAAGAAAGTATATCGAGTTTTGCTTAGCACTTTTCATAGGTCTAAATGGAACTAACATTTATAGGGGAGACAGTAATCAAATAAGGATATCAGATGCTGTTTGTAAGAAAACAGGCTACAGTTCCGTACGGGAGGAAGTGAAACTGGTTTCGTGGAATGTCATTGATGCAGCAAAATGGCTACTAGGCTTCCGTATTTGCATTACAAACACTTGTATTATAGTTAATTATTATAGTAAATAGTACGAAAAGAAATTGTTTTTGTTGCGTAGGCGGTGTATAGGGTGCAGATTAAGGAATACGGAGAAGTAATGTAAAGATAATACATGTATTACAGGGATTAATAGAAGTAATTGTTACTTACTTTGCAAACGGAATATCCACGCCTCTCTCTTAAGGGTCACTCCAGCACCAGCTCGTACTAGACTTGGCTTGGCATTAAGGGGTGACCTTCGGCCGCTCTGGAAGTATCACTTTCCAGCCTGTTTCGATACAGTATAATGGGCGATTCTAAGTGTTATCGATGGCAGGTAACGGGTAGCTGGAAAAGTGGATATTTTTTTTTCTTCTTTCTCCTCTTTTGTTGACGCTATTAGAAATTGTAATTTTACGATAGCTTGTATTGCACTGTTTGCTAGGGTGGTTAAAGTACCTATTGAGGAAAAGGGAGTAGTGAAGCGGTGAATGAGTGGAAACAATCCACTTATTTATATGAAAGAAAAGAATAAATAGAAGAAGAGTGTTTGAGTAATTTATTTAAAATAAAGTAACATGATAGTACTTACACTCATAATTTGTAATTTCAGATAAAGGATTCAGTCACAAAATAATATGAAATACTGTTTTTTTTTCTTTTCTGCTTTCTTTTGTTTTTAAATTTCTACTATCTCTATCTCCTTCTCTGGGTGGAAGTGCTGTTTTTGTTTTGTTTTTTTTTTGTTTTTTTTAAGTCTGAGACTGAGTTTCTTATATTTGAGAGAATATTAATAGTTATTTGGTTAACTTTTAATTAGAGGGTACGTTTAGAGAATCACGTAATTTACTGAATGAAAGTATCGAATTTACTATATGAGAATCAATTTTAGATATTGTGGTTGCATAGTTTTAAAAATATATGTGTGTTGTAAACTATAAAGGTAGTGAAATAATTGTAAAAAAATGTATTTGAAAAATGTAAGAATATGTATTGATATATTTGCTTGTTTGGTAGTTAAATGATTATTCGGTGTAAAAAGTTATGTTGGTAAATATGTTTCATTGTGTGTTATAAACCTTTCTTAATATGGATATTTAAATGTTGTACTTATGTAGTCATGAACTGAATACTTGCTTTGTGTAAAAAAGTGTGCTAAACTTTGTGGATCAGTATTTAAACTCTTTGGCATAATTAATTAGGTTCCTAATTTTGGGATTTTATCTTTTATGATTAACTTTTTGTTTTCTCTTCTAAATTGGTACACATATATAC
Organism: Maratus speciosus; assembly: GCA_963932465.1. Lineage (NCBI taxonomy): Eukaryota > Metazoa > Arthropoda > Arachnida > Araneae > Salticidae > Maratus > Maratus speciosus. The sequence goes on from OZ010790.1 coordinate 347,367,080, forward strand.
AATTTTTGGGAACATTCAGGGACTGTACCTTCATCACAGAGAGACAGAACTCATGCAGTATGCGGCTGTGATGGTTATGGGGAACACTGCTTTAGGGACCGTATACAAATCTGCATAAAACAGTGGACAGAATAAGAAGGAATATTCATCTTATGTACAATGTACAATTTAGGGTACAGGCATATTTTAATGAACTATACAGATAACATCAGCGTGTATTTGATAATGAACATTCATACCTCTGCACGGACTTCACAGAGTTTTGAACACTACGGAAGAGGTGAATCAGGGAGCATAGAGGAGAAGCCCCAGTGCCTTACAGATCTGCAACGTCCAGCCGTTGGAGAGGCTTTCGGTGTTTGATAAGGACATCGGTCCACTTGAAAGATGTTATAGTTCCTGTACATGGACTTTCAAGTGCTTTGTGTTGGGGGGGAAGTAATGTTGGCATGATTTCAACATTTTGGATATTTAGAACTATTTTTTTGAAGGAAAAAGATATATATATATATGAATAAGTTTACTGTCGATATCATCTATGTATATATTTATCTAAGTGATTATTTTATCTAATTGATTAATTTTTTAATTCAAGTTTTTTTTTATCTAAGTGATTATTTTATCTAATTGATTAATTTTTTAATTCAAGTTTTTTTTTTCAATGTACAGTATTATTGTTTTTATGTATGCATTTATTAGTACATTATTATTATTTTATTAAGGATGGGTACCAAGAGCATTAAGTATTTTCCCAGGCAAGTGTTTTGCTAAGGGGAAAGCTTAATTGCCAGTTACTATCTGTATGTATGATATTACGATGTAAAGTAAAGAATTGGACAGTTTTGGTACAAAAGAGGGACTTTTATGACCTCATGTTTTATGGGACAGCTGCAGGATCTTCGTGTGGGAGCCCGCGGTCTCGTGGGAAAGTGGGGTTTGAAATATCGGATGTAGGAGGGTCGAAAGGCCCCGTGCATTCCGGGGACCCACTGACCACTGGCCGACACGAAGGCGGGTCCAGGCAGCGGCGAGTGGTTGGAGATTTTAATTATGCTGAATATGTTAATTCGCATCCACCACTCAGGGCCGCACATGCAAATTTTTAACAGAGAGAGATTTTCTTTTTCTCGAAAAAAAGACAGATGTACAAAAAGAGTTCCAGAGTGCGGTGGTTATTTTTTTCAAGCCCTTTTTGGCTGATCTGCCCATGTTTACTTGCTCTGTCTATGACGAGCAATATAGTAGTGTTAATTTTTTTTTTTAAAAAATGATTTAAACATTTTTGCTTTTGGCCCAGACCTGGGTGAAATTTAGTGTAAATAAAACTAAAATTACGGAACACGAATATGTGTGTTGTGGTTCTACAAACAAAAAAAAAGAACTTTTGGATATATATATATATATACTGTCAAGTCTACAACTCTAAAAGGATCTTGTGACCCCAATGGGGAAAAAGGTACGATGTTATGGATGTTCTCTTTTCTATTGTGTACCGTTTTAATATCAAATGTTTTGAATTGGGAATAGGGTGCCCAGGAGAACTTGTCAACTTCAATTAATATCCAAATTAGTGTTTTTTTTTTTCATGAGTTATTATTTTGGATGGTAAAAGTATGAATTATTTAATTGTAACTTAATATAATTTGCCTGTGGTGTAAATAAATGATTTATTATTATTAATTCCCTTCTTTGTTATTATTTGTTAAAAGTCTTGCTAATTACTTATTTTACGTATTTAGAAATTACCTGACTGCTTAATATTATTATTAGACCATATATGTAAAAGCCATAATTAAATTTATCTTGTAGGGTTGGTTTGTCTGAAAATTGGGGAGTTATATTTAGTGGTTTTGATTTTATTATATATTTCCCTTCAAACCAATTGGCCATAGGTTAGTTATCTTCTAAACATTTCACAACGCATTGTCTTATTTATTCAAGATAACCTTTTAGGTAAATGACCGTAGGTTATCTATTAACTAACTAGGCTTTTACGATCACCAGGTTCGCTATAATTAGAGGCCCCTATAAGATAGATTTTCTTTTGGATCAAGTAAGTTCGGAGAAAAGGGTGCGCCCAACACTCTTGTTAGCTTGTGCTAGGGAATTTATAGATAAATTAAGATATTCATTAACCTAATTTTTAATAGTTGTCTAGATCTTGCCAGCATGTGTGAAACCTTTTATTCATAAATCTAAAATAGTAATTTTTAACCTTTCGCAGCCTGCGCGGAGAATTATGATTTTTCATTTGAATTCCGCGATTCAATCTCTGCATGATACGGCTTCCTGACAAACCTGCAGACACACATTCACGGTCACAACATAGAGTAAAACAGTATTTAAAGTACAGGCATCCCCCGACTTACGTAAGTAATGCGTTCCGTAAACTTTTGCGTAAGTCGAATTTGTAAATTCCTTAGGTAAAATGTCGTCAGAAACTGCAATATTTATTTTATATATATAATTAATATATACATTATTTACACAGTATTATTTTATAAATAAACAGTATTTACTTGGATATACAAACTATAAAAGTATGAAAAAATATAAAAACAAGCTGAAAGAACACTTTTCAAATAAAAAGTATCTTGTGGAATATGGGATTTATAAATTATGATGAATTAATTTATATCAATTTTGAATCTTCATTAAACGAACATCTCTGAAGCTAGAAGAAAATATGCACTCAGTCCTCTTCACCGAAACTTTAAAATTAGGTCTCGTTATGGTTTGAATTCAGCTAACAAAATTGTAATGGTTAAACAGAGGGGTTTTTTTTGCTCATTTTAATCAGATTTGTGTTTGTTTTGTTAAATATTTGATTGTATATATCCCAATAAAAATATAACTATATCTAATATATAAAATTATGTTATGGTTGTGGTTTTTATCTGCATATTTTATTTATTAAACAGTTATCAAAAGTACGCAAATGCGTATCAAACGCGCTAGTATGTTCATAAATGTAATTTTCGAAATTTCTTACATAAGTGCGAATTTACGTAAGTCGAGTATTACGTAAGTCAAGGGATACCTGTACAGGGTTTCCATAACTAAACGACCCTATTTTAAAGTTATCTACAAACGAAACTATTGTTCAGAATGTTGTGAAATTTTCTGGAGGAGATAATAAAGGTATGGGAATTTGTTTGAGCGAAGAAAAAGTTCAAAATTTTGCCGCCAGAGAGCTTTTTTAGCGAATTGCACATTTAGCATGCATTTACGACAGTTAATCAAATTTTATTAGAACAAACCATGTTCCACATGATGGTCATCATTTTCAGATACCATCTGGAATCGTAAGATAGCATGTTTCACAGTTGACGGCAGCGTGTTCAGAGAAATGCTAAGAACATGTCGTGAGATGCCGTCTTCAAGGTCAGGTAAAGTTAATAAATAAAATTTCTGAACTACTGTAAATGTATTAGAGGTCTGCATGGGCCGACATTTCCAGGCCCCGGCACGGCCCGACTCAGAGAAAAAAAAATCGGCCCGACCTAGCCCGTACAAAAAAAATATAGGCCCGGGCGGCCCGGTAAAAAAGTTAAAAGTTCGGCCCGGCCCGTAGAAAAAATTTATTGGCCCGACCCGGTATAACAGTTAAAAGTTCGGCCCGAGCCCGGCCCTGCCCGAGTGAATTTCTACAAAATATTGATTTTTACGTCGATTTGGTTAAAAGTTTGCCTCGTACGAGGAGTTCAAGCCAAAAATATTTATCTTAACTTTTCTTTTCATGTTTATAATCTTCATTTTTATAGAAGTGGCGCAGGGTGCGATATTTATTTTTTTTAATGAATCTCTATTTCTTGTATGTAAATGTTTCAGTGATCATCAATATTGTTAATCCATATTCCATGTATTGAAGTGTTAAAAATCTGAAAAATGCTATACAGTAAAACCTAAGACTGAATTGCATAGGAAAGAAAAAAAAAAAAAAACGTTATAGACAAGTTCCGTTCTTAGCAAGTGTAAGTGTATTATATATTCTTTTCTTACATAGTAGTATATTAATTTTGCATAGATCAACACGTTTTTCAGTTTAAAACAAGATTCCGTCATAGACAGGTTCTTTTTCACACGTTTTACTATATTTTAATTTAACTATATTTTAATAAGTGTAGAAATCTACTATTCTTTAAAAAGAATGAATTTGAATGTTTAATTGTAAAATAATGGCAATTTAAAAGTTTATGCATTTTTTGAAAAAAAAAAATTGCGCCAAGCCTAATTTTACCGACCTTTGAACGGACCAGGCCACGCCGAGACAATGATTTTCATACGGGCTGGATCAAATCTAGGAATCAAAATTTTGGGCCATGAAGATTAGGAATTAAACATGTACCCGGGTCTGTGCAGAAAAAATAAGTTAGGCCCGGCTCGGCCCGAACCTTCAGGAAAAAGTAAGGCCCGAGCCCGGCCCGGCCCGTAAAGAGTAGTGACTAGGCCCGACCCGGCCCGAGTGCCGTGAATGAAAATAGGCCCGAGCCCATTCATATTTATTTTAAAAAAATATATTTTTTTTTAATTAATTTTCGAAAAACAAAATCTGAATTGTAATCTATACAAGTTTTAACAGAAATTAATTTTTAGAAACTTCAAATATGTGAATCCAAATTACAGTTCATTTCGTCCAGTAGTGTTTGAGTTGTTTAAAAAACTTCCCGCATTGTAATCTGTTTTGCAACGCCTACAAATGAATTTAATGTTAGAAGTTTTAAACTTTAAACCTTCATTATTCCTAAACTACTTGACCGAAAGACTTCCCGTTTGGCAGCCTGAAGTACAATTAACCGCAAAAAACTAAATATGATTTCAAAATTAGGTGTTTGTATTGAAAATTTTAGAGTAGAGAGCAATTTTCCTACGAAGATGACCCCGTAAGATTTATTTCATAACATAGATCATAGATTGAAAGAAGGCATTATTTACAGTCGAATGCATATTTGTGTGTGTGTGTGAGAGAGAGAGAGAGAGACAATTTGGAAATGAAAATGGGTGAGAAGTGTTTTCTTTTTTTTTTTCTTTTATTATTTTAACACTTTCAAACAAAATGAAAAGTGTTCATAAATTCGGTTTGTCTTCCTGTCTGTCTGTCTGCCGTCTGTTCGTGCTCATATAAATATATTCCGATTTCAATGAAATTCTTAGATGTTATTGGGTATCACTATGGCATGTTCGATATTGAAAATGAAGTGTGTAGCCTTTACGCTTCATTTACAGAGGCATTCAAAAGAATTCCGTAACATTACGGTCTATGGGAAAAAAACGTTTGCCGTGTATTTTAATAACACACTATATTAAACATACTGAAATGTATATATATAACTGAAGTGTAGTACACGGCGTTTACTGTGGAATATTGCGTTTTTAGAATTTATTGTTCATTGGCAGGGACACACAAAAAAATTTGGCTACAGAAGGAATTGAATAATAATTGAACTATTGAAGCCTTCGAACAATAATTTCTGTAAGTGCGTTTACAGTTGTGGTACGCATTTTTAAATTGAACTATTTTTTTTTTTAATATTACAGTGGAACCCGTTTAAGACGCTCGCGGTTTATACGCGATACCTTTTAATACGCGAAATTTTTCCGATTCCTTGGACATAATCCATAAGGCTAATGAAAAAATATCACTTTTAATACGCGATCCCGCTTAATACGCGAGAGATTTTTGGGCCTTTGAGGCAAAAAATCACGCTTAAGAAGCAAAATCATAGATAAGATGCGAATTTCTGCTCTTCTCCAGTGTTGCCAATTTGCCGGATTTTTTATATCCAAATAAAATACACTGTTTCCGAATAGTAATGTATTTACTTTATTTAATAACATATTAATTAAGGGGGGCATGCTAATTGGAAATAATAGTACACTGGTTTCCAAAAATTAAGGAAAAACAACAAAAATAGCGATTACTCAAAATGTTACATACAGATTTTAATGAAACTGAGCCACAATATACAACACATAGTAAGATATAAATTAACATTAAAAGAAATTACCAGACGATTGTGGTGTTTCAGAAATTAACACAATTATAAAATAAACAAAATAAATGTGTCAGTTTGGTATAGGAAAAGTACCTTTAATATGGAGTATGATCACCCCTAGAAGCAATACAGCAATTCAGTGATGTGTGATACTGTCAATTATGCGATCGATAAGTTTGCTGGGAAGTGCAAGTCATTTCTCTTGTAAAGCAGTTGTAAGCGTGTCAAGGGTCTGAGGAGGGGAATTGAGAGCAGCAACTCCTTTTCCTAAAGCATCCCAAACATGCATGTTAGGATTCAAGTCCGGGGATCGAGCTGGCCATTCTATGCGCTAAATTGTTTGGTTCTGAAGGTAATCTTCCACGATTCGAGCCTTCTGCAATCTAGCGTTGTCCTCCTGTAACAGGAAATCATTACCTATTGCACCAGCATAAGAACGAAAATAAGCATCAAGAATGTCATCTCTATAGACGTGAGCATTCTTAGTTCCCCGTGGAAAGACATGGAGTTCTGTACGCCCATCCAAAGAGATGCCACCCCAAACACAGGCACTGCCTCACCCGTATGAATCTCTTTCACGAATGTTTGATGGATGATTCCCTGTTTCTCTAAATCAAACAACACCTACTATCACATTGGAGGCTAAACCGAGACTCATCCGTGAAGAGAAAATGCCTGCATTGATCAGCCGTCCAGTGGACATATTGACGTGCCCACCTTAAACGTTCCCTCCGGTGACGTGATGTGAGCGGCACACAAATGGACGTCGCCTCAAGTAAAGACCACCTTCATGAAGCCTTCTACGCACAGTAGACGTTGATACAAACTTTGCAGTGGCTGCAGCAAGGTAGGATCTAAGATGAGAGGGGGTTGCTGTTCTATTCCTTCGTACACATAACCGCAAATATCGGTCATCGGTGCTTGTCGTAGCTCTTGCCCGTCATTGGCTGAACCTTCTGGAGGCCGAACCAGTGGTTTTAAATTGTTGCCAAAGCCTATGAACATCAGGAGGACTCATATTTAGCAATCTGGACACCTCTGTCTAACTTTGACCTGCCTGCAATCTTCCAACAGCTCTGTATCGCAGTTCTGCCGGCATATGATACCTCGAGTTCATACTAATGAATTGGCTATCTCAGTTTTCTTATCTCATAATCACAGAGGCACCTGCAGCCGTACTTCCTAGCATGCATTTATATGCTCTCACCGTGACGAAATCCGATTGCAGTACCACTAATTTGCATTTTAAAAATTTATTCAGCATTTTTTAGTCAACAACATATCCAAATTTCATACAAATAGTTTTTTTTTTGTTGTTTTTTTTTTTTTTTTGAACGAGTTATTGCTTTTTTGTGATTTTTCCTTAAATTTTGGAAACCAGTATAGATATTTGAATTTTAAAAAAACCCCGCTAAATTAGCAACCCTGAAATTATCTTTTGATCCCTTGTCCTAACATTCTTTGTCTCTCGTTTCGTGTATGTTTTTACTCTAAGATAGAGTGAGATAGACGAATTCAGGATACTCAGATATGTCATAAAATTATTATGATTAAAGATGATTGTACCTATTGTTAGTGAGGCATTAAATGTACGTTATATCCCTACCTATGTCTTATAATTATAGACAAATGTCTTATAATTACAGACAAAAGGATGGAATTCGTAAACATTAAATGAAAACAAATGCAGATTGTTTAATTCTTTTATGTTTTCTTTTACTTTTTGTTATTTTAAGAATATTTTTTTACACAGAGATTATTTAATAAGGATAGTTTTTTTCTTCTAATGAAAAGAAGGACAGATTATAATGGTACTCGTTTATAACAAGTACTAAATATGAGTTTTAACAACTGGATTGTTCTTTAAAGGTTTAATATATATATATATATATTATCTCTGTTAAAAGAAATTAGTCTAGCAGGAAGTTATTTTTTTTCGATTGCAACGTATTAATCGACAATAAAGCAATTTTAAATTCATTTTTTTAAATTTCAGTTATTATTCGAGTCAGTCCTATTAAAAAAACAATGAGTTAAAAATTAATATAATTAAATTTTAATATAAATATAGTTAGAAATACATATTTCGACCATAAACATATAAATGAAAGCTCTGAAGTTTATTTAGAAGATTAGATATGTAAATAAGCCCAGTACCTGCAACATTATACAAATCACGTTTAATATACGATCTCGCTTATGTGACTTTGTCCATCCCCTTAAAACGCGTCTTAGCTGGGTTCGATTGTACTTGATTTGAATATATTCTATAGATCATATACCGGCTTCACAAGTACATTTCCGTTTATTCACGGAAATTGCTGAATGGAAATTTGCAGCTTTGCTATTCGTTTAACCTCTTCGGTCCCTGGGTCCCCGTTCTGTTCTTTTCCTTATATAAACTAAAATGTCCGATTTTTGTTTATATTTTCACATCACTTCGTAATAGCTGAATGTTTTTGCGTTCCAAGTAAATGAATAAATGGCAGCATCTAAGCTGATTCCCACATAAAATAAAAGTTATTCTCATCTGAGTTTGCAAAATGCCTAAAATTGCCCCAAACACGGCATAACAAAGAAAGTGAGAAATTTTCATAAGTATTTAACTTAAACCTTTTTCAATAAAATTTTTTGAGGATCTGTAGGTTATTTATTTGTTTAAGGGGACCGATAAAGCCCTATCTCCGCCATGTTAAATTCCCCAACTTTATGTGCCTTTTTCTCAGAAATGGTGAAAGATAGAGGTCTAGATTTTTTAGAGTAGTTATAATAACATGTTTTACGTATTTTAACGGGCCATTTTATTTCTAAGTGAAACTGAAAATTAATTATTAATTATTTATTGAAAGACATTTTTAAATTAGCATTTTGGGTAAGATTTCACTGCCTAAAATAAATAATTCTCAACAAATCATTAAATCCCTGAGTTAAAGTATACAATATAACATAATATAAGTATTAAAAAAGTCTGATTCAAAAGTTTAATAGATATTGAAAATAAAAGGAACACAAACATGAAAAATCCAAGTTTTTGAGAAAAGTCAGTCAAAGTTTAAATGGCCATTAAGCTGTGAAGTAGGGGAGGTAGGGGATGTTTGATACATAGGGAGGGTTGATACATTGACAAGTTTTCTCAACAAATGGCATTAATAGCCATTGTAACAGATGTAAAGTCTTATTTTATAAGCAGAGGCCATCATTAGTTGCACTTAGCAGTGAAGAACTGACAACGTTTTTTTTTTCTTTTAATTTTGAAGACTTGGAATGTCAATGTAATTTTTTTAAATGCTGATTTCCTTTCATAACTCTTATTATTGTGAAGATAATATCTTGTAATTTTTTTTATTTGTAAAGCACATTGTTAGGGTGAATTTTACCAGAAAGCAGATTGGCATTTTGCAACTGCATTTATACAAAGTTATTGAAAGTCCAATAAGACATGATAGAGAGAAATGATACATTAGTGCTGGGGAGAAATGATACACTTGTATATTTGAAATTTAATAGTTTTTTTTAAGTTGTAAACTAATATAGGACTGTAATATTCATTATTATTTTACAGCAAGAGCTACTGAAATTAGTAAGGAAGAACAAAGAGACTATTCATAGACATTATGTAGGTTACACAGAAAAGCAGTGCGATGATAGATGGTTAATTCGCTTTGCTCGTCATGCAGAAAGAAAAAAGTTTAAATGGCCTGAAAGGGAAAATGTTTGTATAATTGACGAAGGGCAAATAAAAAAAAACATTAAATCTACCCGATTTTACTTATCAAAATGATAGAGTTATTAGTTTTTCTTTTAACCATTTCAGGGGTGGTGGTATGTTTATGAAACCACTTAATTTTAATTCCCAAACGCCACATTGGCACCAGCATTTTTGTAAAATATTTTCCATTTAATATGAAAGTGAAAAATAGCCCTTTTCTTATTTCCAATTAAATTTGTTGATAAATTACGGTTCCATTCATTTATTCAACACTTTAGCATTGAAAATGCTTTGCCCTGAAAGGGTTAAAGCAATCTTAAATGTGCTAAATTTATGTTAAATTGTTTGCAAATCAGCAATGTTCACTTCATTTTTCCTTGCAGCAAGATCTCTAGCGGTTTTTTTTTTTTTTTTTTTTTTTCATTATTTATTTTCTAAAAGGTGTGTTAATAGAATTGTTTAAATAATAGCAATTGTTTAAATATTTTTGTAAAAAACATTTCTGAAACAAAAATATGTCAATGCCATTTCTTTTTTAAATTTTACTTAAATATTTCAAGATTTATCATAAAAAATTGTATGACACATAAATTGAATTGTCTCAATTTAAATAACAATTGTTTTTTTCAATTTAAATGACAATGTATCAAATCTCCGTTGCTAGTGCATTAATCCTCCCAGCAATGGGGATATTTGATACAGTAGTAACCATTCACAATAATTGGGATATATTTTTTTAATGATTATTTTTTAAATTCACAATATTTTTAATAAATGAATAAAAGGTCACTTTATAAGAAAACATGAAAAATTTGTTTAAAAATAAATTTCTAAGGGTAGTAGAAAATTAGTAAAAAAAGTGTATCCTACCTCCCCTACCTCCCCTACTCTTAGAAAGAATGAATAATTCCAACACTTTTTATATATTTTTTATAAATAAACATGTGTGACACATTGTTGGAAAGATAAAAGTTTAAACTATTTAATGATGTAAAAACCGTTTTTTTCCCCAAATTTTACTTACCTGGTCTCCTTAAAGCTCTTAAATTTGTGATTGCGTTAATTTAGGTTAATGGTTATTAAATTGATGTTTTTAAGGGGTTTGCAGTTTTAGATCCATATTTTTGAACCTAAATTACTAAGCGCCTAAAGGATCAATTTCAGAAAAGATTTTTTTTTTTTCTGTCATTTACGATATCATTTTGTTTGGAAAAAAAACCAATGAATAAGCATTTATACTATTATTTTAGCTTCGGAACTGAAGAAGTTAACTAATACTAAGAAGTAAACATACTATGTAGTATACATACAAATCTATAGATCATATACAGGCAATACAAAAAAGGAAAAGGGATATCGGATATATTCCCGACTATTGATAATAATATCAGAAATTGGGTTTTCAAATGTGTTATGCGTTTTTCAATTTATTTATTTAGACGTCATCTTCCACCTTAATAAACTGTCCAGTTTTGGTACAGTATTCTGAATGTGTTGGAAAGTGCTACATAATCTATGCTGGACAAATGATTTTTCCTTCTTGTTTCTGTTTTTCCGATTTTGCAGGATTTTTCGTTCTTGTTTCTTTTTTATTCGATTTTGTATGATTTTTATCATTTTTGCACAGCAGGCAGTGAAAAATTAATTAAGAAATTGCATCTTTAGATACATGATCCAAGTTAAGATAATTAAATCTGTTAAAAAAAGATCTAAACTAGTATCTAGATTCAACACTTAAAAAAAAAATTAATTGCTTTAAAAAAATGGAGCGTATTATTTTTATCTCTTCCGTATTTATTTTATTATTATTTAAAAATCCACTTATTACTACAAATTTGAATTCGAAGTTATTCTCACGTAAGTAATTTTTTTTCTTTAAAGATGTGACTATTTTCTATTGCTTATTTATCTTTTTTTAAATCTACATTTTACTTTAAATTTAAGAACCACGTACTCTGCCTTGGATTATTGTTTAAGAAGATGGAGTTCATTTCCATTGCTTATTTATAGTATTACTATTTTTTTTTAATCCGCTTTTCACTAAAAATTTGAGCTCGGAAGTATGGATTCCAATATTTGTGTTATTGTGTATGATAATTAAAGCAGAAAAAACTTAAACTATTTTATCACCAAATTATCGCAGAAAGATGCAAGAGGTACCATTCGACAGGAAATCGTGTCTACTTTTCAAATATGAATGTAAATTTTGAAAGTTTTGATTTTGAGAAATTTTGATCGTCTACCTATTAAAAAATACACAATTTTAATTTTTCGAATGGTAGCAACTACTTTGGACACTATTTTTTTAGTTCTTTGGATCAAAACAGCCCCGAAAAATGTGTAGTTTAGATTATTTTTTCATTTTAATATTTTCTTTCTTCTATTAATATTTCGAATTTAATAAGATAAAATAAATGAAGAAAAAAGTTTACTCTTTTTAGTAATTTTAAGACAACTTATCTTAAGTAAGGTTTATTGCCCGACTGCCAAGAAGGGTTAATGTGTTTCACGTGTATCTGGGTATGTGGATTTCTTTATACCCTCGAAACATCCCAACGGCTGGGTTGATTTTAATGAATGAGATCTCTATCGATTCGTCTCAACCCTCCAATGGTTATAGGCTAGGTTTTGTTTTTATAAATTCAAAATGGCTGCCGTAAAATACAAAATGGCGGTAGAGACGAAAAAAAATTACGTACCATATTGAGTGGCATATCATTGGATAGATTTTTCAAAATGAAGACGATGCTTCGTTGACTATTTTACAGTCAGAAGCTCCATTTAAATATTACACAACCTGGAAGTTGTGTAGATAGGATCTCTAGCCTTACTGCAACTCTAATCTTCATAGACATCGTTAGAGAGAGTTAGACATCGTTAGACAGAGACCGTTTAAATATTACACAACCTGGTAGTTATGTAGATAGGATCTCTAGCCTTACTGCAACTCTAATCTTCATAGACATCTATAGGCTTATTAAACAGTGTTTATAGATAGGAACCAACAATTAAACACAACTTAAAAGTCATCAATACAAGTAAATAAAAAAAAATAGGTAAGTAATAAAAAAAAAATAGTTTCACATTGATGAGAAATAATTAATTAGTTCGCTTTTTACGCAGTCGGGTTTTTTGATTTTTTAAATTTAACTTTTATTTTTCTTATGTTTAACTAAAAGTCTAACACTGGAAGTGCATGTCAAGAATTTAGCCTAATTTATAAAAAACAAAAAACTTTGAAAAACTTGCAAACATTTCAAAATAAAGCAATCTGCCTTAAATTTACAGTAGACTTGCTTAACTTGTACAAAGTCCTACATCATTCGAACCAAATATTTCTAAAACGTAGTAATAAAAGAGGACATAACATTTGATTGCATTTTACATATACGTAGGATTGATTTCTCTGTGAAATTTTATCATGAGGTCAGTTCTATTGAAGTTGAAAAAGAAGAAAAGGGAAATTGGTTAAAAAAAGCGGAAATAGAAATTCATGTTAGGAGTAATAAAGTTCGCAATGCTCAAAAGAGCAGAACAGCGATGTCTTCGAGCACATTTTAACTTCTTCATAACGTAGAGAGTTTTTCTATTGAGTTGAAGATAAGAAATTGGATTTCTAGAAGGAAGCATCGAGGAAATACGAAAGTAGAAAAATAACAAACGTCAAAGAGAAAGTTTTAAGCTTCTGTTTTTTCAAGTAAAGAAAAACAGATGATAAAAGCGTAAGTTTTCTGAATACATGTATAAAACGTTTTTTAGATATTTATTTCAGATACTATCGAGAGGTTTATTGCATAAAATCCTTTTAAATTTAATTCTTGAAGCGCTCTTAAAATAATAAGTCTGGATGTTTAAAAGGTAGAGCGGACATCGCTTGCGTATTTATTAGCCCCCGGTACAGTATGCTATTTCTTTCTCGCAGCTTATTTTGTGTAGTCTCCAAAAAATAACGTTACCTTACAGAAGCCAGCCGTAAAACAAAGCAGTACGATTAAATACTCTATAGCAATTTTTTAAACTTCTAAGCATCGCACATTTTCAATTTTTATACCGTCGTATTGGGAAAAAAAGTACTTTTAAATGCAATTTGTTTGAAGACAGCATCTCCATTTATTTTTGAGATATTATTTATTTATTTATTTTTTTTTTTTTTTTGTAGTTTGTAGAGCCATTTGTTTAATATTCGAAACGGAAGAACTCCATTTATGTAGAAAGTGAAAGAAAAATAGCAATTATATCTTTTTGTTGCCATTTTCACATAAAAACTGAAAAAAAAAATTATTAAAATACGTGCTATTTTGAAAAAATATAAATGAAGGATTTCTGATAAAACATGGAGCTATTAGAAACTAAATTTAATTTTAAATATCTATATTAATAATACAAACAAATGAAGGCCTGTGAATCTGTAGATAGCGATTTTTTTGTCGAGTTTTTTGAATGACGAAATCTCTTTTTTTTTTTTTTTTTGGATTTGTGTATTATTCAGCAATAGTGACGTCCTAAGCGTATTTCACTGTAGATGTTGTTTAACACTGGATCGCAAATGATGAATTCTTCAGCGGATGTGGATGACGTCACTTTATGTAAAATAAAATCGCGCATTATAAGTCTTAAAACTTAACTACAGCAGAGTCCCTATTATCAGAGTTTCCGCTTTCACCGAGTTATTTTCTTCTGATGGACTGATGGCTTCTATTATTATGAAACTGTCATTATAAATGAAGTGTTAGGTGAAGATGAAAGAGCAGCCGTAAAAAGTTAGAACTCTGATTCTGGTCAGAATGGGGGGGGGGGGAAATGGCCATATATATATTTTCTAATTATGGCCATTTTTTCTCCATTCTGACCAGAAAATCAGAGTTCTAACTTTTTACGACTGCTCTTTCATCTTCACCAAACACTTCATTTATAATGACTGTTTCATAATAATGGAAGCCATCAGAAAAAAATGATCCATTCCAAAGGTATAAGTTCGATTAACTCGGATAATCGGGATTCTACTGTATCTATATTTATATACATATATTTTTCTGTCATCGCGGGGGCGACACTAAATTCTGAAAAAGTAGAATTCCTGTTTTCTAGTTTTATTATTATTTAAAAATCCACTTCTTACAATACAAATTTGAGTTCGGGTCTATGGATATGAATTCTCCCCACAAGCAATTGTTTTTTTTTAAAGGATGTAACTATTTTCTATTGCTTATTTAATTTTTTTTAATCTAGATTTTACTTTAAATTTAAGAGCCATGGATTCTGCTTTGGATTATTTTTAAGAAGATGGAGCTGACTTCCATTGCTTCTTTATAATATATTTTTTGTTAAATCCGCTTTTCACTACAAATTTGAGCGCGGAAGCATGGATTCTGATTTCTGTGTCATTATGTATCATAATTAAGTGTAATCATAAAGCAAGAACAAAATAAAAACTTGAAAAAACCTTTGTACTATTTTATCACCAAATTATCGCAGAGAGATGCAAGAGGTACCATTCGACAGGAAATTGTGTCTACTTTTCAAATATAAATGAAAATTTTGAAATGTTGATCGTCTTCATATTAAAAAATACACCAACTTTAATTTTTCGAATGATAACAACCACTTTGGACACTATTTTTTAGTTCCTTGGATCAAAACAGCCTCGAAAAAGGTGTAGTTTATATATTTTTTCATTATAACATTTTCTTTCTTCTATTAATATTTCGAATTGAGTAAAATAAAATAAATGAAGAAAAATGTTTACTCTTCTCAATAATTTTAAGGTAACTGATTTTAAGTACTTTATTTTTGTTATAGTTTGCGTTTGTTATAGTTTATTTTTGTATTCGCTAACTATAAGTCTAAAACTGGAAGTCCATGACTGAATTTAGTCTAGTTTATTTAGAAAAGGAAAAAAATTGTATATATTTCAAAATATAGCAATCTGCTTGAAATTTACATAGAGTTGCTGTTCTCATATATGTGACTTGTGCAGAGTCCTACATCATTCGATCCAAATACTATTTCAAAAACGTAGTAATAAAAGAGCATATACATAAGGCATATACATTTGATTTCATTTTACATAGGATCGAATTTTTCTGTGAAATTTTATTATGGGATCAACTTTATTGAAGTTCGAAGAGAAGAAAATGAGACGTATATTGGCTAATATATATATATATATTTATAGAAAATAGAAATTCGTGTTAGGAGCAATGAAGTTCATAGTACTAAAAAAAAAGAACATCAGTGTTTTTGAGCCCCTTTTTAACTTCTTCATAACGTAGAGAGTTTTTCTATGGAGCTGGAGATAAAAAAATGAATTTATAGAAGAAAGCACTGAAGGAATACGAAAATAGAAAAATAACAAACGTCAAAGAGAAAGTTTTAAACTTCGGTTTTTTAAAGTAAAGAAAAACAAATGATAAACGCGTAAGTTTTCTGAATACATATATAAAACGTTTTTTAGATATTTATTTCAGATATCATCGAGAGTTTGACTGCATGAAATCCTTTTAAATTTAATTTTTGGAGCTATTTCTTAAAATAATAAACCTGGATAGCAAAATAATATATTCAAAGAAACACAGAAGGTAAACGCTGTTAAAGCACGAACAAAATAGGTGTAATGTAAATGCTTTCTATTGTTGATAGAGTTTGTATATTAAAAATGCGTATAAATAATTAAATTTTCTGAAATACTTCATTATTTTATGATTATTCCAAAATTGCTTCATTGCTATTATAATATTGTCTTCAGGACTGAAACCTTTCAATGGAGGCTTGCTTTAATTTAAATACAGTTTGGTCTGAAAATGCATGCACACATGAAGAAAGAAAGAAAAAGAATAGTAAAAACGTTAAGAAGCAATAGCATATTGACAGTAAAAGAGGAATATAGACCTCTTTTGTGTTTGACAATTTCCAAAGATGCTGAAGTTGATGACTATCAGCGTTCAAATAATACTTGCGAATGAGAACGAGAGAATGGAGCACTTTGAACATGCTATGCATATAATAGCACATACGACCTGACTAGTGCAATGCAAAAAAATAATTTTGTGTTTTAAAAGAAACTGTATGTTATAAGTAAACAGTAACAGCGAAGAAAATTAATATTTTCATCTGGAACATATACAAAACTAATGTGTACTCATGTTATGTGAAGTAAGGTAGTTCAATGTGCCTTTTTGTGTGGGGTATTTTGAACCTTTGCGAAGGATAAAACGATGCCACATGCCAACAGAAACAAACCTTAATCTATTGAAAAGTGAGATAGACTTACAGACAATTATAATAATTATAGTTCATATTATAATGCAGAATTTTTAATGAAATGCCTTATTGTTACTTTCATGAGAGACATTACAATGCTATTTAACGACCTTTCCAACAGAAATAACGAAAATGTTAACAGACTTTAAAAAAGCTTCAAGAAATAAATTATTAATCAATCCAGCAAGTTTTAGATTAAATACATGCTAAATGCATTAATTTTGGTTTTTAAAATAACAGAAAAGATGCATTTTTAGATATTTTATATTTTATCACAGGAATATGAGCATAAATTTATTGGCTAGTATAAAAGTGGATCTCGATGGTAAACTTGCTGGCTTTGCGACTTTAGGGAATCACCTTTTAACAAAAATCTAAACACTTGTTAAAATGTAAAAATGAATCTACCATTCAAGGGATCCGAATTATAAAAGAAAATTAACTGCTACAAATGATAAATTTTAGCATGAACGTAAACAGGGAACTGCAGGATAGGGCTACGGCTGCTCCTCAAATCTTTGAAAATATTGAGATACAAACTTGAAACACTAAGAGAATGTACCAAATAGGTGCACCCCCCCCCCTCCCTAACAAAATTCCTGCTTACGCAAACGAAGTTTAGAAAACCCTTCTAATAATCTGGGGGAAAAAAGAGAGAGAATGATACTACCGTTGTTCTTTTACAGACCTTCCATTATGTCAAAGTACATATGAGGACGTGAGTTTTAAAACTCGCCTTATCCAAAATTTAAAAAATCATGTTTTCTCTATCAACAACATACTCTATAGGTCAACTATTGGTAAACCTGCACCGAAAAAAACACAACAATCTGCAGAAAACCTAGTCTGTATTTTTGTCATTGTAAAATCTTAGTTAACCATGAAAACCAATGGGCGAAGTCAGAAGTTTTTCGCGATTTCCCAAAATTTGATTAGGCGAGTTTTGAAACTCACGTCCTCATTATATAAAGCAAATAAATAATTAAATAATGGAAATCGTATGTATTCAAAAAGCGGACATAATATGTAACCAAAAGATGTTCTAAAACTAAATCATTTCTAGTGCTTTAATTGCTGACTGAACAAATATAACCTTTAATCAAATATAAAATAAGATGAATGAGCATAATCTTACATATATTTAAACGACTAAATTTTAATGAAACCTACTTAAGTCGACGCATATGTAGCAATATTTGATACTAATTTATTCTCAGTTTCAATTTATGGTGTCATTGTCATTAATATTCAAATAGTTACTATGGACACACCTAAGTAACACTGTTGTTTGTCTGGAGTCTTAGACTTCTTGACTTGAATTTCATAATTGCGATGCCATTTTTGAAAGAAATGTCAACTTGCCAACGAAATAAGTGCACATTAAGTTTCCAAATCCGTTATTATTTATTATCTTTATTTTAAATATAATAAGGACAAATATTCATTAGATTAATTTTAAGGAAATTATTCTAATTGATAAATAAATCATACGAAATGTAAATTTCCAACAGGGCGAAAAATGTCCGAACCAGATTCGAACTAGAGATCTCTTGGCTGAAGCCGCCAATGCTCTACCATCTGAGCTTTCCCGGACGAATCTGATGGATATAACTCACCCAGCTAACATCATTTTTCACACAGTTGGAAATTTACATCTCATACGATTTGAAGACTAAAAAGTCCTTCCGGCCAGTGCCGGGAGGAAGAGGTAGCTTTCATATTCCTTATTTTTAAAAAGCCAACTTATATTATTCAAACACACGAAGCTCAATTAAGTGGAAACCGAATGTAGGAGATTCAATACTAATTTTTATCAATACTAAATCATTATGAATGAGAATTTCGCGAAATTAGTCAGCTTTATCCAAGCTGCTTTTATTTAAAGTCACTTATATTTGGCTGCCAAATTCGGTGATTTCTTAAAGCGCCTGCCATTTTAAGACAACATGGTAGATGAGGCTAATCAGTGAACTTGGTCGAGACCTTAGTAATTGCTGTGCACATGCTCACTCATATCGGAATCGGTTGATATATACGAGTGCTGTCGCAGGCAAAAAATCAGATTTTTCAAAATGTCACCCACTTTAGAAATTGAAATTGCTATATCTAAGCCATTTTTTAAGATAAACACAAACAAAAAATGCTCCTGAATCCTTATATCAAGGTCAAATACTTAAGAAAGAAACCTTTTTCAATTTCTAATTTTTTTGCACCTCACTTTAAATATAATTTTTTTGTAATTTAATGGCCGCCATTTTGAAACAAGATGGCTGATGAAGCTGGCCAGCGAACTTGGTCGAGATATTGATGTATACTATCCACATGCCTTCTTCCATCGAAATAGGCGAATACGTGTGGTATCGCGTGACAAATACAAGATCGTTTCAAAGTGTTAGCGATGATAGAAATTCAAAGTGCTATAATTCAACCACTTTTTAAGATATAAACAAAAAAACATATTTTCAGAAACAAAAACTGCTCCAGAATCTTTGTATCAAGGCCAAACACATAAAAAAATCTTTTTCATTTTCCAATTTTTTAATACCTCGTTTTAAATTTTAAATTACATTTTTTTTTTTAAATGGCAACCCTTTTGAAACAAGATGGCGAATGAAGCTGGCCAACGATCTCGGTCGAGACATTGGTATGTACTATTTACAGACCAAGTTACATTCAAATCGGTTCATAAATACGCCTGTTATCGCGTGACAAATATCAGGAAGTTTTAAAATGTCAGCCACAATAGAAATTCAAAATGTTATAACTCAGCCATTTTTTTAGATGTAGACGAAACAAAACCTGTTCCGGAATCTTTGTATTAAGGTCAAACACATACAAAAAAAATCTTTTTCATTTTTCAATTTTTTGGTATCTCATTTTAAATTTAATTTTTTTTTTAATTTTTTAAATTGCCACCATTTTGAAACAAGATGGCGAATGAAGCTGGTCAACGAACTCGGTTGAGTTATTTGTATGTACTATGAACACACCAAGGTACATCCAAATCGGTTCATAAATACGTCTGTTATCACGTGGCAAATATCAGGACATTTCAAAATGTCAGCCACGCTAGAAATTCAAAATGCTATAACTCAGCCATTTTTTAAGATATAGGCGAAACAAAAACTGCTCCCGAATCTTTTTATCAAGGTCAAACACATAAGAAAAAAATATTTTTTCAATTTTCAATTTTTTGGTACCACATTTCAAATTTAAATTTTTCTTAAAATTTTAAATGGCCGCCATTTTTGAACAAAATGGCGGATGAAACTGGCCAACGAACTCGTTCGAGACATTGGTCTGTACTATGTATAAACGAAGTTACATCCAAATCGGTTCATAAATACGCCTTTTATCGCGTGACAAAATTCAGGACGTTTCAAAATGTCAGCTTTGCTAGAAATTCAAAATGCTATAACTCAGCCATTTTTTGAGATATAGACAAAACAAAAACTGCTACGGAGTCTTTGTATAAAGGTCAAATACATAAGAAAAAAATATTTTTCCATTTTCAATTTTTTGGTACCACATTTCAAATTTAAAATTTTTTTAAATTTTTTAAATGGCCGCCATTTTGAAACAAAACGGCGGATGAAGCTGGCCAACGAACTCGGTCGAGACATTGGTATGTACTATGTACACACCGAATTATATCCAAATCGGTTCATAAATACGAGAGTTACAGTGTGACATAGGTCAGATATATATATATATATATATATATGGATATATATATATATATATATATATATATATCAATTTTGAACGGAGGGTGGTTTCGGGGTCTGGGGGTCATGATCGATGAAAATATACCAAAATTTTTTGAAATCGCTTTCCTCCGAACGGCTGCAATAGGTAGCTTTTTGTAAAGAAAGCTACCTAAAATGGAAAACGCTGAAAGTCCAAAAGAGGAAATTTTTCAATAGAGCGAAAAAAAGAAAAACTCCGACTTCTGGTACTTGGAACGTTTTCCACTTCACTCCTTTTGGGCTCTTAGTTCAACACTTTAAAATGTAGGTATCTAGCTTAGAGGGGGGGGGGGGGAGAAAAGCTCCTACTTCTGGTACTTACAGCGTTTTACACTTCACTCCTTTTGGCTCTTAGTTCAATACTTTAAAAGATAGGTACAGTCGTGGGAAAAAAAGTAAACACCCCTTACTAACTCTGTAAAAAAATTATCGTTGAAGATCGTTACTGGTACCACACGATTGGTAATAAAGTCTACTTTTAAATGATATATATAAAAATTGCTTAGGGGACCATCTACATATTGAAACGAGCCATAACTTTTTTTTTTCGATAGCATTACACAATTCTGACAGCATAAATGAGCTGTACACTCTTTAATTAGCCAAAAAACAAATTTTTATGCAAGTCGTACGATAAGTTTCCGAGAAATTAATTATTTTAAAACGAGCGTATTTTAGGGGCTGCATCCAAATTGAAGTTCAGTAGTCGACTGTTGACCGAGAGAGCCCCCTTCTTGATCAAGGCTTCTTAAGAGCCACTCAACCAGTCATTGAAGACTGCTAGATTACAGGATAGCGTAATAGTCCAGGCAATAGGGGATTTTATCTGGCAAAATTAATGGAAGTTCTGAAAATAGGCTTACTTTATGTTTTTTGGGTCGCTAAATCCGAATTTGTAACTTCCCACCAAAATTTCTTCCGGCAACCCCCCCAAATTTTGGTAAAATGCCCCCCATAAAGGTTTTTATTAAAAAAAATCAATTTTTTTATTGTTTTAGGGAAAAAGTATCTAGACATTCAGGAAGTAGATAAAATTTGCAACAAATTAGATACATGACATTATGACTTAGGATGAAGGGGAAGGAGGGATCTGCCTCGGAACATGTCCCGCGGTGCTGCGCGGACTAAGTTGCGCAATTCCACTTAACCACTCACACATTTACATTCGCCCTCCCATCTCCCCTCCGAACTTTCTCTATAAGGTTTACTTTAAGTTTTTTGGGTCGCTGAATCTGAATTTTTAACTTACCCCCAAAATTTAGCCCCCCGAAACCCCCCAAAATAGTTGTTTTTAACTTAAATTTCTTATTGTTTTAGGGGAAAAGCATTACAAAATTCAGAAATTAGACAAAATTTGCAACAAATAGGATAGATGACATTATGATCTAGGATGAACGGGGAGGGAGAAGGCTGCCTCTAAACATGCACTGCGGCGCTACGTGCACTAAGTTATGAAGTCTAGGCATTAGGGAATTTTACCCGGAAAAATTAATACTAGTTCTGGATTTCGACTCACTTTATGTTTTTTGGGTCGCTGAATCCGAATTTGTAACTTCCCACCAAAATTTCACACAGCAACCCCCTTAAAAAATTGATTTTTTGGAAAAATTTAGTTTTTGAGAAAAGCGCGCGGGGAATGTTCCGAGGCAGCACCTCTCTCCCCGTTTACCCTATGTCATAATGTCATATATCCTATTTGTTGCAAATTTTGTCTAGTTTCTGAATTTTGTAATGCCTTTTTCCCTAAAACAATAAGAAATTTTAGTTAAAAACAACTATTTTGGGGGGTTTCGGGGGGGGGGAAATTTTGGGGGTAAGTTAAAAATTCGGATTCAGCGACCCAAAAAGCTTAAAGTAAACCTTATAGAGAAAGTTCGGAGGGGAGATGGGAGGGCGAATGTAAACGTGTGAGTGGTTAAGTGGAATTGCGCAACTTAGTCCACGCAGCACCGCGGCGCATGTTCCGAGGCAGAACCCCCCTTCCCCTTCATCCTAAGTCATAATGTCATATATCTAATTTGCTGCAAATTTTGTCTACTTTCTGAATTTCTAGATACTTTTTCCCTAAGACAATAAAAAAATTGATTTTTTTAATAAAAACCATTTTTGGGGGGCATTTTACTAAAATTTGGGGGGGGGGGGTTGCCGGCGGAAATTTTGGTGGGAAGTTACAAATTCGGATTCAGCGACCCGAAAAACATAAAGTAAGCCTATTTCCAGAACTTCCATTAATTTTGCTAGGTAGAGTCCCTGCGGTCTCTATTGCCTGGACTATAAGAAATGTCAAAATATCTAGTCACTTCTATCATAGACCCTTAAACCATCATTTTTCCGTTTTTTAAGCATAATTTGAAAACTACTTGGAAGAAAAATGTGAAATTTTGGATTTCCTTAAAGCAGGATTTAATAAATCTAAATCCATCAAAAAAATTATAGGTTGTAATTCATAATTTTTTCGAATATTAATTTTATAATTCATAAATCATATCATAAAATTACAGTCTAACATCGTTATCCCGACACTCTAATGACCAGAAAAAAGTGTCGTCATAAGCGGAGGGTCGCGGTAACCAGAGTTAGAGAAAAATATGTTTATAAAAAGCTGTATTTTTAATTAATTTAAGACAGTTTTAAATTCACATCTGTTCTTGCAGTTTTAAGCAATAAAACATTATTATTAAACAAAATAAACAAAAACAATATTGAAAAGAATAAAAATCACATTTATGATGACTTGTTTTTTAATTGTTACATGAAATATTCATGAATTAAAGTTTGCTTATCCCTAGATGTGCTTTCTGCAATTCTTTTTTCAATATTATACAATGAATTGTAATCAATATTCGTCGTGTCAGAAATGAATTTTAGATAATTTCTGATCGTTTCAACGCAATGCTTCGGTTTTAGTCGGATGAAAAATTACGTGTAACCACAAGAAAGCATCGCTTGACCAGAACAAAAACACCGCGAGTAGGCCGATTCGTCTATCTGGAACTTAAATGTGTCATTCATAGTGTGTGGTTTTATTTATTCAGATAAGGGATTGAAGTAAACTTTTTCAGTTATCTCAATGGGTATTTTAGACACTTTTATGAAATGTTTGGCTAAGACATTTCTTACCGCTTAATTTCCGTACTTATAAGATGGATTATGAAAAATAGACAATTTTCTTAAACTGGAGTTGAAAATTATTCAATGACGTAAAATTCGGAGTTTATTTACATTAAAATCGTATACAGAAAATCGGGACTTTGAAAAACTGACGTGATAAGCGGAGTGACGTGAAAACCGGGTATCAGGATAACGAAGTCCGACTGTTGAAAAATTGCAAATTCAACGTATTTATGTTGGGTATTTTATTATTATTGCTACACCAAAAATTAGCACATTAGAAGTATAATTTCAAGAGATATTAATAAAAATATGAAAATCTAATTTAACATTAGAAGCACTAAATATTGAATGTTTATAATTCAAAAACTTATCATTCAAATGAATTGAAATTTGGTGTTTAGGCATTGTTTGAACCGAAGATTGGAAATATCTTGTTAAAATTGGATATTGCCATTGGAAAAAAGGAAATTTGGGCTCGTTTAATATGTAAATTGCCCCTAAGCAAATTTTATATACATCATTTAAAAGTGGACCTTATTTCTAATCGTTCGGTACCAGTAACTTTCTTTTACGATAATTTGTTGAGGAGTTAGTAGGGGGTGTTTACTTTTTTTTACCACGACTGCACCTAGCTTAGAGGGGGGAAAAGGAAAAACTCCTACTTCTAGTACTTACAGCGTTTTTCACTTCACTCCTTTTGGGCTGTTAGTTCAGCACCTAAAATGTAGGCACCTAGCTTCCTTTCATTTAGTGTTTGAATACCTAACATTATCATTTGTAAACATTTCTTTTATTTATATATTTAATATTTTTCACCTCGCTTAAAAAATCCCATTTTTGTAAGCAATAACAAGATGAACAAGTTGTGTAATGGCCACCTGCCGCAAAGCATCTTATCCCTGGCACTTTCAGCGTCCTCCACTTCAATTTGTGTGGCACATTCAACCATGTTAATTTTTCTACTCTCTTTTGAACTATTTCTATTACGGTTGGCACTTCAAGGGTTGTTTTGATAGTTAAGCTTGTCATTTAATACATTTTTTTGTTAAATAATCTCTATAATAATAGCCTAAGTCATGTGACTGTCATCAATAATTCCGGGCTGACCGCTTCGCTTTTTATATGCCAGGTGACCATTTTTTACATTTTTTTATTTTTCGCGTGGTAAATTAAAACAATGCTTTGATATTGAAATTAAAAGTCATGGTTTTTGGTATTATTTATTATTTTTCTTTTCTTTTTCTTAAAAAAGGGATAGAAAAGGTGAAAGTTGTGAATTTCAAATTAAAATTATGTATTTTAAATAAAAGGAGTGAAATTATTATATTTTAGATGAATTTAATGAAATATGAAAAAATGCGATTGGAAAGACAATGTTTGATGATTTATCACTTGCGCCTGGCTAGCATAAAAAGGTACTACTTAGTTATACCGTCGACTCATTTCGCCAAATTATGTAAATCGCCAAACCACTCGCCAAATTATACAAATTGACATAATTTTTATTTTAAATAGCGAAAGAACAAATAAATTAGTATAACATTAATAAACATACAAATAAAACGTCGAAATAAATATTACTTGATGAAGTAAACACGTGCAACTTGCTTAAAAACAAGCGAATATGACATTTACGATTAACCATTATTGATATTTAATCTTATAGTTTGGCGATATATTTTTGGTCGATGGGATAACCAAGTAGTACCCATAAAAATACGGAGTTCTTGATTTCTCTACTAGAAACTTCTGATTTGGCGAGTATTGAGAAAGTAAATTAAATTTTGGATAAAAGTAACGTGTACAATGCTAGGTTCTTGATTTCTCTACTTTCTGATTTATCTGAGATTTCTTGATTTCTCTACTAGAAACTTCTGATTTGGCGAAGTATTGAGAAAGTAAATTAAATTTTGGATAAAAGTAACGTGTACAATGCTTAGCACACATCTAAGGGAGACCAAACTGGTCGCCAAGGGCGGCTAGTAATAATAATAATAATAATAATAATTTTTTGGTAAATTTAAGTGTTTTTAGTTTTTAGTCCTCACTTATTTACAAATTAGAATATTTAGTTCAATTAATCTAGTGTAGTTCCATTACCTGCGATTGATTCTGTTGAGCTGATTCAGATATAGAACCAGATGCTATAATCAATAAGGTTAGCTGGGTGAATTAGATCCACCAGATACACCCGGGATAGCTCAGATGGTAGAGCATTGACGGCATCAGCCAAGAGATCCCTGGTTCGAATCCTGGTCCGGACATTTTTCGCCCAGTTGGAAATTTACATGTCATAAAATATTCGTTAGTTTGATGCATTATTATCGTGCTGATTTTGAAAAAAAAATGATTTATTAGTTTTCCATAAGCATAAAATAAAACTGTGAAATGTAAGCTATAGAAATCTCGGTCTAAAGCTTACACTGTATGTCGAATTTCAGGTCTTGATATTTTAAACTAATGTAACAGTCTGACTAGAAAAATCTATTAATTTTCAAATAATACAATAGGTATTACTATACTTTTATAATAGTTAGGCCTATCATAAAAAACAAAAAAAGAAAAATAATGATGACCGCAAATAAAGACCAGATGATTCGAATCTCTATATTTGGAAACAATTATAATGTCTAAGCATGGTGAAATTTTGCAAAAGTATGTTTCAGACCAACGTTTCCCAACCTTGTATTGGCCGCGTCCCATCGAAGCATCTGTAAAATCACAATACCCCACCCCCCTAAAAAAAAAAAACACTCCGTATCTCTTATTATTTAATCCTCTATCTCTTATTATTTAAAACGTAAACTCTATTCACATGGATATGGAGAAAGGCCTTATGAGTTCGTGAACAATAACTATCCATTCTACATTTTTTAATTTATCAAAGAGGTGAAATTTCTATTAAAAATATATGTTTTAATATAAATCTATAAATTGAATGCAGGTATATATATTCGCCTTTATGGCAAAAATAGTTTTATTGTTGTTTCTTTCCAACTAACCTCAGTTTTAAACAAAAGTGTAATATGGCCTATATTTTTTCCTCACAAAATATCTTGAAGAAACTCTTACATTTAGCATTAAAATTGATAACATTGAAACATTTTATAATTCATTTTAGAAACTTATTAGGAGTTCATCGAAAGGCTTGGGTGAGTAATTTTTTTTTCTATATATGATACATTACACAAGAAGCATTTCAAGATTCTCAACTTTATAAATTTTAAATAGCCATTATTTCTCACCAAAACATATTTATTCTGTTCTCTCTTTACATCTATTATTATTAATTGACTGGCACGGGTTGTCTTATTTCAAAATTTAAAATGTATACGTCATGAAGTATATTTATTTACTGTGTAGGAGGCCTGCACTAAAGTCATGGGTCTTTACTATTTATCCAAATACTTTTCTAATGCTATTTAAGATTTATAGGTTTTATGAAGTTGGTAGTACCTCATTTAGATATTTCAAATATTTTTTTAAGTTGAAGATTTTCAAAACAGTCAGATTTAGATATCCACTTAAATAATTTCACATATAAAAGTTCCTTTAGTGGATATAAGCACAGCGAACAGAAATACAAAGCTCATTCAATAAATAATTGAAATAGTTGTAAAAAATTGAAAATACATTATATAAACCAGAAATGTGATAGAAAGTTTCAAATAGAAAAAAAAAAAAAAAAAAGAGAAAAAAAGGTTGGGTGTGTCAAAAGTTTTGTAAAAATTGATCATATAATTATTTTGGTTTTGTTTGTATTTTGAACTTTTGATGGGGGAACATCTTTTTTAAGTTCAACGAGGAAACTTCTTTTTCATTTTTTTTTTTTTTAATTTTGCGATTGACAGCGAATGGTTGAGTAGAAAATTTGGAGTTGGCCACCGGTGGGGCGTACGCCCCACGTTGGGAAACACTGTTTTAGACCAAAGGAAATCCATTGTAAAAAAATAATAATAATATATCTCAAAAATACCACCAGACGTCACCAGCAGTTTCAATACGAGGATTAATAGAGATGATGAATGTAGTAATGGAGTGAACTAATTACAACTGACAAAATAATTTATTTTTATTAAATTACAAATGAGATTTAATGCATTGCCCTTGAATATTTTCTAAAATTGAATTCTAAGAAGTGGATTTATGGTTGCAGAAGGCAGAAACCCAGGCTTATCATATTTTATGCAGTAAAAAAGATTACCTACATCTGACAAAAACGCATATTTACAAAATGTGAATTAGTAGGAATGCTTTTTTATCGTTTAAATTACTTTTTCTTTACCGCTTTATGTAACCTGTCTAAAATCTTTAAATCTACATTATGGTTGTACTAGAAAGATAGCCCGTCAAAAATGACGGAAAATGACATATAAAAATATATAGAACACATGTGTAAGAATACGAGTTTTTCTCACTTCTTCCGCAGAAGTGATAGATGAAAATAACCCATTTAAAATAATAAACACATTTATTAAAAACTATGCACAGTAGTAGACCGCAAATTCACACTGCTTGGTTCCAAGTGTTGTTAGGATTTGAGGCTTTTTGCAGATTACAGGTCAAGTCTATTCAACCTTTATTTACAATTTTTTAAATTCATATTTTGAACAATTTAGATTGTTAATTCTTAAAAATAAATAAGTTACACATTTAAACATATAAGTAGGGTAAAATTAAACTATATTATATAAACTTATAAAAACTATTTGATAATTTTTGATAACTCATTGATAATTTTTAGATGAAAGAATCTGGTAAGTTTTGTTAACAAACTAGCAGGCTTCGCCCGCTACGCTGGTCTGTTTATCCAAAGGAACCTTGAGTTAAACGAAATGTATCAGCGAATTCGACCTTCTGATTTAAAGCAATATGGACATTTACCTGGAGTGTCGTTTCCCATTGCTGAAACGATATGGACGCCATTGTACTATTATATTTTCTAACGTGATTTCTAAACGTGACGTCTAAATTTTTAGCTGTTAAGGTCCAACTCTTTAGTTGATCAATCACAGTAGGATTTGGTGTAGAATGATAGAACTGATTATAGAACTTTCCACCTTATCTCTATAACTAAGCAATGTAGAACGTTATGGTATATACTAAAATTCTGCCTGAAACATTATCTAACTATCAGTGCAATTCCTATCGAAATCCATTCGGCAGAATCTTCTAAAAAGTCTAATTTTTCATAATCGGGTATGTCTGATTATATAATTTTAAACAATTCTACATAATTCTATGTCTAAGCAACTTAGAACGATATGTTATATACTAAAATCTTCACTGAAAAATTATCTAAATAACATTTTAAGTCTCATCAAAATCCGTCCTGTAGAACGCAAGTTATATGCAGCCGGAACGAAATTCCCATTTGCATTCTATGGGTCAATATCTGAAAACTGGACAATTTCACTCCAGAATTTTTATTTTATTGAATTAATGTACCAACTTCCAAATACAATTATATACTATGATACATGTTTTGTCATTTGAATGCTGGTAGTGTTTTGAGATCAAAGATGTATATTTAATGCGTAGGATAAACTTTTATGGAAGAAAGCGTCTGTTAACACCATAATCAGTGTCTAATAATTGGGACTGAGGTGATGTTTTTCTCTTAAAAGCTGCACAGCCATTTTGTTGAATCATTTTGTCCACATGTAAATTATTAAATATGCCATGTGACATTTGTATGTTACGTAAGTAAAGTTGCAATAAATTTTTTGTTTATAAATAAAAAGTTAAATAGGGAGACATGAATGATGCTATAAAAAAATACTCATCCCTATTCAGAACAAAAACTAAATATTTCTAAATATGAAACAAAGAGAAAAACAACTTACCTTCATCCATGGTGGCTAGTTGAACTTTAGTTGCTGTTGCAGTGGAAATGATCCTGCCAATGTCACCTAGTATCTGTTAACCTAAATCTGTGTTTAGAGGGACTGAGATGATGGTCAACCTCAGGGACAAATATATTTACTACAATATTTTACTATAAAATCTATACTAAGAAAGGATAATTATATTTTCCCATACTGTATATATATAGGTATAAATATATAATATCAAAAGTTAATAATATATATAGAAATGTTTACAGTATACATTTAATATTGGATATTTGTACCTGGGGACAGGGACTGAAATGATGACTTCGCTTGTTTAAAGCTTAAAACTAATTATTTACACATAGTATGTCCATTTATCATTGGTAATTGATATAACAAATGTTACAATATATTACGTTTTTCAGTTTTGTTTTAGTATAATTAATGAAATATTATTGGCAGTGGACGCAAATTGTCCAATTTTCAGATATTGACCCCTATATACATAGCAGAAGTAGAAGTAGATAGATAAGAATACTGATGCGTAAAATTTATGAAACTGCAAGTTATTTCTCGTTGTCTCTGATGAATAATTTTAAAAATATTTCATTCGGCGAGTATTGAGATTTATTTACGTTCGTGATTACAACAACGTATTTAATTTTGTACCAAAATATTCTCATTAAAATGAGACAATTTGGTGTGGATTCCGATCACAGAATTTTTCTCATCTCTTTTTTTAAATTATTTAAAGAAGAGGTATTTTACAACCTGAGTGCCAGCTTGAAGCTATATACCAGTTAATTTATTGTGTATTATCCGTGCCCGTGTTATATATTACAGGCTCCATGCTTCAATCTAAAAGATCAATATTTTTACGTTATACCAACACCATTGTCGTCAAGCATAATAGTTGGGACCAAACAAAGCATTTGAGAAAAAATAACATTGTTGGCGCGAAAAAATATAAAATTCCCAAATTACAGAGTTTTGAGAACTATTTTATTAATTCAATACAAATATGAATTACTGAAAGTACTGAAAATAACAGTACAAATAAATCTACCCTATATATATAAAATCCTAATGAAACGAATTTATGAAACGAATATATGAAACGCCTGAAATGTATCGATTCTTTGAATCGACTGATTAAACAACTGATTTAGTTTCACGGCGATTTCTCCTAAAATATGGAATACTTTGCGATGAAATTAACACCAAAAATCCTTGTTGATCCACAGATCTCAAAACTGGTACTAAAATTTTTAAATTCGAATTAGTTTTGGAAATATTAATTTTTTTCTAATTTTAAATACATTTTTTCTAATGATGACAACTCAAATTTTAATCATAACAGAAATTTTTTTTTTATAATTCAGAAAAGGTTACTATTTTAAATTAATTTAGCGCCAGTTGGGCCTCCTTTAAATCTATGCTAAGAATAATGCTTTTTTTTTGTATTTCGTTATCATTTTATTAAATACAAAACTTTCATTTAAAAATGAAACATTTAAATTGATTGCTTTCACTTCTTTTTTTAAAAAAACAAACAAAACGAAAAGAAAAATATTAGGCACAGATGTCATATACGCACCGGGGTACCTAATTGGCGCACAAATGGCATTATTTTGATAGACATGGTAACCCGGCTATTGTTGTTTATTTAATAATAAATGCATATTTACTTTTATTTCTTTTTTAAATTTATATAAATTATTTTGTTCTATAGTAATTAATTTTTTTTTTTGCTATTTCCTTTTGAAAATAATAGAAAATAATTAAAAAATACGGTACAATGTAGTAGTTATTCCGTCACCCAATTTCGCAAATTATCAAATCGCCAAACCACTCGCCAAATTGTACAGATTTACAAAATTTTTATTTTAAATAACGAAAGAACAAATAAATTAGTATAACATTAATAAATATAAAAATAAAACGTCGAAATAAAAGTCACTTGATGACGTAAACACGTGTAACTTGCTAAAAGTCAAGTGAATGTGACATTTACGATCAAGCATTATTGACATTTAATCTTATAGTTCGCGATAGATTTTTTGTCGACGGGATAACTAAGTAGTACCAAAAATACATATGTAACTGGTATTCGAAAACGAGGCTTTCGCCAAATTTTCGTAAAAAAAAAAAAAAAAAAAAAAAAAAAAAAAAAAAAAAAAAAAAAAAATCGTGCCAAACATGCACGTATATGACATCTGGCGAAATATTAAATTATGTAACAAACCATGACATTTAATTTCAACTTCAAATCAATGTTTTAATTTACCACTCGAACAATAAAAAAAATGCTAACTGGCGAGTTGAAAAAAAGATACTGGCGAGATTTGCACCCAGCTTTTTTTCTTTCGGCACAGATGTCATATACGGCCCCATATTGGCGCGATTTTTTTCGGACGCCAATGTCATATACGCAACGGGTACTTAACTGGCGCCAAAGTATCGTTATTTTGCTTGATATGGTAAGCCGGATGTTGTTGTTTATGCTGTTGATGCGTTCCCCAAATTGGCGTTGGAAAAAAATCGCGCCAATATGACATTTGTTCCAAACTTTCATATGAAAGGAGAAGGGATCAGATCGTATTTGTTGATGGCATTTGATGACTTGAACTATTATAATATAGATGAAATGATGGGGATAGAATAATATTCGGCGACTTATCACCTGTGCCTGGATAACATTAAAGTATCAAAATGGCACCTAGAGTATAAAAAGCAAAGTGTTCCGTCCGGAACTGTTGATGATAGTCACATGATTTAGGCTATTGATATAGAGATTGTTTTAAAATATCGGTTGACAAAGACTCTGAATGCTTAATTCATTTTATTTTAGCTTCTTTTCAAATGTTTAACTGATCCTCTTTAATCAAAAACAAAAACAACCATTGGATGTCTTATCAGCAACTGATTCTCCAATATTTTTTTGCAATCAAAGGGAATTGAATGGAAACCCGTTTACAGGGAGATCTGCACAGCTTTTTCAGTATAATTTAATCTTCTCTAAAATTTTTAAAACCCATTAGATTTTTAGATTTTCAGATTCTGCGGCGTCTGAACGGGGGTTGGCGAGCGTAGCTTGCAGGGGGCAGAGCCCCCTAGTATGATACAATAAAATATTTTTTCAAAAATTTAAACTACACGCATGAAGTTGTAAGGGTTTCTTATCATTCCAAGAACATTTCCATTTTTGAATCAGCATAACTTAATTTAGATAAATGACGTCTTTATGTTAAATAAATTGTATAAATATTGAATAAAAAAATGCACGCGTATATAAAATAATACCGTGAACAAGTTGTCAAAAAATAAGTTGTCAAATTTCCTTCTCCTCCAAGGTCCCTATACTGCAAAAGTACCAAAAAATCTCTGCACGTTCAGGATTGAAATAAATGGCGTAATAGCATACATTTTGGTATGATGTTGGTGTAACGTAAAAGTAGCAAAAGGTCTCCAAAAAACTTTGTCTCAAATTACGCCAACTCTTTGAAAAATCGACCATGGATTAGGTCCGCTTTAAAAACACAGAATCAAGTTAAACCTTTTTTTTTTTTTTTAAGTGAATTATACACCAAACCACGCGCCCGGTAATCCGGCCCGCTACGCCAATTGTCTGCCGACTCGATTACGTAATTTATCTCCTTAAATTAATGCATACTTTACAAACTACACCTACTTTCCAGTTTTCCTGATTTTTTGATCAATGGTTACAGTTAGATGCAAATATGTTTATCACTGTCGTGATAATTTAGTTTGATCTACGAATTATTATAATACTCAATATTAGCAATATTTCTGATATTATAAACAGTCCTAGGAGCGGCGTTATTTTGGCCACTATTAATTTTTTTTTACTTGTTCCCGTGAAAGGTTGCTTCTACGATCTCAAAAGAAAGCGGTACTTTTATGTTAGACGGCCGCATGTGATAAATGAAAAACTATTGTTCCCATCGTCCTTCATTGTTCCAAAAAGGACTGACTGATTTTAAAATTCGATAACTTGTAAACGGTGACAGATATTTAAAAAATTCTTGCAGGAGGGTTATGCATAAGGTCAAAAGTTTTTTTACGGTGATTTTCAATTTTAGTTCGATTTACAAACAATAGATGGCGCTGCGATCAATATGCGCTAAATTCAGGCTCGATTTTTGGTACTTCGTGGCCCGGATAATACATTTCCATCTCCTTTTTCCGCATGGAGCAAGAAAAAGGACCAAAAATCGAGCCTGTATTTAGCGACTATTGCTTACAGCGCCATCTGTTGTTTGTAATTCGAACTAAATTCGAAAATCACTGTAATAAAACTTTTGACTTTATGCATAAACCTCCTGCAAGAAATTTTTAAATATCTGTCACCGTTTGCAAGTTATTGAATTTTAAAATCAGTCAGTCCTTTTTGGGACACCCGGTATATAAAAGCCGTTCTCTGTGTGTATGTCCTTTATACAAATCTTCAATTTTTGACCGATTTGCACGAAACTCTATGTAGATACGTTTTAAAACATGGAAAAGATCACTGTCTACTTTATTAAATTAAATTAAATTATCAGACCACTATTTATCCCTTTTTTCTACCACTTCCATAATTTAACATTATAGAAATATCTCTTTTTTAATTCAAACGTTTCTTTCCTGTTGCCAAACCCTAAAAAATGACACAATAATGTGAAAAAAATAAGGATTACGCGTGTATTTTGTTTCTATTTGCCAATAAAAATTCAGATTTTCTTGCTATATTTTTGCGTGTTTGATATTGACGTCATTCTAAACAGAAAATTTACATTTTTTGTACATAAAATAAAAACTTTAACTATAAGAGCGGGAAAATAACGTAGCACCTCAATTTGAATGTTTTTCTTTTTAATTAAAGCATCAATTTTAATACAAGCAGTCAAATTTCACGAAAACGATTCAAGAAAAAGAAAAAAAAAAGGCTAGATATGACGTCACATTCTATCAAATCTTTTCAACGCGTAATCAAACTCATTGTAAACATATGGCTCCTATATTTTGCTTACTACTTCGATTCTATACTACAGCCATATCTTAAACGTTATCGCTAAGTGTTGTATTGGTTTAGATTCAGTGCTAACATTTTCTATGATTTATAGCAAAGAGAAAGCGGTTATTTATATTTTCAAAAAAAATCTTGACAGATGTCTTGATTTAAAATTTATGGAAAATGACATCATTTCATCTAATCATTGTAGATTTAATTTCAATAAAATTTCAATTTTTCCAAATAAAAGTTTAGTAACTACTACCTCATTTGGATGTATTTTTTTGCATTTTCCCCCGTATTGTGAAGATATTGTATACTTCTGTTACGCGCTCCAAAGAAAACATGTATTTTAATTTTAAAAGTTAAAAAAAATTACCACAATATGTCAAAAGAACATCTTTTTTCTGAATTTAAATTTCGCGAGTTCCAAAATTAAAACTAAAGATGTGAGTTTTTTCATAAACTTCAAGTTAAGGCTGTTCATAAAGTTAAGGTGGTTCTCAAATTTAAAGGAACTAATTTCTGACATATTTTTTAATTAATTTTTGTTCGGAAACGCATGAAATTGACAGGAGTTCTTATTTAGAAACTACGTAATCGAAAGATAGTTTCCATTTGTTGGTAAAGGTATAAGATCTTTCAGTTGGTCTTTTGAACTGAATTTCGGACGTAACAGTGCAATAAAGGATAAAAACCGGCCGTCACGCAACCACAATTGCTCATAACTCGATAAGTAATTTATTTATGAAAAAAGGAAAAACTCATTTCAATTCCAAATCGCTTTAATAGGCAGGCCTACAAATTTTAAGCCTTTACGTTTAATAAGTCAGAAAATGTGTCAGAAAGTTTCGTGATGTTGAGCAGGGAATTGGAGAAGCACCTTAAGCATTTGCAGGTTAGTATTTTGTAATCAAGTTGCATGCCAAATAGTCGCTTAAAACATAAGTCATTCTATATTGTTTCAAACAAAGGTGCATGCCATAATAGGTGTCAGGCACACTCATTAAAATATGAATACCCTAGCGCACAGCCCCATTACCGAAGATAAACCCGTCAATATACTTAGAGATAAAAATAGTTCTGCATTTTTCATTCAGCTAATAAGACTAATCCTTCATAATTGGGTTCACATGATTATATAACATTCCCCTATAATTCTATGACTAAACGGAAAACAATTTGTTAGGCACTAAAATCTTCCCTAAAAAACTAATAGTGCAAGTCGCATGGAAATCCGTTCTGAAGAATTCAAGTTATATGCACCCGGAACGAAATTCCCATTTGAATTTTATATATTTATCAGGTTATTTTGAATAGTTTGATTTGATATCTGTTAAATTCGTGTTTTATTTTATTTTATTTTTGGCGGTTTAATTTCGTTTGCCAATTTAGTTATTTAATATTACGCGAAAGCAAATAAATTCTGAATTATTTACAATGTTTTTGAACAATTGAGTTAATCTTTTGTATTTGGGTTGCAAGCATATTTAAAAAATATGCATGCTTAAAAATTATTTTAAAACCCATAAATAATTCGTAAATTGAGATAAACATTACAAATAAATATCACTGAAAGTACTTTTGTTTTCTATAATACGTTGGAACAATCAAATGTACAATGTTTAGACGTTAAACTGCAGTAAAAGGGAAATTTGTTGTGTTAGGTTGTTGCCCCCGAAGATATGATACCAGCGTTACTCATAGACATGTCTTTTCTTTATACTATTGCATTAAGTGTAAACAAGTTCATCTTCCGTAATCGGGTTGCACTCAACTTTAAAAATATCCATGCTTAAAAATTACTTTAAAATCCATTAAAATCAGAAAACTGGGGTACAATATTCAATCAAATTTCATTTGAGAGAACTTTTTTCTATTCGACATTGTAAAAAATGAAATTGTGTGATGTTTAATAGTTAGAGAAATTGCAGTAAAGGCGCATTTTATGGGTTACTATTTATGGGGCACAATTTATGGACACTGACATAGTGTTTTTACTTTATAATGTATATATTACTATACAAACGAGAATTTCACTAAGTACTGTGCGATTTGGAGGATTTTTTTTTCGTATTGTCAGGAAAATCACATATTTTCTCTTACACCAGCCAAAGAAAACGTGCATTCTGTTATTAAAACTCAGGGATTTTACTATAGTTGCAAGACGCCATGTTTTTTTATTGTCTTTATAACGATTTGTGGATGGGAATGCACAAATTTTAGTTATTGTGATTGCCGTATTATTTCGTTTTAATTTATTTTACCTGGAAGGCTTCTTATAATTGACACGGGCGAAGCCGGGTAGTTCTGCTAGTTTAAAATATAAACCTTTCACTCATTTCATTTAAAATACATACATGTAAGATACACATGTTACATACCTTTAAAATATTGGCCTTTCACCCATTTCATTAAATATACAA
Source organism: Maratus speciosus (assembly GCA_963932465.1). Classification (NCBI taxonomy): domain Eukaryota; kingdom Metazoa; phylum Arthropoda; class Arachnida; order Araneae; family Salticidae; genus Maratus; species Maratus speciosus. The sequence continues at coordinate 347,404,182 of OZ010790.1, forward strand.
AAGAATAAAAATAACAAATAATTCATTATATAATCAACAAATTTCATGAAATATACAAAAGAATAAAAATAACAAATAATACTATAAACTAAAACATTCTATTAAATAATCAAAGGATTGTTTTTTATTTACACATGGTAAAAAATAAAATATGCTAGTGTCGAGAATAAAAATGCTATTGGCGAGATTTGCGACCCGCTAAATTAAAAGTAGAGAGAAAAAAAAAAAAAAACCTAGTCGCGTTGCGGGTTTCTACGATATTTTTAAGGGAAATCTAAACTGAAAAAATTTGTAAGGAAATTGTGACAGTAAAAAAAAAAAAAAAAAAGACCACTCTGACGTCTAGATTAGTGATTTACAGTCAAGTTTGGTGTCAAATATCAGTCAGGAATTGTTTAATTGTACACTTTTACGAATATGTCCCCCAAAATCGACGATAGTTGATCAAATAGCAAAGCTTTCATCTGAGATCTGCCATAAACGGGTTCGCCTGATTACAGAATTTTCAGTACTTTTCCAGCATAGGAGTCTTGGCGCTTTTTTTTAAGTTTGGCGCAATTCGAGCTTCAGAAAGTGAGATTTGTAGCCATGTGATATGAACAGCTATGAAAACAAATATAATGAACATTTTTGCTTTTTTACATATGTATTCATATAGTATATATACTTTTTAATTATACATATTATTGTTGTTGTTATTCATATACAATTTACTTCTGTTGTTATATAAAAAGAGATAAATGTCTTCTTTATAGTAAATAAATTCTATAATTATTGAACAGAAAGTATGCGTAAAAACTTTCCGTCTCTCGCCAAGCCAATTTTCTCTATCTTGCCAAGAGGAATTCCTTGGCATCCATCCTTGCCAATATTGAAAATTACCGAAATTTTCTCCCATTGCTCTATAACTAAGCAATGTAGAAAAATATACTATATACCAACTATTAAATAACACTAAGCCCTAATTCGATTCCTAAGCAACGTAGAATGACGCGTTATAAACTAAAACCTTCCCCGAAAATTTACTCATCTAACGGTGCAAATTCAGCAGAACTCGAGTTATAAGCAGCCGGAACGGAATTTCCATTTGTATTATATATATATATATATATATAACCATTAAATAAACATTACCGACCACCAACAAAATTTGTGATATTATGAATGAAATGACAATAATACAGTGTCCCCCAACATACTTAACATGGATACCAAAAACATAGTATATACCAGTTGTTATGTATGAAATATAGTCCCTTGTACTATATTACAAGTATTAATATGGAAGAAAAAAAGAAAAATATGGATACTGATAAAAATAATTGAAAAGCTTACTAAACTAGCAGAACTACCCGGCTTCACCCGTGCCAATTATAAAGATCTTTCCAGGTTAAAAAAAAAAAAAAAAATCAAACGAAATAATACGGCAATCACAATAATTGAAATTTGTGCATTCCCATCCAAAAATCGTTAAAAAGACAACCAGAAAACATGACGTTATTGTCTCACAACGATAGTAAAACCCCTGAGCTGAGCTTTAATAACAGAATTCGCGTTTCTTTGACGGGTGTAAAAGAAAATATGTAACTTTTCTGACAATACGAAAAAAAAAAAAATCCACCAAATCGCGCAGCATTTAGTGAAATTCTCGTTCGCATGGCATATATCTACATTATAAACTAAAAACACTATGTCAGCTCCCATAAATTGTGCCCCATACTTTGCAACCCATAAATTGTGCCTTTACTGCAATTTTTCTAACTTCTAAGCACCACATAATTTCATTTTTTACAATGTCGAATACAAAAAGTTCTTTCAAATGAAATTTGTTCAAAAAGTGTATCTCAATTTTCTGATTTTTAATGGATTTTAAAGTAATTTTCAAGCATGGATATTTTTAAAGGTGCGTGCAACCCGATTACTCTTAATGCAATAGTATAAATAAAAGACATGTCTATGTATAACGCTGGTATCATATTTTCAGTGGCAGCAACCTTACACAACAATAGATTTCCCTTTTACTGCACGTTAACCTCTAAACATTCGATTGCTCCAACCTCTTGCAGAAAACAAAAGTCATTTCAGTAATATTTATTTATAATGTTTATCTCAATTTACAGATTTTTTATGGATTTTAAATTAATTTTCAAGCATGAATATTTTTTGAATATGCTTCCAACCCAATTACAAAATATTAACTTAATTGCTCAAAAACATTGTAAATAATTCATAATTTGTTTGTTTTCCTTTAATATTCAATAACTAAATTGGCAAACGAAATTAAAACGCCAAAAATAAAATAAAATAAAACACGAATTTAACAGATATCAAATCAAACTTCTTAAAATAATCTAATCTAATAAGTATATAAAATGCAAATGGGGACTTCGTTCCGGGTGCATATAACTTGAGTTCTTCAGAACGGATTTCCATGCGACTTGCACTATTAGTTTTTCAGGGAAGATTTTAGTGAGTAACATATTGTTTGCCGTTGCTTAGTCATAGAATTATAGGGAAAAGTTATATAATCATGTGAACCCAATTATGAAGGATTAGTCTTATTACCTGAATGAAAAATGCAGGCCTATTTTCATCTGTTTAAGTGCTGACGGGTTAATCTTCAGTAATCAGGCTGTGCGCCAGTTGGCGTATTCGTATTTTAATGAGTGTGCCTCACACCTATTATGACATGCACTTTTGTTTAAAACAATATATCATGGCTTATGTTTTAAGCGAATATCTGGCATGCAACTCGATTACAAAATACTAACCTGCAATAACGCTTAAGGTGGTTCTACAGTTCCCTGCTCAACAACGCGAATCTTTCTGACACATTTAATGACTCATTAGAGGTAAAGGCTTAAAATTTGTGTGAGTGACTATTGTAGCGATTTGGAATTGAAATGAGTTTTCCATTTTTTTGATAAATAAATTACTTATTGCGTTATGAGCAATTGTGGTCACATTACGACCGATTTTTCTCCTTTATCGCGGTGCTGCGTCTGAAATTCAGTTCAAAACACAAGCTGAAAGATCTTATACCTTTACCAAAAAATTCACTTTACGTCTACTAATTATAAGCTTTAATTAAAGTATTACATCAAGAGGGTTTCCACTCTAAATAAAACATCACTCTTAAACGTAATCTTAAATTTTTCATTAATAGAAATTAAATCACAATGATTTGATGAAATGATGTTATTTTCCATTAATTTTAAATCGTGGCATTAATCAAGAATTTTTTTGAAAAAGGAAATAACTTCTCTCTTTTTACTATAAATCACAGAAAATGTTAGCACTGAATCTAAACCTATACAACACTTAGCTATAACGTATAGCTATAAGATACAATCGAAGTAGAAAACGAAATATAGGAGCCATTTATTTAAAGTGAGTTTGACTACACGTTGAAAAGATTTGATAGAATGTGACGTCATATCTAGTTTTTAGGTAGCTTTCATTACAAAAAGCTACCTATTGCAGCCGTTCGGAGGAAAACGATTTAAAAAAAAATTTGATGTGTACATAAAACATACCAATGTCTCGACCGAGTTCGTTGGCCAGCTTCATCCACCATCTTGTTTCAAAAAGGCGGCCATTTAATTTTTTTTTTTATTTGAAATGTGGTACCAAAAAATTGAAAATGGAAAAATATTTTTTTCTTATGTGTTTGACCTTGATACAAAGATTCCGGAGCAGTTTTTGTTTCCTCTATATCTTAAAAAATGGCTGAGTTATAGCACTTTGAATTTCTAGCGTGGCTGACATTTTGAAACGTCCTGATTTTTGTCACACGATAACAGGCGTATTTATGAACCGATATGGATGTACCTTGGTGTGTACATAGTACATACCAATGTCTCCTTCGAGTTCGTTGGCCAACTTCATTCGCCATCTTGTTTCAAAAGCGAACATTTAATTTTTTTTTTTATTTAAAATTTAATATGAGGTATCTAAAAATTGGAAAATGAAAAAGATTTTTTTTATGTATTTGACCTTGATGTAAAGATTCCGGAGCAGTTTTTGTTTCGTCTCTATCTTAAAAAATGGTCGAGTTATAGCACTTTGAATTTCTAGCATGGCTGACATTTTTAAACGATCTGATATTTGTCACGCTATAACACACGTATTTATTAACCTATTTGGATGTAAGAAGGCATGTGAATAGAATATAGCAATGTCTCGACCAAGTTCGCTGGCCAGCTTCATCCGCCATCTTGTTTCAAAATGGCGGCCATTAAATTAAAAAAAAATTATATTTAAAGTGAGGTGCAAAAAAATTAGATATTGAAAAAGGTTTCTTTCATAAGTATTTGACCTTGATATAAGGATTCCGGAGCATTTTTTCTTTTTTCTTTATCTTAAAAAATGACTCAGATATAGCAGTTTGAATTTCTTTATGTGGGTGACATGTTGAAAAATCTGATTTTTTGCCTGCGACAGCACTCGTATATATCAACCGATTCCGATGTGAGTGAGCATGTGCACAGGAATTACTAAGGTCTCGACCAAGTTCACTGGTTAGCCTCATCCACCATGTTGTCTTAAAATGTCAGGCACTTCAAGATATCTCCGAATTTGGCAACCAAATATAAGTTACTTTAAATAAAAGCAGCTTGAATAAAGCTGACTAATTTCGCGAAATTCTCATTCATAATGATTTAGTATTGATAAAAATTAATATTGAATCTTCTATAATCGGTTTCCACTAAATTCAGCTTCGTGTGTTTGAATAACATAAGCTAGCTTTTTGAAAATAAGGAATAAGAAAGCTACCTCTTCCTCCCGGCACTGGCCGGAAGGACTTTTTTTTTTCTTTTCGTAAATTGTTTTGATGAAATTTGACTGTTTGTATTAAAATAGATGTTTTAATTTAAGAGAAAACATTCAAGTTAAAGTGCTACGTCATTTTACCGCTCTTATAGTTAGTTTTTATTTTATATATAAAAAAAATTGCATTTTCTGTTTAGAATGACGTCAATTTCAAAAATTCAAAAATATAGCACGAAAATCTGAATTTTTATTGGCAAAAAAATCTAAAATACACGCGCTATCGTTATTTTTTTGACATTATTGTGTCATTTTTTAGGGTGTGGCAACAGGAAAGAAACGATTTATTTACAAAATTTAAAAAGAGATATTTCTGTAATGTTAAATTATGGAAGGTTGTAAAAAAAAAGCAGTAAATAGTAGTCTGATGATTTTTTTAAAGTATACAGTGATCTTTTACACGTTCTAAAACGTATGTACATCAAGTTTCGTGTAAATCGGTCAAAAATTGAAGATTTGTATAAAGGACATACATACAGAGAACGGCTTTTATATATATAGATTACGTTATCAAGAGTACAGAATTCAATTATATAAGCAAAATAGTCGTCTTCTGTGAGAAAAAAAGCTAAAAGCTGAACATTTTTTTCCTCTGTACTCAAACGACTACATGACCAAAAGAAATAGATTCAAGATGAAAACAGAATAATATTAAATGCCATGAAATGGAAAAATCAATACAACCTTTTAAATGCTTTATTTATAGCAATGAAATATAGTAATATTACACAGCATAGCTAATATAATCCCATTTTTATTTAATCCAAATACACTGCTGCACATGGTATCTATTACCGCTATAATTTTAAGGTTATTAGTGCAGTTGTGTTAACACAGATATTAATACCAAATGGTTGCAGTTAATTCACTTTGAAATATCGTGATAAATGCAAATAAATAATATAAATAGAAGATAATTACAATATTAGTATTTAAAATACTTATTAACACTTTTAAATTTTCTTAACTAAAGTAAAAAATCTCAAAACTCTTAATTTACAATATCGCGAATAATCAGCGTTAGTGCCACCTAGTGTTGAATATTGAAATATTACACTATTAGAAGCCATAGACAAAATGCAAATTAAATTTTGGTGCTGCCATCTATTATGATAAAATAAAACTATTATGATCTAATTACATAAGGGTAACCGAATTGAAGCTAATGCTTTCAAATATTACCATCTGCTTTACCCAACATATAATAAATAATGTTATATATCATTATTCACAAAAATATTAAATAAAAATAAATGTTAATAGATTAACCACAATTATTTTTCTTAAAATACAATGCAACATAAATACAAAATAACATATTTATAACGAAATTTAACTCTAACAGATGTAATAAAAAGTTATTCGAATATAAATAGCATATAATGCATACAATATATTCTGCATCCACACCCAATTAATCTATACGGAGAATTTAAATAATTTTATAACATTGATAATATTATATAGCAATATGCTAAAACATATAACATAAATTATATATAATAAATATATATAAATATGACATTTAAAAAAATTAAAATTACAATTAAACATAAAAAAAAATTAATTAATAAAATGAACAGGAAAAGAAAAATGGATGTTTGTAGAACTTAGTCAGAATCTTCAATTCCCAAATGGCTAAAGTTCACAAATAAAGTGTGTGGTTTATTTTCATGAATATGAATTTGGGACTACCAGACACAGAAAACAGAGAATTAGTCATTGAACACTAAGTTCAAAATGAATCAAGATTAAAAAGGATAGAGGAATAATAAAAACTAATAACTAAATTTTAATACATGCTGTCATAGCAATAGTTATATCAAACAAACTTATTATGCATATTATTCTCTAGAAACATGGTATACTATTAGAAATTAATATGATATTGTCCTGAGTAGATTAAAAATGAAATACAAGTTAATCGTTGACTTTATTAAATATTAATGAAGCTGAATAAATTTAATATTAATTGAAATATAAATATAAATAAAACTTCACCATTATACATATAAAAGCATCGAATCAACATCCATAATAAAATGTGTATTAGCAATGTAGTTATAAATTAAATGCCCCATTTTTTTAAAATAAATTAACCATTGCGCATTATCCAGACAACGCCACGCTCCTTCGTACTCTAACATCTACCCAATATATATATATATATATAAGTAGAAGTAGATTACTCCAAAAATGCTGTCGCACACTTGAAAAATCACCATTATTGTGAACATTGCTCAGGCCGATGCCACGCTTATGCCTTTTTGGCTTAAAATGAAATTGTTTGGCGACAAAGTCAAATTCGTAAATAAACATACATGTAACTCACAAGTACCGTTATTTTTATAATTGCATATGCAAGTTTCTTCTGCAAGCCACATGATGGATAAATTGGATAAGAAAAAAAACTGGATTCAAACCTAAAAGTTCCATTTGAAGTCAACCCAAAAACCTTCCAAAACCCGGGTTCGGGTCGAGTTTCGGATTGAGTTCAACTAAAACTTTCAGGTCCGGGTTGCCTGTCGACGGAAATTATTTTGTCATGCTCGGATCAGGTTATGGTTCTTTGGAATATTTTTGTCAGGTTAAAATTTGGTTCGGGTTAAGGTTGACTTCAAATGGAATTTTTAGGTTCTGGTCATGTTGCGTGACCACGGAAATTAATTTTCCTGGCTCCCATCCGGTTATGGCTATTTGAAATATTTTTGTCGGGTTTAGATTTGATTCGTGTTTTTTCAAATGGAGTTTTTATGCTCGGGTCGTTTTGCGTGTCTACGGAAATTATTTTGTCTTGCTCGTATAGGATTATTGATCTTTGGAATATTTTTGACGGGTTCAAATGACGGTTTTTTTTTTTAAATGAAATTTTAGGTTCGGGTTGGGGTGCGTGTCCACGGAAATTATTTATCTTGCTCGGATCGGGTTATGGTTCAATGGAATATTTTTGGCGGGTTCAGATTTGGTTCTCGTCACATTTCGGGTTTTTTCAAATAGAATTTTTAGGGTCGTGTCGGGTAACATGTCCACGGAAATTATTATATCTTGCTCCGATCGGTTATGGTTTATTGGAATATTTTGGTCGGGTTCAGATTGCAAGTTTTTTTCAAATAGTATTTTTAGGTTCGGGTCGGGTCGCATGTCCTCAGAAATTATTTTGTCTTGCTCGGATCGGTTATAGTTCATTGGAATATTTTTGTCGGGTACAGATTTGTTTCGGTTCAGATTCCGGGTTTTTTTTCAAATGGAAGTTTTAGGTTCGTGTCGGGTTACATGTCCAAGGAAATTATTTTGTGTTGCTCGGATCCGTTTATGGTTTTTTCGAATAATTTTGTCGGGTTAGATTTGGTTCGCGACAAATTTCGGGGTTTTTTTTCAAATTGAATTTTTAGGTTCTGTTTGGGTTGCATGTCATCAGAAAGGATTTTGCCTTGCTCGGAACGGTTATGGTTCATTGGAATATTTTTTTCGGGTTTTTTTTCAAATAGATTTTTAGGTTCGGGTCGGGTTGTATGTCCTCAAAAATTATTTGATCTTACTCGGATCGTTTACGGTTCATTGGAATATTTTGTTGGGTTCAGATTTGGTTTGCTTCAGATTCCGGGTTTTTTCAAATGGAATTTTTAGGTTCGTGTCGGGTAACATGTCCACGGAAATTATTTTGCGTTGCTCGGATCCGTTTATTGTTCTTTGGAATAATTTTGTCGGGTTCAGATTTGGTTCGTGTCAGATTTCGGGGTTTTTTCGAATTGAATTTTTAGTTTCATGTCGGGTAACATGTCCACGGAAATTATTTTGTGTTCTTCGGATCCGTTTATGGTTTTTTGGAATAATTTTGTCGGGATCAGATTTGGTTTGCATCAGATTTCGGGATTTTTCAATTTGTATTTTTAGGTTCTCGTTGTGTTGCATGTCCTCAGAAATTAACTTGTCTTGCGCGGATCGGTTATGGTTCATTGGAATATTTTTGTCGGGTTCAGATTTGGTTTGGTTCAGATTCCGGGCTTTTTTCAAATGGAATTTTTAGGTTCGTGTCGGATAACATGTCCACTGAAATTATTTTGTGTTGCTCGGATCCGTTTGTGGTTCTTTGGAATAATTTTGTCGGCTTCAGATTTGGTTCGCGTCAGTTCGGGGGATTTTTCAAATTGAATCTTTAGGTTCGTGTCGGGTAACATGTCCACGGAAATTATTTTGTGTTGCTCGGATCCGTTTATGGTATTTTGGAATAATTTTGTTGGGATCAGATTTGGTTCGCATCAGATTTCAGGTTTTTTCAATTTGTATTTTTAGGTTCTGACTGGGTTGCATGTCCTCAGAAATTAATTTGTCTTGCTCGGATCGGTTATGGTTCATTGGAATATTTTTGTCGGGTTCAGATTCCGAGTTTTTTTTTTCAAATGGAATTTTTAGGTTCGGGTCGGGTTGCGTGTAGACTGGAATTATTTTGTCTTGCTCGGATCGGGGTACGGTCTGTTGTAATTTATTTTTCGGGTTCGGGTCGGGTTATGGGTTAATAAGCCTAAAAAATCATTCTGATTGGGAAATAAGTGGTTATTTTTCAAATGTGTAGCCTAACTGTCTCTAGGCTCTTTGCAATAAGCCTGAAAATATCAGGCTAATTGGAAAAAGATAGTTGATTCTCCAATTAGCCCGGCTCTTTGCAAACAGCTTAGGCTCTTTGCAAAGACCCTGATTTCTCAATTAACCTACGACATATACATGTATACTATGTGTACTATTACATGTATTACATTATAACTGTACATTTATAACTATTATAAGTTTAATATAATAGCATAAGTGTAAGATTGTAAACAGGAAAAAAGAGAAATGCAGAGTTGTTCTCCCATTAATGTCGTTTTGGCAGCTTTGAAAGGTCTGGCTGATGTTCTTCGAAAGGAGGCTCATCGTTATCTTGATTGCTCAGGTTGGGTCTTCACTTGGCTTAAAATATCCTAGAGAATTGACTTGTCAACCTCTATTTCCAAGTCATTTTCGGCAATGAAGGAGCTCAGATTGTCACAATGCTGATCGCAGTTCAAACGAAAGAGCAAACAAAACAAACATGCATTTATTTCTATAGCCACACTTTTCATTGCACTTTGTTCTGTATTTGCAGGATTTTTTTTGCAGAACAGCTTCTGGTGCGTGAGTTTGAAAGTTGTTATTGGTGTGATGCTTCTCTTGGTTTTATTCCAGCCCCATTCCTTAGCTTTTTTACAGTTACCTAGCCATAGCTGTACAGATAAACTCTTAGACATGTGTATCGAGTTTGTTGTTTGTTTGTTGCACAATGTTTCTTTCTAAGATGAATAGTTTTGGCAATACGAGTAAAAAAGATTTTAGCGATATATTCAAATTCCATAATCGGATGTCGAAAACGCTTAACCTTAACGTAACATTTTTTTTTAATGCAAAACGAGTGGTTGGGTGTCCTTGAAACACTTCCATGGCGCCACACTCATGATATTAAGGAAGACCCTCACCTTTCTCCTCCTTCCTCTCTCCATCAGGGCTTTTTTGGCTCGCGTTGAAATTTAAAGCTCAGCTCTCAGTTTGTTCTAGACGTCTCGACGGTCAGTTATGCTTTTCCTTTAATGTATGTGCAGTGAGTATTTGATTAAAAATCATGTGTTTTAAAACGATTCTGTGAGACGGATATTCATAATGGCAAAGAAGCGTTTTATCTGTGACACGGAGTTAATGGGCGGAACTAAAATAACAGAACTGAAGTAAAAAGGTGTGGAGACCTTCTCATTAGCATGTACAAAACGAAAAGATGGGAAAAGGAATTATGTTTTGAACAAGGAGTCTCTAAGGATCCATAAAAGAGGCCGTAAACAGTACACAAACGAAAAACACATTGCTGCAAGCTGAAGAGGATTTCTGAAGCAGTAGAAAACCAACTGTTCAACAGTAAAATAGTTTTCGTTTAAAGTCGTTACCTTTTTGTTTGGAGAAAAAATCCCACAATATTTTAAAGCAAAAGAAATTCATAAAGTAATAACAGAACGAAATATATTCTACATTGACAGTCCTTTTAAAAGTTAAACTACTTTCTGATAATTATGATGATGAGAAGGGGGCTTGCCATAATCTACGGACTAGATCATGTGACTTATTTGGTTACTGCTGATAGGCAGTATCCCAGCTATGGCTAGGTAACTGTAAAAAAGTTAAGAAATGAGTCTGGAATAAAACCAAGAGAAGCCCCACACAAATAACAACTGTCAAACTCACGTACCAGAAGCTGTTCTGCGAAAAAAATCCTGCAAATTCAAAACAAACTGCAGTAAAAGTGTGACTATAGGAATGCAGGTTTGTTTTGTTCGCTTCTTCGTTTGAACTGCGATGGCCATTGTGAGAATCTCTGCTCCTTCATCGCCGAAAATGACTTGGAAATAGAGGTTGACAAGCCAATTCGCTAGAATATTTTAAGCTAGTTAAAGATCCAAACTGAGCAATCAAGATAATGATGAGCCTCCTTTCGAAGAACATCAACCAGGCCTTTCAAAGCTACCGAAACGACTCTAATGGGAGAACAACTCTGCATTCTCTTTTTTTCATGTTTACAATCTTATGTTATTATATTAAACTTATAATAGTTATAATTGTACAATTATAGTCATGTAATAGTCATAATCAGATTGGTAGGAAAATAAAAATTGGTGCTCTCATCTGTTCGGAGCGTTTGTGATTTATATTTTTCTTAATTACCTAATTTCCATTTATTTTGTTAATAAACATATAAAAGGCTTAAACTTAGTAAGCAAATGCTAACAATTTCGAAATGTAACTCCAATTAACTAAAAAGCTTCAAATTGGTGATTGAAATGGATGCATTTGACTGTATTGCATTTTCGTCCTCCGATGATGGAATTTGAATGTATCGCTAAAATCTGTTTTACTTGTATTGCCAAAACTATTCATCTTAGAAAAAAAACATCGTATATGCAAAATGTAGGAAATTGTCTCTAATTTGGTGCAGCAGTGTTTTTTTTTTTTTTTTTTTTTTTTTTTTAAGTTTAACCCTCCAACGACTACAATTGAAAAACCGAAAAAAAAAACGTTTTTTTTTCATGGTTTTTCGCTAGCAACTTTTTAGCCGTCCAGATACAAGATGGCAAAGTTAAAAATCGTGTTCAGCACCCCCCAAAAACATAAAGGAAGAAAGAGAAAAAACTTCTCCAAAACTTTCCAGGCAGAATCTTAGATTGACTGGACTAACAGTAAAAGAAATTTAATAAAAAACGCTTGTTTAAATCGCTAAAATTTATGGGTTTCTGAAGGTTTTTGAAATTGAAGGTTTCGGAACGCTTTTTGAAATCGTGGGCAGCTTGGAAGAGGTTATACTGTATTTTCGTAAATATTCTTGATAGCTGAAAAACATGTTTCTAATTTTACAGCGTACAGAATTTATGCAATAACTCTTCTATATATGTATGCTAAGGATAATAAAAATAATTATGGGTGGCAAAGGATAAACCAAAAAATATCAGAAACTACTATTTAAATGTAGTATTATACAAAAAGTGTAAGCTGTGCGTAGTAATTAAAAACGAAGTCAGAAATAAGAATTGTTACTTTCGATTTATAATGGTAATTCTTGAAGAAAATAGATTTTTTTTAATAACAATAATAAACTAGTATGTTGTGGCCATCACAAAACTTTCTTCTATATAAATCACGTCAATTAAATCACTTAAATAGTACAAGAAATAACAACGATTTAGCACCAATTCATATCAAAGTATATCTGAATTTGAAGTTGGATGAAAATTCGTGCATTAGTTCTTGAGATAGAGCTATAGCGGAAATTCTGAAAAAATGTAGCATAGCAGCGCTACCTGTTGAGCGATTTACACCAAAAGTAAACAGCACTAAACCATATCAAGGCATACCTGAATCTGAAGTTTGTTGAAAATCCAAGCATTAGTTCTTGAGATAAAGCTATTACGGAAATCGGAAAAAATACAGCATAGTAGCGCCACCTGTTGAGCGATTTACACCAAAAATTAAACAGCACTAATTTATACGTCAATTTATGTCAAAGACTAACTAAATCTGAAGTTTGATGAAAATCTGTGCAATAGTTCTTGAGATACAGCTCTTGTGGAAATCGTGAAAAATGCAGCACAGCAGCGCCACCTGTTGGGCGATTTACACCAAAAATTAAACAGTTCTAATTTATATAAGGGACTAACTAAATCTGAAGTTTGATGAAAATTGGTGCATTTTTTCTTGAGTTAGAGTTATTGCGATAATCATGAACAATGCAGCATACCAGCGCCACCTGTTGGGCGATTTTCACAAAAAAGTAATCAGTACCAAACTGTATCTTGGACTAACTGAATCTGAAGTTTTATGAAAATCCGTGCAGTAGTTCTTGAGATATAGCTATTGCAGAAATCGTGAAAAATGCCGCATAGCAGCGCCACCTGTTGGGTGATTTTCACCAAAAACTAATCAGGTCCAGTTTATATCAAGGTCTAACTAAATATGAAGTTTTGTGAAATTCCGTGCATTAGTTCTTGAGATAGAGCGCTCACAAAATTTTTGTCACATACAGACTCACAGAGTGACAGAGTGACAGACAGACATTTTCTAAAAACCATCAAATCGTGTTCTGGGCATTCTAAAATGTATAAATCCGTCGAAAACCGGAAGTCGAAATTTTTCACGAATCCAATACTTTCTTCTTGTAAAGATAGAAGAAAGTAAAAAAACTAAAGTGGCAGTTTCGTTTGCTTTTTTTTTTTTTTTCTGAAAATTTATAGAAAAGTCGTGCAGATTACAAAAGTTGAACTGATTTTTTTCTTTAGTAACAAATATTTCTACTTATTAAATAATTTTTTTAGCGACCGTGTATCCAAAAAGTTTTTTTTTTTTTTTTTTTTTTAATTTTAGTACTAAAATGCACGTATAAATAACACGGTACAAGTGGCTACGTTACTTTTGTTACCATCAGCGATAAAATTTACGAATTCTTTCCAACCCTAACTTTTAGCATTAATTAATTCTATTAGACCGGCAGCCGTCCAACACAGACAATCACCTCATCGAGTTCACGGATGAAATTCTAGGATTAGTTAAATCTTGATTCGCATATTAAAACGCAGTCGGTCTGCCAAGTCATATATTTGTGCAAAACACCTGAAAACCCGATTTGAGCGGCTGACTCGTAGGTCTACCATTGTGTTTTCTTGCACCGAAAGGTATGAAAACACGGAGGACTGGGAGCAGGAAAACACAATGGTAAATCTACGAGTAAGCCGCTAAAAACGGGTTTTCAGGTGTTTTCCACCAAAATATGACATTTCAGACCTATTTCGTTTTAATATATGCGAATCAAGATTTAACTAATCTTAGAATTTCATCCGTGAACTCGATGAGGTGATTGTCTGTGCTGCCGGCTCCCATTGTATATTTTTATATTATATATTTTGGACATTTTGACATTGTAGAAAAGACTTGGTTACCATGACAACAATATTTTGTTTTCGATATCAAGCAAAGAGTTATTATAAGTGATATCTGTTGCCTTCTTTTCTGATAAATTAATGCGTAAAATGTAGTTAATTAATGTGCAAAATAAAATTAAGATGGATTTATGTCACAACATCCACATATTCTTTTGTGATTGAAACACACGTAACAACATTTATAATTGAATCAAACCTCTAATCTATTTAAAAATATTTTGGCGGTTTAATAAATATTTAAATAATACAATAATTCTGAATATACATATCAATAAGAAATCTACAAGAAAAAGATTTCTTTTTCATATTATTTTATCAGCAAAAAAGAATAAATATAGAATTTTTAATACTTTGTAATAAATAACTTTTTTTTTTTTTTTTTTTTAGAAAAATCGTCTGCGATGAAGACATATTTTAATTATAGTGTTTTAAAATTAACCAATGCCTCAGAAATTGTTAGTTTTTTTTCTTTTTTAACTAATAAAAAATATTATGATTTTTATTGTTACAAGTGTTATTTTTTAATAAAAATTAACTTAAATAACTGATAAGGGTCAATTTAAAATAGTTATGAAATGGCAACAGCTATTTTGCATTTAAAAACAGAACGAAAATAAGATTAAAAGAATTTGGTAAATACTTATATTTGGTATGAATCATATTTTTTTTTTTCCAATATAATATAAATAAGATTGTAAATACTTTGTATACTGGAATTTAAAAAAATTCTGTATTTCTATCAAGATAATATTATTCAAAATTATTAATTAAAGGCCATGCATACTATGCTGTTTCAGTGTCACCCAAATGAAATAAAAAATACGAAGCCTATTTCACATGAATTATTGGAAGAAATATTGTTGCAGCTTGCTATAAAAAATCAGGAAAGAATTAAATCTTGTAAATATGCAGAGTATATATGGTCATCTGATACTACGGAGTTCGTATTTAATATCTGTGAAAAGTTGACACTGAAGAAAAATGTAAAATATGTTGCTTTAGAAATTTATGAAAGATTCGTTGCTGAACATATTGTTGATGTGCATAAAAGGCACTCGGAGATTTCGAAAACTCGTAAGGATTCGCGTTGGGAAACTGTTGAAGAAAGAATCAAGGAACAGAGTGTTTTGAGAATAATGACATCAGTTCAACTGGCAAGTAAATTGGAATCCCATTATGAAAACATTCTTCCGGCACAAGTAAGCGAAGTTTTGGAGAGAATTGGAAAACCTTATAGTTTGAATGGAATATTTTCATCCGAACTGAGAGTTCTGAAAACTCTTAATTACAAAGTTAATCTCACAACACCTGCACTTTATGTAGAATTACTATTGTATATTTTATATACAAATGATCCAAGTATTGAAGAATCGCTGTATGATTTAACTACAAAAATTTTAGATTTTGTTTATTTACATAGAGCTCAACTATACAATGAACTGTATGAAGCTTTGGGTGGCGACGGTAATGATAAAGAAAAAGATTTCAATCAAAATTTCCTAAAAGTTAAAGCTGATTATATGTTGCTTGCCACTTCGGTAATTGCTGCTACTGCTTATTTGTTTATGAACAAATGTTATGAACTTATTCTAGAGCAACTTCATCAAATAACTAGGAAAGTGAAAACCGACATAAAAAGTTTTAGTGTTGTCATTGCTTATGTAATTATGAATGATATCGCCGAGTAAGAAAATTATTTTTTCTTATTTTTGATATATTTGACAATATTTTTGACATATTCCAGTAAAGTCTATTTAGAAAAGTGTAATGTGTTAACTGTTGTGGTATAAGATTAAATTTAGTAAATGCTGTATTATCTTGAAAAAATTATCATACCTATTATAGAGACAAAATATAGTTCTTAAAAAATAGAATACGTTTGTAAGTTTACTTATTACATTGTTATCTATAATTTGGTTTTCTAATAAATCCGCTAAATAAATTCATGTATTGCAACATTTGTTATTTTAGGTTTATAACAATTCATTTCTTATAAACTTTTGAAGTATATCACAAATTTTATAAAATTTTCGAATAAAATAAATCGAATTTGAAATGATTAATTTCATTCAATTAATGTACTTTTTGCGTACTTATTTATATTTATTTTATTAATTATTTACAAACCTTACAAATGTTTTCATTCTTTGCTTCAATGTCTTGCTTTCATTTGTTTAGTTTTCGTCCTGTTTCTCATAATAGTATATACATAGCATTTTTTCTTATCGTTAACCAATAATTAATTTTTAAACCTAACTTTTAGAGGAACAGTTGTTTGCAAATATATTTCAAATCTTGTTGTTAATCATATGAAAATCTATTTTTCAAAATATTTATTTTTGAAAAAAGTTACAAATTTTAAATTTTTATATGGTCCTTAAGTTATATTTAAAGTTATATTTATTATAAGTTATATTTAAAAGAAAAACAGTTTTGATTGCTCAAATAAGTTAGTCAGTAAAAATTAAATTTTTCTGTACCAAAATTTACCGGGTTATGATATTTTTGATTTTATGAATGTCTTGCGTTTTCTGGCAACATGTTTCTCCGTTTTTAGTGTCGGAATATGATGAAAATCCGTAGAATTTAAAATATTATAACTCGGTAAATTTGGATAGTGAAGAATCTGTAAGTTTTGGCTGAAGAAAAATAATATTTTTACTGTTTTACTGGTTATAGCATAGTGAATTTTTTCTTCGAAATGTAATTTATTATAATACTAGCAGGCTACTCCCGCTTCGCTGGGTCGTTTTCCAAATGAACTTTGATCAAACAAAATTATGAATTCAACCTTGTATTTTACATTAATTTGGAACATCACCTGGAAAGTCTTTCCGCATTTGCTGAATACGATGCGAACGCCATTTAGCTATTATATTATCTTAAGCGTTAGACAAAATTCGGGCTATTCAGAAGCAACTACTTTATAGTAGATCTTTAAAGTAGATGTTGGGAGGGAAATACAGCCGTTATGATCATCAGAAATTAAAATGTTCTCTAGTCACGATACTACAAAAACAAGTGGGTAAGTGTGATCACAGATCGCACAGAGGGTTTCGTTTAATATTCCTTTCAAAACACTTTATCCTTTTGCAAAATCTGTTAGTTCCACATATCGCAACCAGGAGGCGCACTCTATTCTAAACAAACCTCTATCAGAACGAAACTCCGTCTTACAAATTATCCGTAGGTATCGAAGGGGTCGGACCCATAGCACCCGAGATAGGTATGCTCCCCCTGGCGGTAAACATTTGAACTAAAATATGTACGGCTATGGTGCATAATATGAAAGAGTGGTCAAAAAAGTGTCAGCAAAAGTTAGAAAAGTGCACATTGGGTGAAAAGGGGGGAGGATAAAAAAATTGCTAAAAATACACAAGTTAGAGCCCGGAGGGATAAATAATATAAATAATATATGACTTTTTGAAAAATTTATGATTTTTCGTATAATCGAAAGTTTCTGCTATAATTATGCAAAATTTCATGTCTCCAACTTAATTAAGGCCTGAGTTAGAAAAATTACTTAAAATACACGAGTTAGAGACCGAAGGAATAAATATAAGACTTTTTGAAATTTTTATGATTTGTCGTGTGATCTCAAGTGTTCAGCTATAAGTATGCAATATTTCAAACCTCCAACTTAATTAGCTGGTTGAGTTACAAAAAAATTGCTTAAAATACACAAGTTAGAAACCGGAGGGGTAAATAAAAGACTTTTAGAAATTGTTATGATTTGTCGTGTGATCGCAAGTGTTTAGCTGTAATTCTTCAAAATTTCAAGTCTTCAACTTAATTAAGGGCTGAGTTAAAAAAAAAAAAAGCTTAAAATACACAAGTTAGAAACCGGAGGGGTAAATAAAAGAATTTTAGAAATTTTTATGATTTGTCGTGTGATCGTAAGTGTTTAGCTGTAATTATTCAAAATTTCAAGTCTTCAACTTAATTAAGGGCTGAGTTAAAAAAAAAAAAGCTTAAAATACACAAGTTAGACCCCAGAGGGTTAAATATAAGACTTTTTATGATTTGTCGTTTGATCGCAAGTGTTTAGCTATAATTTTGCAAAATTTCAAGTCTTCAACTTAATTAGGGACTCAGTTAGAAAAACAAGTGGGTAAGTGTGATCACAGATCGTACAGAAGGTTTAGTTTAATATTCCTTTCAAAACACTTTATCCTTTGGCAAAATCTGTTAGTTCTACATTTCGTAACCAGAGAACGCACTCTATTTTACACAAACCTCTATTGGAACGAAACTCCGTTTTACAACCTATCCGTAGATATATTAGTCGAGGGAATCGGGCCGATAGCACCCGAGATAGGTAGGCGCCCCCTGGCGGTAAAAAGTGGAACTGAAAGATGTAAGGCTATGTGCATAATATGAAAGATTGGTCAAAGGGGTATCGGCAAAAGTTAGAAAAGTACCCACCGGGTATAATGGGGGGGAGGTTAGAAAAATTGCTTAAAATACACAAGTTAGAGCCCGGAGGGATAAATAATATAAGACTTATAGAAAACTTTGTGATTTTTCGTGTGATCGCAAAGTGTTCTGCTATAAGTATGCAAAATTTCAAGTCTTCAACTTAAATAGGGGCTCAGTTAAAAAAAAAAAAAAAAAAGCTTAAAATACACAAGTTAGAGTCCAGAAGGATAAATAGGTATAAGACTTTTAAAAAATTTTTATGATTTGTCGTTTGATGTGAGGTGTTCAGCTATAAGTATGCAAACAATTTCAAGTCTTCAACTTAATTAAGGGCTCAGTTAGAAAAAAAAAACTTAAATTACACAAGTTAGAGCCCAGACAAGTAAATATAAGACTTTTTCAAAATTTTATGATTTGTTGTTTGATGTGAGATGTTCAGCTATAAGTATGCAAACAATTTCAAGTCTTCAACTTAATTAAGGGCTCAGTTAGAACAAAAAGATTAAAATACACAAGTTAGAGCCCAGAGGGGTAAATATAAGACTTTTTCAAAATTTCATGATTTGACGTTTGATGTGAGGGGTTCAGCTATAAGTATGCAAAATTTCAAGTCTTCAACTTAATTAGGGCTCAGTTAGAACTAAAAGAGTAAAATACACAAGTTAGAGCCCAGACGGGTAAATATAAGACTTTTTGAAATTTTTATGATTTGTTGTTTGATGTGAGGTGTTTAGCTATAAGTATGCAAAATTTCAAGTCTCCAACATATGTAATTTCTGAGAACGGTCTCTATGACGGACAAACAGTCAGATGAGCGAGACGAATAGGATTTCGTCAGATGAACGAAACCCTAAAAAGCTTAAAATACACAAGTTAGAGCCCAGAGGGTTAAATATAAGACTTTTTCAAAATTTTAGGTTTTGTCGTTTGATGTGAGGGGCTCAGTTATAAGTATGCAAAATTTCAAGTCTCCAACATATATAGTTTTTGAGAACGGGCTCTGTGACGGTACAAGAATCGAGATCAAAGTATGTATTTCTACTTCCGATTTTTCAAACAGATAGAGAACACGGAAAATTTCACTGTTGGAGAAGAACCGTCCGTACCCTTCGTCTTTTTTTTAAGGACATGCCGGACAATAGAGGACGTATGTTCATCCTAAAACAGCTCCACAAACCTGCCTGAGGTGAAGAGCTATTCAGTCTTTTAAAGTTGATATAAATTATCGGTATGTCTGTGATAAACCAAACATTTTTATATATATTCATAGTAAAAGTCACATGGCGTGAAATCCAACGAACTGTGAGGCCATCTGGAAAAGAATTACTAGCGACTTTTTGAATTTACAATACAATTACAAAGAGGACACTGCATGCATGCTTCATTGTCCTTACAATGTGCCTCTTGTAACGTTTAAGCAATTTTTGAAGCAATTGGACGTTTTCTTCCCGTACAACAGCTGTGATGACGACCGCGGCCATCGCGAAACAACTCTTTTCTACGGTCCTGCTTCAAGAATAAGATGAGTCACGCAAGAGATCTGACAAGGGAACCACTTTTGGTGTTGCTCGCACCTAGCATCGAGACCTGGTGCGTTTTGTAGCCCTAGACATAAAAGTTTGAGAACCGAAAAAATTTCTCTGTTAAAATAATATTTTATATACATTTTTATACTTTTAATTTTTTTATTATTACATATTTATTTGTTTATTTCACGCCAAAAGTGAGTTAAGTCGCCAAATATGGCGCTACAATTTTTCCGCACACTTTATCCAAAGAGAAAATGTACAGAACATATTACTAGAATTATATCGGATTGCGATTTTTTTTTTTAATAATTGATAGCATAAGAAACAAATATTAGGTTTTTATTTTTTTTTCTATGCAGGCGATAAATATATGAGCAATAAATATAATTCTATAAAAGCTTCGAAGATCATTGAAAACTATTTTTTAGTGAAATACAAAATAAGCAAACAATTTTCTTTTGAAATCGAATAAAATAAAGTTTCGAATGTTTAAAATGAAATGTTGCTGTATTAAATGGTCCTTCGGTAAAAGTAATCATAAAGTAAATTAATATTTTTACACAATTTAGATAAATTACCGTGGCGAAATATGTTGGACATTGCAATTTATAGCTATTACAAATTCAGCTATGACATTTGGCTAGGGTTGCCGGAAAGCTCTACTTTTGAAAATAAACGCCAACTGTTTCCCCGCCAAAAATATGAATATAAAGTTGCAATTTTTCGAAATCAAATTCGTGGGTTTTTGAAGGAATTTTCAAACTTTTTTCAATATTTTATACTTATTATTAAGTAATTTTTATTTTTAAATGCTTTTCTTTAAAAAAATTTCAATGTTAATAGTCCGATAAGTGGTCTCGAAAATTGCATTTTCAGAATGTTATGCTGCTGTATAATCAAGAAATATTATTTTAACAGAAAAATTTTATCGATTCTCAAACTTCATAATATAGGGCTTTAAAATGCACCAGGTCTCAATGCTAGGTGCGAACAACACCAAAAGTGGTTCCCTTGTGAGTTTGCAAACGCACCAACTCGAACAGTTGAATGTGTGCATCAGAAACAGCGCTAGAAATTTCCGTTTTGTAATATTTTGTTATAGCTGTTTGAATTATACATTCAATAATTAAACATCGAAGGATCACTAAACAGGTACTTTCTTTTTTCTTTTTCTTCTTTTTGTCCATTGATTTAAAATATATTCAAAAACATTTGATTGCGGTTTTATCGAAGATTTTAACTTGAAATATATATTTATGGCAGAAAAAAATCATGCATTAAAATTACAACTTTAGCAGCAAAAAATAAAAATACAAAAATAGTTAAAGAATTGGGATTCATACTTTTCGGAGAGTTTAACTTGAAATGCACCTTTATGGCAGGAGAAATCATGTCTTAAAATTACACAATTTTAGCAACGAATAATTAAAGTTCCATTTAAAATTTTCTTACATTAAAATGCATTAATTTAAAATTATAAATATCAGGATTGACATTACATAAACTCATAAATAAAAATGTTAATTTTTTTAATCAATTAAAACAAAAATTCTATTTATCAATAAAAATTTTAATTTTCATAATGTATATAACTTAAAAAACACATTCTGTTAGTAGGTATTACAACTAAAATAGCATTTTTCACTAACAGTAAGTATGTACGTACAAATAATTAAAAAATATATATGGTATTTAATATTGCATAAAAAATAATCTCACTTAAACAGACAATATTAAGGAAGTTGAAATATCTGGAAACTTATCAATAACTGTTACATGTGATTTTCTTTTGTTAAAAAGTGAGTTTTTTGTTGTCATTCTTGACTTTTGTATAGTTATTTATTTTATTATTATATTTGCAATTCCTGACAAACACATAACTTAAGAGCGCAGTTCACCTGAAAATCAATTAAAAAATAGATTTTCTTTTTTAAATATTAAATGGAAGTCCATTTAATTATGAATATTGTGACACCTCATTTTTACCCATAATGCAATTATAAGGCCAGATATTGCAAATTTTATTAATATACGCAGCGCAATTACCCAGAAACAGCCAACTTCAAATGTTGGGGGGGGGGGGGGGGGGGAGGAGGGGGGAGCATGTTCATATTTTTTCACTTTCATGTTTTAAAAATGCTAAGGCTTTTTTTTATATTTCAGATACAGATTTAAACTTTTTTGTACATGTGCTTTATTATATATGTGAAAAATCTGAGCACGAAATTATCCTTCATGGTTTTATTTTATTTATTTATTTTTTTCAATAAGTGTATGAAGATATGTTAGATTTCACTGTTTTACACTGTACATATCAGTAAAAAAATTATATTAAATGCAATATTTGATATATGTAAAACTCCATTCACAGTCTTGTGTAATATACATTTGAAACTCTTTTTAAAAAATGGGCAAAAATATTAATATTTAAAAAAGTAGCGGTTTAAAAATTCAAAATTTTTTAAACTATTTTAAATTTTTAACTAAATATGCTGTTAAAAAACTTTTTTTTTTTTTTTCAAAATGTACTTTTAGTTGAACATTGAAATGCAATGAGTTATTGCACCATTTGAACCATTAAAAAAAAAAAAAAAATTGAAAAGGTAAACTACCTCCTTAAATATAAAGCAACGTTGGCTGCTTCCACACTTGCATTTACTTATGAAATCCAGATCTAAAATTTCAGTCTTTTCAATAGTGAGTTGTAGAATAAGTTTTTTGGGCTCTGGGAATTTTAGGAAAGTACTTTTACAATTCTAATTAGTTTTTAAAAATTTGAAAAACATTTACAATTAGAAATAATAACATTTCCTGGAGCTATTTTATTTTACCACTATCTGCCTATATCATGTACTTATACACTTTATTCGGGCAATCTCATTCTAAAATTAAAATTTTAATTGATAAATAGAATTTTTGTTTTAATTGTTTTTAAAAAAATAATATCTTTATTTATGATTTTATGTAATATCAATCCTGAAATTTATAATTTTAAATTAAGACATATTTATTTTTAAAGGGAAATTTAATTATTATCAGCTACATTTGTATTATTTTAATACATGATTTCCCCTACCATAAATGTATATTTCAAGTTAAAGTCTCCAAAAAATAAAATGAGTCCTAATTCTCTATCTATTTTTTGTATTTTCATTTTTTCATGATAAAGTTGATAATTTTAGTGTACGATTTTTCTACTATAAATGTATATTTCAAGTTAAAATCTCCGATAAAAACCGAGAATCAAATGTATTTGAATTTGAATATATTTTAAATCAAAGGGGAAAGAAGCACCTGTTTAATGACCCTTCTCTGTTTAATTATTGAATGTATAAGTCAAACAGATCTAAAACAAGCCACAAATTGCTCAACAAAATATTCTAAAATGGAAATTTCTAGCACTGTTTTTGATACAAACATGCAACTGTCCGACCTATTTCGTTTGCTACTGAGATCTCTTGCGCCGCCATCTTGCTCGACATTTTCGTCTGACATTTCGCTGCACTGGATTATTGTGTTAGAGTACACATTAAACTATTCTATTTGTATAATTAGTATGTTTGCATAGCTATCCGTTAATTAGGCCCGTAAGAGAAGGAAGTTATTTCGCGACGGCCCCATGACGACACTCTGAATTATTGTAGCGATTTGCATACCTTGTTAACACTTTCAAAATAGCTAAAAGTGGTTATGACTTCAGTTTATCTATCTGTCTGTCTTCCTTTCCGTACTCTAACTCGCGGAGATAAACTTGGATTGTCATGTAACTGACATATGTTATTCAGTTTTCTGTGCCATGCTCAGCATTTAAAACGATGCGAGTTGCACTTATAGTTTGTTTAAAAGGACACTTAAAATAATTCCGTTATATTATGGCCTATGGGGAAAATCGTTTGCAGTGCATTTTAATGATGTTACACTGTTTCAAACATATTCAAATTATTATACGTTATTGAGTTGCAATATAAGATGTTTACTGTTTAATTTGGTGAGCATAGCATTTATTGTTCATTTATAGGGACACACACAAGAATTCTCTTACAGCGTTAATTGAGCGGTAATTGCTGGAAGTGTTTTTCAGTTGTGGTATGCGTTTTTAAATGTAACGACTTTTTTGCATATTACTTGGGTATCAATAAATTCTATAGATCATATACAGGGTTGCACAAAATAATTCATTTCCATTTATTGACGGAAATTGCTGAAAGGAATTTTCAACTTCGTTAAACGAATCCTAATTGAACTATTGAACTAAATTTTAGCATACTATGTAGTATATAAATAAATCTATAGATCATATACGTGCTGCATAAAAAAATTCGAATACTTTACCGACTATAGATGGTAATTGCGGAAATTGGGTTTTAAAATGTATGATGCGTATCCCAAGTTGTTTACTTAGATACCATCTTTTATCTTATTAAACGGTGAAGTTTGGTCAAAGTAAACTGAATGTGTTGGAAAGTGTTCAATAATCTAAGTTTCATACACAATTTTACTTTCTTGTTTCTTTTTTTTTTATCTGATTCCCTTGGTCTAAAATAAAATAAGATTTTGTTTTCTAATAAAGAAAGATTGCAATGAACTATATACGGCAACCATAAAGAAAGAGAATTCTCGTAACACTGACTGCTAAAAAAGGTGTCGCCTATTTTCATTAATTTATTTTTGTAAATTATGAATAGAAAGTGCCTTTTACATCATGCTTATACTGCTAGAAATTACTCCGCCCCCGCCCTTATTTTTAGCACATACTTTGGTTGTTGTATATATGAATGTTCATTTTTAACAATTTCCAACATAGTTGAAAAGTGTTTATGAATTCGGCTTGTCTGTCCATGTTCTAACTCGTGTAAATATAGTCCGATTGCATTGAAATCGATATATGTTATTGGAATTTATGCGACACATAATTGTATTGTTTGTGATCTGCCCGTATAAAATAAAATTTCATTGGTTATAAGAGAAATAAAAAATGGATTTTATCTGTATAACAGTTACCAAGTTTAACTTTTTCGCGTGCCAGAAAAGTTATCTTACGTGCCAACTCTGGCACGCGTGCCATAGGTTCGCCAACCCTGACATAAAAGTATGAAAGACATAATGTTAGTTAAGTTGTTAAATTCTGGCGCAAAGTTATTCAATTATAGTGCTTAGTTCCCACCCTTATGCAAAATTGGGTAATTTATTTGTTTCTCACAAATAAGTTAAAATCCGAATAAACTGATTAACGGATAGCTATGCGAACATACTAATTATACAAATAGAATAGTCTAATGTGTAATCTAACACAATAATCCAGTGCAGCGCTAGTTTAATAATGTACTAAAAGCTAATGAGTTGTCGTATGGGCGGCTGCCAGTAAAGCAAAGGAAAAACCGTTTCTAGATAAAAGGCTTGCTTTGACGAACGTCATTAAAAATCTATACTTTGTTCTAGGAGCTATTAGTTTAAGTAATGTTTGTTATTTTACTGATTCGCAAAACGCAAAATCAAAATATAGATTTTGATTTCAAATTTCGTTAGCTTTTCTTATTTGTCACAAAGATATCGATTTTTTTTTTTTTTTTTTTTTTTTTTTAGACAATAAATCCTTTAGATATAGTTCCAATATTATTGTTGTTGTTATTATTTCCTAAATTTTGTATAGCGAAGAAAGGTCGCTTCATTACACATTTTTATCATGTTTTTATAATAATGCTTAATTCTTTTATAAATAAATCAGTATTTTAGTATACTTTAGATATAGTTCCAATATTATTGTTGTTGTTATTATTTCCTAAATTTTTATAGCAAAGAAAGATCGCTTCTCTATACATATTTATCATATTTTAGGTAGCTTTCTTTACAAAAAAGCTACCTATTGCAGCCGTTCGGAGGAAAGCGATTTCAAAAAATTTTGGTATATTTTCATCGATCATGACCCCCAGACCCCGAAACCACCCTCCGTTCAAAATTGATATATATATATATATACATATATATATATATATATATATATATATATCAATATATATATATATATATATCTGACCTATGTCACACTGTAACTCTCGTATTTATGAACCGATTTGGATGTAATTCGGTGTGTACATAGTACATACTAATGTCTCGACCGAGTTCGTTGGCCAGCTTCATCCGCCATTTTGTTTCAAAATGGCGGCCATTTAAAAAATTTAAAAAAATTTAAAATTTGAAATGTGGTACCAAAAAATTGAAAATGGAAAAATATTTTTTTCTTATGTATTTGACCATTATACAAAGACTCCGTAGCAGTTTTTGTTTCGTCTATATCTTAAAAAATGGCTGAGTTATAGCATTTTGAATTTCTAGCGAAGCTGACATTTTGAAACGTCCTGAAATTTGTCACGCGATAAAAGGCGTATTCATGAACCGATTTGGATGTAACTTCGTTTATACATAGTACAGATCAATTTCTGGACCGAGTTCGTTGGCCAGCTTCATTCGCCATCTTGTTTAAAAATGGCGGCCATTTAAAATTTTAATTTGAAATGTGGTACCAAAAAATTGAAAATTGAAAAAATATTTTTTCTTATGTGTTTGACCTTGATAAAAAGATTCGGGAGCAGTTTTTGTTTCGTCTATATCTTAAAAAATGGCTGAGTTATAGCATTTTAGGTAGCTTTCTTTACAAAAAAGCTACCTATTGCAGCCTTTCGGAGGAAAGCGATTTCAAAAAATTTTGGTATATTTTCATCGATCATGACCCCCAGACCCCGAAACCACCCTCCGTTCAAAATTGATATATATATATATATATATATATATATCAATATATATATATATATATATGACCTATGTCACACTGTAACTCTCGTATTTATGAACCGATTTGGATGTAAATCGGTGTGTACATAGTACATACCAATGTCTCGACCGAGTTCGTTGGCCAGCTTCATCCGCCATTTTGTTTAAAAATGGCGGCCATTTAAAATTTTAAGAAAAATTTAAATTTGAAATGTGGTACCAAAAAATTGAAAATTGAAAAAATATTTTTTTCTTATGTGTTTGACCTCGATAAAAAGATTCGGGAGCAGTTTTTGTTTCGTCTATATCTTAAAAAATGGCTGAGTTATAGCATTTTGAATTTCTAGTGTGGCTGACATTTTGAAACTTCCTGAATTTTGTCACGCGATAAAAGGCGTATTTATGAACCGATTTGGATGTAACTTCGTTTATACATAGTACAGACCAATGTCTCGACCGAGTTCGTTGGCCAGCTTCATCCGCCATTTTGTTTAAAAATGGCGGCCATTTAAAATTTTAAGAAAAATTTAAATTTGAAATGTGGTACCAAAAAATTGAAAATTGGAAAAAATATTTTTTTCTTATGTGTTTGACCTCGATAAAAATATTCGGGAGCAGTTTTTGTTTCGTCTATATCTTAAAAAATGGCTGAGTTATAGCATTTTGAATTTCTAGTGTGGCTGACATTTTGAAACGCCCTGATTCTTTCCACGTGATAACAGATGTATTTATGAACCGATTTGGATGTACCTTGGTGTGTACATAGTACATACAAATAACTCAACCGAGTTCGTTGGCCAGCTTCATCCGCCATCTTGTTTCAAAATGGCGGCCATTTAAAGAAATTAAAAAAAATTAAATTTAAAATGAGATACCAAAAAATTGGAAAATGAAAAAGAGTTTTTTTGTATGTGTTTGA
Organism: Maratus speciosus; assembly: GCA_963932465.1. Taxonomy (NCBI): domain Eukaryota; kingdom Metazoa; phylum Arthropoda; class Arachnida; order Araneae; family Salticidae; genus Maratus; species Maratus speciosus. Next base: position 347,432,132 of record OZ010790.1, read on the forward strand.
CCTTAATACAAAGATTCCGGAACAGGTTTTGTTTCGTCTATATCTAAAAAAATGGCTGAGTTATAACATTTTGAATTTCTATTGTGGCTGACATTTTAAAACAACCTGATTTTTGTCACGCGATAACAGGCGTATTTATGAACCGATTTGAATGTAACTTGGTCTGTACATAGTACATACCAATGTCTCGACCGAGTTCGTTGGCCAGCTTCATTCGCCATCTTGTTTCAAAAGGGTTGCCATTTAAAAAAAAATGTAATTTAAAATTTAAAATGAGGTATTAAAAAATTGGAATATGAAATTGATTTTTTTTTATGTGTTTGGCCTTGATACAATGATTCTGGAGCAGTTTTTGTTTCTGAAAATTTGTTCTTTTGTTTATATCTGAAAAAGTGGTTGAATTATAGCACTTTGAATTTCTATCCTGGCTAACACTTTGAAACGATTACCTTGCGATACCACACGTATTCGCCTACTTCGATGGAAGAAGGCATGTGGATAGTATACATCAATATCTCGACCAAGTTCGCTGGCCAGCTTCATCAGCCATCTTGTTTCAAAATGGCGGCCATTAAATTAAAAAATATGTATATTTAAAGTGAGGTGCAAAAAAATTAGAAATTGAAAAAGGTTTCTTTCTTAAGTATTTGACCTTTATATAAGGATTCAGGGGCATTTTTTGTTTGTCTTTATCTTAAAAAATGGCTCAGATATAGCAGTTTCAATTTCTAACGTGGGTGACATTTTGAAAAATCTGATTTTTTGCCTGCGACAGCACTCGTATATATCAACCGATTCCGATGCGAGTGAGCATGTGCACAGCAATTACTAAGGTCTCGACCAAGTTCACTGGTTAGCCTCATCCACCATGTTGTCTTAAAATGGCAGGCACTTTAAGAAATCGCCGAATTTGGCAGCCAAATATAAGTTACTTTAAATAAAAGCAGCTTGGATAAAGCTGACTAATTTCGCGAAATTCTCATTCATAATGATTTAGTATTGATAAAAATTAGTATTGAATCTCCTACATTCGGTTTCCATTAAATTGAGCTTCGTGTGTTTTGAATAATATAAGTTGGCTTTTTTAAAATAAGGAATATGAAAGCTACCTCTTCCTCCCGGCACTGGCCGGAAGGACTTTTGAATTTCTAGCGTGGCTGATATTTTGAAACGTCCTGATTTTTGCCACGTGATAACAGACGTATTTATGAACCGATTTGGATGTACCTTGGTGTGTACATAGTACATACAAATAACTCAACCGAATTCGTTGGCCAGCTTCATCCGCCATCTTGTTTCAAAATGGCGGCCATTAAAAAAAAATTTTTAAATTTTAAATTTAAAATGAGATACTAAAAAATTGGAAAATGAAAAAGATTTTTTTCGTATGTGTTTGACCTTAATACAAAGATTCCGGAACAGGTTTTGTTTCGTCTATATCTAAAAAAATGGCTGAGTTAGCCACAATAGAAATTCAAAATGTTATGACATTTTAAAACGACCTGATATTTGTCACGCGATAACAGGCGTATTTATGAATCGATTTGAATGTAACTTGGTCTGTACATAGTACATATCAATGTCTCGACCGAGTTCGTTGGCCAGCTTCATTCGCCATCTTGTTTCAAAAGGGTTGCCATTAAAAAAAATGTAATTTAAAATTTAAAATGAGGTATTAAAAAATTGGAAAATGAAAAAGATTTTTTTTTATGTATTTGGCCTTGATACAAAGATTCTGGAGCAGTTTTTGTTTCTGAAAATTTGTTCTTTGGTTTATATCTTAAAAAGTGGTTGAATTATAGCACTTTGAATTTCTATCATGGCTAACACTTTGAAACGATCTTGTATTTGTCACGCGATACCACACGTATTCGCCTATTTCGATGGAAGAAGGCATGTGGATTGTATACATCATTATCTCGACCAAGTTCGCTGGCCAGCTTCATCAGCCATCTTGTTTAAAAATGGCGGCCATTAAATAAAAAAAAAAATATATTTAAAGTGAGATGCAAAAAAATTAGAAATTGAAAAAGGTTTCTTTCTTAAGTACTTGACCTTGATATAAGGATTCAGGAGCATTTTTTGTTTGTCTTTATCTTAAAAAATGGCTCAGATATAGCAGTTTCAATTTCTAACGTGGGTGACATTTTGAAAAATCTGATTTTTTGCCTGCGACAGCACTCGTATATATCAACCGATTCCGATGCGAGTGAGCATGTGCACAGCAATTACTAAGGTCTCGACCAAGTTCACTGGTTAGCCTCATCCACCATGTTGTCTTAAAATGGCAGGCACTTTAAGAAATCGCCGAATTTGGCAGCCAAATATAAGTTACTTTAAATAAAAGCAGCTTGGATACAGCTGACTAATTTCGCGAAATTCTCATTCATAATGATTTAGTATTGATAAAAATTAGTATTGAATCTCCTACATTCGGTTTCCCCTTAATTGAGCTTCGTGTGTTTGAATAATATAAGTTGGCTTTTTTAAAATAAGGAATATGAAAGCTACCTCTTCCTCCCGGCACTGGCCGGAAGGACTTTTTATATTGTAATGCTTAATTCTTTTATAAATAAATCAGTATTTTAGTATGCTTTGCTCTAAATTAATAAGTGATAATTACAAACATATTTTGCATTTATTCATAATTGTGTAAAAACTACTATTTCATTATTGTGGATTTTTCTCAGTAATAACAATGGTATTTTCAGTATTATAATTTTCTGAAGCTGCTTGATATCCTTTATGAAGGAATTGTATCATATTACAAGTTTTCACCATGTTTTTTAAACAATATATACATGTATACATATATTTACGATTTTTTCAATGTTATTTTATTAACATCTAGAATATCCAAATGAATAAACTTTTAGAGGAAATTTATATTTAAAAAAGCAATAATACTAGGTCATTTTCATATTAAAACTGTAATTCATAACAATATTACAAACAATATGACGTTAATAGGGACAAAAATAAGAGCAAAAGAATAATAAAAATATATGCTAGAAACCCTTTTGAAATGTCCTTTTGGCAATCTTACTGTCAAGTGCTTGATTATTTTGAATTTTGAATTCTCGGAAATGACTTTTTTACGTAATGCTATCATAAAATGCAACGAGGGACATTATGCTGATTTACTTGATGCTGTGCAAGAATACTTCTGATAAAGAATATATGTCCTAAAGAGTGAATTCAGAGGAAATGTTCTCTATATATAACAGAAATATTTCAATGGAGTTTTTTGTAAAACTCAGCTTTAATAATTTACTTTGCTATCCTGGATACACATAATTTGTCAAAAATAATTATTCTGAGTTAGTTTGTACCGTCAGATCATGGACAGAATTTATTTTCACGCCAGAATTTTATTTTATTTACTATTATGTAATCATATTTATGCATTTATAAATATATATAAATTACTGGCAATATTGTACTACCGCTGGACTTTTTCATTGGCTCTCTTAGGATATGATATAGAGATACTCATCTCGAGGGTTTGGAGTTGCTCCTCAACTGCCAGCGCATTGAAAAGCATATCCTATTCCTATACTTATGTTACTGGCAATAACACACAAAAGGATTTCTGCCTACATAATTTAAATTCTCATCACAATCTTAAGCAAGCCGCACACTGAGATGATCCAAGCCACACGTATCGCGTCTTTGAAGGAGAAACAGGATTGAAACCGGTTTTTTCTTTTTTCCAAACCGTTTCTTCTCCTAAGATGCGCACATGTTGGTTGAGTCATCTCAGTATGCCACCTGCCTTAGCCTTCATACTCCAAATACGCCCACGCACATTTCTACAGACAATACTCCTTTTTCCATTATTGGCTTGGCTATCTAAAAAAGTCTTCCCTATCCAAGCACCACAACTGTTATTAGTGACTTAGTGACTCAAGTTCATCACCTTCCTATGTCTTTCAAAATTGATCTTATAAACATCCCCCCCCCCCTCCCCTCTACGTGGCCATTGGCTGGACGAAGTTCACTAATTATCTTACTAATCTTAATATAGAGTTTCCTGAAATTAAGAATGTCAATGATATTGATTTTGCTGTTGAATTAATAAATTCCCATATTAATGGTGCACAATTTTTTCTGCCTGTCATTATTCTAAGAATAATAACTTTTATCCCACATCGCATCGATGTATTCTTGATCTTTGTAAGAAAAACTAGTTGGATGTGCCAATCCCAAAACTTTCTTCTATCTTATACATCTTAATATTTCAAAACCTAGTTTCACATGTTAATACTTCAATATTATTAGTTCAATACTATACCAACTTTGATTTTCATCTTAAATTTCTGCTCAAGTCAATTAAACGGACTAAAAACGAGTTAATCTATATCATGATATTTGTTAAAATTATTAATTTTTCCTTATTCTGTCGTTATCAGCTGTTTGCGAATAGCCGGCACAGCAAGAAGCGAGTTCCCGCCGCTGCATGAGCCGCCGATGCACAATAGAACTACGAAAAATCAAGAAAAGTATACAAAAATCGCTAACACGGAGCCCCTTTACCGCGCAATATTTCCAAATTCAAGGAGAACCTGTTGGCCAAAGCCAAAAACAAGCACAAACATTTTGGTTCAATTGTATGCATAATTTTATACGCTGTTCGATGGTACAATAATGAAAATGGCACAGAGATCGGAATTATAGCGCCCCCTTCTTTCGGAATTTTTTCAAGTTCAGGGAGGACTTGTTTGCCATAGCCAGAAACATGTACAAAAAATTTGGTTCAATTATATGGATAACTTCATACACTTTTCGATGGTACAATAATGAAAATGGTACAGACATCGCAATTATAGTGCCCCCTTCCGGCTGAATTTTTCCAAATTCAGGGAGGACCTTCGTGACATGACCAAAAATAAACACATAAAATTTGGTTCAATTCTATGCATAACTTCATACACTTTTCGGCGGTACAATATTCAAAATGGCACAAAAATTGTACAAAAATCGCTATTACAGCGCCCTCTACGAGCGATTTTTTTACAAATTAAGGGAGGACGACCTTGCCATAGCCAAGAACTTAAAATTTTTTTTGGTTCAATTCTATGCATAACTTCATACACTTTTCGATGGTGCAATATTCAAAATCGCACAAAAATCGCTATTACAGCGCTCCGTAACGGCGAATTTTTTGCAAATTCATGGAGGACCTGCTTGCTATATCCAAAAACTTAAATAAAAATTTGGTTTAATTATATGCATAACTTCATACACTTTTGGACGGTACAATATTCAAAATCGCACAAAAATCGCTATTACAGCACCCCCTACCGGCGAATTTTTTCCAAATTCAAGGAGAACCTGCTTGTCATATCCAAAAACTTAAACTAAAAATTTGGTTCAATTCTATGCATAACTCCATACACTTTTGGATGGTACAATATTCAAAATCGCACAAAAATTGTTATATCAGCGCCCCCTACCGGCGAATTTTTTCCAAATTCCGGGAGGACCTGCTTGCCATAGCCAAAAACTTATAATAAAATTTTGGTTTAATTCTATACATAACTTCATGCACTTTTTGATGGTACAATGGCGACAGACAGACGGACACACAGAAAGACAGACATTTTCTATAAACATGTTTTTTGGAATCTCTGACCCCTAAAACATGCAAATCCGTCGAAAACCGGAAGTCGAAAAAAATTTCGATTACAATACTTTCTTCTATTGAAGATAGAAGAAAGTAAAAATGGCATCCGGCGTTTTTTTTTTTTTCAAAATTCTAGTGAACCCACCCTCAAACCCTTTTTCAATAGGCTTAACAATAAAATAAAAAAATCCTTGTATAATTGAAAAAAAAAAAAAAAATTGAACAACTTTCTCAAAAATATTTCTAGCGAGGATAATTCTTTATGGACTATCAAACATAAACACAATAAAAATTATGCCTCCACTTACTGCCAATAACTGGCGTATACCGATGGGGATAAAGCAGGAATACTTTTTAGCTCCTATGCTAAATAATTTTCTCCTCATCCCCCAACCTTGCCAGCCACGATAATCTCACTCGGGTCAGCGAAACTGTTCGCAGTTTCTTGTCTACCACCCCTGACAATCTTTGCTTCAGAACTCATCCCTTGATATCTATAATATCATTAGAAAACTCAAAAAACGCCAGACCCCCAGGGTACGATAGAATTTATAATACAGCTCTAAAGAAAACTTCCTCCTAAGTGTATTATTTGCATAAATAAACTTACCGACTCTATCTTTAAAATCAACTATTTTCCAAAGCCTTGAAAAATTTCCATAATATCTCCTATTCCTAAATCCGGCACCAATCTTTCTGACCCCACTAACTGCCGTACTATTTTCTTAATTCCTTCTCTTAGCAATGTCGTGGAGTGCGCCATCAGGGCCCAGAGTCAAAATCACATTGAGCAAAACAACATATAGTGAAGCACCGTTTATACGTTTTCAAGGGACTAAGAATAAAACGTGTAAATGAAAAAACGTATAAACGAAAATTCACAAAAATACAAACCTTTTCGTAATAACCAACAATAAAAGACTAGAAATTAAATATTACATGAAGATGAGATACAAGAGGTATGTAATACTAAAGTTTCTAGTCAGGATTTAATGTACAACTAGTACCAGTATTCATATTCATTCAGCATGAAGAAAATATTTTGTTATTTTAGGATGTAGGGCTTTTTTGGAATGTACAGAAAAGTTTATTGTGCATAAATAAAAGTGCCATCTTAACATTATCATTCAAATTACTGTTAATGAGCTATTCTTGCACGATGTTAAAACCCACTAAAGCTTCTTTAAAACTTAGCAGTGGCATTACAGTGTATTGTATGTACCCTCTTCTTTACTGCGAGTTTCCACATTTGCGATCGTTTCATCGACTGATAGAAGAGAACATGTTGCAAGTTCCGAATCCCATTGCACAAATTCTTCATCAAATGCAGTAGCGTCACTTAAACACTTGACCAGCTTTCTGGTGGAACAAAATGATCAGATTCGGCGTTTTCAATAGGGTTGACATCCACTGGAGTTAAAAATCCACCAAGGGCGAAGCAGTTTTTTTTCGTTTTCGGTAAAACATTTTGCTAAGCCATTATTATGAAATTCTCAGGTTGCAAGGCGTAAATGTTCATGTTCATATTTTCGAAGTCTCCATGGTCTAAACTCGCGATAACTGTTTTCACCAAAAGTTTTTGATAAGGTTGTTTTAGGAATTTTATAACTCCTAATCTAGTGGCTGCAATTTGTTGGTACAGTTTGCAATGAAGGACTTGACAGTTAAATTTTTTAGAAACTCCGTATCAGATGAATGAGATGGACGCTGATCAATGAATAAAATGATTCACCATTTCTATTTTCACATTTTATCATCTAATCCTTTTAACCAATCAGTAAAGAAACACATGGTTATCCATGATTTTTATTGACCTGGTATTTTGTTGTAATGTTTTCACATTTTTGAAGCGGTGGGGCTTTTTTGCTTTGCCAATAATCAAGGGAGGTAATTTTTCAGATGCAATTGCATTGGCACACAATAACACTGTCAATCGTAATTTTCTTTTTTTTTCGCGATGATACGTATCTGATTTGATTGCAAGAGTTTTAGATGACAGAAGATTATAAAACAAACCTATTTCATCTGCATTGTCATCTTTTTGTTCAAACCCTTTTATCAGACTGGCAATTGATTTTGAAATCAATCATCCACTCTTTTGCAATCAACACCTCAAAACTTTTCACTTACATTTTTGCCTATTATGAATTATTAATAATTTAAAAAAAAAATGGCCATAATTTTTTTTTCAAAAAAAATTATTGCCATTTTTTTTTATTCTGACCAGAAAATCACAGTTCTAACTTCATACGACTGCTCTTTCATCTTCACCTAACACTTCATTTTTAATGACTGTTTCATACTAATGAAAGCCATCAGTCCACCAGAAGAAAATAACTTGGTGAAAGCGGAAACTCCGATAATCGAGACTCTACTGTAGCTCAGTTTTAAGACTTATAACACGCGATTTTATTTTACATAAAGTGACGTCATCCACATCCGCTGAAGAATTCATCATTTGCGATCCAGTGTTAAACAACATCTACAGTAAAGTACGCTTGGGTCGTCACTATCGCTGAATAATACACAAATCCAAAAAAAAAGAGATTTCGTCATTCAAAAAACTCCACAAAAAAATCGGCTATCTACAGATTCACAGGCCTTCATTTGTTTGTATTATTAATATGGATATTTAAAATTAAATTTAGTTTCTAATAGCTCCATGTTTTATCAGAAATCCTTCATTTATATTTTTTCAAAATAGCACGTATTTTAATTTTTTTTTTTCATTTTTTATGGGAAAATGGCAACAAAAAGATATAATTGCTATTTTTCTTTTACTTTCTACAGAAATGGAGTTCATCCGTTTTCAATATTAAGCAAATGGCTTTAAAAGCTACAAAAAAATTAATATCTCAAAAATAAATGGAGATGCAGTTTTCAAACAAATTGCATTAAAAAGTATTTTAATTTTTCCGAATATGACGGTATAAATATTGAAAATGTGCGATGCTTAGAAGTTTAAAAAATTGCTATAGAGTATTTAATCGTGCTGCTTTGTTTTGCGGTTGGCTTCTGTAAGGTAATGCTATTTTTTGGACACAAAATAAGCTGGGAGAAAGAAATAGCATACCGTACCGAGGGCTAAAAATGATTAGTTGCATACATGGCAGCCAGATGTATTGCCGTGAAACCCCTAGTACACATGCGAGCCAAAAATAAATAAATAAAAATAAAAATTATAAAGTTCTGAGAATTTAGTCCTCGTTGAAGGACATACAAAAGAGTGGATGATTAAAAAAAAATTCGAAACCTCGTTTAATGTTTGAGATTTGAGGCAGACCCTTAAGAATTTGAACATAAAATACTGACTGTTTATTAAAAAATTCCATAAAATCTTTAAATTTAATTAAATGTAAGTTTAAAATCCCTTTAATCAAATTAAAGCGATAAATGTCGTTAACGCTTGTACCCGTATTAGTCTTTTTATGAAATTCGATCTAATATTTATACTTAAAAGTGGTTACTTTCAATTTCGGAATAAATTGTAATACATTGTTCGAAAAACTTAAAAGCGTAATTAATAAAGTTTTAACAATTTATCATGAAACTTTGGTTCTTCCTATAGTACATACAATATTGAGGATCACAAAAAAAGTCTGAAACATCTTCTAATGTTAGATACTTAAGACTAATAAATCACTTTAAAGTTCGTACGTTTAAATGATAGCTGCAAACTTTTCTCTTTTTTCAAGTCAAATAAAAATGCTTGCAACCAGATTTTAATGGATAAATATATTTTTTAAATACCAAATGTCGGATAATAAATAATACCAGTCTATAAATTAATATCTTCAACAATGCAAGATAACAAACACAAGGGTTCAATTAATAGATACACGGTATCATATAAAAATAAAAGCATAACACGAGGAGTGAACAGCACAGTGGGGCAAAATCAAGAAAAGCTGGGCAATAGTCGAAAAATGTACTTACTATTTGTGGAATTTTGGTTATACATTTGGCTAGAATAGTGTTTGGAAGGTCGGAATCTATATTTAAAAAAATGTTTTCGCTTTACCCTAATTACTTGCATCATTTCAAAAGTAGCGTTCGGGCGAGGAAAATCCGAGTTCAACAAAATAACTGTTCCTTTAAACACGTGCTATATTTTTTTTATTAACCGATTTAAAAAAATTTAAATGGATTCGCAGGATGATGGTAAGAAGATTATTTATGTGTTACAGATCAAATGTTGTTTTCGTTACAGATAAAATGCCAAAGCGTAAGAGAGTTTTTACACAATCTTATGTGAATCACAAAGAAGAAAAGCAGCACGTAGTAACGAAACAGAAGAAGAAAGAGAAAGACGACTTACGAAAATTTACGAAGGTGTGTAAGAAATAAGAGAAAGTCAAAGTGATGGTTGGTTGTGTTTATGACGGCCAATTATCAACACGAGGGATATGGTCCCTGAGGGGGAGGGGCACTGCCCTTCGAGAAGTCAAAGTGAAGAACAAAGAGCAAGCATTAATGAAGAGGTGCGAATTACAGTATGTTCAATTAGAAACCATGAATAAGCTTATCAACATCAAATGCGAAATAAACAAAATAGTGAAAGAATGGCCACTCTATGTGAACATCAACGAGTTACAATATGTAGAAACTACAATTTAGAACTTGAAGCTTTCCATTATGATGAAAAAATGCAATGACAAATAACAAAAAGCAAATGATAGCAAAACTCGAGGCTTTGCTCGCATAATAGTTGAAATATATCAAGTGATATTTGTATGTCTAACTTTTAAAAGAAAAAATTATACTTTTAGGAATAATTCAAAAATTACTAATTAAGCCACAGTTTGACTAAAGTTCACTATTACACTGCATTAGGCAGAAATGAGACTTAAATTAATAAGAAGAACTTAAACTAATTCTAAATAAATGATAATTTAGAAAGTATTTTGAAACTCTTATGCTCATTTCATACACTTATTTCGGTATTCATTTGAAGTTTTGAATTTTTTAGAAACCGTTCTTAGTACGCATTTACATCTTAAAATTAACCATCATGTCAAATTCCAAGCTTCTTGTCTAACGGTCTACAACCTCTCTGGTGATAGTGGCACTAATATAAAATACCTATGTTCACACAGAGACTGTCACCATTAATTTGCCAACATTAATTTTGAAGTCCATTTGGTATTTCCTAATATTTCTTTGAAAGCGTAATTTAGAAAGTTTTAAAGGCCTCTTTAGAAAGTTTTTTGTTAAACCCCAGGTGGCAATGGCACCGGCATAAAATATAGCCTGTGTAGGATCACAGATTGCCACCATTGATTCGCAGCCATTACTTTTGTAACCGGTTTATTATTTCCTGAGATTGTATATAAATCGTAATTTAGGACTTTTATAGAATGCTTTTCGCTCCTTCCCTTCGCTTCACCCCTATTAAATTTCGAATTTATTTTCGACAGTTCTTAAGAGTATTTAAATTAAGTAACTACCATGCCATATTTAAAGTTTCTAGCCTCTTCGGTATCCCAGAAATCGCAATTTAGAACGTTTTTTGCTCCTGCAACCCTCTGGTGGTAGTAGCATCGACATAAATTATAGTTTATCTTTGAGCAGATTCTATCAAAACCAATTTTCAACCATTTTTTTGGAATCGGTTCGGTGTTTCATAAGATGCATAAAAATCGTAATTTTCAACGTTTTTAGAACGTCTTTTGCTCATTTCATCCTTTTAAATTTAGAATTTTCTTTCGACGGTTCTCAGAAAGCATTTGCATCTTTTAAGCAATTTCCATAGCAAATTTCAAAATATTAGACCCCTTAGCATTACAAAAAAAAAAACGCGATTTAGAGTATTTTTTGCTCCTACAACCCTCAGGTGTTAGTGATAATAACATAAAATTTAGCCTATGTTGGAGCAGGGACAGTCACCATCAATTTGCAACCATTACTTTTAAAATTTGTTCGATATTTCCTGAGATTGCGTACAAATTGCAATACAGAACGTTTTTAGAATACTTTTCGCGCATTTCCCCCCTTTTAAATTTCGAATTTTTTAGAAACTGTTCTTAGAGAGCATTCTTAGGTATCTTATAGTATATCTTATAGTAATTACCATGTCAAATTTCAAGTTGCTAGCCTTGCAGGATCACCAAAATCGCAGTTTAGAACGTTTTTCTCTCCTGCAACCCTCAGGTGGTGACACCGACATGAAAAAAGCCTATGTTGGGGCAACGGCTGTCACCATCAATTTCCAACCATCACTTTTGAAATTGTTTTGGTACTTCATGAGCTTGCGTAAAAATCGCAATTTAGAACATTTTTAGAACGCTTTTCGCTTATTTTCACCCCTCTTAAATTTCGAATTTTTTAGGAAATATTCTTAGAGTTCATTTATAACTTATAACTACAGTACCTAATTTCAAGTTGTTAGCCCCTACAGTATCACAAAAATCGCAATTTAGAGCATGTTTTGCTGCTGCAAGCCCCAGGTGGTATTGACATCGACATAAAATAGAGCCTATGTTAGAGCACCATCAATTTTCAATCATTACTTTTGAAATCGGTTTGATACTTCCTAAGATTACGTATAAATCGCTTTAGAACGTCTTTTAGAACGCTTTTCGCGCATTTTCACCCCTTTTAAATTTGTATTTTCTTAGAAAATGTTCTCAGAGATCATTTATATCTTATAAGTAATTGATGTTTCTAGGCACTCTAGTAACACAAACATCGAATTTCTAGACATTTTCCTCCCTGTAACCCCTTTGGGGAAGTGGCATGGACATAAGATATAGCATATGTTGGAAAAGGGATTAACACCATCATTTTGATATCTTTATTTTTGAAATGGGTTTGACACTTTCTGAGATTGTGTAGAAATTGCCATTTAGAACGTTTTTTAGAACGCTTTTTGCGCATTATCACCCCTTTTAAATTTCGATTTTTTTAAGAAATGTTCTTAGAGATCATTTATACCTATTAAGTAACTACCATGCAAAATTTTATGTTTCTAGGTTCTTCAGTAACACAAAAATTGCATTTTTAGAACGTATCTTGCTCTTGTACCCTTTTTGGGGTTGTGGCACTGATATAAAATGTAGCCTATGTAGGAGCAAGGGCTCTCACCATCATTTTGATACCATTATTTTTGAAATTGGTTCGGTACTTCCTCAGATTGCGTAGAAATCGTCATTTAGAACGTTTTTTAGAACGCTTTTTGCGCATTTTCACCCCTTTTAAATTTCGAATTGTTTATGAAATGTTCTTAGAGAACTTTTATATCTTATAACTACCATTCTAAATTTCAAGTATTCTAGGCTCTTCAGTAACCCAAAAATCGCATTTTTAGAACGTTTTTTGCTCTTGCACCCCCTTTGGGGTAGTGGCACCGACATAAAATATAGCCTATATTGGAGTAAGGCTGTCATCACCAATTTGGCACTATTATTTTTTAAATCGGTTCGGTAGTTCCTGAGATTGAGTAGAAATTGCAATTTCGGACGTTTTTTTAGAACGATTTTTCTCATTTTCAACCTTGAAAATTTCGAATGCTTTATGAAGTGTTCTTAGAGAACTTTTATATCGTATAAGTAACTACCATTCCAAATTTCATGTTTCTAGTCCCTTCAGTAACACAAAAATTACATTTTTAGAGAGTTTTTTGCTCCTGCACCCACTTTGTGGTAGTGATATGGACATAAGATATAACCTATGTTTGAACATGAACTAACACCGTCATTTTGATGTCATTACTTTTGAAATCGGTTCAGTAGATACAGAGATTATTTCCTACAAATAAACAAACAAACAAACTTTACTTTTTTATAATATTAGTACCGACAATAAAATATTTATTTTTATTTTTAAAATAAAATACTTACTTAAATATTCTATTTCAGACAATTTATCTACTTTTTGATTTTAGTAAATTATGCATGGAATATTTTAATGAAAGTTAATTTTGATTTTAATAACAATTAGATTCATTTTTAGTAATGAAATAAAATACTTATTTATCTAATATATAAAAATGAAAATTTGTCTGTCGATAATTCTATACAAATCCACAGTTTGGAAGGCATAATAGTGAAATGTTCACACATGTGTATTAAAACACGACTGAGGCAACTACAGCAATCCGAAATCGAAATAATTTACAGTTAATTTTTAATTAATAAAAAACCATCAATTCAACTGCAATTTCCTATGAAATTTAAACATTTTTCGTTATGGAAGTTGCCAGCAATTAAAAATCCGCAGTAAAATTCTTACTACAACAATTACTTTGTACTACAAGATTTCCCCGTGAAAAAGGAAAATGAAATAAGCAGTTTTACGAAAAAAAAAAAAAAAAAGTGAATATTACGTCATATTGGAAATAGAATGAACTTCAACAGCTGAATATGTAGCGTAATATGAGTTTGAAAAAACATATTGAAACATGATAAAAACCCGATTACGAAAATATTGTCATATTTGAACATTTTGAGGTTCACTGAAATTGTGTTTGCCATTTTTAAACCTAGTCAATATATATACGTGTGTGTATGCGTGTGTATTGGAATTTCAACAAAGATTTAGGTCCTTATAGCTCATTCTTAGTGAAGAACTGAAATAAAGATGACTTTACTGCTTTTTTTTAATTGTTTGTTTTATACTCTATGTTTAATTTTGAAATTGATTTTTTAAAACAAACATTCTTAAAATTCCAGTCAACGCCGGGTACTTTAGCTAGCATACGATAAAATGGACGTATACTTTTACATTAAAGCGCCTTTTAATATTTAAAGTTTCATTTCAGTGCAATATTGTCAGATAATTTTTTCCCCTTTAAGCAAAGCATATTTCAAGATGTAAAAAGGCAGGAATCTAAGTATGGTCACGTGATGTTTACCGCGAGACACTAGTTTTACGACATAATTCTAAATGTACTATGAATGTGACAACTTACGAAGTATCGAATCACATTAAGACAGAATGAGCTTAATTCCTAAATTCTATTTATTCTCGTTCAAGTTCAAAAGCACTAACTGTAAGCTCCAAGTCTGCTTCATAATTCATTCACCAACATGTATAGGCTTATGGTTACTGGGATAATTATTTCCCTGGTGTTTAGTTTGGCTTTTCATGAGGTTTGCGAATATTGGTGACGCGTAGATTGCAATACATTTTGAAAATTTAATAACTTTTAAATTCATTTTACCCATTTCACAGTAGGATAAAAGCTTTTATGCTTTATAGATCAGCTGTTTTGGAAAAGTAATGTATTTTTGGTAAAAAATAGAATATGGCTGATGAAACAACTATGGAGTGTCTCAAAAAATTTGAAAGGCATTTTAATTTTTCACTTGTTGGAGAAAAGTAGACAATACAAATTGCAAAATTGTGGAAAATGGAGTGGGAAGTAAAATTTAGTTAATGAAATAGTCCCCTCATTAATATTAAAAAAGTTACACCTTTAAAGTATTTTTAAAATGCCCTGCTCCCGCCCTCTTCTTCTACACAAAATTTGCAAATTAGAAGATTTTGCTTTTGCTGCAGCATAAACATTAAAAAAATGCGTGCCTCTTACCTAAAAATTGAATGAGTTATGCTTAGTTGAAAATTTAACATTGGAAATGTATGGCTATGCATCAAATTACAAATGTAAATCCGTGAGGGAAAAAAAAGAGAGAGAAAACACGAAGATCATAAATATGCAGTTGATTTTAAACAAAAATTATTCGATACTTTCAACATTGTTAGTGGAGAAGAACTTCAAAATATTTACAAAAGCCATATTAGCTAGACGAGCTGCGTTATGTATCAACCTTTAGCACTCCACACCAAAATTTCAATCACATACGAGCAACTCCACGTCATTCTTACATATTTGAAATATTATGTGGGGAACTTCCTAAAAGTTTGTTTATTTGTTGTATGTTCATTTGTTTTTTACGGTATGGGTGTCAGTGTACTTGTAGTTAAACTTACTATGTCACCATGTAGGTGTTAATGGATTTGTGGTTAAACTTAGTATGTCACCGTATGGTCATGGTCAGTAGAGTGCAAAAGGTTAAAGTTGATAGAAAGTACTTTGAGAATTTAGTCGATTACAATTATTTTAAATAATGTTTGAGATTTTAAAACTACATTTATATCTTTATGTGATCTCTGCCTGTGTAATGCATTTAACTGCTTTTCCGATGCAATGTTCAGCAGTGTTTTACAATGTTTAGATGCATTTGCAATACAATTTTTTCCACATCGTGTCACCTGTAGGAGATCTTAAACAACAGTCTTTAAATTAATTTAAATGCTTCTAGAACTGTTAAAATTACTTCTAGACCTTCTTAATAAATGCGTGCCTATCATAAGCATTGATTTACATAGACTGATACATCTTTGGAAATGTTTTATACTCATTTTAAACTGGTTTTTGAGGCCTCGCGTAATAATCCAAGAGCCGACAGCACAAAAACCTATGTTATCAAGCACAAGAAAAATAAAACCTTTATTTTATGAAAGAGTAGAAGTACACTGTAAAAAAAATTTTGTAAGGTTACTAAGAATTTTTTTGGAAACTGGGATGCCTAGAACTTTTTATGTAACCAGAACAAAAGATAATCATGTAAAATTACAAAAGTTTCTTCAGTAAGTGTTACTAAATATTGTTTAGTAAACGTACTAGTGATTTTTTAGGGAGTTCCCCAAAAAAACTCTTGTAAATTTACTAAATATTGTTTAGTGAAGTTACTAATGCTTGTTTAGGGAGTTTACTAAATAAGTTTTAGTAAATTTATCAGTGAATATATTGTAAATGTACTATCCATTTTTAGGGCGTTTTCTAAAATTTTTTTTGCAAATTTACTAAATATTGTGCTGTAAATTTACTAACGATTTTTCAAGGGAGTTTCTCTAATTAGCTATTGTAAATTTACTAAATATTTCTTAGTAAAATTACTAGCGATTTTTTAGGGAGTTTACTAAAGAATTTCTGGTAATTTGTCCAAAGATAGTTTAGTAAACGTACTAAGGATTGTTTAGAGAGTTTTCCAAAGAATTCCTTGTAAGTTTACTAAATACTGTTCAGTAAACTTACTAACGATTTTTTAGGGTGTTTACTAAAGAATTTTTCGTAAATTTACTTAGGATTATTTAGTCAAGGTACTAACTTTTTTTTAGGTAGTTTCCTAAAGAATACTTTGTGAATTTTCTAATGATTTTTAGTACACTTAGAAAGGAATTTTTAGTACATTGACTAAGAATTTTTTTTGTAAATTTGCGAAGGATTTCATAGTACATTTACTATGAATTTTTTTAGTATTGCACCCAAAACTTTACATATACTTTAACAAAGAATTGTTGGTAACTTTATTAAAGTACCGTCAGAAAAATGACCAATGATTTTTTAGTATTGTATCTAAAACATTTTTTGTATTCTCGCCAGAAAGTTTTTTTGTAACCGTGCAAGAGATATTGCAGTAAAGTCAAAATCCTTCGATCAAAATAAGTAATATGGCCTGACGTGTTTTTCAGTAATACTACAGCAATTGCCAGAAATATTTGTATGTTATGCATTAAAAAACTGACTGAAGCTTCACTGTAGATATTCAAATAGATACAAAATCATTTCCATATTAAATGAGCATTATAACAACAGCAGTAAATAAGCAGATAAGCAGAAGCAGATCTTACGGTTTTTAGTTAAATTAAAAAAGCGAATAGAAACAATAATGAAAGTAAAGTATCATTACTGAGTTTATAAAGTATGCCTAAATTTTTAAAAAATGTTATCGACACACTTAAAAATAAAGTGTTTCACCAAGAAAATGGTGAAAAGTTGCTGAAATTTAGCTACAACCAAGATATCGGCGATAAGTTTTACCAGTTTATTGATGCTTTCTCAAATACCATTATATTAGTGAAATGTTAAACAATGATTCAGGTTTTTTATAAATCCAATTTTCTGGTGAAAGGTTGAACCATAAATCAGGATTTTTTTTTTTTTATCCAATTTTCTGATAAAAGGTTTAACTATAAATCAGGTTTTTTTTAAATCCAATTTTCTGGTAACAGTTTTAACCATAATTTAGTTTTTTTTAATCAAATTTTCTGGTAAAAGGTTGGACCATGAATCAGGATTGTTTTTAAATCCAATTTTCTGGTGAAAGGTTAAATCATAATTCAAGGTTTTCTCTATTCCATTTTTTTGCTAAAAGTTTGAATCACTATTGAGGATTTTCTCTCATATTTATGGGGAATGGTTACACCGGATTGTAGCTTTCTTTTTTCCCCCCTCACTTTGGTTTTCAATTTATGATTTTATGGTGTAATAATAAACAAAATTTCAGATTATGCGAGATTATCTTGCAGTAGGAAAGCTTATTTTTTATTTTCATTAAACCGAAAATTATTTAAGTTTTAATTATTGATTCTATTGTCTTTGAAATATATTTAAAAAACAAATGTAAACCATTTTGATCTAATTTCACAAAATTATTACATTTTTTCCCCCACAAATATTACCATTCTGTCCTTTTACATTTTGGAATACTTCTTCGCACTCAGTTACACTTATAGTCCATTTAGTGTTTGCTTATTCACAAAGACAATATAAAAAAAATAATAATTTTCTTTAGATTTAAATGCATACCCTGTTTTTATTATTGTTTTAATTAAAAAGGCAGCTATAAGTAGCAGAATCCATTTAATCTCTAATATCAGCTAATACAAAAGTATTACTTTAAACTTTAAAGCTTTTTTTTTTAAATACACAATGTATTTCAATAGTATATTAAATACTTACTTTGAAGGGTTAATTTAATAACAGCAGTATCGCCACCAAGCGACTAATTATTCTAACATATAAGTATTTTTTCAGTATTCCTAAATGATAATCTATGACGACGATTTATTTATTATTTAACTATACTCGTAAAAAAGAAAAATATTCACCAGCAGCAGCCTTGCAATAGCTGAAAAAGAAATGGTTACAGACACTATTAAATAGCAACACATTTAAGTTGGTTTGCGGTATGCCGCTCCATTTATTGAAAATACAAATTATATAATCATTAAATTATATGTATAGTATGTCAGACTAATATTTACTGTAGTATAATATCATTTTACATAGAGTTTCTCTCAGACAGTTTGAAGAGGGTGCTGCACCCTCTCTGACCATTCAGGTCATCAAATATGAAGAATTCTTGAAGCTTAGTATGTTCTAAATCAGGATTTCAAGTCTGGTAAAATGGAATACATCCAAGCATCAGGTTAATTTCCCCTCCTGTTTTAAATGAAAGAGTAAATATTTTAAGGCATAAAATATTTCTTGTGCAAACATAACAATAATCAAATTTCACACAGGAGAATTAATCAAAAAATTAAACAGTATATCAATATAACAGGATATCAATTCAAATCTCTTTTACAAGGAAATCTTCAGCATTTAAAAAGTCAATCAGTGTTTGAAATCAATGGTGGTCGGCTGGTCCGAGAACACCAAAAATTCATTTGGACCACTAATTTGAAAATTTTAGTGGTCATCAGGAACAGTAACCCCCCCCCCCCCCTCTCTCACAGGGTCATAGGTAAACTTAAATTTTCCCGTCTCTGAGAAAACGGCAACCAAACACAAATCACAGAATTTTATTTATTTTAAAAAATAAATAAAACTGCATTAAACCTTAGTCAATTGAAATATTGGAATTAAAATATCTAAATTAATAATTTATAGTTTTTCTTTATGTGCTGTTTATTTAATTTTTAGTTATAATTTTATATTTTATTAGTCTAAAAATTTTGGATAACTGCAAAGAAAGTTTGTAAGAAAAAGCTGCAAAACTCTCCATTTGTTAGGTAAAAGGAAAATATTGTGAAATTCTTAAATCAAATGTAGAAAAATATTGCAAAAAGCGTCAGTTGGTTGAGGGAAAAATATTCGTCAATCAATCGTGATTAACAAAAACTAATGCTTGTCATTTGGCTGCAATAGGGTGTTAACGATTTTAATCAACGATTGAATCATGATTTTAATCAACTGATTTTTTTTTTGGAAAATTTGTGATTTTAATCAATGATTTTTTATGGTCTATTTCAATGGTCTGAAAATCATTTGTAGTATATTGGAATGATATTACACTATTTCAAGCATATAGAAATTGATACACATCACTGAAATGTACAAAAAGATTCTTACTATAGAACGTGATGAGCACAGCATTAATAGTTTATTTATGCGGGGAAACAAAAGGATTCGCTTATAGTACTGTATAAATAAACAATAAATGCTGGAAATTCGTTATTTGTTGTGGTAAGAGTTTTTTTTTAATTTAACTAATTTATTTACTTCGTATGTATAAAATCTGTAAGGGCTGCAAAAAAGATGTATATATTTCCGTTTATTGACGGAATATGCTGAAGGGGAATTTTCAACTGTGAAAATGCGTTTCTTAAATGAACTAATGTTTAGCATACTATTTGGTATATATTCAAATGTATAGATCATATATAGCGTTTGACAAAGGAATTCGGATATTTTTCCGATGACTGATAATAATTGCTGAACTTTAATTTTCAAGTGTGTTACGTGTTTTGTAATTTGCTTACTTAGCCATCATATTTAACTTTATTAAACGTTGATTTTTTTTTTTTTTTTTTTTTTTTTTTTTACATAATTCTGAATGTGTTGGAAAATTATAATCTGTCGTTGAAGCTTGATTATTTTACGTTCTTGTTTAAAAAAATATTTTTATTTTGTATGTGTGTATATATATACATATGGGCGAGTTGTAAAAAACAGGGTAGGTGGGTTAAACCAGGTAGCGCAGATCCCTCCTTCAGTTATACTTCTGTCTATCAGCCAACACGAGAAATTACTTGTCGGTAACCATTATGGCATTTATAGCTGGTTGAAACGTTACTGTGTGCGTTTTTTTTCAGTGTGAAGGAATTAGTTTCAATTACTCTTAAAAAACTGCTTTATTTGATTCTAGATTTTATGCGTATAACAACTTTTTTTCAGCATATTAAATATTCTTGAGTACTATATCTAATTCTTTCCTTTCCTGATAATATTTTAAAATTTTTACTGATCTTTTGCTTATAGGGTTAAGAGTAGTGACGCTATGTTTAAACTCTGTTATGCTGGAGTAAAACCGGCTACTTAAGAGTGGGTCAAAACTGGGTATACCCGATTTTGTCCGACACTCATAGAATGTTTTTTTAGTATAGTTAATAAATTAGCATGGAATTTTAAATTGCATTCTTAATGCTGTTAAGTTATATATAATTCTAAATCTATCTAGTTATAATGAAAAAACTTTAATTTTGATTTTTTTTTTATATTAAAAATTGGGTCTAATTTTTAACTTACATTTATGACATTAAATAATTTGCAATTATTAATGAACAAAATAATGGTACTAATTAAGGCATAATTTTATATTATGCTTATTACATTTTAATAAATAACTTTCTAATCTGAGGTGTAATAACTTGCGTTATGGGTCCACTTAAAATGCAAATATATTTCGTGACTTCTTTCTCTAAATAATATAATCTGCCCAAATTGACAAATAATCCATAAAATCCCAATCCTATATAACTAGGCTATATAATCTATAACAGGATTTTCTTTTATCAAATATTAAGCAGGCAAAAAATCCCCCTCTTGATGAATGAAACTTTCCCAGACTCATTTGTTGTATATAATAGGAGTGGATGGATTACGAAAGAGGTCTTCATTTAATTTGGTTAAAAAATGTACAGATTTTTTCCAACCCTTGTCCTGAAAAGCCCGTTCTTTAAATCCTTAATAGGTGTTCAATTCATATAAAAGAATCCATTTAATCTAGTAAGATAAAGCAATGTATTTATATATGCTTCTTTCCTTACGCAACGCATCGAATTCAACCCCTTGGTGTGTCTTTCATGCATCTCTAAGCTCATACTAAGAACAAGAGGTGAAAAAGTGGTTATTTTCCAACTCTGAGCGATCTGTAACAATTTACCAAATTGGAAAATTATGTAAAACTGCACTTTCGAGAGCAGCAGTTGTAAATACTGCAATCAGAAGGTTCGAGAAAACAGGGATTTTCCGCTACAACAATGTTTCTCCAGACCATCTTTTTGCTCCTTCGGAAGTGACAGAAAAACCCATGAAAGTCATGATAACACACCTAGGTCTATGCAGCCACAGGTTTGCATAGCTGCAGAAATAAATATTTCTAAAACATCACAGGATAATAGAGCTCAACCTTCCGAACATAAACGAGTTGACAACATCCAGCGTCTTTCACGTCGAGCTGCTTCCAGATGCAGCAGTTCACAATCACAGACGTCATCACTCATTCAAAATGTTACATCAACAGAATACATTATTAAAATTATCCATTCGACATCTTCAGACTATGTAGCCCAGCAATCTGTATTTCCAATTTTGCCTAAAATGTTATTATCCCCTTCTAAGGAAGGCTTTAGAATTGAGAAAAGAAAGGGAAAAACTTATTTTGATTTCTTCTCCCTATAAATTACAGATCGAAGCAGATATTAAGGAGAAATTTTTTCGTCTTGCAGTTTGTTTGGCTTATAAGTTTCCTTAAAGAAAAAAAAACCAAAAAAGATTGCGGACACATCTTCAGAAGAAGAGGATAATGAAACCTGTATGTTTTGCTATGAACTTTACTCAAATTCTAAATCCAAATACGATATTTGAAGTGCCACGATTAGGCACACGAAGCATGTAGTAATGCAGAAGAATATGATGACAAATTCATCTGTGATTTTTGAAGCTAAAAGAACTCGAAAACGTACAGTGTAAAGTAAGCAGGCCTATACAATGTAGAAAATTTGCCAACGAATTATTTTTTTACACATGGAAGAACACATGTGCAATTTCGTTTTGTTAAAAATAATTAAAATGTATTTTTTACTATATTAAGCAAGATCTTTTTGACCAAAATGAGTTTTCCAGTAGTTTTAAATTGATACCCAGTTTTACCCAACCAGCGAGGTAAAACCGGATTTTTGCATACGTTTGAAAAAAACTATTTTTTTATATAAACTATATATATATATATATATATATATATATATATATTGTTTGAAAAGAATGTTTTATTATAGCCAAGGATTCATTTTACATTAAAAACAGTGTTCAAAGTTTGTTTTCCCATTTCACAGCATTTGAGACTAACAAACTTTTATGGTACCCGATTTTGCCCCACCTTCCCTATATATATATTTAAAGGATGCTGTAGAAGAAAATAGCATGGAATATTTATTAACTCCTTTCTACATCTGTTTCTACCAAAATTTTTGGTAACATGCCATTTATCTTTTTAAAAAAGCAATTTTTCTATTCGCATACACTTTACGGTAGTTTATCGCGATATATCACCAATATTAACACGTTGATATATTCTGATATTAAATTTACGATATTCTCCCCACCTAGCAGTTAAAGTTTTGAAAAAAGATCAAAAAATTTTTTCGAAAGCTTGTAGCAATTTATTTCAGGATGATATTTTAGAAGTATCGGCAAATATTTAATATATATATATATATATATATATACATATACAGGGTGTTTCTAAACTCATGTACATACGCTAGGGGGTGATAGAACACATCAAGACGAGTAATAATGAATAGGAAACCAAGGGCCCCAAACGTCTTCCGAAGGACATAGGCGCCTTTAAAGTTTATGCACCAACATTTCAAATGATTATAAAAAACGGAAAAATTGGTCGATTCGTTTGCGGATTTCACTAAAACTATTCTTTATGTCAGTATTTTCTTGAAAATAAATTTTAAAGATACAGTTCAAAAAATGCCGATAGAGGGCGCTTTAGACTTTGGAGTAACCAACAACTATTTTTTACCATTATTCTTTTGTATCTCATTACATGCTTTCAAAAGCTTAGACTTAAACTTAAATTTTGAGCTCAAAATCTGAATCGCTGGGAGTGGTTAAGTAGCGCAAACCGAACTGTGTTCAGGAGGGGGGTTCATATTTCAACTCATGAACACAGTTCAGTTTGCGCTAATTAACCATTCCCACCTATTCAGATTTTGAGCTCAAAATTTAAGTCTAAGCTTTTGAAAGCATGTAATGAGATACAAAAAGTAACGGTAAAAAATAGTTGTTCGTTACTCCAAAGTCTAAAGCGCCCTCTATCGGCATTTTTTGAACTGTATCTGTAAAATTTATTTTCAAGAAAATACTGACATAAAGAATAGTTTTAGTGAAACCGCAAACGAATCGACCAATTTTTCCGTTTTTTATGATCATTTGAAAGTTTGGTGCCTAAAATTTAAAGGCGCCTATCTCCTTCGGAAGACGTTTGGGACCCTTGGTTTCCTATTACTATTACTCGTCTTGATGTGTTCTATCACCCCCTAGCGTATGTACTATGAGTTTAGAAACAGGATATATATGCTGTAAAAGTTAAAATCTTCTAACTGATGATGCAATTGATTTTTAAAAACATGAGTTTTAACTCTTTCAAATACATTGGTGAGCGTAGGTCACTTCGTGCCTCACAAAGACTATATTTTTTCTACCATAAAACTAACTAAACGTCCGTATTTTAACACATTCTTTTTAGAGCAAATCAACAGGCCAGATTTACATTTACCTACGAAAATTTCTTAACATTCGGACAAATATAAATATTTTTTACTAAATAAAATGTGCAGAAACTTCGACAAAATAAGCAAAAATCCGAGTTACATCGTGGTAAAAATCTTACCAGCCTTTCTCCCACTAAATATTAATATTTTTTCACTCGAGCTACGAAAGCATTATGTTTTTAACATTTAAAAATTTCAAAGAGTCTGGATGATAACGACAAACTTTAAGAATTTAAAATACTGGAAGAACCTTGTCCCTCCTCCACATCCCTTTCCAGGCATATTTCAAAATTACACATAAGACTCCAAAAATCAAATTATGCAGAATATTAATACCAAATAATAATAACAATACCAAAAAGCATATACTTTCAATTCTCTTTGAAATACTGCAATACATTTAAAAAAATAGAAAATTAATCTTTTAAAAAAATTCAGTGTCTGAAGTCACTTTTCTGTTTTTCTGCGCATTTTACTGTACGACTCACATTACGTATATATTATTTAAAAATACACACTTAATGTTATACAGTAGCTTTGAAATGATCGAGTATTCATTTGGCTCAGATGTAAATGGATTTAAGGGTGAAAAAATTAGTTTGAAAAGAAAAAATAAACCAAGATTTTGATATGAAAATAAAGTCTATATCTATCAATATTATAAAAAACAAATATCTGTGCGTAACGCTGACGTCATTTTGCAAATGGCAGCACTTTGAAATCTGGAATGAAATTTAGGTTTTGTAATTTCCGTGTTCAGCTTGTCTTCAGCTTAAAATTCCGAGTAAAGTGAGAACTACATTTAATATTTTTGTTGAGAATTGTCACAATTCTATTTCAAAGACCCGTGATCGGGGGATGTAACTCGCAATTATGTGGGTAGGAAACTGGAAATTGTTTTAATCCCTTCCGTTTAGGTCTAAAAGAAAGTACCAAGTTTTATCCCACGTATTAAGTGAACATTAGAAAATACGTACATATTTATAGTCGAAAAACAGTTTTTTAAAATTATCTTAACAATATCTCAGAACAATTAATTCTTTCAAAAACATTGTCAATACAAATGTTGTAGAATTAGAAATTCTGAATAAAATGAGTACCCATATTAATATTTTTGCTGAACATTAAGGTCGCAATTCTATTTCTAAATTTTGCCTTAACCGCTAATCAAGAGAGAGACAGAGTTATCAATCCGCCCTGCCTTCGTTTATTACATACATGTATTTTCTTTAAGTTGTTGAGGCCCTCGCGATGTTTCTGTAAATATGTTAATGCTTTATTTTGTATTTTTTGAGGATTATAATTTAAAAGTTATCGAGAAAGAGGTACATAATTGACAGCCGTTTTACATGCCATTTCTCAACTGATATCGTCAACCTTAAACCTTAGTTTCTTAGTATCTCTCTATTCTAAAAAAAAGTAACTACCGCTGTCACCGCCGCCGCCGCCGGTTTTGATTTTTTTGTGATCGGAGGCCTTTCTTCGTTAATATTAACAAAAATAATGCATACAAATATATGAAAATCGGTGGTTTTATACAGAAATGTTTGATAAACACGCTGATGCAGACAGTTTTCAAATCGAAGAATTATTTTAAGAGTTATTTAATGCTAAAGTTGGACAAAATCGTTCCACTAAAAAAGTTTTATAGCAGCAAAAACTATACATGGCAGTGTAATCATTTTTAGATCATTTTATGCGTTAGAATTTGCCGGAGTGCAGATTGCATTAATTTTTTTATTTTGACTCATTTTTTCAGGTTTTATTTCTATTTCAAATTCAAATTTTCAGCATTTCTAGAGATATTTTTTACAGATTTCAGAAAATTGTACTAATTTAAACTGTTGCCAACTGTATAAAAAGCGCAAGCAATAATGTTTGCTTCAAATTAAAAATTTATTTACACGTGACTATTATAAACAGGAAAAAAACTTTCAAATTAGAATTAAATAATTACGTATCAAAAGCAGGAACTTATTAAAAATTACGTCATAAAAAGTATACACGTGACTTTTAAAAGAGAAAGGATATTGTAAAATAATAAATTCATTAACATGCGTTAGAAGTCTTAGGAGAAATGACGTCATATTTACGTCACATTATAGTTATTACATAAAATGAACACAAAATAATATTGCAAAAAAGTTTAAATTTAGAAATTGCGCTAGACATTTATTTGATATTTTGAGAATTAATTTAAAATATCTCATTTAAAAGAACTTTCTTTTCGCTTTGTTAAAAAATATCAGGAGACAAAGACTCTCTTTACTTAATTCCTTTTATATTAGCTTATTTTAAAATGTTGTTACACGTGTATACGTCATCAAGTTATTTTTATTTCGACGTTTTATTTGTGTTTTTATTAATGTTGTACGAATTTATTTGTTCTTTCGTTATTTAAAATAAAAATTATATCAATTTGTATAATTTGGCGAGTGGTTTGGCGATTTATATAATTTGGCGAAATTGGTCAACAGGATAATCAAGTAGTACCGCAGCGGATTTGGCGTTAAAATTCCCCAATCAAAGAGAAATGAATAGAAATTCGTTTATAGGGAGATCGCCACTGTTTTTTAAATTATAATTCAATCTTCCGAAATCTTTTTAAAGCCGATCAAATTAGCGTGCATTTAGAGTCTGCGGTGTCTGGACGGGGGGTTGGCGAGCGTAGCTCGTAGGGGGCCGGGCCCCCTAGTTTAAAAAAAAAAAAGTAAAGCTAACTTTTTAAGGTAGCTAATAATACTTTTTTTTCAATATTCCGAAGGTTTTAAAATTTTATGAATTTAACTTAAGATGCTCGTGTACTAGTCTAAAATAATTGTTATTAAAACCATCATAGTCCTTTTCGTAAATTATCGAAGTTTAAAATTGTGCTATTGGTTAACCTATAATTCCTCTAGCGACAAGAATCCTCCACACTCATTTGTTCCCTCGCTCCTCCCCACTATTTTCGACCTCTTTAAATGTGATGCATACGCACTGTTATTCACTATATATGTCAAATTAAATACGACGCATAATTCAAATACAATATCAGAGATCATAAACAATATTTCCCATCATTTACAAATCATTTTTGAAATATGCTAAACATCATGAAATAGTGCACTTTTTAAGTTATCTATTTGTTCGTAGCGGCAAAGTCGCACCTAGTAGGGCGGGAAAACTTCGTACGTTTATTTCTGACCTATGTCGAAGGGATTAAAACAATTTCCAGCTTTCCCGTATTTAATTCCGAATTCGGCCTTTTTTTTTTCATTTCCTACCACTGGGCTATAATCCGTAATCAAGAGTTTAAGCCATAACTCTGAAAATATCCAAAATAAAGCCTAAAATAATTACAAAATCCTCAAATAATACCTCAATAAATTAAATATATATATATATAAATTAGAAACAGGGTGAACTGATAACCTCGTCTGTTCTGGCTTCAATCACTTTATTAACGAATTAGGCAAAACTTTGCATTATAATTGTAAAATTTCAACAAAAATATTAAGTACACATTTCAATCAGAATTTTAACCTCTACTACATCTGTATTGACAATGTTTTTGATAGAGTTAGTTTTTTTTAGATATTGTTATGGTAATAAAAATGTGTTTTGTTTTTTTTTTACTATAAATCTGTACATATCTTCAACCACTCACCTAGTAAGAGGGGAAAAACTTAGTACATTCATTCTAGACTTAAAGGGATTAAAACAATTTCCAGTTTTCCCCTAATTAATTCTAAATGCGACCCTTTTTTCCTCCCCTACCACTGGTCTATAAAGAGTTTTAAAGACTTTAAAATTCTATGTGCTCTAAGTTTGTTTGTTTTGGGGGGGGGGGGGGGATGCCAATTTCGAGTGGGAAGAAAAACCTTGGTTATTTATTGTGACAAAATGACACAGAACAGATTTTTTTTTTAATTTAAGCAGTTTTAAAGAGTTTTTAAACTTTGAGTATTATTACTGTGAGAGGTGAAGAAAACGGGAAACGAAACTTTGAAGGTGAAATTCAGATAAAATTTTAATGAAATGGATATGATGGAATGAATAGTTAATGAAATTTAGGACCGATTATTTATTCACTTAAAGTAACAAATACAGTAGAGCAATTTTTTTTAACCTTTAAATGATGTCAAAGAAATTGTCACATAACTAGTGTGAAGCGGTCTGTGAGACCTCTCCAACGAAAGATGAATAAAAGCCGCGATAAACTCATAGGATGTTTTTGTACTAAACTTTTTGTACAGGAGTGTTATAATTAAAACTCACCTATTCAAAAGTCTCTGGAGTTACAAAATTTCAGTAGTGTTTGTAATAAACTGAAATTTGCAAGTTAAACTATGAAAATTGAAAAAAGCACTGGTCTGTAAGACCGGTAACATCAGTTAAAGGATAAAAAAAAAGTTTTAAACAGTTTAAACTTTGGTATTGTGAAGAAGAGAGTAAAAAGGGGAGGTGAAATTTCAGAAGAAAGGTTAGCAATGGCGGTTTTATCTTTATTTTTTAAATCAGAAATGAAAAGAAATGCAGAAGAGTTCCACCCCCGATTAAGAAATAATATGACAGTAAAGCACTTTAAAGGACTTTTAAAAAAATTTGTATGAAAATAAGCACTTTCAAGCACAAAAAATTTCCTTTTGAAAAATGCAAGTACTTTTAAGGACCGTACGAATCCTGATATATTGAAAATTTCCCGACTACAGAGTAGTCCTGCACAGGTCAAGTTACACCAGACACAAGACTGAATATTATATTTAAGTCAACCCGCAACTCGACCCGAACCCTCCAAAAATATTTCCTCGATCCGCAACCTGACCAGAATCATCCAAAATAATTTCCGGCAACCTGCAACTCAATCCAGGCTTATTTCAACCCGAACCCGAAATAAAAGGATAGGAAATCGTGTTCTATTGATATTATGAAATTTAATATACAATTACATCTCTAATTACAATGTTTTATGTAGGAAAATGGACAAATGTATATACTTTAATACTCAAACATATGTGGGTATCATGCCCACAAGTATTTGAAGTGAGGACAGCTTGTTAAAAAGTGCCATCGATATTCACCATCATGGTTGATCTCAATGGCGCTTGGTGACAAGTTGTCCTCAACATGGCTCACAATCTCATGACACACCGAAGTGATGTAGGATAGGTGGGGGGCTAAAGTTACGCACTTATTAATTTTGATTTTTAACGAGCGCATTGATCTAAACTTATGTGACGACTGATTAAAATGTTGTATTAAGTATTGTACCTTAGGCACGTTCCACTATCAAACGACCACTATCAAACGACATTCTGTCAAATTATAATTCCGTGAGAAATTGTAATTTTTAAAAAAACATTGCTCTGCGTATCTTTGCCCCATTGGCTGGGCTAAAAGTACGCAGTGATGAAACAAAAGATTCGCAGTGCGCATTTTTGTCCCATTACGGCCGAATTTTGCCCCTATTTTCACTAAAATGAATGAGTAATGTAAAAGCATTAGTAAATTTTGATAGTATTTAAACTGAAAATTCTAAACTAGACCATGAAAAAAAAAAACAGCGGTCTGCGAGATCGCAATCAGCAGTTAACCTCTAACTGTTGTGACAAAAATAGTTTCATAAGTAACTGTAAGCGGTCTCCGAGACCGCTTAATCGTTGATTGAATAAAATGGGTGACTGACTCATAAGAGGCGGTTTCTGCGCTAAACTTTATGCAAAGGGCTATTATAGTAAAATTTCCCGCACTTAGAAGTCTTCAGCTATACTTCTAATTTACCAAACGAATCAAAATTAAACTAACATAACTACTTAAATTGAAAATTACAAGTTAAACTGAAAACTGAATATTGCAGCGGTCGGTGAGACCGTTAACAGGATTTAAGGATTAAGGTTTAAAACAAAAGCGATTCATGAAACAATATTGATTTTTAAAAGTTGGTAGGTAGATACCTACGTTGTATATTTAAAAAAAAAAACTTAACTGGAAAATGGAAAATGTAGTTTACTAACTTATATTAGTTAAGTAGCTATTATATTTTATATAATATAAATTTAGAAATTGTGAAAAGCTTTGCATCTAGCTAAAACGATAGGACAAAGTCCCATATCTTAAACATATGCGTATCTTTGTCCCAAGAAGGATGCGTACTTTTATCCTATTCTGCAGTATTTTGCTTAACCGGCTACCCATAAGTATAGATAAATGTGATCGAGGCGTGTGTCTACGGCATTTAGAAGCTAAAAATATTTCGATCTCCACTAAAATTTTGGATTTGTAAAAATTCCAGGTACTATCAGCTAAAGAATAACTTGAAATTTTAAAAATATTAGATCAAAATTCGAAAATTTAAACTTACCTCATTTTCTTAGCACAAATTGCTACTTCTATCAAAAGGTTTAAACAAATGACTAGTACACTAGAAACAAAACTGCCACCTATTGGTCATGACAGCCGAAATGTTGCTTGATATGAAATCAGCCGGTGCGTATTTTTGCCCCGCTCGTATCTTTTCCCCTACCTACCCTATATCTCTCTTTGCATGAGAAAGTAAAAACTCGGCATTTTATCGCTCAGAAACTCACGTAAAATTAAAATGCAATTGTTTATATTTAGGTTTTTTCCAAGTCTAAGATTTTCGCAAAAAGTTTGAGCAGAACAATTTTTCAGATAAAATAAATACATATTTCAATATGAATGAGATATTATTAAATTTACCCCTTAACCTTTAACTGATGTCACAGAAATTATCACAACTAGTGTGAAGTCAACTAGAGTGAAGTTGTCTGCGAGACCGCTTTATCGAAAGATGAATAAAAGGCACGATTAACTCATAGGATGGTGTTTTTGTACTGAAGTTTTTGTACAGGACTGTTGTAATTAAAATTCACCTATTCAAAAGTGTCTGGTGATAGTACTAAAGTTCACAACGGAACAAAATTTCGGCAGTGTTTGTAGTTAAACTGAAAATTGCAAGTATATAAAAAATTGCAAAACTATAAAAATTAAAAAAAGCTGCGGTCTGAGAGACCGGTAACATGAGTTAAAGGTTAAGGAAAAAAAAATATATAAGAAATGTGATAAATTCTTTTTATTTAAGGCACAGTTAAGAACCATTTATTCTTCTCTAGGAATAGGAAAAATATTACCAACATTTCATTTTTCATATACACGCAAACACATGTATAATATTTCTGATAGTTTTAAAACACATACCCATGATACGTGTGTATAGATAGAGAAGTGCCCAATATTCAGAGTTAGAAGCATAGGAGAGAGTATGGAGGAATGGGACACCTTTTACAAAAATAAGAAAATGAACTTTGACAGAAAAACAATATTTCAGTTTATAGAATACAAAATGAAACACTTTCTAATGTCCTTGAACAATATAGAAACATAATTTTCAGAACCAATTTTATAATTAAAGAAATTGCAAGTTTCAAAATTTGTCCCATGCTTAGTTTAATCCATGTTTAGACCCATGCTTGAAGGCTTAGTTTATATTATGGATAATATACAGTATAATGTTCCATAAATAGGGAAACTATTACATCTATGCATAAACAAGTCATTAATATTCAGAAAGCATAAAAAGTATATGAAGCAAAATCACTTCTGATCTTGAAATAATCTTTTACTTTATACAATTGAAATCTTATGCAACTTTTTTCAACTGGAGATCGGGCTACCATTGCTTCATCTAGTGTGCGATTGATGAAATGTCTAGAATGATCATATTCAAAAATTTTTATTACTACCAAAACAAAACCAAATTTTGCAGGAAAGTAAAAGAATATATGAAATTTATTAAGTTAAACCAGCTCTTTGCATGTTCGCCAACATAAATGAAAAATAGTGGAACTTCGAAGGATCACTTTTTGCTTCCTAATTGGTTTGATTAAGAGTATCAACAATAACACAGATTATAAAACATGTAAGCGTGTGTGTGGGGGGGGGGGGGGGGGGGAGTTATGAAGAAAATTTTTAAAGTAAAATTTTTATTATATAAAAATTTTTTATAAAACAAAAAAACTTTGAATTTTATCCATTACTGGCACATCTGCCCTATACCTAGATTTTTAACCTGAAAAAAAAAATATTTTGGACATTCTTTTGAAAAATCAGTCAACCCGAACCCGACACACAAGATTCAAAACCCAAACCGACCCGATCCGAACCAAAAAAGTAAAGTAAACCCGACCCGATGCCGGAATCTAGTACAATAAATACCGATTACACGGCACGACTCTAATATTAAGAAAGATAATTTTGGTATACATTTTAAGTATTCTGCAGAAGAATAGTGGAATATTTAGTCATTATCAGTCAAAGGGGGGGGGGGAGTACTATTCATTGCATCACTAATTAAAAATAAAATATTTAATCTGCTAACCATATTGCAATAAAATATGATTTATTACATAATTATTACATAAAACATTAGAAATTGCACGCATGTAATAAACACTGATGTAAAGAATAGTCATTTGACTGAATTATAAATATTTAACAATAAAATAATAGGATGATTACGCATTAATACCTGCTAAAATTATGTTACATTATAATTCGAAATCAAACGGTCTTACTGTGTAGTTCATTTTTACTTATTAGGAATCAAGGAGAATGGAAATATAACAAAAATTAACTCATAAATTAGAAATATTTACTTACATCCTAATTTGAAATCATAATCAAGATGGATACCTTCAACACCTGTGTGGCTGCGTGAATAGTCATTACGTCATCATTGAAGTCCTTTCTCATTGGCTGACATGGGAGACTAAGATATTTCATGTATTTCTACTATGCGAGTGGTAAATATTATACCCGGTTACAGATAAAATTCTAGTAAACATGCAGATTTCTGTAGTTTTACAAAAACTAGTTTTGTATGATTACAGATTTTTTTTTACAGTGTAGGGGAATCTAATGATCCATGTCTGCCGGAAGTGAAGTGGTGCATAAACTAAAAATTAATACTACCAGTGGTTCACTCGTAGGTTTATCATTGTGTTTTCCTACTCCCAGTCCTCCATGTTTTCATGCCTTTCTTTGTAGGACAAACACAATGATAAATCTACGAGTCAAACACTGGTGGTATCCATTTTTGGCTTATGCACCACTTCACTTCGGGCAGACAGGGATTATTAGCCTCCCCTACTTCTACTCTTCCATAAAATGAAAGTTTTTTTTTTCTCTCGTGCTTGATAACATAGGTTTTTGTGCTGTCGGCTCTTGGACTATAATATTTGTCTCAGGACTGAGGAGGGTAAAATATTTTTTATCTGCAGAACGCTAAACACATGCGGACAGATAGACACTTTGTAAAAACATGGTTTTCATGATTTCTTACGCTTAAAACGTGTAAATTCGTCCAGAACTGGAAGTCGAAAAAAAAATTTCGATTACAATATTTTCTTCTATTATAGACAGACGAAAGTAGAAATCTAAGAAATTTATTATTATTGTTCGATCGCGCATAGCCCATAAAGTTCATAAAACGTGTAAAAATATACTGTATTATAATACTTTTTATGATTACTAAAATTTATAACGTCTGAAATGCTATAGCTCTAACTGCTGAGTGCTGCATCATAAAGATGAATTGCGAAAAAAAAAATCCTCAAAATCAGATAACGGCATCTGAACAGTGTTGCCACGTCTAGCTGGTTTTTTATTTGGACATTCTGAATTTTCACTAGAAAGTTTTAATAATTATTTTTAGTTTATAAAATTATAAATATTTTTTTAAATAAAATAAAAGAAAATTTCAATTCCAAAATTTCTGGTGATAATTCATAATTTCTAAATAAAAAGTTTTGGCAATACTGCTGATGAAAAGTACATCATTTTCGACGCAAAACAAATTTGAAACTGATCGCTAAAGTACAATCCGTAAAAATTTTATCGGCTTTAAAATGATACAAAACGACCATGCGAAAAACATTTATGTGTTTTGATAAGATCTAACCGAAGGACGTATTATGTACTGGCTTTCTATGTAACTTTCAGATCTATACCACAAAGTAAAATATGGAGATTGATTGACGTGTTGTGTTACTAACGTAAACTAAGCAATACATTAATAAATTAAGAATTTTTCCGAAAATACACTACATGAACTTTAAAAAGCTCACTGTTTTACTTAAAATGCGACTGAAATAATAAAATTGATGTTAAAAGTTAAAAATATACATTTTATTTAAAACTTCTTAGTACTTTCGGCCTGCATTTCCTGAGGCCATCATCATAGAATATTTTAATAACTAATTGAAGTTCACTTATACAAATACTTCACTTCGTTATTTGTATAAATGAACATCAATTAGTTATTAAAATATTCTCTGATGATGACCTCGGGAAATGCAGCCGAAAGTACTAAGAAGTTTTAAATAAAATGTATATTTTTAATTTGTAACATCTATTTTATTATTTTAGCCGCCTTTTAAACAAAACAGTGAGCATTTTAAAGTTCATATTGTGTATTTTATGATTGAATCAAGGTGAAATATTGCATTTCGTATAATGATTTTATAAGAATTTTTCATTTTTTAATTTCAGAAGTCTTCGTTGTAACCCTTCACTTCGTATACACGTACAACTGTTCACCGCTCTGGTTTTGCAAGGGACCTCTATGTCCATGGCCACAGCTCCATTGCTCTTGCCTCAGTATACACAACCGGTATATCTATATTCAGTTTTGCATGCTCATAATAACGAGTAATTTCCATGGTAACCATGTTTTTATCTAATATATTCTACGAAAAAAGGCAATGTGATTTCATGCATTCAAATATAATTCCAGCATTGAATGAATGTTATTATTTAATGAAAATATCACTTAAGTCTCCTAAGTGTCTTTATTTAATGACATAAAGGTCAGACGCATCAAATAATGTTTCCTACACTATTTTTTAACACTTTCCAATAAAGTTGAAACGTGTTTATGAATTCGGTTTGTCTGTTTGTCTGTCTGTCCGTCCGTGCTCTAACTCGCGTAAATACAGTCCGACTGCCATGAAATTGATAGATATTATTGGGTATCACTATGGCATGTTCGGTATTTAAGATGAAGTGAAGAAGAAGATAGCATTTACGGTTCATTTACAGAGACACTCAAAAGAATTCTCTTACATTACGGTCTATGGGGAAAATTTGTTTGAGGTGTGTTTTAATGATTATTACAATATTTTAAATCTACTGAAATTTATATATATCACTGAGGTGAACAACACGGTGATTACAGTAGAGTATGGTGTGCATAGAAGATATCCTTTATTTACGGGGGACACACAAAAGAATTTGTCTGCAGAAGAAATTGAACTATTTGAAGCTTATGAACAATAATTACTGGAAATGTGTTTCCAGTTGTGGTATGCGTTTTTAAATTGAACTATATTTTTATTTTAAATATCACTTGGTGTAGATAAATTCTATAGATATATTATACAGGGCTGCACAAAAGTTCTAAAGTACATTTTCGTTTATTCACGCAAATTGCTGAATGGAAATTTTCAACTGTGCTATTCGTTTCACTGAACTAACTCTTAGCATACATATAAATAAATCCATATATCAAATACAGCGCTGCGCACAAAAAAGGATATTTTCCCGATTATTGATTGTAATAGCAGAAATAGGGATTTCAAATGCGTTATAAATGTTTTAAATTGGTTATTTATACATCATATTTCACCTTAATAAACTGTGGAAGTTTTGTTACAGTGTTCTGAATGTGTAGGAAAGTGTTACACAATCTATGTTGGACGCATGATTTTTCGTTCATGTTTATGTTGTGGTTGCTGAAATATAAAAGAAATCAATTGACACATTATACGTAGATCCGAGGAGAAGGGAAGTTGATGGGGATGTAAGCCCTCGCCTCGCACAATGAGGCGGCACATGATCCGTCAACGTAAACTGCTTATGTTTTAATTTCTAATGTTACATCCTTAAAATGCTATTCGTATCCTAAATAAAATACAAAATTAGTTATTAGTTATGTGAGAAAATGCAGTAAAATAGAATAAACAAGTTTGAAATTGCATGTCAAACATGACAAATGACTTCGTACTATATTCGTACTATAACTAGCTTTATAAATATTTTTTGCACCTAATATTATACTGAATGTATATTTTAGCGCACTTCATAAGTGCATATCAATTTCATTCTGTTCGAAAGGCTGTAACATCATTAAAATGCACTTGAAATATTTTTTTTCCATTGGCCGTAATATAACGGGAAAATGTTGACTGTCCCTGTAATTAAACTATACATTCTATTTTCCTAAAATTTCGAAGGGCTCGGCAAAATTTTGCGACAATTATATATTTAAAATTTCAGACCATTCGGTTGGTTACTTTTTGCTCTGTTATATGCGGAAGGACGGACGGACAGACAGACGAGCCGAACGACGACTATAGGTGTATATACATAGGCGTATTTACATAATTACGAACGCGCCTAAAAAGGCCTTATTTACATTTTTAAAAAACTGTAAATGTAATATTTCGAGGATCTATTCGTCTGTTTTGTTATTATCCCCTTGAGGGGCGGTGAGATATATTTTATCCCACCTACGTTTAATGAAGATCTGCACCAGAAAAAATTTATTAAATTTTGCTTTTCTAACTTTGGTGGAAAAAAGTCGTAAAATTGCTGTTCCTTACTTTGCAATTAATCTTTGTGCAGATTCCGGCGTGAATTCGATATTACAGAAACACAATTGCTTGCCCCTCAAAGGGTTAACTTAAAAGAAACTGGAATAAATTGGTGTAAATGGGAGGTTATGGCCCATGTTTCAGAAAACGCCTTGTGTCGACATTCCCTTTTTAACACTTTCCAACATAGTGGAAAAGTGTTGAATTAGGGTTGTCTGCCCGTCTGAGCTCTAACTCGCGTAAATATAGAAGGTTTTCCATGTAACTGATATATGGTGTTGACATTTATTATGGTTGTTGACATTTATTATTAGTATTGAAAATCAAGTGTGTAACAAACATGGTTTGTTCCAGAGACACTCAAAATAACTGTGTTTTATTACGGTCTACGGGGAAAAATCGCTTGCCATGTTTTTTAACGATGTTGCACTATTTCAAACATATTAATATTAATATACATCACTGCAGTGTACTACATGATATTTACTGTAGAATATGGTGCGCATAGAATTTATAGTTCATTTGCAGGGACACACAAAATAATTCGTTTAAAGTACTGTGTACGAACGATAATTGCTGGAAGTGTGTTTTTAAATGTAACAAATTTTTTGTACATTACTTGGTGTGAAAAAAATTTATAGTTCATATACAGAACTGTAAAAAAGAATTCGAGCACGTTTCCTTTTTTTTTTTTTTTTTTGAATAAATTAATGAAAGGGAATTTTCCATGCGTTTCCTAACTGAACTAAATTTTTGCGTAATATGTAGTATATGTACTGTACACAAATTAATAAATCGTATACAGGGATTCACAAAAATTTTTGAATTATTTTCCGACTATGTGGTAATTACCGAAATTGGATTTTTTAATATTTTCTCCGTTTTCCAAATTGCTTACTTAGACGTAATCTCTCACCTTGTAGTAGCCCAGTGGTTAGGGGGTTGAATTCGGAATTAATTAGGGGAAAGCTGGAAATTGTTTTAATCCCTTAGTTTAGGTCTAGAATGAATATGCTATGTTTCCCCCCTCGTACTAGGTGAACGTTAGGAAATATGTATAGATTTATAGTCAAAAAACAAGTTTTACTTTTTTTTTTTTTTTTAAATACTATAATAGTATCTCAAAACAACTAACTCTATCAAAAACATTGTCAGTACAAATGTTGTAGAGCTTAAAATTCTGAGTAAAATGAGTACCTACACTTAATATTTTAGTTGAACATTAAGGTCACAATTCTACTTCAAAATTTTAGCCCCGTGGTCAGGGGTTTGAACTCAGAATTAATTAGGGGAAAACTGCAAATTGTTTTAACCCCTTCAGTTTAGGTCTAAAATTAAACGCACTATGTTTTCTTCCTCGTACTTGGTGAACATTAGAAAATATGTACATATTTATTTTCAAAAAACACGTTTTTTTTTGTTTTGTTTTTTAATTTCCTTAAGGGGGCACAGGACCTTTAAACTTTAGAAAAATCAGTATTCAGTTTTTGGCTTATTCTGAAAGATTTAAAATTTCTCAACAATATGCAAAAAACCCCAATGAAAAATCTGCGTTATTTCTTGAGTTATAGGCCCAGTACAGGGCCCCTTGAAGTTTTAGTGCACTAAATTGTTAATAACATGCCTCTTTTCTATCCGATCTTCTTCGTTTTTGGGGTGAATTCTCCTTTTAGTTTCTGCCCCATTTCTACATTTCAGTTAAGACCCTGAAACCCTGTCAAGGGGACCAGTACAGGGCCCCTTGAAGTTTTAGTGCACTAAATTGTTAATAACATGCCTCTTTTCTATCCGATCTTCTTCGTTTTAGGTCTAAATTCTCCTTTCAGTTTCTGCCCCATTTCTACATTTCATTTAAGACCCTGGCACCCTTGCAAGGGACCCGGTACAGGGCCCTTTGAAGTTTTAGTGCACTAAATTGTTAATAGCATGCCTCTTTTCTATCCGATCTTCTTCGTTTTTAGGATGAATTCTAGTTTTACTTTCTTCCCATTTCTACATTTCAGTTAAGACCCTGGCACCCTTGCAAGGAGCCCGGTACAGGGCCCCTTGACGTTTTAGTGCACTAAATTGTTAATAACATGCCTCTTTTCTATCCGATCTTCTTCGTTTTTGGGGTGAATTCTCCTTTCAATTTCTGCCCCATTTCTACATTTCAGTTAAGACCCTGGAAACCTGTCAAGGGGCCCAGTACAGGGCTCCTTGAAGTTATAGTGCACTAAATTGTTAATAACATGCCTCTTTTCTATCCGATCTTCTTCGTTTTTGGGGTGAATTCTCCTTTCAGTTTTCTACCACATTTCTACATTTCAGTTAAGACCCTGGCACCCTTGCAAGGGGCCCGGTACAGGGTCCCCATAAGTTTTAGTGCACTAAATTGTTAATAAATTGCTTCCATTTAATCCGATCTTCAATTTTGGGATACTTTTTCCATTTAGTTACTCTCCCGTATCTACATTCCAGTTAAGACCGTGGGCCCGTCTAGGGTCCTGTAGGTCCCGGTCCAGGGCCCCTTAAATTTTTCGTGTGCCATGCGTTTTAAACACCCTAATTTTCTCATCTTCGCATTGCGTAATTTTAAAGTTGAGTCTTGAACTCTTCTCCTTAGACAAACACTGACATATTTTTATTGGGCCCCTAGGGCCCTTTTTTAAGCATTTCCCTAATTTTTTGCACATTTATTTTAAATTATATTCTAATGAT
This sequence comes from Maratus speciosus, assembly GCA_963932465.1. NCBI lineage: Eukaryota > Metazoa > Arthropoda > Arachnida > Araneae > Salticidae > Maratus > Maratus speciosus. The sequence goes on from OZ010790.1 coordinate 347,471,687, forward strand.
TAATTCATACCCTATGCTTAATCTCGACTAATCGAAGATCTAAAACGCTAAGTACTAAAACGTTGTAACATGTTTTCATGTTAGGGCCTGTTCTCAACTATCAGTTGCCCCCTTTTGGGCCCCCTATTACAACTCCCTTAAAAATTGTCCAATTCGCTACCTTTTTTTTTTCTAACAACATCTGAGGTTCTCCAGCTATTACATAAACGACAAAAAAAAAAAAAAACTTCAGGCTTCAACTACCACCAATTTTTAATATAAATCGTCTTCTTAGGGCCCTTGGTTCATCTTCTTTACAAATGATCCGAAATCCTTGAAATTTTCTTTACCATATTTCTAGTGTCCTCAGATTACATTGAAAACTACTAAAAAGTGTATTTATACCAAACTACATGCCACTTAAATCCCTTCCCCCTTGGGGCCCAGTACAAGGCCCCTTGAAGATTTTGCACCATAAATTATTAATAAATTGCCCCTCTTAATCCGATCTTCATTTTTGGAACCATTTTTCCATTTAGTTATTCTCCAGTTTCTATATTCCAGTTAAAATCCTGGGGCAACTTAGGGTCCTGTAGGGCCCGATCCGGGGCCCCTTGAACTTTTTGTGTGCTATGCATTTTTTACACCCTAATTTTTTCACCTTCTCATTGCATAATTTTAAAATTGTGCCTTGGACTCTTCCCCTTAGACCAACACCCTCATATTTTTATTGGAGCTCTAGGACCTCTTTTTAAGCATTTACCCCATTTTTGCGCATTTCTTTAAAATATTATTCTGATTATTTCATACCTTATGATTAATTTTGACTAATTGAAGATCTAAAATGCTAAGTACTAAAACAATTAAACATGTTTTCATGTTAGGGTCCTGCTCTCAACTATCAGTTGGGCCCTTTTGGACCCCCTGTTATAGCTCCCTTAAAAATGATCCCATTCACGAACTTTTTTTTCTAACAACTTCTTAGGTTCTCCAGCTACTACATGAACGACAAAAAAAATTGCAGACTTCAGCTACCACCAATTTTAAATATTAATCGACTTCAAGGGGCTTTTGTTGCAGCTTCTTTAAAAACTATCCTATTCTATTTCAATTTTCTTTGACATAGTTTTAGCGTCTTCCAGCTACTTTAAAACCCCTAAAAATTTTGTTATACTCAACTAAATTCCAGTTAAGACCCTGGCCCCCAGGGTCCGGTCTTTCTTTATACCTCAGCTACCACCTTTTCCGAACATTAATCTCCTTTTTCAGCATTAACTTATGTCTACTCGCTACAGCCGTAAATTAAAAGTCGCGTTAGTTTAAAGGTAACTTTAGTTAAGGGTTTTCATCCGTTTATTAAATATCGTGTTAATGCTAACAGTAATTCATAAAATTTGCAAGGTTGGGGAGGCATCTTCCACCGCTTGGTGGCGAGTTATTTCCTCGGGTTTAAGGGCCCAATTTCAGCGGGATTTGCTTCCTTCAACTTAGATTACAATTCAGCTACTTTCTGTACTATGAAATTTTATCTTAGACTTTAGTTACCAACGTTTTCTAACATTAATGGTGCATTCTTCTTCTTTCTTTCTTTTTTTCTTTTTTTGGTTTTTGTGGGCTTAATTCCTACGAGGTTTGGCTCACTCAACTTGGTTTTCAATTGTCTCCGGCAGGTGCAGGCACTTCCGATAAATGTTGCCAAATGTAGTGGGGATCTAGATTATAAGTTCGTTCTGAAAGAAGTTTGATAGGAACACATTAGACGCTGCGGAAGGCAATGGGCCTCCAAAATGAGGTTCACTAAAAAGAATTTCCAAAGATATAAAATCATACAAACTTAAGTTTTGTTTAAGGTTATTATTTACAAACCTCGAGCAACGCCAAGCGGGTCTTCTAGTTCTGAATAAAATGAGTACCCGCATTAATATTTTCGTTCAATATTAAGGTCGCAATTCTATTTCAAAATTTTGCTTTAATCGCTAATCAACAGTTTGAAGCCAGAAGAGACAAAGTTATCAGTCCACCCTCCTTCCAATTTTTGTATATTTTTGTTAATTTCTGACCTATGTCGAGGGGATTAAAACAATTTCTAGCTTTCCGCCAAATTAATTCCGATTTCGGCTTTTTTTTCTGCCCGTAATGAAGAGGTTAAACCGTAATTCTCAAAATATCCAAAATAATGACCTCAATTAATTACAAAAACATCGTAAATGTCTAAAACAAAATACAGGTATATAAAAATTAGAAGCTGGGTGAACTGATAATCGGGTCTGTTCTGGCATTAAGTTCTTAATTAGCGATTTAGGCTAAACTTTGAAGTAGAATTTTGAGCTTAATGGTCCACGAAAATATTAAGTGTGGGTACTCATTTTATACAGAATTTTAAGCTCTACAACATTTGTATTGACGATGTTTTTGATAAAGTGAATTTTGTTCGAGATATTGTTATGGTAATTAAAAAACCTGTTTTTCGACTATAAATCTGTACATATTTTCTAACGCCCACCTACTACGAGGGGGAAACTTAGCACAGTATTAATTCTAGACCTAAACTAAATGGATTAAAACAATTTCCAGCTTTCCCCTAATTAATTTCGAATGCGGACTTTTTTTCCTCCCCTACCACTGGGCGATTGTTAAAAGAGGTTGTTTTGTTACAGTATTCTAAATAAATTAGAATGTGTTTCATAATTTATGCTTAATGTATGAATTTTTTTTCTTCCTTAAACTCTACAATACTTTTACCTACGTATTTTAAGACAGTAATTTGCAACCTTTTCATCACATTTTAAATAATTGCCCTTATTGAAAAAATTGCTAAAATAAAATACGGGAAGGAGGATAAAGTGGCCACTCTAACGTTTGATGAATTTTTATGATACCGTTTTATTGAGTAAAGTACTAGAAACAAATACCAATAGTAAGTATAATAACTGTAGTTTCAATTGCATTTTTTTTAAGATGTACACGCTTATTTAAAAGAAAATTTACAAAATACTTTGCCCGACTAGACTGAGCAAAGTGGCCAGCATAGGTAAATGAACAAATCTCATTGATTCAGGATGTATATTTAACTCCTTAATTCTCGCTCCCATGCTATTCACGGGCTGTGTGTGTTTATTCAGATTGTTTGATTCCCACTAGTTTTACAAAATAGTGTAATTGGCTTTTCTCGCATCATTTTACCTGTCATTAAATAAGAGGATTTTTTTTTTTTTTCAAAAAAGTGGTGGGAATAAGCAATCTGAATTTTTAAACTGTAATTTAATGCGACTGTTCAAGTTAACACACCATTAAGAATAAGACAATAAGTATTAAGTTTTGTAATATTTTAAGTATTAAATCGCTACAAAATAAAGTAAACAGTAATGTGTATCAATATGACGAATGGAGGAATACAAATGCCCCCAGCAGGCATGCAGACTGCAAATGTCAAGAGTAAGCATTTCTCTGAAGAATTTATTGCCCGACCTGTCTTCTTTCTTTCAAAGAAAATGCTTTTAAGCAGTATTTTATTATGAACAATGAATAAAAAATCATTTCCGGCCAAAGTAGCCATCTGGCCGTTTTGCCCGATTTCTTTGTTGTTACTTTACCTGGAATAACGCCATTACAAAAAATGAATCCTACCATCTAATCTACATGGCTTACCGTTTTCAAACATACATTCATTTTAAAAGTTTATTTCATACTCATGAAACAGCATAAGAGCAAATAATTATAACACTACATATTATTTAGCTATAATCAAGAAATTGTACAACTTGCCTAAAATCAAAAATACAAAAAAAGAATCAAATGAGTTAAAAACTAGAAAAATGTAGTCTTCCGCTTCAAAATCGCAGACAATATTACTAGCATTTACTGGCCACTTTACCCTTCCTTCCCTTATGTTTTAGCGCTTTATTACCCACAAGTGGGTAATTAAGTGCTACACGTGTACCTATACAACAGTGATGACACATGATGATGACATGCATGGGTATTTAGTCTATGTGAAATCCAAATTTGGTAGATTTTCACTAAAAATTACAATTTCCAAGGGCCTAAAAGTAACTGGGGGACGATAATAGGGCACCTTACCCTACCATATTTCGAGGTTAATCTGATCTTAGGGCTAATCTTTGGTAATGCTGTGCATTGTCAAATAGTGTATTTTAGAAAATATAAACAGTTTTACAGTATCTCACTGCTATTTACTTGTTTTGTATATAGGTGTTAGGAAGGATACCAAAAGTAATATATTAAGCACGGTTTTATTAAAATTTTTTTTTTAGTCGAATTACCAGAAATTGAATTTAGTTTTTAAAAGCACTACATTTTTGAGAAAATTTTAAGAAACTAAAACCTTTTATGTCTAAGGATCATGTTACAGAGAGATAATCAGCAACACAAAACAGAAAAAAAGGATTTTTTATTTTATTTTTTAACTTGGTTAGAAAAAAGTTAAAAGATATTGAAACTTTCTAAAAATTAGGATTGTTTTCGTTAAAAGAAATTGCGGAAGTTATTAAACTTCACCGTTTAATAAGATGAAAGATAACATCCAAGTAAGTAATTTGGAAAACGCATAACCTATTTGAAAATCTAATTTTGCAATTACCATCAATGGAAAACACCGGCTTTTGTGCAACCCTGTATATATCCTCTATATTTGTATATATACTCCATAATATGTTGAAATGTAGTTCAGCTAGGAAGCGCATAGCACAGTTGATAATTCAACTTCAACTATTTCTGTCAATAAACGAAAATGTACTCGGTATCTTTTGTGCAGCCCTGTATATGATCAATGGAAATTAAACACAAAAAATAATATGCACAAAATTAGTTATAATTGAAAACTCGGAACATAATTGAAAATGCGCTTCCATCAATAAATGTTCATAGACAATACTATAACCGAATTTTTTGTGTCTCCCTGTAACTGAAGGTTGCACGCTATGCACACCCTATTCGGTAATTAGCATCTTGTATCGCACCTGAGTGATGAAGCAATTTCAATCTGTTTGAAATAGTGTAACATCATTAAAGTACACCGCAAACGATTTTCCCCCCCATAGACCGTAATATAACGGAATTCTTTTAAGTGTCCTTGTAAATGAACTATAACTGGCGCATATTCCCTTTTCAATACCGAACATTACAATAGTAAACCTCAATAGCATATATCAAGTATATGCAAATCCGAGAACCTTTACGCGAGTTAGAGCACGGACAGACAACAGACAGACAGACAGACAAACCGAATTCATAAACATTTTTTTACTATATTGGAAATTTTAAAAATAAGTAAAACTAGATAAAATTTCCCACATGTGAATTTTATAGACTTCATATTTTAAAATACGTATTTTTCACAAGTCATAGCCCTGAAAAATACTTTTACAAGGAGAGGGTCCGAAGTTGGGCTCACCAAATACGGTGAACGTTTGTGTATCGATACAGTATAGTTAGCATATAAATATATGACCGCCATAAAGCGCAACCCCCAGAGGGTCTTGAGAAAATAAGTCGCAAAGCTTAAACTACAGTTTATAGTCGGATAAATTCTCTTCTTTGGCAAACGATTCAGTAGCATGGTCCAAGCGGGATTTGAGATTTTTTTACCCGAGTTCAAATCCTGCTAGGATTTGTTTTTTCGGAACGAAAATTGTTATCAATCATTTTCGAACCGTATTTGAAAAAAATATATACTAATTGAAAATTACGAAAAATATGAATTAAATGTATGTTTTGTAGCATATAAGTGCTTTTTTAACTCGAAATTTTGCTTGTTTAAATATATAATGAAAAAAAAAAACCCGCACATTTCTATGTCTATAGACCAGAAATTTTTTGTTGTTATTTAAAATTATTTACAGTTATTTCACTGAATAATCTACAATTTTTAACAGAGAAATAAATTAAAATAAGTGAACAAATATATTATTTCCATTCTATTTCCTCATTGAAATACTTCAAATATTTCATGGTTTATTAAAAATATGCTTTTATATTTTTAATACTATGATTTTTTAAAGTCTGGGATTCTTGATTTTTAATTAGAATACGAAGTCTATTAGAATATATAGTCTACGAAGTATTTTTTTCGGAAATCATTTTTTTTTATATCTTGTTTAATATTTTTGTGTATTCCAGTTTAATTATATAAATACAATTTTAACTGCGAATCTTTGCATGTTTATATATTTAATGAAAAATAAAGGTAAAATAAACAAATAATAATGATAACAAACTAAAAAAAAATTCAATTGGAACTTTTATAGACCATAAAATTGAGCTAATTTCAAAATTTATTTATTGTTATTTACATAAATAATCTACTATTTTTCACAACGAAATAAATGTATCGTTTTTTACCAACTAGCTTTTTAACTTAAAAAAAGTTCTAAAAAGATATTGAATTGCTGAAAATAGTTATTACGAAGGTAATAATTACAAAACCAAAAATCCGAAATAAAAAAAGTCATATTAAGAATTTTTGTATTAAAAAAGATCATCAAATATTCGAAATACTTTCATATAGAAACAAAAAAATATAAAATAATATAATTATTCACGCATTTATATAACGTGGTTAATTTATTTCTCTGTAAAAAATAGTAGATTATTCATTGAAATAACTGTAAATAATTTTAAATAACAACAAAAAAATTTCTGGTCTATAGAATTATAAATATGTGGCTTTTATTTATTTATTTATTTATTTTACTTTTTATTATATATCTAAACATGCAAAATTTTGTAGTTAAAAAAGCACTAATATGCTACATAACATACATTTAATTCACATTTTTCGTAAATTTCAATTATTATGCATATTTTTTCAATTGCGCTTCGAAAATAATTGATAAAAATTTTCGTTCCGAAAAACAAGTCCGAGCCGAATTTGAACTCTGGTAGAAAATCTCAAATCGAGCATGCTGCCGACCATGTTACTGGACCGCTTGTCAAAAACGGAAATTTATCCGATTATTAATTATAGTTTAAACTTTGCGACCTATTTTCTCAATAACCCCCGGGGGTTGCGCTTTATGGCGGTCATATATCTATATACTAACTATCCATATTATATACAGTATATTATATACTCCATATTATATACTCCATTATATACTCTACCGATACACAAATGTCCATTGCATTCTGTGACATCTCGGGACATTGCATCTCGGGACCTTCCCTTGTACCTTGTTAGACATCTTATTGGGTCATTCGGAAAATCCTTTCTGTTTGGGGAAAATCATTTCGTACTGGAAAATTCTGCCGGTTAATTATTACAGATTAGATATTGGAATTAATGTCTAATAATTAAATGGTGGAATTTTACGGTACGAATAATTTTCCCAAACAGAATGACCTTTCCGAGCGACTCACTGTAAAACGAAACAACGAAAACATGTGGAAATAAATAAAATAAAAAATAATAGCCAATTTTGCATATGAGGGTAACTAGGTATTAACTTTTACAGCCAACAAACCACCCCCCCCCCCTCTTTTGTAGATAATGGGAGAAAAATGAAGTTGTTGCTACAAGTCGTTAAATATCTCATCTTTCATTTTTATGGTAAAATACTAAATATTTTTATAAGGCAAATTTTTTTTATTGAGTTAGGCTGATAAAGTTTGTTAGCCACTTTAAAAAACAAGAATCGATAGGGCTAAGGGAATTTTTTTTTATAAACACTCAGGGTGCTAAGATAAAAACCTGAAAAAAAAAAAGGAATGTCAGATAATAAGTGTAGCCACATCTATAAGAGTTTTTATTTGTCCTGAAACAAGAGAGAGTAATGCTTGAAAAAATAAATGAAACACTAGCACCCAATTACTCCCAATCTCCAATTTATCTTATATATCTAAGATGGGGTGGGGCAAGAGGTAATGGGTCCATAAAAGTTCTCACCTCGGGGCTCGCAATTTCTCTCCACGGTACTGATTATTATACGCCGGAAACAAGGAAACATATTAATATTTTTTTATACATCTGTGTTCCGCCTTTCGCTGCTTTCTAATATCTGATCTCCTCCCCCGCCAGTGCGATATGCATCCATTTATAATATAAATATCAATGCACGAAATTTATCAATTTAAACTCGGAAGATGCTCCCGTTTCGTGTTAAATAGAGGCGTAAAATATTAAAATTTACAATTAAAACAACTCTTTTGATATTTCCATAGGCTTATTCAATTTTATCTTTAGCTGCATGTGTTTGTAAAAAATGTAAAACTGTAAATAAATGGGTTCTTGAACAAAGTTATTCTTCTGAAAAAAAAAAAAGAAAAGACAACTAAGAAAATAAGATTTTTATTATATTTGTTTATACAGGAACATAAAAGAATGTTCCAATTATAAACTTTAATAGTATCAACTGTAAGCGTTGTAGAATGTTGGTTCAAGGTCACAAATAAAGAGTAAGTCAAACAGTTTTAGATAAGTGCATGCACGAGTACTGCTTCGTTATTCACTCGCTTGCAGTGCGACAAACGCAAAATGGCTTCTCCTGAGCGCAAAGCGTTATTGCTGGAGTGCAGATTTAAAAGCTGAGCCATGCAATTTTTTCCTTTGGGGCTTTATAGAAAATCATGTCTACGATCCGCCGCTACCTAATGGCTTGCCAGAGTTGAGACACAGAATTGAAAAGTCTATTGCTTCCATTACTCCGGACTTATTAACCGAAGTATTGGACTTTAGGTTGGATGTCTGCAGTATAACTAAAAGTGCACATATTGAACATTCATAAAAAAGATAAAAAAAAGCAATTTAACAAATTACAACGACCATTTGGATAAAAAAAGCAATTTAACAAATAACAAAGACCATTTGGAAAATGATTTTTTCAAAGACTAAAATTTAAGACCTAAAAAATCGCACGGATTTGATCCTACATTACGAACGCCATGGATTAAACGATAACATTCCTGGACCCATCATGAGCAAATTTTAAAAGAAATTTCAGTTTTACAATTTTCGGTACTGTAAATTTTTAAACTTCTACGGAGCTGGTCATACATTACGTACGCCATGAATTAAAGATTAATAGTGTTATTACACGTAAAAATTGCAAGCAAGAAAAATCACCTGCGACTCGTCATATTTCCTATGAAGCTTGCGTAATAACCAAGCATTTCATTGCCTGTTCGGGAAAAGGCTTTTCTATCATCAGATTTCTAAAAAATCTCACGACCAATTTTAAATAAAATTTCATTCTTAAACTTCTAAACATTCGACAATATTACTTTTTATACCGTCGGATAGAGAAAAAAAATGTACTTTTAAATGCAATTTGTTTGAAAGCTGTATCTCAATTTGTTTCTGATTTATTATTTTTTTTTTTGTAGTTTTTATTACTTTTTTGTCATAGTGGCAACACTCTGTTGTCCATCGTTGTTGAAACCAAAAAGAAATACAGATTACTGTATATACCAATCAGATAACGAATAAATTGCGGATTAAACCAATGAAAACGTTCAGATATGCTTTTGATTTCCTCCCCTGACGAGAACAATAACCATTTTTCCAAATGGTTAAAAAACCTATGTTAATTTACCTTCAATTTGATGTATGATTTGTTGTAAATAGTCTAACATGGAGAGGGCCAACCTTGTTAATCACAGATTTTGATTATTTTAATATATGTTGTAGGGTAGAGAACCATTAGTGTCAGGTTCAACGGATTTTATCCAACGCTCCTTAGTTCTTGAGAAACCAGGGGGGTCTAATAGTCGTATACAACTTAAATACTTACTTTGGTATCAAAATCATCGATCGGTCGTAGCTCAGTTGGTATGGCGTTTGCCGGCTGATCCGTAAGTTCCGGGATCGATACCTGAATGCGCGGCATTTTTTTTTTTCATTTTTTGTTTTATAAATATACTTGTAAGTATAACTTAATAATCTGATTGTCAATTAAAATTTATAATATTACATATCAATTATAATTTTAACCTATTTAATTTTTTACTTTTAACTAATTAGTTGTAATAAAACATCATAAAACTGTTAATATTTTTAAAATCACATTTAAAATGTATTTTATATATCCTTTATCGATGCAATGATATTGAGCAATTGTGTCAGTTCGTGAGTTTAAAGAAACATCATTTACGCATTGCTTTAACAAAGGAAGTCAATGCGACAATACTATTATTCAGTTTTTAAAGTAACAAGCATAATTTAATTATATTAAAAATTAGCATTAGAGTTAAATTACAACCGATTTTCTGCATATTAAATATTTTTAAATTTGTAATACGTATGTTTGCGCTTTCAATTATTTTGCTTTCTCCTTTATCTTCTTCCTGCTTTTATTTTTATTTTATTTGAATATTCTTTTATTTTATCATACCTAGATGACGTCACTACAGATTTTGTCACGATTTTCGAATTTTTATCATTCAATAATAAATCCAATTTCTTTTTTAACCTCTTTAAAGGATGAAAAATAATAGTTTAAAAATAAAAAAAAGATAAATTTAAGTTTGTTAACATTATAATTAAATTTTTAATTGAAATTATTAAATTATAATTACAAATATATTTATAAAACTGAAAATGAGAAAAAAAAAAAACGCAGCGCATTCAGGTATCGAACCCGGAACCCACGGATCAGCCGGCCAACGCCAAACCAACTGAGCTACGACCAACCTGACATTTTTCCCCAAAGTAAGTATTTAAGTTGTGTACGACTATTAGACCCCCTGGTTTCTCAAGAACTAAGGAGCGTTGGGTAAAATCCGTTGAACCTGACACTAAGGGGTCTTTACCCTATAACATATATTAAAATAATCAAAATCTGTGATTAACAAGGTTGGCCCTCTCCTTGTAAATTAAACTGTTATACTATACCAACGAAACTGGGATATTCTTTTATGGACACCTAGTATTATATTTAAATACAAAAGAAAAAATAAAGCCATTATTTTAGTTATTTTGTTATCACAATATTAATTTATTAAAATATACTGTAAAAATTCTACCGAAAAATATTATTTGAGATACTATTTATCGCTTTCTTTAAAGTTTATTTTTGTTTTTTCATTTCAATATAGGCGTGGCTTTGTCTGTTTTTGGTGTTTCTTCAAATGTACTCAGGGCTTTCCTCGACTAATTGGATGTTTATCGAAGGTTTACACCTACATTCCAGATTGACATCTAGAGTATTTCAAAAAGAGGCTCCACTTGCTGCTTATCACATTCTTGGCTGGGGTAAGAGAAAAGTTTGATGTCAAAATAAAAAGAGAAAATATGATCATTGCAGGTGTCGGCATGGTCACTTTTTTGGTCCCCATTGTTTCCAAACAATAATCTTCGTGATATATTTTTCTTGCAAATGTTGTAGAAATCGCCTATGAAGATCATTGTTTGGAAATAATGGTTGATATAGAAAGTGATCGTGGGGATCTCTGTCTTTTCAAGTTTCTATATCTTCGATTTTCGAAAAAAATATAAAGCCAGAGGATCATATAAAGTAAGAAAATTAAACAGAGACTAATTAAGTAAAACTATAAATTAACAAAATACATGAAAATGCACACAAAAGTTCAAAATTTTAATGTAGTACCTCTTTTAAAGCATATTAGGTAGTTGTTTTCATGCTATAATCATGTGCAATTTTATAATTAACTTACAAGAACACCACAAATAAGATTACGCATAAACATATGTACATAATACATACTAAGATGGTAAATTAGAATTAAATTTTTTTTTAATCAGATTTGAAAAGCAAATCCTATTTTCCGAAAACGAAATATTTCGAGTAAATGATTGTCTCAAACTTTTCAATTACATTGATATCTTGAATTATAAAAAAAAACATATAGACCCATCAGCCATTTTTGGACAGATGCGGTATCGGATGTCATCCGTTTAGGCAGGCCGCACATGGAGGAGACACAAGCAACATGAAGCCAGTCTTAGCAGAAGAAACAAGTCTGAAGCGGATTTATTATTTGTTTCAACCTGTTTCAAATCTGATTCATTCAAGTAACATGGTGTATGCCTTAGGAAACTAAGGCGTACGTCATGTTACTTGTCTCGCCTAGGGGTGCAACCTGACATTTAGTACATTATGTAATGTGTATAAATTCTTGGTTCATATGCAGGGATGCACGAAAGGAAAGCCTGCACTTTACCGGGTGTTCACAGCAATTGCTGAAAAAGGATTTCTACCATGGTAGGCGTTTTTAAATTGTTTAGACATCTCAATTAGTTGTATGGAAAAAAATTCAATTTCTTAACAAAATTATGTTAACGTTGGAAAATGTTTCATAATTTATTTCTCATGCATAACTTTCCATTCTTGTTTAATAACATACTATGGAAGCAAACGTAATTTAAACATCTATTTTACTAATAATGTATTGTAAATTGTATATCCAAGGGCATTTATCTAAATGCACAAGATTTAATTAAGTAACACGATGTAATCGTCCAGAGGCACAAATTAATCACTCCAGAATAATTTTTAAATTCCTTGAGAATTCCTATATACAATTACAGAAAATAATTACAGTATTTACAATTAAGAGATATATATGTATAATTTTTCCGTTATTGGAAATTAAGACCATTATTTAAAAAAAAAAAAAAAAAAAAAAAAAAAAATCCCTGCCGGCTCGAGCCTACAGGCGGAGGTAGATTTCGAAGTTAAGTATTAAATTCTCCAACAAAACTTAAATCAAGAGAGATAAACCCAGTTCCTTCACTAAGAATGAGCTCTAGGGAGCTAAACATTTTGTGAAAATTCTAATATACACGAATACACACACGCATGTATATGGAATAGGTTTAAAAATGGCTAAAGCAAATTCAGAGAACTTCAAAGTGTTAAAATATGTTAATATTTCCATAGTCGGGTTTTTATCATGTTTTAATACCTTTCTTCAAACTCACATGACGTTACATATTCACCTGCTGAGGTCCATTATATTTCCAATATGACGCAGTTAAATTATTTATTCCATTTTCAGATTTCATGCTGAAATCTTGCTCTAGAAAACTTAGGACGTAATATTCAATTTGCTTTCAGTTCGTCAAACTATTTATTTAATTTTTTTTTCACGTGAAAATCTTGAAATATAAAAGCAATTGTTGTGGTGAGAATGTTATAGGTATTTTCTTTTTATTGTTGGCAACTGCTATAACGAAAAATATTTATTTTTTCCTGTCATTGTTGTGTAAGAGCTGGTTTTATCAGAATCTTGTTAAGACGGTATTCAAAATTTTGAACCCTCCCCATTTCCATTCCCTTGGGCCGATTTTGCACATTTTCAATCCCCGCCGAGATATGAGCCATCTCAAAGTTGTTGGCGAGTTTGAAGACGATCCGTGCATAATTGCGACTTTTATAGTGCGGACAAAATTTAGTACATACATACATACATACACACACACACACACACATATATATATATACATATATATAAAGTTTATATATATATACATATATATATATATATATATATATAAACTTTTTAGGTGGGGGTGGTTTTGGGTTCCTGGGGCCCTATAATGAAAAGTTATGCAGGAATTTTTCAGCCATGGTAACGACTGCAATAGGTAGTATTTCTTACGAAATCTACTTTAAAATCTCTTTTTAAAGACTTCAGTATGCAGACTTTTCGTACCTGCGTCAAGGCTACTTCTTGCTCGAATTATTTAACTCCCCATTCAACGAGTCACGTTGTAACAAACGCAAGAAAGTCTAGAACGAGAGACCCGAAAGGGTTGGGTTTACAAATATTTTACACGCATTTTTACTTGCGAAATTTGTTGATAAATCTTCTTTTAAATATTTATTAATTATAATTACTTTTATTTTTACGAAAAAAGAATCAGCATTTTCGAAAACATGGTTTCAGCCTTTAAATTGGGAGACGAGAAATTTTACTTTTCGACTAAAGGCTTTCTTGACGATCTTTTGCCTCTGTAGAAAAAAAAAAAAATCTTACACAGCACCTGGAAATTCTCTAGGTTTTTTAATTGTTTTGTACTAAAATTGTTTCTTACACTTTTTTTCCGGTTTTTAGTTGAAAGACTCTTGCACATTTCCTGGTACAATGTTAATTATATTTTTCACGATTGGTGGATATATCACAAACATTTGTTTTTTCAATTTTTCGAAGATTTAGGGGGAAAGTGCATAAACTATACAGGGTGTCCGGTCTCAACGGTGTCCAATGGCTAATTCCTAAACCGTTAGTCCTAGACATATAGTTCCAATTACAAAAATGTTTTAAATAAGGTAAAGAAATATTTTAAAAGCGATTTGGGTCAATAAAAACATTTCTTAAAAATTTACGAAATTTAGATTTTTATACGGTCCCCCGGTCCTATAAGTTATATTTAGTGAAATTTTCCTTTTACACTGACAAGTAATACAAAAAAAGGCCCGTTATTCTACGATTAAAATTGACCGAGTAATAGCTGTTTGAAGTTGGAGCATATTTTTTGCTGCAAATTGGGGGTCATTCGCAAATTTAGTCGAAATATAATTTCGTCAGATATAAAAAATGTTTGGGAGTAAAATTAACATTGCAATTTAAATTTGAAATCTTTAATCATTCTGGCATATTAATGAAAAATATACAATTTGTAATAAACATTTAAGAAGAAAGAAAAAACAGAATTTTTGTTAAATAAAATGATTCTAAATTAACAGCCTCAATTCTTTACAAAATGATACGCATTTTAAAATATTATTACATTGCACAAGCCTGCTAAAGTTGGGTTATGTCATGTTTTTTTGCTTTTGATAATTGATTCTTATATATTCTGTACCGCTGAATCCGAAATTGACCTTCATTTTTAACTATCATATCAGGATTTTTCGCAAATTGCAAATTTCAAAGTTCAGAAGTTCAATGTTAAAATTGAATTTCCTCCCCCATCTCATCGGACCATTCATCTGTTTAGCTGTAAGAATCCGGATAAGCAAAAATATCGAATAAATTTTTTAATCAAATCAAATAAAATAAAATAAAAAGTGTTTTACATGTGTTTTATAGTATAAGATTTTCGCTATATTTTAACTTACACATTTGCGATTTGCAAAAAAATTCTAACGTGATGGTTAAAAACGAAGGTCATTTTCAGATTCAGTGCTAAAAAGTGCGTAAAAATCAATTATCAAAAATTAAAAACACAACCATCTCCTCTACTTTATAGTATTCGATTTTTGTTATTCTTTAAATTTGAAAATTTATGATTTGCGAAATATCCTGACATGATGGTTAAAAATTAAGGTAATTTTCGGATTCAGTGCTAAAATATACATAAAAGTAAAAAAACCCAACAATCGCAGTCTTGTATTATCTAATCTAAAACTTTTTCTTAAACTCGCAGAAATCTATCCGAAATTTTTTGTGTTATCCTGTAAAATAAGTATAAATGGTAACCACCGAAAATCTTAATAATATTAGATTGTTATCGGATTTGCCCCGGTATGTAAAATGCAATCTCGATTGGATATTTAAAAGTGGGTTAAAGTTCGAGTACAAATTTTGAACTGGAAAAACATACATACGATTGTTGAAGTAACATAAAAACTTATAAAAAAAAACATAATTTTTGTTAAAAGAAATCATAAGAGA
This sequence comes from Maratus speciosus, assembly GCA_963932465.1. Lineage (NCBI taxonomy): Eukaryota > Metazoa > Arthropoda > Arachnida > Araneae > Salticidae > Maratus > Maratus speciosus. The sequence goes on from OZ010790.1 coordinate 347,487,260, forward strand.
AACAGTCTCTCAAATCCTGACAAAATAAAACATATGTTATTTTAGCCAATTTGAGACTTAATCATAATACTTGTAGGATTTTTTTTCAAAGCGCAGATACACATGAAGTAAGATCTTCGAATACCTTAAACACTTGGTATATGATCCCTCAAAGCCAAACCGAACTCATTTGTTTTCAGAGTAGAAAAGTAAAATAAGTCATGCATTTTTAAAGTTTCATAACTCGCTCAATTTCAGCGTTATATGAATGGGACTTTTTTTGTCTTACTTGTCAGTGTAATAGGAAAAAATTACTAAATATAACTTATAGGACCGGGGGACCGTATAAAAATTTAAATTTCGTAATTTTTTAAGAAATGTTTTTATTGACCCAAATCGCTTTTATAATGTTTCTTTACCTGATTTAAAACATTTTTGTAATTGGAACTATATGTCTGTGACTAACGGTTTAGGAATTAGCCATTGGCCACCGTTGAGACCGGACACCCTGTATACTTTCTCTGGCTGATTTGATCTAATGCACTCGAATATAAATGATTGTTACTATTTGATAACAAAAAAAAGTTGGTACAATTTTTAGTATGTAAACAGGCTCAAACTCCAAACGTGTACGTAGTGTTTAACAGTAAACTCTATTAAAAATACATGGTGGACGCCAGTATAATTTTCATTTAATGTTTTTTGGCAGAATTAGGCGGGCGTGTTAGCACGACTGTACTTTCAGTACTTTCAGGAAACATTATTTTTTTAAAAATACACAGAGTTCAAATACGTTTTTTTTTATTCTGAGACATTAATATAAAATTAAATTTGGCGGAGAAATGACGTTTCTTATCTATTCAGAATTTTCAAGAATTAAATAAACGTAATAACTGTTCGATTGTCCGAAACGATTAGTTCACGATCCGTAACAACCAAACAGCAGGAATACAATATATTATTGGCATAATTCAGGATTGAAGATTCTATTTCATCTTAAAAGTTCAGGAGAAAATTCTTTGCTATTTAAGTTTAAAACTAGTGGTAATTTAACTTTCAATTTATTTATTTATTATTTTTATTTTAAGGGATTCCATTCATTTGCACTGGAATATGGTTTTCCCTAATGTCTCGTTTGAATGTGACTACAACTTCAAATGAATGTTGGTCAGGATACGGCCGGAGTCTTATAATATGGATTATAACAGGACCTATGATGGCAGCTCTGACGGTATGTAGTAATTAAATATTATTGCTTGATGTAATGTTGATTAAAGAAATATTTTCCTTTTTGTGATATAAGCTCACCGGACAAAAAGATACTTACAGATAATCTGGGCCAGGTCATATTCACTGAGCCAACAATGGCGTCGAAAATATTAATTACGGTAACCCTTTTAATTTTAATATTTATTTACTTATTTATTTATTAGGATGAGCGAAGCGAATCCTCTAGTAGGCTACACAAAATCCGTTTTGTCGTACACTTTACAAAAAAAAAACTATTCAGTATTTTGACTTGAAATTAAACATAAAAATAAATTATGATATGTAGAATAACACAATATATTTTTTTTTACTGAATAACTTTAAAAAATTTATTATTTTAATTAATTTATTTTACATGTTTTTCCATTACAAAAGCATTTTTTGCAAATAAAAAATTAAACACGTATATTTTCAGAAGAAAAAATAAATCATGGAGATAGTAATTATAGATAGAATCATGATTAATAAAATAATTTCCCGATTTCTTTTCTGACATTTTTAAAATATCATTTTTATGAAAATTATAGCATATTTTTAATAAATTAAAATTTTCGAAAATTCAATTATTTACATTCAATTATAAAACTATTTTTCAGTGTTAAGAATTCAAATACACAATTTATTCTTATTATGTGAAATCATTTACACAGACGATACTTACGCATTTTAAAAGAATTATATTATGATTTTTTTTGTAAAGTGGCAACAAAAGAATTGTGAACAAATAAAATTAATTGTTAAATTCGTTATATCATAAATAAAATATACCTAGGAAGTTCTTAGTTATTTAGATGAATTTTCATTTCTAAAATTAAAATGCGCCAAAACATAAAATAACGTTTTTGCTTAAAAAAAGATGCAAAAATAATGTAAAAAAGTATTGTTACTTTCAAATATTTATCTTATTAAATAAGGCTTTGCGAATCCAAACCAAGCATAGCTTTTGCTAGTTTATTTATTTTGCTTTCTTCATTTTAACTGCACAGTTAATGTTACATAGTTGCCATATTAAAGACAGTAATGGAAATATTTTTATACGCATAATTATATAGGGGAGACTAGGGAGGGTTGATCCACTTTTTACAAAATGATTTTTTATTTTCTAAATATTGAACGTAGAATAAAGTTTTATATATCATTTTATTCGATATACAATCATTTATCAAAATAAAATTGGTACGTAAGTCTAATATATACGAAATGTGAAAAAAGATTGATTTTAATCATGACAAAATAATGGGTCAAGGCTCCCCACATATGGGAGGGTTGACCCACTATATGGGAGGCTTAACCCGCTTTGTTTTATATTGAAATATTTCTGAAGGGAAGTAAAATCAATTTAAGAAAGGCAAAATAACTGTATGCTACATGCTTTAATTATTATAAACTCTTTTTTTTTAAATATATGATGCTTAATCGCAAGTCAGAGGAGAAGCATTTTGTTTTAAACAGAATTTTGTCTGAGCAGGTATAATTGTACAGCTAGGAAAATAAAACTTTAACATTTAAGACAGTATTCCGCTAAAGACAGGTTCCGTTTTCATAGGGTTTCATGCATTATTATTATTAGCCACTGTACCTTTTTTTGCCTCCTTGTCCTACTTTTGTGACATTCGACCTGACAACTTTAGTTGTCACATAGTTTGGCTTCATCTGACTATTCATCATGTTGAAATTTGTCTACATACCTTCCTAAAGTTTTTTGGTCAATGCTATGTTCTTTTGCAGCCGCATGAGTAGGGGAGACTAGGGAGGGTTGATCCCCTTTTTACAAAAGGTTTTTTTATTTTTTAAATATTGAACGTAGAATAAAGTTTTATGTATCATTTCATTCGCTATACAATCAGTTATCAAAATAAAATTGCTACATAAATGTAATATATACGAAATTTGAAAAATGATTTATTTTAATCATGGAAAAATAATGGGTCAAGGCTCCCCACATATGGAAGGCTTGACCCACTTTGTTTTATGTTGAAATATTTGTGAAAAGAAATGAAATCTGTTTAAAAAAGGCAAAATAAATTTATGCTACGTGTTTTAATTATTATAAAAAAAATATTTTTGAATATATGATGCTTAATCGCAAGTCAGAGGAGAAAAAAAAATTTTAAACAGAATTTTGTCTGAGCAGGTATAATTCTATAGCAGGGAAAATGAAATTTTAACATTTAAGACAGTATTCCACTAGAAATAGGTTCCGTTTTAATAGGGTTTCATGCACTATTATTGTTAGCCACTGTCCCGCTTTTTTTGTCTCCTTGTCCTACTTTTTGTGACATTCGACCTGACAACTTTAGTTGTCACATAGTTTGGCTTCATCTCATTCTATTCATCATCTTGAAATTTGTCTACATACCTTCGTAAAGTTTTTCGGTCAATGCTATGTTCTTTTGCAGCAGCATGAGTACTTAACTTATCATTAACATCTTTTAACCCTCTCGCTGCGTAATTGTTTTATCAAAATAGCTTCAAAAATTACGTACTTAATGCCTTCGTGACGAGCGTCTTTTAAGAATTTTTAATCTTTTGCCACCGGTTTTTCAAAACAAAAATTTTCGTCTGATTTAATCTGGAAAATGCTCCGATTAGATGAGGCAAAGTTTACAATAAAAAGTAACTGGTGGGAATGATCAAGGCGGGTTAATTAGACGGAGAAAATGCATCTCGATGAAATCTCGGGTTGCGCAAATTTTGCTACTTTTACTTTCCCTGAGAAACTCTCGGGTTGGGCAACGAGGGGGTTAACCATTTCAGGAGCAAAATACTTTCAGTACTAAAATGTTGAAATAAATGACTGGCACCGGAATATACGAGCAAATTTATTTGGAAATATAAAAAAGTCCGTATTTCACATACATATTAAATGGAAAGATTTTAACAAAATTCTGGTACCATTGTGGCGTTTGTGAATTAAAATTAAGTGGTTTCATAAACTTACCACTGCCCTTGAAACTGTTGAGACTGCTGTTTTCATACTTTCTAGTCATTTCACCCATTTCTTCATACCTATTGTAAGTAATATTTAAATGGAAAAAAGTTCCTACCAACTTTCACATTTATATTTCATTATTTTTTTTCGTGCAGTAGATACTATAGCAATTTTTCATATCTTTCTTTAATCAATTTTAAACGTATTCTTTTCCGTCACCCCATTTTACTGTAGGTTTACAGAATAAATGTATATTCATTTTTATATATAACCCTTAATCTTTCATTATGCACAATGCATAATAAAAAGATTTCCAAAACTCCTTAATTAACACATTGCTGATGGGCATTTTTTATCAAATCTGAATTTTAAAACAGTAGAAGCTCCTGTTCTGGAAGTCTTTTGTAAATTGGCGTTTTAGATAGGTTTCCTAAGTTTATGCGTCGGTAAATATCTTTCAATGTACGAATGTAATAAAAGAAATGTATTACAATCTAAAAAAATATGGACAACATTATATAAATGCATTTTCTGTTAAGTAGAAGTCACGTCTTTAGTCAATGGTGTTTTTTGAATGAAAACGGGAAATCTCGTTTTCCGTCGGGAATGTGTTAAGGGAGCCTTGAACATCTGGTCAACCCTCCCTCACATTGAATGGGTCAAGCCTCCCCACATAGCCCTTCCCTAAAGAATAGCACATTGTTGTGTCTTATGTTAAGTCTAATTTACTGTATAATCTTTATGCCTGGAATAAAAGCTCGATATTTCTGCATTACTTAAAACCTACTTACTTAAATTTCTATGATATATTTTTTTTTTCATAAAAGCTTGCAAAATATTTCTAAAACACACAACTTTTAGGCTGAAAACGCCTCACAATTGATTTTTTTCACACCTATTTCGGTTATCTGTGTAAAACAGAGACTGTTGTCTAAGCATCCCAGTAGCTTTGGTTGACACCTATTGATAAAACTCTGAAATTCTTTTAAATATGAAAACTGAGGGGTGAGTCAAGCCTCCCGTATGGTTAACCCTCCCTAGTCTCCCCTACTTAACTTATCATTAACCCCTTGAAGGGCGGTGGTTCATTTTTGGACCACTTAATTTTAATTCTTGAAAGCCACGTTGGCACCAGAATTTTTGAATGAAAATTTTCCTTTTATCAAGTACGCAAAGAAAAGCTTTTACTTATTTTCATATAAATTAGTTTTTAAATTCCCGTGTCATTCAATGACTTCATCCGTTTACGCATAGAGAGGCTTTGCCCCTGAAAGGGTTAACATATTTTAACCCTTTCAGGGGCAAAGTACTTTCACTACTAAAATGTTGAAATAAATGACTGGCACCGGAATATACAAACAAATTTATTTGGAAATATGAAAAGTCCGTACATATTAAATGGAAAAGATTTTAACAAAATTCTGTTACCATTGTGACGTTTGGGAATTAAAATTAAATGATTTCATAAACATACCACTGCCCATGAAACTGTTAAGACTGCTATTTTCATACTTTCTAGTCCTTTCTAGTCTTTTCCACTGTTTCTACTTGATATCTATTGTAAATAATATTTAAATGGAAAAAAGTTCCTATCAACTTTCACATTTATATTTCATCAATTTTTTTCGTGCAGTGCATACTATAGCAATTTTTCATATCTTTCTTTAATCAATTTTAAACGTTTTTTTTTTCCCATCATGCCATTTTACTGTAGGTTTGCAGAATATATTTATATTCATTTTTATATATAACCATTAATCTTTCATTATGCACCATGTATAATAAAAGATTTCCAAAACCCCTTAATTAAAAAATTGCCGACGGGCAATTTTTATCAAATCTGAATTTTAAAACAGTAGAAGCTCCTTCCTGTTCTGAAAGTCTTTTGTAAATTTGTGTTCTAGATAGGTTTACGAAGTTTATGCATCGGAAAATATCTTTCAGTGTACGAATTTAATATAAAATGTCTTACAATCTAAAAAAATATGGACAACATGATATAAATGCATTTTCTGTAAGGTAGAAGTCATGCCCTTAGTCAATGATGTTTTTTGAATGGAAACGGAAATTCTCGTTTTCCGTCGTGAATGTGTTAAGGGAGCTTTGAATATCCGGTCAACCCTCCCTCACATTGACTGGGTCAAGCCTCCCCACATAGCCCTTTTCTAAAGAATAGCCCATTGTTATGTTAAGCCAAATTTACTGTATAATCTTTATGCCTGGAATAAAAGCTCGATATTTCTGCATTACTTAAAACCTACTTACTTAAATTTCTACGATATATTTTTTCTAAAAAAAGCTTACAAATTATTTCTAAAAAACACAACTTTTAGGTTGAAAACGCCTCACAATTGATTTTTTTCACACCTATTTCGATTATCTGTATGAAACAGAGATTGTTGTTTGAGCATTCCAGTAGCTTTGGTTGACACCTATTGATAAAACTCTGAAATTCTTTTAAATATAAAAACTGATGGGTGGGTCAAGCCTCCCTAGTCTCCCCTAATATGATGATATAGCATATATGTAGATATAATATATTAGAATATTCATTGATACAGTATATTTACATTACATAATATTTATATATTATACCAACGTCCCCTAGTTTGGAGAAAGCCGTGACACGCTTTGTTGTGACGTCACAAAAACAGGCAAAACAAAGAAAAAAAAATCGAACAACATACATGTTTTGATTTCGTTGGCTCGTGGAATTATTAATTATTATTTATTAACAATGATTAATAATTCCACGAACCAACGAAATTGAAACATGCAACTTGTTAGAATTTTTTTTCTTTGTTTTCCCTACTTTATGTCACGTTTCATGACGTCATAGCAAAGCGTGTTAAGGCTTTCTCGCTTATCTAGGGGACGTTGATTCTACTCATTCTAGTAGGCATAACAAATCACAGGATTTACGATCGTTAGCTTGATTCATTGCTTAGTTCCATGTTACGTGTTTAAAAATGTATACAAAATTACTGCCTTGGATTATTTGAGCGTACCTTTATATTATTTATTTTTCTCAAAAATGTTATGTGTTTATTAAATTTATATTAAATTACCATTTAGAACACGTTTGGTTATTGATCATCATAAACAAAATTGCAATTGACAACCATTTTTGGCGATCTATCTACCTGACCCGGATGATAATACGTAAGTACTGACCGAAAAATAAAATAATAATAATAAACCCTTGGAGATACCCTCTGTAGTACTGTGTAACATCACTAATGGCCTTGATAATCGTTTTGATTCTGTGAGGAAGGGAGTCAAAAAGTTTTTCAAGTATGTGACATCGAGGCCTCCGAGATAGCGCTGTGTTTTTTTTTTCCCTTACCGATCTCTGAATTGTAATTGATATTTATTGTATTTTAGTTAAATTATGTTATATGGTGGTAAATAGTAGGGACTAGAATTAATTTTGTAAAGTTTTGTCAGATTTATTATACTTTTGGTATATTTATTGTAAAACAATGCTTTTAGGAAAAAGTAAGGCAGTGTAGTGTGTTTAGTGAGATCTATTAATCTTAGCATTTTTTTTCCTTTAAAGCTTTTAATTTTCTTTTATAAAACAAGTTTATTAATTCCTTTTATGTCATGATTATGAAATTTACTACTATTATTTGCGTAATCACAAATTATAAGAGCGTAAATTCAAAACATCTCTGTTTATCAAATCTTTCTGTTGGGATGCAATAACTGGAGAGGATCTCATTTGTGAAGTCACTAATACCCCCATAAACAAGTTGGAAATTGCACGTCAAACGTGGCAATGAAGTGCGTTCGTGCTATTACTAGTTTTATAAATATTTTTTGTGCCGCATATTGTACTGAATGTATATTTTAGTGCACTTCATTACTGCATATCAATTTCATTCTGTTCGAAAAGCTATAACATCATTAAAATGCACTTGAAATAAAGTTTTATCATTGACCGTAATGTAACAGAAAGCTTTTGACTGGCCCTGTAATTAAACTATACATCCGACTTCCATAAAATTTGAAAACACTTGACAAAATTTTGCAACAATTATATATTTAAAATTTCAGACCATTCGGTTGGGTAGTTTATATTCTGTTATATGCGGAAGGACAGACAGAAAGACGGACCGAACGACGACTATAGATGCTACGTATTTATATAATGACGAACGCACCTAAAAAGACTAAAAACGGGGCTCCCTACCAGGCCTCGAAAAAAAAGTACACAGTCTCATCTAGTTCACGAGTAAATCACGCAAGACTACCCTTGTAGACACATTAGATAGTCTATTGTACCTCGGTACTGAGGAGTAAAATATAGAGTCAATGGGACTATTGCCTGAAACTATAAATTTGGCAAAAAGCTGTTGCATAAAAACCATATATATGAAAAACCATACTAGTAATTAAGGAAGGGACAAAATATTTTGACTTTTAGAATGTTTTAAGGAGACATGCTGACCGCTGAAGGAGAATACCGTAGCATTTCGTGTTCACTCACACACATAAATACTGCAGACCGATATCATCATAAAAAAAAAGAAAAAAAACTGGAGAGCTGAAAGCTTAACAAAATTCCAGCACACGCGCATATACAGGAATTATTGTAAAAATAGCAAAAACTGGTTCAGGGAACCTCAAATATAGAGATATAGCAATATTTCTAAAATGAGATTTTTTTCCTTATCACAACACTTTTCTTGCATATGTCTACTGAAAGTAAAAAGAAAACAAAAGTGTGAAAAAAAAATAAAAGATTTACTTATAGACCTCACCTTATAGACTTTTACTATATTTATTATAATTTGCTATATTTATTTCTACTAGATGTGCAAATTAATTTTAAAGCGTTTGAAGGACGCATCTTTAAAATGTCTATAAATCATTTTTTTTCTTTAGAGGGTGGTGGTAAGTACCTACATTTTACTTTCATGCAGGTGATTTCTGTTGCAAATTGTTGTCATTCATTTATAGTACGCGCTTACAAGGTTTTAAGCCTTTGAAGTGCAATGGTATATTATATATATATCAAATAATTTTAATTCCAAAATGTTAAATGGCACCCAAAAGTTTTAATAAAATTTTGCATTTATAATGCACGTGCAGAAAAGAATACCAATTCAAGTTTCCAATCATTTTCTTCTTAAATTCTTGTGACATCCAACCATTTCAACGTTTTAGCAACATAATTACTTTAGAGTTAAAACTTATTTGTACACCTAATACATCAGGCGCGGGCGCTAAAAGGTTACAAGACATTTTATAGCGTCCGGAACTCTGTCGAAACTGAACGTTAAGGCTGTTAGTCGCTGCACTCCCCATTTCCCTCGCTAGTGTATGGGCGTGGAATGCAAGCGTACATTTAAAATATCTTCTCAGGAAATTAATATTCTTAACTTCAATTTTCTGCGTACTCTTCTTAAAGGATGTTTCTCTTTTATTCTTATTAAAAGAATAGCCAAAGTATTTCTAAAAATACCTTACGATATTTTGTAACATTCAGACGAAAACTGAGGTCATAGTTCCACAGACTATTTCAATATTTTCATTAATTAAACTTTTCTGCTAGAACTAGAACATCATGAACTAGATTTTCAAAATGATGTTATGATATGAATGTATTATTCAAAAGAATCACTTTCAAACGACAGGCATGAGTTTCTGAGAGCCACTTGTGACACGAAAATCAGATTTCCCCACTCATGTTTTTGCATTTTAAACCAACTAAGCGGAGTGTTTTTCACTGCACTGCTGATATATTGATTAACGAATGACAACTGGAATACGTGTATAGTAACTATATTTTAAGTGCGGACAAAAAATGGAACGAGACGGTTTTCCCGAAAAAAAAAAAAAAGTTCCAAACAACTTTTAGAATAACTAAAAAAGAAAATGGTACTAAACACATAATTTTAATAGAATTCATAGCGGCATTTAAGATTGAAAAGTAAAAAGGGCTTGAAACAAATAATAGTTACAGGAAATGTTTTTTAGAATAGATTTCGAAAAGAAATAAAATGTTAATATATGCATTTTAAATAGAAATGAATTTGAATAAATGGAATGATTGGAATATTTTCTAAGATAGGAAATACTTTAATAAATTAGGATTCTAGAATCATGTTAAATAGGAAATTCTTATGGAGTATTTTTAATGAAGCGTGGAATTTTAATTTTCGTAATATATATAATTTTATGTGAATTGCTAAATTCTTTCTCACAGCTCGTCAAATTTTAAGAAAATTATCAAAGAAACAAAAAATTCTGACTACAGTCTTTGGTTTCCGAACAGCTTCGATATCCTAGATATAGCGCAATTTATTCTGCTATATCTGGTTTAAAGCAAGACTAGTTGATGAAAAGACAGATGCTTCTATAAATAAATTTTTGCTTTTTACAATAGCGAAATAAACTGTTGTAAATGCAACAGTTAGAAACATTTGAAATGTAGTTGAGTCGTAAAGATTTTTGTTTTAATATTTTTTCTTATCGATTTTCATATGCGTAATGGATATATAGAAGAAGAATTTAGGTATCCGAGGAGTGGCTATTAAATAACGAGACTAATGCTGTAAAATATTTTATTCTAAATTTATACATATTTAGTTATTATCCCCTTCAACATACACCCCTGCTTTATCCCTACAACGCTCCATGCGAATTTTCTACTACTTGAAACAGTGCTGGAAGTCTTCTTGAAGTGAGCTCTTTCATGACGAGTGCCTCTTTCTCTTTTACAGCTTTAACGGTCTGAAATCTGGTTCCTTTTAATGCAGATTTGATCTTGGGGAACAGATAAACGTTCAAGGTGTCAGGTCAGGCGAATAAGCAGATAGTCTGACACTGGGATGTTATACTTGTCTAGAGACGTCTTGGCAGACAATTCAGTGTGAGGCGATGCGTTGTCCTGATGAAGCATCCATGACTTGTTCGTCCACAATTTGGGTCTTTTTTTCGTTTTCTTTTCATAAAGTTGAACAAGGATCTCAAGGCAGTAATATTAATTAATAGTTCGAACTTCAGGAACCCTGTTAGGGTATACACATTCCCATGAATATCAAACATTTTTGCTGTTGTTGGCGTAGAAGGGCGACCCTGGCAAACATTATCTTCAATGTCTTCTCGGCCATCTTGGAAACGCTTAAACCACTCAGAAACCTGCACACATGATAAACATTCATTGCCGTATAGTTCTCTTGACAAACGATGAGTTTTAGTAGCAGATTTTCCAAGTTAAAAAAAAATCACATTAATTCGTTAATCTTATAAAACACTCAACATTTTTCCGGCAAAACATTAAATTTAAAAAAAAGTGCCCAGTTAAACTGATGGCATTGAGCTCGCAGTCTATTTAAACTGATTGTATATTATACTCTTACTTCAAAGAATAATGCTTTTCGTAAAATAAATTAAGTGAGGGATTAGACCCCCCCCCCCCTGTTTCACATCTTTATACTTAACCAATGAGTCTACAAATCTCATCAGAGAAGCGCCTTATCGGAATAAACCGGTATATCAAATATGAAGCAAATCGGATAGAAAAAAAACATTTATCTAAATTAAAGGGGTATTACACCTCGATCACCCCCTTTATACTTAAACAATGAACCTCAAAATCTAATCAGGGAATCGCCTTATAATAATAAACCGGTACTCCAAATTTGAAGCAAATCGGATAAGAAAACACTTTTTTCTAAATTAAGGGGGTATTACCCCCTCCCGATACCCCCTTTATACTTAAACAATGAACCTCCAAACCTAATCAGGGAAGCGCCTTATCAGAATTAACCGGTATACCAAAATTGAAGCACATCTAATAATTCTGCATGAAAAATTTATTTATCCATGTTAAGAGGGGGAGTAGAACCCCTACACCCTCTTATACTTGACAAATAAACCCCCAAAACTAATCTTGGAAGCGCCTTATGAGAATTAATCGGAATATTAAAACTGAAGAATATCTGATAATTCTGCATGATAAACCCATTTATCTTAGTTAAGGGGGGAGTAGCCCCCGCACCCCTCTTTATGCTTAACCAATGAACCCCTAAAACTAATCAGGGAAGCGTCTTATGAGAATGAACCTAGAAAATAAATTTGAAGCAAGTCGGATATTTCTGTCAAGAGTTATCACGTTACGTACGTACATACATACACAACCTGCGGGCACATTATAGCTCTCAGGCTTTGATAGCCTGTGAGCTAAAAGTGCCCAGAACAAATGAAGGTCACGACCAGACTAACTGGAATGCAGACAATTTAGAGGCGGTAATGATACAGGAGGTTTTGCGCTACACAACTACTGGTCGAACGAATTTGGCGCATGCGCAGTTTTTCTGTAGAAGCATTAGTCTCGTTATTTTAAATAGCCACACCTAGTATTATTAAAAACAGGTTTAATGAATGACTCTTAAAATAAAACCATGTGACACATCGTAAAAAATTCAGTCAGATAAAATTTTTATTTCTGTATATCAGCCCGTATTTCATAAGGGATTATTCATAAGGGGTATTTCATAAGGAGTATTTCATAAGGGTCAAAGTTGGAAAAAGATCGAATTGTGCGACCTTACTAACTATCCTTATGAAAATCATGGGTAAACACTGGCTTAAAGCTGTGCAATAATGCCATAGTCAAGAGCACACAATCCACAGGATATAAACATAATCAAGAGTTTTAAATGAGTTTAGTCTACAACTTTATGAGAATTTGCAAGTTTTCTGCAGAAGTGGTAACAATCAAAATAACAACCTTTTCGTCATGCATCACTGTTTAATGTCCCATTTGCAATTTGACAATCTGAATAAATCCATGGTATTGTCTAAAAGCTGCATTCATATTCTATTTATATAAATGGGACAAATTGAATTCTAGAATCACAGATAAAGGCCGACTTAGAGGTGTGTAATAATGGGATATTTATTGATTACTAGCTGTACCCGGCCACGCGTTGCTCAGGCTCAGTGTGGCTAAATGGAAAAGAAAGAAAAGAGAAAGTGCACGTTTCTCATATACGTTCTTCATCATTTCATGATGCTCATGGATATACAATATCTTTTGTTGTTACATTGCCTGTGCACATATAGAGATTGTTTGATTTGCCGATTCTAGAACACGAAACATATAATTGTACGTGTGAGAAGCAATCTGTATCTATACCTATCTGTCTCTAAATCAGTCTCTAATCTGTCTCTAAACCGCAGAATTCTAAAGCTTAACCCTAAGGTTTGTTGTCGCAAGGGTTGCAAACGTCAATCAAAATTGGTAATTGCAATATCTCAAATTGAAATGGCACATCCACTGGAATCAAAGGAATGCAAGGAATGAGGGCATCTTCACCTCGAAAAGGTCCTGTCAAGATTCTTGCTTCTATGACGTTGCTCATTATTTTTTTACTGCAAGCCGCGTGCCGTTGCAAAGCATTGATTGGTGGATATTTCGCAACATCATAATTGGCACACAGATTGTCAATTGCAATACGTGTGGTGCCATCCCTAGCAGATCGAATGAATTTAAAAGAAAAGTGCCCAGTTAAACTGATGGCATTGAGCTCACAGGCTATTCGCGAAAATTGTATATTATACTCTTATTTCAAAGAAAAAAGCCCCTTGAAAAATAAATTAAGGCGGATTATCCCCACACCCCCCCCCCCCTTTATACTTAACCAATGAACCTCCAAATCTAATCAGGGAAGCGCCTTATCAGAATAAACCGGTATATCAAATATGAAGCAAATGGGATAGAAAAAAAACACTTATCTAAATTAAGGGGTGTTACCCCTCGATCCCCCCTTTATACTTAAACAATGAACTCCCAAAACTAATCAGGAAAGAACTTTTTCAGAATGAACCTATTCACAAAATTTGAAGCAAATCTGATAATTCTGCATGAAAAACCCATTTATTTAAATTAAGGTGGGTAATGAGCCCCCTCCCCCGTTCTCCCTTTACATTTAACCAATAAAACATCAAAACTAATCAGGAAAGCACCTTATCAGAATGAACTATTTAAAAAATTTGAAGCGATCGGATAATTCTGCATGAAAAACCCATTTATCTAAATTAAGGCGGGATTAGCCTCCCGTTCCCCTTTTGTACTTAACCAATGAATCCCCAAAACTAATCACGGAAGCGCCTTATCACAATGGACCTATTTATAAATTTTGAAGTAAATTAGATATTTCTATCAAGAGTTATCGCGTTACGTCGTAGATATATACATAAATACGTACGTACATACAGAACCTGCGGCTACTTTAGCTCTCAGGCTTTAATAAGCCTGTGAGCTAAAAAGGAAAAAAAAAAAACACGAACTAAGAAACAAAGAAAAAACATAAAAAATACTGACGAAATATTTTAGTAAAGTCCCCCCTCAGGAGGCAAAGTGGCGGGAGCGGGGACGGGAGGTGCATAATATGAAAAAGTTGTCTAAGGGCTTTCTAACGATGTACCACATAATGGGTGTCGAAAAAAATTTTAAAACTGCTCCCGGATGGGGAAAAATTGGTGATCGGGGCAAGTGAAGTAGGTTCATAATTGGTATATTAAAACATGTGCGCATTCAAATGCAACGCAGTTCGTGAATTTCAAAGCAATCGGTGAAGAACTTTCGGAGCTTTAAGATTTTGTACAAACGAACATTTACATTTTTATTTATATAAAATAGTGCCTCCCCGGGGGGAAAGTAAGGGGACAGGGAGGGGAGGTGCATAATATGAAAGAGTGGGCAAAGCGCTTTCTAATGCTATATCACATGAAGGGTGTCGGAAAAAATTAAAAAAGTGCCCCCTCTTGGGCTCGTGGGGGGGTGGCAAATTGGGGGAGGGGTAACCGAAGTTCATATTAGGTATATAACAACCCGCTCGTATTCGAATGCAACTCAATCAGTGAATTTTAAAGCAATCGCTGAAGAACTTTCGGAGATTAGCGATTTTGTACAAATGAACATTTACATTTTTATTTATATAGATAGATTACTCGTCGCACTGCTTCCGCTCCACCAGTATGACGACTTTCTGCGAGATTCATCTTCTGCGAGGAATTATTTAGATGAGCTAAAGCAAATCGATTGCACGGAAAAAGAAGAAAGAGTGTTATAATAAAAGCATATAAAATTCCAAAAATTAAATTTAAAAGAAAAGTGCCTAGTTAAACTGATGGCATTGTGCTCACAGGCTATTCACACTAATTGTATATTATGCTTATTTCAAAGAACAATGGCCTTTGAAAAATAAATTAAGGTGGATTATCCACCTATTTCACCCCCTTTATACTTAACAAATCAACCTCCAAATCTAATTCGGGAAGCGCCTTATCAGAATAAACCGGTGTACCAAATTTGTAGCAAATCGGATAATTTTGCCGTAAAACTCCATTTATCTAAATTAAGGGGGATTAGCACCGTTCCCTCTTTTATACTTCATCAATGAGCCCCCAAAACTAATCAGAGAAGCGCCTTATCAGAATGAATTTATTCACAAAATTTTAAGCAAATCTAATAATTCTATATGAAAAATCCATTTATCTAAATTAAGGGGAGATTTAACCGCCAGTTCCCCCTTTACACTTAACCAATAAAACTCTAAAACTAATCAGGGAAGCACCTAATCAGAATGAATTTACTCACAAAATTTGAAGCAAATCGGATTATTCTACATGAAAAACCCATTTATCTAAATTAAGGGCGAAATTAGCTCCGTTCCCCTTTGTACTCAACCAATAAAATTCCACAACTAATCAATAAAACTCAAAGACTAATCAGGGAAGCACCTTATGAAAATTAACCTATTTACAAAATTTGAAACAAATCGGAAAATTCTGCATGAAAAAACCATTTATCTAAATTAAGGAGAAATTAGCCTCCCGTTCCCCTTTTATACTTAACCAATGAACTCCTAAAACTAATTATGGAAGCGCCTTATCAGAATGAACCTATTTACAAAATTTAAAGCAAATCGGATATTTCTATCAAGAGTTATCATCGTACAAACGAACATTTACATTTTTTTAATAAAAATGTGCCCCCACGGGGATAGTGAGATGAGGGGGGTGGGAGGTGCATAATATGAAAGAGTATTCAAGGGGTTTTCTAATGATATATCACATGACAGGAGTCGGAAAAATTTTAAAATGTGCCCCCTGTTTGTGGTGAGGAAATTGTAGGGGGGGGGGCGAGATTCGTAATATGTATACAAAAACACGCGAGTATTCGAATGCAATACAATCCGTGAATTTCAAAGCAATCGGTTAAGAACTTTCGGAGGCTCAAGAATTTGTACAAACGAACATTTACAATTTTATTTATATAGAAATGAGCCCCCACGGAGAAAGGGGGGGGCAGGGGTGTGAGGAGCATAATATAAAATAATAATAATAATATAACAACACTTAAGTATTCGAATGCAACTCAATCTGTGAATTTGAAAGCAATCGGTGAAGAACTTACCGAAATTAGCTATTTTGTACAAACGAACATTTACATCTTTACTTATATAGATTACTGTTATGATCCAAAAACGATTAAAAGAGGATAATCCAATCAAGTTTTTAAATTTACCCTATATATATAAAATCCTAATGAAACGAATTTATGAAACGGATACATGAAACGACTGAAATGTAACGAATTTATGAAACGGATACATGAAACGACTGAAATGTAACGAATTTATGAAACGACTGATTAAACAATTGATTACGTTTCGCGGCGATTTCTCCTAAAATATGGAATACTTTGCGCTGAAATTAACACCAAAAATTCGTATTGAACCGCAGATCTCAAAGCTGGTATTAGAATTTTTAAATTCGAATTAGTTTTCGAAACATTAATTTTTTTCTAATTTTAAATACTTTTTTTCTAATGATGGCAACTCAAATTTTAATCATAAAAGATAATTTTTTCATAATTTTGAAAAGGTTATTATTTTAAACTAATTTGGCGACCAGTTTGGCCTCCCTTAAATGTATGCTAAGAACAATGCTTTTTTTTTTTTTTTTTTTTTTTTTTTTGTGTGTGTGTTTCATTATCATTTTATTTAATACAAAACTTTCATTTAAAACTAAAAAATTTAAAATCAATGACTTTCACTTCTTTCTTTTTTTAAAACGAAACGAAAAGAAAAATATTAATTGCAGATGTCATATACGCACCGTGGTACCTAAATAACGCCAAAAGAGCGTTATTTTGCCTGACATGGTAACCCGGCTATTGTTGCTTATTTATTTTTAGCGCTTGTCTACGTATCTCTCTATTCTAAAAAAAAGTAACTACCGCTGTCACCGCCGCCGCTGCCGCCGCCGCCGGTTTTGAATTTTTTGTGACCGGAGGTCTTTCTTCGTTAATATTAAGAAACATAATGCATACAAAAATATGAAAATCGGTAGTATTATACAGAAATGTCTGATAAACACGCTGATGCAGACAGTTTTCAGATCGAAGAATTATTTTAAGAGATATTTAATGCTAAAGTTGGACAAAATCGCTCCACTAAAAAAGTTTTATAGGAGCAAAAACTGTTCATAGGAATTTAATCATTTTTAGATCCTTTTATGCGTTAGAATTTGCCGGAGTGCAGATTGCATTAATTTTTTTTTATTTTGACTAATTTTTTGACGTTTTATTTCTATTTTAAATTCAGATTTTCAGCATTTCTAGAGATATTTTTAACAGATTTTAGAAAGTAATATTAATTTAAACTGTTGCCAACTGTATAAACAGCGGAAACAATAGTATTTGCTTAAAAAAAAAAATATTTATTCGTGTAAATAAATTAAAAATTTATTTACACGTGACTATTATAAACAGAAAAAAACATTTGGAATTAGAATTAAATAATTATGTACAAAAAGCAGGAACTTATTAAAAATTACGTTATAAAAACTATAATTACATGTGAATTTTAAGAGAGAAAGGAATTTGTAAAACAATAAATTTATTAACATGCGTTAGAAGTCTTAAATAGGAGAAATTACGTCATATTTACGTCACATTACAGTTATTACATAAAATGAACACAAACTAATATTGCAAAACGGTTTAATTTTAGAAATTGCGCTAGACATTTATTTGATATTTTAAGAGGATACTTTTCAACTATTTTTGTTAGGAAAGCGCAAATAATATTTCATTTCTAACACAAGTATTTTCACGTGAATATTAAAAAGAGAAAGAATAGTTTGGTCAAAATTACGTCAGATTAAAAACGATTAATTTAAAATGTCTCATTTAAAAGAACTTTCTTTTCACTTTGTTAAAAAATACCAGGAGACAAAGACTCTGTTTACTTAATTCTTTTTATATTAGCTTATTTTGAAACGTTGTTACACGTGTCTACGTCATCAAGTTATTTTTATTTCGACGTTTTGTTTGTAATTTTATTAATGTTGTACTAATTTATTTTTTTTTTCGTTATTTAAAATAAAAATTGTCAATTTGTATAATTTGGCGAGTGGTTTGGCGATTTATATAATTTGGCGAAAGTGGTCGACGGGATAATCAAGTAGTACCGCAACGGATTTGGCGTTAAAATTCCCCAATCAAAGAGAAATGAATAGAAATCCGTTTATAGAGAGATCGCCACTGTTTTTTAAATTATAATTCAATCTTTCGAAATCTTTTTAAAGCCGATCAAATTAGCGTGCATTTAGAGTCTACGGTGTCTGGACGGGAGTTGGCGAGCGTAGCTCGTAGAGGGCCGAGCCCCCTAGTTTATATTGAATAAATAAGCCCTTTTTGAGTCACACCACAACATTTAATAAAACACTCACAAGACGAACAAATAGAACATGAAGAATATAAATAAATATGAATATCAGATATCGTTTGTTGCCATGCAACTGGTATAAATTCTCAACTTTTAAAAATATCGTTTCCTTGATCCATGGAGCAATGAGATTGTAAGATACACGTTCATGAAAATAAATGTATTAGAGAAATTTAATTATTAGAGAAATTAGAGGAATACTACATGAGTATCCCCCCAGTGACGAAGGAACGATACAACAAAAAAAAAATGTGAAAATACAAGATGCATGTAAATAACACAATATATTTATTTAAAAAAAAATCAATTGTATGAAGTATAGTTTATTTCAGTTATCAGTCTTTTAGGAAATCTTACTCGTCTACCTGATTTGGTAGTTGGTTCTTCTGATTTTACTGGCTGGCTATCTACTGGAAAACTTTTAGTGTCATGATTATCTGTATTACTTGGTAAATCACTGAACACAAATGCAGGTTTAACTCTATCAAGTGAAACACAACTTTTCTATCCAATTAAGAATTATGGTTATGTGCTTGTCATTTCTCGATAGAACTTCATGAGGGCCAGAATAAGGTTGAGATAAGGATGGAAGGACTTTATCTAATCGGAGAAACACATGCGTGCAATCCTTCAATTTAGGGTGAACACAAATTTTTGAGTGTCCGTGAGCAGATGTATATGAAGGTTTTAAGCTATCCATTCTCTCTTTCAATTGTTGGATGAAATTATTGTCGCAAGATACCAAAGATGGGATTTCTGAACAC
This sequence comes from Maratus speciosus, assembly GCA_963932465.1. Taxonomy (NCBI): domain Eukaryota; kingdom Metazoa; phylum Arthropoda; class Arachnida; order Araneae; family Salticidae; genus Maratus; species Maratus speciosus. The sequence goes on from OZ010790.1 coordinate 347,506,957, forward strand.
ATTTCAGCTGGTAGTGTGAGTGAAATGCCATAAACTAACTCAGCACTTGAAGCTTTTATATCAGGTTTCACTGCAGCTCGTATACCAAGTAGAACTGCAGGCAAACTCTCGGTCCACTTACTATGCTCATGGGCCTTTAATGCGCTCTTTAAGACTCAGTGGAAGCGTTCAACGAAACCGTTTGCTTGAGGATGAAATGCTGTCGTTCGTATGCGGTTTGTGCCCAGAAATCTTGCCAGTTCTTTGAACAGATTTGACTCAAATTGTCTACCTTGGTCGGATGTTATTACGATGGGGCAACCGAATCTAGATATCCATCCGTCAAAAATGGCACGGCAAACTGATTCTGCAGTTATATCTTTTAAAGGTATCACCTCTGGCCATCTTGTAAATCGATCTATTATTGTTAAACAGTATACATTTCCATCTGATGGAGGTAATGGACCTATCAAATCTATGTGAATGTGTGAAAATCTTGCATCGGGTAATGCGAAAGTACCTAGACTTGTTTTCGTGTGTCCGTGTACTTTAGAACGTTGGCAAGCACTCCAACTATTGACCCATTCTTTCACATTTTGCTGCATATTGGGCCATACATATCGTGATGCAATAAGATTTAAGGATGCTGCAACACCAGGATGAGCTAAATTATGGAAATGTTCAAATACCGTTCTACGAAAATTCGCTGGTACGAATGGTCTGTTGATACAGAACCTGTTGATACATCACAAATCAGTTCTGTGGCAGGCATTGGAGATGGCATGCTTTTAAACACAAGAGAAGATTTGTTATCATTTTGCAAATTGCGTAGATCTACATCATCTTCTTGAGCTTTTGCAAACTCCTCAAAGTCTAAAAATGAGCTGGAGATTTGATCTACTTCAATTCGAGATAAAGCATCAGCAACTGTATTGTTGGCGCTGCTTACGTGACGTACATCTGTACTAAACTGCGATATGTAATGGAAAAAGGGAGATGGATTCTCCAATTAGCCTGGCTCTTTGCAAAGAGCCTAGGCTGTTTGCAAAGAGCCGGATTTCTCAATTAGCCTACGACATATACATTGCCAAGAGTTCTCTGTCGTATATAGACCATTTCTGCTGACTTTTTAAAAGCTTGATTGATAAAAAAGCAATGGGTCCCCAATACTTTTTATTAAGCTGCATAAGAGAACCGCCAATGGCTTTGTCGCTTGCGTCAATCCAAAGACTTAACTTTGCGCCAGGAATGGGATATCGTAGGAGAGTTGCATTGGCTAAAGCTTGTTTGGCGTCATTAAAAGCCTGCACAGTCCATTGAATTGAGTCGTGTGAATTATTTTCAGATCGTCTTCTAGACTTTTTTGAATTCTTTATTCCTTCCAAGAATTTATTTAATGGAGCCAATATGTGAGCAGCTTTTGATATACATCGACGGTAATAATTAAATAACCCAAGAAATCGTCTTAACTGTGTAAGAGTAGTAGGTTGAGGAAATTTTAAAATGCAACCAACACGATCTGGTAGGGGCTCAATGCCAAATTCAGATACCTTAAAACCTAGAAAATCTATGGATGATACGCCGAAAATGCATTTTGATGGTTTTAAGCTTAATCCGTATTCTTGCAAGCGCTGAAATATGATTTTCAGATGCTGGAGATGTTCTTCTGGTATGCGAGATGCAACCAGGATGTCATCAACGAAGACATACAAAAATGGAAGATCTCGTGTAATTTGATCCATGAACCGTTGAAATGTAGCAGATGCGTTGCAAAGGCCGAAATGCATTCTTGTACACTCAAATAAGCCAAACGGTGTAATAATGGCACTTTTATGTACATCATCTGGATGAATTGGTATTTGGTGGTAAGCTTTTATGAGATCAAGGTGGGAGTATATTTTTGTACCATGAAGATTCGAAGTAAAGTCTAAAATATTTGGAATGCTATAATTATCTTTTACTGTTTGTGCATTAAGTGCTCGGTAATCTCCGACAGGTCTCCAATCTGTAGAATCTTTTTTAGGAGCCATATGAAGTGGTGAAGCGTAATTGTTGTTGGATGGCCGAATGTGACCAAGATCAAGCATTTGCTGAAATTCGGCTTTGGCTATTTTTAATCTGTCTGGAGCTAATCTTCTTGGTTTGGCGTGGACAGGAGATCCGGTAGTTTCTATATGGTGAAATATTGAATGCTTTATTTGTTGATCAGCACGAGGAGGTTTAGTTATATCTGGAAATTTAAGTAGTAATTTATGATAAATACTATTTCCCGAAACAGTTTTGATAGAATGAACAGATGCTGTATGTATATGACCGGGAGTAGCTAAATTTGTAACATTATCCACTAACTTTTTATTACGAAGATCTGGAATTAGATTAAAATGATATAGGAAATCTGCGCCCTAATTGGAGTGCTTGCATCACCTATTAAAAAGGGAAAGCGAAAAATTTTTCTGAGATTGAAATCAAGTGTCAAAAGCTTTTCTCCATATACATTGATTTTTGAGGTATTCGCAGCAGTTAGGGTCATAAAAGTGGTATTTTTCTTGTGGGAAAATGACGCTGGAATAATACTGATGTCGGAGCCTGTGTCGCATAAATAATTTATATTGGTCTTTCGATCCTTTAAACAGAGACGACGAGATATTTTATACAAGGCGGCTGTCGCCGCTACACCTCGCCGTCTGTGTTTTTTGAAAATGAACAAGGTTCGGAGCATTTCTTGGCCCTTTTGCCAATTTTTTCGTGATACCAATATTGCTGTCAAGAATCTTTTGAAATGCTACGATTCCTCCCAAAGGAACGCCGACGAAAAGGGCTTCGTGACCTACGTAATTCCAGTTGTTTAATTCGATCATTCAGTTTTTTAATTTCACATAAAATTTCTGAATTAACATTTGATGGTACTGAAACAGCATTTACTGCGGTGGGATTATATTCCAAAATTCGGTCAGCAACTTCCACTGCTTTATCAAGTGACAGCGGTGAGATAGATGCTAAAATGCTCTGTACATATGACGGTAAATGCGAAATAAATAATTCCAACATCAATTCATTGGATACATTGTGGGACTCAGTTCTTCTTTGCATTACTCTTAACCCCTTGGGGACGAGCGACACGTATACGTGCCGCATGAAGCGCTCAGAATCCTTATTTTTTCTCAACAGTAAAATTTTACTGTAAAATTTGCCTTATTTAATCAGCGCATTTTCCCGATTCAAGAAGACACAAATTTCTGTTTCTAAAAAACGGTGAGAAAAGATTAAAAATTTCGTAAAAGGCTCCTGTCCCGAAGGGGTTAAGAGATCACTGGGTTTACTATCACCGAGCTGTTCACCAGCTAACAATTTCCTTATTTCAGATTTTGACGAGTCGCTTGTCCGTTTTATTAATTCCATTTTTAAATCCTCATATGGTGTATTATCGGACGGTTTAATAATTAAATCCCGTACAACAGATGCGGCATCTGGAGGTAAGTTAGACGAAATATAATTAAATTTAGTTCGACTTTCTGTTATGGCCTTTGGATGAGCTAATTCAAATGAATGTTCACACATGGCGAACCAAAGACCGACATCATTAAAGTTATATGGTGGAATACGAACAGCGCTAATTTCTGACTTTTTCCAAAATAAAAGAAATATTACTCACTTATTACAGAGTTCTTTTACCGTGCTCTACTATGGGTCACCAATTTAGTGGCGCCGGTGGGATACGAACCACAGATCTCATGATCAGGAGGCGAGAACGTTAGCGTCGAGCAAAAGGCCAAGCCAGTTACTCTAAGCTAGTAACTCGCTTTATACTGATCATGTGAGATGAGATCGCTACACACTCCATCCCCAGTGAGAAAGACGTATTGTTGACGTCTGACGAGCGATAGGCACGCGCATCACATAAGCGTACGACAGCATCATTCACGAGTGCATATCGCTCGTCAGACGTCAACAATACGTCTTTCTCACTGGGGATGGAGAGTGTAGCGATCTCATCTCACATGATCAGTATAAAGCGAGTTACTAGCTTAGAGTAACGGGCTTGGCCTTTTGCTCGACGCTAACGTTCTCGCCTCCTGATCATGAGATCCATGGTTCGTATCCCATCGGCACCACTCACTCTCCAAATATTAATAAATGTTTATTTGCCTTTATTTTCTTTTTATTTAAAAAAATGTTATAAATTGTTTTGTTTATAGTTATTAATTAATTATTTTTTATTTGTTGTTATTTCATTTTTAAAATAACAGGAAATGATTTAAAAATACATATGTAACTAGTATTCGAAAACGAGGTTTTCGCCAAATTCTCGTAAATAAAAAAATCACGCCAAACCCGATTAAATATTGCAACAAATCCTGACATTTAATTTCAAATTCAAAGCAATGTTTTAATGGTACTACTTAGTTATCCTGTCGACCAATTTCGCCAAATTATATAAATCGCCAAAGCACTCACCAAATTATACAAATTGACGTAATTTTTATTTTAAATAACGAAACAACAAATAAAACCACAGATGTCATATACCCATATTGGGGCGATTTTTTTCTGACGCCAATGTCGTATACGCAACGTGTACTTAACTGGCGCCAAAATATCATTATTTTGTTGATATGGTAATCCGGATGTTGTTGTTTATGCTGTTGATGTTTTCGTCAAAATGGCGGCGGAAAAATTCGCGCCGATATGACATTATATGACATTTGTGCCCAAATAAAGTAGTATAGCATTAATGAAAATAAAAATAAAACGTCGAAATAAAAATCAATTGATGGCGTAAACACGTGTAATTTTCTTACAGTCATGTGAATGTGACACTTACGATCAACCATTATTGGCATTTAATCTTATAGTCTGGATTTTTGGTCGATGGTATAACCAAGTAGTACCATTTTAATTTACCACTCGAAAAATAAAAAAAATGCTAACTGGCGGGTTAGAAAAAGCTATTGGCGAGATTTGCACCCGGTTAACATAAAAGTACCAAGAATTCTTTGCAATCATGGCAACTTTTATGTAGTTTTATTCGAAAATATAACTTTGATTCTTTAATCAAAATGGAAACCTTTGTTATGAAAAGCGAAGGGTTGTAATTGTTTATGGCAGTTACATGGCTTGGTCTATTATAATATAAGTGAAATGATGGCGATAGAATAATATTTGGCGACTTATCGCCTCTGGCTGGCTAACATTAAAGTACCAAAATGACCGCCTGGATTATAAAAAGCGAAGGGATCCGTCCGGAACTTTTGATAATAGTCACATAACTTAGGCTGTTAATTGTATTTACACGTGAATAATAAAAGAGAAAGGAAACTTTAAAATAATAAATACATTAATATGCGTTTAACCCTTTCAGGGGCAAGGTACTTCTATTCGTAGAATGTTGAAATCGGTGAATGGCACCAGAATTTACAAACAAATTTCGAAATACGAAAATTCTTTTGTTCACTTACTTAATAAAAGAAAATTTTTCATTCCAATATTCTGGTGCCAATGTGACATTTAAGAATTAAAATTAAGTGGTCCAAAGATAAACCACCGCCCTTGAAGGGGTTAAAGAGGTAAATTGTAGTAATTGTAGTAAATTGTATTATGTCAATCATTTTATAACGCTGTTAAAAAATACCGGGAGGCAAAGACTCTGTTTACTTAATTCATTTCATTTTAGCTTCCTTTCAAATGTTTAACTGGTCTCATTTAATCAAAAACGAAAACAACCATTGAATGTCTGAACAGCAACTGATTCTGCCTTAAATTTTCGCAATCAAAGGGAATTGAATGGAAACCCGTTTACAGGGAGATCGCTATAGGTTTTTTCATTATTATTCAATCTTCTCTAATCTTTAAAAACCGATCAAATTGACGTGCTTTTAGATTCTGCGGTGTCTGAACGGGGGTTTGCGAGCGTAGCTTGCAGGGGACAGAGCCCCCTGGTCTATATTATAAAGAAGTAAAGTTTGTGTGTTTGTTTATTTGCAGAAGTCACTGGAACTACCGAACCGATTTCAAAAATAATGGTGGCAAATTGATAGTGACAGTCCCTGTTCCAACATAGGCTACATTTTATTTCGATGCCACAACCCCCAAGGGGGTGAAAAAGCAAAAAACGTTCTAAAAATGCAATTTTTGTGTTACCGAAGGGACTAGAAAGTTGAAAATTGACATGGTAGTTACTTATAAAATATAAATGCATTTTAAGAACAGTTTCTAAAAGAGTTTAAATCTAAAAGGGGTGAAAATCAGCGAAAAGTGTTCTAAAAATGCTCTAAATTACGATTTCTATGCAAACTCGAGAAATACCCAAATTTGATGGTGACAGTCCTTGCTCAAAGAAAGGTTATATTTTATTTCGGTGCCACTATCACCAGTGGGTTTGAGAAACAAAAAACATTCTAAATTGCGATTTTTGTGATATTGAAGTAGCTAACAACTTGAAATTTGGCATGGTAGTTACTTATAAGATTTAAATCCCATATAACAACCGTCGAATAAAAAATCGAAATTTAAAAGGTGTGAAAATGCGCGAAAATTCGCTGTCGCTTAATTAGTATTTTTTTCTAATTATTCCTAAGAGTGCAATTTTTTCTAATAAAAATAGGCACGCAAATACCATTTGGCATTATTCAACTATTAACGAGCAAAGTCGCAGGTTTTGCTAGTTTGTAATTATGGTGTTTCTAATTTAAATTTAAAACGTATAGATGGCAGATGGCAGCACCAAACCATTTCTCCCGAATTCATGATAAATAAGTATCAGAGTAAATAGAATATTTTATTCCATGACGTCCTGTGTTATGTGATGTGAGTTTGTTTTGTTAAGTGTTAATTAAATGTTAAATATGTATTTTTGATACCTCTTCATTTAAATTCTGTGATAATTATTAATTAATTAGTTATACAGACACTTTAGTAATAAAACAAATAAGTAAAACTTTTTTTATTAACTTTCAACTAATCGGTAGGTTTGCTGTAGAATAAATAACTACAGAAGTAGTAATCCTCCTTCTTTACCTACAACTGATTAATGTTCCATTTTTGACTTGATTTAGCACGGAATATTCCGTGCTAAATACACATATTCCGTGCATTATCATGCATAAAAAGATATATGATTTTTCTTAGAGATTATAATCTTTTAATATGAAGCATAGAAACAAAATTAAACTGATTTTTCAGTTTGGGAATCAGAAACGGTGATTTAAAGACATATCGGAAAGAACCGGTATAATTTATACATATGATTAATATAAACATCAACAACAAATCCAGTTTCCCAGATAATAAGCTTATGTAAATAGAATCTTCCTGGATTAAATTGTTTAACTTTTATTAATTCTCCCAATTTTACTTTACAGGTAAATAGCTTATTCCTGATCGATATCATTAGGATTTTGATTTCCAAGAGAATGTCCAGCAATAGAACAACGTCAGAAACAGAGCAACTAAGGTAAGCAAAAAGAAAAAGAAGTAGGTATATTTTCAAAGAGTTTAACTTTTAATTTTTTTCTTTTTAATTTAAATAAATTATTTTATGAAATTAAAGATATACTATGTAATTTTTTTTTTTATTTCACTGTGTCAATGTTCATTTTCAAAACTTCTAAATGGAATAGAATACTAAATCTGAATAATATTAACTTCACACATTCTTGATTTTAAAATGCTTTTCGGTTTTGCGAAAAATTATCTTTTTAATTTTAAAGTAGAAAAATAAGATTTTTGTGCCGATTTAAATTTGAATTTCATACATTTATTAAAATGGGTCAGGACAAAGAGAGACCACTACATTGTAAAAACTGATATATTTTTATTGCATCCTTTATGGAATATTAGGGATTAATAGAGTTGAAAATTTAACATAATATCAAATAATTACTTGTTATATAATAATGGCGTAAACGGTTAAATTTTTCTATGCTCACTTAAGAGAAGTAAAATAATTATAGTATAGTTTCTGAAACCTAGAATGGTTCAAAAAACATATAAAATTCTGAAGCAAAATATCAACGCTATTCCTAGACTTATAATGCTTCACGCTTTAAAAGCACTGTGATAAAACAGGGTTCGAACGTTTCCAGGACTTTCAAGCACCTTTTATCAGAATTTTTGTAAAGTAATATTTGCCTTATTTAATGAAAAAAATTCTATCTTCAGATATAGCGGCCAGCACTTTACGAAATTTCTGGTGCAAAAACACCTAAAATCCCCTGAATCCTTTGATGCGTACGAACCCTGTAAAATAATACACAACTTTTAATTTGAAACTTCATGTAAAAAGAAAACAAGTTATGAATTAGGTTAACATTTTCAGTATTCTAATTTACAATTTGAAAAAGAAAAAGGGATAATGTGCGTATGTGTGTCTTTATTCTGGGGGATGCTCTTAAGAAATACAGTCATATTAACTTCATGAATACGCTTCTTATGTTTCAGAAGTTAGCAGGCCCTGACTATCGCACTTGCACCCGGGGGGTCATGCCCTGGGAACGAAATTTCTGAGAAGCTCGAAATTTTTCATAATTTCATCTAGCTTTCCATTAAAAAAATAAAATAATTGTGAAAAATGTGATATTTGAGATATTAATACCATGAAATGACAAAAATCTATCTCAATATATGGTTAAAAAAAACATTTCAATAAATTATAGAAAAAATATTTTTATTCCTGGAACCGTTTTTCCAGAAAATTTAATTTCTTGAGTTGACACTTTTCGAATAAATGTAACATGTAAAAAAAAAACTGGTGTCAGTAAATTAACCAATCTAAGGGGGCACAAAAAATTGAAAGTGTCCTGGGCACAGAAACTTGCTAGTTGGGCCTTGGAAGTTACTATAACCGTATTCTGCTCTGTGTCTTACTTGGCTAATGGTTAAGAAAATTTTACTTATTTGTTGTAAAGCACTTCAATTCTTTAAGTATCTATCTATCTATATTATAAAGGAGAAACATATCTGTGCGTAACGCATACGTCATTTTGCGAATGGCAACACTTTGAAATTTGAAATGAAATTTTGGTCTTGCAATTTTAGCCACTGCACATTTTTAAACTTCTAAAGATCGCATAGTTTCAATTTTTACAACTTCGTACAAGGAAAAAAATGTGCTTTTAAATGCAATTTGTTTGAAAGCTGTATCTCAATTTATTTTTGAGATATTAATTTTTTTGTAGTTTTTAATACAAATTTTGTAATTGTGGCAACTGAAGTACTCCATTTATATTGAAAGTAAAGGAAAAATAGTCATGGTTTATTATTTTTATTGATTATATCCTTATTGATGCCATTTTCGCATTACAAATAAAAGTAACTTTTTATAATTTTTGAACAGAAAATGACGTCAGAGGTTAAACAAAACACGCATTCTTCATAAGTCAGTTACATTTCAATATTTTTACATTACGCTGATACCGAGTTTGAGACGCTAGGCAAAATGATTTAGTGAGTAAAAATGATGTCATATTTAAAACCAAACGATCATTTTTTTTTTGTAAAACTAAACATTTGAACAATACTAAATGGCCAGTACTACGGCTACTAAAGGCAAATTTCTGAATGGTAAATTTTCGCGGGTACTGAGATTAGAATTTAAATTTTATGCGAATGTTCGCATGAAAAGTTGTATCGGACAAACGTGGCATTAAGTTTGGAAATACATTCATTAATAATGCGCGTTAAAATACTTTCAAATTGTGAATTTGAGTGGTGCGTATGTAAATTATGAGAATTTGAAAATAACGTACACTTTAGATTTTATGGGGTAAAATTTTATGATGTGACAAAGCGAAATCTTTTTTACTGATTTTTCATGCTGTGAAAACAACGTAAGAGTCTCAATCGATAACTTCATCATAATTAATCATCTTGATTAAGTATTCTAATACAGTTTAATTTTTATATAATTTCAGCAGTTTAAGTTTTTGGAAATAATATTTTGGTAATTTTAGGTTACTAATTTTATTTGTTTTAAGAGTTAGACAACCAATGTAAGATGAATTTTTTTATTGTAATTGTTTTTGTAGGTTTAGTATAAATTCGATCTGACAGTTCCTTTCTAACATTTTAGTTCGTCGAATTTCGACGGGTTCCAACTCGTTAAAATAAATATCTAAAACTTTCTTGAGTGTCAGAGCAAAGTCAATCGTTGGTACAATAGTGGAAAAAAAAATAAACACCTCCCTACTAACTCTGTAACAAATTATTATAAAAGAAAGTTACTGGTACCAAACGATTGGAAATAAAGTCTAATGATGTATATAAAATTTGCTCAGGGGGCAATCTACATATCAAAACAAACCCAAACTTTGTTTTTTTTTTTTTTTCTAATAGCAATGTCCAAGTTTGACACCATAAATAAATTCTACACCTTTGAGTTAACCTAAATACGAATTTTCATGAAATTCGTACGATTAGTATCAGAGAAATTAATTATTTTATGGGTTGTATCTAAATTTAATTTCGGTACTAGATTATTGAAATGCTACAGAATGACAAAGTCCCTTCTATTAATGTATTATTTCTTGCTAATATGACCATTTCACTCGATATGTTTCTCTACTATTGCCAGTCCAAATGTTTCAATAAAATTAGTAAAATATACTTTTTTTCAAATTATGCTTTTTTGCACATCATTGACGGCCCTTAAACCATCATTTTGACGTTCTTTAAGCATAATTTGAAAACTACTTGGAAGAAAAATTTGGAATTTTGAATTCGCATAAAGGAGGACATAATAAATACCAATCTATAAAAAAATTGTAAGTTACAATTCATATTTCTTTGCGAATATTGATTTCATAATTCGTATTATAAAATTTTTCAAATTACAGATTCTATGTATTTATGTTTGGGTTTTTTAGTATTATAACCACATAAAAACTTATCACATTGGGATTATAATTTCAGGAGATACTAATAAAAATATGGAAATATAATTTAACATTAGTAGCTCTAAATTTTGAATGTTTATAATTCAAAAACTTATCATCCAAATGATTTGAAATTTCATAAGCATAGTTTGAACCGAAGATTTAAAATATATTGTCAAAATTGGATGTTGTCATTAAAAAAAAAAACAAAGCTTTGTCTGGCTTTGATTTGTAGATGGCCCCCTAAGAAGATTTTATATACATCATTTGAAAATAGATTTTATTTCCAAACGTTTGGTACCAGTAACTTTCTTCTGTTATAATTTGTTGCAAAGTTAGTAGGGGTTGGTTACTTTTTTTTCACGGCTATACAAAGTAGAATGCAATATAGTAGCTTCTGAAGTATACCATAAATAGTGTATTTAAGAAAAACGTTATGATTTTGCTTAAAATAAGTACACTTAAGTGGCAAAAAATGAAAAGTTTGATAACTTTGAACACCGTATAATTATTTTTTAACCATTTGGAAAAATGGTTATTGTTCTCGTCAGGGTAGGAAATCAAAAGCATATCTGAAGGTTTTTATTGGTTTAATCCGCATTTTATTCGTTTTCTGATTGGTCTATACAGTAATCTGTATTTCCCTTTACTTTCAACAGAGATGGATACCTTCTGTTGCCACTATGACAAAAAAGTAATAAAAACTACAAAAAAAAAAAAAATTAATAACTCAGAAACAAATTGAGATACAGCTTTCAAACAAATTGCATTTAAAAGTGCATTTTTTTCTCTATCCGACGGTGTAAAAAGTAATATTGTCGGATGTTTAGAAGTTTAAGAAGGAAATTTCATTTAAAATGTGTCGTCAGATTTCTTGGAAATCTGACGATGGAAAAGCCTTTTCCCGAACAGGCAATGAAATGCTTGGATAATCCGTAAGTTTCAGGTGGATAATACGTACGAGTCGCAGGCGATTTTTACGCTTGGAATTTTTACGTATAATAACACTATTAATGTTTAATTCATGGCGTGCGTAATGTATGATCAACTCCGTGCGATTTTTTATGTCTTTGAAAAAAATCATTTTCCAAATGGTCGTTGTAATTTGTTAAATTGCTTTTTTTTTTCTTTCCTGTTTGGGAAATGCAAGGTGATCTAAATTATTGTTGCATGAAAAGATATCTCTAAAAAAAATACAGAAAACGTACTAAGCAAAATTGCTATGCGTTGACTATCATTTCTCAATCAATGTTAAACTCTGATACCTATAAAGACATGAAAGATGAGACGGGTTCAGTCTGGGCCCGATGCAGACTAGGGCTCAAAGTGAACATTTATTTATTCAAAAATTAAAAAAAAAAGAAAAAATATTGGTATTAAAAAAAGAATCTAGTCTAAATTTCTAAGTGTTTTACAATCCTTTAAAAATCAGTTTGAAAGGAAACTGAATTGTTATTTGTGGGATATAAGAAAAAAATATTCTATCTGATCCTGAAGCCTTTACACAGTTAGTTTTAGTAAAATAAAGAAGTCGTGCATACCCATTGTCTATACTCGCTTTTACTGTATTCTATGCATAACTTCATACACGTTTCAATGGTACAATATTGGAAATTGCACCAAAATCGCTATTACAGCGTCCCCTTCCGGCTCGAATTTTTGAAATTCAGGGAGGACCTTCTTGCCATGACCAAAAACATACATAAAAAATTTGGTTGAATTCTATGCATAACTTCATACACTTTTCAATGGTACAATATTCAAAATGGCACAAAAATCGCTATTACAGCACCCCCTTGCGGCGGATTTTCTCCAAATTAATGAAGGACCTGCTTCCTGCTTACCATAGCCAAAAACTTAAAAAATTGGTTCAATTCTATGCATAACTTCATGCACTTTTTGACGGTAGAATGGCGACAGACATACGGACAGACATTTTCTATAAGCATGTTTTTTTGGCACCTCTGACCCCTAAAAGTGTAAATCCGTCGAAAACCGGAAGTCGAAAAATTTTTCCATTACAATACTTAAGGTAAAAACAGTGGCGATTTCCCTGTTAATGGGATGTTTTCGTCTTTGATTAAATCAGATCAGTAAAACATGTAAAATTAAGCTAATATAAAATGAATTAAGTAAACAGAGTCTTTGTCTCCCGGTATTTTTTAACAACGGTATAAGAAAGTTCTTTTAAATAAGACATTTCAAATGTATAACTTTAATCCTGACGTGATTTTCACCAAAGTTTTCTCTCTCTTTTTAATATTCTTGTGAAAATACTTTTGTTGTTAGAAAGGAAATATTATTTGCGCTGTCTTAGAATTAATTCTCAACAATAGTTTAAAAGATTATCTCAAAATATGAAATAAATGTATTGCGCAAATATATTTTTTAATTTAAACTGTTTGGCTATATTATGGTTTGAAAATTTTAAATATGACTTAATTTCTTCCATTTACGACTTTTAACGCATATTAATGAATTTATTAATTTACAATTTTCTTTCTCCTTTAAAATTCATGTGTAAATATAGTTTTTATGAGGTAATTATCAATATTTTCCTGCTTTTAATACGTAATCATTTAATTATCATTTTAAAGTTTTTTTTTCTGTTTATAATAGTCACGTGTAAATATTTTTTTTTAATTTGAAGGAAATATTATTCTTTGTGCTGTTTTAAAAATTGGCAACAATTTAAAATAATACCCTTTTCTAAAAAATGTAAAAAATATTTCTCGAAATGCTGTAATTTTGAGTATAAAATGAAAATAAATCCTCAAAAAATGAATTAAATTAAAAAAATATAATAAATGCAGTCTGCACACCGCGAACTTCTAATGTATAAAATGATCTAAAAATGATTAAATTCCTATGTATAATTTTTGCTCCTATAAAACTTTTTTAATGGAACGATTTTGACCAACTTTAACATTAAATATCTCTTAAAATAATTATTCGATTTAAAAACTGTCTGCATCAGCGTGTTTATTAAGCATTTCTCTATAATACCACTGATTTTCATATTTTTGTATGCAGTAGTTTTCTTAATATTATCGAAGGAAGACCCCCGGTCACAAAATATTCAAAAACAGCGGCGGTAACAGCGTTAGTTACTTTTTTTTTAGAATAGAGAGATAAGTCTTTAAGTAAACCTTTTTAATATATGTGTGATGTGAAATTCTAAGTCCTTTAATTGATTCATAATTTTCTTTTTCAGTCTCTATTACCGTTATAGATATTTCGTTTTCACAGGTTTTACTATAATTTGCAAAAAGAAAAAAATTATTTTATTAAATAAGTATTAGCTATATGAAATGAAATTTTCTGTCTGATAAATAAGTTGGCTTTAGAGCCCACGTCAGTTACGGAAAGAAAGGAAAACGCTAATGTTAAGTCTACGGGAGCGTTATTTTCAAATTTCTCGCTTTAATTTTAATATTTTTTTCAAAACCAGTTCCGAAAGTGAAAGAATTTTTTTTTAATCTGAACCCAAAATCGAAAAAGTAAAAACTAACCCGGTTGTAGATCGTCCTCAGCTATGCTATGCAAAAAAAAAAAAAAAAAAAAAAAAACATTTAAAAATATTAAAATCAAAGCCAGAAATTTGAAAATAACGCTTTCATAGACTTAACATTAGCGTTTTCATTTCTTCCCGTGACTGAAGTGGGCTCTTAACTGAAAAGTTACTAAAGTTATGAAATATCTGTATTTTCTAAATATTTATTAAAATATCTTTCTTTTTCTTCCCAAAGGAAAGCTGTAAAGGCAACAGCTTTATTATTTCCGCTTTTGGGCATACCTCATCTCCTTTTTTGTATCAATCCTGGAGGAGATGGTGCTTGGGAAGAAGCTTACATGTTCGCGAACGCTACTCTCAAATCTTCACAAGTAAGATAATAACACAAGCCACTCTGTTTCATGTTTCTTCTTTAGACGTCCTGTATTTTTTACAGTAGAACCTCTGTAAACAGACATCTCAATGGAACCAGAAAATATGTCAACTTCGTGAAGTTCTACTTTCTTAAACATCGCTTATAAGTTATGACATCCCTGATTTTCTTTTTCTTTCGTAATCTAGAAATAAACTTTCAATGCTTTCAAAGCATCAGAGGATTAAACTTTGTAATTAATTATTATTTATTTATTTATTTATTTACACACATTTGCAGCCAAAGTGCCGATTTTTTTCTGTCTTAGAATTTTTATTTTTGAAATTGTCTACTACACATTTTTCTTTCGAAGACACAAAAAATGAACTTGTCTCGGTTAATCTCGACATATCTTCATTTTCTAGTGATATAAAAACTTCATTTCTATAATAATAAAATTTATATAATCGCAAAATAACACAAAATCTTCGACTAAGGCGAGTTTCTGCTGAAACGTGTTTATTTAGCAATATCTTTTCTTGTAAAAATGAACCAACGATGAATTAACCAACATTTTCTGATAATTAGAAAGTTAAAAAAATAACCAACTAAATATGTGAATAATAAATGAATCGGTGATTGTTGAAAGGAACTAAGCCTATATTTTGACATTTCTCATTTTAAGATGGTTTCAATATTTTTTCTTGTTTATTGACCGTTTCGTGAAAAAAATAATTCATTCCGGGTACTACATGTGTATGTTTGGAAGGGAGGAATTTAAAAGTTGATTTTCTTAAAATACATTAAAATAAAATACTTAAAATCTTTTTTTATGTAAAATCTTATTATCAAGTTAATATTTTCGTTATTAAGCCTTTTTTTTTTTTTTAAATATTCCCATCGTACTTTTTCCCTTAAAAAATAAATTACAATGTTTTCTTCGTACGTTAAAAATTCCATTATAAAAAAAATCATGTCACTCAAAATGTCATTTAATTGCTATGCGAATTTTCTTAGAATTATGTATGTATATTTTCCTTCATCAAAAAAGATTAGAAGTTTTTTATAAGATTTTTTGTGTGAAAATCAGCCACGTGCGAAAGGGGTGGTCGCACCGGGTTCTAAATTTGAAGGACCGCCGAATTTATACTACCATCTTCGATTATTTGTTCTTTTTTTTTTTTTTTTTTTTTTTTTTTTTTTGTAGAAAAATTATATTTTTGCATATCGGAAATTTCTTTACATTAAAAGTACGTGCAGTTTTCGTTTCAAAGTTATTGCATCGCCCCTTATCCCACAAACTTTTGACCTCGGACTTCTTTTTATTATTAAAACTTGCTTTAGACCTTTGTTTTAGTCCTTTTGTTAACGTTTTCTTTTCCGAGTCTAGAATTTTCTTTCTGCGCTTATGACAAAAACGCACACTCTCAAAATAGAAAACATGGTTTCTTTTTTGGAACCCAAAGGGATTGCAAACTATTATACTGTACTGTTAGATACATTTTTTCCACACCCATTTCCGAGATCCCTTTTGCTAAAATATAAGTAAAATTTTCTCTTGAGTTATTTAGTCGTTTGGAATTTCAAAATTAAAATTTAACCTTTTTAAAGTTCCGTAATAAACGCGAAATGTGTATTCAATAGAATTTACTTCTGTTTCTGCACTTTGTCAATTTTCTGACGCTTCTCAGAAAGAGAAGGCGAGGTGAGGGGGTTGGAGGTGGGGTGCCAAATTGAAACTTTGCTGAGGGCGCAGTTTTCTTTTTGCACGGTTCCGCCTGAAAACCCTGTTTAATGTTGAAAAGAACTAAAGTAAGTCCAAAATTTAAAAGAAACATGTGTACAGTGAAACCTCCCTGTGCGACCACCTCCCTGAACGACCATTTTTTCACGGAACGAAATTTATTCTCATAAGCTCAATAATAATTTTATCTTCATTCAGAGACCATCCTAGATGAATTCTCTCCATGAGCGGCCCATTTCTTTGGGGCCGTTCAAATATTACGTAAGCACCTAAGGGGGGGGAGGGGGTTAGCGATTTGCTTATTTTTGCTGACAAGGGAGGAGGGGGGGTTTGAATGATGCTTACGTAAGACATTTTCAAATCTCTAACTTGTAAAAAAAAAAAAAAAAAAAAAATTATAAAATTTCAAATTGAAAGAAAGAAATAGCAAAAGAATATTAAACTTGAAGTTCTGATGTGCTATTTTGATCGCACAAGGAAAACATAAACGATCTCTTTTATCTAGAGGTGACTGTTCATGTTTGATGCATGAGGGCTTATTATCTCTGAGTACTTACTACTATTTCCAATTGTGAGAATAGAATAGAATAGACCGATATAGAATAGAATATTGAATGGACCAATGCGATATGATGTATTGTGACAATATGAGTTTTCCGGGAAAGCTTCCAAAACGTAAGTAAAATTCTATCTTTTTTGTTTCCACCCCTCCTCTGTCAAGTCGTTGAACACCATAACCATAGTGACCGACTGCTCTACTGTCTGGTGTCTCGTGAGTTTTGAAAACCTCTCAGAACAGATCTGCACGGGCCGGGCTCGGGCCTATTTTCATTCACGGCACTCGGGCGGGCCCGGGCCATACATTTTTCTGAAGACTCGGGACGGGCCGGGCGTAGTTACTACTCTTTACGGGACGGGACGGGTTCGGGCCTTACTTTTTTCCTGGGGGATCGGCCGGGCCCATTTTTTTCTGTACAGAGCCGGAACTGGTTTCATTCCAAGTCTTCAAGGCCCATAATTTTAAGTCCTAGTTTTGACGCAGCCCGTATGAAAATCATTGTCTCGGCGTAGCCTGATCCGTTCAAAGGTCAGTAAAATTAGGTCAGGCTCAAAAAATTTTGAAAAAAATGTACACATTTTTAAATCGCTATTATTCTACTAATAAACATTCAAATTTATTCTTTTTAAAGAATAGTAGATTTCTACGCTTATTAAAATATAGCTAAATGAAAATATAAGAAAACATGTGAGAAGGAACCTGTCTATGACGAAATCCTGTTATAAACTGAAAAACGTGTTGATCCATACAAAATTAATGTACTAATATGTAAGAATAGGATATATAATACATTTAAAACTTGCTAAGATGGGCACTTGTCTATAACGGATTTTCTTCTTTTTTATGCAATTCCGTTTTAGAAGATTTTATTGTATAGCATTTTTCAGATTTTTAGCACTTCAATACATGGAATATGGATTAACGATATTAATGATAACGGATTCATTTACATACAAGAAATAGAGATTGATTAAAAAAATAAATGTCGCAGCCTGCGCCACTTACATAAAAATGAAGATTATAAACATAAAAAAATATTTAAGACATATTTTTGGCCAGAACTCCTCGTACGAGACAAATCTTTCACCAAATCGACATAAAAATCAATGTTTTGAAAAAATTCAATCGGGCCGGGCCGAGATTTTAACTTTTTTTCCGGATCGGGCCGGGCTCGGGCCGAACTTTTAACTTTTTATCGGGCCGGGCCAGTAATTTTTTTGCACGGGCCTGGCCGAATTTTATTCTCTATGAGTCGGGCCGGGCCCGGGCCTGGAAATTTCTGCCTGTGCAGACCTCTACCTCTCAGTACTGCAGTGTAGTGGTGTTTAAAATAAATAAAATCAGAAATATGTCTTCATTTCGAGAAATCTTGTATAAAAAACTTTTTGAAAGTTTCAAAAAGTCTGCATCAGATAAACCTTTGAAGGATATCCAATGTAAAACTAATGATGTGTGGCGGCAGTACAAAAAGTCTTCTAAAACTGACAAAGAGTTAGAGGTATTGGTGCTAAAAAGAATTGAGGACGAACTGCGTAAGGCAACCAAAAAGAAATCAGTCTTTCTTGATTATTTTATAAAGGTAATTATAATCAATTTATTCTTAAAATTTTAAATATATTTTATCATAACTTTAAGTTTACATAATTACTTGTAAAAATTGGAAAAAAGATAGATAAGATAAAATGACCGTGTAGCCTTGGCAAAACATGGTCAGTATAGGAATAAATAAAGACCAAAAAAACGTCAAAAAACGAGTTATTACTTTTTAAATATGGCGTAGCCAAGCTAAGCCTTTTCTTTTCAAATTACTCAAAAATTAATGCATCCATGGGGGAAAAAAATTAAAAAAAAATATGTTAGTTTTGTAGCAGATAATCTTCTAACTGTTTTCAAATTTTGAACCTTACTAAAAATGAAATGTAACCCAATTGAATTGAAACCAATGTATCTCAGATTCAAAAACAGATAAATAAGGTTTCCAGTGATCTCAAAAAAGGAAAAACAATCCTTAAAAAGGAAACGACAAAATGCTGAATACCAAAGAAAACATCGAACCACCAAACGAACAAAGCTTGGAGAAATCTGCCATGATAATCCAGACATTAAAAAAAATAGCTTTGAGGGAATCAGTAGGAAGACCAAGTTTAAACAACCATTATTACTTAAAGCAATAGCAGACATAGCTATTATTGGAAGCGCTGCAGATGCAAAAAGAAGAAACAAGTCCGAAGTGTCAAAACTCTCGATGACTTGACTGCAAAACTGAAAAAGGTTTGTTTTGCAATAAGCAGGAGTAGAACATATCTTCGTTTGCTTCCAAAAAATTCCTCAACCATCGAGTGTCGAAGACATGTCACCACAGTGCCGATAAAACTTTCTTGGATTCTGGCTGATTATCACCGATCTCACATTGATACCCAATTTGCAGTAATATCCATCCATTATTTAGAAACTTTAGCTTCAATTTTTGGACCCATGCAAGTGTTTCTTCTTTCACATGATGACAAAGCGCGTGTACCTTTGGGAATTACAGCAGCCAATAAACAGGCTATGATACTGATGCATATGGAGTATCACGTATCCTTAAGCGATCACGACTGTGTCATTGCTGAACGCCGCAAACTTATCCCATGTGTTTACGCTGGTATTGTGATTGCTCCTGGCATGGCAGGTCAAAGTAAAGCCATACATAGGTTATTCTGGTCCAACGTTAATAGCTATAAGAAGTGGGAAACACAGTTCTTCCACAGCAAATACTCATGCTCAGGATTTTGAAACTCTATTAATACTCAAAGATTTTGAAAAATTAGTGAAAACAGAAGAGGGTTTCATCAAACCTGTAATCATAGTAACGGTTGATGGAGATCCAGACAAGAATCCCCGCTACCAGAAAGTTATATCGTTTGCTATTAACCATTTCAAAAAGCATGATTTGGATGGAATTTTCATAGCGTGCAATGCTCCTGGAAGAAGTGCATATAATTGAGTAGAAAGGCGAATGACACCACTCAGTCGAGAACTGTCTTGTCTTATACACCCTCATAACCATTATGGTTCCCATCTCGATGAGAACGGTCGCACTACTGATGAAGAAATGGAGCAAAATAACTTAGCATATGCTGGTAAAACTCTCGCAGATATCTGGAACTCATTAAACATTGACAGTTATCCCGTTACTGCCACATATGTTGATTCAGCGAACCAGAGTCTCTTGGTTATGACTTGGATTGGTATTCGAAGCTCGTACAAGAAAATCAATACTTGCTGCAAATTGTAAAATGCGAAAAAAAGAATTGTTGCTCTCCTGCATGTAGTGGATTATTTCGTATATTAAAAGGACGATTCACTCCTCCTCCAATTAAAATGATACAATCGTCAAATGACATCATTGCAAGTGAAGAGGGGGAATTTATAGATTTAAGTCTCCGTCTGGCCTTAAATCTGAATAGTACAGAAAAGGGATTTTTAAAGATGCTGTATGATTATTTTTGCTCTTCCATAAAGTTCACGCATTTATCCGCAAAAACTTGTGGAAGTTGTGGCCAATATCATGCATCTCAGAAGTCAGCAAACAGACACAAAAAAATTCAACAGAGTGAAAAAAGCGAGAAGGACTGCCTTATACGACTATTGAGAATTGCTGCTCGTCGAGCAAATGAACTTATGCGCTTCGTAAAATTCGTGGAAGATATGGAAGATGTTGAGTGGATCAATGAAGATGAAGTTGATAAAGATTGCATCCGAATAGTAAGCGATGAAGATAATCAAGTAAAATTGGAAACCAACATCATAACAGATATGGAAAAATGGCTTGAGCAGCCGTGGTCAGCATCGGAATAGATATTGTCATGTTTAAATTTAAATTTTTCAAATGGCTAAGTTCTTCTAAAATTGTGATGTAAGAAATTTTCTTAAATAGAATTGTAAAGAAATAAAACAAGCGTTTATTATTATTTAGTAGTTATATTAGTCGAGTAGAGTTTTATAATTTGTATTGTGTCCTAATTTTTTTTTAAGTAGGGGGGGGGGTTCCAATTTTCTTACGTAATTATTAAGGGGGGGGGGGTTCGCGATTTGCTTATTTTTGCTGACAAGGGGGGAGGGGGGTCAAAAATAGTCAAAAACATGCTTACGTAATATTTGAACAGCCCCTTTGAAGAAAATGAAACAAGTTCCGTTTTTTCCTGGTCGCTTGAAGAAAGTTTTTTTAGAAAAATAATTCCAGAGAGCGCATTCATCAAACTTCTAAGCTAAGTTTAGAATTTTTTTATTCCGGTAACTTTTAAGTGTTTAAACCCCTTTGTGCCTGTTTAGGCAATGAATTTAACTCTGATGACAAATTAAGAATGACGATTAATAAACTCTCCTGTCCCATTCTGTCAGGAAACTTTCAAAGAAATAGATAAATTAATGAAATCGTCATTATTTGTTCCTGTCCAAAAAAAAAAAAAAAAAAAAAAAAAAAAATATTTACGGAACTTCGAAAGGACTTGGTAATAAAAGTCATAAAAGATAAAACAGTAAAATCAGATCAAACATCAATGTATTCATTTTTTAAATTCTACAGTAATTAACTTATGTAATTAACTGTTGTTTTAATACTTAAATTTTCATATTTTTTCCTAATGTGAAAAACAAATTTTAGTAACGTTAATTGTTACCTTTTTTCAACAATTAAAATATGGATTTAAACATGATCTCCATTAAGAGACCACCTTTCGAGCGACCAATTTTTATTGGAGCGGAACGTTGTCGCTTTAGGGAGGTTTTATTGTATAGTGTAAATATGTTATCGGATGCTTTTTGATTAAAAAAATAACTGGATACCAACAGAAAAATAATACACAAAAGAAATAACTGTAAAATTTGTTATTTTATTAATTCTCAAAAAATTTCAAACTAGGAAATATGTAGTTCCTTTTCACAATCACCAATTCAAATGTAGAATTATCTACTGATCAACTTATTACGGTTCCACTGTATTTATGTTACGCTTTTTATGTATTTTAAACGGACAAAATAATTTCTAACGCTCAAACAAATCATTGTATCACTACTATCACACTTTTTTAAAATTGAAATAATCTCTTTTCTTTCTGCAGGGATTTTTTGTTTCAATTTTGTACTGCTTCATGAATGCTGAAGTAAGTAATACTTGGTTTATTAATCCGAATAAATATTTATGTTCCAATTAAACTTAATTACTAAACAGATTCTCCAAAATTAACCATAGAAACAGACTGTTGCAATTTGTACAAATATAGTAATAATAATAATAATAATAATAATAATAATAATAATAAGCAAATAAATGAGTAGAATGCTAAAATTCATCTTTAAAAACTTAAAAATTAAAATTACACTTAATGGGATTTATTACTTAAAAGATGCTAAAATCGTAAAAAGATGTTAAACTCAAGGCATTGAGTAAGCAAGGCGTTGGTAAGAACAATCGGTATTATATCCCTGATCAAGACTATGTGTATAGCTAAAAGTACTCGAAGTAATTGACATTGTAAATGTCATGATAATGTTAATATAGTTTAACATCTTTTTACGATTTTAGTATCTTTTAAGTAATATAGCAAATTAAGTGTAGTTTTAATTTTTAAATAATAATAATAATAATAATAATAATACGGGCATAAAAAAAACTGAAAATAGATAACCTATGATTATTACAGAAATGCTGAACGCTTTCGATTGTGGAAATGTCCATAATAATCCAAATTTCCTCTAATTAAATACAGCTAAGAAATAAGGAAAATTAACTCTAATTTAAACATATGTAAGCTTCTAAAATAATTTATATAACAGCAACTTCCATTTTTCTGGCAACGACTAAACGAATATAATTTGCTTTCATTAGAGCATTAAAAATATTATATACCTTAGAAACCGAGGGCCATAATCTCATAAATGCATTACGTTTATGCAGGCCAAATTGATGCCATATTTAAAAGGAAACGTGTATTTTCATTAACAACTTTGAAACACTTGACTACGATTTCATTAAAATAGCGTACTTTTCACAACGCTAGTACTGACATTAGAGCCTTTGAGCAGCAAAGAATGCGTACAAAGTTGTAGTTTTTTTCCCACTTGATAATGTTTTATACTTCATTTTAACTTTTATTTTGCATATTAATTTCAACATTGTTTTACAGGTGCAAATTACGCTGAAAAAAGCGTATATGCGTTGCCTTTCTCGCCGTAACTGCACTCGATCTGGAACATCTCGTCAAACATCGACGACCTACGTAACTTCTCAGTCTGACACAAAGAAATCAGTTACTACAGCTCTCTAATATTAAAACTCATTTAAATGATACATTAAAGTAATACATATTCTCAATTACAAACTGAATATTTTTGAGTGAAATGTTTGAATGTTAAGAGCTTGAAAATCATGAAGTAAATTAAAAGAATCCTTAGAAAATACCGAGAATGTAATGAAGCTGACTGATGAAATGGTCGAAAACATCCGGACAAATATATGGAAAGGATGGTGCATCACATAATACATTCTGCAAGTAAATGAAGCAAGAAAAATAAACCTGTTCAGTTGTGTCAGAATACAACATAATGCCAGCTGACAGAACTACTCAAGTTGAGCATTTTGAATTCCAAAAATATTGGCGTCATTTCAGGTTGATATTTCACTGACAAAACATTTTTAACTCACTCTACGCCATAGTTGGTAATGGATCGTGAGCATTGGTCGCCAACAAAGTGCTATAAATGACTTTTAATAAATATACGGCGTGTAACATTTTCCAAATAAATACTTTTTTTTTTTTTTTTTAGTTTATATTTATTTTTGTCACAACCACAACATAAATTTGCTTTAAAATATTGTTAAAACTTTTCAGAAGTACGTGTTTGCGTTGCATTAGAATGCATTTTTGTGTTTTTCTTTTTCTTTTTTGTTAGTGGGGAGGAGGGATAAGTTATGCAACAGCTCCAACAATTTTCCGAACTGCAGCACCCCTACATGCTAACTACGATGAAAAAATAGTTTAAAACAGTGCTTAGTTTAGTTTAAAACAGGGCATGATCTATTGATCATGCCACTAATAAATATCAAACGCAACGCACAAATAGGTTTTTACTCATGATGCAGTAAAAGATACATAAAGAAAACATGTGTGCCCGTATTTATGAGCATACTCCCTGGTCACAAAAAAAAAAAAAAAAAAAAAAAAAAAAAAACGTATATATAGACGTGTACTACTGAAAAAGTTAAGTGACGTTCAAGTCAGAATCGTCGAAGGCAGAAGCAAGCATCTGCAATAAATATATTTAATGAATTCCTCTATTTTTTTGAATTCTTACTATTAGTTCACACTCTCCCTACATTTATTTATATATCGTGTTCAAATTTTCAATCGTTAATAAAATACTTATTATTCATCCTATCAAGTTGAAATAATTTTTTCTTTTTAATTTGTACTGGATGACAATTGATGTTAATACAGTTTTTTCAAATATTAATTCATTAATTAAATTTTAATTAATTAATTGCAGTTTTACACTGGAGACAAAATGGCGGTCATTGGTTATTGAAGCATTTAATGCATCTTCATATCTATAAGGGGGTTACCATAGGGGGGGGACCCTGTTCTGTCGCCAAATACCACCAAGTTTGTCGCCAACTTGGCGATGTATCGCCAAATTTGGCGACCAAAATGAGTCGCCAAAAGTAATATTCTCTAATATATATATCTAATATAGTCTCTAATATTTCGCCAAATTCCCATAGCCTTCCATTGTAAAACTACTTGCTTATACAAAATCAACAAATTGAGATATTTTAATGCAACAAAAACTAATATTAGCTTAAGGGATTATATTAAATCTTTCTTTGATGACCTAAGTAGGAATTGACTTTAAAAACAAAATTTTTATATTACTTGTTCTTTAATAAAAAAAAATGTGGAACTATAGCTACCTTACTTCTCATAAGTAGAGGCCACAATATTTAATGACGGACTCATCACTCCAAAATTAGATCCGCCACTCAAAGATTTAGTACAAAACTTTTAATAGATCATAAAAAGATACAAGGATACGTCATTTAACACGAATATGTACAATTATAATACATATGTACAGATTTTAGGAATTTCAGAAGAAATCCGCTGATTCGAAAAAAACATTTCATCATTTAACGCTTTTCATAAAACTCCGGGGGAAAAAACAACCAAGCAGCTTGTATTTCGCACCTTCTACATTGCGTGCCGTAGGACTCTCAACTTATTCCAATCGTGTCTCATGAACGACTCCGAGGGGAAGCTAATCCGCATGGAATCATAGGAAAAACTATTTGGCAGCCCGCTAAAATTAGGGACTGGCGTGTGCTGCCATCTAGTGTAGCAATCTTTAAATATTTGTTACATCCTCCCTCCCTGGTTCCTTAGGCGTCTCGGGAAAGGACGAGGAACATTTTTCTTTGGCCTACCACGTTTCCTGAGTGGAATAACTGGTTGGTTATGAACATTGTTACAACGTTTTAGGGCAGATGTATGGTAAGATCCTATGGGAACTTCCGGAGCTTTAAAACTCGCAACTTCATAGGAAGTATGTGGGCGCTGTGTGAGCGCTACATAGGGTCCGTCACGTCGAGGACTGAATTTGGCGGTTCTTTTCTGACCAGCCTAGCTAACGGGATGGAGTTCTACTCATACATGGTCACCAGGAGAATATTGAGGTCGTTCCATCCGTCTTCTGTCCACATACTGTTTTCTTTTGCGTTGTTCGACTAAATCTTTCACTTGCTTAGTGAATTTAGCAAATTTGTTTGGTTTCGGGTTTATCTCAATGGAGACCGTACCGATTTCACAGGAGCGCGGGGTGGCTTCTCCCCCTGGCTGAAAGATGGTTTCATTACCTTTTCAGCAAGTAATTTAATTCTGACTTCTGGCCAGAACATTCAAGAGGCTTTGGAACAGGATAAGCAAAACCTTACTTTATATGTGGCATATCACCGAGATACCAACGTTTATCCTTAACGTCTGGTACAAACCCTGATTTATCAAGAAAGTCTCTTCCTAAAAGGGTTCTGTTTCCTTTAGCTTTAGGTAGCGCAATAAATTCTGTACGAAATTTTCTTCCTTCAATTTCTACAGTTACAGTCGTGGTCAAACTGTCTTCTTTTGACCGCTGGCCATTCGCTAAAGACATGTTCAGAGAGGTCTTCTGAGACTTTGCACCTTTTTCTTTTAAAACAGAATACAATGATTCACTAGCCAGGGTGTGACTGGATCCGGTATCTACTCAGGCTTTGCCATAGACGTCATTAATTTTCAGTTTTACTGTGGTTAAAGGTGTGGTTGTGGTTGAGCATGTGCATATCTGGATTTGCTCAAACTGAGAAGATTCAGTTTTATCACAGTACAGCACAAAATTAGCACTCGCCACTCGCCAGGCGTCGAGTAACACTTCAAACGTGGCGATTAACTTTATTGCCCTCACTCGCCAAACTCAATGGGCACCACTCGCCAAACGCGATGGTTGAAAGATCGATGCCAGGGAGGAAAGCGGTGAAATGCGTTCGGAATTTATAGCGCCCAAATCGGCGATTCTCCCGAACGTAACAAAAGAAAGTAGCTGGGGTGATTCTGTCTAAAATTTTCCGAAAATTTAAGGCATTCGGTTCTGAAAAAAAAAAAAAAACGGTCATCAGTCCGAAAATTCGGACATAAAAATATCGCTAATTTCGATATGGTCGACGAAAAAAATCAATTTCGTCAATCGTTCGTAGAAAAAAAAATCACAAATTCCGTCAAAGAATCACGAAAAAACGTGAATTTCGCCCAAGGACCACGCAAAAAATGCGAATTACATCAAAGCATCGCGGAAAAAAACGGAAATTTCGTGACAAGATCGCGGAGAAAACTCAACTTTCGTGACAAGATCGTGGAAAAACGCAAATTTCGTCAAAAAATCACGGAAAAAACAAATTTCGTGAAAAGATCGCGAAAAAACGCAAATTTCGTGAAAAGATCGCGGAAAACGTAAAATTCGTGAAAAGATCGCGAAAAAACGCAAAATTCGTGAAAAGATCGCGAAAAAAACGCAAAATTTGTGAAAAGATCGAGGAGAAAACGCAACTTGCGTGACAAAATCGCGGAAAAAAACGCAAATTTCGTCAAAAGATCGTGGAAAAACACAAATTTCGAGAAAAGATCGCGGAAAAAAACGCAAAATTTGACAAAGAGTCGCGAAAAAGAATCACAAAATTCTTCAAAGCATCGCAGAAAAAAAAACGGTCATCAGTCCGAAAATTCGGACATAAAAATATCGCTAATTTCGATATGGTCGACGAAAAAAATCAATTTCGTCAATCGTTCGTAGAAAAAAAATCCACAAATTCCGTCAAAGAATCACGAAAAAACGTGAATTTTGCCCAAGGACCACGCAAAAAATGCGAATTACATTAAAGCATCGCGGAAAAAACGCAAATTTCCTGACAAGATCGCGGAGAAAACTCAACTTTCGTGACAAGATCGTGGAAAAACGCAAATTTCGTCAAAAAATCGCGGAAAAAATAAATTTCGTGAAAAGATCGCGGAAAAACGCAAATTTCGTGAAAAGATCGGGGAAAACACAAAATTCGTGAAAAGATCGCGGAAAAACGCAACTTTCATGTAAAGATCGCGGAGTAAACGCAAATTTCGTGAAAAGATCGCGAAGAAAATGGAACTTTCGTGACAAAATAGCGGAAAAAACGCAAATTTCGTCAAAAGATCGCGGAAAATACAAATTTCGAGAAAAGATCGCGGAAAAAACGCAAATTTCGTCAAAAGATCACGGAAAAAACACAAATTTCGAGATAAGATCGCAAAAAAACGCAAATTTCGTGAAAAGATCGCGAAAAAACGCAAATTTCGTGAAAAGATCGCCGAAAACCGCAAATTTCGTGAAAAGATCTCGGAAAAACGTAAATTTCGTAAAAAGTTCACGGAGAAAACGCAACTTTCGTCAAAAGATCGTGGAAAAAACGCAAATTTTGTGAAACGATCACGGAGAAAACGCAACTTTCGTCGAAAGATCGTGAAAAAACGCAAATTTCACGAAAAGATTGCGGAAAAACGCAAATTTCGTGAAAAGATCGCGGAAAAAAACGAATTTCGTCAAAAAATCTTGAAAAAAAATGCAAATATTTTCAAAGAATGGCGAAAAAAACCCCACGAATTTCGTTAAAAGATTGCAAAAAAAAGGCAACTTCATCAAAAGATCGCGAAAAACGCAAAATTCGTTAAATGGTAGCAGAAAAATGCATATTAGTTAGTGCCGAGGAAAGGGGGTGGGGGTCCCCTCTGCTGTAACCTTTCTGAAAATTTCTTGTTAATATATTTCATTGCAATTAATAGTAAAAATAAAATTTTTCAGTTGCGGGTAATCATATCGAATGGTAAGTAATATATATTAGTAAATTACAATGTTGATAGTTAGAAAAAACACAATTTTGTATGGAGCGTATATAACTTTGTTACTGGCCAGTGAAAAAAATCAGTGTACTGGCCAGTGGCCAGTGGGTAAAAAGGTTAATTTTGACCTATATATCACAGGGTTGCAAGTAGGGCACTTAGCACGAATAAATCCGGGAGCACCACAACCATAACATTTCAAGGCTGGACGATTTTCAATCAGTGGTGTGGGATTCACCTTTCCGTTATCTGACGGGGTTCTCTTATTTGAGCAGAAGGATTCATTTTGAAATGAGTTATTAAAAGAACTCGATGGTACGGTCTCTTTTGGTTTTGACCAGTTTTTATTTTTCTGGTGAATTGAGATATTTTAATGCAACAAAAACTAATATTAGCTTAAGGTATTATAATAAGTATTTCTTTGATGACCTAAGTAGGAATTGACTTTAAAAACAAAATTTTTATATTACTTGTTCTTTAATTAAAAAAAAATGTGGAACTATAGCTTCCTTACTTCTCATAAGTAGGGGGCCACAATATTTAATGACGCACTCATCACTCCAAAATTAGATCCGCCACTCTAAGATTTAGTACAAAACTTTTAATAGATCATAAAAAGATACAAGGATACGTCATTTAAAACGGATATGTACAATTATAATACATATGTACAGATTTTAGGAATTTCAGAAGAAATCCGCTGATTCGAAAAAAACATTTCATCATTTCCCGCTTTTCATAAAACTCCGGGGGAAAAAACAACCAAGCAGCTTGTATTTCGCACCTTCTACATTGCGTGCGGTAGGACTCTCAACTTATTCCAATCGTGTCTCATGAACGACTCCGAGGGTAAGCTAATCCGCATGGAATCATGGGAAAAACTATTTGGCAGCCCGCTAAAATTAGGGACTGGCGTGTGCTGCCATCTAGTGTAGCAATCTTTAAATATTTGTTACATCCTCCCTCCCTGGTTCCTTAGGCGTCTCGGAAAAGGACGATGAACATTTTTCTTTGGCCTACCACGTTTCCTGAGTGGAATAACTGGTTGGTTATGAACATTGTTACAACGTTTTAGGGCAGATGTATGGTAAGTTCCTATGGGAACTTCAGGAGCTTTAAAAATCGCAACTTCATAGGAAGTATGTGGGCGCTGTGTGAGCGCTACATAGGGTCCGTCACGTCGAGGACTAAATTTGGCGGTTCTTTTCTGACCAGCCTAGCTAACGGGATGGAGTTCTACTCATACATGGTCACCAGGAGAATACTGAGGTCGTTCCATCCGTCTTCTGTCCACATACTGTTTTCTTTTGCGTTGTTCGACTAAATCTTTCACTTGCTTAGTGAATTTAGCAAATTTGTTTGGTTTCGGGTTTATCTCAATGGAGACCGTACCGATTTCACAGGAGCGCGGGGTGGCTTCTCCCCCTGGCTGAAAGATGGTTTCATTACCTTTTCAGCAAGTAATTTAATTCTGACTTCTGGCCAGAACATTCAAGAGGCTTTGGAAC
This sequence comes from Maratus speciosus, assembly GCA_963932465.1. NCBI lineage: Eukaryota > Metazoa > Arthropoda > Arachnida > Araneae > Salticidae > Maratus > Maratus speciosus. The sequence continues at coordinate 347,536,913 of OZ010790.1, forward strand.
AGGATAAGCAAAACCTTACTTTATATGTGGCATATCACCGAAATACCAATGTTTATCCTTAACGTCTGGTACAAACCCTGATTTATCAAGAAAGTCTCTTCCTAAAAGGGTTCTGTTTCCTTTAGCTTTAGGTAGCGCAATAAATTCTGTACGAAATTTTCTTCCTTCAATTTCTACAGTTACAGTCGTGGTCAAACTGTCTTCTTTTGACCGCTGGCCATTCGCTAAAGACATGTTCAGAGAGGTCTTCTGAGACTTTGCACCTTTTTCTTTTAAAACAGAATACAATGATTCACTAGCCAGGGTGTGACTGGATCCGGTATCTACGCAGGCTTTGCCATAGACGTCATTAATTTTCAGTTTTACTGTGGTTAAAGGTGTGGTTGTGGTTGAGCATGTGCATATCTGGATTTGCTCAAACTGAGAAGATTCAGTTTTTATCACAGTATAGCACAAAATTAGCACTCGCCACTCGCCAGGCGTCGAGTAACACTTCAAACGTGGCGATTAACTTTATTGCCCTCACTCGCCAAACTCAATGGCACCACTCGCCAAACGCGATGGTTGAAAGATCGATGCCAGGGAGGAAAGCGGTGAAATGCGTTCGGAATTTATAGCGCCCAAATCGACGATTCTCCCGAACGTAACAAAAGAAAGTAGCTGGGGTGATTCTGTCTAAAATTTTCCGAAAATTTAAGGCATTCGGTTCTGAAAAAAAAAAAAAAACGGTCACCAGTCCGAAAATTCGGACATAAAAATATCGCTAATTTCGATATGGTCGACGAAAAAAATCAATTTCGTCAATCGTTCGTAGAAAAAAAAATCACAAATTCCGTCAAAGAATCACGAAAAAACGTGAATTTCGCCCAAGGATCACGCAAAAAATGCGAATTACATCAAAGCATCGCGGAAAAAAACGGAAATTTCGTGACAAGATCGCGGAGAAAACTCAACTTTCGTGACAAGATCGAGGAAAAACGCAAATTTCGTCAAAAAATCGCGGAAAAAACAAATTTCTTGAAAAGATCGCGAAAAAACGCAAATTTCGTGAAAAGATCGCGGAAAACGTAAAATTCGTGAAAAGATCGCGAAAAAACGCAAAATTCGTGAAAAGATCGCGAAAAAAACGCAAAATTTGTGAAAAGATCGAGGAGAAAACGCAACTTGCGTGACAAAATCGCGGAAAAAAACGCAAATTTCGTCAAAAGATCGTGGAAAAACACAAATTTCGAGAAAAGATCGCGGAAAAAAACGCAAATTTTGACAAAGAGTCGCGAAAAAGAATCACAAAATTCTTCAAAGCATCGCAGAAAAAAAAACGGTCATCAGTCCGAAAATTCGGACATAAAAATATCGCTAATTTCGATATGGTCGACGAAAAAAATCAATTTCGTCAATCGTTCGTAGAAAAAAAATCACAAATTCCGTCAAAGAATCACGAAAAAACGTGAATTTTGCCCAAGGACCACGCAAAAAATGCGAATTACATCAAAGCATCGCGGAAAAAACGCAAATTTCCTGACAAGATCGCGGAGAAAACTCAACTTTCGTGACAAGATCGTGGAAAAACGCAAATTTCGTCAAAAAATCGCGGAAAAAATAAATTTCGTGAAAAGATCGCGGAAAAACGCAAATTTCGTGAAAAGATCGCGAAAAACACAAAATTCGTGAAAAGATCGCGGAAAAAACGCAACCTTCATGTAAAGATCGCGGAGTAAACACAAATTTCGTGAAAAGATCGCGGAGTAAACGCAAATTTCGTGAAAAGATCGCGAAGAAAATGCAACTTTCGTGACAAAATAGCGGAAAAAACGCAAATTTCGTCAAAAGATCGCGGAAAACACAAATTTAGAGAAAAGATCGCGGAAAAAACGCAAATTTCGTCAAAAGATCACGGAAAAAACACAAATTTCGAGATAAGATCGCGAAAAAACGCAAATTTCGTGAAAAGATCGCCGAAAACCGCAAATTTCGTGAAAAGATCGCGGAAAAACGTAAATTTCGTGAAAAGTTCACGGAGAAAACGCAACTTTCGTCAAAAGATCGTGAAAAAACGCAAATTTCACGAAAAGATTGCGGAAAAACGCAAATTTCGTGAAAAGATCGCGGAAAAAAACGAATTTCGTCAAAAAATCTTGAAAAAAAATGCAAATATTTTCAAAGAATGGCGAAAAAAACCCCACGAATTTCGTTAAAAGATTGCAAAAAAACGCAACTTCATCAAAAGATCGCGAAAAAACGCAAAATTCGTTAAATGGTAGCAGAAAAATGCATATTAGTTAGTGCCGAGGAAAGGGGGGGGTGCCCTCTGCTGTAACCTTTCTGAAAATTTCCTGTGAATTTATTTCATTGCAATTAATAGTAAAAATAAAATTTTTCAGTTGCGGGTAATCATATCGAATGGTAAGTAATATATATTAGTAAATTACAATGTTGATAGTTAGAAAAAACACAATTTTGTATGGAGCGTATATAACTTTGTTACTGGCCAGTGGTTAAAAAAAACTGGCCAGTGAAAAAAATCAGTGTACTGGCCAGTGGCCAGTGGGTAAAAAGGTTAATTTTGACCTATATATCACAGGGTTGCAAGTAGGGCACTTAGCACGAATAAATCCGGGAGCACCACAACCATAACATTTCAAGGCTGGACGATTTTCAATCAGTGGTGTGGGATTCACCTTTCCGTTGTCTGACGGGGTTCTCTTATTTGAGTAGAAGGATTCATTTTGAAATGAGTTATTAAAAGAACTCGATGGTACGGTCTCTTTTGGTTTTGACCAGTTTTTATTTTTCTGGTGAATTGAGATATTTTAATGCAACAAAAACTAATATTAGCTTAAGGGATTATAATAAATATTTCTTTGATGACCTAAGTAGGAATTGACTTTAAAAACAAAATTTTTATATTACTTGTTCTTTAATAAAAAAAAATGTGGAACTATAGCTTCCTTACTTCTCATAAGTAGGGGGCCACAATATTTAATGACGGACTCATCACTCCAAAATTAGATCCGCCACTCTAAGATTTAGTACAAAACTTTTAATAGATCATAAAAAGATACAAGGATACGTCATTTAAAACGGATATGTACAATTGTAATAGATATGTACAGACTTAAGGAATTTCAGAAGAAATCCGCTGATTCGAAAAAAAAACATTTCATCATTTCCCGCTTCTCATAAAACTGCGGGGGGAAAAAACAAGCAAGCAGCTTGTATTTCTCACCTTCTACATTGAGTGCCGTAGAACTCTCAACTTATTCCAATCGTGTCTCATGAACGACTCCAAGGGGAAGCTAATCCGCATGGAATCATGGGAAAAACTATTTGGCTTAACTTGGTTCATGTAATTGAAGATGGAATTTTGTAATCGATTTTTAACTCACTTCCTGATATGATGGTATAAAAAATGCACATCGATCCAGGAAATGACCAGTAGCGTATGACATGCGCTTTCTTTTACTTCAGATACGTTAAAAAATATTCATTGGAAAAAAAAAATGTTTAACATATAGTAAAAAAAAAAAAAAAACATAAATAAATGAAGTCTAGTGAGTCGTTGACTTCTATAAGCTGCAAAGTTACAGAGTTGGTTTTCAAGCCGATTGGAGATCTTTTATAGGAATTGGTAGAGTCTTTAATAAATCCGGAAATTCAAAGTATAATTCCCTGTTATCGGTGATGGAGCCTTTAGCTCAGCACAATGTTTCGGCGCATTTCGTGCAATTCGGATTCGGAGACTTTCTCTCCTCTAGTCCTTGAGAGCACCTCTGAACTGGACTACTTTTCCCAAAACTTACTCGACTTCTCATTAATTTTTCGCCTCCGAGAAAAAATTAATTAGCGTGAGATTTTGGAGTCATCTATGGGCGACCTAAAAAGTGACGTCAGCCTCAAAATCCCTTTCTATTAGCTGACAAACAGGTACGGTCCCTCTTAAGCTACTCGTGGAAACTAATATTGACATCTGCTCTTGTCAGGCTAGAGCAATTTCTCGGATCTTTTTCACCTGCTATACCGGGTGGCCTCTTTTTCAACTAAAATATAGATCACCACTTTCCAGATCAAAAGCGTAAGAAAATATCAAATAACATGCGCCTCTACTTGGGTGAGCAGTCAGTTCGGATCCTTTCATTAATTAAGGTTTTCACACACACGCAATAAAATCGGTAAAGATCACTTCTTTACAATAGAAGTATAACAATTATGCACACATGTGTGTTTCCAGTGACAATACATCATTTTAATACATTTAGAACTTAATTACAAATTTATCAATTCATTTTAAGGGGGCTGGCGGCTGGTCACTCAGCTGTGGAATTCTCCTCCGCAATGTTAAGTCTATGGACTTTTGATGCATTCGTATATTTAAAATATCTTCTCAGGAAATTCATATTTTTAACAACTTTTTTCTGTGTACTCTTCTTAAAGGATGGCTCATTTTTTCTTAGTTTTCAAAATGTTTCTAAAATCTATAAGGAATTTAATCTTTTATGTGTTAAAAGTGGCCGAACTGTGAGTAAGATTTTAACTATTGATATAAAATTAAATCTACAGGGTGATTCAGCTCGTCGGTGACAAACTTTAAGGATCGATAGAGCACACCTAGACGAACATTTTTGAATAGGGAATGTAGGGTCCCTGACGCGATGGTAAGGCGCTAGGCGCTTTCGAAAATTTGGGTGCCGAAATTCGAAACGTCATAAAAACTAGGGAAATGGTTAGATTTTCTTGCTTGTTGCGTCGAAATGATTCTGTTTGTTTAGACTTTCTTCAGTACCAATTTGATAAGCGTATCTCTTAAAACATGGATAGGGGGCGCTGCAGACTTTGGAGAGCTAGACAACAACTTTAAGCCCGTTATTTTGATAATTTAACACATGCTCGCCAAAGTTTATACTCTAACTTAAAGTTTGAACCCAAAAGTAGAGCCCTGCAAAAAGCGTAAGAGCCGGAATAAAATGTCAAAGTACAGGGTGGTCGAAACTCGAAGGCTCCTAAGAGATAAACAAACAGATTTCTTGACTTATGGCATGCATTTTCATGATTCTGTTTGCTGGGGCTCTCTGAAACTCAGTTGAACGGTACAAAAAGAAACATCGATAGGGGGCGCTTTGGGCAAAAAACATAATTCGTTGACATTTCGGACGCTAACTGGAAACGGGGCGCTACGATCAGTTAGTAATAATGAAAACACATTTTCTACCTCTGCTCAACACTTCTGAATAAATTTAGACCAAAAACATCAATGATACTGGAAATTTATTTACAAAAAATAACACTACAGAAGATGCTCGAAATTTCGACCTTGGGCCATGATGCAGGCTTCGCACCTCCGTCGCATTGAGGAGTGTGTGTTTCCAACAATGCCAGGAGTATCTCTGATCTGCCCTGCAGCTGCCACAATGCGCGCCACAAGTTCTTCAGCACTGCTGACAGGTGTATGGTATACCTCGGCCTTCAGGTAACCCCAAAGGAAGAAATCCAAGCAGGTGAGGTCTGGTGATCGGGCAGGCCAGTGAACTGGACCCCCACGCCCGATCCACCGCTGGCCATACCTTGCGTTTAGATGGAGACGCACGTCGTTCGTGTAATGGGCCGGAGCTCCATCGTGCTGGAACCACATCTGGCGACGCGAACCTTCGGGTACGTGCGCCTCATCCAGAAGCTGCGGCAGCACTTGATCCAGGAAAATCAGGTAATTTCCACCTGTCAGCCGTTCAGGTAACAAATAAGGGCCAATGAGGCAATCCCCCAGAATGCCGGCCCACACATTTACTGAGAAACGCTCCTGGGCTGCTCGGCTTCTGGTTTCATGTGGATTTTCATCACACCACACATGACTGTTGTGGGCGTTCCACATTCCCTCCCGGCTGAAGGTGGACTCGTCCGTAAACAAAATGCTGTTTACAAAACGGGGATCCCTGGATCTCATCGCCAAGTACCATCTTGAGAATTCCACTCGAGGGCCAAAATCCTGCTCTCTGAGCAACTGCACCCGCTGGATGTGGTAGGGGTGCAGATTCCGGGAACGTAAGATGCGCCACGCAGTTGCTTGCGAAATGCCAACATGTCTGGCGATATCTCTCGTGCTAAGACCTGGGTTGTCCTCAACCAGGTTAAGCACAGCCTCTTCGTTGTCGGGGGTGCTCACTGATCGCTCCCGTTCAGGCCTGCCTCCGTCGAAAGATCCCGTTGTGGACAACCTCTGGTGTACTCGAGCGAAGAAGGCATGGCAGGGGATTTGCCTGTTGGGGTAACGCTCGGCGTACAACCGCTGAGCGGCTCGTCCATTACAACCAGCAGCGCCATACGCCAAATGCATGTCAGCCAATTCAGAGTTTGTGTACCGTTCCATCCTACTACCGATCTGAAGACAAGTAACCCGAAGCTTAAGTAGGTACCACACGTTCAAAAGACGTGTCTGCGCATACAACTACGTCATCTCGCGTTGTCGTCTACGCATTACGTATCTTTTGCATATCGATATGGTACGATATCTTTTGCATAAATCAGCAAAAAGCACCTTATGTAAATTTTATTGCGCGCATTGTGCATGATTGAAACCAGCTATGTTTGTTAAAAAAAACAAACAAACTGCAGTTTTAATAGCTTCTTATGATAAGTAAATTACTCTCTTGTTTTGTTTCTAACTGATCGTAGCGCCCCGTTTCCAGTTAGCGTCCGAAATGTCAACGAATTATGTTTTTTGCCCAAAGCGCCCCCTATCGATGTTTCTTTTTGTACCGTTCAACTGAGTTTCAGAGAGCCCCAGCAAACAGAATCATGAAAATGCATGCCATAAGTCAAGAAATCTGTTTGTTTATCTCCTAGGAGCCTTCGAGTTTCGACCACCCTGTACTTTGACATTTTATTCCGGCTCTTACGCTTTTTGCAGGGCTCTACTTTTGGGTTCAAACTTTAAGTTAGAGTATAAACTTTGGCGAGCATGTGTTAAATTATCAAAATAACGGGCTTAAAGTTGTTGTCTAGCTCTCCAAAGTCTGCAGCGCCCCCTATCCATGTTTTAAGAGATACGCTTATCAAATTGGTACTGAAGAAAGTCTAAACAAACAGAATCATTTCGACGCAACAAGCAAGAAAATCTAACCATTTCCCTAGTTTTTATGACGTTTCGAATTTCGGCACCCAAATTTTCGAAAGCGCCTAGCGCCTTACCATCGCGTCAGGGACCCTACATTCCCTATTCAAAAATGTTCGTCTAGGTGTGCTCTATCGATCCTTAAAGTTTGTCACCGACGAGCTGAATCACCCTGTATACTTTAGAAATATTTTGAGAACTAAGAAAAAAAAAAAAAAAGAGACTCTTTTAGGAAGTGTACACAAAAAATGGAAGTAAAAAATATTAATTTCTGGAGGAGATATTTTAAATGTACGAATCCATCAAATGTCCACAGACTTTACATTAGTGATGGAAAATAAGAAGCTGAGTGACCTGTCCCTTTAAGGCATTTTTTAATTTTCTAGTTCGGTGCCATTATTTCGACAGTTCTTGCCTTTTATGTCATGGATGCTTACTGTGAACTTAAATAGACAAAAATTCTTGAATAGCTAATTTTTATGCTTCATTTAATCTTTAAAACAGTCTAAGAAATATTATCTACATTGCTGTGCTACGAATAATAATAATTTGAAGATACAAATTACATAATCCATCCCCTCTCTTATGTATATTAATAAGTTTTATCTGGTTTGTATATCTTTTACATAAACGTAATTTTTCTTTTGTAGGAATTTTAAAGGATTACCTCTATAAATTATAATTTTTAAAGTTATAGAGGTTAGAAAAAGGAGAAAATAAAGATTGATTTAGTTGTTGAAAAGCTGCTATTATATATCAGACTATAATCAGACGAGGGCGGGGTACGCTGAACCCCCTCCAACTTTCAACTTTTTGAGCCCGCTCTAGACTTCATAATCTTTCAATATTAATTTAATCTATGTTACATTTAAACTTTGTACTCAATTTGTATTATAATTGTTGGTATATTGTATTATAATTATTAATCAATTTATAATTTGTCAATTTTCCTGTGATTTAATAATCATATAAATTGCAAAATGTTTTATTATATGTAGTATGTATATATATATCTATATATACATATATACATATATGGATAGATAAACGAAGTGATTGCAATAGGTTGATTTCTAAAGAAATCCACTTAAAAGAAGAAGAGGGCTAGATAAATCACTCACTAAGACATATAGAAAGAGTCGGCGCGTTGCTTGTGTCGATGCACGCAGGCGCATTTGACAAATAGGTGTTGCCAAACATTTTTAAAACATAAGAATATTTTAATAAAAAAATTTAAATGAGATTTTTTTAAACTGACAAAATTTTAAATTGTAAGGCCTTAATACAGGGTGTCAACAAATTAGTTGGGCAATTTCGTAAGTTAAGATCTCCCGAAATATTAAATGAAATTAACTAGTTTAAAGTCAAACTAGTAGTAATATTGCTGAAGTTTATTCATAGATGGCGTTATGTGTCATAACTGACGCTATCGCTTAGCAAGCGGAGGTGTGGCCACCATGGCCACCATGATCACAAGATCTTTAATCACTTGATTTCGGTGTATGGGGTTTTGTAAAGGATCAAGTGTACAAGCCGTCACTTCCTGCATCCATTCCTGAACTAAAAGCAAGAATCTGCACTGCATTTAATTTGATCGACGAAAACATGCTGACAAATCTGTGGCAAGAAATAATTTACCGATGGGACATTTGCAGAGTCACGAAAGGAAGTCATATCGAACATTTGTGATAATGGTAAACTTGAACTATTTTTCTATCTTACGATAATATGTACTTTAATTTTTTTCCTGTCAATTCCATTCAATAAATCATTCTTTTTTTCCAACTAATTTGTAGACACTCTGTATATAGGGTATTGAGACCACAGTGGACAAATCTCACCAGTAATGCTTTCGAAAAATTTGTAAAAACTTTTGTTAAACTCTTTTAGGCCATTCTGACCGAGTTTCTTCAGCAAGCATATGGTGATTAAGTTGGCAGTGCCAGAGTGGACCAAGCCACTTAATCTATTCTTGCACTGGCAACTTGATATCCATGGTCAATCTATTAAACTGGCTCTATCACTTGAACAGTTTCGAAATGAATAAAATTGTACAGTCATTAGATGGCATGGCATACAAAGCTTTGAAACTTCAAACTCACTTTTTACAAAAATGTGGGAAAACGTCTCATTACATTATAGGAAACAAATTTGTTTGCATTTTTGTTTGCGCAGTAGTGAATTTCGTCACACAAAATAGTCTAGTTTTTTCTTTAACGACGCAAAGCAATCTGGGAAGAAGAAGGAAAGAAAATGCTCAATATATATCAGGATGCGAATGTGAAGTAGTAAACATTATTAACATTGTATAGTGCAAGGTTCCCACTTGGTCCATTTTTTGAATATTACTTTTTTCAAAGGAAAATTTTCTTTTTTGATTTATCTTACAAACTCTGTAGTAATCCATTCAGAAACTAATTTCTACTACAAATGTTGTAAAAATTTTCTTCGGAAATGGGGCATTCTCACAATCTTTTGACATTTCAGGAATAAAAATCTGGTAAAATTAAACTTACTAAAATAACATTTTAAAGTTATAGAAGAATGCCTTAATGATTAAAAAATTTTAAAAAAAAGCGATTTTTTTTTTTTTTTTTTTTTTTTTAACTGAGGTTTAAGTTAAACTTCCAAGTTTAGCTTTACTTACCATTTTACCGCTATAACTTTTATTTTCTTCTAAATTTTTTCTTATAATGAATTTGCATAGTACCCACAGGATATTTAATTAAGAAATAATAACAATGTAGTATTTTTAGTTCAAAATTTTCGTATAACATTGTCTTAAACGGGTGTTAAAGAAGAGACGGTAAGGGAAAAAAAGGGGGCGGTATAGGAAAAAAAGGGACGGTAAAGGAAAAAAAGGGATGGTAAGGATGGGACGATAAGGAAAATTACCAACTATTTTTAGGCAAATCACGTTAAGACTAACTGATAACCACAATGTTCATTGATTTTTCGAAACAGTTATTTACATTGGATTAAATTTAAAAAAAATAATCTAGACACACGGCAGTGTGTCAGCCAAGTTCGCCTGACATAGCCGTGTGTTATTTACACGAAACATTTCGAGCTGTTTTCGTCAAATTTCAATGCTCTACTACTGAAAATCTATGAGACCTACGTACTTGTTATACGAAATGTGTAGTAAGGCCACCCTAATTACCTAAAATCCAAAATTTTATAAATAACGCATAATTAGTTTCCGAGATAATGGCATTTGAAAATGTCTGATAATCGATAATTTTACCACTGACTGACTGACTGACTGACTAACTCACTCATCAAACAGTTCTCGTATATCTACTGAAGCTACAGACTTTAAATTTGGTGCGAAGTTCGTTTACACAATAAAACTAAGGAAAAAAATAAAAAAAATGTGAAAATCGATGAATTACCCACCTGGGTGTACCCATTTTTGCTTTAACATTACGTCTATTAGGCGAAATTTTAATTTGCCGTAGGAGGGGACGCTGTTCTGTCGCCAAATACCGCCAAGTTTCTCGTCAACATGGCGATATATCGCCAAATTTGTTGACCAAAATTAGTCGCCAAAATTGACGCCACTTTGGTGATATCTCTAATATTTCGCCAAATTCCCATAGACTTCCATTGTAAACCTATACACTTACTGGGGGTTTATCTGGGTTTACTTGCTTGCAGAAAATCAACAAATTGAGATATTCTGTCCGTCACAGAGCCCGTTCTCAGAAATTATACATGTTGGAGAATTGAAATTGTACATACTTATAGCTGAACACCTCACATCAAACGACAATCTATAAAATTTTGAAAAAGTCGTACATTTAACCCTTTGGGCTCCCACATGTGTATTTTAAACAATTCTTTCTAAGTGAGCCCCTAATTAGGTTGGAGGAGTGTGAAAATTTGCATACTTATAGCTGAACACCTCACATCAAACGACAAATCATAAAATTTTGAAAAAGTCGTACATTTAACCCATGTGTGTATTTTAAACCCAACATGTGTATACCCAACATGTGTATTTTAAACAATTCTTTCTAAGTGAGCCGTAATTAGCTTGGAGGCGTGAAATTTTGCATACTTATAGCTGAACACCTCATATCAAATGAGAAATCATAAAATTGAAAAAGACGTACATTTAACACTTTGGGCTCCCCCATGTGTATTTTAAACAATTCTTTCAAAGTGAGCCCCTATTTAAGTTGGGGGAGTGAAATTTTGCATATTTATAGCTGAACACCTCACATCAAATGACAAGCCATAAAATTTTGAAAAAGTCGTACATTTAACCCTTTGGTCTCTCACATGTGTATTTTAAACAATATTTTCTAAGTGAGCCTCTAATTGGGTTGGAGACGTGAAAATTTGCATACATATAGCTGAACACACATCAAATGACAAACCATAAAATTTTGAAAAAGTCGTACATTTAATTCTTTGGGCTCCCACATGTGTATTTAAAACAATTCTTTTTAAGTGAGCCCCTAATTAGGTTGAAGGCGTGAAATTTTGCATACTTATAGCTGAGCACCTCACATCAAACGACAAACCATAAAATTTTGAAAAAGTCGTGCATTTAACCTTTTGGGCTCCCACATGTGTATTTTAAACAATTCTTTCTAAGTGAGACCCTATTTAGGTTAGAGGCGTGAAATTTTGCATACTATTAGCTGAACACCATCATGCGACAAATCATAAAATTTTGAAAAAGTCGTACATTTAACCCTTTGGGCTTCCACATGCGTATTTTAAGTAATTCTTTCTAACTGAGCCCCTTATTAAATTGCAGATTTGAAATTTTGCATACTTATAGCAGAACACCTGAGGCCAAACGACAAATCATAAAATCTTGAAAAAGTCTTACGCTTAACCCTTTGAGCTACCACATATGTATTTTAAGCAATTCTTTCTAAGGGAGCCCCTAATTAAGTTGTAGACATGTCTTTTTGCATACGTATAGCTGAATACCTCAGACCACACGACAAATCATAAAATTTTCAAAAAGCCTTATATTATTCACTCCTCCGAGCTCTAACTTGTATATTTTAAGCAATTTTTCTAACCTCCGCCCTTTGACCATTGTTTCATATTATGCACCATAGCCTTGCATATTTTAGTTCCAGTTTTTACCGCCAGGGACGCCTACTTATCTCGGGTGCTATGGGTTCAATCCCCTCGACTAATATATCTACGGATAGTATATAAAACGGAGTTTCGTTCGGATAGAGGTTTGTTTAGGATAGAGTGCGCCCCTGGTTGCGAAATGTGGAACTAACAGATTCTTCAAAAGGATAAAATGTTTTGAAAGGAATATTAAACGAAACCCTCTGTGCGATCTGTGATCACACTTACCCACTTGTTACTTTCAAAATCATCAGAGAAAAAGATATTTAGTTAATTAAATTTGAAAATCCAGGGAGGGGCAATGTCCTTCCTCTTCAATGCCTCTTTGCCGGGACCCATGTGTGAATGATACATAGTGTGGCATAAGCACATAACTTTATTTTTCACTTTCAATGCCAAAAAGCAGGCCCAGTTATAGGATATTATTTGGAAAATTTAATAGGAAAATTTAATACAGAAATTTAATAGGAATTGTTGTTTCAGAAACAATAAAAATTTCGAATCAATACATTTCGTTTCAAAACATGCATTCATTGTAGCAGTATTAAAATATAGATTTCTGCCGCAAATTGACAGCCAAATATTTTGTTGTAGGAAATTAAAATTAAAATTGAATGTTGCTTGGTGAATAAAATAGCCACATGTAAACACATTAAAAATCATTAAGTAAAGTGTCTAAATATATTGTAACTTTACAAAAAGTAATGATATCTAACAAAAACATAGCTGCGAAAAAAGGGAGCCAAGTTCTGTAAAGACAATGGCAAGAAAAGAAGTGATATCTAAGTGGGTGCCAAGTTCAAATAAAATTCACTCATACTTACCTACCGAAGTAATATAGCATTTTTTAAATTGTTTAGAAATAAAAATTATTGATAGCATATTAATAATAAATCTAGAACTTGGCAAGTTTTTGATAAATGTTATGCCTATCGATTTCATGTCTTAATAAAATGATGATGTTAATATTAACAACAACGTCATTATAAAAAAATAATATAGTTATTATTATAAACAAATGACTCATGTTAAAGATTTGATAAACCAATAAATACACAAATACACTCCCGCTCGTCTTTGGTTATCTCTCTAGCAGCCACCCTTCGGAAACCTCAATGCAAACAGACTAAAAGGCCTGAGAAAGAGACAGATAACCCTTATGCTTGTTCTTGGTCATCCCTCTAGAGACTGCACCCCTTTAACCCTTCAAGGGCAAAGAGCTTTTATTCGTGACATGCTGAAATGATTGAATCACACCAGAATTAAAAAAGAAATTTATTTCAAAATGGGTAAAAGCTTCTTTTCACGTATTTAATAAAATTAAACTTTTTAGTCCTGAATTCTAGTGTCAATGTGGCATTTTGCAGTTAAAATTAGGTGGGATATATTTTATCTCACCACCCTTCAAGGGGAAGGAGCTCACTCAAATGAAGGCTTCAAACATGAAATAACAAGTTTTGATATAATAATGTCATTAATAAAAATAAATGACTCGTAGGTAAAAACTTGCCAAGTTCTAGATTTATTATTAATATGCTATCAATAATTTTTATTTCTAAACAATTTAAAAAATGCTAGAATACTTCAGTAGGTAAGTTTGAGTGAATTTTTTTTTTAACTTGGCACCCACTTAGATATCACTTCTTTTCTTGCCATTGTCTTTACAGAACTTGGCTCCCTTTTTTCACAGCTATGTTTTTGTTAGATAATAATTTACCTCGAAAAGTGCAGGAATAAACCTTGGGGACGGTAACACTATCAATAAAGCCCGATGCTTAAAATTGATATTTAAATACTGGTTTAAATTCTGCAGTAAATTTCCTGTCAAAAAATTCTAGCCATTCTTTCTCTAGCACGAGAAAAAAGTGGAAAATTCTGTGGCTGTATCTGAAGTGATGTCCTGTATAAGTTTAGCAAGAGGGACGGTAAGGAATCTAAAACTCAGGGACAGAGTTAAAAAAAATAACAACCTTAAAAATGTGTGCAGGTTAATTTTTTTATTACATATTTATATAAAAGAATAGTCCCAGTTTCGGAAAAAAAATTACATCGAATTACTTTTATTGAAACAATTTTATACAGACAGCTCCAAACTTAAAAATTAGTAGCAGGGACACCGCTCGGTATAGTAATTTCGTGATATATTTGGACCCCTAACATCATCCAAAACTTATTTATCTCTTTAATATTGTTATACAATCATGCAATGGGATGTTTTTCAGTATAATAAATGAAAAAAAAACCAGAATATGTACTAAAATAAAAATTATTATTCAGGGACAGAAAAATATAGAAAAGTCAAAAGATTGTGAGAATGCCCCAAATACTGCCATTGAAAAAAAGTGACCAGTGGCAGCCCTGATACTTGATTACTGCATGAAAATTTTCTTACTCTGCTCCCTTCCGCTGAGTAATCTCTTCAGACCTAAGGTACACAAATGTAAACTTTTATTCTTTTTTTCCTAAAAACTAAAGCAGAGTTCGTACGGGTACCGTTATTTTCAAGGCCCGATATCAGAATTTTTTTATCGAAAAATAAATTAGTTTAAACGGACGAAATTTCGCCTTATTTCAGGAGAGATTTTTCATAAGAAAATACTGGTTCCGAAGAATTTCTTAGTCTGGAAATTCAAGCACCCGTACGAACCCTGTAAAGTGTTTGATTTTTTTTACATTTTTACTTTACTTCTATATATCTAAAGGTTTTTTACTTTGAAACAAAACCGATAAATGAAAGCATTAATGCTTATTTACTCATAAAATAAATGTTATTTTCATCTGAGTTTGAAAAATGTTTTCAAGACAGTAGTGGCCAAGAAAGTAAATAATTTTCATAACTATTTAACTTAACCTTGTACAATAACAAAAATTGAAGAATTTGTAGACCAGTCACGTGTTTAAAGTTATTGCATTTAGCGTTACACGCAATAGCGTTTGCTATTGCGTGAATTTAGGTTATTGATAGTTAACCCTTTGTATCACCGTGTTGCATATCTGCAACATACTCAAAAGTCAATGTTACTTATGCAGTGGGATTGCTTTAAAATACGATTTTATTTATTGAAGCTATTGTCCAACACAGCAGTTAATATAAATTGTTCATTGAATTCTCAAAAGACAGCGATACCGAGTTAACTTTTCATGCCAAAGTTTTATTTAACACTTGAGAGGGTTTATACTGTCATTACTAAAATGAATTTCGTAAATTTTGTCAAATTGAAAAAGCTGATAAGTACAAAAATAGATTATTTACAAAGGTATGTTTGTTTACTTCACAATTTTGTCTAACCATTACTCGTCAGTAATCCGTGAATCCATTGAAATTTTACTTAGAAGTGATAATGTTTGTAACGATGTCCTTTCCTATAATATTCACGCAATTTGATACAATATTCTAAATATTTCAAGACCTCCTGATAATATGAACTGACCTTTTCACCCCTCTGCAGAGAAATGGACTGAACTCCGCTTGCTCATGCGTACTATTTTTCTTTTTGTTTTTAAAATTTATTTCTATTCAGTCAGTCATCTTTTTAACACTTTCCAACAAAGTTGAAAAGTGTTTATATATTAGTAATGATTGCTCGAAATGCATTTCTAATTATGATATGTAGCCCAGTGGTAGGGATAAAAAAAATGGTCGAATTCGGAATTATTAGGGGAAAGCTGGAAATTGTTTTAATCCCTTCAGTTTAGGTCTAGAATGAATATGCTATGTTTCCCCCCTCGTATTAGGTGAGCGTTAGGAAATATGTATAGATTTATAGTAAAAAAAACACGTTTTTTTTTTTGCATACCATAACAATATCTCAAAACAGCTAACTCTGTCAAAAACATTGTCAATATAAATGTTGTAGAGCTTAAAATTCTGAGTAAAATGAGTACCTACACTTAATATTTTTGTTGAACATTAAGGTCACAATTCCAGTTTAAAATTTTAGACCCAAGGTCGGGGGGTGGAACTCAGAATTAATTAGGAGTAAACTGGAAATTGTTTTAAGCCCTTCAGTTTAGGTCTAGAATGAATGTACTATGTTTTCTTCCTCGTATTTGGGTGAATATTAGAAAATATGTACATATTTATCTTCAAAAAACAAGTTTTTTTAAATTACCTAAACAATATCTCAAAAAAGCTAACTTTATAAAAAACATTGTCAATACAAATGTTGTAGAGCTTAAAATTCTGAATAAAATGAGTACCATCATTAATATTTTTGTTCAACATTAAGGTCGCAATTCTATTTCAAATTTATGCCTTAATCGCTAAACAAAATTTTTCAAATCAAGAGCTTGAAGCCAGAAGAGACAAAGTTAACTTAACAATATCTCAAAACAACTAACTCTATTAAAAACATTGTCAGTACAAAAGTTGTAGAGCCTAAAATTCTGAGTAAAATGAGTACCTACACTTAATATTTGTGTTCTGTATTAAGGACGCAGTTTTGAGATATTGTTAAGTTAACTTGGTCTCTCCTGGCTTCAAGCTCTTGATTTGAAAAATTTTGAAATAGAATTGCGACCTTAATATTGAACAAAAACATTAATGATGGTACTTATTTTATTCAGAATTTTAAGCTCTACAACATTTGTATTGACAATGTTTGTTATAGTGCTAGCTGTTTTGAGATATTGTTAAGGTATGTAAAAAAACGTGTTTTTTGACTATAAATCTATACATATTTCCTAACGCTCACCTAGTACGAGGGGGAAAACATAGCATATATTCTAGACCTAAACTGAAGGATTAAAACAATTTCCAGCTTTCCCCTAAATAATTCCGAATTCAACCCCCTAACCACTGGGCTAATGCGCTTTTTTTGGGTTTCGTTCATCTGACGAAACCCTATTCGTCTCGCTCCTCTGTCTGTCAGTCCGTCTGTCACACAGCCCGTTCTCAGAAACTATACATGTTGGAGAATTGAAATTTTGCATACTTATAGCTGAACACCACACATCATACGACAAATCATAAAATTTTGAAAAAGTCGTACATCTCGTATCTCGTCATACTCGTCGTACCCTTTGGGCTGCCACATGTGTATTTTAAACAATTCTTTCTAAGTGAGTCCCTAATTAGGTTGGAGGCGTGAAATTTGGCATACTTATAGCTGGACACCTCACATCAAACGACAAATCATAAAACTTTGAAAAAGTAGTACATTTAACCCTTTGAGCTCCCACATGTGTATTTTAAACAATTATTTCTGAATGAGCCCCTATTTAGGTTGAAGGCGTGAAATTTTGCATACTTATAGCTTATAGCTGAACACCACATATCATACGACAAATCATAAAATTTTGAAAAAAAAAATCGAACATTTAACCCCTTCTGCTCCCACATGCGTATTTTAAGCAATTCTTTCTAACTGAGCCCCTTATTAAATTGGAGGTTTGAAATTTTGCATACTTATAGCAGAACACCTGAGGCCATGCGACAATTCATAAAATCTTGAAATAGCCTTACGTTTAACCCTTTGAGCTACCACATATGTATTTTAAGCAATTCTTTCTAAGAGAGCCCCTAATTAAGTTGGAGACATGAATTTTTGCAACTTATAACTGAATACCTCAGAACACACGGCAAATCATAAAATTTTCAAAAAGTATTATATTATTTACTCCTCCGGGCTCTAACGTGTGTGTTTTAAGCAATTTTTCTAACCTCCGCCCTTTAATCGGGGAGCACTTTTCCAACTTTTGCCGACACCCCTTTGACCATTCTTTCATATTATGCACCATAGCCTTACATATTTTAGTTCCACTTTTTACCGCCAGGTGCGACTACTTATCTCGGGTGCTCTCGGGCCAATCCCCTCGACTAATATACCTACGGATAGTATATAAAACGGAGTTTCGTTCGGATAGAGGTTTGTTTAGAATAGAGTGCGCCCCTGGTTGCGAAATGTGGAACTAACAGATTTTTCAAAAGGATAAAGTGTTTTGAAAGGAATATTAAACGAAACCCTCTTTGCTACCTGTGATCAGACTTACCTACTTGTTCAGTATATTTATGCATACTATACTGTAAAGTGCGTATAAATGCTATAGTTCGTATACAGAGCTACAGAAATGAATTCGTAAAGATTACTGAGTATGAGCATAAATTGCTCAAAAGTGGGTTTTAAAGGAGTTATGCATTTTTACGCTGAACTGAATTTAGTGTACTACGAAATATTTGTAGAATATAGATAAAATGATATACAGGGCCACGCAAAGACTTGGATACATGGCCGCCTATGGGTGATAATCTCTGGAAATGTAATTTCAGTAGTTTTAAGTATGTTTTGATTTGGATTAAATTTTAGCTAATTAGTGGCATGTAATAAAGGCACTAGGTAAACTACAGGGCTGTACAAATGTATTCAGGTATATGTTTCCATCTATTAGTATAAATTGCTGAAAGATGAATTCCAACCTGTTATGCATTTTCTTGCTAAACTAAATTTTCCCATTACGGTAACTACTGAAATCAGATTTTTAAATGCTTACTTAGTTATCATATTTACCTTATTTCCTTAAGTAACGAAGTTTCGTTAAAGCTTTCAGGGAGTGTTGGGAAGTGTTTCATAATCTATGCTGTACGCATGATTTTTCTTACTTTTTTCCCTTTGAAAATGAACGGGTGTGTGTTCGAAAGATTTCAGGGTTGCATTAAATAATATTTTTATATGTTTGTGTCACCTTTTAAGTTGTTATAAGTATATTATAAAGTTTATTAATGACAAGGTGAAAATTTCCTTCACGACACTAGTGTTTAAAACAGTGTTTTGACCCAATTGAGTTTTAGTTTGTTTTAACTATAGTTTTGCAATATACTAGGGGGCTGTGCCCCCTACGAGCTACGCTCGCCAACCCCCGTTCCGACATCCCAGATTCTAAAAGCAGGCTAATTTCACCGGCTTTAAAAAGATTAAATTATAATTTAAAAAAACAGTGGCTATCACCCTGTAAACGGATTTTCATTCATATTCCTTTGATTGGAGATTTTTAAGGCGAAATTAGCGTTTGTTAAGGGATACAGTGGCTGTTTTCGCCTTTGATTAAAAAAAAATTAGTTAAAAATTAGAAAATAAGCTAATATAAAATGAATTATGTAAACAGAATCCTTGTCTCTGTTTTTTAACAGCTCTATAAGAAAGTTCTTTTAAATAACACATTTGAAATGTATCGTTTTATATCTGACGTAATTTTCACCAAAGTTTTCTATCTTATTTTAACATTCACATGAAAATACTTATGTTGTTAGAAAGGAAACATTATTTGTGCTGTCTTAGAATTCACGATAATAGTTGAAAAGATTATCTCAAAATATGAAATTAATGTCTCGTAAAAATATATTTTTTAATTTAAACTGTTTTGCCAACTGTCAATCATTTGGACTTTTTAAATATGACGTAAACTTCCTCTATTTGCGATTTTTAACGTATAATAATGAATTTATTATTTAAAAATTTTCTTTCTCTTTTAAAATTCATGTGTAACTATAGTTTTTATGACGTAATTTTCGTTATTGTCCTGATTTTTAACACGTAATCACGTAATTCTCATTTGAAAGTTTTTTTCTTATTATAATTTCCACGTGTAAATAATTTTTGAATTTGAAGGAAATATTATTCTTTGCGCTGTTTTTAAAATCGGCAGCAGTTTAAAATAATATCCTTTTTTAAAATATGTAAAAAATATCTTTCGAAATGCTAAAAATTTCAATTAAAAATGGAGATAAGTCCTCAAAAAATGAGTCAAATTAAAAAAATAAACGCAGTCTGCCCACCGGGAATTCCTAATGTATTGATGTAAAAATGTTTAAATTCCAATGTATAGTTTTTGCTCATATATTTTTTTTTAATGAAATGATTTTGACTAACTTTACCATTAAATATCTCTTAAAATAATTATTCGATTTAACAGCTGTCTGCATCAGCGTATTTATCAAACATTTCTCTATAATATCACCAATTTTCATATGAAACAGTTTTCTTAATATTAACGGAGAAAGACCCCGGTCACAATAAATATGGATGCCGATCTAAGAATATACCGGGAAGATCTACGCAGATTTTTATTGGTCCATTTCCAAATCGTTACTTTTTTTAGGTGCGTTCGTAATTATATAAATACGTAGCACCTATAGTCGTCGTTCAGTCCGTCTGTTGGCATATAACAGAGCAAAAAGTACCCGACCGAATGGTCTGAAATTTTAAATATATAATTGTTGCAAAATTTTGTCGAGTCATTTCGAATTTTATGAAAATCGGATGTATAATTCAATTACAGGGACAGTCAAAAATTTTCCGTTACATTACGGCCAATGGGAATAAATTTTTGCAAGTGCATTTTAATGATGTTACAGCATTCCGAATGGTCTGAAATTTTAAATATATAAATTGTTGCAAAATTTTGTCGAATCATTTGAAATGTTATCAAAATCGAATGTATAGTTTAATTACAGGGACTGTCAAAAGTTTTCCGTTACATTACGACCAATGGGAATTTTAATGATGTTACAGCCTTCCGAACGGTCTGAAATTTTAAATATATAATTGTTGCAAAATTTTGTGGAGTCATTTCAAATTTTATGAAAATTGGATGTATAGTTTAATGACAGGGACAGTTAAAAGTGTTCCGTTTACATAACCAATGGGAAAGAAAAAATATTTCAAGTGCATTTTAATGATATTACAGCCTTTCGAACAGAATGAAATGGATATGGATATGCACTTATTGAAGTGCACTAAAATAGACATTCAGTACAATATGCGATCAAAAATATTTATAAAACTAGTTATAGTACGAAGGCATCTCATTTGCCGCGTTTGACGAGCAATTTATTCCAACTTGTTTATATATATATAGAAGGATATATTTATAATGAAAGTTAACTATGAAATTTTATGAATTAAAACAAAATTTTAATTAATTAAAATTGTTTCAATCTCAAAATTAAGTCCAATTGAGCACTGTCGATTCAATTTTGTTGCTAATGGGGGCAAAAACTTCTCCGATATTGAAATGGAAAACTGCAGCATTCTTCATCTGGCCTTTATTTGGGAATATGTCTTTAAGAAAATATATTTTTCAATAAGAAAATATTTTTTATATATGAAATTATGTTTACAGTGATACACTTAAATAACTGCAGCAACAAGCAACATAAATATGTAATATAAAAACTATATGTATTAAACTCTCTCATTGTTTAAGTTTAAATTCCTTAAATATTATTTACATACATTCTCAAAATCAATTAACAAGCAATTTTCATATGCATGAAAATCGTTTGCTTTTGGCGGTGAAAAGTGCTGCTCGGCAAATCGCGTGACGCTTTCGTCTTTTCGCGCCAAATACTCGAAAATATTTTATTTTTTTACAGTCTTTCTACTGTAATTCCGCCGCTAAATTTAACTGATCCTTTATTACAAACATAAGTAGTTTAATTGTTATTTTTTTCAAAATATTCTGAGTATGCCCAGTAAGGAGATGTTCCTTGTCATTTGGAAAACTGTTGATTTCTTTATCAGTCAGTTTGATTGAGTTCAAATAATTTAATATTACTACGTATCCATTGTTTAACATGGAGTTTCATTTCCTGAGCTTGAATCTGTTAAGCTGTGATATACAGGTTGATTCATAAATATCGAAACAATAGGCTATCTCCTTAAATATTGCCCCTAGGCACATACTTCCAATTGCAAAGTTTCATAAAAAAGGTGCCAAATTTAATAACTTAAGTTGTAACTCCATGGGGGTCTATTTGAGAAAATACAAAAACTAATTTTTTATACGGCCCCCGTTGGGTAAAATTTTCAATTAAGAAATTTTCTCTTATCCCTTCCTGAATTAAAAAAAAAAAACATCTCGGTATCTACAAAACTCACAGAGTTATTAAAATTCAAAATTCGCGACTTACACCATTTTCCCATGCCTCTGAGCAACGTGTTATTGACTCATTTTGAATGCAAGATCGGGATTATCCAGTACGTTATTAAAAGTCGATTTAAGATAGTGTCTCTCCTTTGGATATAAAATAGCAGCGTATAGATTTTAAGTTAAATCTTCTTTTAAATTATGCTGGAGGCCTTTATTAGAGGTCTGCACGAGTCGAAATATCCAGAACCGGTGTCGAGCCGACACATAGAGAAACAAGTTGGAAATTGCTCGTCAAACGTGGCAAATGAGGTGCGTTCGTACTATAACTAGTTTTAAAATTATTTTTTGCACCCCATATGGTACTGAATGTATAATTTTTTGCACTTCATAACGTGCATAGTCTGATACATCATTAAAATGCACTTCCAATAATTTTTTCGGAACACTTTTGGCTGTCCCTGTAATTAAACTATACATCCGATTTTCCTAAAATTTGAAATAGCTCAACAAAATTTTGCAACAATTATATCTTTAAAATTTCAGACCATTCGGAAGGCTGTAATATCATTAAAATGCACTTGCAATAATTTTTCCCATTGGCCGTAATGTAAAGAAAAACTTTTGGCTGTCCCTGTAATTAAACTATACATCCGATTTTCCTAAAATTTGAAATGGCTCGACAAAATTTTGCAACAATTATATCTTTAAAATTTCAGATCATTCGGAAGGCTCTAATACCATTAAAATCCACTTGCAATAATTTTTCCCATTGGCCGTAATGTAAAGAAAAACTTTTGACTGTCCCTGTAATTAAACTATACGTCCGATTTTCCTAAAATTTGAAATGGCTCGACAAAATTTTGCAACAATTATATCTTTAAAATTTCAGATCATTCGGAAGGCTCTAATACCATTAAAATCCACTTGCAATAATTTTTCCCATTGGCCGTAATGTAAAGAAAAACTTTTGACTGTCCCTGTAATTAAACTATACGTCCGATTTTCCTAAAATTTGAAATGGCTCGACAAAATTTTGCAACAATTATATCTTTAAAATTTAAGATCATTCGGAAGGCTCTAATATCATTAAAATCCACTTGCAATAATTTTTCCCATTGGCCGTAATGTAAAGAAAAACTTTTGACTGTCCCTGTAATTAAACTATACATCCGATTTTCATAAAATTTGAAATGGCTCGACAAAATTTTGCAACAATCACATATTTGAAATTTCAGACTATTCGGTTGGGTAGTTTTTGCTCTGTTACATGCGGACAGACGGACGGACGGACAGACGGACAGACGGACGGACAGACGGACGGACGGACTGAACGACGACTATAGGTGCTACGTATTTATATAATTACGAACGCACCTAAAAAGCTCGTCCCGCCCTGGAAAAAATGTTTAAATCTTAACCCGAGTCTGGTTCGGCCTGAGTGAATTGCTAGAAAACATAGTTTTTTACGTCAATATGGTTAAAAATAGTTTCGTATGAAAGAGTTCTGACCAAAAATAGCTTATAGATTTTCTTTTTATATGTTTAATAAGGGGCTCTTCCCCCTGCAAGCTACGCTCGCCAATCCCCGTTTAGACACCGCAGAATCTAAAAGCATGCTAATTTGATCGGTTTTAAAAAGATTGGAGAAGATTGAATTATAACGAAAAAAACCTATAGCGAACTCCTTGTAAACGGGTTTCCATTCAATTGCCTTTGATTGCGAAAATTTAATGCCGAATCAGTTGCTGTTAAGACATCCAAAGGTTGTTTTCGTGTTTGATTAAAGAAGATCAGTTAAACATTTGAAAAGAAGCTAAAATAAAATGAATTAAGTAAACAGAATGTTTACTTCCCGGTATTTTTTAACAGCGTTATAAAACGATTGAGATAATACAATTTACGGGCTAATCCCTTCGCTTTTCATAAGAAAGGTTTCCATTTTAATTAAAGAATCAAAGCTATTTTTTCGAATAAAACTACATAAAACTTGCCATGATCGCAAATCATGGTAGATTCTTGGTACTTTTATGTTAACCGGCTGCAAATCACGCCAATAGCTTTTTTTAACTCGTCAGTTAGCATTTTTTTTTTCGAGTGGTAAATTAAAACGGTACTAAGTTGGTTATCACATCGACCAAAAACCTATCGCCAGACTAAAAGATTAAATGCCAATATGATTGATCGAAAATGTCACATTCACTTGACTGAAAGGAAGTTACACGTGTTTACGACATCAATTGATTTTTATTTCGACGTTTTATTTGTATTTTTATTAATGTTATACTAATTTATTTGTTCTCTCGTTATTTAAAATAAAAATTACGTCTATTTGGAGAAATTGGTCGACGGGATAACTAAGTAGTAGTACCATTAAAACATTCCTTTGAATTTGAAATTAAATGCTATGATTTGTTGCATTATTTAAGCGGGATTGGCGTGATTTATTTTTACGACAATTTGGCGAAAGCCTCGTTTTCAAATACCAGTTACATATGTATTTTTAAATTATTTTATATTATTTTTAAAATGAAATAACAATAAATAAAAAAATAATAAATAACTATAGAACAAAACAATTTATATTTTTTTTTAAATAAAAAGAAAATAAATGTAAATAAACATTTATTAATAAATAAGCAATAATAGCCGAGTTACCATGTCAGGCAAAATAATGCCATTTTGGCGCCAATTAGGTAGGGGAGGTAGGATACACTTTTTTTTAACTAATTTCTTACAACCCTTAGAAAGCTATTTTTAAACAAATTTTTCCTGATTTCTTATAAAGTGACCTTTTATTCATTTATTAAAAATACTAGTTGCGTAGCAACCCGTTGTGTTGCTTTTGAATTGCATGAGACAATCGATATTTTTGCGAAAAATGAAATCTTAACTTTACTGTAAATTTAGAAAGCCATTACAATATTAATTTTATTAAACACAATATTTCAAATAATAAGTTATATTTACAATTTAAGTCAAAAGCTTTCCCAATATAAATGCACATATATTATAACTTTATTTGCCTAGAGCTTTTTTCGCTCTTCCAAGATTTTGCTTCGAATTTAAGTGTTGGTAGAAATGATTTCATTTGGGTCATCTTATACAAAAATGAATTTGTTTGGACGAATTTATTCAGAAGCATTTTATATTTATGAATTAAAATAAATATTTAGAGAATTATTTTTTTCTCGCTAAAACATTTCATTTTTAATGTCCGCTTCTGAAATGTTTTATTAGCCATCTTAAGGGAATAGTTGAAAATCTACTTTTCGCTTTAAATTAAATTAAAATAACGTACGATGTTTTTTTTTTTTTTTTTTTGACGTCAACAGAATTTATCTCAATATTCCAGTCGAGAGTCGAATTTGTGTTTCTAAAATAAACGGATCAAGAAGCTTGAATATATGTCAGTTTGTATTTCGCGAAATTTTCTTGAAAACTACAATAATGTTTTCACTATTTAGTCAAATAAACGTTAATTTCAATTTAAAAATGATTTCAAACAATGATACCTAATAATCCTTGTCATTTTCCCTTTTCTTTTTTTTTATCCACAAAAATGGAGCAATTTTATTTTCCATCATTACAGAAATGTCATTAAAAATAACGTAAAAATTTTTATCTCGAAAACTAATCAAATTTTAAAATTCTACGACCACTTTTCACATCCTCGGACCCTTGTGGATACCTGGCCTTAATTTGATCACCCAACATTCCATATTCTAGGAGGAACGGCTGTGAAATACAAACGGATAGTCACTTTTTAATATAATAGATTGATGAAGTTTTAATTTCGCTATAAAAATTAGTCAGGGGCAAATGCTGAATTATTTATATTATTTTAACTGCAAATGGCTTATTTCGTAATGGAGCCTGTACGCAATGGATATAGATTAAAACACATTATACTTGAAAATTATATAAAAAGACATAATAAATAAATAAATTAAGATAAACTTTTCAAGCAAATTGTATTTGAAAGTAGATTTTTTCCCTATATAACCGGGGTAGAAATTGAAGATGCGCGATGTTTAGAAATTCAAAAAATCCCTGCCGGCTCGGGCCTACAGGCGGAGGTAGATTTCGAAGTTAAGTACTAAATTCTCCAACAAAACTTAAATCAAGATTAGAGATAAACCCAGTTTCTTCACAAAGAGTGAGCTGTAAGGAGCTAAACTTTTTGTGAAAATTATAATATACACGAATACACACACACACATGTATATGGAATAGGTTTAAAAAATGGCTACAAAAAATTCAGAGAACCTTAAAGTGTTAAAGTATGTTAATATTTCCATAGTCGGGTTTTTATCATGTTTTAATACGTTTCTTCAAACTCACATGGCGTTACATATTCACCTGCTGAGATCCGTTATATTTCCAATATGACGCAATATACATATTTTTTTAATTCGTCAAACTATTTTTTTATTTTGAGTTTTCATGCTGAAATCTTGCTGTAGAAAACTTATGACGTAATATTCAATTTGTTTTCAATTTGTCAAACTATTTAATTTTACACGTGAAAATTTTACATTAGAAAAGTAATTGTTGTGGTGAGAATTTTATTGTTTTTTTTTTTAATTGTTAGCAACTGCTATAACGAAAAACTTTTACTTTTTTTCCTGCCATTGTTGTGTAAGAGTTGGTTATATCAGAATCATGTTAAGACAGTATTCAAAATTTTGAACCCTCTCCATTTCCACCCTCTTGGGCCGATTTCGCCCATTTTCAATCCCCGCCGAGATATTAGCCATATCAAAGTTGTTGGCGAGTTTGAGTACAATCCGTGCATAACTGCGTCTTTTATCGTGCGGACAAAATTTAGTACATACATACATACATACATATATATATATATATATAAACTTTTTAGGTGGGGGTGGTTTTGGGTTCCTGGGATCCTATAATGAAAAGTTATGAAGGAATTTTTCAAAAGTCGCACCATGGTAACGACTGCAATAGGTAGTATTTCTTACGAAATCTACCTAAAAATTGCAGTAGTAAAGATTGCAAAACTGACATTTAATCGTCAAGCGTTGCCATTCTCAAAATGACGTCAGCCTTACGCACAGACATATTTTTCCTTTATAATATAGATAGATTTTCAAACGTGAAGTATTCCGTTTGTCAGCTAAAACTTTGCATATGAAAATGTATTCTTTTGGCTTGAGGTTCTAATTTCAATACCGCGAGGTACAAATTCCAGAAACTGATGTCTTTTAGATGTATTCGTGTAAAAATATATAGTTTTATCAAAGAAAAGGATTGTTTCTTTTAAATATGGCACTTACTGAAGCATTGCGGCAAGTGTCTCAAATTCGGTTTCAGCCGAATGAAAATATGTTGTGACCAGTGTGGGGTATGAACGCGTTCATTGAACGGAAACTCACGAACTTAGTTCAATTTCTGTGAACTTTGAGCTGA
Organism: Maratus speciosus; assembly: GCA_963932465.1. Taxonomy (NCBI): domain Eukaryota; kingdom Metazoa; phylum Arthropoda; class Arachnida; order Araneae; family Salticidae; genus Maratus; species Maratus speciosus. The sequence goes on from OZ010790.1 coordinate 347,564,415, forward strand.
ACTTAACTCAGTTTTTGATAAACGAACATGAACTGAACGAAAGCTCAAAAAATCCGCGAGTTTGAACGAAATTTACAACTCAAACTCAATTTTTTTTCATAACTTATTTAAAACTGTTCCTGCCGTTAAGATCACGTTTTTCCCATTCAAATGCCATTTAGAGGCCTAAACGGACTTGGGGCGGGTCGAGTGTGGTCATCAGTTTTTTGGGTCGTGCTCGAGTCTTGCTCTCTCTGGAGGCTCGGGCCGGGCCGAACCGGACTTATTTTTGGGTTTGTGCTCTATTATTCCTAAAAGTGTGCACAGACAGAAACTTTCTCGCCCGGTCACCCCTGCTTGTATGAAAACTATTACCCCGTCCCAGTGTGACTTGTGAAAAAATCTGTTTAATGAACAACTTACCTTGGGTGAACAATTTTTTCCGAAAAAGTATATATTTTTTAAATTACCATCATTGTACAATTAAAATTCTCTTTAAAGAATAGTAGTACATATACATTTCTAAGGGGATGGTGTGAAGGCGCCTACCTTCACATATTAATATTAAGACTTTTCCTCTTTCCCCCCTTTAAAGTTACATTTTTTTAAATTCTTAAATTTAATTATCTGTCTGCATTCGGATTCAATCTGTTTTTAGCACTCTTTTCCCTTCATAAATTAAGCATTCAATTCTCAGTCTCTTTAATATTTTAACCACAGCGCACTACAGTTTAAAGAAAAGAAATAATTTCCTCTTCTCGCCTAGCAACTCGATTATAATTTTCATCCTTCTGCCTTAGTTTTGATGATATGCAGAAATTAGTCAGACATATTACTTCTACATTTTTAGCCGTTGGTCCAGATGTAAGATATTAGTCATTTCAGTTATCAACCCTGTCTTTATTTTGTTTTGTTTATTAACGGGCGCTTCGGCCGCTTCAATCCCATGAGAACTTTGGCAAACCCTATCGAATGTTCTTTTGCGGTTTTATGTGCTATAATTACTAAGTAATCATCTGGCGTTAAATATTTCTTATTAATCTTTTACATTCTCCATTCAATTTCAATTATTGTACTTTGACCACATGTCTTCCTCTCTTTAATCTCGCCATATAGTATATGTATTTGGCGAAATTGTATATGTACGCTTGCCAACACTCGAGCATTTTCGAGAAAATGTAATTGGAGCACTGGCTTCGAAGATCTGATTCTGTGAACGTAAAAAATGTAACTTTAAAGGGGGGAAAGAGGAAAAGTCTTAATATTAATATGTGAAGGTAGGCGCCTTCACATATATCTCCAGAAAGTTACATTTTTTACGTTCACAGAATCAGATCTTCGAAGCCAGTGCTCTTTCCCTTCATAAATTAAGCATTCAATTCTCAGTCTCTTTAATATTTTAACCACAGCGCACTACAGTTTAAAGAAAAGAAATAATTTCCTCTTCTCGCCTAGCAACTCGATTATAATTTTCATCCTTCTGCCTTAGTTTTGATGATATGCAGAAATTAGTCAGACATATTACTTCTACATTTTTAGCCGTTGGTCCAGATGTAAGATATTAGTCATTTCAGTTATCAACCCTGTCTTTATTTTGTTTTGTTTATTAACGGGCGCTTCGGCCGCTTCAATCCCATGAGAACTTTGGCAAACCCTATCGAATGTTCTTTTGCGGTTTTATGTGCTATAATTACTAAGTAATCATCTGGCGTTAAATATTTCTTATTAATCTTTTACATTCTCCATTCAATTTCAATTATTGTACTTTGACCACATGTCTTCCTCTCTTTAATCTCGCCATATAGTATATGTATTTGGCGAAATTGTATATGTACGCTTGCCAACACTCGAGCATTTTCGAGAAAATGTAATTGGAGCACTGGCTTCGAAGATCTGATTCTGTGAACGTAAAAAATGTAACTTTAAAGGGGGGAAAGAGGAAAAGTCTTAATATTAATATGTGAAGGTAGGCGCCTTCACATATATCTCCAGAAAGTTACATTTTTTACGTTCACAGAATCAGATCTTCGAAGCCAGTGCTCCAATTACATTTTCTCGAAAATGCTCGAGTGTTGGCAAGCGTACATATACAATTTCGCCAAATACATATACTATATGGCGAGATTAAAGAGAGGAAGACATGTGGTCAAAGTACAATAATTGAAATTGAATGGAGAATGTAAAAGATTAATAAGAAATATTTAACGCCAGATGATTACTTAGTAATTATAGCACATAAAACCGCAAAAGAACATTCGATAGGGTTTGCCAAAGTTCTCATGGGATTGAAGCGGCCGAAGCGCCCGTTAATAAACAAAACAAAATAAAGACAGGGTTGATAACTGAAATGACTAATATCTTACATCTGGACCAACGGCTAAAAATGTAGAAGTAATATGTCTGACTAATTTCTGCATATCATCAAAACTAAGGCAGAAGGATGAAAATTATAATCGAGTTGCTAGGCGAGAAGAGGAAATTATTTCTTTTCTTTAAACTGTAGTGCGCTGTGGTTAAAATATTAAAGAGACTGAGAATTGAATGCTTAATTTATGAAGGGAAAAGAGTGCTAAAAACAGATTGAATCCGAATGCAGACAGATAATTAAATTTAAGAATTTAAAAAAATGTAACTTTAAAGGGGGGAAAGAGGAAAAGTCTTAATATTAATATGTGAAGGTAGGCGCCTTCACAGATGGAGAGGGCATACAATACTGAAAAACCTGTTTTCAGTGGTGTAGTCGTAAAACAAACAGAGGGTATACGATCTAAGCAGAGGGTATACGCTCAAGGCAGAGAGTATACCCTAGAGTGTATATACTATAGCTTTCTTGAGAAACAGAGGGTATACGATATTCCTTAAAAAAATCCAGAAGGTATACGGCGTATACCCCCGTATACCCTCCACTACATCCCTGCCTGTTTTAAGAATCTGTGTATTACGAAATCCTGCTTTAAACGGAAAAATTTCTTGATCGGTGGATCTGGATCTCAGTGTTGCCAGTGGGCTACTTTTTTTTAATTCAGTTTTCTTGATTGCCTCCACTTTTTTCAAACGGTAAAATTACCTTTGTTTTCGCTTTAATTAATATGTCATTAAATAAGGTACATTTTAGCATATCAAAAAATTGGTGCCAATCAAGAATCCGAATTTAAGAAAAGTAGTCCATCTGGCAACACTGCTGGATCTTCTAAATGGATATAATAATCCGTTTGAAAATAAATAATACACATGCAAGAGACGACAGACCTGATAAAAAGGGAACTTAACTATAACGATTTTTTTTCTCTCCTATGTGTTTCCGTCTTAGAAGGTTTTTCTAGATAAAATTTTCAGATTTTTAAGTATCCAAGCCGTGTAAATGGCTTAATGATATTGATAATAATTCAGATATTTACATACTAATAGAGATCCATTAAAAAATCAATAGAGCTTACAATAAGATATATAGAAAGAAATGTAGTAGAAACAGTATTTTGGAACGGAGGTCCCTGTACATGCAGCCTATCGTAGAGGTCTGCACGGGCCTAAATTTCTAGGCCAGGGACCGTCCCGATCCATAGAAGAAAAATTCGGCCCGGCCGGTATAAACATTAAAAGTTCGGCCCGAGCCCGGCCTGGCCCGTACAAAAAATATTGGTCTTTTTCCATTCAGAAGCTTTTCACTGTTTTCTTTTTCCATACCCTGTGAAAGAGTCTGTATTTCAAATAAAATACAAATTCAAGCATTTGTTTAATTGTAAGTAAAATTATTGTTTAACTTTTACATCTAGATATAAGCTTAACTGTGAATCTTATGATTTATTAAGAAGATAGAAATTAGTAGGTAATGAGGAAAAAGATGTAACAAACAAATGCCATATAGATAAAAATGCTAATGTCTGGTCTGCTTCCCTTAACCAAAGCAATCAGCATCCATCGCTGCGTTGTTGTTAGACAATGCATAAGATTAACAACAAACAAAAGGACATCCGAATGCCATAGATAGTATTATCATTTATAACAACAATCGATTCTGTCGATAGTATAGTCGACAATTGGACATCCAGCTTGAGTTCAGCTTGAGTTATGTTTTATAGAGAGGTACAGTCCTGGAAAAAAGGAAACCTTAAACCTGTCCGGCTCGTAGAGAAAAAACTATTGGCCCGACCTGGCCCTGTATAACAGCTAAAAGTTCGGCCCGGAAAAAAGTCAAAATCTCTCGGCCCAAGCCCAGTCCGGCCCAAATGAATTGCTACAAAACATTATGTAGATTTGGTTAAAACTTTGTCTCGTACGAGGAGTTCTGACAAAAATACTTATCTTTGATTCTTATTGTCATGTTTCCAGTTTAATTTTTATAAAAGTTATTGCGATATTTATTTATTTTTTATGAATCGTTATTTGTTGTATGTAAATGTTTCAGTTATTATTAATATAGTTAATCCATATTCCATGTATTGGAGACTTAGAAATCTAAAGAATGCTATACCGTAAAATCTTCTAAGACCGAATTGCATAGGAAAGAAAAAATACGTTATAGACAAGTTCCCATCTTAACAGGTGTAAACGTATTATATATTCTTTTCTCATGTACATCCATTTTGTATGGATCAACATATTTTTCAGGTTAAGAGAGGATTCCGTCATAGGCAGGTTCTTTTTCACAGGTTTTACTATTTTTTAATTTAGCTACATTTAAATAACCCTAGAAATGTACTATTCTTTATAAAGAATAAAATTAAATGTTTCATTGTAGACTAATGGCGATTTAAAAATGTATGCATTTTTTTGCAAAAATTTTTGGGCCATGCTAAATTTTACTGATTTTTGAATGGACCAGGCCACACCGAGACAATGATTTTCATACGGGTTAGGTCAAAACTGGGACTGAAAATTTAGGCCCGTGAGGACTAGAAAGAATGATGCAAGTCCCGGTTTGGTAAGGAAAAAATAAGTTAGGCCATGCCCGGTCCTTCAGGAAAAAAGCCAGAGCCTGTCCCAGAAAGAATAGTGACTAGACCCGGCCCAAGCCTTCTGAAAAAAGTATGGTCCAGGCCCGGCCCGACTGCCGTGAATGAGAATGGGACCAAGCCTGGGCCCGGCTCGTGCCGAATCCGAAATGAAAGGAAAGGAAATTATGTTTTCATGCAATTGTGAAAAGAAACCTACATTTATATCTGTACTACCAGTTTTATGCTTAAAAAAACAAGTTGGAAATTGCTCGTCAAACGTGGCAAATGAGGTGCGTTCGTACTATAACAAGTATTATAATTATTTTTTGCACCCCATATTGTACTGAATGTATAATTTTTTGCACTTCATAAAGTGCATGGTCTTTAACATCATTAAAATGCACTCTCAATAATTTTTTTCCCATTCCCCGAACAATTTTGACTGTCCCTGTAATTAAACTATACATCCGATTTTCCTAAAATTTGAAATGGCTCGACAAAATTTTGCAACAATTATATCTTTAAAATTTCAGGCCATTCGGAAGGCTGTAACATCATTAAAATGCACTTGCAATAATTTTTCCCATTGGCCGTAATGTAAAGAAAAACTTTTGACTGTCCCTGTAATTAAACTATACATTCGATTTTCATAAAATTTGAAATGGTTCGACAAAATTTTGCAACAATTATATCTTTAAAATTTCAGACCTTTCGGAAGGCTGTAACATCATTAAAATGCACTTGCAATAATTTTTCCCATTGGCCGTAATGTAACGAAAAACTTTTGACTGTCCCTGTAATTAAACTATACATCCGATTTTCATAAAATTTGAAATGGCTCGACAAAATTTTGCAACAATCTTATATTTCAAATTTCAGACCATTCGGTTGGGTAGTTTTTGCTCTGTTATATGCGGACAGACAGACGGACGGACAGACGGACGGACAGACGGACGGACAGACGGACGGACTGAACGACGACTATAGGTGCTACGTATTTATATAATTACGAACGCACCTAAAAAAAGACAGGTGTTTAATATTCAAATAGTCATAAAATTTATGTTTTAATATCCAAATATAGTAAAGCCTCTGAATAGTAAAGAGATCGGGATTATTGAATAGAGCCTTGCATTGGGTCAGGTTGTATATAAATTTCTGTTTACACGTTTTAATGATTTTAATAATCTTTTTGCGGTTGGATGGGTAGCCTAGAATAACCCTTGCTAGTCATAGATCTTTTTTATCTTTTGGAAGTCAGGTTGTTTGCATTTTCACAAAAAGTTTGAGCAAAACTGTGTTGCAGATGAAAATAAATATGTTTTAGTGTATGAATGAGTATATATTCAAATTACTGCATAAGAAATAAAATTTATAAAAAATGTGACCATAGATTATTCCTTCTTTACGGTACAGTTAAGAAAAATTTTTCTTCTATCGGAATATGAAAAATGTTGCCAACATTTAATTTTTGACACGCAACAAAAAAGCATGTATGATACTTGTCAGGGCCGAAACTAGCTTTTTTTGTATCCGGGGCAAACATGGATTTTGGCGCCCCCGCTCTGCCGCAAAGCATATATACAAAGAGAATTTTACTAATTTTCTAATAGACGACTTATTTTAAAATTTAAAATATGTCATAATAAAATATGTAATACGTCATTCACAATGGCGGGTCCAAGGAAGAGGTCACGGAGGGTCATCACCCCCCCCCCCCCCTCTGAACACCAACAAAAAGATTCTAAAGATCATTTTAAAAATGAAATATACAGTAGGGTCCCGCTTAACCGAGTCTCCGCTTTAACCGAGTTCTTTTCTTCTGATGGACTGGTGGCTTCCATTATTATGAAACAGACATTATAAATGAAGTATATTAGGTGAAGATGAAAGAGAAAAAAAAAATTATGGCCATTTTTTTTTTTCCTATTCTGACTAGAAAACCAGTGTTCTAACTTTTTACATCTGCTCTTTCATCTTCATCTAACACTTCTTTTATAATGGCTGTTTCATAATAATGGAAGCCACCAGTCCATCAGAAGAAAATGATCCATTCCAAGGGTATAATCCTTCATTTGGCACCCCTTCGTTCTGGCGCCCGGGGCGCATGCCCCCTCTGCCCCTCCCCTTAGTTTCGGCCCTGATACTTGTGATAGTTTATACACACATACACATGTTACTTATGTGTAGATTGGGAGATGCCCAAATTAGCGATATAAGCATATAAATATATAAGTATTAGGAATTGCAAAAGTGTTCGCTAACTAGATATGTGCTTTCAGGAGTATCCATTATGAAGATCTTATTGTATATAGATTTTTAATATGAAAAAATATTTTGGATATTCTTTTGAAAAATCTGGTCAACCCGAACCCGAATCACAAGAGTTAAAATCCAATCCGAACCCGAAAAGTCATAGTCAACTCGACCCGAAACTGACCCCGAACCCGACTCGCAACGAAAAAATATAATGCCCTGAGTCGAAAATATAAAAGCCCCATAACTGCAAACACTTATAATTGGGAGCGAAATTTTTCCTAGACCGCATAATATAAGAAAAGAATAGAGAAAGCATACAAAGGAAAAACTCCACACTAGGACAAAAAGTCATGTTCAGTTAGATTATATAAGCAAATACCATTACAAGAGGAGGCGCCAGAGACTTTTTTGTGCTTTGTTGCACAGACTATAAGTAATTGGTGAATTTCTTATTATATCCATTTCAAAAGGATGGGAAAAAAAGAAAACTAAAAAGCCTACGGCTTATTTGAAGTATCATTTGAGATAAAATGTTGCTAATCTTGCTAGTTCAGTTATCTAATCGTATATCAGTTGTTGCGTTGTCCTTTAGACTGCAGGTTCGGCAAATTCAAATTATTTCATAGTGCTTCGAAGAATAAAAACGTCTTCATAACTTAGTTCTAATATATTGTAAATAAAATTCGTAACTTGAATAAGTAAACACACTCTACAGTTCAAATTAAACTTCTTTCTTAAAAAACAACTATGTACATTTTATTTACAAATATATAGGTATATTAATATTATTATTACTCTCATTTGAGAGTTCCATTATTACCGTCAGACCGGTTCAAAACAAACTTTACATCTACATTGAAAAGAAAATCGGAAAACAATAAAAAGGGGGTTGCCACAATGCCGACTAACAGAAAATGGCAAGCATCGCCAAGTTGGCATTCTCAACATCCTGCCCCGGGCTGAACACTTAGTTCAGCATCTATATTAAACAATTTAATAAACAAAAGAATATACTTACATACATGACAAATTTCCAGATACATACAGCTACAGATATAAAAGCAAAAGTAATAAGAATGCTGCAATCTACGAAAGAAAATAAAACACATGAATTGTATGAAAATTAAACAATAATATGGGTAAATATGAGTAACAAAACAAATTAAATGTTCGATAATAGTTCTTATTTTTAGTGTAAGAGTTTTAGTGTCTTTTAGTCCACTAAGTCCAATTCAAGATTATATAGCAATTGCACAGGTCGTTTAAGATCGCCTTTTGCAGTCTGTAATACACATGATCTGATTTTCGAGTCACGACCAAATATGAGTTCTTTAACACGACCACACTTCCACATATGTTTTGGGAGCTTTTCATCATGAATTATCACTATATCGTTAACTTTGAACTGAGGCGATGAATTTATGTTTTTCACTTGAAAAGCAGATCTAAGTTCTAACAAATATTCGTTTCTCCACCTTTTCCAAAAGTGGTCAGTAATTTGTTGCTTATATTTATATTTTCTCGTCAACAAAATCTTATTGGATTTCTCTTGCGTACAGACTGGTAATCCATAAGAAGGTAAGGACATTAATCGTTTACCAACTAAAAAATGAGATGGCGTTAAAGGTGATGGTTCAGCATTTTCTTCGTAGAGATAACATAAGGGACGTGAATTAATCACCGCTTCAATTTCTGTAAGTATTGTTTCTAGCTCTTCATAATGGAGACAAGTTTTTCCTAGAACCTTTTTTAAAGGTGTTTTAACTGATCTGACCATCCTTTCCCAGAAGCCGCCCCACCAGGAAGCCCTGGGAATTATAAACTTCCATATTATTTTATTCTTTCTCAAGTAATCAAAAATTTCTTGCTTAGAAATTCTTTCCCAAGCATCTTTTAACACCAAATCAGCCTTAGAAAATGTCTTGGCATTGTCACTGTACATTATTTTGCAGAAACCTCTCCTAGAGAAAAATCTTCGTAGTGCTAAGATAAAGGTTTCAGTACTTAGATTGGTGACTAACTCTAGATGAATCGCTCTGGTTACAGCACATGTGAATACGACAATATAAGCCTTCCCAGTGCCTTCAGAAGTTTTATAATAAATCGGACCGGCAAAATCGACACCAGAGGTTTCAAAAACTGGTGTTTTGATGATTCTATCTTTCGGTAAAGGTGCTATTTCCACCTTTCCAGGAATAGCATTAAGTTTTCGACATATCATACACGATCTTAAGACGGATTTTACAAATCTTCTTCCCTTTAATATAAAATACCTTTCACGAAGGTGAGCTAAAGTGACAGCTACACCAAAATGGTACATTCTTTCATGAGCATCCTTAATTAGTAATTTTACAAAATAAGATTTATTAGGAAGTATCCACGGATGTTTTTCCTGCTCTGTAACTTCAGAAAACTGAAGTCTTCCGGATAAAACAAGTAAGTCATTTTCATCGAATTGTGGATTAAGGTTGTACAAAGAAGAATCTTTATTAAGTGTTTTTTTTTGTTTAAGTGCTTCTATTTCAACTTTAAATGAAGTTTCCTGAGTTTGTTTAATCCAGTATTTTTCTGCTGTTTCTATTTCTGAGGTAGTTAAAGGTCCTAAAATTTTAGGGTTTTTCGAATTGGCATTATGAATAAAACGCATTATCCAAGCAGTAATATTATACACGCGATTTAAACTACTGAACTTTGCCATATCAAATACTGGCTTAGGAATAGAGTTTGATTCGTTACACAATAATGTTAAATTTGGTTTTGCTTTCATTTCATTAAAAGCTTCGGGAACCATTTCTATAGCCCTTTTTGAAGGCCACAAATCTTCTGATAGTGATAACCAAGGTGGGCCGCACCACCATACATTATTACCCATTAACTTCGATAAGTTTTCCCCTCGCGTAAGCAGATCTGCAGGGTTTTCTTTTCCGGGACAATAATTCCAGTCCTTTGGATCTGTCAATGACTGAATTTCGGTTACACGATTGGAAATAAAGGGTTTCCAGTTTGTAGTAGAACCCTTAATCCAACAGATAGTTATCTCTGAGTCCGACCATAACTTTATATTTAAATTCGAAATATGTAATTTTTGTTTTAAATATTTCCACATTCTAGCGGCAACTACTGCACTGATCAATTCCAGCCGTGGAATAGTTAACTTCTTGAGGGGGGCTATTCTACATTTACTCCAAACAAAACTTGTTTGATTTTCGCCAGTTAATGAAATGGAACGCAAATAAGCAACTGCTCCATACCCTTTGGGACTAGCATCACAGAATATGTGAATTTGTGAATTTTCAGAAATGTTTATCATATTAGGAAAATATTTTCGGGTTATTTCAAATGTGCGTAAATGTACAACTTCTGAACACCAAGTGTTCCACTCGCATTTCAAATCTTCAGGTAATTTATTGTCCCACTCTAAACCTCTTTGCCATGTTTCTTGCAACAAGGCTTTAATACGTATTACAAATGGATTCAAAAATCCTAATGGATCATAAATTTTCAGTAACATTTTAAGAACTGTTCGCTTCGTGGGATCATCGATGTAATATTCTTCAAAGGGCTGCGCATCTAACATCAAAATATCAGATTCAGTATTCCATATCAGTCCAAGCACTTTTAAGATACTACCTGTCTTTTCCTCCCTTATACCTAAGTTACCAGATTCCCACATTTCCCTAAGTTTAATAGAATTTGTTTTTAATTTCCTCAAATTCATCCCAGCTTCTTTAAGAATTTCAGAAGCTGTAACTGATAAATAATAAGCTTCGTTATCTAAATCCGATCCAGAAATTAAATCATCGACATAGAGGGAATTATCTAACATATATACAACATTTGGATGTTGATCTCGATATTTCTTTATATGATGTTTAATTGTGGCAGCCAAAATAAATGGTGAGCATGTAACGCCAAATGGTACACGTCTAAATCTTAAAATTTTGAAAAAGTTGTTTGCGTCATTATCGAACCAAAGAAATTTAAGGTAATCTCGGTCTTCTTCAGCTACAGAAATTTGAAGAAAGGCCTTTTCAATATCTGCACAAAACGCAGTATTGAATTTTCTGAAATTAATAATAATTTCTAATAAATCGGGGTTCAAATTTGGGCCACCGTACAAACAATCATTTAATGATTTGCTATTTTCTTTTGAGGAAGCATCAAATACCATTCTAACTTTAGTTGTGGGTTTATCATCTCGCAAGACAGGTCGGTGGGGCATAAAATAACCGCTATCTACAGTTTTATTAGAACATGCTTCCACTATGTTATTTAATTCCTGTTCAATCACAATTTCTTTATATTTCTGCAATAATTCCTTATCTTTAAGCAATTTTCGATTTAAGTTAATAAATCGGTTTCTAGCATTGTTATAATTACTTCCTAAATCTCTTCTATCATCTTTCCATAACAATTTAGCTTCGTATCGGTGCTCAAGAAAATGCAAATTGTTTTCGAATTTTTCGATTATCTCTTTATCTAATTCAGAAATATTTTCTTCAGTGTGCATCCCTAAAGTTTCTAACTCCCACAATGTTTTCAAATCATTTTGAATAGGTTTCATAACCTGAGTGGACAAGACCCCAGCTTGCTTACTCTCACTGTTTTTATTTACGTCAATTGTCCCGCAGAGGGAATGCCCAAATAAATTTTCACAGACGAACAATGATTTATTTATGGGGTATGTTTTGTCATTAATTTGATATAAATAATCAGCTCCTATTAATATATCAACATCACTATTTTCCAAATGTTCCCAAGTGTCAAGACGAAATTTGGAAAGTTTTCTCTTAATTTTGATTGGAAGAGGAGGAATTTGTATCAAAGAATTGGTTATTAGCGGTGTGACTAATGCTTCAATTATTATACTACGTTTTCTATTCGTCAAGTGAATTAGCTTTAGCTTAACGACATCATAACATCGTTCTTCAGATTTTCTCGAACCGAAAGTATAGACAATTAATTTTTCCTTTCTAATGACCTCAGGTTTTAATTTTGAAACTAAATTTTCTGTAATAAAAGTTCGATGACTAGCAGAGTCAAATAAACAAAGAGCAGTTTCTGAATTTTCACCCGCTTCCACTTTTACATGAATTGTTTGCAATATTACTTCTCTACTGATATTATTTATATTGCCTTTGCAATGATATACGGAGGAAATAATGCTACCTGAATTTTTTGATTCTTCTGTTTTTTTATTAGAATTACAAAGTATAGTATGATGATATGTTTTACCACACACTTTGCAATTTTCATTCGAAATTTTACAAAAATTCGCGATGTGAAATTTACGGAAGCATTTAAAGCACCTTCCTTCCCTTTTTAATTTCTCTCGCATTTCCGGAATGGTGAAAGACTTACACTTTTCAGTATCGTGATCAGTTTGATTACAAAATATGCAGTTATTTTTAATATTTGTGGTTAAGGCAGAAGCTGATGGAATGAATTTTTTATAATTTTTCTTATAATTTTCCTGCTTCTCAGGGATTTTTTCAAAATGGTTTAATTGGACAGTGGTCTCGCGAGATTCAATTTCATCTTTAATGAAATTTATCAGCTCATTAACATCCCAGTCAGTGTTTTTAATTCGTTTTCTATTAAATTCTAGTGCAATATCTGATGGAATAAGTTTCAGAAGAATCGGACATAACAAGTGCCCATATGAACCTGAGGCAACACCTAAAGAATTAAGATTTCTTATTTGAATTTCGCATTCATCATACAAATCTCTAAAAGCCTTAATGTTACTAGAATTTCGTACTGGTTTCAAATTTAGCAGTTTAGTCATGTGACTATTTATTACCAGGTCATTACGACCAAAACGATTTTTCAATAATTCTATAGCATGAGCATAATTTTCCTTAGTCAGCGAAAAGCCTGCTATAGTATTTGCAGCACTTCCGCCCAAAAGTGACTTTAAGTAGGAAAATTTATCAATCGGAGTTAAATGTTCATTATTGTCAATCGCATTCGAAAACTGACTCCAAAATTCGAGCCATAAACACGAATCACCATAATATTTAGATATTTTAAGTTTAGGAAGTTTAATCAAATTTTGATTCAGAATTTTCTGACTTTTTAGTAGAGAACTATTGTTGCTACTACTATCACTTTCAATGTCTGAAGAATCTTGTTTAGTTTCAGGAGTAACTGTGTTATCATTTAAAAATTTGGAAATTTTATATTTCCATTCAATAATATTCTCATTATAAGATTCCGATTTCTCGATTTCCTTTTCAAATTCAGTACTTGGAACCAGTGGTTCAATTTCAGAATTTAATGATTTTAAAGTTTTCATTTTGTCATTCAATTGCTGTTTAAAAAGATCCAGCTGTGATTTTCTATTCTCAAGCTCTAATTCTTGTGTATTATCTAATAAATCCCTTATTTTATCAAATATTTTTGTTGTTTGACTACGAATCGTAGCTCTTTTTTTTTTCAATGTTTCGAAATCCATCATAAAATAAAGAATTCAATTTATTCAATACAGTTCAGTTAATAAATATATTCATAATTCTATCTATTCAATATAATTTAATTTGAGGTACTTACCTCAATCGATGATGAAATCCAGACATCCTGGAGCTTTGACGCCAAAAAAATGTTGCGTTGTCCTTTAGACTGCAGGTTCGGCAAATTCAAATTATTTCATAGTGCTTCGAAGAATAAAAACGTCTTCATAACTTAGTTCTAATATATTGTAAATAAAATTCGTAACTTGAATAAGTAAACACACTCTACAGTTCAAATTAAACTTCTTTCTTAAAAAACAACTATGTACATTTTATTTACAAATATATAGGTATATTAATATTATTATTACTCTCATTTGAGAGTTCCATTATTACCGTCAGACCGGTTCAAAACAAACTTTACATCTACATTGAAAAGAAAATCGGAAAACAATAAAAAGGGGGTTGCCACAATGCCGACTAACAGAAAATGGCAAGCATCGCCAAGTTGGCATTCTCAACATCAGTAAACTACTATGATATGAATAAATAAATCTTTGAACCCTGGATTTCCTTGAGTAAATGCGGATTAGGCTCCCTTAGAAAGACCCCCTACGGAGGGCACTCCCTCCCCTTCAGACCCATACCCCTCGTGTAGATAATTGGCCGTCATAAACAACAACTATTGATGAAAGTTGTTAAAAAGGACAGAGGATTCAGAGGACAGAGAACGATTCTGCGAAACGAGAACAGTGGGTACGCTTTCAATCAATTTGTCAATTGTTGGGAAGCATCTTCTCTCTTCTTTCGATTTTTTTTTCGGTAAAAAATGCTATCAGCTTTAAATTTGGGCATGAATCACAAATCCTTAAATATACGATGATTTATTTATTTAATTATTTGACCTTTCTAGCATCAATGTGTTGTATGTATTTATTAGAATAAGAAACTATTTGTATAAATATAGTTTATACATGTATTTTTTAATGTATAACGCGATGACAATTGATTATGAATGGTTTTACTTCATAGGCATTCTCTATACGTGTAAACTGATTTTTCCATTAAAAAAGGTTTTTCACATTTAAAATTGACACAGACATTTAAAAAAAAATCACGCATCATATATAAGATAAATTTTCAACAAATGGGAAATTATACATTATGATTTAATAAATTTTGAATTTATTTTTAAAAGATATATAGACGGCATTCGATTAAGCTTTTTTTCCCCTTTTTTTCGGTGGGGGGGGGAATTACCATATTTTGAGAAAAATCAAAAAGTTATTTTTGTGAAATGTATTACATTGCTATGAAAAATAGCAATTTGAAACGAAAGATGAAATCCACTTGCTCAAATATAAAATTTGAACAAAACAAAGATTAATTTATTTAGTTTCATCTGATAAAGTTCTTCTATTTAATAAAAGTGTTTTGTTTGCAAAACTTATTTTTTAAAGGCTAACATAATAAATATCATTTATGAAGTGTACGATTTCATTAAGGCTGTTCTTAACTGCTCTGCTCAACAAGCGCAAAACGTTTTGACACATTTACAAATTCATTTTTTAACAGAAAGGTATAAAATTGGAAAGCCTGGCCATGGAAGCGATTTGGATTTGAACTGTTTTTTTTTCATGTTTTGATCAATCAATTATCTATTGAGCTATAAGCGATTTTGATCACGTGACAAACACGTTTTTCGCCTGCTTTTGAGTGCTCTTTCTTCCTTGCAAAAAAATGGAAAAAACAGCTCAATTACATAGTTTCTGAACAACAACGCCAGCTAGTTTCATGCATTTTTGAACAAAAATAAATTAAAACTTATGTCAGAAAGTTGCCCTTTTGGATTTGAGAACACAATGAAGTGTATCATTAATGAAGTGTAGGATTTAAAAAAAGTGTTCTGAGCTGTGGTATTTATTTTTTAAATGCATCTGATTATATACAAATATCACTGTTACCATTAATATCGTTAATCCACATTCTATGGTTTGGATATTTGAAAAATTTAAAAATTCTATGCAATAAAATGTTTGGAATTGCATAGGAAAGAAGAAAAATCCGTTGTGGGCTGGTTTCCCTATGAGCAAGTTCATCATGTGTCTAAAAAGCGTTACATTCTTTTCACAAGTACTGTTATCTTCATTTTACATAGATCAACAATTTTTTTTTTTTTTTTGGGGGGGGGGGGGGTAGGGGGGGGTTGTTAAACACGCGATTGCGTCATAGGCAGGTTCGTTTTTTTCGGGTTTTACTGTAATTTAATTTTATTGCCTATAAATGCATCTACCCATCTCAAAGAATAATAAAAATAAATATATGAATGTTAATTGTGGAATAATAGCGATTTAAAAATGCGTGCATTAAAATTTTTTTTTAAAATGGTCCGGTCCAAATTTTATTGATATTTTTACTAGATGGGCCAGAGTACAGTGATTTTCAAATGAACTGGGGTTGGAACGGGGACTGAAAATTTTTGCTAGTTCAGACCTCAAGAAGAATGCAGTCAAGCCCCGGCTTGGGTCGGAATATAAATCCAGTCCCGGTCCCGGCCCATCTCGTTCCGAACCTCTAGAAATAAGTAATCCCCAAACCAAGGTTCGGAGCGAGTATTAGAAAGGAAAATTGTGCCGGGCCCATGAAGACCCTTCCATCGATTTATCAAAAGATTAGTGCACAAAATTTTGTAAAGTTAAACAAAAAAATTCTTAAAAAAAAAAAAAAAAAAAAAAAAAAAAAAAAAAAAAAAACGAGTTTTTAGTGAACTTCGCTCACTTTCATAGATGAGTTTGAGTTGAACGAGTTCGTTCCAAAAATTTTGAATTTGAACGTGAACTTGACTCATTTTTGAGAAACTGAGTTTGAGTTTGAATTAGTTCGGTTATTTTGTGAGCGTACCCAACACTGGTTGTGACATTAGCTTTATGAGCGAAAATGTTTTTTAAATAGTGACGTCATTTTCTGTTCAGACTTAAAGTTATTTTTAATTGTAATGAGTAAATGGTATCATTAAGGATAAATAAACCCCAATATTTCTTTTTTTCTGCAACAGTGGAAATAATACGATTGCTAGCATTTTGATGAAATTTCAAAAAAAAAAACTTTTCAAATTAAATTAAAAATATAAAAGTGGAAATATTTAGAAAAATAGCTAATGCGAGGACATCTACAAATGAACAGCTTTCATAAAAAAAAAAAAAAAAAAAAAAAGAATTATTAGCAAAATTGGTACAGTAGAAAGTTCAGGGAAGATGTCTAAAAAAGCTATCTTGTGTTTTCAATGTATAGATTATATTTTTTCTCTTTTACTTCAACAGTTGCCTAGCAACTCTATTTCATACAAATTATATTTAAATGCACATATTTTTCCCAATTCGGCTCTAAAAATTTAAATTGTTCGATTACATATATGTTAAATACGTGCTTTTTATATACATTATTCTTTTATTTATTTATTGATGAAGCTTTAATTTCCTTGTAGAAAATTAGCGGGAGAGAAATTCTGAACTTTTTTTATGTGCAAATTGTTTATTAATATTTCGCAATGGAGCTGGCACGGCAAAATCATTTAATTGATAAATAAAAGCGAAATAAAGCCAAAACTCACTGGGTTTTATAACAGACGATATTCTTGACATAGCGCGTATTTTAATTTCAATTTTTTTTTTCGGTTTTTATGAGAAAATGGCAACAAGAAGATACAGCAATCTACTATTTTCATCCCCCCCCCCCCTTAGTTTCAACAGAAATGGAGTACTTCAGCTGCCACAATGACAAAAAAAGTAATAAAAACTACAAAAAAAGTAATATCTTAAAATTAAAATGAGATACAGCTTTCAAACAAATTGCATTTAAAAGAGCATTTTTTTCGTTATACGGCGGTGTAAAAATTTAAAATGTGCGATGTTTAGAAGTATAAAAATTTGCAGTAGAGAAAATTACAAAACCAAAATTTTATTTCAAATTTCAAAGTGTTGCCATTCGCAAAATGACGTATGCGTTACGCACAGATATGTTTGTCCTTTATAATATAGATTGTGAATTTAAAAAATAGTCATTCAAAAAATATATCCCAATTATTTTGAATGGCTACTACTGTATCAAATCTCCCCATTACTGGGGACGATTGATACACTAGCAAGGGAGGTTTGATACATTGTTATGTAAATTGAAAAAAAAATGCAAACAATTCAATTTATGCGTCATACAATTTTTTACGATAAATCTTGAAATATTTAAGTAAAATTTGAAACGAAATGACACTGACATATTTTTGTTTCAGAAATGTTTTTTACAAAATATTTAAACTATTGCTATTATTTAAACAATCCTATTAACACACTTTTTAGAAAATAAATAATGAAAAAAAAAAGCCCCTAGAGTTCTAGCTACAAGGAAAAATGAAGTGAACATTGCTGATTTGCAAACAATTTAACATAAATTTAGCACATTTAAGATTCCTTTAACCCTTTCAGAGGCAAAGCATTTGTAATGCTAAAGTTTTGAATAAATGAATGGCACCAGAATTTACCAACAAATTTAATTAGAAATAAGAAAAGGGAAATATTTCACTTTCATACTAAAAGGAAAATATTTTACCAAAATGCTGCTTCCAATGTGGCGTTTGGGAATTAAAATTAAGTGGTTTCATAAACATACCACCACCACTGAAATGGTTAAAAGAAAAACTAATAACTATATCATTTTAATAAGTAAAATCGGATAGATTTAACGTTTTTTCAATTTGCCCTTCGTAAATTATAGAAACATTTTCCCTTTCAGGCCATTTAAACTTTTCCCCTTCTACATGACGAGCAAAACGAACTAACTCTCTGTCATCGCACTGCTTTTCTATGTAACCAACATAATGTCTATGAATAGTCTTCTTCCTTACCAATATCAGCCAATGAAAAAATTTACATTGACATTCCAAAAACCTTCAAAATTTAAAGAAAAGAAAAGTTGTCAGTTCTTCACTGATTAGTCCAGCTAATGATGGCTTCAGCAAATAAAAGAAGCCTTCACATGTGTTAGAATGGCTGCTAATGCAATTTGTTGAAAAAAATTGTCAATGTATCAAACCTCCCCTACCCGGGGAGTATATGATATATGCGCCTAATATTTTTCTTTTCGGTTTTTTTTTTTTTTTAAAGAAAGAAGTGAAAGCCTATACTAAGCGCTAGATAGTCTTTCACTCGGGACGTGGCTGGGGACCTACGTATCTTGCTTCCGCAAAAGAGTCGGACTAGAGTAGAGGAATAAAGGGCTGCGGACGAAGATGGGCCGCTCGATGTTAAATGTTTCAGTTTTAAATGAAAGTTTGGTATTAAATAAAATGATAGTGAAATAATAATAATAAAAAAAAGCATTGTTCTTAACATGCATTTAACCCATTAAGGACTAGCCCATGGGTTAACCCATAAGGGAGAATATCCATTTTTTGTAAATTTTTTGGGTTGAGCCAAACTTTACTGACTTTTGCACGGATTAGGTGAGTCAGATAGAATGATTTTAATACGGGTTGAGTTGAGACTGGGACTGAAAATTTCGCCACGTGCAGACCTAAGAAGAAAGGAAGCCAGTCCCGGTTCGGTATGAAAAATACATTAAGCCCGGTCGAGAGTGGTCCGGCCCCAGAATATAGACTTTTTTTAACCGCTCGACGGGACGATATAAAACTTGAAATTGAGGGTTAAAATTATGAAAACATTCTTAATCGGCATGTTAGAAAAACCCTGTTTTACATAGTACAGAAAGAAGTGGAAAGGGCAAAAGTTAAACTGAACCGGAAATTTAAGCTACGGGAAAGAGTTACATACCCACCTGCAATTTTTTAAAAAGCATTTAAACATTTTATTAGCAGCCAATCTTTGTTTAAAACTTTAAATGCGTTTTAAATTATTAATTTAAATTATCAAAAATAATTAATTTAAATGCATAATTAAAATTAAAATTAATTTAATTTAAATTATTAATTTATATTTTAAAGTCAAGAATTGTTAAAAGAAAAGGGTGCAAACTCGGAACGTGACCTGTTTGATTTTTTACGTTAATTTGTTTCGACAAATTTGAAAATATATTTATTTTTGAAAATATGATTGTTCGGACCTTGTGCGCATGCCGAACGAGCTCCGTAGCTTTGCGGTCATGTGACCCAGTTCAGTTGTTCTTGAGCTGCCATTGTGGCACGTTATGTTATAGCGGGTCTTATCCCCAATTATTCTGTTGCTTATAGCGGGACTATTCCCCAAAATATGTTTTACGAACGTCACTTGTTCTAACAGCGGGTTATTACCCGAAAGTCACCTCATCATTCTATATGTTCTTCAGTGTTCGTGATTGTTTGTAACATTTGTGTGCTGTGTGATATAAAAATGTGGAAAAGAAAACTATTTGTCTTCAATCTTAAAGTTACACACAGTATTCACATACAATTTTGTGGTCCGTCGAGCCGGAGCGAAATAGCTGCTATGGATAAATTAAATAGAACAAAAGGTGCTTTAAAAGGTACTATAACGAAATTAGAAAATTTCGTAAAAGATAATACAGACGAAATTAATTACTCGAGTACCGAGCTCGAAATAAAGATTCGAAAATTACCTGAGCTTCAAGCAAAGGTATCGGAAATACGGGATAAATATTATGATATCCCTGATATTAAGGACTTACCAGAAATCGAAAAAGAGTTAGATGAACTCGAAGATCGTCTCGAGAAACTTGAAGTAAGTCTCAACATATTTCTTAAAAATCTTAAAGTTTCTGAAATAAATGTGCATGCTGATAGTATTGAATCTATAAGTTTGAATAATATTAAAGTTAAGTTACCCTAAATCCCACTACCAACATTCAATGGTAAATATGAAGAGTGGTCAATCTTTAAAGTACAATTTACAAATTTAATTATCAATAATGTCCAGTTAAATGACGCTCAGAAGATGTTTTATTTGCAAGCATCGCTGAAAAAGGAAGCAAAACAATTAGAGAGTTCAGACGATTCTTTTGAGTCATTGTTTACAGCACTTA
The DNA here is from genome assembly GCA_963932465.1 of Maratus speciosus. Classification (NCBI taxonomy): domain Eukaryota; kingdom Metazoa; phylum Arthropoda; class Arachnida; order Araneae; family Salticidae; genus Maratus; species Maratus speciosus. Next base: position 347,585,065 of record OZ010790.1, read on the forward strand.
CTGAAAGATTCGAAAATCAACGTTTGCTCATTGACACTCATTTATCAGCCATAATTAATTATGAAAAAATACATTACCAGTCTTCTAAAGAATCGAGATCCTTTATTGATTGTGTAAATACAAATTTGAGGGCTTTAAAAGTATTACAATATGAACAAAACAATCTGTCTGATGCTATCCTTATCAATATTATATTGCAAAAGGTAGATAAGGAATCTCGAAAATTATTTGAATATTCGATTAAAAAATCAGAATACCCACAATTTAATGAATTAATGTCATTTTTGGAAAACCGAAGTTCTACGTTAGAAAGCGTAAATAGATACTCTGCTTCAAAACCCTTAAATAAAAACATTCCTCTTTCGAACAAACAAAAAAATTTCATGCTAAATTCGAATGATAAATCAAACGGAAAAACTTGTGTTCTGTGCAAATTGGCTTTTCATAATTTGAACAAATGTTCTCAGTTTCTAAAAATGAATGTTTCCGAACGATACGATTTTGTGAAGAAAAATAAGCTGTGTACCAATTGCTTGAATAACTCTCATTTTGTAAATTCTTGCATTTCAAAATATAACTGTAATACCTGTGGATTGCGACACAGCTCATCACTTCATCGAGATATTAAAGAAAACAAATCCAAAAATGAATTGGCTTCCCCCCAAATTTTCTCCCCTCTTGACGGTGCGGTAAATAGAGAAACGAGAAACATTTCGGTAAATTATGAATCTTTAAAGACCTTGAATAATATAAGTAAAGAAAGAAAATCAATTTTATTGAGTACATGCTTCGTTTATATAGAAGATAATTTCGGAAATAAACGAAAGTTTAGAGTAATTTTGGATAATGCTAGCAATGTCAATATTTTAACTAAGGATTGCGCTGACATGCTGAAATTTAAAAAAAGGATAATTAATGTACCCGTTACAGGATTAAACGGTTATACTTATAATGTAAAAAATAAAATTTCGAGTGTAATTACAAACGAAGATGGCTCTTTCAGGGAGAATATAGATTTCTTAATTGTTCCCAAAATCACGGATGTAATTCCATCAAAGCAATTAAATGTATCGGACATTAATTTACCGAATATTGTGGAATTGGCAGACCCCACATTTTTCAAACCGGGAAAAATTCACGCATTGGTTGGGGCTGAATTATTTTATAGAATTTTAAAGCATAATTCAGTTAAGATAAACGATAAACTTTTTCTGCAAGACACTGTTTTTGGATGGATCCATAGGTGTAACTTGGGCTCTAAGACTGCGGGGGGGGGGGGGGGCAAAAATTTTAAGGCCATTTTTTTAAAAATATTTATACCCTCCCTCCCTATCACCACACACATATACTTAAATTAAGACGTCTTTTTTTTTACCGCGCAAAAACACCCAGGTTTTTACTGATTTCGTAGATATTTTCATATATTTTAGTTTATAAAAATATTTTTACTCGTCTGAACATTTCGAAATTTTTGCAGGTGACGTAAATCTGGTCTATCGAAATGCTCTAAAAAGTTTCTGTTAAAATACGCACGTACAGTTACTTTTAGCATAAAAAAAATATCGTCACCGTGAGGCGCGAAGTAACCTCCGTGCCGGTATATTTGAAAGGGTTAAAATCCTTATTTTTAAAATCCGATTATAACATCGATTAGAAAAATGTTTCACCTTTAAGAACATATTTTTGGTTTTGTCGGTACCTCTAGAATTGTGCCCTGAAGGGGCGAAACCGCGACGAAACACTCAGATTTTTTATTTCCATCGAATTTTTCACATATTTTATCTTGTAAAAAATATTTTATACCCGTCCGAACGTTTAAAAAATTTTGTAGGTTATGTAAATCTGTCCTATGCTCTAAACAGAAAAAAAAGGATGGTGTATAAAGTAAAAAGTAAAGTGTGTTAAAGTATGGACTTTTTTTATTTTTAGGGTTAAAAAAATATCGTCTCCATAAAACGCGAAGTGACCTGAGTTCGCCAGTGTATTTGAAAAGGTTAAAATTCATATTTTTAAAAACCATCGATTAGAAGGTTTTAGCTTTGAGAGCACATTTTTAATTTGTCGGTACCTCTAAAATTGCGTCCTCGAGGGGCGCTGGAACAGGACAGAAAAACGCTTCACGGAAAAAACGAGCCTTTTTGGAAAAAAAAATTCGAAGGATTAACTGTGATATTTTTTTCAATTGATTGCGGCATTTGAAACATAAGAGTACGATCTTATAAAACATGTCATCCGTTTTTAACTTAACTAAGCAGTTTGATTGATGTAAGTGAATAAATAATGACAAAATACTCCCGAAATTCCTTCCTTTGGAACTTCATTTTCTCCCGATGCATAAATAAGGTTTCTGCGCGTGCGCCACCACTTTGTCCCTTTCGCAAGCGCCGAGATAAGTTATTAATGAGAGTGATTTGCGAATTTTAATTAATAACTCAACTAATTATTAGAATTTTAAAATTCTGAAGTCTCAGAAGAGACTTTGGGCTACTTTCATAAAAATTGCCAGCTTCGTACTTACGCTAGCCATCGCATTTTGCTAGCCATCGCATACACAGACAGACACACACACAAAGCGAAACTTTTTTTTATTAGTATAGATTGTCCTCAAATTGGGAGAGCTTTTTTGACATTTCCCCTTAATAATTCATTTGATAATTATTTCTTCTTTTTTCATACTGATACACATTTATTAAGGGGAAAAAAACAAAATTAGCATACAGGAGAAATTTGAAAGGGATTGATTGAAAAAATAATTCGTATGCGACATCTTAATCATCGGTTAGATTTTAGAGCTGTTTAAATCTAGTAACATTAATAGTTCATTTTTTTTTCAACTGGCGGTAAACTGTTATAGTCCACTAATTTCCAGGGAAATTCCAGATAACTCGTTTTTCCCACTCTTTTCGTTCTTGACTATCAAAGCTTTGAAACAACCTCAAATGTAGTGTGAAAAAAGTAATTAATTGGGGAGTTCAAAACCCGTTATCAGAGAAACATTCTGAAAGTCAACCGCCATTCTTAGCGAAAAACACTTTTGATACGATCCCATTCATTCTGGTTTAAGATGAATCCAGATAATTTAGCAATACAAAAATGTAAATTAAAGACTGATTTTAATGTTTATTTTAATTCGATTATTTTCAATTTTTCACATTTTCCAAGTGGGCTCCCCTTAAAGACCGAAATAAAAATATTCAGTATTTTTATATAATGTTTTACTTTCAAAATATTAAATAAAAAATTTTATGTAATTTATAGTATTTTGATGGAAGAATGAAGAAAAAAATGTCAAGTTTTCTGCTTCGATTTATCTAACGCATATTTCCTTTTTTACCATATTCTTCAATTGTACTTAAGGCTGGTCTCAAATCCAAACGGTCAACTTTATGACACAAGTTATCATTTATTTTTGTTCGGAAAAGCATGGAATAGGCAGGTGTTGTTATTCAGAAACTATGTAATCGAAATACGTTTTCCATTCTTTGGTAAACGTAAATGATCTTTCAGAGAATACCATCAATTGGAATTTTGAACCGAATTTCCGGACGTAAGGAGAAAACCAGCGAGAAAACCATAAAAAAAATTAATTATGTATTATTTTATCCTAAAGAAAACAAGTGGGCAACTGTGATATGCAGAGGATTTCGTTTAATATCTCTTTCAAAACACTTTATCCTTAAATTAACAAACCAAAATTGTTAATAGAAAATTGATAATTCCTTGCATAAATGGTAGCACTATTATATTTAGGAATGCGTTCCCCTGAAAATTATCCACTCCCATATTTCAGTTTTTTATATATTATACAAAGTTTAAAACAAAACGGATATTTCTATCAAAAATTATCGCGTTACGTATATACAGAACATGCGGGCACATTAGCTATCAAGCTTTGATAGTCTGGAAGCTAAAAAATAAACGGCAATAAAAGTTAAATGATAATGCATGTAATTAATAAATAGACGTAACCAAATGCGTAAAGTTTTTTTAAAAATCAGATTAGCCATTTTTTTCACGAAGCCCTTGTTTCCCCCCCCCCCCCCCCACACACGCACACACAAATTCAGCTCACCTTAAATTCATAAAATTCTTATTATGTGTTATGAACTATGTCAAAGTTTAAAATCGATCGGTTCTTTAGTTTTCCTAATTTTAACAAATTCCCGTCAATTGTCTGTACGAAAAAGCATCCCTTTTATGTTTAAAAATCGATTTTTTCATAAACCGGAAAGTTGTGGTCCGATTTTTTTTTTTTTTTATTTAGATTTTACGAATCAACGTACGAAATAACATCCGGATACGAAAGAACCAAATTTGTAAAATCAATAGTTAAAGAAATCTGTACTGCGATTATGTACAAACATTATAAGTGTTAAAATAAACAGGGTTCTTACTGATTAATACTAAAAAATAAATAGAACTATATTCCAACTATAATATTAACCTAAATAAGTAAGTAGCAAAAATTAATATTTTATGAAGAATTAAATAATAATGAATATGTAACATGGTTCATATACTCGAGAACAAATACTATTCCAGCACACTTTTAGATACGTGCATAAAAATGGCATAGAAATAAACACATAAGGAAAATAGTGACCACATTGATTATCTATTTCACAGAAATCTTATCAGATCTTTCATATATAATAAGAGATATATTAAGAGAACAGAGCTTTATTTTTTTCTTTAACTGAAAGAAAAAAAAAGATATTTAATTTAATGATAAGAATTTATCATTACAAAAGCAGGAGTCAGGAATATACTAAGTTAAAATTTAGGAATTCTGTACATCCATCAGGCGTCCTTTTGACAAAATTTGAGTTTTTACCACGATCCTTTGGCAGAAAATTGCATTTTTCGCGATCTGATGAAATTTCGCGTTTTCCACGATCCTTTGACGGAATTCCTGTTTTTTCCTCGAACCTGTGACAGAAATTTGCGTTTTTTGCGGCACCCCTGGACGAAATTCACGTTTTTCCCGAGATCTTTTGACGAAATTCGCGCTTTTACAGCGACCCTTTGGCAGAAATTTGCGTTTTTCGCGATCGTATGACGAAATTCCGCTTTTTCCCGCAATCCTTTTAGAGAAATTTGCGTTTTTTTCGCGATTGTTTGACTAAATTTGCTTTTCTTTATCGCGATCGTTTGACTATATTCGTGTTTTTTCCTCGATCCTTTGACGAAATTCAAGCCTTTTCTGCGATTTTGTGATAGAAATTTCCTTTTTTCCCCGCGCCCATGGAACGAAATTAATGTTTTTCTGGCATTTTTGGATAAAATTCAAGTTTAAACAGCGATCTTTTGGCAGAAATTTACGGTTTTTGGGATCTTTTAACGAAATTTCGCGTTTTTTCCGCAATCCTTTGACATAAATTTGCGTTTTTTCACGATCATTTGACAAATTTGCATTTTTTTTGCGATCGTTTGACTAAATGTGCATTTTCCCCAAAATCGTTTGACTAAATTCAGGTTCTTTCCGCGATCCTTTGACTAAATTCGCGTTTTTCCGCGATCCTGTAACAGAAATTTGTATTTTTTCCATAACCCAGGACGGAATTCATGTTTATGTCCAGGATCTTTTGGCGAAATCTGCGGTTTCGCAGCGACCCTTTGGCTATAAATTACCGATTTTTATGCGACCATTTGTCGAATTCACGATATTTTTTGTCAGAATTTTCGTACTTTTTTTTTTTTTTTTCTCTTTAAGGAAATCCTTTTTTTTTTCAAGTTGGCAAATTTATCTGCAAGGTCCAAAATAAATCTGCGACGCACGTCACGCACTTTCTGCTACCGGGTAAAAATGTAACTATTTTTCTTTCCGTGTCACTTGGCCTGCCGTGCAAAAAATTCAATTCTGCTTTTAATTACCAAAAAATTAATTATCTTCGCTTCTGATTGTCGAAATTAAAAAATAAAGACATATTCTGAAAGAGAATGAAATTTTACGTCGGATGGCATAAAAATCATAGCTCGAAAATCGATATTTAAATTTGGTCTTATATAAAAATTCTGAATTCTGAGTCTGTTTCTGACCGCAAGACCGCACCTGTTTTATATTATCTGGTTATCGCCGAAAATTCAATTCATCAGACATCTGTCGCCTTCACAAATGAAGGAAAATAAAAGATTTTTCTCTCGATTTTTAAAGAATTTCAAAGTTTTTATGGTACGATCAAGATAATTTTTAGAATTTCTGAAAACTGGTTTTTTTCCCCGTCTTGTGGTACTAATTTCAAATTTCTGGGATGAGTAGAAAAGAAATAAAAGCGCCTTAAAGCAATCGCTACACTGTAAAAAAATTACTGCCAGTTTTCCGGTAGGAATCGGCAAAATAGTTGCCCTTATCGTACCGGAATAATTTCCGACCCAGCTCGGAATAAAATCCGTAAAAATAAGGAAATAGTCAGTAAAACGGTATTTTACGGATTTTATTCCGAGCTGGGTTGGAAATTATTCCGGTACGATAAGGGCAATTATTTTTCCGATTCCTACCGGAAAACTGGCAGTATTTTTTTTACAGTGTAGTCCTTATCTGCCGTTAAAATGACACCTGGTTTTAATCGATGGAAGAGATAGTTTTTATAATTTGATAAAAAAATTTATGCTTTTGTTGAATCATGAATGCCTTTCAGATCTTGTAATTGGGTTTTTTTTTTAAATTAACAACGTCCATTAATTACTAGTTTTTCAAATTTTTACGATTTGTCGTTTGATGTGAGGTCTTCAGCTATAAGTATGCAAAATTTCAAGTCTCCAACATATATAGTTACGAGCACTGTGACAGACGGACAGACAGACGAGTGAGACGAATAGGGTTTCGTCAGATGAAGGAAACTCTAATCACAATAGTCAGAATCAAAAGATAGTAATCAAGAAATCTGTCCCACATGTGCATTTAAATAGTTCTATGAAAATAAAAAAAGAAAAATGGTTCCGCTTTTCTGAAAAATAGACAGAGGAAATATTCTTACTTGAGCTTTGACTACTGCATCAGAAATTACTTCTATGAACGTGAAGACGTTAATTCTGGTTATTTTGAATTATCCAATGCTTATGCCAGTTCGTGCGCAAAATAGCATATAAATGGTTAAATAAAAAAAAAAAAAAATGAAATACGAAGCTGGGCTTTAACTACAAAGCGATATAAAAACTGTAGGGGCAAAAGGTATTTGCCCTGTTCCTGAAAAACTAGGCGGTATGTGATCCCCACTTCCCCTCACCAAATTACGCCCAACGGTACAACCGGGAACAACGCGACATGTGCAAGACTCTAGTCCCTGATGTACGCGAGAGAACGGAATGTGTGTACATCTGTATATCCAGACGCCATGAGAATTTCCTCAGCTCACCAGTACTGGACTGACGCTACGAGTATATTCAAGGAACGTCACTATAGTCGAGAGCCCTGAGGGCCAGGAAGTTCTTGTTTTGTGCTTATATTATCTTACGAAAAAGGACAATGGTCAGAGTCAAGACACAGTAATCGTGATATCTATTCCCACCTCTTCCCACACGTGCACCCCCCCCCCCCAAAAAAAAAAAAAATCCCTGGAAATGAAGAGGAAAATAAGTTTTGTACTTTGTACAAAAAGGAAAAAAAGGGAGACGGAAAAAAATTCTCTTGAACTGTTATTATAGCAGAAGGTTTTGTCAAGACATAAGAAAAATTACTTATGTCAACGTGAAAACATTAATTCTGGCTGTTTTGATTTTGCTGTATCCAATTCTAGTTCAAACCCAAGATAGTAATATAAATTATTAAACTAAAGGGGTAAAAAAAAGCGAAAAAGGAAATACAGAAATTTGAAAACAAGACAAAAAACTGGAGGGACAAAATACATGTCTTGCCCCTGCTCTTAAAAAACTGGGGCATATGCCCCCCCCTTGCCCCCGCCAGATTACGCCCATGGATGGATCCCAACTGGGGCGCTAAAGGAGAACACGCAAACAAACAATATTGCTATGTGCAATTTCGTTAGAGATTTCGATGAAATAAATTATAATTTAAAACAATTTTGGGAGCTTGAGTCTATAGGCATTAAACATGATGATCCAAAATTGTCAGAAACGAATCAAGCACAACAAATATTCGATAAAACTGTCAAATTTGTAGGATATCGTTATGAAGTTCAGTTACCGTGGAAGAAAGACTGGAAGAAATTAAATGATAATTTAATGTTGCGAAACAGCGTTTGGAAGGTCTAAAAAGAAAATTTTATCGAAACCCAGAACTTTTTCGACAATATTCTGAAATAATCACGGAATATTTAAAGCAAGAAATTATAGAGCAGGTGCAAGAAAATGAACCTGTTTTAGACAGGGCAGTGTATTATTTGCCCCATCATGCGGTCTGTAAAGAAGATAAACTTACTACAAAGGTCCGCATCTTCGATGCCAGCTCTCATGATAACAATGATTTGTCCCTTAATGATTGTTTATGGCCCGGCACCAACTTAAATCCACTTCTATTTGATATTTTAATCCACTTCATATTATACGAAATTGCCTTTTCTTCTGATATCGAGAAGGCGTTCCTTCAAATATCACTCGCTGAAAAAGATCGGGATTCTGTCCGTTTTCTGTGGTATGATGATGATTTAAAATCTTTAAAGGTCTTCAGATTTAAACGTGTTATTTTTGGAGTCAATGCCTCTCGATTCCTCCTATCAGCTAACATAAAGGAGCACATCAAGCGGTTTACAAACCTACACCGAAGAACTGTTCACCTACTCGATAAATATATTTATGTGGATGATTTTATATCTGGCGAAGATACGCTGCAAGACGCTCTTAATGTTTCCCTGAATGCTAACAAAATAATGTCTGAAGCAGGAATGATTCTTCGAAAATGGATAACCAATGATGAAGCGTTACTGAAGTGCTGGCAAGAGGAAGGTTTAAATATTCAAACAGAACATGCTGCAATAAGCTTAGGAAGCAATCTAAGCAAGGTATTAGGAATGTCCTGGAAAACAGAAGAAGATTGTCTGACATTCGAAGTCAAAAGTTTAATAGAATTCTTGTCATCGCAAAAAAGCTCAAAACGTCTACTATTGCAAGCAGTTGGTAAAATCTTCGATCCGTTAGGCATGCTCACGCCATTCACCATTAGAATCAAATGCCTGTTCCAAGAACTAGGGCTAAAGAAGACAGCATGGGATGAACAGTTGCCAACTAATGTGCACGAAAGGTGGTTGTAGTGGTTCGAAGAACTTCCAAATTTAGCAGAATTAAAAATTCCGAGGAAAATTCTTGGCGCTTCAATCAAGTAATAGCTGTAGAAATACACGCCTTTTCTGATGCTAGTAAAACAGCATATGGCTCTGCAATTTATCTGAGAATAAAAAGAGAGAGTGGAGTGGAAGTCAATCTCGTGACCTCGAAGAGTCGTGTTGCCCCGATAAAGGAGATAACTCTGCCGAGGCTGGAACTTCTCAAAGCCTTACTAAGTGCAAGACTGACCAATAAAGTAAAACCCATCCTAGATCAAAAAATCGCATCGACAGTGTGCTATTGGACGGATTCCAAAATAACCTTATTCTGGATCAAAGGAACATCAAACCGATGGAAACAGTTTGTGGCAAACCGTGTCATAGAGATTAATGCACTTTCAGATTTGAACTCTTGATATCACTGCTCCAGCAAGGACAACCCTGCCGATCTCTTGACCAGCGGTGCGAGTGTTAATTCCCTTGTAGAGAATCCAATGTGGTTTAGCGGACCAAAATTCCTATCAGCTGATGACTTAGTGACTGAGCAAGAAACTATTTCTGTGCCAGAAACAAATTACTTTCCCGAGACTAAATCAAAATATAAAAATAATTGTAATGATTTCAATTCTAATATTTCTCTTTCTCTTTTCAGGAATCCTGAAGAAGTAATTTTTTTTCTCAACATAAGTGGTAAATACTATAGTATTCTTCGTATACTGGCATATGTTTATAGGTTTTTTCACAATTGCAAATGTAAGTTAGCAGACCGGCGCAGAGGCAGCCTCACAACCCCAGAAATAAAAAATTCAGAAGTCTCTCTAATTAGACCACAAAATGGCAGGTAAAAGGGGAAAACATCAAACCAGGGGCGATGGTAGTCATAAAGGAGGACAATTTACCTCCCTGTAAGTGGATGCTAGGGCGAATCTTAGAGGTTATACCAGGAAAGGATGGTAATGTCAGGGTTGCAAAGGTAAAAACAGCCTCGAATATCTTTCTTAGATCCATATCTAGATTGTGTGTCTTGCCCATTAATGAAATGTAATGTATATACTTATTTCTCATTGTTTACTTATTTTAAAGTGCACCTAAGATTTATATGTTATTTTACATTAAACTCTTTTTAAGGACAATATAGAACTATTTTTAGAAAATAGCTTAACTTTGTTTAACCTAGAATTGTATTTTATTGTATTGTATAGTCCTCCTTATTGCAACTTATCGTTATTGTAATATTATTTTATGATATTGGTATTTATTTAGTTCTTGTATTTATAGTGTATTTTAATATTTTGTATAGTGTATTTTAATATTTTGAATGTGCTACGCACATCGCAACGCGGGGCGGCATGTTCGGACCTTGTCCGCATTCCGAACGAGCTCCGTAGCTTTCCGGTCATGTGACCCAGTTCAGTTGTTCTTGAGCTGCCATTGCGGCACGTTGTGTATTCGAGCTGGTCTTATCCCCTAGTATAGAGTAGTTGTTCTTGAGCTGCCATTGTGGGACGTTATGTTATAGCGGGTCTTATCCACAATTATTCTGTTGCTTATAGCGGGAGTATTCCCCAAAATATGTTTTACGAACGTCACTTGTTCTAACAGCGGGTTATTACCCCAAAGTCACCTCATCATTCTATATGTTCTTCAGTGTTCGTGATTGTAACATTTGTGTGCTGTGTTATATAAAAATGTGAAAAAGAAAACTATTTGTCTTCAATCTTAAAGTTACACACAGTATTCACATACAATGATTTTTTTTAAAAAAAATAAGTTCCGTCATTTTTTTTAAATTTGTGTTTTAATATTAATATTTTAAAAAATCCTGAAACAAAATAAAAATTATATTTTCATCTTTAATTAAGTGAAAAAAAAGTTTGAAATTCGACAATAATATTTAGAGTTATAACGATTTTAAATTACCCCAATTAGAAAAAAAAAATAATTTTAAAAAATTTAAACTTTTTGAGACACTTTAGGATGTGATTTTACTTGCAAATTATATGGTTAATCATCACAAAAAACAGAAAAATCTAATTCTAACTCAATAAATATATTTTTTACATGTATCCTGGAACTTTAAAAATAACATTGTTTCTTGAATAACAAGCATTTCAATTTGTGTCTAATCCCTTAAAACCTGAGGAATTATTTAAACAGGCATAACTCCATGAGTTCTGCAGATATGAAGATGGAACTTTTTGTGTTTAATTCAGGAATGGATAAGGAAAAAATTCCTAATTGGAAATTTTACCCTACGGGTGCCGTATAAAAATTTAATTTTCGTATTTTCTCAAATAGTTCTCCCATGGAGTTGTAACTTATCTCATCAAATTTTACACCTTTTTTTAATGAAACTTTGCAATTGGAAGTATGTGCCTAGGAGCATTAATTAAGGAGATAGCCTATTGTTTTGATATTTATGAATCACCCTGTATAGTGCAGACCAGATGCTAAGCTTAAAGAACTTTTCTGAGTGAATTGTGTTGGTCAGACTGGACACTTTTTCATTCAGTTGGAAAAACTTTAACTTCTTTGATTTCTTTCACCAATTGGTGCTATCGAGATAAAATAATTCAATAAAAACATTTAGTTTAGTTTATGTTAAGCAGTTCTACAACTGTGATGAAAATAACAATTTTAGGATGAAATAAAGAAGGATAAGTTTATAATTTTCTTTCAAAAGCAAAGTGAGACTTGTGCCAGTTGCATTATAAAAAAGAAATGTGCATTTGCACTGACTGAAGTAGCTTTTCTTACCACCTTTTTTGGTTGTGTAGTCTCCCAATAAATGTGCTTATATTGAATATTTATAAATATGCAAAAAGATACTTATGAAAAAGAAAAAAAAATACTGATTTTAGCTTGAAAAAAGGCTGTTTCTATATGAAGAATTATTTTTATCCAATTAATACATGAACATTATATAAAACATGATTTATATTACGAATAACTCAGTTGACACCATTTAAAAAAAAAGTTATTTGTAAGTATATTTTTTATTTATCTATTCAAGAAAATGAACCTGAAAAAATCTTATCTATAAAAATAATTGGAACTAAGTTTTGTGTTTTATAAGTAGCATTTATAAGCAATTTTAACTTTTAACAATTACTTTTGGATATTAAATGCAAATTATGAAAGCACATGAAAAGAACAAAATAGAAAACACAATTACTGAAACATAATTTTATTTTACAAAAATATATCACAAAACAATAGCACCTTTGTTTTAATTATCACAAAGATTTTTTATCACATTATTTATCACCAATTATCATGAACAAGATGCAATTTTTTACAGAAATTTTTTATTAAAAGTTCTTTTAAGAATTGCTCTACTTCAATATGCATCTTTAAAGCAATATAAAATGTGCACTAAAATGAATACAGGTAGCTAGAAAAACAAATAAAATAAAATAAAATAATAAAAACAACATTCGTCATGCTATAACACATAACAGTAACATGAAAAATAAACATATTTCACTTAAAAACACAAAAATCTTATTGCAGAAAGCCCAGTTTAACTTTTGAAAACTAATAAATGAATTATACCAACCTTTTAGAGAGTATAAATTTTAAAATAATGAACTTGTGAAATCTTATAGCTCTTTTCTCTTATTTACTCACACTAAAAACGTGCCATAAATGTGTGTATTCTTAAATGTATGTACTTACACGAAGTATGTTAAGTGTAAATGAAATGTATATACCTATAACTTAGCAAAATGTTTCAAAATACAATATAAAATAGTAGTCTAGATATTTTAAAAATTGCCATAAACTACTTTAATTTATAAATTATACCTCAAAAGAAATGCAGTATTGTGGCTATTATTTCTGCAGAACTACCAGCATTCTGCAGTGACATATCATAGTAAATATGTTAGTTGCAGCTAATCAACATGAAGTGGTGGTCGTTAAAATTTACTACACATATAGAGAATTGCAGAGAGTGTGGACAACGTTCAACCATTTTTGATAAGAAAAATGCTCAGAAAAAACAACTATGAAAAGTCAAATTAACAATTTTTTTTTAGAATTGAAGGTGAAAATTTGAAGACTTATCCATGAAATTGAAATTCAATTATCTGGGGAAGAAAAAAAAATCAAGAACTTTGTCATAAGAACATGATAATGTAAAATGAATCAGAGATATCTTGTCATATATTTAACAGCAACTTTTAACATTTAAAACGATGCTAATTTATGCTTCAACTAATGAAAGAAGAAAAAAAAAAATTGCTCTTCAAATTCTGCATTTCTTTTAGGACATCCAATATAAATAATGAACACATTTGAACAAAAGGTTACAAAACTAATTATTTTACAAACATTATAATCCTCTAATTTAACAAAATGCAATTTGATGAAACCTTAAATTCAAACATCTGACAGAACAAGTTTTCAAAAATGTTCAGGTACCAGAAGTTCTCTTTGTTTTATGACCCCAAAGAAGTCTAAATAAACAAATTATATTTATCAGATTACAAAAAAAAAAAAAAAAAGGAAAAAAAAAAGAGCAGAATATGATAGGAAAAAGTAATAATAATAAAATATAGTTTGTTCTGCATCAATATCATTTTTACTTTGTGAATTTTAATACTTCATGGATCTACATTTCAATTTACAAACTTTTGTTATAAACTCTAATGCAGTTTATTCAATATTAATATGCTTAAAATTAATAATGTTTTATCGAAACCTCATTTTTTAAATTTATTTATTTATATATATATTTTTTAAGTAAACTAGCAAAACTTTAAAACAAATTATATAAATATTTTTAATTTTTAAACTTATAGGAAAGTAATCGAAAGATGATAATAATAATGTGATAATGTTTAATAATGTGAATAGAAAACTTCAAAGATTTAAATTACACCATACCACTTTTTAAAAAAATTTACAAAATACATTTATTACTAAAAAGATGTGATGTTGAATTAAAAATATAAACAGACAAGTCACTGCTAAAAAAACACATAATTAAGAACAGAAATATGTTAAGTATTATTTTGCTTACATTTTTCTTTTTTCATGCTCTTTAAAAGATTTTAGAACTTTGCTTTTAAGATCACCAAATAATATATCAGAGGCTTCTTCTTCATCAATGCATAAAATTAGAGCATCATCATCTACATCACAACATAATTTTGTACTTTTACTCTTTTGTTCATTTTTAGATTTCTTTCTTTTGACTGATTCTGTGCAAATATCTTGTGCAGATTTCAGTTCCATGCTATTTTCAACAGATTTATACTTTCGTACAGACTTCAGCTTCATGCTATTATTAATAGAATTAGACTCCGGTGCATATTTCAGTTTCATACTATTTTTAAAAGATTTATTGGCACAGATTAATTTCAGATCATTGTCCATCTTCTGAAGTTGAGTGATAGGTTTGTAATGATGACAAGTGGCACTTCTGGAATTTTTCTCTGATGTATTCACATAACTGGTTTCTTTTTTAGAGTGTTTTTTACAAGCCTTGTGGATTTTAAGCTTCGTATTTTCTAGAACCTTTTGATGATTTTGCAAATTTAATGAATTTTTATGCACCTCTGAAGATTTTATTCTCTTAGTACGTATAGCCATATTATTTTCAGAGATATCTTCAAATGATGGGTAGGTTGTATCTTGTTTTATATTGTTGATCCTAAAATAAGTAAAATTTATTATTTGAGGGTTTTTTTTCCCCCTTTATATTACTGCTAAACAGAAAATAGAATGAATTTCTGGGGTACTTACCAAAAAATTTCACATAATTAATACATATACATGACTTACTTTAATAAATAAAAATATGATTTTAATCTACCACAATTTTTTGTTTTACAGTATGCATTAAAAAGATGCTTTACAAATATTTTTCTTAAAGTTTTTAATCCACTGTGGTTTTATTTTATTTAAATTAGTTATGTACTTAGAATGAATATTTAATCCCATCCAGATTGCCGGGTTTTATTTTTAAAAAGTTAATTTACAACTAATTCATATTAAATTTGTATTAATTTATCTTTAATACACTTATAAATATTTTCTGCTAAAAAAATTATAAATTTTTATTAAATTTGTCAAATAAATAAGTCTTTGTAACTGCTAGAAGACAACTGTGAAGGCATTATGTATGAAAAAAAAAAAATTATAAATATTGAAAAGAATATACATTATACTCCAAAGTGATGCTTTGAAATTCTATATTACATAGCTCCACATATACTACACATCTTAAAGATTATATTTAATTAATCAATGGAAATATGTAACACTTCAAAATGGAAACATTCTTACATGTCTGTATGGAAAGACTTAGTCATAGAATGAACAATGTTGAAAGAGAAATTAGGAAACATATAATATTTGATAACAGTTTAATACATAAATGTATAAAATAAAGACAGCATTTAAACAACAAAAACAAAGAAAAAAAGTTCTCCCAAATTAAATTTATTGAATTAAAATTTTGAAAAGCTTGTTGCTATTTAAAAGATTGCATATTCATGCATATACCATACTGTTTTTAATAGTGAAAAATGAAGTTTTTATTATATGGCTTTATGTATGATTTTAAATGTTTATGAGAAATAAAATAAGGCTTGTATATTAATAGCTCTTAAAATTAGTTAAGTAATAAAACATGTAACTAAGTAACTATTTTCCTCTTTAATTTTATAAAGCAGAAAAAAGGAAAAAAAAATATGGGTGGTATTAAAGGTCAGTGTAAACCAGATAAAGCAGTTAGTATGGCCCTTTAAAAATTTAGCTGACATATTTCCAATTCTGATTACAAATTACTAGCAGCTCCATCTATGTGTTATTCCAGTATTAATGTCTTCATCATTGTGAAATTGGGTTATTTATTAAATTCTAAGTCAATTAAATATCATTAAAACCAGGGTTGGTAAAAAAAAAAAGTTTTTTTTTTTTTTTTTTTTTTTTTTTTGTTTAAATCAGGTTTTTTTTTTTGGTTTAACCCGGTTTTTGGTTTTTAAAAAATATATTTTTGTATTACACATACATACATATTTATTGATAAAAATAAACATTGTTGGATATATAAGTAATATAACTTCGTTTAAAAATAATTTAAATTAAATAATTACAGTAATTATGTAGAAAATTGAAATAATTTAAATATTTTTAGTAAAAGCTATGTCTTATGTTCCATGAATAAAATGCTCTACATAGTGAAACATTGATACCTTGAAAACCTTAATAATAAACAATCTTTTGATTACTAGTACTATAAATAAATATATGGTGTAGTTTCATTAATATAATATACTTTCCCATGGCTATTCGAAATAATTTCTTTGAAATATTTGCAATCTGAGATATCTGATTTTTCTGTTAGAACACTGCATGAACAATTAGTATCTTTTATTGAAAGTAAAGCTTTTTATAAAGAATTCCTGGAATGATTTGAATTTAGCAGTAGAGTCTTTACAGTAAAATAAACAGAAATACCTATTTACCAGCTTTTTAGACTACTGAAAACATTGATCTTAAAATGGAAAGTAGATTTATAAAAGTTGTCATCCACTAAAGCATTTAAATAGCCATCAGACAAACAAAGGTTTTTTTTCTAAGCTATGTTATAATACATATTACTTTTAAATGTCTAAACTAAAAATTAATAATATACCTTTTTAAGCATTTTTATGTGAGACTTTTTTCTATTATGTCTCAAGTAACCCTTATCTCAATTTTCTCTCTCTCTTTTTTTTTTTTTTTTTTGTCAGATCTAAATAGTGGATTCGACTATGCAACAAACAATTTAAATATATCTTATTGCATATTTTAGTTAAAATTACATTAAAATAGCTAGCACCCAATTTTTTAATGTTCACTTATTCGACTTCATATTTTGAGTTTCTTTTTTATTCTCAAATCCGAAAGGGCAACTTTATGACATAAGTTTTAATTTATTTTTATTTGGAAATGCATGAAACTAGCAGATGCTGTTGTTCAGATACTATGTAATGGAACTGTGTTTTCCAATTTTTGCAAAAGCAATAAATCTTTCAGAAAATATTGTCAAAGTGGGCGTTTTGACCGAATTTCTGCATGAAAGAAGAATAACCACTCAAGGAAGGTTAAAAACATCTTTGATACATGATCAAAATTGTCTATAACTAACTCAATAGGTAATTTACATATCAAAAATGGAAAACACAGTTCGATTCCAAATCGCTTCCATAGTAAGGCCTTCCAATTTTATATCTTTCCGTTAAAAAATTAATTTGTAAATGTGTCAAAGCATTTTGCACTTGTTGAGTAGAGCAGTTGAGAACAGTCTTAAAAGATAATCTCCCCAATCAAGAAAATTTTCTTTTGCAGCTTGACTGAAAACTTAAAGGTCATTTTATGTTATTAATTGTAAATAATCTGCATTTTCTCAAAGGAAAATATTTTATTCAAAATATTGGATATTTTTAGTCTATTTTATCTTTGCTAAATTCACATGTTTTAAATTTTCTCTTTAGAGCTTCAGATGTGTTCATCAACACATGCAATTTGCATTTTACATGCATACAAATTAATGTAGACTCACTATGTCTCACAGTGACTGCTGGGATAAGACTGTTAAAAGCAGTGTTGTAGTCGTAAAAAATGCAGAGAGTATACACTATAGGCCAGGGTTTGCATAGCTGGGCCCAGTTCGAAAAAACCTGGTGGGTTTTTTCAGAATGGGCCCACTTGAAAAAGCCCACTGAAAAACCCATAATGTGGGTTTTTTCAATTTTCAGAAATAATTTAAAAATTTAAACAACACATACATTAAATGAATTTAAGTCATTTGAGTTAATTTTTGAAAAAAAAATTAATATATAAAAGCCATAACATACACATCTGAAGTAAAATGAAAATGTATTTCAACACATTGAAATACTTTACTAACATAGAACCTAGTAGGCAACATACATAGTACATAATCATAGGTAAAGGTTATATCATAAGAATGTCTTTATATAAAAAATTGAAATCAACTATATTCATGGAAATAAAAAATATGTATTTTTACTTTCTTCTATCTTTACAAGAAGAAAGTATTGGATTCGTGAACAATTTCGACTTCCAGTTTATGATGGATTTATACATTTTAAAAATGTCCTGGAGACGATTTGATGGTTTTTAGAAAATGTCTGTTGGTATGTGAAAATAATTTTGTGGGTGCTCTATCTCAAGAACTAATGCACAGAATTTCACAAAACTTTAGATTGAGTTAGACCTTGATGTAAACTGGTGCTGATTAGTTTTTGGTGTATATTGCCCAACAGGTGGTGCTGCTATGCTGCATTTATCTCAATTTTTGCAATAGCTTTATCTCAAGAACTAATGCACGGATGTTCATAAAACTTCAGATTCACTTAGAACTCAAGTTGTTGCTTATTGAATTTTGGTGCATATCGCCCAACAGGTAGTGCTGCTATGCTGCATTTTTCGTGATTTCAGCAATAACTCTTATCTCAAGAACTGATGTACGGAATTAAATAAAAATTTAGATTCAGTTAGACCACTTTGATATAAACTGGTGCTGATTAGTTTTTGGTGTATATCGCCCAACAGTGGCGCTGTTGTATTGCATTTATCTCACTTTTTGCAACAGCTTTATCTCAAGAACTAATAATGCATGGAATTTCATCAAACTTCAGATTCAGTTAGATGTTGACGTAAACTGTTATTGATCAGGTTTTGTTGTAAATTGCACAACAGGTGATACTTATATCTCCTTGTTAAATGCATCCAATTCAACAAATCTACTGTGATAGTGAATTTTGAATTATTAACATGTATGAGATAGAAGAAACTTTTGGGATTGGCACATCCAACTAGTTTACCCCTTTTTCTCTTCCTACTTATATATTTTAAACTTTAATATTCTATTCATTATTTGATTTAAAGAAAATTAACAATTTTATGTCTTCTATTATATTTAAAGCTAATTTGTGAGAAACACTGACATTTAATTAATTTAAATTTATACAATTTATAACTTGTAAAATAGCATTACAATTATATTGTATATAAGGGAACAATGTATTTTTTTATGTATGGTGTATATAACACATAGAAAATATAGTATACAATAATGTAATTATGCATATATTATACTTTTGAAAAAATCTGATTTTCCCCAGGGAAAACTGGGTTTTTCATGAAAAAACCCGAAAAAACCCATGTGGGTTGGGTTTTTTCAGAAAAACCCGGGTTTTTGCGAACCCTGCTATAGGCAGAGAATATATGCTAGAGTCCTAAATGTTCATCGTTAGGGTATATGCTATAGCTTTATTTGAGAAACAGAGGGTATACAGAGTTTGTTTAAAAAAATTCAAAAGGTATATGTTGTATACCCTTCACTACATCCCTGGTTAAAAGTAGAAATTATTTATATCCAATAATTTGAAACACTTAAATTACAACAATGAGAAAATATTATATTATATTTTGTCTAAAATACCAGTTGGTTAACCATTTGATTTAAACCATGCCAACCCTGCTGGTAACAGAATAAAATCATAATGCAAAACCCCAATCCTAATGTAGGAATGCAAGAAAAACAAAGGCTTACTAAACCCAATAGCTATGATAAGGCAAAGAAAACTTACAGCCAATCATTCATTAGCATACAGAACAAAGAGTAACTAATGGAGAGAATTACTTATGATTATGTCATCACTGAGGCATAATGTAATCCTTAGTAAATCTTAACTAATCAAGCAATCTAAGTAGTAAAAGTGTATTTTTAGCTCAAATCTGCCATTCTGGCTATTTTTAAAAATAAAAGGCTTGAAAAAGAAGAAGAAAAAAACTACTTCCCCCCCCCCCCCCCCCCCAACTAATTTTAGAAAAATTAGCTAGTCTGCCATGTAGATAATAAGAAAAGTTTGATTGACTAAAAATGTTTGTCACTTTACAAGTTTATTAATTCATCATTTTTCTAAAGTTTTGCTTGTAGCTTCTGCATAACTTGGATTTTGCATTTTTCAATAATGTGTAAAACAAATGAAAACATTAAGGAAAAAGAGAAAAAAAACGAGAGGAAAAAAAAACAGCATGGTAAAAAAAAAAAAAAAAAAAAAAAACGTTTGGTTTAAACCAAACAACCCTGATTAAAACTAATTAAAAAGCACTTAAAAATGAGCAGTTTATAATTAAAATGCTTCACTGTATAAAAGCCAATTATGGCCAAAAAAACCAGTTAAAACCAATAAAAGCCTTTGGCTTTTTAAATTTTAAATGGCTTTTTAAATTTTAAATGGCTTTTTAAATTTTAGCCAGCTTTTTTGCAACCCTGACCCTATCCCTTGTGCATTAATTACAAGTCATACTCATAATTAATTCAAAAGATACATTTTACTTACCAAGAGTCACACTTGTGATTGATTCACAAGATAAAGTTTATCCGGTGTTCTCAGATTCCTAATTTTTTCTACATTTCCTGCCACTATTAAAAATCAAAAGTCTCTGTGGTAAATTCCTTTAATATCCGCAATAAAAGTCTACAATAAAGATATCGTTTTAAAATAGTGGTAAGAAAGTGAGAAAGTTTTAGGAATGCTGAGAGTTCTGGTTTACTTTATGCAAGACACTCGTGATTAATGCACAAGGCGCTAAAAGCAATTTTCTATTATTGAAAGATTAAGTACTTTCTTTTTTATAGCTTTCAAAAAATTCAAACATAAGAATGTGCCATTATTGGCATATGTTAAAACTTGTATTTCTTTCATAGTAATGATGGTTTTATATGCCAAACATATGCAAATGTAACTGAATTGTAATTTTATTAATTTCTTTCATTTTGTCCAGTTTCATACAATGTCCTGAACTTTTTATGAAAAAGTGAACAAAATGACACCAGTGGTCCTTGAGTTCTGTAAGTTATACTTAGAAACATTTTCTTCATGCTCTGACAAGTAAAACAGTAAAAATTCCATTCTTCTACGACCGAAACTTAGCAGGTTATGACGTTTTGAATTTTATGAAATTTTGATGCGCATAACTAAAAATTTCTTTTTATTTTTAGTGCCAGAATGCACTGAAATTTCATAAAATTTAAAGAATTGTAACTTGATAAGTTTTGCCATAGATGAATAGAATTTTTACTGTTTTATTTGTCAGAGCATGAAGGATTTTTTTTTTTTTAATATAATTTATAGGACATAGCATATGTGTAAAAAAATAAATTTGACATTTTAATATGCATACAGCCCTTGTAAAGCAAATACCATACATATCAAAGTTATACTTGATTTGTACACTTTGTAAAATTGGAAGCACTTTTTTATCATCAGCAATTTAAGAAATAATCATCATAACCTCTATTTTGAATCACCTAGTATATATATTAGATAAATTGTCACTTTATGTAAATATTGAACAAATTAGTTATGTGTACGAAGCAATGAACAGGGAGCTAGAAAGGGCTTATGAAAAATTTCCTTCAAACACCACAGCTTTTATTTTTTCCTAACTTGTCAAGACTGCTATACAAAGAATTACCGACTATCACTTAGAACCATACAGGAATTTGGAACAAAATTTAATTAGAAACAAAAATGGTAAATCTAATGAAATATTAAACTTTGTTACAGATTGTTTATTAAGTAAAAAATAAAGGGAAAAAAATTATGGTCAATACAAGTTATGATTAAGAAAAAGGCAAAATGAAGGTAGGGATGTAAAGCCTAATAATATACTTTCTGTCTCAGATAAGGAATAATCTGGATAGGGTTGCTGCTTAAGGAGGTTCCAAAATTTGCAGGGAGAAAGGTCCTTCCGTAGGAGTGATCGATCCCTGACTGACCAATTGAACGGGAGGAAATTAGCAAGAAAAGAAAATGCCAGACTTCCCTAAAATGAAATGAACTAACCAGTCACCTGGCAACAGGACAAAGCCAAGAGTGGTTTCAGGGTTTTTCTTATGAGAACAACACAGTATATAGCTATCTGAAAAGAATGAGTACATCATAAGAGTGAGTACATCATAATATCAATTATTGCATCAAGGTTTATTCTTTAATATTCTTGTAATGGGGATTATTAATATCAAGTTGTGGAGGAAAATAAATTTGCCACCATATTCACTGCTTTGCACAAAATTACAACTAAAATCCTGATAATGGAATAGTACTATTTCTATTTATAGCTAGCCTTGTGTTTATATATAACTCATTATCAACAGTCTGAAATTTGAAGCATAGTGATGTACAGCATTTTAATAGATCATTTTTCTTTTTCAATTTTTGGAAATATAAATTAAGAAAATCTTATTGTCTTCAATCCTGCAGCTTAGATCAGTGATTCTAATCTTTATTTAACTTAGAGCCAGCATTCATAAACTTTTAAACAGGTGTTTCACTAAATTGAAATTCATATTTTCACTGTGCCAAGTCTAACATTTAAATTGTGTGAATATATATCTAAATTAATACATTGATTATTTTCTTTTATCAACATTTAACTAAAGAATATCATCAAGATTATAATTTAAGAGAAAGGTATTCTATTATTTATAAAAATAACAGACAATTAAAAAATAAATAAAAATAATTCTAATATACAAAAAGAACCTAGAAATGTTTAAGTAAAGAATGTATGATTACATTTCAATAATAATATACATTTGACTTTTTATACAACTTTCCCAGCTGCTATTCAAATGAGTTTTATGTACAGTCGTGGGGGAAAAAAAGTAAACACACCCTATTAACTATAACTCTAAAACAAATTATTCTAGAAGAAAGTTACTGGTACCAAACGATAAGAAATGAAGTCTACTTTTAAATGATGTATATAAAATTTGCTTAAGGGGCCATCTACATATCAAAATGAAGCCAAACTTTGTTTTTTTTTTCAATAGCAACACCCATGTTTGACACTATAAATAAATTCTACACCCTTCAATTAGCCTAAAAACAAATTTTCCCGAAATTCACAGGATTAGTTTCAGAGAAATTAATTATTTGAAAATGAGCATATTTTAGGGACTGTATCCAAATTGAAGTTTGGTACTCGATAGTTGAAATACTACAGAATGACTATGTAACTTCTATTTATGTATTATTTCTTGCCAATATGACCATTTCACTGGCTTAATACATTTCGACTACTGCCAGCCCAAATGTTTCAATAAAATTAATAAAAAGTATTTTTTTTTTTCAAATTATGCTTTTCTGCACATCATAGATCACTTTTAAACCATCATTTTGACGTTTTTTAATCATAATTTATAAACTACTTTGAAGAAAAATTTGAAATTGATAATTCACATAAAGCAGGATATAATAAAAATAAATCTATCAAAAAAATTATAGGTTGCAATTCATATTTTTTTTCAAATATTAATTCCATAATTCATATTATAAAATTTAAAAAATTTCAAATTCAATGTATTTAGGTTTGGGTTTTTTAGTGTTATAAGCACACAAAAAATTATCACATTAGGATTATTTTATAATTTCAGGAGATATTAATAAAAATATGAAAATGTAATTTAACATTAGAAGTTCTAAATTTTGAATATTTATAATTCAAAAACTTATCATTCAAATGACTTGAAATTTCGTTTCTAGACATAGTCTGAATGGAAGATTTAAAATACATCGCCAAAATGGGGTATTGCCATTGCAGAAAACTAAGTTTGCACAGGATTTGATTTGTAGATGGCTCCCTAAACAAATTTTATGTACATCATTTAAAAGTAGGCTTTATTTCCAATTATTTGGTACCAGTAACTTTCTTCTATTATAATTAGTTGCAGAGTAAGTAGGGGGTGTTTATTTCCCCCCCCTCCCGACTGTACAATATCATAATGTACATTAATGTATAAATATGTACAACATCATGTCTTTTCTTTTGGAAGGGGGAGGGTACCTCTGAAGAACTCCTTAGGGAAAATTACCATACTTAAGATCTATATACTTATATATCTGCCAAAATGGTCAGTCATTAAACAAGATGTATCTGATTATCAGGTGGAAATTGGTGATAAGAAATTTGAGTCTAGCAACTAGAAGGAAATGTACACATAAATACATCCAAATTCTGAAGCAATATTTTACTTTCTCTCACCAAAGATTTACATAAATAATCATCACTCTTTATCTATTCTACCTTTCTGTACTTCTCTGCAGAAAAAGAATATTTCACAATCCTTTATTGAATAATTTGCCCTATGGTTATCTAAACTCTAAACATATGAAAATCTATTGCTAAATAAATTGGAACAAAACTGCTTTTTATTTTACGGCAAAATGAAAGTTTAATTTCAATGCTATATCCCATTAATTTTCAACAATAGAGTTTGCCTGTACATCAAATTTAATGCTATTACAAATACACTAATTGTTAAATTTTAATTAAAATCCAATGTAAATAAAATCCATAAATCATGCAATCACACACAAGTTAATTTTTTTGGAGCGCATCTCTATGAAAATTTCAAATGATGCTAACCTGTACGTACTCATCTCCTTATGTACAAAGCCATTTATTGATGAAATTTGGCGCTCCTCCAAAAATACTATTCAAAAGAAGTATTTATTGCAACCTAAAAATATTTTAATAGAAACTGATTCAACTGCCTTAAATACACAAATTCAAGATTTCCGATCATTTCGCCAAATAAAAGTTAAAAAAATACTCATACTGCAATTTGTTTTACAACAAATAAAAATTAATTTAATATTGGAAGTTCAAGACTTAACATCTACATAATTCCTAGTTTATTGTTACCAGAGTCAGATAATACAGACGGACACACGAACGGCGCTCACAGAAAATTTTCAAAGTTTCCAGAATGTTTTGATGGGTTTTTTTTTTTTTTTTACAGATTTCTTTATTTTAAAAAAAGAATTAATAAATAAAAAATTATCAAGACTCCAGGCAGAGAATCGGTGCGATGCACGTCACAGACTCTTGAGAAGGTCAGCAGACTATTTTTCAACTGGAGAAAAAAAAGTCACAATACAAGGAATGGTTTGTCTCAAAAACAGTAGGTAAACTGATGAGTAAGAGTTCATCTGTTCCATTCATGGACTAATAACTTTTTTATTTTAACATTCATTTATTCATATTTCAGTTATTTTATAGATTAATAAAATAACAGTTTTATCAATCAACAATATACAACATGATATACAACAATCATAAATTGATATCTTTATATAAGTTAATGATTAAAATATTTCACATTTTAATGAATATATTTTTTTAAATTTTTCATTAGTTTTTCTTTCATTCATTAGTTCTCTGTATTAAGCATACCATTCAATACTACATTTCTTGACTGAGTTTTAATAATACTTGTAAATTAATATTTTTCTTTTAGTGGTGTTGCTTAGTGGCACTCTACTTCCATATAACTTTTCTTTTTTGCTGTTAGCGACGATATAGGACTCTGGAGGGGCGCGGCATTTTTTTACAGAAAATTTTTAAGAAATTATTTGAGTTAGCAGAAAGTTTTACATTTTATCTAAGGGTCATTCCATGTCAAATCAATGTGGGGTCTGGACCTCAACATCTCAGATTTCCATAATTTTTGGTTTATAGTTTGTATCCATTAAGTATATGAAAAATCTAATTTTTTTTATTTTTTTTCCCTAGCGGATTTTTTTTTTTACGGAATTTTAAAAATTGCCAAAAGTACCAAATTTAACCAAACTCTCAATCACAAAATCCTTTACAATTCTTTAACAAATTGGGCTAGAGAATTAAGTTATATCTCATTTGAAAGCTCTTTTTATGGGCTTTAATATGATATGCAACACTAACAATTTTGTGCAAAATAAATTTTTTGACAAATTTTCAAAATTTTTGAATTTAAATTTTTCAAAAACACCATCTTTAATTTTTTTCAAAAAAAATATATGTTAATCTTTGACTTTTTGGCTACAAGTATGCCAAATTTCAAGATGGAGAAATGATGGGGTTTTGAACTATTAATTTTTAAATATGAGTTATACATGAAAAATTTCAAGTATCAGGGGAAAATTAACAACTGTACCTACAATTTCTTTTCATATATAATTCACACTTCTTTTTCATTAAAAATTTCAGAGTTTGATGCTAAGCAAATTTAGTTCTAAGGCATGAAAATTTTCAAAAGCATATTTCTCAAAATATAATTATATAATTTGCCCTTAAGGGGACTCTTCATTCACTTGAAAGCACCTGATCGGTAAAGTTAATATGGGCAGGTTGTTTTTGAATTTTTCGTTTAAATTTGAATATTTTTAAATGATTTTTTTTACATAGGATAGTTGATGTCAATCTCTCATATGTCTATTTTTTAATTTTTCGATTTCGGTTGCAGATTTTTTAATAAAGGTACTTTCACTTTCGGACCGGTTTCGAAAGTTACAGTACCTTTATTAAAAAAATTCCCTATTAAAGATTGACCTCAGCTACCCTATGAAAAAAAGAATCGTTTAAAAATATTCAAATTTAAATGAGAAATTCGAAAACAGCCTGCCCATAGGTTTAGCATTACCAAGTACATGTTTTCAAGTAAGTGAAGAGTGTTTTCACCTGGCACTTCTATCTTTTGATAGTTTAATTCTACAGCCATCACATATTTTCATGCCCTTTTGAATATTAAATCTTAAACTGCACTACCAAGTTGTTACATTCCTAAGTTTGTCTGATTTTGAATGAATAGTTTCTTTATAGGGATTGATCTGGATGGGTTACCTCATCTATATAGCTTTTCTATTTCCATTTTAACTCATTTAATTATGTCTTTTTCTTAAATTCACTTTTCTTTTGTTTTATTCTTTGTTTGGCACAGCATGTCCCTAAAGGGATTTTGTGCAATAAAACTCAATACAACCAACCTTTATAGGGATTGCAGCATTTAACAGAAAATAATGCCCAGTCTTTCTTATCTTCTGACATCATTAATAGTAGTAATTCAAGACTTCTTTGTTAAAGCGTTCGATTAAAGTGAAATGAAGCTTGTTTATTAAATAGTTATCCTTCTATATGTAAAAAAAATAATAATAATAACGATTTGGGAATGTGTCAAACGATTTTGAAATGAACCAATGAAAATCTGCAAAGATACCTCAAAATGCATCTGATTAGTCAGAGCTTTCTGACTTTTCTTAACAGGAGTTGTGCTTGGCGAAAACCATGAAAGTAGAGAGGATGGGTGGGGAAAGGGAAGAATCTTCTGCATTTCGATAGACTTATTTAAGGGGTCGATGGCAAAAGTGATTTTTACAGAAAGAAGATAATTTACATTAACTAATGAGAAAGGGGGGTCATCTGCATTTTGATTGCCTTCTGCTATTTTTTATGAGGGAGTGTATGTAGATTATTTAATTATTATTACTATAAAAAAAAGATAGAAGAAAATATTTATATATATATATAATTTTACACATATATGTTGGTGGCGAAGTGAAAATTTCAGAGGAGAGGAGATTTATATGATAAGGCTATTTACTGTAACTACAAATTATCGACTTCATTACAAAGATAAGAAAAAAAAATTCCAATAATTTTAATAAAGTTGTTGCTTTTTAAATGTAACATACTTTTTAAATTTACAATATTTTAAATTTTCTATTAATATATAATTTTATTTAATTATAAATTTATTTAATTTGTAATCATTCAAATAAATTATAAATTTGACCTTTTTTTAATGATTTTATATTTAATAATTCTTATAATTATGAAACTCAGTAAGCTCTAATGAATATGTGCTCGGAGATAGGAAAAAAAATCGTCAGGAGTTGGGGAGGAGCGTATTTTTACCAAGTGGAATCTAAAAATTGAATGCATAGGAAATAAGGGATCGCAAAGCGATCCAGAATGGAAACGCGAAACAATTACATATGGGGTTGGCTTCACAATACCGAACAGAATAGCAAAGTGATTACAAAGAGGGTTGATGAGCGTAGCGAGCAGGGGGGGCTGAGCCCCTCCCCCTTAGTTAAAAGATAATTAATGTAGGACATACTTTTACAAAAACTGTTTAAATGCAGAATTTATATCACTGAGTGCACAAGTAAAAAAATTGCAGTGCAGTTGTAATGCAAACCTAAACTAAAAAAGAAAACTGCTCTCTGATTGGCTGCTCTGATTAAACTAAAATATAAAGCCTCTCCACCTGAATGGCTACAGTCAACTGAAACCAAAACTAAAAACAAGAAAGTAAAATTGTAATTAAGTAATACATCTAAATATATTAGAATTTCAAGTAAATAAGAACTGAAAAATCTTATTAAAACATCATTATTATTATTATTTTTTAAATTGTTTAATGGTGTTTTAAGAAGATATTTTAGTTTTTATTGTTTCACACCAGTTTCAACTTATATTCTTTCAATTACTTATAAAAAGAGTAGAAATATAGAACTCCTTATTTCCAGGTATAAGGTACCAGTTAACCTTGAAAATTGACCATTCCAGTAAACCATTCTTATTCAAAAATTAATAGCTCGAAATCCCATCATTTCTCCATCTTGAAATTTTGCATACTTGTAGCCAAAAAGTCAAAGATTAACATATATTTTTTTGAAAAAAATCAAAAATGGTGTTTTTGAAAAATTCAAATTCAAAAATTTTGAAAATTTGTCAAAAAATTTATTTTATTCAAAATAGTTAGTGTTGCATATCATATTAAAGCCCATAGAAAGAGCTTTCAAATAAGATATAACTTAATTCTCTAGCCCAATGTGTTAAAGAATTATAGAGGATTTTGTGGTTGAGAATTTGGTTAAATTTGGTACTTTTGACCATTTTTAAAATTCCGTAAAAAATAAACCGCTAAGAAAAAAAAAATAAAAAAATTAGATTTTTCATATACTCCATGGATACAAACTATAAACCAAAAATTATAGAAATCTGAGATGTCGAGGTCCAAAAATTGCATTTTTCTAGTTGATTTGACATGGAATGACCCCTAAGTATGATTGTCACATCATCAAATTTCGAATTCATTATCGTTTATCCCCATACTGTTTTAATGTAAATTATTGTGCTAGGATATACTAATCAAAATTGACAATAGCGTTTATATTAGAACTTTAACCTTCAATTACTCAGATCCAGAGTTAGAAATTAGAAACTCTAAGTAAGGCATTAAATGCCTAATTTTTTTTTCTAGGTGCCAAACTGCATTTCATGGTTGCAATTTTATGTTATATCACATTTTCTCATTGCTTTTCGCAACCCGATCAATAATAATATTGTTTCTATCTTTATGTGTTAAAGGCGGGGGCTGTACATGTACATATTAAACACTTTATCTCTATGTTAATCAATAAAACAAAATAAAAACTGGCTTTCTATAATAGTGTGAGATCTGATTAAACTACAATATTTGAATTCTAGAAAATGCATAGCATATTATTTTTAAAAAACTAATATGCATGCAAAACAGATTACAAAGCAATTAGACCCATAGAAAGAAAATTTGAACTTGGATACAACCAGGGATAAGCCTGGTTCTAAAAAAATCTATTGACTAAAAGTACATCAGAAAAAAAAAAAATTAGCAAATAAATGAACCTTTGATACCAAACTAATCTAAGTAAAAACTGGTGTGAAACAGTAAGAACCAAAAGAAATTGTTTAAATATATATATATATATATATATACTAGGGGCCTCTGCCCCCTGCAAGCTACGCTTGTTAACCCCCGTTCAGACACTGTAGAATGTAAAAGCACGCTCATCTGATTGGGTTTTAAAAGATTAGAGAAGATTGAATTATAATGAAAAACCGGTAGCGATCTCCATGTAAACGGCTTCCCATTCAATTCCCTTTGTTTGTGAAAATTTAAGGCCGAATCAGTTGCTGTTAAGACATCCAATGGTTGTTTTCGTGTTTGATTAAAGAAGATCAGTTAAACATTTGAAAAGAAACTAAAATAAAATGAATTAACAGAGTTTTTACCTCCTGGTATTTCTTAACAGCGTTATAAAACGATTGACATAATACAATATACTGCTTTAACCCTTTCAAGGGCAGTGGTTCAGTTTTGAACCACTTAATTTTAATTCTTAAATGCCACATTGGCACCAGAATATTGGAATGAAAATTTTCCTTCTATTAAGTAAGTCAACAAAAGCATTTTCGTACTTCGAAATAAATTTGTAAATTCTGGTGCTATTCACTGATTTGAACATTTTACGGATAGAAGTACCTTGCCCCTGAAATGGTTAAACGCATATTAATATATTTATTATTTTAAAGTTTTCTTTCTCTTTTAATATTCACATGTAAATAATATTTTCAAGACATAATTTTCAATATTTTTCTGCTTTTAACACGTACTCATTTAATATTAATTTCAAAGGGGTTTTTTTTCTGTTTTTAATAGTCACGTGTAAATAATTTTTAATCGTAAGGAAATATTATTCTTTGCGCTGGTTTTAGAATTGAAAACAATCTCTATAATAAAAGTCTATGTCATGTGACTATCATCAACAGTTCCGGATGTATCCTTTCGCTTTTAGGGTTCCGTACTTAAAAAGTAAAAATGGAACCTTTATAAGATCACTCCTGTGTCCGTCTGTCACAGCCCTTTTACTTGTACTCTATGCAACGTGGAAAGTTCAAATTGGGGGAACAAATAAAGATTATTTACACACATATTTACAGATTAATAAATACTCATCAATATATTTAGGAAAAGTGTAGAGGGGCTAATTAAGTTACTTGAAAAAAATCTTTTCTTTGAATATCGTGTGGAATATTGTGTGAAAGCTTTCGTAACGCTGAAATCAAAAATATATTTCATTTAATTTTAGGTATTATATTTTCAAAGTTATGGTGGAAAATGTAGTGCAAAAATATGTCCCCCCCCCTTCCCCCATCTAATTCCGTATCTATTGTAACTAAAATTATATAAAAATAGAGGTAGTAGACATTAATTTAAACTTTGCAGGAAAATTATAGCGATTACCCTAGGTCACATAGTTTTTGAGAAAATCACATTTTTCCGTTACACACAAATTTCGATTTACGGGCTTCAGCAAAAGTGTTGAGCAGAGCTGGAAGTATCTATCGTAGCAGAAGAATAAAAGCATTGTTGATCATGAATTTTGGAAAAAATCATCGGTAATTAGCCGATATATTAACCCTTAAAGACACGGACTTGTTTGGACATACATAATGACAGGGACGGCGTATTCTATGCTCCATCGGCTTTTAAAGCCTAGATAACAAATTTTATGGATATATTTATGTAATGCAATGCCCAGTAGCAGTATAAAAGGAATAAACGTCAAACTGTTAAAAACAGACTAATTTAATGAGAATTAATCACATAAATACCATGGGATTCGCGACTAGTTTCCATTAAGTGGTTCTCTCAATACACCTACTATGTCTTTAAAGGTTAACTAAAAACCTATATGGAATAAAAAATATACAGAATAGCTATATTTGCTATTATTTAGGTTCCATATATCTTTGAACTTTCATGGTATATCCATTTATACTTTTCTAGTATACAGGGTGCAAAGGAAAGTCCCTTTAACCTGAAAATACTTGTGAACGGGGAGAGCTACAGCTATGCAAGTGAGTTAACGGTATAGCAGGGTTGGTAAAAAACACGTTTTAATTAAAAAAAAACCAAAAAACCCAGTTTTTTTAAAAAATAAGTTTTCCTATTACATATACATTCATAATTAGTGATAAAAATAAACATTGTTGGATATATAAGTAATATAACTTCATGTAAAAATAATTTAAATTAAATAATTACAATCAATTATGTAGAAAATTGAAGTCATTTAATATTTAAACATTTTTTAGTAAAAGCTGTCTTATGTTCCATGAATAAAATGCTCTACATAGAAACATTGATACCTGGAAAATCTTAATAAACAATCTTATAATTACTAGTAGTACTATAAATAAATATATGATGTAGTTTCATAAATATAATATACTTTCCCATGGCAATTCAAAATAATTTCTTTAAAATATTTGCAATCTGAGATATTTGATTTTTCTGTTCGAACACTACAGGGCAATTATTATCTTTTATTGAAAGTAAAGCTTTTTATAAAGAATTCCTGGAATGATTTGAATTTAGCAGTAGAGTCTTTACACGTTTCAAGAAGTTATTGCATATTGTCATTTGACACTTCTCCTCTGAAACTGCCAGGTAAAAAAAAAGAAAAGGCGACAGTAAAATAAACAGAAATACCTATTTACCGGCTTTTTAGACTACTGAAAACATTTATCTTAAAATGGAAAGTAGATTTATAAAAGTTTTCATCCACTAAAACATTTAAACAGCCATCAGACTTAATACACAGGCTTTTATTCTGAGCTATGTTATAGTACATATTACTTTTAAATGTCTAAACTAAAAATTAATAATATATCTTTTTAGGAATTTTTACGAGACTTTTTTCTGTTATGTCTCAAGCAAATCTTAATTTCGATTTCCCCCAATTTTTTTGTCAGATCTAAATAGTGGATTCAAATTCAACTTCATATCTTGGGTTTTTCTTTCTTTCTTTCTTTTTTTTTCCGTTTTTTGCAAATGCAATAGATCTTTTAGAAAATGCTGTCAAAGTGGGCGTTTTGAACCGAATTTCCACACGAAAGAAGAATAACCACTCAAGGAAAGTTAAAAACATTTTTGTCACATGATCAAAATTGCTTACAACTCAATAGGTAATTAATTTATCAAAAATGGAAAATACAGATCGATTCCAAATAGCTTCCATAGTCAGGCCTTCCAATTTTATATCATTCTGTTAAAAAATGAATTTGTACATCTGTCAAAGTGTTCAGTGCTTGTTCAGAAGAACATTTGAGAACAACCTAAAAGATAATCTCCCCAATCAAGAAATTTTTCTTTTACAGCTTGACTGAAATCTTAAAGGTCATTTTATGTTATTAATTATAAATAATCTACGTTTTCTCAAAGGAAAATATTTTATTCAAAATATTGAATATTTTTAATCTATTTTATCTTTGCTAAATTCACCTGTTTTAAATTTTTTCTTTAGAGCTTCAAATATGTTCATTAACACATGCAATTTGCATTCTACATGCATACAAATATAACCTAGACTCACTATGTCTCACGGTGACTGCTGGGTTAAAAGTAGAAATTATTTATATCCAATAATTTCAAAAACTTAAATTACAAAAATGAGAAAATATTATATTAGATTAGATTTTTTCTAAAAAAACAGTTGGTTAACTAATTGATTTAAACTGTGCCAACCCTGATGGTAACAGAATAAAATCATAATGCAAAACCCCAATCCCAATGTAGAAATGCAAGAAAAACAAAGGCTTACTAAACCCAATAGCCATACAGCAAAGAAAACTCGCAGCCAATCATTCATTAGCATACAAAACAGAGTAACCAATGAAGAGAATTACTTATGATTATGTCATCATTGAGGCATAATGCAATCCTTAGTAAATCTTAACTAATCAAGCAATCTAAGTAGTAAAAATGTATTTTTAGATCAAACCTGTCATTTTGGCTATTTTTAAAAATAAAAGGCTTAAAAAAAAGAAGAAGAAAGAAAACTACTTGTTTTTTTCTTCCCAGCTAATTTTAAAAAAATTAGTTAGTCTGCCATTTAGATTTAAAGCCTATAAAAAAAGTTTGATTAAAAATGTTTGTCACTTTACAAATTTATTAATTCATCATTTTTCTAAAGCTTTGCTTGTAGCTTCTGCATAACTTGGATTTGGCATTTTTCAATAATGTGTAAAATAAATGCAAACATTAGAGGAAAAGAGAAAAAAACAAGATGAAAAAAAAACCAGCATAGTTTTAAAAAAAAAAAACCATTTTGTTTAAACCAAACAACCCTGCGGTATAGTAAAGCGACTACGCCCGATTTAATGAAAATGAGAGCAGCTTCCCCTAGTGGCAAAATTTGAAAGATAGCCACTGCAAACCGAAAACGAAAAGAGATAGAGCAAAATTTCCAGTTAGAAAGTTTTAGAGCATCAATTAATTAGTAGAATAGGACATTTGGTTTACATGGATAAGATAAATCTTCGCCTTTTTACCCAAAAATGTGCAAAATCGATGGACTTGATATTTGTGTAAACGTTTGAATAGAATAGTCAGAAGTATGAAGAAATATGCACAATTTATGCTATAAATACGTATTTATCTCAACACATTTCGATAACATCACACACAAAAAAAGACAAACTGTCTCACAGTGATAAAAAGTTATTATTCAGTATGTTCGAAAAGTTCGCCAATGTTCATGATACACGTTTGTATTCGTGAGAGTTATTCTGCATGCACATTTCTCAGCATAGAACGTCTATTGCAAGCTTCTTCAATACGACGACATAGATTTAACCCTTTCAAGGGCGGTGGCTAGACTGTCTAGCTGCCTAATTTTAATTCCAAAACTGACAAATGGCACCAAGAATATTTTAATAAAATTTTGCTTTTGTAATGAATGTGCAAATTAGCGGGTTTTAGTTTTCCGAGAAATTCGTTTTAATATTCTAGTGTCAGTCAATTATTTCATCAGTTTACAACCGGAATTCTTCTGGCCCTGAAAGGGTTATTCTAAAATTTTAAATGCAATGGAAATTAAATCTTTACAGACATTACAGCACAGTACAACATCACAATCTGCAATTGTGCACTGCTACATTTCCGGAATGTGAATAAGCAAAGCAGAATCGTCGCTCATCGATTTTGGATATTTTTGGGTATGCAGGCGACGATTTATCTTATCCATGTGAACCAAATGTCATTTCGTACTAATTAATTGATGCTCTAAAACTTTCTATTAGGAAAATTTGCTCTACCTCTTTTTGTTTTCGATTTGCAATGGCTATTTTCCAAATTTCGCCACTAGGGTTGTAATAGTGAATTCGTATACCCAGGTTCCTAAATGAACAAAAACAAACTCCAACACAATACTTTAAGAGACTTAAGGATTTATTGTAAAGAACTTTTTAAAGGAGGGCCGTGAAAAAGTACAGAGGGACGGGGAGAGTCTTGATAACTGCCCAATGGCAGGGCCCCACAGCAGGGCTTAATTGCATTCTACATAGCTCGAGGTCAGGAGCAAAAGT
This sequence comes from Maratus speciosus, assembly GCA_963932465.1. Lineage (NCBI taxonomy): Eukaryota > Metazoa > Arthropoda > Arachnida > Araneae > Salticidae > Maratus > Maratus speciosus. The sequence continues at coordinate 347,620,335 of OZ010790.1, forward strand.
GAGCCAGATTTTGTTACAATTACTTACAGATTGGCGAACATGAGATAGCCATATGTAAGATATTTGGCGAAAAACAAATTGGGTAGACAAAACAATCAAGAAGTTTTACATTGAGTTAAAAACTATGCCATGGCGGGCTCTTTAGGTTTACAAGAAATAAATTCCTGTGGTAAGGAAGAGTGGCTTAAAGAAAGAGCTAACACGTGATATTACATGCACGTTACAGATTTACCGACAGCTGAAATTAGTCAGCAAGGGGCATATGCAGAGTTTCCCCTAGACAGTTTCAGGAGGGTGCTGCACCCTGCCTGCCCTTACATTTACAAAATAGCACCCTTCTTGCCCATGATGGAAAACATTAGCACCCTTGTTGCCCCCAGCTGGAAAAAGTGCCTTTACTCCTTTGTTGATTAAAAGATTTGCTTGTATAGTAAAAATTGACTCATTGCTGTCTTTAAAATAGCGTCCTGTCTATTAAATATTAAAAGTAGTTTAAAATATCAAAAGAATGCCTTTAAAAATTAAAAAAAAAAGTCCCCTTAAGAATCCAAAACATGCCCTTCGGAATCCAAAAGTGCCCTTTTCCTACAAGAAGCACCCTGCCCTTTTTTAAACCTAGGGGAAACTCTGGGCATATGGCTTTTATCCGGCAAACATAAGGGTGAAAATTGATTATTAATGCAAGCCAGGAGGCTGAGAAAATATACATTACATATTGTCGGCTGCGATGCGAAAAACATTCACTTGTATTTTATTCTTTTATTTTATCTCAACGGAATATTCCTGCGGTTAAGATATATTTCTATCCGTGTGAAAGTCAAAGAGGACTGAGATAAATGATGCCTGCATTTGAAACTAACTTTAAAAAGTAAAAAGCGAAACATACAGTATTGTGAGGGGGGGAGGGGAAGAGAAAGACTAAAGCCATATGAAATTAAGTATAAAATGTCAAATTTAAACTAAATATTTTATTTGAAGGGGAGGGGGGGAGGAAGAATAACGACAATTTATAATGAACCAGTAAGGTTAAAAGTTGATTTTTGAGGGGAGAGGAGGATAAATGAAAATATAACGGGAAAGCCGTTATAGGGGTGCTGTTGTCGTTCGCATTAGGTCGGGCGTAGTCATTTTACTGTACCGTTACCTCTCTTGTAAAGGTGTAGCTCTCTCAGTTCGCAAGTATTTTCAGGTTAAAGGGACTTTCCTTTGCACCCAATATACTATACAGCTATATCCAACCCTACGTTGTAGAGGTCTGCATGGGCCAACATTTCCAGGCCCGGGCCCTCCCCGACACATAGAGAAAAAAAAATCGGCCCAGAAAAAAGTTAAAATCTCGGCCCGGCCCGAGTGAACTTATACAAAACATTGATTTTTACGTCAAATTGGTTAAAAGTAAACTTGGCCACACTGATAGTCCAAGAGCCGGCCGGCAGAAGTAAGCCCTAACAAAGACCTATAGGAAGCCATCTTTTTTAATTATTAATTCCTGTCGGGTAATGGATTTTTTTGCGTCATTTCCGGTGTCAATTTTGAGTGTTTGCCTAAGTATCGAATACAAGGATCAAACATGTATCCCAATGTAGGTTTCAAAGTGTACATTAAGAATATACCGGTCTGCCAAGTCTAATCCTGCCGGAACCAGGTGGCAGACTTACTTTTATGACGTCAATTTTGAGTGTTTACCTATGTATCGAATACAAGGACCGCACATACATCAAAATGTAGGTTTCAAAGTTTACATTAAGAATATATTGGTCTGCCAGGTCCAATCCTGCCGGAACCAGGTGGCAGACTTAATTTTATGACGTTAATTTGGAGTGTTTACCTATGTATCGAATACAAGGACCGCACATACATCAAAATGTAGGTTTCAAAGTTTACATTAAGAATATACTGGTGTGCCAGGTCAAATTCTGCCGGAACCAGGTCGCAGACTTAATTTTATGATGTCAATTTTGAGTGTTTACCTATGTATCGAATACAAGGACCGTACATACATCACAATGTAGGTTTCAAAATGTACATTATCGATATACCGGTCTTCCAAATTAAATCCTGTCAGAACCGGGTGGCAGACCTACTTTTATGACATCAATTTTGACTGTTTGCCTACGTATTGAATACATAGGTAAACACTGAAAATTGACGTTATAAAAGTAAGTCTGCCACCTGGTTCCGGCAGGATTAGGCTTGGCAGACACCGGTATATTCTTAATGTACATTTTGATACCTACATTGTGATGTATGTACGGTCTTTGCATTCGATACATAGGTAAACACTCAAAATTGACGTCATAAAAGTAAGTCTGCCACCTGATTCCAGCTGGATTGGACCTGACAGACCAATATATTCTTAATTTACACTTTGAAACCTACAGTGTGATGTATGTACGGCCCTTGTATTCGATTCATAGTTAAACACTCAAAATTGACATCATAAAAGTAAGTCTGCCACCTGGTTCCGGCAGGATTGGACCTGTCAGACCAATATATTCTTAATGTACACTTTGAAGCCTACAGTGTGATGTATGTACGATCCTTGTATTCAATACATAGGTAAACACTCAAAATTGACATCATAAAATTAAGTCTGCCACCTGGTTCCGGCAGGATTGGACCTGGCAGACCAATATATTCTTAATGTACACTTTGAAACCTACATTTTGATGTATGTGAGGTCCTTGTATTCGATACATAGGTAAACACTCAAAATTGATGTCATAAAAGTAAGTCTGCCACCCGGTTCCGGTAGGATTAGACTTGGCAGACCGGTATATTCTTAATGTACACTTTGAAACCTACATTGGGATACATGTTTGATCCTTGTATTCGATACATAGGCAAACACTCAAAATTGACACCAGAAGTGACGCAAAAAATCCATTACCCGGCAGGAATAAATAATTTTAAAAGATGGTTTCCTATAGGTCTTTGTTAGGGCTTACTTATGTCGGCTGAATTTCTGTTGCATCTCATACATAGGGAAATCGGCGGCCGGCTCTTGGACTATCAGACAATGATTTTCATACAGGCTGGCTCAAAACTAGGACTGAAAATTTTGGGCCGTGAAGACTAGGAATGAAACCAAGCCCGGCTCTGTACAGAAAAATTAAGTTAGACCCGGCCCTTCAGAAAAAAGTATGGCCCGGCCCAGCCTAGCCTGAGTGCCGTGAATGAAAATCGGTCTGTGACTTCGGGCCAGCCCGTGCAGATCTTTACTACATTGTATAGTTTTTACAAAGTCTTTATATTCTTTTAGCAACGGTATTTTTTTAATAATACACTTACTAATTAATATCTTATTGTACGGAACCCTCTGTGCGAGAGTAATACTCACACTTGACCATTTTATTTATTTATATTCCAGGCAGCCATTTTAGTCCTTTAATGTTAGCCAGCCACAGGTGATAAGTCGCCAATATTATTCTATCGCCACCATTTCACCTATATTATAACAGTCCAAGTCACGTAACTGTGCTGCCATAAACAATTATGGCCCTTTGCTTTTCTGATGAAAGGTTTCCATTTTGATTAAAGAATCAAAATTATTTTTTCAAATAAAACTACATAAAAGTTGCTATGATCACAATGAATTCTTGGTATTTTTATGTTAGCCGGGTGCAAATCTCGCCAATAGCTTTTTTTTTTTTTTTTTTAAAGCTCGCCAGTTATCAGTTTTTCATTTTTCGAGTGGTAAATTAAAACGGTACTACTTTGTTATCCTGTTGACCAATATGGGGCGTATATGACATCAGTGCCTTTATTTCGACGTTTTATTTGTATTTTTTTTTTATGTTATACTAATTTATTTGTTCTTTCATTATTTAAAATAAGAATTATGTCAATTTGTATAATTTGGCGATTTATATAGTTTGGCGAAATTGGTCGACAGGATAAGTAAGTAGTACCATTAAAAGCATTGCTTAGAAGTTGAAATTAAATATCATGATTTGTTGCATTTTTAAATATTTGTTTGGCGAAAACCTCATTTTCATATACCATGTATTTTTAAATTATTTTCTATTATTTAAAAAATTAAATAACAATAAATAAAAAAAAGTTTAATTAATAACTATAGAACAAAACAATTTATAACATTCTTTTTTAAATAAAAAGAAAATAAAAGTAAATGAACATTTATTAGTAAATAAGCAACAATAGCTGGGTTACCATGTCAGGCAAAATAATGCCATTTTGGTGCCAATTAGGTGCCCCGGAGCGAATATGACATTTGTGCCTAATATTTTTCTTTTTGTTTCGTTTAAAAAAAAAGAAAGAAGTGAAAGTCATTAATTTTTAATGTTTCAGTTTTAAATGAGAGTTTTGTATTAAATAAAATTATAACGAAATACAAAAATAATAAAAAATAAAAGTGCCCAGCTAAACTGATGGCATTGAGCTCACAGGCTATTCGCACTAATTTTATATTATACTCTTATTTTAAAGAATAATGCTCCTCAAAAAAATAAGTGAATGGGGATTAGCCATGTTTCCCCCTTTATACTTAACCAATGAACCTCCAAATCTAATCAGGGAAGCTCCATAACATAATAAACCGGTATACCAAATTGGAGCAAATCGAATAATTCTGTATGAAAAACTCATTTATCTAAATTAAGGGGGGTTGACTAGCCCTCCCTTTTCCCCCTTTATCCTTAACCAATGAACCCCCAAAACTAATCAGGGAAGCTCCTTAACATAATAAACCGGTATACCAAATTTGGAACAAATCGAATAATTCTGCATGAAAAACCCATTTATCTAAATTAAGGAGGGTGGACTAGCCCCCTTTATCCTTAACCAATGAACCCCCAAAACTAATCAATGAAGCGCCTTATCAGAACGAAACTAGAAAAAAAATTTGAAGCAAATAGGATGTTTCTATCAAGAGTTATCGCGTTACGTACGTACATACAGAACCGGCAGGCACATAAGCTCTCAGGCTTTGATAGCCTGTGAGCTAAAAAAAGCATTGTTTTTTGTATAGATTTAAGAGAGGCCAAACTGGTCGCCAAATTAGTTTAAAATAATAACCTTTTCTGAAATATGAAAAAAAAATATCTGTTATGATTAAAATTTGAGTTGCCATCATTAGAAAAAATATTTAAAATTAGAAAAAAATTAATATTTCGAAAACTAATTCGAATTTAAAAATTCTAATACCAGTTTTGAGATCTGTGGATCAATACAGATTTTTGGTGTTAATTTCATTGCAAAGTATTCCATATTTTAGGAGAAATCGCCATGAAACATAATCAGTTGTTTAATCAGTCGTTTCAAAGAATCGTTTCATAAATTCGTTACATTTCAGTCGTTTCATAAATTCGTTTCATTAGGATTATATATATATACGGTAGATAAATGTTCTAGGTCTTTCAAAAGAGCTTACTCCTACTTCATCAAGCACAAAGAAAACATGCTTCTACTTTGGAAACAGGAGCAAGACTGAAATGAAAGATAAAGAACAAGTGTAAGAAACAGCCAATAGGAAAGCAGGAAGAAACAGTCATTCAAACAAGAGCATAATCTAATCAGAAGAACATAGAATAGAAGAAGAATTATGACGGAGACTGAATAAAAACAAAGTGAAAAATTAAAGGAAAACACACAGAAATATAAAATAGATAATAATAAAAAAAGAAATATAAAATAAATACAGGTAAATAAAAATATAGATTAATAAATAAATTGTAAAAAAATATATCTTTTTATTGATTTTTTTATTTATTTACTTATTCATTTATATTTTAACTGCATTTATTTTATATTTTTCTTTAATTATCTATTTTATATTCCTGTGCACTTTCCTTTAATTTTCAACTTTGTTTTTATTCAATTTGCTTCATAATTCAACTCCTACTTTCTATATTCTTCTGATTGGTTTATGTTCTTGTGTGATTGGCTGTTTCTTCAACTTATTCCTTTCCCTTATCTTTCATTTCAGTCTTGCCCCTGTTTCCAAAGTAGAAGCACGTCTTCTTTGTGCATGATGAAGAAAGACTAGGCTCTTTCAAAAGGCTTAGTGCATTTATATATTTTTATTGGTGTTTTTAAGAAGTTTTTAAGGTTCTTTGGATACCAATTATGATGTGGCATTTAAAAAATTTCATAATCCCATATAAATGCTTTTTTTTTTTTTTAGGTGGAAGAACTAAAATTTTAAAACATTCTTGAAACAGTAGTACATTATTTTATTGAAAATAGGTACTCTTGAGCTGCATGTGGTGAGGGGAAAAACTTATGCTAAGGTACGAATGATAGCATTTGTTAATTAAAGTTAAAAAAAGCTAGTCATCAAATTCGATGACCAGGCATAATTTTGTGGACGTGAAATACGATAATTTAGTTGCATTTCACGACTAACAACTGCTATTTTCTAACCCTGCTCAGGTCAAAGATTGAACTAAAAAAATCAGCCACATTATTAACCACAGATTACTAAAATCTATAGTTGTCATAAATTACATTGTAATTGATTGCATCATTTCTTAGAAGTCTTGTCCATTTCATTGTTTGATTGGAGTGGATACATAGGAAACTTGCCACTTTTAGAGTTTAAATTTCATGCTGTGAATTAAAAGACACAGAATTACTGACCTTTTATAAAGTAAAATTAATAAAATTTAATTCAAATTTCTGGAGATCGAGAAATGCAACATTTCATCTTAAATTTAAAATAAACAGTCAAGTGCGAGTATTACTCACGATCAGAGGGTTCCGTACAATAAATGTATGAATTTATTAATGGTATTATTAAAAAAGTCGTTGCTGAAAGAATAATGACTTTGTAAAAAAACTATACAACTTAGGGTTGGGTATAGCTGTATATACAAAAGAAGTATGAATGGGTATACCATAAAAATTCAAAGAGATATGAAGCCTAAATAATATCGAATATTGCTATTCTGTATAACTCTTTTTTTAATCTTATCCTACTCTGTTTATGATTAACTTAATTCGGTACTGACAATAAACGTAGTGCATATTTAAACTTCATTTGGCACTGCATAAAATTAAATTCAGCATATTATAATCTTTTCTTTTTACAATGTAGCTAAAACAAAAACCTTTTTCAAAGTTTAAATTTGGCATTGTACCAAGCGCACTTTTTAAAGGAGGTCACAAAGTTACAATGCCGCCTTGGTCTGTGCCACATTTTTCCAGATAGGTTTTTAGTTAACTTTTAAAGATACAGGAGGTGTATGGAGAGATCCACTCAATGCAAACTAGTCGCAAATCCCATAGTATTTATGGGATTAATTCTAATTTAGTCTGTTTTTTAACAATTTTATGTTTATTGTTTTTTTACTGCTACTGGGCATTGCATTATACAAATTAGGGATACAAATTAGGCAAATGATTTTGCCGGATATCCGAAGCACCTTTGCCTGCCGGATTCGGATATCCGGCACTAGATATGTTTTTAGTTATATGGTGAATTATTTCTTTATATAACGCCATCTTAGACAAAAAAAAATTACAAACATGTTTCACACATCATTTAAACATTTTAAATGTATTGAAATATAAATTACAAAAACTATATCTCTTTGAATATCAGGGCTTGAAATTCAAGTTTCCCACCCAACATTTAAAAATGCAGGGGAGTAGAACTGTTAGAAAGAAAAAAATATATCTTTAAATCCCTTTATTTTTTTGTGCCACTTAAAGAATTACATTTATACAGACATGACAAAATACCATTGAAATAATTTAAATTAAAAACTCAAGATGATTATCCAAAATGTTTATTTTTATTAAAACAAAGGAACAGAATCAAGTTTTATATATATCATGTCTATTTTTCAACTTTCACCTAATGTTATGGGCAATTAACAATTGGGTTGCTAAATGAATTTCTTAATTTAGATTTTATTCCATTTTGTGTGATTTAGCCTCTTTCACAAGTTACACTTTTGACAAACAGCACAGACCAACTTTTATAACTTTAGAAATTATCGGAAACACATGGTTATACTCTGTTAAAAAATTTTAGAAAACTTTGCAAAATCTGATGTGCATTAATTTTTAACTTACTTGCATGAATAATGCATATCGGTGATTCTATTATCAATATCCTATGGTGATTGTATGTCACTTTTAAACAAACTTGTTTTATTATATCCTTAATGGAATTATAGTTAAAACTGTAATATCCCTGGTATTTTCATTAATTGAGCTATGTTCTATGCATTGGAATTTTAAATCCATATCCAAAGTTTGAAAAGGAAATAGTCAATTGATTTCTTCTATTATTTGCACGATAAAAGGTTGATTTCAAAAAGTCATGTCCTAATGTCTGAGAATTGCAAGAATCAACTAGTTTGTTATTTCTAAACATGTTTTTTTAAGTTCACCAATTTTTTTTCTTCATATGCACCACAAGTGTAATCTCATTTTGTTGAGTGCTGACTATTGCCAATTTACTAGGGCTCAGTCTCCGGTGGCCATTACTGCCCTTTTAGATATTTCCTATTTTGGGCACAGGGAAAAACATCGCAAAATACATAAATCGGTCATAAAAAAAATATCGCCGATTTTGTCAGTCATGGTGAAAATAAATTTAAAAAATTGTCGACCGGTCGCAAGGAGAAAACTGAAGTTCATGGGAAATCGGCAGTGGGAAAATATCACAAAATTCGTGAATCGATCATGGAAAAATATCGTGAAATTTGCCAGTCCGACACGAGCAAATATTGTGAAATTCCTCAGCCGGTCGCAGAGAAAAAACGCGAAATTTTTCAATCGGATGCAGAAATACAATCGTTACTTTCATCAGTATGTCGCAAGAACAAACAGAAAAATTTGCCCATTGGTCACAGAATAAAATTGCTATATTTGTTAATTGATCGAGAAAAAAAAAATATGCAATTCACCGATCGGTCACTAGAAAATATCATGAAATTCGTCAGTCGGTCCTGGAGAAAAAGCACAAAATTTTTCAGCCAGATGCAGAAAAGCAACCATGAATTTTGTCAATCTGTTGTAAGAAGAAACTATGAAATCTGCCAATCGATAGTAGAAAATATCACGAAATTTGTCAGTCGGTCTTGAGACTTGATCGTCATTTTACAAAGAAACATTTTCGGAAAATGATTTTTTGGAAACAAGAGCCGCCCACCCACAAAAGGGCATAATATAATGAATAGGGCACAATAATAATCTTCAGGTCACGAATCTTGCCATCCTGTCTCGAAATTCAAGCCCTGTATCTGCCATTCAAGCCCTGTAATCTATATAATAAAAGCATAAGTCATGTGACTGTTATCAATAGTTCCGGGCTGACCGTTTCACTTTTTATATGCCAAGCGACTATTTTGCTACTTTTATGTTAGCTGCACGCAGATGATTAAATCGCCAAATAGGGTGGCAACATAAACAAGATGGGCAATTGGCAACCATTTTTGGCGATCTATCTCATGGTCCAGATAATACATAAGTACTGATACATTTAAAATACATGTCTTTGACCTCTAATAACAAAAGCCTAAGTCCTGTGACTATCATAAATAAAAACGCTGATCATTTCACTTTTCATGTATGACAAGAGGTCATTTTTAAATGAAAATGTTTTGGCACAGATGTTATATACGTACTGGGGTGCCTAACTGGCGACAAAATAGCTTTATTTTCCCTGACATGGTAACCTGGCTATTGTTGTTTATTTATTAATAAACTGTTTATTTACTTTTCTTTTAAAATTATATAAATTGCTTTCTTCTATAGTTATTAATGATTTTTTTTTTTAAATTTATTACTTCTTTTTTCCTAGAAAATAATTTAAAATATACTGGTATTCGATAACGATGTTATCGCCAAATTGGTCTAAAAAAAGATCGTGCCAAACCCGGTGCGTATATGACATCTGTGCCAATTATTTTCCCAATAAAACTGCATAAAAGGTGCATTTTTAGAAAGAATGTTCAAAAATAATGGTGCGGCTAGAGAACCAACGACTGCTTGGCATGATTTTAAGAAATCGCCAAACTGATGATTTTTTAATTATTTGTTTACATAGGATCTGAATATTTAGATTGATAGAATAGGAGTATTTATTGCATCGCTGCCAAGTCATACGCCAAGCATTCGTTAATTCTGCAATTTAGCCCAAATAATCAATGTTTGAATGATAAAAGAAATTCAAATATGGATATATTTTGAGATAACTTCAGTTGAAATTAGGCTGAAACCTGAATATCTCATTCCATCAAAGTAAACAAACAATAGAGATTCATTCACCTTGAGCTATTAAAAATATTAAATACTACGAAGGTAATCATTCGTAAAGGAAGTTTTACAGAGAACAATTAAAAAGATTAAACAGAATTAAACTGTTTATGATTTTTATAGCTGTCAAACCACGAGGCAAAATGACACTTTGTTCGTGACGTCATTCGTCTATAAACCAACGAAATTAATTTTAAGTTTTGAATTGAGCCCATACATTTTTATTATATTATTGTTATTTAATGGAAAAGGGTCAACGAGAAAATGGAGAAGTATCCCAAAAATATATTAGCAACAGTATGGTTTAATGTAAGTGCAGGTATCATTAAAGATTTTTGATAAAAAGAAATCTATCAAGCAAGTCCCATTAGCTAAGATACGCCAATTGGCAGAGGACACAATTACGGAATGCATTACTTAATTTGTTTTAAAATCTCCGCATTAGTGAATGTATTGCAGCCGATAATCAAACGGAGATATGGCTAAGTGAATTAAGCGATTTTTGTAAAGAAAGATGAAATACATAACAACAAGATACACAATGCTGCCATGATCGTAAAGAATTCTTGGTTTCTCTGTCAGAATCTTCTGATTTGTCAAAGGATTAAGCAAATAAATTAAATTGTAAATAAAAGTAACAGATGTTGCAATACTTAGCATGCATTTCAAGGCGACCAAACTGGTCGCCAAAGGCGGCTAGTGTATATTAATAATATTGCATAAAAAATGTAATTTAAACATTAAAATATTCTGTTTATTTGTACAATGAAATGCTGATAATTGCTACTGGATTTGGATATGGGATTGACTATATTGATAATTGCTGATAATTTCAAAGTAATTTGTACACCAAATTTTAACCAATTAATATGCGTATAATTATAGGGTATTTTCACAAGGAAATACTACATACTTTCTTTTTATAATTTAAACATAAAATATCTACTAATATACGCATGGTTAAAGAGTTATTTTCTCCAAACATAGGTTTAGTTGATGCCCTTTTTCTGTTTTAATTATTTAATATTGTTTTTGCTCTAAGTCACATTTAGTTTTAAGTTAAATTATTTTGATATTTATAAGTAAAAAGAAAATTACTTTTAATTTTAAATATTTATAATGAAGTTACAAAAATAACTAGCTGGATTTGCCAATCCCAAAACTTTCTTCTACTCATACATCTTAATATTACAAAAAAGTAGTTCCAAATGTTAATACTTCAATATTATACCAACTTTGATTTTGATCTAAAATTTCTGTTCCAGTCAATTAATCAGAATAAGAATAAGTTAATCTCGATCATGATATTTACTAAAATCAATAATATTTTCGTTATTCTGTTATACATCAGCTGTTTGTGAATAACCAGCTTAGCAGGATGTGAAGTTCCCTTCGCTTCATGAGCCGCCAATATACAATACAAAAAAAAAAAAAAAAACTGCTAAAAATCCAGAAAACTTTGCAAAAATCTCTGTTACAGTGCCATCTTCTGGCAGAATATTTCCAAATTCAAGGAGAAACTGCTGGCCATAGCCAAAAATATACATACAAAATTGGTTCAGTTCTATACTTAGCTTCATGCATTTTTCAATGGTAAAATAATGAAAATAACACAAAAATCCATATTATAGTGCCCCCTTCCAGCAGAATATTTTTAAATTGAAGGAGGACCTGCTGGCCATAGCCAAAAACATACCCCCCAAAAATTGGTTCAATTCTATGCATAACTTCATACACTTTTCAATGGTATAAGAATGAAAGTGGCACAAAAATCGCTATTACAGCACCCCATTCTGACGGAATATTTCCAATTTAAAGGAGAACCTGCTGGGCATAGCCAAAAACAAATACAAAAAATTTTGTTCAATTATATGGATAACTTCAAACACTTTTCGATGGTACAATAATGAAAAATGGCACAAAAATCGCGATTACAGTTGCCCCCCCCCCCCCCCTCTCCAGTAGAATGTTTCCATATTGAAGGACCGCCTGGCTATAGCCAAAAACATTCACAAAAAATTTGGTTCAATTCTATGCATAACTTCATTCACTTTTTGATGGTACGATGGTGACACACGGACAGACAGACATTTTGTATAAACATGTTTTGGGATATCTGACCCCTAAAACATCTAAATTTGTCGAAAACCGGAAATAAAAAAAAATTCTATTACAATACTTTCTTCTAAAAATAGGCCTGTTTAATTGTTAAACTTAAAAGAAAGAAAGACTAGTCGGATATACCAATCCCAAAACTTTCTTCTATCTCATGCATGTTAATACTTGAAAATTAGCTATCACACTACCAAAATTAAACGGCAATCTATGCCCATCATGAGGATTCTATAGATATGAAATTCCGGGCATTAGTTCTTGAGATATGGCTATCTACGAAATCGTGTAAATACAGCAAAATTCAGCCTAGCAGCCCCACCTATTCGGTGCTTTACACCAAAACCTATATTAAACAAAACTACCAAGCAACCACTTACGTCAAAGTCTAACTGAATCTGAAGTTTGGGGAAAATCCGTGCATTAGTTTTTGAGATAGAGTTATTGCGAAAATTATGAAAATGCCAACATAGCAGCACCACCTATCAGACAATAAACACAAAAACCTAATCAGCAACAACTTGTGTTAACATCTAACTAAATCTGAAGTTAGATGAAAATTCGTGCATTAGTTTTTGAGATAGAGCTATTGCAGGAATCGTGAAAAATGCAGCACAACCTGTTGAGAGATTTACACCAACACGTAATCCGTATCAAGTCATATCAAGGACTAACTAAATCTGAAGTTTGATGAAAATCTGTGCATTAGTTCTTGAGATAGAGCCATTTCGGAAATCATAAAAAATGCAGCATAGCAGCGCCACCTTTTGAGCGATTTTCACCAAAAACTAATCAGCATCAATTTGTATCAGGGTATAACTGAATATGAATTTTTATTAAATTCTGTGCATTAGTTCTTGAGATAGAGCGCCCACAAAATTTGTGTCACACACACACAGACAATGTTTTTCGGGTTCTCTGACCTCTAAAACATGTAAACCCGTCGAAAACCGGAATTCGAAAATTTTCATGAATCCAATACTTTCTTCTTGTAAAGATAGAAGAAAGTAAAAATTAATAAAGTCATACTTCAATAAATAACTTCAAATTTTGTTTTACATTCTGAAAGTAAAGGTACAATTTTCTAAAAGAAGTAAACGTAAATTCTTAAATTTATTATAAAAAGTTCAAATATCAATATTATTATATCAATATTATCAATCAAAATATTAGGAGCTGGCAATTCTTTAAACTTTTGAGAATTACCTTTTACTCAGGAATAGTGAACTTACTTTCATATTTTGCTTTATAAACAAAATTGTTCAGCATTGTTTGGGGTCAAACGATTTCTGTTATCCTTATATATTATCCGGTGATTATGATTCGGATATCCGACGGTATTTCGGATATTGAAAAATCAGCCGGATATCCATTGCATCCCTAATACAAATATATCATTAAAAGTTGTTCTCTAGGGTTTAAAAGCCGATGGTATATAGAGTATGCCGCCTCTGTCATTATGCATGACTAAATCTCCCATGTCTTTCAGTGTTAATATCACAGCTAATTACAGATGATTTTTTACGAAAATCGTTATCCACAATACTTTTATACTTCTGCTACGATAGGTACCTCTAGCTAACACATTTGCTGAATGCCTGCAAATTGAAACTTGTGTGTAACAGAAAAATGCGCTTTTCTCAAAAATTATGTGGCCTAGATTAATCACTATAGTTTTCCTGCAAATTTAAATTAACGTCTACTATCTCTAATTTTTTTCATAACTTTAGTTTCAGTAGATTCAGAAATAGATGGGGGAGAACATATTTTCGCACTACATTTTTGATGATATCTCTGAAAATATAATACCTAAAATTAAAAGAAATGTATTTTTGAGTTCAGCATTACGAAAAAGATTTTTTTTTCCCCCAAGTAACTTAATTAACCCCTCTACATTTTCCCTAAATATAATTGTGAATGCTTAATAATCTGTAAATATGTGTATCTTTATTATCCCTAAATTTGAACTTTTCACATTCCATAGTTTATGAGTAAAATGGCTGTGACAGACAGACAAGAGTGATCTTATAATGGTTCCATTCTTACTTTTTAAAGTATAGAACCCTAAAAAGAATATTAGAGTTATATAAAAACACGAGAAAAACATATTCAAAAGGAGTATAAATAAAAAGTATGAGGCTTTTAAGAAATTTTTAAATTGTTTTAGGGAAATCAGCAATATCAATAAATAACACATCTTAAAAAATATATATATGTATCAAATCTTAAATAGTCTTTTCTGTTAACGGTACAAAACTTTAAATAAACAGATATAACAATTATTCTTCTACACAACTCTAAGCAATATTGTAATTTGATGAAAGTTTACTCAAATTATATGCAACAACACATACCATGAAGATGAACAAAATTCATAATCTCTTCGATAATACATGGATTTTTTTGAATAATATTGCAAAGCTTCATCATCTTCAAATTGCCTTTTTCTTGATCCTGAAGAAGTTGTTCTTTCTTCAAAACTAGTAGCATCATTCAATCTAAAATGTTCAGATTATAAAATCAATTATTTATTGTAGTTCTCATTTTCTTCTACTACGATACAGATGTAAAAGAAAATTATTTATGAATGGAAAAAGTCTGAAAATCAAAACATTGGAGACGCAATATCAATATCAATTACAATGAAATATAGAATATTAAAAAACGACAAAATATTTTAATGAACAAATTTTAACTGAACAGAAAAATAATAGAAAAACAGTATTATTATACAGTGTGCCCACGTATAACCTGACCGACCTTTATTTTCGCAACTGTTGGTCCTAGATGCATACGTCCAATTACAAAAATGGTTTAAATAAGATAAAGAATTAATTTTAAAGCGATTTGGGTCAAGAAAAATATTTATTAAAAAATTATGAAATTTAAATTTTTATACGGTCCCCTGGTCCTATAAGTGATATTTAGTAAAAATTTACTGTGACACTAACAAGTAAGACAGAAAAAGTCCCATTCATCTAACATTAAAATTGACCGAGTTATGGAACTTTGAAATGCATGACTTATATCACTTTTTTGCATATCAAAACAGAGGATTTTGACTAGTGATGGGCGATAACGAGATGTTTTTCTCGATTTTCTCGATTGTATGGACATCTCGATATTTTTCGATTGTGTAAATTTTTTCTCAATGACTACAGTTTGCAAATTTCTTTTATAAATCATATATTATGCATTATATATGTCATACATTTATCAAGAATCGTCTGCGGGTGAACTGGAATGAGTCGATGTTAATAAAGACTAGGTGACTTCGACCGCTAGCGGGCCCCTCCTTTAATCGGGGCCCCTAATTTATACGTAATCTTGTAATATGAAATCACGAACAGGTTACCCGCTATATACGACACTGATATATGATAGCAGGCGGGTGTGGTGTGCACGCAGTACAAAATCTTGTAAAAAATATAATATCGAAACGAATGAACGTCGGACCAGATCTCTTGGAGGAGGGGTCAAAGCGAGCGGAGGGGCACAGCAGCTGCATAATATGATTAAGTTGTCACAGGTCTTTAGGCCTTTCCAACCATATGTCACATGAGAAGTCTGCATCTGAATTTATAAAAATGACCTCCCCGTGGGGGCAAAGGGGGGGGGGGGGGCGGGAGGTGGATAACATGAGTAAGTGGTCATAAATCTTTCCAACAATATGTCACATGAGGGGTCTCGGCTAAATTTAGAAAAACACCCCCTTGGGGGAAAAGTGGGGGGTGGTCACCGGAGGTGCATTACATCAATAAGTAGTCACAGACCTTTCCAATGATATCTCACATGTGGGGTCTTGGCTAAATTTGGAAAAGTGTCCCCCGGGGGGGGTGCAAATGGGGGGATGGACACCAGAGGAGCATAACATCAATAAGTAGTCACAGACCTTTCCATCGATATCTCACATGAGGGGTCTTGGCTAAATTTGAAAAAGTGTCCCCCGGGAGGGGCAAATTGGGGGAGACTGCCACCGGAGGTGCATAACATCAATAAACAGTCACAGACCTTTCCAACGACATCTCACATGAGGGGTCTTGCCTAAATTTGGAAAAGTACCCCCGGGGGGGGGGGGGGGGGGCAAAGTGGTGGTGGGGACACCGTAGGTACATAACATCAATAAGTAGTCACAGACCTTTTCAACGATATCTCACAAGAGGGGTATTGACTAAATTTGGAAAAGTGTCCTTCGGGGGGGGGGGGGGGTGCACCGGAAGTGCATAGCATCAATAAGTAGTCACAAACCTTTCCAACGATATGTCACATGAGGGGTCTTGGCTAAATTTGGAAAAGTGTCCTGAAATTTCATATATTATAAATAATATTTAGCGGAGGGCTCCATAAAAAATCCGATCTAAAATGATAAAAGCGGAAAAAACTACCCTCGCAGTGGGAGCCAAATTGGGGAGGGGAGGAAGAAAGTCTCATAATATGAAAGAGTCATCCGAGAGCTTACCGATGACATATCACATGACTGGTCCAAAAAAAGTTTGAAAATTGCTCCCCCTCTCTCCCCGGAATTCACACAGCCGCCACTTTAAAATTTTTATGTTCAATAAATAATATTTACCGGAAGACTGCATAAAAAACACACATCTAAAGTGATATTTAAATTTATTATAGAAATCGGCTACGGTTTTAAAAATTTGTTCGCCCCTTCCCCACCCCCCTTTGGGTGAAGAAAGGTTCGGTAAAATTTTTAAAATTGCACCCCGCATGAGTCCACTCTCACGTCCTCCTCCCTCGAAATCACCCGATCCACCTTCCTCTTTGAAAATTTTATATTTAATAAATAATTTTTATCGGAGGGTTCTAGGTATGTGACATCTTGTTAGGGCTAAAATAAGAGAAACTTTGAAAATTAGGGCTTCATTTCACAGCTCATTGTCATGCCTTTTTCTCTATCTCGTCCCTTGGTATTCTCGATAAATTTTCTTACTTTTCTTCTCTGCCGAGGACGAGAGAAATCCTCGAAAAGCTTCTCATAGCGAAATGTTAAAAAGCGCGAGAGAACTCCTCGAAAGGCTTTTCATTGGGAGATTTCGAAAAGGACGAGAGAAACCAGCGAGAGGCTTCCCATCGGGAAAGGTTGAAAAGGGCGAGAGAAACCTCGAGAGACTTCCCATCCCGAAAGGTTTAAAACCGCGAGAGAACCAACCATCGAGCAGCTTACCATCTGGAAGCTTCAAAATGCTGGAAAAATCATCGAGATGAGATTTGCCGAAATGCGAGATGGAAATGAAGCTTTCGGAGTCAAACTTACCGCATTTCTGGTTTAAGTCATAATTTCTCAAAGGAGTCCATCTGCTTATCCAATCTCTTTTTAGCTCACAGGCTATCTAAGCCTGAGAGCTAATGTACCCGTCGGTTCTGTGTGTATGCATATACGTACGTACGTATGTATGTACGTAACGCGATAACTCTTGATTAAAATGTACGATTTGCTTCAATTTTTATATGTTCATTCTGATAAGGCGTTCCGCTAATTAGTTTTGACGGTTCATTGGTTAAGGATAAAGGGAGAGAAGGGGGGCCTGGTCCCCCCCCCCTCCTTAATTTAGATAAATAGGTTTTTCATGCAGAATTATTCGATTTGCTCCAAATTTCGTATACCGGTTTATTATGTTAAGGAGCTTCCCTGATTAAACTTGGAGGTTCATTAGTTAAGTATGAAGGGAGGAAAGGGGCGGGGGGTAGACCCCCCTCCTTAATTTAGATAAATGGGTTTTTCATGCAGAATTATTCGATTTGCTCCAAATTTGGTATACCGGTTCATTATGTTAAGAAGTTGCCTTGATTAAATTTGGGGGTTTACGGGTTAAGTATGAAGGGGGAGAAGGGGGCTGCCCCCCTCCCCCTTAATTTAGATAAATGGGCTTTTCATGCAGAATTATTCGATTTGCTCCAAATTTGGTATACCGGTTTATTATGCTAAGGAGCTTCCCTGATTAAACTTGGAAGTTCATTGGTTAAGGATAAAGGGGGAGAAGGGGGCTGGTCCGTCCCCCCTTAATTTAGATAAATGGGTTTTTCATGCAGAATTATTCGATTTGTTCCAGATTTGGTATACCGGTTTATTATGTTAAGGAGCTTCCCTGATTAAACTTGGAAGTTAATTAGTTAAGTATAAAGGGGGGGGGGGGGTAGACCCCCTCCTTAATTTAGATAAATGGGTTTTTCATGCAGAATTATTCGATTTGCTCCAAATTTGGTATACCGATTTATTATGTTAAGAAGTTGCCTTGATTAGATTTGGAGGTTTACGGGTTAAGTATAAAAGGGGAGAAGGGGGGGCTGGTCCCCCCCTTAATTTAGATAAATGGTCTTTTCATGCAGAATTATTCGATTTGCTGCAAATTTGGTATACCAGTTTATTATGTTAAGGAGCTTCCGTGATTAAACTTGGAAGTTCATTGGTTAAGGATAAAGGGGGAGAAGGGGGGCTGGTCCCCCACTTAATTTAGATAAATGGGTTTTTCATGCAGAATTATTCGATTTGTTCCAAATTTGGGATACCGGTTTATTATGTTAAGAAGCTGCCTTGATTAGATTTGGATGTTTATGGGTTAAGTATAAAGGGGAGGGGCTAGTCTCCCTCTTAATTTAGATAAAAGGTTTTTTCATGGAGAATTATTGGATTTGCTTCAAATTTAATATACTGATTTATTCCGATATGGCGCTTCCTTCATTAGATTTGGAGGTTCATTGGTTAAGTATACAAGGGCGAAAAGGGGGCAAGTCCCTTCCCTTAATTTAGATAAATGGATTTTCATGGAGAATTATTCAATTTACTTTAATTTTTTTTTTCTCTATGTTCGTTCTGATAAGGAGCTTTCCTGATTCGATTTGGAGGTTTATTAGTTAAGTATAAAAGAGTTAAAGTGGTTAGACCACCCTTAATTTAGCGATATGTTTCTTTTTTTTTATGCAGAATTATCTGATTTGCTTCAAATTTGATATACTAATTTATTATAGTTAAGGAGTTTCCCTGATTAGATTTGGAGGTTCATTGGTTAAGTATAAAAGGGGCAAACGGGGGATATTTCCCTTCATTTATTTTTTGAGGGACATTATTCTTTGAAATAATAGTATAGTACAGTTAGTGTTAATAACCTGTGAGCTCAATGCCATCAGTTTAACTGGCACTTATCTTTTTATTGCTATTAACCGATGTGGGTTATGAAGCATAGAGGTTTATGTATTCAGTTTTGTATAGTCCTAGTTTCAAACTTTACTGTTAAATTTAGTGTCATTTTGCCCCGAATTTTCAATGTTTCTCTTATTTTAGCTCTGCCAAGCTGCCCCATACCTGGAGACTCAGATAAATACTATTTATTAAATATAAAAAGTTCAAAGAGGAAGGTGAGTGAATTCTGGGGGGCGCGAGAGTGCACAAATGGGAGGGGGGCGGGTAATTTTCAAACTTTTACCAAACCTCTCCTTGACATATCATCGGAAAGTCCTTTCACCACTCTTTCATATTATGAACCTTTCTCCTCCCAGAGTTGACCTTTCTTCTTCCCTCCCTATTTTGGCGCCCCGAGAGAGGCACTTTTCGAACTTTTTTGAAATCGTAGCGTTTTTAAACATTTTAGATCGGATTTTTTACGGAGCCCTCCGATAAATAATTTTTAATATATGAAAATTTCAAAGAGAAGGATGAGCAGGGTATATTTCGGGGGCACGATAATTGGAATCCTGGGCGTTGGGACTCTTTTCTATCTTTTGCTGACACCCCTCATGTGATATATCATTGGAAAGCTCTGTGACTACTGTTTCATTTTATATATCGCTCGCGCCCCTCCCCTTACTTTGCCCCCGCGCAGGGGCACTTTTCTAAATTTAGCCGACACCCCTCATGTGCCATATCGTTGGAAAGTCCTGTGACCACTTATTCATATTATGCACTTTCCTTGCCCCTCCCCCCTACTTTGCTCCCCGCGGGGGTTCGTTTAATGTATTCCAGTCGAAGACTTTCTAAAAATGGGGACATTAAAGATCCAATCTCTAATGACGTAGAAAAATCAATAAAAAATTTTGATCCCTTTTATCATCCTTTAGTTCTTATTTTTGCCACTAGGGGGTGCTTTTGATTCTTATTTCTTTGGCCATTTTGGTGCTAATTGCCGAAAAATTCTAATTTTTGATACTTAAACTCCCCTTACCGCTTCATAGCTACTTGCGTTTATTCAACTTTTTTCAACCAGGGGGCGCCCTCATATGAATTTTCCGGTCTTGTGGCTCCTTTATAGCTTCCCTTTGGTTTGTTGTTTTTTTATTACATCTGTTTTCAGTTACCCTATATTTAATAAAATCTGCCTTATATATATGTAAAAACAATGATTTCAATAATCGATTCTAGAACATCTCCTTTGTAGATTCTCGAAAGTAATCGATGACTGTATCGATTGTGTATTTTACGATAACGATTTTTTTCGATTGGTAAATTTTCGAGAATCGCCCATCACTACTATGAAGTTGTCGGCCAGAATAATAGCTAAGTTTTCCAATAACTGTTTTTAGCTTTTCTCGTTATAATCGATTGTAAAAGATCTCGATTGTAGATTCTAGGAATTAATCGATGGCTGTATCGATTGTGATTTTTTACAATGACAATTTTTCTTGATTGTCGAATTCTCGAGAATCGCCCATCACTAATTTTGACCATGCATTCAGGGGTCATATATAAAGTAATTAAACTTATTTCAAGGTATCTGCGGTTTGAAAGAAATCGTACAACTGTTATGATTGAGTTAACTTTATTAGATAAATTTCAGATTAGTTAAAATAACTGTATTTTAACATATGTTGTATCTTGTAAGGATTTGAGGCTATGACTTCTTTTAACAAAAATTATGTTATTTTCATAAGGTTTTATTTAACTTGTAATGATCATCTTTCCAGTTTAAAATTTGTATTCTAACTTTAACTGACTTTCAAATGTCAGATCGAAGTTAAAATTTTACATACTGACTTAAATCCAATTATAATGTAATATTATTATGGTTTTCGGCATTTATCATTTTATACATACTTATATTAGAGGGTAACATAAAAAAATTCGGATAGATTACTGTCAACAAGTTTAAGAAATGGTTTCAGATTAGATAACATAAACCTGCAGTGGTTGCATTTTTAAACTTTTATAATTACGTTTTATGTATTTTTTAAAGCTAAATAAAAAATTACCTTCACTTTTAACCATCATGTCAGGATTTTTCGCAAATTGTAAATTTAAAGGTTAAAAAATAGCGAAAAATCTGATATTAAAAAGTAGATGTAAGACTTTTTTATTAAGTTTAATTTTATTTAATTCAATAATTTATTCAATTTTGTGACTTATACTGGTTTTCTTACAGTTAAGCAGCTCAGAGGACCGATGAGGTTGGCAGGGGAGGGAGGATCAATTTTAACTTTGATGAAATTTGCGATTTGAGAAAAATCATGATGTGATGGTTTAAAATGAAGGTCATTTTTGGATTCAGTGCTGAAAAATACATGTGAATCAATTTTCAAAAGCTAAAAAACGTGGCGCAACCCAAAATTTGAAAGACTGTGTAATCTAACAGCATTTTAAAATATGTATCATTTTTGTAAAGAATTGAGGCTGTTGTTTTTCATCCTTTTATTTAACAAAAATTCTGTTATTTTTATCCTCTTATATGTTCAGTACAAATTGTATATTTTTCAGTATTATGTCAGAATGATTAAAGATTTCAAATTTATATTGCAATGCTAATTTTACTCTCAACCATTTCTTTAATATATCTGACGAAATTATATTTCTACTAAATTTGTGAATGACCCCTAATTTGCAGCAAAAAATATGTTCCAACTTTAAACAGCTATTACGTGGTCAATTTTAATCGTAGAATAACGGGACTTTTTTTGGCCTTACTTGTCAGTGTAACAGGAAAATTTTACTAAATATAACTTATAGGACCGGGGGCCGTATAAAAATTTAAATTCTGTAATTCTTTGCTAAATTGTTTTTTCACTTCAAACTTTTTTATCTTAACTCAGCACCTAATTTTGACCACTTTTGTAATTGAAAGTATGCATCTAGGGCCAACGGTTGCGAAAATAAAGGCCGGTCAGGTTATACGTGGACACACTGTATATAGATAGACACAGTAGAAAATCTTTATAATGCAAACATAAAAACGTGATGTTGTGCATTATATAGAACACATTTCACACATCACTAAACATACCTTGTAAAAATATGTCTGAAATGTATCAAAATATAGAAGAGTATCTTTATATTGCATTCCTTGTTACCAGGAGTTGTGCAGATTATATAATTTTGTATAATACAGATCACCCAACATATTACTCAAATTTATAAACATTATTCAAATATATCTGGAACAAATCATTTATTATACTACTCATTTTTAAAAACTTGTGTTGTAATAATAGCAATTATTTTATTAAAAAGCTCTGAATTAAGGAGGTAAAATTGAACTAGTGTATCAAATTTAGTCCTCTACAGAATACCAATTTTTTACAATGTGAGAATCCAGAGGTGCCTATTAACTGCAAAATTCATTGTTTACATCTGAGAAGTTGTGCCTTATAAGGAGAATTGCATTATAAAGATCTTCTACAGTATATATGTATTGTAATACTGGCAATTATTTTACGAAAAAGCTCTGAATTTAAGGCTGAACCAGTGTATCAAATTTAGTCCTCCACAGAATAACAATTTTTTACAATGTGGGAAATCCAGAGGTGCTTATTAACTGCAAAATTCATTGCTTACATACATCTGAGAAGTTGTGCATTATAAGGAGAATTGCATTATAGAGATCTTCAACTGTATATATTATTATGTATATAATATGCATAGTGCAACTTTAATGGGATAAAATACAGAAATTTTGGGAATAATTCTGTAGAAATACTGATTCACAATTTTCCATTTTATATTCACTTGTATATTTCACTTCCTATTAAAATATCATTAAATGGTACTTCTTAGTTATCCCGTCGACCAAATTACTATCGCCAAATTCTAAGATCAATTGCCAATAACGATTGCCATTAATTAATTAATTGTAAGATTAAATGCCAATAATGGACTATAAAACCATTAATTCAACATTTTATTTGTATTTTTATTAATGTTTTACTAATTTATTTGTTCTTTCGTTATTTAAAATAAAAAATTATGTCAATGTGTATAATTTGGCGAGTGGCTTGGCGATTTATATAATTTGGCAAAATTGGCCGACGGGATAACTAAGAAGTACCCATTAAATTAAAGTGTCTGCAATGTACTTTTTTTTAATTAGAAACTTTGTTTAAAAAATATTTATTAACACCAGAAATCATTACTATATATTTATACTAGCTAACTTGCCTGCCATTGCCCGGGTACGTAAAAAAAAAAAAAAAAAAACAGCAGGAATTGTGAAAAATCTCTGAAAATCACAATAATATATCGCGAAAAATGTTTAACTCGCTGCACAAATTTCGAATAAATTTTATCGAAAAGAGAAAAAATATACCATATTGTGTTAGAAGATTGAAATTGGATTCCCTTTACTAATGTGGAAAATCGCTAAAACACACTAATAATTAAAAATCACATAAAAAATCCACGAAAATTGCTGTACGAAATCTGAATAAACTTTATTGAAAAAAGGGTATAATTTATTTTAGGTAAAAAAATTGGGTACTTTTCGGTTAGCCGAGTGCCAATTTTATATATATATATATATATATATTATTTGGTTTTAATACCCAAGTTCCATAAATGCCCTGTGAAATTTAGAACCGTTACATGTGGTTATAATTCATATATTGAATGTACGAATAAAAAATTATTAAAGGTATTGAAGAGAATATTTTTGAAGATTAAAAGTGAGAATTCAACTTTTATAATAAGTAATAGTTATGAACTGTTGGAAAAAGTAAAAAGGTATAAAAATAAGATTACAGGATTGTATGCATATGATTTTACAGATTTGTTTAACAACATAGAGATTGAAGATTTGAGGGAGAAGATATTGGAGGTGTATAATAGGTATGGTGATTCATACATGGATTTAAGTGAATTTCAAAGTTTGTTTCAATTGGTGGTTCAAGAGAATTTTTTATATGAGGGCAATAAGGTATATAAGCAGATTAAGGGTATCCCCATGGGGGGGAATTGCAGTTCAATTTTGGCCGACATGTATCTAGATATATATGAAAATATAAGTGAATTACATAAAGACATAATGAGTTTCAGATATATCGACGACGTTTTGATTGTCGAGCTGAATGGAATAAAGATTAACCATGAATTTAAATATTATCCTAAAAATTTAGAATTGAAACTTTCCGGTAGTCATAATAGTTGCAATACAAATTACTTAGATGTAAATCTAAAATTAGAAAACAGAAATTTAATTACATCGGTGTATGATAAAAGAGACGATTTTAACTTTAAAACAATTGCAATATTGAATTTCAATTCAAATGTCCATATATCGGTATTCAGAAACATTTATATTAACGGTTTAAACAGATTAAACCGATTGACATCGGATAGTGTCATTTTGAATGAGGATATGCTGAAATGGTACGTCACTGCTGTGAAACAGGGTTATCCTGTGAGTCTGGTCAAAAATATGACGTATAATTATGTTAGAACTTGCAAGAACAGAAGTGAATTGATGCCTTTACTCGAAGCGTGTGGTTTACGAAATGTAGTGGAAACAGATCGCTTTTGATATGGATTGATTTCGGTCGGTCGGTTTCATTTAGCTTTAATCTTGTTTCATTTGTTTTTTCAATATGGTCTCGACAGGTAAATCTGGGGAATGTTGCATGCTTAAAAACAGTTTTAACCCTGCATTAGCGTGTCATAAGCCACGCAGACCTGTCTCCATGTTTAATTAGTTATTTGCCTTGTTTCTTATGGTTGTTTTGTTTAAGTTAAAGTTGGTTATGTTGTGTTTCTTTAAGTTTGTTTATTAAGTTAAATTATAGTTCTTATTTGGTTTGGTTAAGTTAATTTTGTGCTTCAATTAAAGTTTACAGTTTGTGGTAATGCTTGAAATAACTATTGGAATTTTTTAACTATATATATATATATATATATATATATATACATGGTTTTATATATATATACATGTATGCATATATACATATATATTTACATATATATGGGTATGTATATATACAATACGTGTATATGTATATATAACACTGGCGCCTGGCTACCCGAAAAGTACCAAAAATTGAATGTCAAAAAATTGCAGCAAATCATAAAAGAATGTAAAAATCGTAAAAAAACCCAAAATAACAAAAATCAAAATTTACTGTAATTGGATAAAAGTTTCAAATCTAATTCCTTTGATGAATGTCAAGCTGTGAAACGTGGAAAAACGTTTAAAAAAATCGTGATAAAAAGGGATTAAAAAGCAAGAATTGCACAGGAGAAAATTTATTATATTAGGCTAAAAGTTTGAAACCGAATTCCTTTTCCGCACAAAAAAAATCTATATATATATATTACGCTAACGTACGTGGCACAGAAATCGCGATTATTTGTTATTGTCTAATGGCAACGCCCGAGAAACGCATCTCATTGGTTACTGTGAAAAGTACTTTGGCACGATTTAGGGCGATCGGGTTTATTTACATTTCGCCGTAGAGGAAAGAGCTCCATGATGTTTCCCTCTTTCGCTACAATTATAGAGCTTCAAAATATCATTTGAAATGCCCGTAAAAGATCTCGGTGAATACTTGAAAGTGAAGAAGAAGCCGAATTAAGAACAGAAAATTGAAATAGATTGAATCGGGAATAAAGTTAAACACAGAGCATAAGCGATCGCTAAAATAGGCTTAATAAACGAAGAGTGCACGTGTTGCTTCTGAAATCCAAATTATTGATTTAAACGTTCCGGGGGACACAACTGTGGAACTTTGAGTAAAACGTGCAATTTCTGCAAAGCACTATATTAGAAATGCGAATTAATCAGCAGCAAGAAATTTAAAAATGTTGTCATGACGTCAAGTAATTTTGTTTATTTCCTTCTGTACGGATCTTCGATTCGAATTTCAGGTTCATTTAAGAATATTATTATGGGCCCACCAGAAGTAAGATACAATAAAACCTGCTTAGACGGAAACGACCAGTGATAAATTCCGTTTTATGCAGGTTATTTAAATTGAACAAAGCATAATAACCTTTTTGGGGAGAGAGGGAAGCTGTAACTTTTTTTTTTTTTTTTTTTTTTTTTTTTTTTTGTTTATTGCAGGATTCTATTAGAAACAGGTTTTGCTCTATTAGAAAATAAATTTGCTGGATGGTACTTTTTAAAACATTCTATATATTAATATTTGCTTACAATTTTATTATTTATTTTCCAATTATTACAGTTTATGTTGTATTTGTAATTGCTTTTTCATCTACAGATTTTAAATAAAAAATTAAATTATTGAAAATATAATTAAATTTTAATTGAATTCATCAGTTAATTTGGAATAAAAAGAGCATGAGACATATAGAAATGGAAAAACTTAACCTGTGAATTTACACAACTTTGGAACTGAACAAGAGTCGGGCCCTGGTAATTTGCGGTCTCCACTCCCACTCCCCTTTGTATGCACCTGCGATAAAAATTTCAGATTCATTTAAGAATATTATTAAGGCCCGGGCAACGCCGGGCGGGTCAGCTAGTTTCAATTATTTCACTTACTACTTTCTATATTCAGAGTCACAGACTTATTATATCACAATATCTACACATCCAGATCCACATGTTTCGAATATCACAAATAAAAGTCTACAATTAAAATTACGTGTAATATTTGATATATTTTAAAATGGTTGATATGGGTCAAAAAATTTTTCAGAGAAAACACCAGTCTTTTCTTATAGAAAAACTCACTTTATGTAATCGCGTGATTACATAAAGAAGAATTTTTCTATAAGAAAAGACTGGTATTTCCCTAAAAAAAACTCTCTGACCAGTATCAACCCTTTTTTTTTATGCATTCACGAGACAATAGTTACGATAAAGGTTTGAACTTTGAATTCCACTGAATATTCACTCGTATATTTCGCTTTTTTTATTAAACTATCATAAAATTAAAGTTTCTGCAATGTATACTTTTTTTGAATCAGAAACTTTGTTTTAAAAATATTAACACCAGAAATCATTACTATATATGTTTATATCAACAGCACACAAAAAAAAGTACAATTATTTCACTTACTACCTTCTATAATGACAGACTTATTATATCACAATATCTACACATCCAGATCCACATGTGTTCAGTGAAAAAATGTGTTGCTTCATACAGCTGTCTGAAATAATTCCATGTATAATGTGCAACTCACTTTATAGGATTTAAATTTTTGGAAAAAAAATGTGTATTATAGATGAGTAAATGTTAAATTTGTTTTGTACATGACTGATGAAGAATAGTGTATATATTTTGCAAATGAATCATTATTTTATAAAATGAAACAAATGAGAATATGTTATAGTGTTATGCTCAGAAAATGTCATTATGTAGCTCAGCACTTAAAGAGAGAAAATTAATGTAAATTTACGATCTTTGCATTAGAAATGTTATTCTAACAAACTGTTTATCTAACTCAACCCAAAATTAGCTTTCTTTCTCTCCATACTGTAACTTTCATAAAAAGAAGCCAGTTAAAATGAAATCTTAAAACATTCTGCAGTAATTCCTTTTAGAAAATTGGTATACACACTGACCTTCGAAATTAAAGTTTACTTTTTTTTGCTACTTGTCATTAAAAAAATGATAATAAATGAATGGTACATAGTGGATGATCCAAAAGAAACAGAAAAAGTAAACATTCCGTAAATTGCAAAATATGGACAATAAGCATGATACAAAATATACAAAAAGGTATGGAACTTTTTTAGTATAAAGAAATTTGGCTGAATCCTAGAACTAGCAAGATACTTGGCGAGGCAATAAATCTTTTCTTTCTGGTAATCTCATTTTTTTCATATTTTTGATTACACCTACTTGAAAAAGAAAATACAGTTTTATTGAAGCCATTGATGAAGAAATCTAAAATTTGAGGTTTTAACTCAACTCCTTATTTATGTTTTGTACTATGGAAAATTTAGAAGGTAGGTTTTTTTTTCTTCTTCAGATTTAAAGGATAATAAAGTATTATGTATTGGTTTTTAATTGTAAAATTTGAAAATTAAGGGAAGATGAGATAAAGTTTAAGATTGTTATAATATTTGTTCAATTTTTTTGCTGTTTTTAGTTGTAAAATTTGAAAATTAAAGTGCCGGTGAAATAAAGTTTGAAATTGTTAGTATTTGTTCGCCTTTTTTTTTGCTGGAAAGTTAAGTTACAGTATACTAACAACTAGAAAGTTGTGAAATTACGGTGATTAAACATTTCTTAATGTTGGATTTCAACAAAGTAGATGTCTGTTAAGAATTTTATGTGTATTTTGTCATAATGTTCTACATTTTACATTAGCCTTTTATTGTATGTCTCTCATGCATATGTTTAGTGACCACGGCATTAGCGAGCTTTGCGCATTTTCGAGAATTGCTGCACAACTAGGCTGTTGTATCCAGTGATTTTTTTTTTTTTTTTGTTCTCATGAACACAGAGTGTTCCTACATACATTGTTGAACACTGCATTAACGAGTTCTGTACATTTTTTAGATTGCTGCACAACTAGGTTACTGTATCCAGTGTTTTTTTTTTTTTTTTTTTGGTTTTCAGGAAAGAGAAGCATTTATATATGCATTTGGGTCCAGTTTTAAGGAATATCATGCATTTTTCAGATTGCTATAGAAATTTGAACGAGCCATTATGTAAAAGTTGTTGACAAATTAGAATTAGAATTTTTTTATGTTTACTCTGATTTAGGTAGGCAAGTTAAAAGATTGAAATGATGCAATGATTTTTTCTGAAAGTTAATGAGAAAGCAGAATTTCAATCATTAAATGATTACTTTGATTTAGGAAGGTTGTTTAAAGGCTCCACATTTTTCAATAAATTTATGCTGTACAAATTGTTTTTTGCTTTATTTTAACTGTCACATAAAAATGAGCTTTTCAGTGCTTTTCTAATACATCATTTATAAATATCGTATTTACAATGATTCCAAGATGATGACGTAGTAGAATAAAGTAGCCTGGCGGCAGTCAAGAAAGTGGACCAATCATAGGAGTTTTCAGGCTATGGTACTTTAAAGTGGAGTGCGTGGGGTTATGGCGCGTGCCAGAAAAACTGCCAAATCGGGCATCTCACTTGTTCTAGGATTCTGCTGAAAATTTCACGGCCAGATTAAATATAAAATAGTGCTTAAGTTGAATGAGTAGTTCCTACACCTACAGTGGCATATTTTTTAAACATCAAAAAGCGCCTATATGTTACAGAAATATCCTAAACTTATATAAATAAACAGGGGTGGGGAAATACATCATTTTACTTGCCATTGGCGAGTCAATTTTCTGACAGGGTGAGTGAATTTTTGGGTAGTCTTCGAAAATTGCAAACTATAGAGTTAGTGGTAAGACTTTTTTACCATATTAGCTATATTTTGCAACTTTCCAAATTACTATGATGTAAACATGGTACTAAGTTCTATTCTATATTAAACTTTCATCTCTTGTATATATTTTTAAATTTTATAATATAAAAAAAAACCATGAAAATTAATAGTAATCAACTATTTTTTTTTTTCCCAGTTACGTAAATTTTGTCATAGCAATTTTCAACTGTATGTTACATTTTGCTGGCTGGTAAGATTTTTTAGAAATTCCCCATCCATGTGAATAAATAAGAATTTTAATTAAACCATACCGTGATCTTGAAAACTTCTCAGGATAACATTCTGGAGAAGAAGAATGACCCCTTCTAACATTATAATCACTATCCATGGCAGTAACTCTAATTCTTGAATTTCGTGACCAAAAATTTGAGTCCATAATAAATCTTGATTAACCTACAAGAAATATTCACGAAATTTAAGTGTTAAGCAAGAGAATTTTTTAATAATTTTTGTTTACAACAATACACTTTTACAGAAGTAATGATGAAGCAAAAATTTTGGCAAGGGGCTGTGCATATATGTTATCATTATTATAATATAATGTTATCATTTTAGGGAGGAGGGGGGGGGGGGGGTCTGCCACATGATATCGTAAGATATCGGTAGGGGAGGAGAGGGATTTGTCTTTTGATATCGTTATCATTTTTGATACAACCAAATTTTTCTTTTTTTATTATTTTTAACTTGGTCTTCACATCATAATAGTTTGTTATCTTTTTTTAGTCTTATCTATTTTTATGAAAATACAAAGTTATTTTTAAAATCTTTAAATGATTATAAAATTATTTAATTCCAAAATATGGAATACCCCAAGGTTTAGTATTCCTATTCTTCTATTATATGTATATGCATATATAATCTGCTGTTTGAGATACCATATGCGAAGTATATTTGAAATGATACTTGTGTTTGCTAGTAAAATAAAAGCGAAATAATGTTGTCCACCTGTTTTATTGATAAGAAATTCTGTTAACCAACCCCCCCTCGTGATGGGGCAAGTGCTAGAAGATATTAAAACTGTTAGATGCATTATGTAACATAAAGCATATAAATTATTTCATGTACAAAGTGATATTTTATTGACTTATCTTCATTTTGAATCAATAAAGTATGCGAAAAATAAATGTAACCATATTTGAATATCATTCCAACAAAAGAAAAGAATTAAAAAAAAATTAGACATTCATAACAATATCATTACGGGAAGGGTGTGTGTGTGTATGTGTGTGTGTGTTGGATCGAGGGATGACAATGTATGATATCGTAAGGGGGAGAGGGGGTCCGAAATTACCAAAAAGTTGATAATGTTATATATACAGACCCTAAATATAGGTTAGTAAAATTTGGGAAGGAGAAGTGATGAACCACATAAAATCCTCCCCTAGTTATAGCTTGGAAAATTCTGTTATCAGGAGAAAAGAGGTATTTTGGTCAACCTGATCATCTAGTTAATTCAACTTTATAACCAACAAGACATATTCAAGATGGAAAGTCATTTTATATAAATTTGCAACCTTCCAACTGTAAAAAAATGCCAAGAATTCAATGAGTCACTGAAAAAGATAACACTTCAATGGTGTATTATTTTGTGATTTTTTTTCCAGATTACAGTGATAGATAAATAATGGAAATATTTTTTTTCTCCGGATTTTCTAAAAATTTCCTTGCTAATACCAGGTCGACAAAATTCCCAGACATTCCCATAATTTTTAAGTATGTGACCAGGACCACCCTGAACTTATTTTTAAACTGTAGCGATATTGAGTGAAATAATGTATTCTCTTTAATTTTTAAAATTAATTTTAATCACTTTAAAGTAGAAAATGTAACTGAAGTGTTCATTTTAACAGTTGAAATACATATTGTAGCAAAATATGTCAAATTAAGGGAGGTTTTGCCTGTCATTGTAATAGGCTAAAAAAAGTGTGTTTTTTAGCAATTTTTTTCTGGAATAAGAATTAAGATTTCAGCTCTAGGTTTTCTAAATGTTATTTGTTATCATTTGAAGAACATTTCAAAATTTTGGTAAATAAAAAATTGATGATGTGGTTCCAGTCGTGTGAGTGCTTGCCCTATTGTGTGCGCTGTACACTTCCAATCGGGTAGGATTTGATAGATTGCCAGAATTGTTTGCATCGATTTCCATAAAGGATTATGAAAGTAGATAATACTGTCTGGAGCTCCAACCACTTTGAGATCAAAAAGTTGCAAATCAATAAAGTGGCAGTGATTTGAAAAAAAGGTCTATTTCTGAAACATTTTTTGCACTTTGGTGTGCTTCTAAAAATTTTTATTTTGGATAAAAATGGCTGAAAGTGGTCCAAGCTCCAATAAATTATATCACCTTTAATAATAAAAAAAAATTAGCAAGATCAGTTAAATAGTTTCTGCAGTCTGCCCAGTTTGACAAAAATAATTTTGCATAAAATGCATTTATTGTGCTCCAAAACAGTGTAAGCCTATGGACACGTTGCTCTAAAGTACTAAATAAGTACAAAAGGACTTCAAATTTGGCTAAATTGTTGCATACAGATCAGGGTGGGATGGCGGGATTTGCACCCAAAAGAATATCGTGGGCGGTAAGCTCCCGTCCATAAAATTTCACCCTTTTCCGTAAAATGTTGCATTATTTTGAAACTACGATCAACTCTCGCGAATGCCTTGTGAATTTCGGAATATTTTCGTGTGACCGATTGACACATTTTGCGAGTTTTTGACCGCGAAAGATCACTGAAATTGACGATTTTTCCTGCAACTGATAGACAAATTTCACTATTTTTCTTCCCGAGATTGGTTGACATGTTTCACAATATTTTCCTCGACCGATTGGCGAATTCAGAGGTGATTCTGTTCCGAATTTTCCGAAAATTAAAGGAATTTGGTTCCAAAATATATGAAAAATCGGACATTAATTCGAAAATTTGAACGAAAAAATATCGCGAATTTCGACAAACAATCGCCGAAAAAATCAATTTCGTTAACCGTGTGCAGAAAAAATAGCCAATTTCGTGGCAAAGAATCGCGGAAAAATGTGAATTTCGTCAAAGGACTGTGAATAAAACGCAAATTTTATCAAAGGATTGCGGGAAAAAAAACGTGAATTTCGGCAAACGATTACGGATAAAAATGTGAAAATCATCAAAGGAGGGTGAAACAATGCAAATGTCGTTAATGGATCACGAATAAAATGCAAATTTCGTCGAAGAATCGCGGAAAAAATGTGAAATTCATCAAAGGGATACGAAAGATCGGGAAAAAATGTAAATTTCATCAAAGGATAGCAGAAAAAATGCGAATTTCGTCAAAGGATCGCAGAATAAACACAAAATTAGTCAAAGGGCCCCTGGAAAAAAATGCGAATTTCATCAATGGATCGCGAAACTACGCGAATTTTATCAAAGTATCGCAAAAAACTCAAATTTCGTCAAAGAAGGATCGCGGAAAAACGCGAATTTCGTCAAAGGATCTCGGAAAAAAAAGCGAATTTCGTCAAAAGATAGCAGAAAAAACACTAATTTCGTCAAAAGATTGCAAAAAAAAAAAAAAAAAAACGGGAATTGCGTCAAAATATAGCGTGAAAAACGTGAATTTCGTCAAAGGGTCGTGAAAAAACACAAATTTCGTCAAAGGGCTGCAAGGAAATACAGAAATTTCGTCAAAGGGTCGCGAAAACAGTCTCTTTAGGAAAAACAGCACACAAATATATATGTTTATTATAGGGATTGACCGAAGCAGCAATCTTGCCGAATACCGAAGCTTCGGTCGAAGTGTACACCCAAGCTTCAGTATTCGGCAACCGAATACTTGAAACTTTTTAATACACATTTTCACATATATTAGCTTTTTTAATAAGCTTTAATTGAAATTAAATTCTCAATAATTTAATTGAGTTACATTTTTATTCTAAAATCTAATTACACAAAAAAATTTAATGACTTCTTTCCCCTCACAAATTCATTAACCCATCACTTATTTTTTATTATTTTATCACTAGTCAATACCCCAAAATAACTTATGAAAATATTAAACTATACAGGGTATTATTAAGGATAAGGATTGTCAGATAAACAAAAGTTCATTCAAATAATAAGAAATAATGTTGTCATTAAGCTGATTTACTGATTGTCTAAATCTAATTATAAACATATTGAATAAGAATGTTCTCAAAATATGGTATTATATCAATTTGTACATTTAACTATTTTCTGTCAAATTATTGATAGAATATTTATATTTTGATTAATATTTTAACACTGTGGTGGTGAAGATAAGAAATTTGAGCGATTTTGATTTAATGGTTATAAAAGCTATAGGATCGGCATACGGGTATAGTTATTTGATGCATACATTTTCTTTAATATACACCTTAAATATACAGATATGAACTCTGATATACTTATTTGATGTGTATATTAAAGAAGATACATATTAAATAAATTTAAATAAAAAAAAACAAACAAACAAACAAAAAAAAAATGTTGAAGTAAATAAAATTAAATGATAATGGAAAAATGTGCATCTTCCTTACTTTTTTTTTCTCTGTTGTAGACAGTTGTTTTGATTTCGCACTTATGTAGACTATTTTAGGAAGGAAAAAGTTTTTTTTTTTTTTTTTTTTTAAATAAAAAATGGCCTTTGACTTGTTTTTTGTAGTGCAGCTGAACTTTGAACTCATGCACATGATATTGAAACTCATTGTTTAGCCTATTCTACTGCTAAGTAAAAGAGAATTCTTCTACTTCTAAGAAAATACTTAACTATATTCGGTTTACATGCCGAACCACCGAATACCGAATCAACTATTCGGTATATTCGGTCAATCCCTAGTTTATTATTGTAGGTATAGTTTTTAATCTGAAATAATATACTGAACTAAATTTTGAAAAATTGGGTTTAACCCAAACCCAACTTGCAGGAATCTGCACTCAACCCGAACCAAAAACAGAGTTTACTTGACCTGCAGCACAAATAATGCCGGGAGAGGATTTCCCATTCTCTGCTGTAATCTTCCAGAAAATTTGCTATGAATTTCAGTTTTTATTTACTCAGAATCAGCCACGAATTTCACGATTACTTTTTGCGACAGACTGGCAAAATTCACAGTTTTACAGATCTACGAACTTCGCAATTTTATACCGCAACCAATCGACGAATTTCATGATATTCTTTTCCTCGACCAATCAAGGAAACTCGATTTTTTTTCCATGCCTCATTGGCATATTTCACGATATTTTTTCCTCTGACACTGACAGAAAAAGAAAAGTATCTAAAAAAGGGTGCTCTAAAAACCCGGTAGCAGAAAGTTCGAGACGGGTGACGGTCGTCGCAGATTTTCTTTTCTCTTTTGCAGATTCGTTTTCATCAAACCTTTATTTTGGTTCATATTATGTTTAGCTCTTTATTACTTAATACAAAATGTTGAGATTATTATTATTAAAAATTTATAAAATACCTAAAAACACTACAGGTAAGTGATTGTTTGATTAATTAACGCTTCAATTGTAAAAATATTTTACCTGCAGATTATTTTTTGTCCCTGAAGTATCTGTCGCAGACACCTGGTGAATTTTCTGCTACGGGGTCTAAAAAGGACGTTAAGTTTCACTAGGCGCTGCGCTCTGCGAAATTGGTCTAGATTTAGTACTAAACAAAAATAAGATTAGAAGGACTGCAAAGACTTGTGATGCATATAAAAGAAAAATTGAGAGCTCCAATTAAACATATTCAGAAGCACCAAACACAGAAAATCACAGAAATTAGACATGACAGTTTAAAGTTAGCCTACATTTCTCGTGTAATAGAAGAAATTAATCAACAGTTTCCAGGGTTCGCAGGGATATTTTCGAAAATATCAAAAATATCCGATATTTTGATATATATCCGATATTTTCGATATATATCCGATATTTTCAAAGCAGCCAACTTACCGCTGATAATAAATGTTTTCAAGCATAATATAGATTAGAAACTAAAATATATTGCACTTAACATGAAAACTTAATCAAAGAATATTCTAAAAATGCATTTTTCTTTTTATTTTTTTTTCACTTAGAACAAAATTAAAGATGAACTAATTGAAAACAGTAACAATTTGCTTTATAAAGAAAAAAAAACTAACTATAGGATTCAGTATCAAGATTAAGTATAAAAAAAATCAGAAATTTTAAATACAAAAAAGTTCTTTTAATTGAAAAATTTTAACATAAATGTAAGTATAAAATATCTTATTTCGTATTTTCTAACATGTTGTATAGTTTAAACTGGACCAAAACATGAGAAAAGATTCCTTTCTAATGAAACGGTATATAACTGCTTATTTAAGTTAGTCAGTTCATCTTTCAATGTATAGGTGAAAATTGGCGGCCGCCACTCGCCACGTGGCGATTAAAGTTGTAAAAGTGGCGATTAAAAATTCGGCCATCGATCGCCACCCTAGTCGCCACTCGCCAAATGGCGATAAAAATCTGTTATCGATCGCCAAGTGAAATATAGCTTTTTTCATAGAAATATGCGTCTCTACTTTGATTACATCTAATTAGCAAACTGGTTAATTCTTTTTTCTACCGGATGCAAGCAGATTACAGTGATTTAGCTGTATTTTCAATATTTCGGCTTTTTGCCATTGCCCTTCAGTTGGATTATTTTTTCAAGAAGTACAGTTTTATTCTGCAAAATATATTCATCAGCTTTGATTCCACATGCATTTCAAATAATTTATTCCTTTTTTTTTTTTTTTCACCGGATGCAAAAGCAAGTTTTTAAGAACATTGCAGTATTTTCAATATTTCGACTCCTGCTACATGCTCACCAGTTAGATTATTTTTCTTCAAGAGATATTGTTTAATCCTGCAAAATACACTCACCAGCTTAGATTTCAATTTTATGTAATGTGTGTCAGGGTTGCTGGCTTTTAGCCAGGCCAAAAAAAGCCGGCCGGCTTTTTTTGGTTTTAACCACTTAAAAAAAGCCGGCTTTTATTGAAAGAAGCCAGTTTTTATTTTTTAAAGTTGGTTTACAGTAAATTTGTTTTAAATTTGGATCAATTAATTTTTAATACATTTATAAATATTTTCTACTAAAAAAAATAATAGATAATAAATAATAATAATAATAGATATAAAAAAATAATATATCTTCTAGAAGACAACTGTGAACGCATTATCTCTGGAAAAAAAAAAAAAAATATATATATATATAAACATTGAAAAGGATATATGTTAGGCTCCAAACTGGTGTTTTGAAATTCTATATTATATAGCTCCACATATACTACACATTTTAAAGATTATATTTAATTAAAACTGTTCTGCTCAACAAGCGCAAAATGTTTTGACACATTTACAAATTCATTTTTTAACGGAAAGATGTAAAATTCGAAAGCCTGACCATGAAACATGAAAGCGATTTGGAATCGAACTGTGTTTTCCATTTTTTGATCCATCAATTACCTATTGAGCTATAAAGAGATTTTGATCACGTGACAAACATGTTTTTTCACCCTTTTCTGAGTGGTTTCTTTCGTGTGGAAATTCAGTTCAAAACGCTCACTTTGACACTATTTTCTGAAAAATCTATTGCGTTTGCAAAAAAAAAAAAAAAAAAAAACCAGAAAAAACAGTGCAATTACATAGTTTCTGAACAACAACATCTGCTAGTTTCATGCATTTCTGAAAAAAAAAAAAAATTAAAACTTAGGTCAGAAAGTTGCCATTTTGGATTTAACAGCCTTAATGATAAAATATAACATATCAAAATGGAAACGAGAAATTAGAAAAGATGTTTTATTTGAGGAGAGTGGTACATAAGTGTATAAAAAATAGAGCATTTAAACAAACAAAAAAAAAAATTCTCAAAATAAAATTTTGAAAAGCTTGTTGCTACGCATATTCATGCATATGCTATTCATAATGTTTTTAATAGTGAGAAATGGTGGTGTTTATTAATATGACTATGTATAATTTTAAATGTTTGCTAGAAATAAAATAAGACTTGTATATTAATAGCTCTTAAAATTAAGTAATAAAACATAACTAAGTAACCATTGTCCTCTTTAATTTTATAAAGCAGTAAAAATAATATGGCCCTTTTAAAATTTAGCAGACATATTTGCAATTCTGAATACAAATCACTAGCAAAATCATCTAAGTTTTATTCCAGTATTATGTCCTCATTATTGAGAAATTGGGTTACTTATTAAACTGTAAATCAATTAAATGTCATTAAAACTAATTAAAAACACTTTAAAATGTGTAGTTTATAATTACAATGCTTTATTGTATAAAAGCCAATTTTGGCCAAAAAAAGCCGGTTAAAACCAATAAAAGCCACCGGCCTGGCTTTTTTTAATTTTAGCCGGCTTTTTTGCAACCCTGATGTGTGTAGTATGTTAATAACACATTTACTTATTAAATAAAATACAAATAACATTTTATTGTGTTTTTTATTGTATGCACCTAACTGTTGGAATTTTGATTTACAGTAGAAGATCTTTATAACGCAAACCTAAAAACACAAGGTTGTGCGCTATATAGAATTTTGCGTTATATGGATCACATTTCATACATCATTAAATTTACCTTGTAAACATGACCAAATAAATCTGAAACATATCAAAATACATTAGAGTATCTTTATACTGCATTTCTTGTTACCGGAGTTAATAAATTTTTGCATAATATAGATAATTCTACACAATGTTAAATTTACTTTAGAAACATGGCCCAATCCAAATATACCTGTATAAAATCATTCATTATATTACTCATTTTCAGAAATGTTTATTGTAATAATAGCATTAAAAAGTTCTGAATTAATGATAGAAAGTTGAACTAATGTATCAAATTTAGTTTTCTAAAAAGTAGCAATTTTTTATAGTGGAAATACAGGTGCTTCTTAACTTCAAAGTTCATTGTTTGCATCTGAGAAGTTGTGCGGTATATGGAGAATTGCGTTACATAGAATTGCATTATAAAGATCCTCTACTGTAGTTATTTTTTATATAAAGAAAGTAATAGTAATTTGATTGATAATAGTGTTTATGAACATATACAAATAATCTAAAAATATATTCTAAAAAGAATCAATATGATAATAGATTTTGTAGTTTTAAAGTGTAATTTTCTTGAATTTCGACTGCTTCCCTATTCTTATCACGAATAGTTGGCTGGTATAAAACTCTGATTTATAGAAAAACGCATACATATACAACGATTATAGTTTATCTAGATTTCAAGAAAGTTTGAAACATTATAGTGGCCACTAACTTTAAAAAGTGGCCACTAATGAAACTGAGTCTACCGGCCACTGGCTACTAACTCAATTTCCCAGTTTTCACCTATATTCAATGGTTGTTCTGAATTAATTATGTCCCACATAATTATTAGTTCAACATTTTAAAAATAAAAGCTTCAAATCTAAAGCTTCAAAAATATATTTATTTTCTTTTTTGGCTAAAAAAGTCACATCCAGAAGAGACAAAAGTTCTTTATCTACAGATTCATAGTCAATAACAGTTGAAAATGTATTTCATTTACACTGAAATATTACGAATTACGACTGAAAATATCAAATATATCTAGCACACATTCATATTTTGAAAATAAATATCAAATGCAGAAAATATGAAACATCTTGATATGTTGAAAATAAATGTCAAGTAATATGAAAATATCAAAAATCTTGATATTTTGAAAATAAATATTGGATATATATTCATTGATATATATTAACGAACTCTCGCTATATATAAAGAATTATCAAAATTACATTTTATCTTTCAATGGCTGTTCTGAATTAACTGTCTAACATAATTATTAGCTCTACATTTAAAAATAAGTTTCAAACATAAAGCTTGGAAAAGATTTGTTTTCTTCTTTTCCTAAAAAAGTTACTGCCAAAGGCAAAAGTAAATTATCTATAGATATAGAATGATACAGTCAATAATATGTGGAAATTTCATTTACACTTGCTTTGAATGTGGAAAATATCAAAATTATCTCACTTGGTGATATTTTGAAAATAAATATCAAATATACAAAATATCAAACATCTTGATATTTTGAAAATAAATATCAAGAATTTGAAAATATCGAAAATGTCAAAAATCTTGATATTTTAAAAATAAATATCGGATATATATCAAGATATATATCATGATATATATCCATTGATATATATTATATATCAACGAACCCTGACAGTTTCCATTTCAAACTTTGGATTTTGTTTAAAATTTGAATGCATAGAAGCTTGTTCAATCAAAGAAAATACCAGGAAGTCAGGTTTTGACTATAATTCCATTATTAAAACAATTCTGTTCAGAAATGGATATTGATGATGCCAGCACCGAATATACATTGTTCATGCCCGTAGTTAAAAATGAAGACTAGTCAAATAGTGCAAACTTTTCTGAAAATTTTTTAATGGAGCATAACCATACGTTTCCAATAATTTCCAAAGTTATAAATGTTGAGCTTGCGCTGTGTGTCATAAGTTTACCTTGAGAAAGAGGATTCAGGCCCCAAAATTGAATAAAATATTAAATTCAGAATTTCATTTAACAATCCCAATGTTATGGACCCATGACATTTGGTTGAAAGTTGAAAAATAGACTGTATAAAAGCTTGACTTTCTTCCTTCTTTAAATAAAAATAAATTTTGCATAATTATTCTGAGTTGCTGATTTAAATTGCTTCAGTGGTATTTTATCATGTCTGTATTAATGTAATTCTTTAAATAGCATGTAAAATAACAGAGGGTTTTAAATATTTTTTTTCGCCCTCCCAAATAACTCAACTCCCCCCCCCCCCCCCCCCCCCATTTATAAACGTTGGTAGGGAGACTCCCCTCCTTGGAAAAATTGAATTTCAAGCCCTGCAGATAATTCTTTGCTAACAAAGAAAAATCGATTTTTTCAACGGAAAAAAAGCAAATCCTGCCTTAAGCAAGTTTCTGTGTAGTGTTGACTCTCAGCCGCTTTAGCAGAGCACAGCACCCCGCGGCCCTTTTTATTTCTTTTTTGCACCTGGCGGCTCTTTTAAACCCTTTCAATGCACCTAGCTGCCCTTTCTAACACTTCCTATGTGCCCTGTGGTAATTCAATTGATCCTAAGAAAATATCGAAAATTCTAGGGACTCAAAACAAACCAGTTCAAAATATTTTTTGTGAACAAGGTACAAGTGTGCCCTTCTTTTAGAATAATGTTCCTTTTTTAAAAAGTTTCCGCCCGGCGGCCCTTTTTTCTAGAGTCAACACTACTGTGGAAACTCTGCAAGTGAAAAAGTAAATTTTTAACAGCAAAAATCATTTTTTTCTTCTATATTTTCTAGTATATTGTGCTGTCCTCTAAAGGGAAAAAAAAAAAAAAAAAAAAAAAAAAAAAAAAAACACTTTTTGAATTTTTCTCTATATAAAATTTAATAAAAAATACAAAACAATTTGAAGTAGCTACATTTACACAGCTTGTTCTGACCAGGGATAGAAAACCCCCATTTTTTTTTTCGAAAAAACCCAGCCCACTGGGCCCACTAGTCTAAAACCTGGGTTTTTTAAAAAAAACCAAAAAACCCGGGCTTTATTGAGTTTTTTTTGGAGAACACTTTAAAGTTTAAACTTCTAATTTTCATATGCATAATACCTAAATGCTCCATTTATCAGTGAAACCTGGGCATAATTTTGCATTAATTATGTATTACCAAAAATATATTAAAAGAAAAAAAAAATCAAATTAATTTAAAAGATAGATACATCTGTATCTCATGGGACTAGTTTGCTGCAGTAAGAATATATTAAGTGATCCACAACTGGATTTCTTTATATAATTCTTACCTTAAGTTAAACATGCTAAATTTATTTAGTTTCTTTCATTCACTTCAAATCTGAAATCAGTTGAAGACTTTTTTTTTTTTTTTTTTTTAAGAAATGGGATTCATAATAATATATTTTAAAATTTTAGCAAAATTTGCTTCATATATATTCCAGTAGTATTAAATGTTAAATTAGATTGTGATGGAAGTCAGTGTCAGTGATATTTGTAAATTTAGATTGCAAATGGTAAAACACTTATTACTAGATTTGCTGCTTTATCAACTCAAAGTATTGTTCGATAGAAGCAGAGGTAGCTGTTACTAAATGTAGAAAAGAAAAACTGCAAAATCCAGGAGGAAAAACTTATCTGTTTCACCCTTTTTTGCCATAATCTGAACCCTTTTTGTGTTGAAAACTCCTAAATAACACTTTCATTGAACATTCAAGAAGGATAATAAATGGGATGATTAATCTTAAAAGCTACAACAATGCAAACAATCAGGATGGGGTTCAAGTGTCATCTTTGTGCATGCATTAAGATTTAAAGCATTTGGACATATTTTAGATTACAGGCATGAAAATCTTCCTTCTTTACAGCTTATTTCTTTTTTGGTCATTTTATCTCTTATTAGAAATTCCTTTAAATCTGGTTTTTTTGAAATATATTTCAATTGGCATTTATCTTTGCATTCTTATACCTTAGATTAAATAATGATACAGTTGTGAAAGCACAAGAAAATTTGAAAAAACCCACAATGGGTTTTCAAGAAGTGGGCATGCCCGAAAAAACCTGGTGAGTTTTTTCAGGCTGGGCCCACTTGGTGGAACCCTGTCTAACAGCCACTGACTACTAACTCAGCTTTCACTTATTCTCATACCTTAGATTAACCTGTTCGCGATGGCATGTGCATTCAGAAGTGCGCATCTGAGGACGGA
Source organism: Maratus speciosus (assembly GCA_963932465.1). Lineage (NCBI taxonomy): Eukaryota > Metazoa > Arthropoda > Arachnida > Araneae > Salticidae > Maratus > Maratus speciosus. The sequence goes on from OZ010790.1 coordinate 347,662,985, forward strand.
GCGGGAAGATTTGATTTCATTTTCTGGGCCGAAGGATTTTGCGAAACTAAGCCTAACTCTTGTAAAGAGTTCTTCAAAAAATTATAAAAGATTCATTTTTCCATGTAACATTTTGAAATGCACATATACATGAAATAAATTGTTATTATATATATTTACACAAAAATTTGAAATATTTTTTCAGATATTTTAATGTAAAAATGACTTTTTAAACAAATATAATGCATGTTTTAAACACGTTTTTCAGTTTATGAAATAATATTATATGATTTCAAAACACTTACGTTCCTTTAATACAGCAACATATGAAATGTTTTGCTCAAATAAAGGATAGTTTTGTTTAAAAAAATAATAGTTTTGTTTCTAAATATTTGTTAACACATTCCATAAATAAGACAAGTATTTTTAAAAAGCTGATTTATTCACAAATAAAAATAATTAAATAAAACTTGGAAGCAACTTCTGCATGCATCTTTTTAATACTTATTATACAGACAGACATAAAAATAGTTGGAAAACTTTTAATTTAATTTAAAATATTTGTGAAAATTCAAAATTTACATGTAAATATATAATCAATCATAAAACATCTATAAAATAAAAAATATTGAATATAAATAATAAGTAAAATAGAATTATACTTTAAATTTTTTAAATAAACATTTCTAAAAAGTTGTCGATGGTAAAAATCAGGGTTGGCACGGTTTAAACCAAGTGGTTTTAACCATGGTTTAAACCAATTGGTTTTTTTTGTCAAAAAATCCATTTGGTTTTTTTAGAAAAAGTCTAATATAATATTTTCTCTTTTTTGTAATTGTTTTAAATTATAGATAGAAGTAATTTCTACTTTTAACACTTCATCTCAGCAGTCAACATGAGACATAATGAGCCTAGGTCATGTTTCTATGCATGTAGAATGAAAATTAGCATGTGCTGATGAACATATCTGGTACTCTAAAGATTTTCCTTAAAACATGTGAAATTAGAAAAGATAAAATAGATAAATATTATTCAATATTTAGCATAAAATATTTTCATTTAAAAAATGCAGATTATTTACAGCAGTTAATAACAAAATACAATGATCTTTAAGATTTTGGTTAAGGCTGTTCTTAACTGCTCTGCTCAACAAGCGCAAAACATTTTGACATATTTACAAATTCATTTTTTAACGGAAAGGTATAAAATTGGAAAGCCTGGCCACAGAAGCGATTTGGAATTGAACTGTTTTTTCCATCTTTTGATCTATCGATTATTTATTGAGTTATCAGCAAATTCGATCACGTGACAAACCAGTTTTTCGCCTGCTCTTGAGTGCTTTTTCTCCCTTCGCAAGGAAATTCGGTTCAAAACGCCCACTTTGACTCTATTTTCTGAAAGATCTATTGAGTTAGCAAAAAAATGGAAAAAACAGCTCAATTACATAGTTTCTGAACAACAACACCAGCTAGTTTCATTCATTTTCGCACAAAAATAAATTAAAACTTATGTCAGGAAGTTGCCTTCTTGGATTTGAGAACAGCCTTGTAAAAGAAAATTTTCTGGATTGGGGAAGATTATCCTTAAAGAATTTAAAAGAGTAACTTAAGATATCAAATTGAATAACACAGCTTGCAAAAATTGAATGCTATTTATAGCATTTCAGTAATACCAATCAATCTTTTCTGTTAGTTGCTGAATCTAATGGCCAAAAATGTTGACTTGGACACTTGGAGTTATCACTCAGAAAACAAAATAACCAGAAGTATTTGGATATTTAAAAAAAAATAATAATAATAACAACCACAGAATAATATATTATATTCATGAAACTGCATCAAATGTTTATTGATTGATTATTATATTATTAATCAAAGGATTCTTCATATGATTTTCAAGGTATCAAGGTTTCACTGTGTAGAGCAGTTTACTTTGAACATAAGACATAGGTGTTACTATACTAATAATGTTTAAATTAGAAATGATTTCAATTTTCTATATAATTGACTGTAATTATTTAATTTAAATATTTTTTGAAGTTATATTACTTACATAATATCCAAAAATGTTTATTTTATCAACAGATATGCATCTGTATACAATAGGAAATTATATTTAAAAAAACCCGGTTTAAACAAAAAAAACCTGGTTTAAACCAAATAAACCGTTTTTTTTTGGTTTTTTACAAAAAAACCCGGTTTTTCTCCAACCCTGGTAAAAATACTTTTGAAAATAAAAGAAATAATACATATAGTAACGTATAATAAAACGAAATATCAAATAAAGAATATTTGATAATATTGAGTAAACTTGAATAACTTAAAATACATTCTTCCAAAAATTTCTTTATTTTGTTAAAATATCTTTATAAACATCTTTTAATATATATATATATAGGGTAGATGTACCAGTTTTGGCCACATTTAGAGAAAATTTGAAATAGAAATTTTACATTTCTTGATCGATTGAAGCATATTAAATCATAATAACATCATTCTTTAGTAAATTTAGTTGTCTTTCTGTTAACTATAATGACTTTCTACAGAATATTTTAGATTGTGAGTAATAACTCATCAAGTAATTTATTCCAATTTGTACCAGTTTTGGCCACCCCTACACCAGTTTTGGCCATCTCTATGCACCAGTTTTGGCCACTCCAATATTATGTAGTTTAACAAACATTTTAATTGATAATAAGTAAAAATAAAGCATTTTTATGCAACATCTATTTTACCACACATATATTTGCTTGCTGTATTAAGAGAATTTTGCAAATTTCTTTATGAATTGATAAAAACATCAAATAAAATATACTTGATTGATTTTAACTACTATGTTTTTATACTGTTGATTTTAACAGAAAATTTCAATTAAAAAACAAAAAATATATTTAAATTTGATTAATAAAAGGGACAACAGTACCTATAGGACATAAAGATTAACTATTTAATCAGTTTTATAATTATTCATGGATTGTGGCTTGTTTAGAACACTTGAATCTTCATCAAAGAGTTATATTTCTTGAAAGCATTTTCTGATTTTTGTTTGGTTTTCATCAAAAAGTTATGAAATCATCTTTTGATTTATATTAGCTTGTGCCTTATTTAAATACCTTGCTTCTTTGCAAGTTATTTTAGGGTGTGATTTCAGAAGCAAATCATACCATTTCATACCTGGTCTTCCATCTTGAAATGGCGTTTCTATCTTGCCAGCTACAATTTTCTGAGCAGAATCTTAAAAGTTATTCCATTTTTATAGGAAATAGTATTCTGACAATATCTAAAATCCACTTTTCTAATTGATTTTTAACTTCAATTCCTAGTACCTAGATCTACTACTTGAGATTCAACATTATTAGAGAAAAGTAGTGTCCGTCCTGCGAAGGCAAGAACGGGTTACTCCAAATTTTGCTAGCTTGTAGTGCTGGCATTACATTTTGAATGGCCTTAATTTTACTTCCTATCTTACAGCAGTGCTCCCCCTAGGCCATTTTTTAATAGCACAGAATCTCTTTTAAACTTGGTAAAAGGAATCCTGTTTTTTTTAAATAATGTGAAATACATTCTTACTTGTATTTAGATATCTCTAGTAAAGATTTTCACAATATTTAGTATTTGTAAATCCGTGTGCCTGAAATATTGCAAAAATTATGGAACTTCTTCATTTCTTTAGGAAAAATACAAGCAGTTAAATCATGCTATAATTTTATTGAACTTTTTAATTTATAAGTTGTAAAATCTTTCAAAATTTATGTTTTAGTTTATTTATCATATCTAAACATTACATATCGCCTCCCCTTTTGCTTTATTGATACTAAACACAATACTCTATTTTCTTTAGCAATGTCATTCTTTAGTGACTAGCACAATGTCCTTCTTTCTAAAGTGAATTATCTATTGGACAGGGAATAACAAAATTTCTTTTATAAGAACTGCCATTAGCCTTGCTTTTTCTATTATTATTATTGAAGCCATTACTATATATAAAACAAAATTAAATTGATTTTTCCAGATGTTCTTAAATTTATTAAATGTCTAAAATTCCCTCTATAATGAATCATGTGGCCAAAAGTGGAACATAATGTTGTACCCTTTTTGGCCACCCCCATGGCCATAACTGGTACATATAGCAAATTTAATGTACCAGTTTTGGCCACCCCCCATTAAACTGTTAAAATAATTAAATTAAATGTAAAATTACAGTAGAGAGAAAGCTTACCTCATAAAACCTAATAGCAATTTGTTTCAGAACAAATAGAACCCAATAAGTGCCTAATGTTGAAAGATTCTGAAAACTTGTCAGCTAAGCAAAAATCTTAATACATGTAAGCACACACTACAGTTTCACACATTTATTTTTTTTGCAAGTCATATTTTATCAAAAAATAAACAAATGATATTCTAAATGATAAAAGAGAGTTTGCTTAAAATGTAAGAATGCCTATTATTTGTTAGCATTAATTCACAGGCTAAATATTAGACAAATTGATCCAATGTGGCCAAAACTGGTACAGTGGCCAAAACTGGTGCATCTACCCTATATATATATATATATTAAACAAAAACATAATTTGAAGAACAAATTAAAAAAACAAAATTTATTTCCGACATTGTTTAAGCCCGAGAAGGGACAGATATTAAGTTATTTCATTCAATTAGTTCTACATTTAATGTTAAATTTTTGTAAGAAATTAGTTAAGCCAATTGAAGATTAAAAAATAAAAATAAAATTCATACAATATGATACTTAAAACACCCTAAAAAATTAGATTCCATTCAAATGAAATCGAAATAAATCTTAGACCTCTTCCATTTTTAATTGAAAATATTTGTATTGCAGATTTTGTATTATGTTTATGACAATTGTGCATAAAATGATAAGATGCATGCAAAACTTAAAAAAAAGGTCTAAGATTTATTTCGATTTCATTTGAACGGAATCTAATTTTTTAGGGTGTTTTAAGTATCATATTTTATGAATTTTATTTTTATTTTTTAATCTTCAATTGGCTTAACTGATTTGTTACAAAAATTTAACATTAAATGTAGAACTAATTGAATGAAATAACTTAATATCTGTCCCTTCTCTTCTAAGGCTTAAACAATGTAGGAAATAAATTTTGTTTTTTTAATTTGTTCTTCAAATTATGTTTTTGTTTAATATGTCAAGTTTTTTTAAAATAACTACTGCACTCAGACGAACACATTTCAAAATTATAGAGAGTATCATCATCAGGCTTTGATGTATGCGGCATTGCATCACAATGCGGGATGCAGTTTACCAATGTGTAATTCAAAATGTTTCACCACTGTACTAATGCAGGTTGCGGTAGTTTGGACAAAAACTTCTAATCTGAATGTAAAAAATCTATAATCAAAACATAAAAAATTAATTTCACTTAAATTTAGATACCCTATTTCCCTCTCAGGAACGCTATGAATGTAAATGTAAATTGTGTTGAACCCTTACAGCTAATATTTAACAATATTATAGCTGTGATACAGTAAAAAATAAAAGTTTTACTTAAATTTTTAACCCTTATTCTCTCCCAAGGGGAGATGTAAACACATCAGAAAATTATTACCTAAGTTTAACTTGGGGGTATAAATAGTTCTCATCTCGGAAAAAAAAAAATACATTTTAAAATTCAAGTTATGTAATTAAGTTTGCTACCTGCGTAAAAATAGCTATCCATTAGAAACTTTTTACTAAAATATAAACTTGACCAAAGCAAAAACTTATTCTGAAAATATCCTTTTTATTTCCACTTTGATGCCATATTCACCTTTTCAATTCTTGAAAAAAAATCTAGCTCAATTTAATATTTCACGTGAAAATCTTTCCACTAAAAAGAAATTATTATTGCGGCTTTTGACATCTTTGCAACAATGAAGTAAAAATGTTACGTTTTCTATGAAAAATGTCCGTTGATTTTCAATGAAAAAAGCGAAAATTGGAATTATTAAGAAAATATTTGAATAATGTAAAAAAAAATGGCCCATGTTTCTCTCTGGGTTATAATTCACCCATATGCAAAGGCATTTTACCATTCGTTTTGACCCTGACGTCAGGCAAACGTGTTTACACTTTAAATTTATAATATCATTAGAATTAGTAAAGAATAAAAAATGAGTGGCATCAGGGACAAAAAGGTGGGAAGAAAAAATGAAAAAGTTATATGATCTAGTGATGCAACGAATAGTGGTTTGGCCGAATAACCGAATACCCAATATTCGGCCAAGTTACAGCCGAATAATGAGCTTATTTTTGCCTAAAAACAAAATATAGTATGCACTATATGCACAATTCTTGTATATTTCACAATTAAAATGTATTGTTTTCTTTTAAAAAATTATTTATATACAAATTTTTAATTTTTTAAAGCATTATTTTATTTTGAAAAAATATTCGGCTATGTTCAGCCTAAAAATTGCCTCAACAATATAATTCAACCCCCCCCCCCCAAAAAAAAAAAAAAAATCTTAGCAAAAGTTCCTTATCAGGTACAGTCTAGTTACATTTTAATAGATATTATGTGTGTTGTTGTTACATTTTAAAATAATGACAAAATTTTAAAAGTACTAGGAAACATAAGTTTCAGCTTTCAGATGAAATAAAATAAAAAATAAGAAATCTTAATATCTTAAGAAAAACCACTGATAGAAAGGGTGAAAGGAATATCCTCTAAAATGGTGGAAAGAAATCATTGTAGACTTTATAAAGCTCACAATTAACAAAAAAATCTTTTATCTTTATTTTGTTTTCTTTGCTGTCAGCAGTGAAGCCTCTATAGAAAGTGCCCCTCAATGTGAAGAAGTAAAAGAAATTAGTAATTTTCTTTCCCAGCCACTACTAGAAAGACAACAGTGTCCTTTGGAGTGGTGGGCGAAAAATTTGGAAGACTTTCCAAACCTTAGAAGCAGGTAACATTTACGAAAAAAAAAAAAAAAAAAAACAAAAAAAAAGAAAGAAAGAAAGAAATAGACTATCACCTGAGACTGCTGAATTATTATTATTTCTGTATCACAATCTACGTTTATTGAAAACATTTTAACTGTTTTTTAAGGCATTACAATGCTATTCTTGAAAAAATATCTAAAACGTAAATGCATATTAATTAAAAGAATTTAGTATTTACATTTCTTTCATTATTTAATAAGAAATAGTAACAGACTTAAAAAAATCACTTAAATTATATTTAACTTTTAAACGTATTTTACTTAAAAAAAAAAAAAAAAAAAAAAAAAAAAAAAAAAAAAAAACCTTAAGTATTGCAATATATACGACTTAAATATCTTATACATCTATATCTAATCAATCATATTGACTTCCCCATAAAAACTTCCCATTATGATAAAAAAAAAAAAAAAAAAATGAATTAGCTTGTACAGCTGTATTAAAACAATTTTTAATAGATTTAATGTTAGCTTATTACAGATACTTTTTGTACTTACTGATACAGCATAAAATATTTTTAACATGATTCCTAAATCAGCCTCTTATATAAAAATGGGTAGATAAAATCCATTCACAGTTTGAAAGTTAATGGAAAAAAATGTGTTAGTTAATTTCAAATAAAATTTTCATTATACATGATGAATATAAATTGGCAAATTAAAAAGTTATACTGTGTAAATAAAAAAAACATTTATTACAGTATTATTCGGCAGACAGGCCGAATGGGCCGAATATTCGTTGCATCTCTAATATGATCTCCATAGGCTTTTCCATGTTAAATTAACATTGAGAAGTGACACTGGAAATAAATAAGTATTGCGTTGCCGCGCAATACTTATATATATATTTAAATGTATAAATAAATTTATGAGGTTAAAAGTATTGAATAATATCTTTTAATAATTTCTAAAACTGAATTTAATAATTTTAAATACTGATAAAAATACAGTTAATGTTAAAAATATTTTATAAAATGGAAATATTAACGAAATCAAATAAATGTATTCAATTGTAAGGGGCAAACTGACTATTAATTGAAACTATTAACTTTAAAAACCTGCGAACATTTATCAAAATGTCAGAGTTCAATGATTGTTAGAATCCCACCACCCTCTTAAATTTTACTTTCTGAAAATACATAAATTTCATACATTTTCTTTTCTTTTACTAAATATTTTTCACTATCCCAGCTATTCCATATATTCAGTCAAATACTTGAGTTTTTAGACATTTTAATGGGTTTGTAAAATAAGATATAGATAATTTAAGACGGAATTATTTGAAACGGTATGAATAATTATTGAAGGAAAAAAAAAAGAAGAAGAAGAGCGCACAAAAGTTTTCTTGACTTGAAGGTGCCGAAAATATTTTGAACAAGCATCCGCAAATATTTAAACTGCGTAGCAGCACTTGTTGAAACAAAATAAAAATTTAAATAGGACTCCCGCTTTCCTCCTCAATGAATGAAAGTCCAAAACTATTAATCACGACGACGTACAAATAAATTATTTCCAATCGAGATAAAAGTAAAAGTAGAAAAGAAGCCTGGTAGCAGAAAGTGCGTGACGCGTGTCGCAGATTTATTTTGGACCTTGCAGATAAATTTGCCAACTTGAAGAAAAAAAAGTATTTCCTTAAAAAAAAAAAAAAAAAAAAAAAAAAAAGAGAAATTCTGTAAAAAATATCGCGAATTCGACAAATGGTCGCCGAAAAATATCAATTTCGACAATCATTCGCATAAAAAATCGGTAATTTATAGCCAAAGGGTCGCTACAAAAATGAGAATTTCGTCAAAAGAGCCCGGAAAAAAACATGCATTTCGTTCCAGGGTTGTGAAAAAAATGCAAATTTCTGTCACAGGATCGCGGAAGAAACACGAATTTTGTCAAAGGATCGCGGAAAGAACGCGAATTTAGTCAAACGATTGTGGGGAAAACGCAAATTTAGTCAAACGATCGCGAAAAAACGTAAATTTATGTCAAAGGATCGCAGAAAGAACGCGGTATTTCGTCAAAAGATCTCGAAAAACGTAAATTTCTGCCAAACGATAGCTGTACAAACTTGAATTTTATGCAAAAATCCTGAAAAAAAAAAAAAAACGTGAATTTCGTTCCAGGGGCACGAGAAAAACGCAAATTTCTGTCACAAAAATGCGGAAGAAACTTGAATTTCATGAAAGGATCGAGGAAAAAACACGAATTTAGTCAGACAATCGCGGAAAAATGCAAATTTCTGTAAAACGACCGTGAAAAAATGCAAATTTCTGTAAAATGATCGCTGAAAAACGCAAATTTCTGTCAAAGGATCACGAAAAACGCAGATTACTGTCAAAGGGTCACGAAAAAAAGAAAATTTATTTTAAAAGATCGGAATTAAATTTGCGGAATTTCGCCAAAAGATCACGAAAAACGCAAATTTCTGCCAAAGGATTGCTGTAAAAACGCGAATTTTGTCACAAGATCCCAGGAAAAAGGTGAATTTCGTACCAGGGGTGCCGAAAAAACGCAAATTTCTGTAAAACAATCGTGGAAAAACGCAAATTTCTGTCAAAGGATCGTGAAAAACGCAGATTACTGTCAAAGGGTCACGAAAAAAAACAAAATTTATGTTAAAAGATCGGAATTAAATTTGCGGAATTTCATCAAAAGATCGCGAAAAACGCAAATTTCTGCCAAAGGATTGCTGTAAAAACGCAAATTTCGTCAAAAGATCCTGGGAAAAGCTGAATTTCGTCCCAAGGGCGCCGAAAAAACGCAAATTTCTGTCACAGAATCGCAGAAAAAACACGAAGTTCGTCAAAGAATCGAGGAAAAAGCGCAAATTTCGTAAAGGATTACGAAAAAAAGCTCATTTATGCTAAAGGGTCGCGAAAAAACGGCAAATTTCATCAAAAGATTGTGAAAAAAAAACGACAAATTTCCTCATAAGATCGCGAAAAAACAGCAGATTTCGTCAAAAAATCGCGAAAAAAAAAACGGCAAATTTCGTCAAAAGACCGAGAAAAAGGCAAATTTCGTCAAAAAATCACGAAAAAAAAAACAGCAAATTTCGTCAAAAGATCGCAAAGAAAAACACATAATTAGTGCCGGCAGTGGATTTTTGCTCCCCCCCCCCCCCCCCTCTGTTGTAACCTTTCGAAAAATTTGCTGTGAATTTCAGAATTTTTTTTTTTACTCAGAATCACCCCTGGTATTAATCAGTAAGAACGCTGTTTATTTTAACACTCATAATGTTTGTACACAAGAAAATGTAACATGCTACTCCCGCAGACAATTTTCATTCCACTAAATTGCTGTCGCAGACACAACAATAACTTTCTGCTACTGGGAAAAGAAGTAATTGAAAATGAATCAATTGGGAGCCTAGCCATATGCGTACGTGAAGCTTACGTCATAAGCTTAGAGTTGATCAGCTGACTAAGCCATTCCTTTTCCCAAATGACGTAGAAAAATTTCTGATAAACAAAAAATAATGTTTCATTTGACGCATAAAAGATTTATGATAGAAAGAAAATCACGTTTCAGAAGCATATATAGATGCATGTGAAATAAACACACTTTTTTTTCATTGCAGTCATTTTTCGAAAAAAATTAAATAACATGGATTAAAAATATATTAATTTAATCCATTTGCTTTCTTAGACAGAAGGAAATATGTTCTTCCCAAATGTATATTCAAATTTGATTACGAAATTTTTTTCTGAGTTAAACTTTCTGGAATAAAACGTTCCAACTACGTGGCACGAATATCGGACGCTCGGGATGCGAGTGCCGAATACGCTGGCATGTATACCCGTCACGCCGGATGAAAGTGCAAACGAGGCCGGCACGAATACCGGTTGCTCGTCCCGAACGGATTAAATAATGTTACAGTTGAGAAAACATGAGAAAAATTGAAAAAACCCACAATGGGTTTTTTCAAGTGGGCCCACCCGAAAAAACCTGGGCGGGTTTTTTCGGCCGGGCCCACTTGGGCAAACCCTGGTTCTGACTAAGATTTTAATGTAGTATTTTTCATTCTACCAATATATTACAAAATGGAAGCCTATTAAGAAGAATTTGAATAAAAACAACTTTTTTCCTAAAAATAACCCATGTTACTTAAAAAAAAAAGTAAAAAAAAAAGTAAAAACACTTCTTGAAATCAAAGTACTAAACATCAAAGTAATTTCTTTCATTATCAATTCTTTTTTTTTTTTTTTTTTTAAAGAAGTTTAATATTTTATTAATTGTAAATTGTAGGACTTACAAATAAAAAATTATAAATGTAATTTTTTGCTAAATTCTCCCTAAACTTTTCTAATTTCTTGGTATATATCTTGAGTAAATTCTGTAGCATTTCTTACTACTGGTCCATAGAAAAATAAAATTTAAATTGGTATTCTTAGCTCTAAATTCATAAAAATCTAAAACCTGTTCCTAAATCTAAAAATCCCTCTATTCAGGGAAAAAAATATTTCCTTAGTTTGGATAAATCTAAAGGCACAAATGTCACATATTATATATAAATGTCCTATATTCAGCGGTAGAATTGATAAAAAAATGTCACTGGTCCCAAGGACCAGTAAGCATGAGAATTTACTGGTCCGCAGTCATCATCACTGGCCCACTACATAAAATTCTATTAAGTCCCTTTAACCCTCGAGTGGCCTCCCCCCCCCCCCCCCCCCCCCGCCTCTTAGAATATAAACTAAACTTCCTTTACAGCCATCCAAAATTTTCAGCATAGTAAAATGTAAAATTATAATTTACTAAAAATTAAATAAACAGTATACATAATGAAAAACTATAAAATTATTGATTAGATATTTTATTTATCTGATTATTTATTTCAAGTGACTAAGATTTAATGCAATTTTTTTTATTATTGTGCGATTTGTGTTTGGTTGCGATTTTCTAGGGGACGGGAAAATTAAGTTTACCTGTGAGAAAGGGGAAAAAGTTACTGGTCCTGCGGACCACTAAATTTTTTAAATTAGTGGTCCGATTGCATTTTTGGTGGTCTCGGACCAGCGGACCATCAAGGATTTCGAACGCTGATATTGGTGCGATTTTTTTTCTGATGCCAATGTTATATACGCAACGGGTACTTAACTGGTGCCAAAGTGTCGTTATGTTGCTTGATATGGTAACCTGGATGATGTTGTTTAATGCTATTAATGTTTTTGCTAAATTGGCGTCGGAAAAAAAATCATACCAATATGGGGTGTATATGACATCTGTGCCAATCTAAAAAATGCTTATTATTTTATGCAGTCTAAGAAAAATAATTAAAAAAAAAGCTATTTGTGAAAAATATTTTCTTCTCCCAAAATTTTCAATTTTCTAGAATAACTTGAAAGAAAAACAGCTTCTTCCACCACTTAAATTTCTAGAAATTTTACATCTGCATTCATTGTCACATATGAGAGAGAGAGAGAAAACGTATTCTGCTATCCAGTTATGGAATTCTTGAAAACATTTTAAAAAGGATGAATTAATGGAATCTTGTTTGCTGAGGCAAAGAGAACAGCCACTGATTTCTGCATGTGTCTAGAATTTTTATGAATGTGAGAATGCATTTCCCTTTAATAAAAAAAGAGGGAAGCAGAATTGTGTTAAGGTTTCGAAAACACATGCGCGATTTTTTTCTTGATATGGTAACGAGATTTTCGTCAAATTGGCATCGGAGAAAAATCGCGCCAATATATATGACATCTGTGCCATCATGCAACAGCAGATGAGTTCTATAATGCCGTTCAAAAGGCTGAGTCTATTGTTCCTGTTAGAAATTCGTTTTTATTTTCCGTGAGAGATGTCTTCGCCACAATGTGTAAAAACTGGATAAACTAGGCGAATGCTTCAAAACATCTAACTTTATCAACATGAAAAATAAACTTTCATTATCGACATTAAACAAAATATGTAACTTTAGATATTTGGAATTGATCTTAATAAGAGAATCATACTAAATAAAAGAAAGCACTAAAAAATAAAGTTCAACCTTTTTTTGTTTTGAAGGGGGAAAAAAAAAGTAAGGAAACGAAACACAATTTACTTCAAGATTAACTTACTTCTTTAAAACATCACTGACTTGAGGAACTTAATAATTTACACATCCTCAAATATAAAACTGTCCTGAAACATCGAAATCGAAGTGAAACCCATCAAAACTTCGCGCGCGGCCCAATTTCGAAACTGAAATATGTTTGGTTTACTACCAGTTAGTTACTGTTACTATATCACAAGTCTGTGATCACAGCGACTATAATCATTTATCAAATATTATTTTTTCAAGTTGCTGTTTTAAATTTAAATTTAATTTAGAAAATGCTATCTACCCCAAAAATAAATTGTTCTAGAAATAAAAAACTATGAAACTAGAAACATTTTCACACTTTCGGCTACTTTGCAGTAAGCTGCCTGTGAAATTCTTGGAATGGAAATGGCAACGTAATACATTGCTTGTCCACACGTGTTTATTGTTTATATTTTGTGGTTTTGAGTTTGCACGCTGAATTTGTTAAGATTCGAAGATCGTGTAACTTATTTGTGTCAAAATGAAATTTTCTTTTAAGGTAAATGCATACCAATAAATTAAATTTTCCTGTATAGTATATAAGTGCATATGATTTTTATTTCTGATGTTTTGCTATCAGCTTATAATCAGGGCCGGCCCAAGAGTGCCCGTGCGAGTATTCTCTTCGGCGCCCCCCCCCCCCTCCCCCCCCCCCACCACCATACCTGTTAAAAATATTTGGCCTTTTTGTCACACAATTTTTAAAATATTCGTATATTATTCGTTCATAAACTTTTACACATGCTTTTCTTAATTATTTAAGATATTATTTAAAAAGACTATAAAATAAGTAAACATATCCATATTTATTCCTATCTTTGAGATCTGAATTTTATATTAAATATCAATCTCAATATGTAACATTGTGATCCAAAAATTAAGCGCCATTCATTATGCCATGGCATAGGACAAAAATAACAATAATTAATTTGTTGAAAGAAGAAATTTTATTAGAATAGTTACGTTTATTATTTGTAATATACTCAACAGAGTAGTACTAATAAGTAGCAATTATCTAAGATGAAATCTGTAACCCTGTCTTGTTATTTACTTTCAAGGAAGCATATATTAATTTTATATTTGGTGACTCGTGAGTTTTAAAATCTTTAAAAAAATGATTTATTATTTTTATACTCTTTAAAAAATTACGTGATTCTGGATCAAGCAAAATAAAAACCGCATAAGAATATTCGAATTAGAAACAGATCAATTTGAAATTAAAAATGAGTACTTTAACATAAAGATGAAAATAACCGGTCGCCACTCGGCGACTAAACGTGAAAAACTGGCGACTAAAAATATGGAAAGTACCGGCCAAATGCAGGATTTTCCAAAGGGATTTCGTCAAATAATCGCGGAAAAAAAACCTGCAAATTTTGTCAGAAGATTGCGAAAATACCCAAATATCGTCAATAGATCGCGAAAAAGCTAATTTCGCAAAGAATCGCTCAGAAACCCAAATTTCGCCAAGTGATCGCGGATAAAACGCAAATATCGTGGATGGATCGTGTATAAAACGCAGATATCGTGAATGGATCACGGAAAAAACGCAAATATCGTCAATAGATCGCGAAAAACAAACGCGAATTTCGTCAAAGAATCGAGAAAAAACGAGAATTTCATCAAAAGATTGCGTAAAACGCACATCTCGTCAAAAGATTGTGGAAGAAAACGTAAATTTCGTCGAAGGATCGCGAAAAAAACCCAAACATCATGAATGGATCGCAGAAAAAACTCAAATATTGTCAATAGATCGCAAAAAAATGCAAATATCATCAATAGATCGCGAATATCGTCAATAGAATGCGAAAAAAAATGCAAATATCGTCAATAGATCGAAAAGAACGCAAATATTGTCAATAGATCGCGAAAAAAATGCGAAATATTGTCAATAGATCGCGAAAAAAACGTGAAATATTGTCAATAGATCACGAAAAAAACGCAAATATCGTCAATAGATTGCGAAACAAAATGCAGATATCGTCAATAGATCGCAGAGAAAACCCGAATTTTGTCAAAGAATCACGTCAAAAAGAGAATTTCGTCGAAGAATTGCGAAAACGAACGCGATTTTCATAAAAAAAAATTAAGAAAAAAGTGCGAATTTTGTCAAATGATCGCGAATTTTGTAAAAAGATTGCAAAAAAAACCTCACATTTTATCAAATGATCGCGGAAGAAACACAAACATCGCCAATAGATCGCGGAAAAACGCGAATTTTGTTAAAGTATCTTGTAAAAAATGCATAATTAGTGCCAGAAGAGAACCCCCTCAGCCCCTCCCCTTTACATTTCAGAAAATTTGCTGTAAATTTCAGATTTTTTTTTAATTTTGAAAAGTACCTAAGTATAGTGGACTTATATAGTTAGCTATATAAGCATGTTACATATAGCTTTGCTGTTAACTTAATTTAAAATTTAAAATAGATTGGAAATTAGTATCTTAAGTTTATTCCAAACAATATGAATTAAAATATTTTTATTTATTACATAAATTACTTATTTACTCTAAACTTATATATTTTAAAATTAAATATTCAGTGACATAAATGTACTTACTGGCAACTAAAGAAATTATTCTCACTAGCCAGTAACTGGCTACTAAAAATTATCAACTTACCGGCCAGTGGCTACTAAGCAAAATTCCTTATTTTCATCTTTACTTTAACACAGACTCCGATTGATAACTCTGGGTATGCTTTCCACAAAACTGTGTTTTTGCTACTTATATACATTGAAAATAAGAAATAATAATAATAATAGTTTTCTTTGCAAATAGATAATTTCTTTTGAATATAGGTGTATATAAAATGAGTATACTTACATACTCTAACAACGTTTGTGTCAGTCATATGACGCGTTTTTTTTTTGGGGGGGGGGGATAGAATGTGCTTTTTAAAGGTGTATCATATACAGAAAACATGTTCTAATTGCAACAAATAAATTTTACGCCTTTTAAGTAGTCAAAAAAAGTAGGTAGAATCTTTACTATAATCATTTTATATATATATGTTGAAAATAAAATACCTATCTTTCAAAATGTTTTTTTCATTTTTTTTTTTTTTTTTTTTTTTTTTTTACAATGTGTACAAGTAGTAAATACCCACGCAAAGTTGAAATTTAGTTTGAATCTGTGTTAAAGTATGCGTTATCAATTAATTTCAAATTGACTCGGTTCTAATTTGAATATTTTCACGCAGTCTCTTTTTATAGGTTCAAAATTTTTAAAATCTATTGAAAACAAGAAAATCGATTTTTTTAAGGTTTAAAACTGGTCATGATCACTATACTAAAATGTTGAATTCTGAAAAGGATTCTCTTATCATAATAAGAATTTTTGATAAATTAGAAAAGTCATTCATCTCTCGAAAAATTCATTTAAAAAAAGAAAAAAAATTAGTCTTGTCTTTAAAATAAATAAGATATGAACACGGATTCTGAAGCACAGTATATAGCATACATTCCGGTCCAGTAGTGATTACACACACACACACATAAGGGAAAAAAAGATCTGTACAATTGTTGTTTATCTTCAAAATATGCGAGATAATTTCGATTTAAAGCTTCCCTAAACATGGCGTAATCATGTAAAGAACAAAATGGGTTTAGAGAAACTTTTTATTTCTTCATTTTTCGGATATAATAAAATATTTTACTAAAGAATGCATTCACAAACCACATACAAGGGGAGGGGGGAAAAAAAGTCTACAATTCTTGTTCATCTTCAAAATATGTAAGATAATTCCAATTTAAAGCTTCCCTAAATATAGCCTCCCCCCCCCCCCTCTCCTCTCCATTTAATCATTTGGATCCTCCTTTCAGGTACGTAATCATGTAAAGAGCAAAATGGGTTTAGAGAAACTTTTTCTTTCTTCATTTTTCGGATATAATAAAATACTTTACTAAAGAATGCATTCACACACGACACACAAGGAAACGAAAAGGTCTACAATTCTTGTTTATTCTCAAAATATGTGAGATAATTTTGATTTAAAGCCTCCCAAATATGGTGCGCCCTCTCCTCCATTTAATCCTTTTGAGGGTCCTGTCAGGTACGTAATCACGGAAGGTACAAAATGGGTTTGAGCTATCTCTAGAAACATTTAGAGAAATTTTTCTTTCTTCCTTTTTCTGACATAATAAAATATTTTACTAAAGAATGCATTCAGACATACACAAGGTGGAAAAAATCTGCAATTTTTGTTTATCGCCAAAATATGTGAGATAATTTCGGTTTAAAGCTTTCCTAAATTTGGTGCCCCTCAGCTACGGCGCAATTAATTAGTCAAAAGAATTTAGCACCCCATAAGGAAGCAGAAGAGTTGAATAGGTGGTGGTCCTTTTCCAGTTTCAAGGAAGGTAATCTGACCCTTTAGCTTAAAGGGATTTCTTTAAGGCTGTTCTTAACTGCTCTGCTCAACAAGCGCAAAATGTTCTGACACATTTACAAATTCATTTTTTAACGGAAAGATATAAAATTGGAAAGCGTGGCCATGGATGCGATTTGGAATCGAACTGTTTTTTTCCATTTTTTTCATCAGTCAATTACCCATTGAGTTATAAACGAATTCGATCACGTGACAAACACGTTTTTCGCCCACTCTTGAGTGATTTTTCTACTTTCGCGCGTAATTTCGGTTCAAAACGTCCACTTTGACACAATTTTCTGAAAGACCTATTGCGTTTGCAAAAAAAAATAGAAAAAACAGCTCGATGACATAGTTTCTGAACAACAGCACCAGCTAGTTTCATGCATTTTCGAACAAAAATAAATTAAAACTTATGTCAGAAAGTTGCCCTTTTGGATTTGAGAACACCCTTAAAGAACGCATCCTAACATCCTACGTTCCTCTGATATGTTCATCACAAGCTCTTTGAATTTTACTCAAATAAAGAATACAAAAGTCGCTGCATGTGAAAGTTTAGTGCCTTTAAGAACAAAGAAGGTCCCCTGCTCAGCAGATCTATCTCGACCCAACAGATGATTCTCACCTGGTTATAGGAAATGTTAAAAAAAAAAGTAGAATCCAAAATTATTTACGCCGCTCTTTACTCCTACTGCCGGTTGGCGCCCCGTACGGTGGCACACTTCGCACATCCCTTGGGTCAGCCCTTCTTATAATCGTTCAAAATAACTTATAATTTAGAACATATGTTTTGTTTTACAATGATTTACAGAATTCGTTCAGAATAGATTTATATCTAAATATCGAAATTATTATATATTATTCATATTATTCTTTAATCAAATACCTGATTTTAAGTTGATTTCTTGGAGTATGCAATACATTCTTTTGCCATTGTTTCAGTGCCAAAAGTAGGGAGGGCAAAAATTATACAATTTTTTTTGAAGAATTTCATATTCTATTTTCTTAGGGGGGAGGGAGTGGAGGGGTCTAGCAAACTGGAAGTTAAAACAGTGACTATAAAATACATTAAAACGAATAAATAAGTAATATTTTAATAAATGAATTACGAAAAAGAATTAAGTTATATTTCAATTTCAGCAGTTTTAAGGAGGCTTTTTAACAACCAGAATTACGTCTCTCTTATTAATTTAGTGAATGAAAGTTATATAGATGTAACTAAGCAGCAAACATGAAATGTGTTTCATGTATATTTATTGTTTCATTGTTAATAGCGAGTAAATCTGCAGATCAGGTGCCTCGCTGTCAGTTCTGCAATTCATTGTTTTTTAATATACAATAAAATCTGAAAATGGAATTGCTAGGATTGGAAGAAATACTATTTTAGACAGGTTTTGATCCAGGGGTGTAGCTACCGTGGAGCAGTTGGAGCAAACTGCTCCAGGCGCCCGAATCCTAAGGGCGCAAAATTAGAAAGAGCAAAATAAAAACTTGTAAAAATATTTGCATATTTCTTTTCACTAAACTATTCAAAAATTATTTATAGGGCTGTCATTGGTCACTTTATTGGCAACCAACATTCTCAAACAAACTTCCTGGTACATTTATCTTGAAAATGCATTAGAAATTTATCATGGTGATTACTGTACGGAAATAATGTAAGACAAATAAATCACTGCTGAGAAACCTATATTTACGATGTAACAGCCTCACCTATTTAGTTAATTTAAGATTTTTAAAAAAGTTTGACAATTTGAAGAAAATCATCGACCATTTTACAAAAAAAAAAAAAAAAAAAAAAAAAAAAAAACAACAACAACAAGAAAACGAAAATTTTGAAGTTTTGTTTTGTTTTGGAGAAACTAAACATGGTCATCGATACAGATTACAAAACAATAATAAGAACTGGACTTACGAATATTCCACATCGGTCCAAGGTGACAAAATTTAGATGGTTGGAGGGGGGGGGGGGGGTAAGCGGCAAATTAAGTTTGTGCGTATTGTTTTTGAAATTTTGAAAATATGGCAAATCTTAAATGCAGAATTGATGTCTTTTCCTTCAAAAAGAGTGAAAATTTTAGTGTTCCTTCGGACCTGATTATCGCCTATACAAATTTACACCACTTTTTTCTAAAAGTATTTTTCAGCATTAAACCTTATTTAATTGCTGAATTTTGGGATTAAATAAGGCAAAACATATTTTTCGGAAATACTAATGTGAATTTGCTTAGGCCGTAATCAGGCTCTGCTCCCTCTTCTCGCCACATTTCGATATGAATCTGGAATTACTCTACTCAACTTTCCGAAGAGTTTATAGAAATACTGTGAGTTCAAAGCAGAATAAAAACTTAGATCCCAATTTTATACAAAGGGGTCATTCCATGTCAAATCAACGTGCGGTCTGGACCTCAACATCTCAGATTTCCATAATTTTTGGTTTACAGTTTGTATCCATGAAGTATATGAAAAATCTAATTTTTTTTATTTTTTTTCCCTAGCGGATTTGTTTTTACGGAATTTTAAAAATTGCCAAAAGTACCAAATTTAACTAAACTCTCAATCACAAAATCCTTTACAATTCTTTAACAAATTGGGCTAGAGAGTTAAGTTATATCTCATTTGAAAGCTCTTTTCATGGGCTTTAATATGATATGCAACACTAACAATTTTGTGTATAATAATTTTTTTGAATTTAAATTTTTCAAAAACACCATCTTTAATTTTTTTCAAAAAAATATATGTTAATCTTTGACTTTTTGGCTACAAGTATGCCAAATTTCAAGATGGAGAAATGATGGGGTTTTGAACTATTAATTTTTAAATATGAGTTATACATGAAAAATTTCAAGTATGAGGGCAAAATTAACAATTGTGCAATTTCTTTCCATATATAATTAATTCACACTTCTTTTTCATTAAAAATTTCAGAGTTTGATGCTAAGCAAATTTATTTCTAAGGCATGAAAATTTTCTAAAGCATATTTCTCAAAATATAATTATATAATTTGCCCGTAAGGGGACTCTTCATTCACTTGAAAGCACCTGATCGGTAAAGTTAATCCTATGGGCAGGTTGTTTTCGAATTTTCCGTTTAAATTTGAATATTTTTAAATGATTTTTTTTTACATATGGATAGTTGATGTCGATCTTTCATACGTCTATTTTTTACTTTTTCGATTTTGGTTGCAGATTTTTTAATAAAGGTACTTTCACTTTCGGACCGGTTTCGAAAGTTACAGTACCTTTATTAAAAAAATCTGCAACCAAAATCGAAAAATTACAAAAATTCCCTATTAAAGATTGACCTCAGCTATCCTATGAAAAAAAAAATTGTTTAAAAATATTCAAATTTAAATGAGAAATTCGAAAACAGCCTGCCCATAGGTTTAGCATTACCAAGCACATATTTCAAGTAAGTGAAGAGTGTTTTGACCTGGCACTTCTATCTTTTGATAGTTTAATTCTACAGCCATCACATATTTTCATACCCTTTTGAATATTAAATCTTAAACTGCACTACCAAGTTGTTACATTCCTAAGTTTTCCTGATTTTGAATGAATTGTTTTTTTATAGGGATTGATCTGGATGAGTTACCTCATCTATATAGCTTTTCTATTTCCATTTTAACTCATTTAATTATGTCTTTTTCTTAAACTCACTTTTGTTTTATTCTTTGTTTGGCACAGCATGTCCCTAAAGGGATTTTGTGTAATAAAACTCAATACAACCAACCTTTATAGGGATTGCAGCATTTAACAGAAAATAATGCCCAGTCTTTCTTATCTTCTGACATCATTAATAGTAGTAATTCAAGACTTCTTTGTTAAAGCATTTGATTAAAGTAAAATGAAGCTTGTTTATTAAATAGTTATCCTTCTATATGCAAAAAAAAAAAAAAAAAAAAAAAAAAAAATTATAACGATTTGGGAATGTGCGAAACAATTTTGAAATGAACCAATGAAAATCTGCTTAGGTATCTCAAAATGCATCTGATTATTCAGAGCCAACAGAAACCAACAGAAAATTCGAGACAGAATCACCCCTGCTACTTTCTTTTCTTATGATGGGGAGAATCGGCGATCTGGACGCCGTAAATTCCGAACCAATTTCGCCCCTTTCAACCATCGCATTTGGCGAGTGGTGCCTATTGAGTTTGGCAAGTGAGGGCAATAAAGTTAATCGTAAGCAGGGTTGGCACGGTTTAAACCAAGTGGTTTTAACCATGGTTTAAACCAATTGGTTTTTTTGTCAAAAAAACCATTTGGTTTTTTTAGAAAAAATCTAATATAATATTTTCTCTTTTTTCTAATTTAATTGTTTTAAATTATTGATAGAAGTAATTTCTACTTTTAACACTTCATCTCAGCAGTCAACATGAGACATAATGGGCCTAGTTCATGTTTCTATGCATGTAGAATGAAAATTAGCATGTGCTGATGAACATATCAGGTACCCTAAAGATTTTTCTTAAAAATGTGAAATTAAAAAAGATAAAATAGATAAATACTATTCAATATTTAGCATAAAATATTTTCATTTAAAAAATGCAGATTATTTACAGCAGTTAATAACAAAATGCAATTATCTTTAAGATTTTGGTTAAGTTGTAAAAGAAAATTTTCTGGATTGGGATTGGAGAAGATTATCCTTAAAGAATTTAAATGAGTAACGTAAGATATCAAATTGAATAACACAGCTTGCAAAAATTGAGTGCTAGTTATAGCATTTCAATAATATCAATCAATCTTTTCTGTTAGTTGCTGAATCCAATGACCAAAAATGTTGACTTGGACACTTGGAGTTATCACTCAGAAAACAAAATAACCAGAAGTATTTAGATATTAAAAAATGATAATAATAACAACCACAGAATAATATATTATATTCATGAAACTGCATCAAATGTTTATTGATTGATTATTATATTATTATCAAAGGATTCTTCATACGATTTTCAAGGTATCAATGTTTCACTGTGTAGAGCAGTTTACTTTGAACATAAGACATAGCTGTTACTAATAATGTTTAAATTAGAAATGATTTCAAATTTCTATATAAGTAATTATATATTATTTAAGACTGTAATTATTTAATTTAAATATTTTCAAAAGTTATATTACTTATATAATATCCAAAAATGTTTATTTTATCAACAGATATGCATCTGTATGCAATAAGAAATTATATTTAAAAAAAACCCGGTTTAAACCAAAAAAACCTGGTTTAAACCAAATAAACCGGTTTTTTTGGTTTTTTACAAAAAAACCTGGTTTTTTTCCAACCCTGATCGTAAGTATTTAATCGTAAGTATCTTTAAGTATTACTCGACGATTGGCGAGTGCTAATTTTGTGCTATAGCTTATTCTATCAAGGATCACTTTCAGAGCTTTCAAGTTGTTTTTGAGACTTTAGCAAAAGTTGCTTCATACATTTAGTTATTTATTATGCATATTATATTTTGAGTGCATTCGTGCATGCACAGTGAAACATTAGTTAGTGAATCTGCTCATTTTTCATCCAATTTTTATTATTTTTTTATTCTGATTGCAGAGTATTGTGTACAATGTTGTTTGTCTTGGTTCCTGAAAAGAACATTGTTTTATATTAAGAACTCTGCAAATTATAAGCAAAACACCAGGGGTGCCATTTCAGAACTTTCTTGGGGGGGTGGGGGGCAAAGATTTTTTGAGGGAAGTTATGTAGCTAAGGGTAGGATCCGTATGAGGAACGTTTACTGACTCATGCTTAAATAACAGTAAAAACTTCGAATACGGAAACTCAAGAACCAATCAAATATAGGTGAAAACTGGGAAATTGAGTTAGTAGCCAGTGGCCGGTAGACTCAGTTTCATTAGTGGCCACTTTTTAAAGTTAGTGGCCACTATAATGTTTCAAACTTTCTTGGCATCTAGATAAACTATAATCGTTGTATATACATATTTTCGATAAATCAGAGTTTTATACCAACCAACTATTCATCATAAGAATAGGGACACAGTTGAAATTCAAGAAAATTACGTTAAAACTACAAAATTGTTATCATATTAATTTCTTTAGAATATATTTTTGGATTATTTGTAAATGTTCATAAACACAATTATCAATCAGATTCCTGTTACGTTCTTTAGATAAAAAATAACTAAATCAAAATTCCAACAACTAGGTGTATACAAAAAAAAAAAAAATCAAACAAAACACAATAAAATGCTATTTCGATTTTATTTAATAATTAAATGTGTTAACATACCATATACATTACATATAGTTGAAATCTAAGCTGGTGAGTGTATTTCGCAGGATTGAACAGTATCTCTTGCAGAAAAATAATCTAACTGATCAAACACATTGAAGATATTGTAACGTCCTTACCCTTTAGGGTCCAATTTTTTTTTTCAATTTTGAGAACAAAATTACTTTTATTTTAATAATCTTAATCGTAGCTATCCAAATAGATTTACTGATATGATAATAGGTTAAGAGTTTTTGGAGACGTTTGGAAAATCTCGTATTACAAGAGGGTTTAACAGATATTACAACTTTATAATGTTTGTGTTTTACCACACGATTCGTTCAGAAAAGTAACCTATATTTTAAATTTAAAGAGTGAAATATATGTATAAAATAAATTACTAAATGTTCAAACATAAATGAACTCATAATAAGAAAAGCATAGCCATATACTATCATTGCTATCTAACAAAAGTAATTTTTAAGACAAAATAATACTTGATGAAAAGACATGTACTATTAGTAGTAAACCACACCTGAAAGGGTTAAAATCAACTTGCATTTGCATCCAGTGGAAAAAAAAAAAAGGAATAAATTATTTGAAATACACGTGGAATCAAAGCTGATGAATATATTTTGCATAAAACTATATTTCTCGAAAAAATAATCCAACTGAAGAGCGAGCATGGCAAAAAACTGAAATATTGAAAATACAGCTAAATCGCTGCAATCTGCTTGCATACGGTAGGAAAAAGAATTAATCAGTTTGCTAATTAGATGTAATCAAAGTAGATATGCATATTTCCATCAAAAAAGTTGTATTTCAGTTGGTGATCGATAACAGATTTTTTTATCGCCACTTGGCGAGTGGCGACTATAATGGCGATCGATGACTGATATTTTAATCGCCACTTTTACAACTTTAATCGCCATGTGGCGAGTGGCGACCGCTAATTTACACCTATACAATCAAACATTTCGTTTTAAACAGGTTTCCGTCTTAGCAGGTAAATTTTTAATATATTGGATAGGAATTTTTTTTTTTTTTAGACAGGATTCTGTTATAGACAGGTTCCATTTTTACTGGTATCCTTAAAAACTGTTAAACCATCCACTCTATAAATTGTGAAAATGAAACCTGTCTATATAACAGATTTCTTTCTAAAAGGCGAAAAAATTAAATTTCAATGAAAAACATAATACAATTATACTTGCTAAGACGGAGACCTGTCTAAAATGGAACTTTTTTCTAGTCCCTTTCGACTCCCTTTTTTCAAATTTTACTACAGGGGTGCCATTTCAACTGTTTCCTGGTGAAGAACAAGGAAAATTTTTCTTTGAGGAACAGGGAACGTGCAGAATTGCACAACTTTCAGAACTGCACAAATCACACAGAAAATGGGAAAATCCCTCACAATAATAAAAAAATGCTCTTCTTGATTTTGTCTCCATAACTTCTTTCACAGGCATGTGATTACTCCACAATTTTTTTAAATTTAAGTGAAAGTTTGCAATTATTATTATTTTTTTTATTTTTTTTTTTTATTTATTTATTTATTTATTTTTTGTCGAATTCTGCAAAATCAATTCGTCAATGGGTCGCACAAAAGTAATCGTGAACTTTGGAAAATTTTGAAGAAAAAAAAAAGTCTCCAAATGGTCGCTTAAAAAATCGCTAATTTCTTAAACGACCGTGGAAAATATCGCTAATTTCATCAGAGATTGCGAAAACAAAAATTTCAACAAATGCTAGTGAAAAAGAAGAGCGAATTTTGTCAAAAGATCGTGAAAACAATGTTATATGAGACTACTCGTATAACTAGTGCTTAAAAATAATCTATTACTTTTATAAAGCACTACATTAATACATCCTAAAACTAAGCAGATATAATTTGCAGTAAGAAGCATCCGCTGAAAAAGTAAAACCCTAAATATGCAGAGAGAGAGAAATAGTTGTTTTTGCAGTAAGTGTAAAAGAAATGATGACCACATAAATAAAAGTAAAACTTAACTTTATTAAAAATCTTTTATAGTAAAATACGATATTATAAAAAAACTAACAAACAAATGTGGAATTTCGTCAGTTGGTCGCAGAAAAATATTGGGAATTTCGACAAATGGTTGCAAGAAAAAAATCCCTTTCGTTTAATGGTTTGCAGAAAAAAATCGTGAATTTCATGAAACGATCGCAGAAAAACCGGAAATTTCGTTAGATGCTCTCGTAAAAAAATCATGAAATTTAATCAGTCATGAGATAATCAGTCAACGAACGTCATGATAGATCACGAAATTTGCAAATTTTGTGATCTATAGTGATAAGAAAATTTTCATTAGTGATTTTCTGCAAGTAAAGGTAAGGTAAAGCATTTTGTTTCGGATTGTACTTTCCAGACTTAGATAAAATGCAAAACTATCTGCGAACTCAAATAATTTCTTAAAATTTTTCTGCAGAAAAACGACGCGCCCCTCCCGAATCCTACATTGCTGCTAACAGCAAAAATGATAAGTTATATGTGAGTGGAGGGGTCAACATTTAACATTTATTTTTTAACACAAAATTTATTTTTAATTTGTTAAATTTATCTGCAAAGCCTAAAATAATCTGCAGCACCTGCTGCGGTGCTGTGCTGTTTCTGCTACCGGCCCTACCAGGAAAAAAAAAAAGCATCGTACCTGCCATTCTGGCATAAGCACCGCACTTACAATATTTTTAAGTTTTAACTCGTAAGTGCCGCGGCGTTTCCTCCAAAAAATGCTGTACCATGGTACATGGCAAATAATTTCTAGCAATTTTTTTTTTTTCTCTCTGAAAAATAGTCTGCAGACCTTCTCAAAGGTCTGCGATGTGCGTTGCACCGATTCTCCGCCTATGGTATTGATAAATTTATTTATTTTATTTTTTTATAAAGAAATTTGTAAAAACCCCCATCAAAACTGTCTGCAAACTTTGAAAATTTTCTGTGAATGGCATTCGCGTGTTCGTCTATATTATCTGATTCTGGTTCTTTCACTATTTTGAGATGGGTTCATTTTAATCCGATTTTTCAAAGAAATGCTCAGCAGTGGAGAAATACATCAATTTACTCGCCACTGGCGAGTGGATTTTCTGACAGGACGAGTGAATTTTTAGGTAGTCTTTGAAAAACCTAAGGCTATAGAGATATGCCACAACTTTTTTTTTTACTAGTTAGCTATATTTTGCAACTTTCTGTAATGTAAAATGGTACCAAATTCTATCCTATACTCAACTTTTCTCTGTTGTATATATTTTATTTATTGGGAAAAAATATGAAAATTCACTGTAGTAATAGTAATTAACTATTTTCGCAGTCGCACACATTTTGTCATAACAATTTTCAGAAGTATGTTGCATCTTGCTGGCTGGTAAAATAAATCCTTGGCTGGTAAGATTTTTTGAAATTTCTCCACCCCTGGTAATGCTGAATATTTTTCAGATGAAAAAACTACACATTTGAACATTAATGAATACTATGTATATATCTTCATTTTTCTATATAAAAAGAAAAGGTAAAATTTATATTAAAGATATATTGTAGGCTTATTTTACCATAATTGTATTAAAATATGGATTAATTTTCTTTCATTTCGGTTCAGGTTGCCTTTCAATGGAAATCTTTTCAGCAGTATTCATATTTACATGAAATTACAGTCCTGCATCAGGACAGGTTCATGTTTTTTCTTTGTTGTGGATGAGGTAGACTTTAAGCAAAAGGAAGTTCAGCATATTTTTCAAGTGAAAAAACTATATATTTGATAATTAATGGATGTACATGTGTTCATTTTTGTACGTAAGGGATAAAATTATAGACTACTTTGTTATAAATGTGTTAAAATATGGAGCAATTTTCTTTTACTTTGGGTGGAAGGTGGAAGTCTGTCAGTTTTCAGGTTGAAGAAATTGTTCTGTAGGGTGAGCATAGATTCCAGTACTAGGCGTTGGAAAATTTTGCGAGTGTACCGTATAACATGATTTAATAAAGCAAATAATTTAATAACATTGCAATGATTGCCTTAAATATAATGTGACACAAATAATCAAAAAATAAAAATAAGTCGAATAATCAAGAACTTGAATTATATCCCCTCCCCCCCCCCCCCCCCCACCACCACCAAAAAAAAAAAAAAAAACTGAAAAAACTCCACTTCTGAACTTCTAGCCCTGAGGGGATAAGTTTTCCTATGGTCAATTTGCACACAGCTGAGAAGCAGCTGGATAAAAAAACATTTTCACGTGTATTTTAAAAATTAGCCAAAGTTAACGATGTATGTCTCACCTTGAGGAAGTTCGAATAGTAAGGCTTTAGGAATTTTCTTTTTGATAATTATTAATTTTTATGCATAAAACATTTATTTAATGCATATGTTTTTATTGCAATAAAATCTAATAAGTTATTTTAGTGTTTGAGGATTTTTAAAATTTTTGTTTGAGTCCGACATGTGATGGTTGATAAATTTTCTGAAATATTAAATTCCTTGGGGGGGGGGGGGGCATTGAGCTCCCACTTAGTGAATATTTTACAGTCCACTGTATGAAAACGCTACACATTTTCAAAGAAATCAGCTGATTGCTTTGGTATCAAGCTTTTTTTTTCAACCATTCTGTGATGATAACTGATAAAAATTTTCTCTTAATATCTCAATTAAATTGTTTTTATTGGTCACGTTTATCTTATATTGATACACAACAATTATGTTTCATCAGAATGTGGCTTAATTTAGTAAATTCTTTTTTATTCACAGTAAAATATTTTTACCTTATTTAGAAGGGGGGAAAAAATTAACTAAATAAAATCGTATTGAAATTTATGTATTCATTTTATTGAAGAAAGAAAAAAAAATGGCATCCATCTGCAGACAAATATTCAAGAGTAGCCAAAAATATATTAAAATGATCTCTCCTTGGTGAGAAAAATGTTGTAATTCTTATACACTTTAGATTAATTGTTGCCTGGATGCTTATGTTTGATGTCAACTTTTTCTTTGAATCCGATTATGGAATATTAGCTCTATAATTGAAGCATTTTAGTAGAATAAATTTCATATGTTGTGTTGCATATTTTTTCAGTTCAGTTACCTTTGATTTCTATAAAGTACCCGGAAAGTCAAGTGCAGTCATTCCAGTTTTTTTTTTTTTTTTTTTTTTTTTTTTCATAAATCAGAAGCCTAAAGCAGGGCTTCAAGATAGAAATATGGAAATTTTCAAGCTAGGTATGTAATAGGGTTTCCAGGTTGAAAATTTTTTCAGGCGTATAATTGTACAGTGTACGCTTTGCTTAAACATAGCCTGTGTCAAAATTTCTTCTGTTTTTTCAAAAACCATGTCTAACTTTTATAATTTCAAGAATTTTTATCAGTTTATCTTTCCAATTTTCTTTTAAAAAAATTTCCTTTTGATGCACTGTTATATCCCAAAAATGTGACTGCAAAATTAATTAAACAGTGTTATTGGAATGTAATACAAATACAGTTGGAAAATAACAATTGAAGAAAATTCTTTAAAGAAATTGGCACATTCAACATAGTTTAGGATGCGGAAAATGACTGTAGTTTGATAAAACAAAAATAAACTACTACTAGTGTCAATAAAAATCTGGCAACTCTACCACATGCACTTAGATTTTATTAGGATTTTGTAAAGTCACATTTCATTAACTGAAATCATCTGATATTTTCTTAAAAATTATGCAAACATTTTTTTTTTCAAGGAATTTTTTTAAATGTAGGGATGTGGAAAATATATGAATAGTCATGGTTGTTACTTGCATTTATTAGTAATGCTGAAACAATTTTAAAGGTAATACTAATAATATTTAATGAATTTTTAATAAGATTTCTCTTTATCTTAAGTTACTTTTCTTCCTTACATTAAGATGCAAGGTTATTATAGGATTAAATGTGTAACATTCTTTAGAAACAGTACATTGTACATTTTATTTATTTACTTTTTATTTCTCTTTTAGTTTTCTAATCTATTTGGTACTGTGTACAACAATGGAAATCTGCTTTTTACTCCTGATGGAAATACTTTGATTAGCCCTGTTGGAAACAGAATAACATTTTATGATTTAAGAAAGTAATTTTTCTCTCTTATTCAGTTTTTATATCTAATCTGTTATAATAAAAATAGGGCCTTGATAGGTAAAATATTTTAGCAATACCATTCTTTAAACACACCATTAAAAGGGAAGAAGTTTCCAAAAAAGAGAAAATCAAGATATTTAATAAATTACTCTCAGTGGCATTCTTTTATATCAGTTTTTAAAGGGACTTGTTTTAAGTTATTAATACGTACATAAATACACAATTCTTAATTAATTATATGTGTTTATTAAACATACATAATTATTAATCAATTATACATGTGGCCCAAGTTGGCTCTCTGTGCCTCCGACCAAAACTTTTTATTTCCATATAAAATAAAATGTAATTAATTCATCAACGACACAGAATAATTTTTGAATTATATGAATTTCATCTGATTAAAAAATGTTTTAGTTATACATACATATCTCGATTTATCTTTTATAAGGATTGTTTGCAAATGATCATCTGTTATAATAAAACTTTCTCAAAGAGTATTTGAAACACTTGTGCAGTTTCAAACTACTGTTAAGTCTGCAACTTTTAATGAACACGTGAAAAGAGTCTTCAAAGTTTTAGTCCTATATGCATTGCTTACTTTATAATGTGCACTCACGTCTTGAGTTAGTCATGACTGATAATAGACAGTAAAATTCATAGCAATAAATAAACAGCATCTCATTGGAGTCGATACAGCTCAATCAATAGGTAATGTTGAAAATTTCTGAAAAAAGAAATGATATTTTTGGAATAAGTACAGATATTTTCTGTCGAGTTTTAGTCCTGCGGTATTTTCCAGCATTTTTGCCGAAAACGAATTTTCGGCGAAACTCTGATTTTGGAACATAAAGAAATTTTTGGTCGATCTCTAGTTTTAGTGTGTTTGAAATAATTTGGTTCCTTTATATAATAATGGTCAGCCCGTGCAATTATGATTACGTCAAAGTTGTCAGTCATCGCCAAGTTCTTAAAGCATGGACATGTAATAGAAAATAAAGATAACCCTTTAAGACCTAACCTATACAATTGTGTAGGTGATCCTAAAGAAAAGAAACATTTACCTCTTTTTGTGCAATTTAAAGTCCAGCCTATATCTGCAGAATTGTTTGGATCCTTCCTTGGCATACCCTGACATCGGATATTTTTAAAAACATATTTTTTTTTCACATATGATTTTATTAACTAGGAGAAACCACTAAAACTTTTCATTTCTAATTTCTATCAAAAATCTTCCGGTCTTAAAGGGATAATACATACATGTACAGTAACCTAATAACACATTAAATAGTACACACATAACTTTCATATGAGCATATTGAATATTAGTACATAATTTACCTTCAACTATAAACTATATACATCCATACATCAGCTTCCTCCATATTTAAAAAAGTGCAGGGTGCTACTGGTTGTAAAAGGGCACTTTTTAGATTCTTAAGAACTTTTTTTTTTTTTTTTTAAATTCTAAAGGCGCTTTAATATTTAAAAAGTCAGGACACTCTTTTCAAGACATAACAATGAGTATTTTTATTGTGCAAGCAATGTTTCAATACAAAAGGAAGCAATGATGCCATTTTTCAGCTTAGGAACTCAAGAATTATATGTTATTTTTATTTTTTAGATGTTTGGCAAGCAAAAAGAGCATTATTTTTTTAACCCACAGCACCTGACGAAACCCTATTAGTGTCTATCCCAGAGTTCGTTCTCAGAAACTGTTTTGCTCAGAACTCAGCTTTGAAATTTTGTATACTTATAGCTGAATACCTCCGATCACACGTCAAATCCTAAAATTTTGAAAAAATCTTATATTATTTTAATTTAATGACATCCAACCATTTTTGTGATTTAGATCTTAAAACAGAACTTTAATTTCAGTCTCTTTCGCTCGTGAGCTAAATGACTCTGTGGTAAAGCATTTGCCTGCTAATTGAAAGTTTCCCTGTTCAAACTCCTGTGTCAGAGTTTGAATTTTTTTCATCCGGAATAAACTTCATTATTTAATAGATACAATTTTACAGAGTTTTTGTAATTTCTTTTTCCCCTTTTAAAGCTAAAAGTTGTTGTAAAGTATTTTAACAATTATTTTTTTTATTCAAAAAATCTTTTTTGGAAATTTGCGAAATTTTAAGTTGGCTACATTTCATTGTATGATGGATTTAATTAAAAGAACTTTAATTTTTATTCGCCATTTTAAAGATTTTGTTTTTGTTTAGCTAAAATGCATATGTTGTCATATGTAATTAAATTTGTTTTTCAGATATACAAACATATGCTGTTGCAATTTTTTGAAAAGCAGATCTTGAATAGTAATAATTTTAAAATTACATTTAATAGTGCTGCCATCTATGTTCTTATTGAAAGGGTTATGCATTTAATAATTACAAATTAACGATTTAGATTTATTAATTAAAGGATAAAGTGTTTTAAAAGAAATATTAAACGATACCCTCTGTGCGATCTTGAATCACACTTATCCACTTGTTATCATTTGAATTTGCATCATTATTTAATTAATTAATCATAGCATCTCATTTTCATTATTTGTTATTGTTAAATCTATGTTCTCAGAAATATTGCTCTGACTAATCTCTTTTAGCGACGTCCTAGTAAAAATATTGATTTAAATAAACTATTTTTATTATCGTTTTAGAAAAAAATAATTATTTAGTATTTAGAAGCAGACTTTTATATTACTTTTTTGTTATTATACTTTATGTATCTCTATTCTACTATGTTTATTCACCCTAAAATGTATTTTATACTTTTCAGTTTATGTATTTTTTAATAAATGTCCCTAAAAGAACATCTAATTATCTTTATATATCTTTTGTTAACTCCCAAAGCATTTTTTATATTGTCTTACTGTTTTAATAAAATGTTTGTCTCATTACAGCAATAAATCTGAAACTTTGCCTATTGAAAGCCGATATAACTTTACAACTTTGGCTCTATCTCCGAATGGGATATTGTTGATTGCAGTTAATGATCGTTAGTAAATATTTGTAAACTTTTTACTTTGAAGAAATTATTTTAAATAAAATAATCTCATTTTGCATTTTACTTGGTTATTTTTCTTAAAATATTGTCTTATATGCAAAATTTTGCATTGATTTGTGTGTATAAAATTGTTTTATAATTGTAAGTGTTGTATAACTTTTTATTTGATCTATTTAAAGTTATTTTTATAATAAAACATGAATAATAAAAAAAAATTACCTATAATTTTATGGAGAATAAAATTGCTTAAAACTTTTTATATGTAATTGCTAGAAATTGTTCAGCAAAAACTTATATACTCTAATTCTTTTTAATTAAACACAGATTGTTAGTAAGCTCCAAACGAAATCGGTTTTCCTATTTGACATTCTCATTCTCCAAAAAAAATTAAATTTATAACTCATCCTTATCCCTATTATTATTCATATTAGGTTCCACACATTCACATCTGCTTCTTTGGTAAGGAAGTATAATTTTCCATTTTACTAGTTTCTAATGATGATTACATAATTAGATGTGTAAGCTTTTGAGCAATGAGGATATGGAATGGATGGTCCTACTTAGTTTGAAGCCAAAATTGAATAGAAATCATTATCCATACTCAGGGTTGCAAAAAACCTGGGTTATTTATAAGAAACTCAACCCGGTTGAGTTTTCTCAGGTTTTATTGGTTTTTTTTTTTTTTTTTTTTTTTTTTTTTTTTTTTTTTAAGAGGTTAGGGCAGAAGAAGTCCCTTAGTCTTAGGAAATATGTATTAAATAAAATTAATAAATCTTATTATACTTTTAATAATTAACTTAATATAAAAGTAATTTTAATTTAAATAACACAAACAAATTAATGTAAAAGGGTTGGTTTGTTCAAAACTTCGACAGGGTTCCTACTCATCATGGTAAAATCAGGGGATAAATTTTGGGTTGTAAAAATCAGGGGATAATCCAAAAAATTCCCAAAACCTGGCAAAATGACTGGTTACTCTGGGAAATTGAAGTCAATTGCTGCTGTTTGCATGCTTTATATCACATCTGTCAACATCCATTCAGTCACTAGACACACCTTCTAACATTGTGATGTTTGACAACAGTTCAAGAGGAACTAACTAAAATAAAGGACATTTTAAAATTGATATTGGCACTTGTAGTCTTCATATTATTCATAATGTTTTTCGAAGAGGTAATAAAATCATAAAGTGGAAATTAAATTCTTGCAGCAAGCTACCAAGTTTTTAAGGGCAGCCTCACAAGGCATAGACTTCATCTCTGTTTTACACAAATTAATGTTTTTCTTTAAAGTTCTGTTCATATTGTTTATATAGGTATCTATAAACTTTATTTTTGAGATTACCTTGTTTTTATTTTATTTTGAGGATGTGGGAATGTCATGATACTGGTTTAAAAAATGATGTTCATTGTTGATATGAAAAAATTGTACATACCAAAAAATAGATCAGGGGATTTTTTTCTTGGAAAATGAGTATGAACCCTGTTCGAAACAGATTAGGATTAGAAAAAGCATTGAAATTAGTTAAAATTCACAGACATTTTAGATTAAACAAGTTGGAAATTGCACGTTAAATGTGGCAAATGAGGTGCTTTCATACTATAACTAGTTTTATAGATATTTTTTGCACCACATATTGTACTGAATGTATATTTTAGTGCACTTCATAAGTTCATATCAATTTCATTCTGTTTGAAAGGCTGTAAGATGATTAAAATGCACTTGAAATAATTTTTTCCCATTGGCCGAAATGTAATAGAAAACTTTGGCTGTACCTGTAATTAAACTATACATTCGATTTTCATAAAATATGAAATGACTCAACAAAATTTTTGCAACAATTATATATTGAAAATTTTAGACCATTCGGTTGGGTAGTTTTTTGCTCTGTTATATGCAGACAGACAGGCGGACAGAATGACGAGACGACTATAGGTGCTATGTATTTATATAATTACGAACGCACCTAATAATGGTAGTACTAGTAACCTGAGAACTGAGTGATTTATGATGTATTGGATCTGTATTTGTTTTGAATTAATTTAAATCCAAAATATGAAATGTGTTTTTACATTATGATTAAATTGTTATGTATTAATGCCAAATAAATTTCACACATTAAAACAAGTTTTATGCACATAAAAGTTTTCCTTTATTCATTATGGCTTACACATGGATAATTTTCCTTCAAATTGTTGTGTTGCTTTTTATCATAAATATGTAAATACTTTTTATTGCATGGATAGACTATATATTGTCGGTGTACTGCTCAAAATGAATAGATTAAATTTGTTCTCTGTTGGGAACATGATTATAAAGCTTTATATTGTTATATCTTGATATAAAAGACATTGTCATTTTTGACTTATACGAAAATGTTATGATAGCTTTTATAATGTTATGATTATACTGATTTTGTCTTTTCATAATATTAGTGGCTTTTAAAAGGGTTAAGCACATTATTTCATTTTGACAATTTTGACTTGGTCACATTTGGCATACACCCACAATATCTTTTAATAGAAGAGGAGTCTCTAAACACAAAGGTTAAAAAATTAATATAAAAGTTACTGAATATTAAATAATAATATCATGGATTATAAAAAATCGAACAAAACCTGCTTCGATGTGGGTTTTATCAAGTTTTTTAGAGCGTGTTTTACCCAGAAAAACCCTCCCTTGGGGGGGGGGGGGGAGGTGGGTTTTTTTTCAACCCTGTCCATACTAATACTTTAAAGAAGAAATTTTTGTTGTTTGTAGGGATAGTCTTTGACACTAGTAGTAGCAACCCATTTTTTAAATAATGGCGATGGTCTCTGCTCCAACAGAGATAAGTTACTCTTTATGTCGGTATTGCTGCCCACAATGGGGTTCCAGAACAAATACATTCTAAAATAAATAATGTTTTCTGATATTAAATCATAATATCATGGATTATAAAAAATCCAACAAAACCTGTTTCGATGTGGGTTTTATCAAGTTTTTTAGAGTGGGTTTTACCCAGAAAAACCTACTGTTTGGGGGGGGGGGGGGGGGGGGTGTTCCAACCCTGCCCATACTAATACTTTAATGAAGAAATTTTTGTTGTTTGTAGGGATAGTCTTTGACACTAGTAGTTGCAACCCATTTTTTAAATAATGGCGATGGTCTCTGCTCCAACAGAGATAAGTTACTGTTTATGTCAGTAGCCCACAATGGGGTTCCAGAACAAACATATTTTAAAATAATGTTTTCTTTGAAATTGTTAAGACTAAGAACTTAAAAATAGACATGTTGGTAACTTTTAAGAGTTATCGAAATTTATCTGTGTGAATTGAATAAAAAATGTTCAAAAGCCGTAATTATTTTTAAATTACCCAATGATTTTTTAAAAAATTTCCACCATAGGATAGATGGGTAGGTATGCACAGAATATTCGGTATTCGGCCACACTGCTAAATATTCAGTTAGGCTGAATATTAAACTAATCCATCTGCCAAGTATCAATTTGTTCAGCCTGCCGAATATTTGGTTTGGCCATTTATATATCAATATTCGGTTAAACCGAATACTTAAAAAAACCATTATGATGACTTTCATAGGAATTAATGATGCACCATGCAAGTTCTCAGATATCATCTGGTAGATAATCTGTTTCTTGCTTTTTCACAAACAGGGTGTTTCTAAACAAAATGGAAAAATCTTTCAGATAATAGACATCAAGACAGACAATTTTTGTCCTCAAAAGTATAATCGTAATCCATTTATTCAATCAAAAATATGGTGTATCTGACTACAGGTCAAACTTGGATTTTCTATGGGTGCTTTAACAATAATGAAGATATTGTAACTATATTTTCAATAGAGTTACTTTGATTTCTGTGAAATATGATGACATGATGAGAAGTGCTGGAAATCACCACCATTCATATTTAAACAACAGTAAGCTAGACATAACTTTATTCAGAATGCAGCTGGCAGTACTTATACTGTGTCACTGGCCAAAATTCAGTGACTCCAAATGATATTATCACATTTCATACAAGCAAAAATGATGTAAATCTCACTAAAATATCTTCATTATTGTTAAAGTTGTGAAAGAAAATTAGAATAAGGATATTGAGATGTTTCTTGTTCAAAAAATATTTGTCTTGACCACCCTTGAAAGTTCGTTCCAAGATTTTAGGAATAACCTGTATGTTTATAACCTCTGAAAATGATTGCCCACTACAGACACTTCTGTTAAAAACTTACAACTCTTACTTTAAAACTCCTAAATCAAAAAGAACAGGAACGTTATCCTTGCTGAGTTGCTACCATTTGAATAGATTGTACTATTTTTATTTATTTTTTACTTAGTCCCTTTTTGGCAAATAAACAGTATGTGACTGTAAAAATTTTCTTCCAACTCCTTTAAAATTTTGCATTGATTTTAAAGTTTTTCTTTTTTTTTTAAATTTCCCTGTATTAAAATTTTTTAAAACTATCCTCATCCTAAATAATAACTCAAAGCATAGATTTTTCTTAGCGTAAAGTTTACTTGTAAAAAGGTCTTGTTTATCAAAATGGAAGTATTTGTGTTAAATATTATATAAAATTGTTTTAAAATTTAACTTTTTAATACCTTTAAGCTCTGAAATATAAATGTAATCAGTCAGATGAATATTTGGTATTCAGACGAATAGCTACTATTCGATATTCAGTTTTCCCACATGCTGAATATTCGGCATTCGATTATTGACCAAAATCACTATTCGGGGCATCCCTAATCGATGGTAGACTGAATTCACAAATTAACAATGTTTTATCTGTCTTTTGCAAGGAGGGGGGCTGAAAATAGGTTGAAATGAAGATTTCTTTTTTAATTAGTAGTATTATTAATAATCACATTGTAATTTTCACTTCATGCTAATGAGCACACAAAGTACATTTTAATAATATTTACAACAAGTGTGTTTCATTTGCATGTGCGTCAAGCTATGTTCCTTGCTATTAGTGTTTAAATAAATTGTCAAACAACTTACATTGATTACATAATTTAAGGGTAAAAAGATATATATTCTTTTTAAGTCAAGTATCTGGACTTTCTTTTCTTTTTAACCTTAATTACAGACGTGCAATCACTATGTCTACTCCTATTTCTTAAAATAACCTAACGTTCAATAATTTATACTGATATTATTTTCCTTACTGTGACGTTGATGCAAAATTTAGGAGGCTGAACTTATATAAATTTTTATGCATTGCTGTTTTTTAAATGGCTTTAAAATTTTAAATTAGTCAAGAGGGTCATACAGCTGAGTTGTTATTATAATTATTTTTGCAAGTTTATATTTAATCTAGAACTGTTTCACTGTGAATTTCGTTAAAAGTTAGTTTCTACATATGAATTGAAAAAAGTTTAACATCTGTGTTTTACTTTCTTCTATATACGTAAGAAGAAAGTATTTGACTTTAAACTTTTTGATTTTCATTTTTTGATGGATTTATGTTTTGAGATGTTCTGAATACAATATGACTATTTTTTTCAAAATGTCTGTCTGTGTGAGAGTGTAACATAATTTTTTTGGCAGCTGGCAGCTCTATCTTGAGAAATAATGAAAGCTAATACAGAATGTCAGAAAAAAAAAAAAAAAAGATTTCTTTTATCATTAATATCGCTGTTTGATAACAGGTATTTTATTTTTTATGTAATTTATGTATTGCTTGTTATTCACAGAGATCAGGAATCTCTTTATAATCAACTTGCCACTTTTGAGTGAATTTTTTGATGGGGCAAGTGAATTTTTTGGCAATCTTTTAATATCTGCAGGTTAAGGAAAAATATACTATCAATCTGTTCTATATTGAATGTTCAACACATAATATAACCCTTTGTGACAGTTTTCTGTTTCAAGAAGCTAAAATTTGAAACTTTAATTTGCTACATTGTTTTTACTGATATAATTTCTATCCCCTTTAATGCAATTACAATGGTAAGAAAACAATTTCTTTTTTTTTCTTGTAAATTTTAATTTATTGTAGATGCAATGTTTTCCAGTCAAATCAGATTTAAAAGGCAAACTTTTCTCAGTTATATATCTTTCTTAATTATGTTCTAAAATTTTATAAAAGAAATGTTCCTTTGAAAATAATAAGTTATTTTGGCAATCTTATTGCTTTTGTTATAATAATTTTGAATGCATTTTGCTAGCCCGCCCCCCCCCCCCCAAAAAAAAACAAAACAAAACAAACCCTAAACTGCTAGAGATTTTCTGAATATTTCTTATCCCTGGTTAATTTATTCATTATTGTTCTTCCTACACATGCACCTGAGAATGATTTAACATTGCTTCATTAATTTTTTCATTAATAATTTTTTATATTTAGGGAAGAATATGAACTCTTGTTTAAAACCAAATGCTGTGTTTAACTTTGATAAAAGAAACATCAATTTGTAGAATCCCTTCTTCACCATTAATGATAATTTATTCAATTTAAACAATATATGTATATTTTAGATAGATAATGAAAAAAAATAAATTGTTTTATTAATGTCTGTATTACAATTATACTTTTTAAAACATACTAATCTTCATCTGACTATATAGAAAAGAGAATAACTCACACATAACTATAAAAAAATCCTAAAAGTATAATATAATATGTTAAATATAATCTAATGTATATATTTCTTATATATATTTATTTTCTTTTTGTAGCTGGTCAAGCATTATTGATCAATATACCACATAGAACTGTTATTCATCATTTTCACTTTAAAAGACCTATAGAAGATATTAAATTTAGCCCTGATGGAAAGTAAGATATGTTTTTAATTTATATATATATTATATATAAATAATGTTCACA
Organism: Maratus speciosus; assembly: GCA_963932465.1. Classification (NCBI taxonomy): domain Eukaryota; kingdom Metazoa; phylum Arthropoda; class Arachnida; order Araneae; family Salticidae; genus Maratus; species Maratus speciosus. The sequence goes on from OZ010790.1 coordinate 347,702,503, forward strand.
TTTCTTTTTAAAAGGGACAGGACAGAAATATTGAAATGGGAATATTTGATGGATAAAAGGGCATTTTTGTTGAATCAAGCGACATATTTTGTTGAATGCAAGGACACTTTCGTTACAGTTATCATTGGTCACTACAATATACATCGGTGTTGGATGGAATCAGATGTTTTCCTCTGGAACAGATGTTTGCAGCATTGGGTGTGGGAGACTTCACTAATTCTAATCCCTTAAATAAGCATAAAATCCTAAGTTTTTATTTTTACCTTGTCACCTTCTGAATTCATCACTGGCAGAGTTGGGCAAAATACATCGAAAAATCATTTTCGATACAAAATACATTAGTTTTTGAACCTAAAATACAAAATACTTTTCGAATTAAAAAAATTCCAAATACAAAATACATGTATTTTCAAAATACATTTAAAATACAAAATACATCTGAAATTTTGAAAAAGTTTGTGTATAAGATTAGAGGTTTCCACGGAGTGTGCCCAGCACCATCAGCTGTCTGATTTAGGGCCAATTTTTATTCACAACATTCGGGCCGGGCCGGACCTGCTCTTCAGTCGTTCCGGTATCGTCCGGCCCGGGTATTGGGTTTATTTTTTCTGAAGGATAGGCTTAGATGGGCCTTGTCATCACTCTTTCGGGTTCCGGGCTTTACTTTTTCTGCAGACTTGGGCTGGGTCTCACTTATTCCTTCCATACCGGACCGGGACTGGATTTGACCTAGACGTTTGCAGAAGCCAAAAATTTTAGCATTGGTCCCGACCGCAAATTCACAAACACTCAACGTCCCTGCGCTCTTAACGCCAACCTGTGTTGCCAAGCGCATTAGCGAGAAAATGAACTTTGATGCGTATGCAGGCATGATGCATTTCTACATTCATTTCTCATTGCTACAGTCTATTTTTAGTATCGTAGTTTGAAATTTGCATGTGCGAATATTTATATCCGCTTTATATGAATATTTTAGATACGCTTACAAAGTTCAAAGAGTTTTTTTTTTTTTTTTTTTTTTTTTTTTTGTAGCTTTTGCAGATTAATTCAGTATACACAAGTTGTATTATTGATCATACTAAGTCGAATATTGATGCTGTTAGAATAAGATTATCGCTACAAAGCAAGAGCAAGGATGCACATTCTAAATTAATACAACACTGCAATAATCCCACAAATTCAATAATAAAGTAATGATCATGTTTAGGTTTTTACTTTTTGATATTCATCTTAATTAAGTAAAATTTTTGATTTGTTTTAAATAAATTTGATAGCCGTACAGAGAAGAAAATTAATTGAGCGTTCCATTAATGGATAAATATGGAAAAAATTAATAAAAAAGGAGAAATGGATAAAATATCCTAAAATCTTTGAAATAAATGCAATTTTGTAAATGGCCATTAGTATATAAAATTCAAAGTTTTCTATTACTTTGAAAAAAAATGCAAATTTTCTGCTCCCTAAGTGGTTTGATTATGAAGCATGCATGGAAAAGTTATGAAAAGTTAAAAGTGTGTGTGTGGGGGGGGGGGGGGGAGGGTTCCATTACTGGTCAGGAAGCTATGCAGGCTTCTTTTTTCGGGGGGGTGGGGGGGAAGCAAAAGTTATTTATGTGAATTATTTATATTTTTGGGAAAAATAAATTTTACAACGAAAGATGAAAATTTGAACAAAGTATTAATTAATAATAAAGCTTTAAGTCATCCTGTAAAGTTTTGTTTCCTATTGAACTTGTTTTGTTTACAAAACGCCAGATTTTAAAATCTGGCAAAATAAAAAAATAATTAATGAAGGGTATGTTTTTATGAAGTGAGCTTTGTGAAGGGGCCATTTTTATTAAAAATAATTTGGTAAAGAGGCCTGTTTTATTAAATTGATTTTTTTCGTAAGTGCCCAAAATAGGTCACAAATTTTGCCTGGATCGCATCTGCTAGCTATTTTTAACTTATTATCAATCAGCAACAAAACACTTATCTGAGCATAGGCGCAACAAGTAAGTAAGATAATTATGGTAAATTTTCATTTATTTATGGTAATCATTTAAAAAGAGCAGATTATATATTATTTATATTACTTATATTATAAGCAGAATATATATATATACTTATATAAATATAACTTATATTTATATTACTTATGTATATTATAGAACGGATCTATAAGAATAAATATTTCACTTATTCACAATATACATATACATGCATATACATATCATAATTATTCAGAGGATGAAATAAGGACTTGTTATTGTAATGTATTTAGTACTTATGTTTGTACTAAATGGCAGCACATACTACATACCTCTACAAAAATAAATACTTTAGCTTGGGAGGGAAAAAATACAAAGTTATAGAGCAGATCAATAATATTAAATATTTGACTTGTTCAATTACAATTATTCAGAAGGTAAAGTAATGATTTAGTATTTCACACTCGTATTCTTGCAAGTATTCCACAAACAAGAAATACGCAGTTGAATGGATAAATTAAAGTAGCTTCAGATTTTTGCAAACGTATTTGTATGAGAACTTGTGCATGCGCGTCGAAGTTCATTTTCTTGCCAAAGTGCTTGGCAACAGCGACTGGCGTTAAGAGCGCTGGGACATTGAGTGTTTGTGAATTTGCGTCCCAACCCAGCCCTTATGAAAATCACTAGCCAACCCCATCCCAGCCTGGCTTATGCAAAAATCAGTAAAATTTGGCCCGACCCAACAATTGTTTCCAAATAACGTATGCATAAGTTGCTATGATTTTAAAATTAAAAATTTTAATTTTATTATTTTTAAAGAATAGTAAATATATTTATGGGCAATAAAATTAAAGCACAGTAAAAGAAACTCTGAAAATGAATCTGTCTGTAAATCCTGTCTTAAACGGCAAATGTTTTGAGACATGCAAAGTGAATTTAACAGGCAAAAAGAACATAATACATTTAGAACAAACCATGTACCTGCTAAGAAGGGAACCTATCTATAATGGATTTTTTTCTCCTATCCTGTGCGAATCTGTCTTGGAAGATTCTACTGTATGGCATTTTTCAGATTTTTAAGTTTCCAAGGCATGGAATAGAGATTAACGATACTAATTATTATTAAAACATTTGGATAGAAATAGAGAATAATTTAAAAGATAAATATCACAGTGAAAGGTGCTTTTAAAGGAAGTCTATAAACATGAAAAGAAACTGAAATAAGTATTTTTGGTCAGAGTTCCTCGTGCAAGATGACTTTTATCCATATCGCCACAAAAATTTATGTTTTCTAGAAATTAGTTGGTCTGGGCTAATCGATTTTTTGTACGAGCAGGGCCAGGCCAAACTTTTATCTTTTATATCGGTCCGGGCTAATTCCGCGATTTTACTTTTTATACCGGACTGTGTTAATAAGTTTTTTCTACGTGTTGAATCTTTAACTTTTATACTGGACCGGGCTAAAAATATCTTTCTACGGCTTGGACCGGACCCAATAATTTCGGACCATATAGACCTCTCATATATGTTTAAAAAAAAACAAAGCACATTCTTTAAAACAAAGTTTTAAAATTAACTAAATAATTAGACTTTATTTTTTTTATTAAGCATACTGCAGTCTTATGACTTGTAAGTATGAGCATTATTATACGGAACATATTATACGTGAGAGATTTGGGTATGGAATTGCCGCACAAAGCTTACTTCTCCCTCTTTTATCGGGAGATGATTACAGTTATAGACGCACCGTTTTTTTCCAAGAAGTTTCAAAATATTACATTCGTTAATATTGATAACTGTGACGTATTATATGAATAATTTTTGTCGAACTCCGTTCTTTCCCCAATAATTATAATAATAATAATAAAATAAATAATGAATAAATAAAATATGTAATGACTATAGCTATGAATATCGCTAAAATCCATTAAATCCTGAAAAATGTAGCATAGAAGCGCCACCTGTTGGGTGATTTACACCAATGCATAATTAGTAACAACTTATATCAATGTCCAACTGAATCTGAAGTTCGATGAAAATCCGAGCATTAGTACTTGAGATAGAACTATTGCAGAAGTCGTGAAAAATATAGCATAGCAGTGCCACCTGTTTCGCAATTTACACCAAAACTTAATCAGCAACAACTTGTGTCAACATCTAACTGAATCTGATGTTTGATGACAATCCGTGCATTGGTTCTTGAGATAGAGTTTTTGCGGAAATCGTGAAAAATACAACATAGCAGCGTCACCTCTTCGAAGATTTACACTAAAACCTAATATACAACAACTTATGTCAACGTCTAACTGAATCTAAAGTTTTATTAAACTCTGTGCATTAGTTCTTGAGATAGAGCGCTCACAAAATTTGTGTCACATACAAACTCACAGATAGGACATTTCCTAAAAACAGTCAAATGGTGTTCAGGACCTTCAAAAATATAAATCCGTCGAAAACCTGAAGTCGAATTTTTTCAAGATTCCAACACTTTCTTCTTGTAAAGATAGGGGAAAGTAAAAAGAGTGTGAGATTGAAAATCGAAGCGTTAGTTCAATAGTTATTCTTAGATGTATACATAAACACATATATAAAAGATTTGTATAATCTCCTTCGTTGGAAGTTGGTTAAAAAGTACATATAATTTGTTAATGCTTCGATCACTACAACGAAAATATGAGTATGCTTCCCATGAATAATAAATAATTTAAAAAGGAATATTAAAGAAACAACATGTTAAATGTTTTCGTTTAAATCCTGGGAATATTATAATGTGCAGAAATACGACGTTTGGGGTATCATGATACCAAATAATTTTTTTTTAGTGTTTAATAAATAATAAATGTCTTCCATCAATGCATCGTTCTTCGTCATGGTCTGTTTTAAAGACCCTTCAATCTTGAATAAGTCATGGCATTAAAATTACTTTAACATGTTAAGCGCCACGTCAGTCACCGGGGACTGACACTAAAACGCTTCATTCACCGATGTCTGTCGTCTAAAATATGATATAAAACTAAAAATATATATATTGTTTTAAGTAATTACTGAAAATTTATTTAAAATTTACTTATCTTTTATTTATTACAGGATTATACTTTTTTAAAAATTACTTAAAACATTGCAAATGTTTTAGCTACAGTGCCAGTCATCGTGGCACTCAACATGTTAAATATTCATAACGTACTCTCCATCATTTATATTGTAAAACTGCATTTAAACATATGCATACTATACTTGTAATAATGATTGCAAATTAAATGTTGCTGTTTATTTTCTTTAGGTATGAATACACTACTTATTCTATTAAAGAATCCTTTATTAATATATATATTTTTTTGATTAATTTGCAAGCCAAATGTTAAACATTTTGAAACTCTCTGTACAATGAACATTGATCTTGGTTGATACATAAATAATCTTGGAGTACATGAATAACTACACAATTAATAATGTATAAATTTCTAGACTATGCTTATAAATCCATACAAAATAATGTTTCATTAATCTTTTTTTAAAATTTTATTCTAAACAAATATATGCACATACCAGCACATTCAAAATCATAAATATTCTTCTAAAGGGGGATGTTTTTGTAATTAACCAAATTAATATTCTTATTGATATTAAAATTCTCATCAGAGAAACTTTCATTTATGATCTAAACTCAAAAAAGAATCAAACTGCGATTTCGGACAGCAACTTTCGTTTCGGTCGGACACCAGTTTATTCACTGTGCTATTTTTTTTTTTATAAACACTATAAAATAAAACATGAAATGAGTAAAAAATATATATATATAATTACGAAGTCACACTATATAAACATGTACCTCCCCTCCAGTAAGGGCAGGTCTATAACCAAAAATCCAACATTTAATATACTCAATCGTAAATACAATTAATGAAAATCTGAATTCGATATTAACAAATATAACTATTTATGTAACAAAATTAGCTCTCTATTAAATGAATATAACGGTTAGCTTAAAATATATACCCGAACTTTGATAAAGCGGATACAAAAGGAACTAGAAAAAAATTTTCAATGTATAACAGTGTAAAACTAAAAATCTTACCTTTAAATGTGTTTTAAAGTTAGTTGTTGCTTCAAAAGTTCCATTTATAACGGTAGATCTTGTTTTACATATTTGGCATGCAGCCTTAACTTTACCGTTATTATCAACAGAAATTATTTTTAAAAATTTCCCATTTAGTATAGCGCAACGTGTACTATCGCAATTCATTAATTCACTTGCTACATTATCATCCGGAACTGGATAAATATCAGCCATTCTTTCAGGAGACTTAAACATACATTACATTTCTTTCTACTAAACTTACTTAAACTTACACTACATTACATTTCTTTCTATGGTTCTTTAAAAAGTACTATGCACAGCAAAACTCTATCTAATGATTCTTCCTGTTTATCCCAGAGTAGTTTTTGTCGTTCTCATAGCAACGTTGTAATTATAAAAGCTAAAACGTTAGGATTGTAACAATTTAGCATAAATGTTCAATTAAAACTGAAGATTCATTCTAATCCTTATCGTACCAGCAGCTGAAAAAGTAGAAGAGAATGTTTCTTCCAGAAACGAACCCTATAAGACAAAACAAAACAGACAGGCGCTTATTTTGCTTTTGTGAATCTTACATTTGCGGAGTAAACGACGGTTCTTTTGTTTCTGTAGAAGCAGATTGAAATCGACAGAAATGTATTTTGAGTATTTTTAAAATATAAAATACTTGAAAAAATCATTTCAAAATACATTACCAAAATACTTTCGTTTAGTCGGCTTAAAATACAAAATACAAATGTATTTTGAAAATGTATTTCAAATACGTGTGTTTTCGATACTGCTTATCTCTGATCACTGGGATATCTGAAAAGGGGTAGGTTTCATTTTCCATGTCTAAAAAGGGCATCAGCAGTTAAAGCATAAAGGGCAGGGTGCAACGCCCTTTGAAAAACGTCATACAGGAATGCTATATATAAGTAAAATGAATTGTTATTTTTTTAGGCCTCAAGTCAACAATATTTGATGAAGTAATGTATCTTTACTATGAATTGTGCTTATCAAAGTCCTCTGATGATTCCATAATATCTTCTTACTTTCTTATCTTTGTATTTTCCCTCTCTTCTGTTTAATTTTTTGCATTTTCTTTCTCATTTATTTCCATGCATATGATTTCATTTTAATTATTTACATACACATACCAGAGGTATCTGCTCCCTATGAACAACACTCATTAACCCACCACCCAGACCTCACAGATTAGAGTCCTGACCCGACCTGCAAATTCTATTTTAAATCAACCTGCAATCTGACAAAAAAAAAAAAAAAAAAAAAAAAAAAAAAGAATTCCTCGACCCGAACCCGCAAAAAGAAAAAATTCAACAATCAGATCCAAACCTGCAATGAAAGTAAAGTAAATCATGTTTTAATACCATTACGGAAAATAACCTATAATTGTATCTCTAATACCTACCATTTTGATGTTAGAAGAATGAACAAATCTTTAATATTCAAATATAGTAAAACCTCTGAATAGCAGACACCTCAGGTTCATTGAATAGAGTCAAATATCTGGTCAGGTTATCCCGTATTTTGTCTTTTCGGCTTGAAATGAATCTATTTTTTCTGCAACTCGAATTCACAGTCGAAGTATTCTTGTGGGTCATATGTAGGTTTTTTGTCTCTGAGGTTGTTGGGATTTTTACGAAAAGTTTTAAGCACAACTGTGTTTCAATTAAAATTAAATGTGTATTTGAATACGTATGAGGATAAGGATATATTCAATTTACTGCATGGGAAATAAAATAAGATATAAGAAATGCTATCATTCTTTCTTTAAGAACCATTTTTTCTTCTTTTGAAGTATGAAAAATGTTATCAACATTTTGTTCTTTATACACATAAACACACATGTGTCGTATTTTTGATAGTTTATGTACACATACACATGTGTGTAGAGTGAGAGGTACCCGCTATTCAGATATATTAGTGTTCAAATATATAAATTTTAGGAATTGAAAAGTGTTCACTAAATAGAGTTGTCCACCTTAGAGGCACAGTTCGGGTTCTATGCGATCCAAACCCAAAAATTCCATTTGAAGTTAACCCAAAATGAAAGAAAAGTAAATCATGTTTTAATACAATATGAAATATGATTAATAAAAATCTACATTCTTTATTAATAAATAGAACTACTATTAATATAATAAAATTCACCCTCAATTAAATGAATTGCACAGGTATGATAAATTATACCCAAACTTTGATACAATGAAAACAAAGAAAGAAGAAACAATAATACTTCAATCGACATGTAACGTTATAAAATTAAAAATCTAATCTTTAAATATGCTTTAAAATTAGATGCAGCTTCAAAAGTTCTTCTTATAACGGTACACCTTGTTTTACACAATTGGCATTCACTCTTTAATTTATCATCACTATCAACAATTATTATTTTGAAAAATTTCCCCTCTAATACAGTGCATCCTGTATATCATTTACATTTGCAATGGTAGCTTTTGAAATATTAGTTATCCTTTCCAGAGTCTTTGAAATGACAAAGTGCATTATATTTCTACAGTAATTTAAAAATACAATATGCAGCAAAACGTTAAATGATCTTTCCTTTCTTCAAGTATTCCACACAGTAGTTTTTTGTCATAACAACATTAGAAGTGTCAAGAATTAGAATTGTAACTATTCAGCAGAAATGTTTTATCAGTGCAGATGCGTTCGTTATATTCTTTATTGTACCAATAGTTGAAAAATCATGTTTATATTAATTTCCAGAAACAAATTCTAAATGACTAGACAAAAGAGACAAAAATCATTTTGCTTTTGTGAAACTTTGATCTGTGGTCTATATAGACTTTTAACATGAAAAAATAATTTGGACATTCTTTTATAAAAAATTGGCTCAGCCCGAATCCGACCTGCAAGAGTTAAAAAGCTGATCTGAAATCGAAACAATGAAAGCCAACCCGAACCACAATGGGAAAATATAGTGCCAATCCAAACTGCAGGTCGGGTTCGGGTAAATTCAGTTAACCTGACCTGATGCAGGACTCTACTACAGACTCTAAAACCATGCTAATTTGCTCTGTTTTTAAAAGATTGCTTCGTAATGAAAAAGCGAATAATATTATCATGTCCAATACTGTTCATCTGTAATTGGGTTGTCATTCATTTTCTTTTGTTTGTAAGATTTTTCTATTCTCAAGACCCCATCCACCTTTGTCAAGACAGCTGATGGCTGTTTTCATAAATGATTAACTAAGATCATTTATGCATTTCAAAATCAGCTTGTATAAAAGCTTAAGTAACATATCCTCACAGCCTCCTGGACTTTAATAACGGAGCTATAAGAAAAATATTTTGAATGTGGCGTAATGTTCAGCATTGTAGCTATGTGTACCTAATAATTTAATAATTTAAAAGTTTTCTTTCTTTTTTAATAGTCACATGTTTCTATTGAAAAGTGTTTGTAAATATTATTATTTAGACTTTTTAAAATCTGGCAACAGTAGATAAAAAATGGCTATTTCAATCTATGAATTAAATCCCCATTCAGATGAATAAAAAATTAGAAAAAACTGAACAAATTTAAAAAATGATTGGACAGCAATCTAGTTATGTATGTGCATGCAAAATATGGTTAAATTGTTATGCATAGTTTTTGATCCTATAAATAACATATAACTGAATCTTGACCAATTGAAACATGAAATACCACTTAAAATAATTCTTTAATTTAAAAACTGTCTGCTTTATCATACATTTCACTATAAGGTCCAGTTTTCATGTTTTATATGGAGTAGTTTTTGTAGTGTAGAATTTGGAAGTTAAAAAGTCACAATAAATTCAATTATAGCAATAACATCAACATTAGCTACTCTTTTAAAGAATATGTATATATATATATATATATGTGTGTGTGTGTGTGTATATGCGAATAAAATTATCATACCTGCAATCTCCACCTACTGTTTTGTTAATTAAATGACACAAATTTCATTTGTTGCTATTAGAATGGGCTTTTTAAAGTGAATCACACTAAAAAGCGCATCCTAAATGCAACAAATAAGTCTTCTAAAAATCCGATTGCAACCTCTATTTGTAAATGTTTGACTTTTTTTAATTTCATAATTTTAAAAATTCATCCTTCCAGGGCTTATTGTAGAAACTGATTAGTGTCTATGCATTTCAGTATACGTGAAAAATCTGTTACCAGTTTTCTATATCTGAACGTTTTGAAGGAATGAGAAATAGACAAAGTAATATATCATTTTTACAGGGTTTCCCCTGAACAGTTTCAGGGTGTGCTGCACCCTGCCTGCTCTTAGGTTTACATAATAGCACCCTCCTTGCCCCTCATCCAAAAAAATTAGTGTCCTTCTTGGCTCCAGTTGAAAAAAAAGTGCCTTTGTGTATTAAAACATTTACTTACATAGTAATTAACTCATTATAGTGCCTAGAGTGTTAAATATTAAAAGTAGTTTTAAAATTGAAAGAATGCTTAAAAAAAAAAAAAAAAAAAGTGTCCTTAAGAATACCAAAAGTGACCTTAGGAATCCAAAACATGCCCTTCAGAATCCAAAAGTGCCCCCCCCCCCCCTCCCTTAAGAATTAAATAATAATGCCCTTTTCCCACAATCAGCACATTGCTCTTTTTCAAACCTGGGGGAAACCATGTTTTTACGCACTTTTATGTAATTTAACTTTGTTCATGTAGTAAGGATGGAATATTGTATAATTCATTTTTCATTCTCTTCATGATGTGCTAGTTCTAGAAATTGTGTACAGTTGTGTTTTCCTGGGGACAATGCCATATTTTCATAACTTATTAAATCCTTCTATCTTCTATATATATATATATAAAAGTAACGATTTGGAAATGGACCAAGGAAAATCTGCGTAGATACTGCGAAACGCATCTGATTGGTCTGACCTTTCTGACGCTATAAGGGGAGCTACCAAAGCGGGAAGGGGGGGGGGGACTCTGTCGCCAATTTGATGACCAAAATTAGTCACCAAAAGTTATGCTAACTTGGCTCTATTTCCAGTATTTCCCCAAATTTCCATAGACTCCTATTGAAATCCCATAAGGTTTACTTGCTTGCAGAAAATCAACAAATTCAGATATTTCAATGCAACAAAAACTAATATTAGCTTATGAATAGAGCTTAATTGAACTATTTACATTATTTCTAAGCACAAACACTAACTATTTACAATATTCGTAAGGATATAAAATTGTCAGGAGTTGGAGAGGAGCGTGTTTTTACCAAGTGGAATCTAAAAATTGAACACATAGAAAATAAGTGCTTGCGAAGCGATCCAGAATGGAAAAGTGAAATAATTATGTCTGGGGTTGGCTAAAAAATAAGGACTGCTTCGCGATACCGAATGGAATTGCGAAGTGATTACGCAGGGGGTTGGTAAGCGTAGCGAGCAGGGGGCAGAGCCGCCCTAGTTACTGTTAAATTATTATTATTTGTTGAGAAAATAATTTTAAAATCCTGAATGGGTAGTTTAATATAGCTTCTTTTCTTTCTTCTTGCTGAATTAAAAAAAAGAAACTGAACAAGTATAATTCTTTAAAAAATAAATTCACTAATTTGTGCTTTGTACCAAGCCCAAGCATAAATAAAAGCTGTGAATTTTCCGTTGGTTTATTCTTTTTTAAATCTTCAGCTGATTCATAATTTTCTGCATATTGTTTTTCTGAAGTATTTTACATTTTCAATAATTATTTCTAATCTATATATTTAAAATGCAACGTGAATCTGTTAAGACCAATTTTGGCTGATCTAAGCATGTGCAACGAGCACTTTATGGTGCTTTTCTGTCACTGAACAGAGTGGGAAATCAGTTTGGACTGGTTTAATTTCATAGGAGCTTATTTTCTTCGACAAGGAGTGGTCTGAGGTGCTAGAAAGGGGGATTCTGGTTCTCTAAAGGGAGTTTCAGAAATTTCTTTATTTGTATAATTTCTAATAAAAAAAGACCTTGGAGTCGTTTATTTTGTATCTGAAAATTGAATTCTATGGAAAATGTTCTGTGGCCTATATCTGTGTAAAAACAGTTAATATGTGGCCAGTTCCCAGCCTGCTTATAAAAGGAGAGCTTTTTATTCCTTTTAACTATTGCTAACAAATATGCTGTAAAAAAATTGTGACATTTTAAAGATGTTATAATCTTTCTCTCTCTAGAACCTTTAAATTGTTTACTGTGAAGTTTTGACGGGGGCTATCTGGTTCTATTGTAATGTGAAAGAATGAAATCCTTCTTGAATTTGGAAAATATGAATTAAATGTATTTAAAATTCCATTCTATTACATAACAAATATTTTATTATTTATTAATTTACTTTTATCTTCTGTCCCTTAATGCATGCTTTGTCTTTTGCTAGAGCATATTATAGTTTTATTAAATATTCCAACATTACAGATATGTTGCTGTGACAAAAGAAAACAACTTGTTTATTTACAAAGCACCTAATTGTAATGAGAAGCAGTTCAATCCATTTGTTCTTGAAAAGGTCTTCAATTTTTCTTATGATAAAACTTTATGCATTGATTGGACATCTGATTCAACGTAAGATATGTTTATTAAATTCCATTTTAAAATTCATATTTCATTTTTTTTTCATTAAACATACTTATTAATTTTAATTTAATTTTTTTTTCAGTGCAATTGCTGTTGGTGGAGCTGACATGACTACTAAGATATATGCTATAAAGAAATTTAAAAATTTATCCGTTTATACTCTTGGAAGTCACACAGATGCTGTAGTAGGCTGCTTTTTTGAAGAAAATTCCCTAAATGTATCCTTTGTTTTTAATTGAAAGTTACTATGTTTTGAAATTAGTATCTGTTTATTCATATTTTTTGTATTGTCATATTTTCGTGACCCACAATGCAGAATTATGTTAAATTTTAAAATGTTCCAAATTATCTTACATTATTCAGTAATTCTTAATAATTTTCTGTTATGAAACAGCGATTATAATGTTTTGTAGATTCATCTTTTTGTATTTTTTAGTGTTGATATGTCTGAGTGATCATATGTGAAAATCATTCTATGCTGTATGAACAAATTGATTCATATTGGATTAAAGTTTTAAAACTTATTGATATACATACAAGAGTTCAAAAATTAGAAATCATGTCCTTCAATATCTCAAAATAATGAAGACATTAAATGAAGATTCAGAGTTTCTCCTAGTTTTATAATAGGACAGGGTTCTACTTTTGGGGATAAGGACACCTTTTTTTAATTATTAAGGACACTTTTGAAGGCCGCTTTTTTTAGTTTTAAATTCATTCTTTTGATTTTTGAAACTACTTTTAATTTTTATAGTCAGTTCACTCTTTTAAAGACAGCAAATGAGTCATCTTGTACTATGCAAGCAAATTTTTTATTACAAAAAGGAGTAAAAGTTTTTTTTTTATTGAAGCTTAGAAGGTTGCTATTTTGTAAGTCATAAAGCAAGCAGGGTGCAGCATCCTGCTGAAACTCTGTGAGGGGGGATCTGAGAATTTGTAAATGATGTAATTGTTGGTTTATAAGTAGTTGGTAATCATTTTTATAAGTGAAAGTTTTATATCACCACACTCTTATTATAATTAATTACTCTTAACTAAGGAAGAAGGCATAACTGTAAGATTACTTATATTTTTTATTTACATATTTACAGCAGCTGCTAAACGCAGCTCTCAGAACAAGTCATTTCTTACAACTGCATGGAATATCCTGGTTGCATGCGAAACCTTAACAATCAGACTGTGTAGTGCTGCCATCTATTAACATAGATCGCTATTATTTCGGATTCCTGTTGGTTTGTGATATGACACTCTTCCCCTCATAGTTCAAACGAACTACAAGCAATCTTGCTCTTTGGCTTCTTCGAACTGGAGCACTTTTCTTACAATCCTCGTCATAAGTTTCAGTCAAATTGTCTTTCATAGATTTATCTGTCGTAACATCATTTTTATTACTCACAACTGTACCTGTTACAATATCATGTGAAGGCTGAGATTGGCTTGGTTCTATTGTATTATCATTATTAAGCTGTTCTTTTATTTTTCCATTAATTCCAGAAAAACGGTTTTGGTTAACCCTTTCATACCTGTCATAATCACTGTAATTTTTACCACTATGTCCCATATTTTCAACTTGACTGACATTAGTTTATCATTTCGATTCATCTCTATAACTCTCTCTGGTATTTCATAATTTATCTCTTTATTACGTCTCAATTGATCAATGTGACGCTTACACATTATTCCATCACATCTATTTACTAAAACCCATCTACTCCCCAATAATTTCATATTTTTTCCTTTTACCCATTTCTCCCCTTTTCCAAAGTTTTTAACAAAAACAAAATCATGAAGCTTATATTTGTGCAGGGGTTGCTGTATTTTAGGTTTTGATGGTAATACCAAGTGAAGGGCTGTTCGAACTGGCCTTCCAAACATTAATTCAGCAGGGGTTTTACCAGTCACCAAATGAGGAGTGGAATGATTTTCTAACAAAAATCGTGAAATTGACAATGTTATGCCACTTTTATCTAGCCTTTTAAGACAATTTTTCGCAGTTTGCACATACCTTTCTGCTTGTTCGTTTGAAGACGGATGGGATGATAAGGTGAAACAGGCGTATGCTTAATTCCATTATTTTTAAGAAATTCCTCAAATTCATCACTTGTGAACACGGAACCATTATCATTGACCAATTCAACAGGTAATCCAAATGTTGCAAAAATTCTCCTTAATACCTTAATTGTAGTTTTACTATCAGACCTGGGTACTACTTCTACCTCCAGCCATTTAGTATAAGAATCGACTACTATTAAAAACATTTTACCTTCAAAAGGACCGGCATGATCTATATGGATCCTTTTCCAGGGCAGTTCAGATTTCCATTTCAAGGGTTCCATTTTGGGACAATCCCTCGCAAACATCTGACATCTATTACAAAAATTTACCATTTGTTCAATTTCTTTATCCATATTTGGCCACCAAACTACCCCCCTAGCTTTCGCTTTCATGCACGATATACCCTGATGAACGGAATGCAGTAATTTTAATATATATTCACGGCCTTCATCTGGTACGATCACTCTTATGTCCCCACAATAGACAATTTTCTAGACAGGAAATTTCCTCCCTTCTACGAAAATATGGTTGATATTCTTCTTGTTTGATATTCTTCTTGTTTAACCTTTTTCAGCCACCCATGTAACACCCACTCTAAAATTTGTTTAGTTACAGGATTTTCAGTTGTCCACTTTGCAATGGTTTTAGAAGTAACAGGCCAATTATCATTATTTGAAATGAACATTATTTCTGCCGGATTCTGCAGGATATTTGCAGTTTCTGGGGTAGGTAATCTACTTAATGTGTCAGCATTTTTGTTATTTTTGCCCTTGCAATACTCAATTGTATAATCATAGCCAGCTAACATTAACGACCATTTCAACATTCTAGGTGATAATGTATCAGGTACCTTTTGAACAGGATCAAACAATCTAATTAAAGGTTTATGATCTATTTTAAATTGTTTTCCAGCTAAATGTTGGTGAAATTTAGTGACACCAAACATTACAGAAAAATCTTCTTTATCAATCATTGCATAATTTCTTTCAGTTTTATTTAAAGTTCTCGAAGCATAAGCAATAGGTTTCTCTTTACCCTCAAAAATGTGGCTTAATACTGACCCTATACCATATTCAGAAGCATCACAGTTTAAAACTATATCTTTGTTAACATCATATAATTCTAAAACAGGAGATGTACATAATAATTGTTTAATTTTTTGAAATGCTTTTTCATGCTTTTCTGACCATGTCCAGTTTACATTATTATCTAATAATCTATGTAAAGGTTCTAAAACATCTGAAATATTAGGCAGGAAGTTTCTATAATAAGACATTAAGCCTAAAAATGAACGCAATTGTGACACATTATTTGGAATAGGAGCATTCAAAATAGCATTAACTTTTTCTGGAATAGGTCTAATTCCTTTCTGAGATAGTTTATGACCTAAATAAGAAACTTCCGAAACCATAAATTTAAATTTTTCCTTATTTAATCTTATACCATGCTCAGAAAAGCATTTCAGAACATTTTCAACTCTTTCAGAATGTTCTGATTCATTACTAGCTAGCACTAATGATAACATCATCTAAAAATACACCAACATATTAAAATTTTTTTTAAATATGTTCAATTTTTCTATGGAACATACCAGGAGCACATTTTACCCCAAATGCTAATTGTAACACATTAAACAATCCTTTATGTATATTTATAGTCAAAATTTTACTGCTTTCGTTATCTGCAGGTTGTTGTAAATAGGCATCTTTTAAATCAAAAACAGTAAAAAATTTCCCACCTGATAATTTAGAAAATAATTGTTCCATTCTAGGAAGAGGATAATTATCATTTTCAGTATTAGCATTAACTGTTGCTCTATAATCACCACATATTCTAATAGAACCGTTAGGCTTAGGAACAATTACTATAGGACTAGCCCATTCTGAATGATCAACAGGTTTTAAAATACCTTCATTAGTTAATTGTTCCAATTCTACATCAGTAGCTTTTCTTAAAGCAAAAGGAACAGGTCGAGACTTAAGAAAAACTGGTTTTGCATCTTTTTTCAATTTTATTGACACAGGAGGACCCTTGATTGTCCCGATTCCATCAGCAAAAACATTAGGAAAATTTCTAATTAAATCATCTTTCAAAATGCTTTTAATCATATTTACATTAGGCCAAAATAATTTTGATGCTTTTAACCAAGTTTTTCTGATTAGACTCAGACCCTCCTCTTTAATTACTAATATTCTTAAATCAGGTATACAATATTCATCAACAACAGCATTTACTTTTAATTCCCCCAAAACAGTTAAAGAGTCTTTAGTATAAGTTTGTAATTTAATTTTAGATTTAAGTAAAGGCAGCTTACCTGAGAACAATTTATGAGCAACACTTTTACTTACAATATAGTATGAGCCACACCACTATCAATTTCAAATTGTATATTTACACCATTTATTTTAACCGATTTTATCCATGACACATTATTGGAGTTGTTGTCCATGAAATTTAAACAATATTCTTCCTGAACAGTTTTAATTTTTCTGTTCGTAAACTGTTTCTCATTTTTCATTCCAAATTTTCTGTTTCGACAGCAAATTTTTAAGTGACCTAATCGATGGCAAAAATGGCATTCTGCTGATTTAAAAGGGCAGAATTTTGGATTATGATTAGAACATTTGTAACACGGTTTCTCAAGCACAAATTTATCTTCTTTAGGCTTAGGTGCATAAGTGAACTTCTCTACTTTCGGTTTCTTTTTCTCCACTTTCCAAACACGCACTTGATTGACAGGAGTACTTTGTCCAATGTGTAGGGATTTAACTCCAGCCTCCGCTGTTTCAAACGACTCTGTGATTTCCACCACTGTTTGGAACGTTAAATCTTTGGAATCCAGTAATTTCTGCTGTATCTTTTCATCCTGGATCCCAAACACCAACTGATCACGCAGGCGATCATTAAGCGTATTTCCGAAGTTGCAATATTCGGATAAACGACGTAAATCTCTTATGAAATCGGCTATATTCTCTCCTTGCTTCCTTAGTCATTTCTGGAACTTAAATCGTTCCACAATTTTACTAGGGCGTGGTGAAAAATGATCCTTTGCTTTCTTTAAAAGATCCTCGTAATTGATTTCTTTCAGCGTATTCGAAACAATAATGTCTCGTAAAATAGCAAACGCTGATGTTCCAACAGAACTTAATAGTATATTCTTCTTCATCTCATCCTTTTTTATGCTATTCGCTGAGAAATAAAAATCAGTTTTCTCGACGTAAATAGTCCAAGGAACATTCGTATTATATTCTCCTAAGCGTCCCAGAGAAATTATTTCTTTATCGGTCATTTTTCCGTTTTCTTTTTTGAAAAAAAAGAATTTTTTTTTTTTTTTCACAACATTTCAATTTGGGTTAAATCCCATTCGTCGCCACTTTTATGTCACCACACTCTTATTATAATTACTCTTAAGTAAGGAAGAAGGCATAACTATAAGATTACTTATAGTTTTTATTTACATATTTACAGCAGCTGTTAAACGCAGCTCTCAGAACAAGTCATTTCTTACAACTGCTAGGAATATTCTGGTTGCATGCGAAACCTTAACAATCAGACTGTGCAGTGCTGCCATCTATTAAGATAGATCGCTTCTATTTCGGATTCTTGTTGGTTTGCGATATGACAGAAAGTTTATGAGGAGCAGAGAGAACACTTTGAAAAAACAAAGTACTCCTTTAAAACACCTTAAATTATTGCACAGCAAAATTTAGTGTTAATCAATGATTTAAGTGAAGTATACAAGAGTAGACAATTGAAACTTGCATCCCCTTAAGTATGTATGACATGAAAGAGATTAACCGTTAAAGAAAGTAAAATAAAAATTTTTTTACAAGATGTCTGTATGCCCCCCCCCCCTCCCCCCTGCTAGCAAATGTTGTGTCTTCCCTACTCTTACTAAGGTAGACACAAATACATGGTACATAAAACAAAAATACTACCCAAATATATTACAAAAACCAACACCTTATAAAATAATTTAGAAATACAAATTTAATCATCCTTATCTGATCATATAGCACTTTAACATTTATCCTTATAAACATGAAAGGAAAGAAAAGAAACATTAAATTTTTATTCTGCTGTGGGAAAGAAACATAAATAACAGGATCAATATTTACGATTAAATTAACTGTTTTTTATTTGTAAAATTCGCAATTATTATTTAAGGAAAATATCTTCTAGCATTTAATTTAATATGCAAATTTTAATTACTCCAGGCTAAAATTAAGAAAGAATACCGTATTATCGATTAAGTAATGTTTTAAACATCAACTGTTTGTTGTTTTTTTACATCCATCAACATCATTAATTGGCTGGTCATCCCTAAATTCACCATGGTTTTCTGCTTCACCTCCGATGAAATCTTTGTATTTTTCCCTGCAATTGGCAGACAAATGTCTCACATCTTTCTCGAGGACCAATTGGTTAATTTTGCGAATCTTACCTGAGACCGATTGATGAATTGTGAGATTTTTTCCCCAGGTCTGATTGATGAATTTTGCGACTTTTCACTGTGTCCAACTGAAGTCATGATTTTTTTCATGAATTTGATGGACAAATTTTATATTTTCCGGTGACCAATTGACAATTTAGCAATTTTTGTCTTATAATACCAAATGACAAAATTTAGGAATTTTTTTTGTGCTTCTGGCTGAAAAGTTTTGCAAAATTTTTTCACAGCCAACTGTCAAATTTTGTGATAGTTTTCTGCGACTGATTAGTGAATTTCACCTGTTTTCCTGTGACCAATTGGCAAATTTCTTTAGTTTTTCTTTCAACCAATCGACATCGGATAATTTCTTGATTTTTTCCCTATAACCTATTTTGCAATTTTTGAAATCAGTTTTGTCTTTAGAGAGATTACCTTTTTTTTTTTTTTTTTTACAAACAAACATTTCTTTCTTATAGCGTTAGTGTAGGTCATAATAATGTAAAGAATTATTCATGTATATGTCAAGTGATATGGAGAATAAAATAAAACGTATAAATTAAAAAAATTTATATATAATTAACTCTTTAAAGATGTACACTGTTAGCAAGAATGGACAATTATGTGTTTGGGATTGCAGTATAGATTTAGATGCCCTTGTTCCTGAGACAGAGAAAAAAACACTTGAACCTCAAAGAAATTGTGATGTGGAAGATGACATAGTTTCTAAAGAAAATGGTATTCCTTTGAAATTTTTATTTTGAATTATTTATGTTTTTATTTTACTTATTAGGGTTCTGTACTTAAAAAGTGAAAACGAGGCCATTATAACATCACTCCTGTATCTGTGTTTGTCTGTCACAACCATTTTACTTGTAAACTATGGAACGTGGAAAGTTCAAATTGGGGGAAGTAATAAAGACTATTGACCCACATATTTACTGATTATTAAACATTCACAACTATATTTAGGAAAAATGTAGAGGAGCTAAGGAAGTTACTTGAGAAAAAAAAATCTGTTCTTTGTATATCGTGTGAAAGACTTTGTAATGCTGAACTCAAAAATACATTTCTTTTGATTTTAGGTATTACATTTTCAGAGATATCGTCAAAAATGTAGCGAAAAAATATGTTCCCATCCATCTACTGAAACTAAAATTATGAAAAAATTAGAGGGAGTAGGCAGTAATCTAAACCTTGCAGGAAAATTATTACGATTGCCTTAGGTCACATAGTTTTTGAGAAAAGTGCATTTTTCTGTTGCACACAAATTTCGATTTGCGGGCATTCAGCAAAGGTGTTGAAGAGCATTTTCTGAACATTTTTTAACAAGTTCATGATATATTCATCACAGTATGTAAAGTCCTGTACATCTTCAAAAATTAACACAAACCCCAATTCTAAACTTTTGAAGATTCAACATCTTCATTCAAGATTAAATTTTCACTTCCGTAGCATGATTCAGCTATTGTTTTACTGGAGGAGGTTTCTGGCTCTGTATTTCATTTATTATAATATAAAGCATCACAAATAGCTAATTGGATTCCATAAGCGAAACAAAGCTGATGATCGGCTACAATTTTTTTTCCGACTTTATGCATTACATTTCGTCCATCAGTTATGATAGAAACAATGCCTTTTTTCAGTGAAATGTCATACATGTTTAGATTCTCTGTTAGCATTTTAATACACTTTTTTGCTGTAAAAGATTCATGTATGATCATAAAACTTAAATTAAAAAATTTGTTCAAATTTAAATTTCTTGAATGGACATAACTATTCATAAATAGCTTGTTTACACTAGATGTCTATTCGTTAAAAGTCAAAACTAAATTTTTTTCCTGAATTTTTAAAAATTTGTATTTCTCTTGTAATTAACTCCTATATTATGGAAATATAGGTACTACACAATTTTGAATTGATGCGGCAGATTTTGGCAAATCATTATAGCCTTTAGCTATCAGTAACTTTCTTAAATCAATGGAAGTGATGAAAACTGTATTTAGCTACATTCGCAATAAAATTAAATCCAGTGATTCTTTATCACTGCTAAAATAATCATCTGTTTTCCAT
This sequence comes from Maratus speciosus, assembly GCA_963932465.1. Lineage (NCBI taxonomy): Eukaryota > Metazoa > Arthropoda > Arachnida > Araneae > Salticidae > Maratus > Maratus speciosus. Next base: position 347,723,656 of record OZ010790.1, read on the forward strand.
TTTTGTTTCTTTTAAAGCAATGTATCTTCTATGCAATCTTGACTTGTGGAAGAAAGAGAAATTCCCTTCTGAACTCTCTTTTTAAATTCTTTTTTAACTTCAGTACCATGTTTCATTGATAAATGTGTATGCAACTCCTTAGTCGATGCTCCTAATGTTTTAAGCACAGCACTACATCTTTTAAATTTAGTGCTTTTTCCCTCTTTCGAAGTTAAATAGTAGTAACACACTGAAGATGTATCATTTTCTTTCCTATGAGCAACAAAATCCTTTTCATTAGACATTGTTAAAGCAAAATAAGTATAAGAGGGCGAAAAGCAAAGAAGTTAGCCCATAATAACTACCATTATACAACAATGCGACGCTTATCAGTAAACTCTAAGAAAGATATTTTGTACCCATGCAGCGAAATCGACATAAACAAACGATCTCATTTTTTCTGAATAATAGCTGTGCGGGTTACATCTGTTTGTAAGTCAAAAGATTTCCATGTTAAAAGATTTAATCACTTAGAAATGTATGTAAAAAATACTTGATTACTATAATTTGACCTGAATGTTGTTCCATTAAAAAAAAGATAATCCCGAACATCCCCGGATTGTAATCCCTAGGTATGATGCTCAAACAACAAGCATTATAGTAATTTTATATGTTCAGATTCTAGGACTCCTTAACTGACAGTCTTTACACATTCTACAACATGTTTTTACATCTCTTAAAAGATTTGGTAAAAAAAAAATTGTAATGATTTCCTTTCTCTAGTTTTACGTATCCCTAAATGTTTCCCAAAAGTAGAATCATGTCCTTATTTTAACACTTTATCTCTATAACTCTCAGATAACACCAGCTAATATATTTTATCACTACAAAGGGTTTCTTTATGCAATAATAAATTATCTCATATCAAAAAATTATTATTATTGTTTTACAATGGTGCCCTTCAAACCAGTCTTTAATGTTGAACACTCTTTTTAAGCAATGCAAAATTCATTGCTTTTGGAAAATTCATCTAAATCACTTTGTTTATCCTCCCCAGAAATAAAACAAACATTTGAATTTATAAAACAAACATTTGAATTTAATGATCTACATTCGTTATTTATTAGCTCATTAGCCATATTGATCTCCAATTCAAATTTACCACCCTGATATTTGTTTTCTGAAATGAAAAAGTATTTAATTTTGATTGTACACATTTTTTCTTTTCAGGACACTAAATCTCAGTTATTGCAGAAATAACATTAAGTATTTATAAAAGAAATAATTAATAATTGTAATACATATTGAAATATTCAGGCATGAAAGAGTTCCTCCTAAAGGGGGAATTCCACCTTTATTAAAGCAAATTTGGACATTCTCTGGATTGATGCAAAAATGCAAAGAAAATATTAGAAGCATATGGAGGAGGGGGGTGTCTAAAAAACTTAATAATTAGACATTTTATCTACTCAAATCCTTGGAATTTGTTTCTGAATTGCTGTACTATTAAATCAAAGGCGAGCTTTTATTATAAGCATCTGAAAGTCATGTAAATTAAGTTTTTTAACTAGGGAAAGGAAGTTTCCATAAGGATAATTTTAGAATAGAATATTTTATTATTATATGAATTAGTCTCTTCTGGGTAATTTCAGCGATGCACGTTTGGAAATGTATTTCTGGAGTAAAGATCAATTTGGCATGCATTTATTTAGCATAGCGATTTTTTTTAAAAGTAAGTTTTAAACAGTCAGGTCATTCAAAATAATACATTTATTTTGAAAAATTAATCGCTGTACTTCACATAAGTTCATCAGATACACTTGGAAGGATTTATACTTTTAGTAAACTTTCCAATTTTCTTTTTTAATTTAATGAATTTATACATTGTTATTTATTTATTTTCTTTTAATACTTCTAAGTTGCAAAAAGAAAATAACAATCATATGTACAGTTATAATTCATTTTATTGTATGAATAACTTTTAAAGTGCGTCTAAATTATAAGAGTTTGGCCTTATTATATAGAGGAAAAAATTTTCCACCTTTCTTCCCATTTCCCACTTTCATGCCTGAATATTTAAGAAATATAGTAAGCGCGGAAAAGCTCTTAAAATATCTAGCATTTGTATGTAACACTGTTTTTATTCATTCCAATTCCTGAAAAATCTTAAACCTTAAATTTGTGTGGTTTTTGAAATCACTGATTCAATTAGTTTCCTCAGTTTGATTTTTAAAAAAAATTCATAATTTGGGTAATCTAACTTTGAGTGATTTCTGCCCAGTGTAAATGTAAACATCTTTGTTGTCAATAACTGTATAGTTAACAAGTTGTACAATAATTTTGAATAATAACTTTAAAGAGATTGTTTTAATTTTCCTCTTTTGATGTATAAATTGTTTAGAGTTATGGATACTCACATGTGTACGTGTAGTATGTTAAGCCGCAGGTCCTAGGATCCTTTTTTCTTTTGGACACATTATCATTGACTTCGAAAATTTCAACTCCCATGACCCCTAGTTTTCTCTTTTTATCCATAAATTGTTTAGAAGTATAGGTGCCCATGTATGTAGTATGTTAAGCCACAGGTTCTAGGTTCATTTCCTGGGCTGGACACATTATCGCTCAGTTGGAAAATTTCAACTCCTGTGACCTCTATAGTTTAATAAAAAACAAATCCATAAATTATAAAAAAAAATTGAGCATATTTAAAGAGCAACTGATTTTTGTGTATAAATTATGTGCATGTGCAATTTTCTTACAAACATTCTTATCAACTTAAAAAAGGGAACAGATATGTTTGTGGCCCGTAGAAAAAAAAGTAAAAATTAACCTATGAAAAAAGGCAAAATTTTTGGCAATGAACTGTTATTTGTGGCAACCCAGATTTATGACAACCACAGCTTACTGTTGTTTCGGGAGGGTTTTATAACAAAAATTTTCAATGTCATTTTGTATAGGGATGCACCGGATATTGATTTTGCCGGATATCGGATACCGGATATCCGAAGCTCCTTTGCCTGCCGGATTCGGATATCCGGCCGGATATCCGATCGGATATCCGATCGGATATCCGGCACTAGATATGTTTTTAGTTAGATGGTGAATTATTTCCTTATATAACGCCATCTCAGAACAATAAATTACAAGCATGTTTCACACATCATTAAAACATTTTAAATGTATTGAAATATAATTTATAAAAACTATATCTCTTTGAATATCAGGGCTTGAAATTCAAGTTTTCCCCTGGAGGGGAGTTTCCCACCCAACATTTTAAAATGCAGGGGAGTTGAACTGTTAGAAAGGGAAAAAAAATCTTTAAACCCAGTTATTTTTTATGTGCCACTTAAAGAATTACATTTATACAGACATGACAAAATACCATTAAAATAATTTAAATTAACAACTCAAGATAATTATCCAAAATGTTTATTTTTATTAAAACAAAGGAACAGAATCAAGTTTTATATATATACCATGTCTATCTTTCAACTTTCACCTAATGTTATGGGCAATTAACAATTGGGTTCCTAAATGAATTTCTTAATTTAGATTTTATTTCATTTTGCGTGATTTAGCCTCTTTCACAAGTTACACTTTTGACAAACAGCACAGACCAACTTTTATAACTTTAGAAATTATCGGAAACGAATGGTTATGCTCTGTTAAAAAATTTTAGAAAACTTTGCAAATCAGATGTACATTAATTTTTAACAGTAAGTTAAAAATGCATGAATAATGCATATCGGTGATTCTATTGTCAATATCCTACGGTGATTGTATGTCACTTCTGAACAAACTTGTTTTATTATATCCTTAATGGAATTATAGTCAAAACTGTAGTCCCTGGTATTTTTGTTAATTGAACTTATGTTCTATACATTGGAATTTTAAATCCATATCCAAAGTTTGAAAAGGAAATAGTCATTGATTTTTTCTATTACACGATAAAAGGTTGATTTCAAAAAGTCATGTCCTAATCTGTGAATTGCAAGAATCAACTAGTTTGTTATTTCTAAACATGTTTTTTTTAAGTTCAACCAATTTTTTTTTCTTCATGTGCACCACAAGTGTAATCTCATTTTGTAGAGTGCTGACTATTGGCCAATTTGGTAGGGATTGGTCTCCAGTGGCCATTACTGCCCTTTTAGTTATTTGCTATTTTGGGCATAGGGAAAAAACATCGCAAAATACATAAATCGGTCATTAAAAAAAAAATATCGCCGATTTCGTCAATCATGGTGAAAATAAATAAAAAAATTTGTCAACCGGTCGAAAGAAGAAAACTGAAGTGCAGTGGAAATCGGCAGCGGGAAAATATCACAAAATTCGTCAATCGATCTGTCATGAGCAAATATCGTGAAATTTTTCAGCCGGTCACAGAGAACAAACGCAAAAATTTTCAATCGGATGCAGAAAAACAATCATTACTTTCACCAGTATGTCGCAAGAACAAACAGGGAAATTTGCCAATCGGTCACAGAATAAAATTGCTATATTTATCAATTGATCTCGAGGAAAAAAAAAATCATGAAATTCATCGATCGGTCTCTAGAAAAAATTCTGAAATTCGTCAGTCGGTCGTGGAGAAAAAGCGCAAAATTTTTCAGTCAGATGCAGAAAAACAACCATGAATTTTGTCAATCTGTCGTAAGGAGAAACTGTGAAATCTGCCCATCGATAGTAGAAAATATCACGAAATTTGTCAGTCGGTGCTAAGACTTGCTCGTCGTTTTACAAAGAAACATTTTCGGAAAATGATTTTTTGGAAACAGGAGCCGCCCACTCACAGTAGGGCATAATAAATAGGGCACAAATCCTGCCATCCCGCTTCGAAATTCAAGCCCTGTATCTGCCATTCAAGTCCTGTAATGCATATTAATAATATTGCATAAAAATGTAATTTAAACATTAAAGTATTCTGTTTATTTGTACAATGAAATGCTGATAATTGCGACTGGATTTGAATATATTATTGCCTATATCGATAATTGCTAATAATTAATTTGTACAAGGAAATGCTGATAATTTGTACAACAAATTTTAACCAATTAATATGTGTATAATTGTAGAGTATTTTCACAAAGAAATACTACATACTTTCTTTTTATAATTTAAACATAAAATATCTACTAATATACCCATGATTAAAGAGTTATTTTCTCCAAACATAGGTTTAGTTGATGCCCTTTTTCTGTTTTAATTATTTAATATTGTTTTTGCTCTAAGTCACGTTTAGTTTTATTTTAAGTTAAATTATTTTTATATTTAAAAGTAAAAAGAAAATTACTTTTAATTTTAAATATTTATAACGAAGTTACAAAAACTAGTGTTTCCCCTAGGCGTTTTCGTGAGGGTGCAGCGCCCTGCCCTGTTTTTTATAGCTGTAAATGCGCCCTGCCCGTTTTCATGTAACTGCAAATGCGCCCTGCCTTTTTGGGTTTGCAAAATTTTGTCCTCGGCATATTTCAACCAACGAATTTTAACAATAGGTCGCGAAAAAATCCGGAAATTTGCAATCGGTCATTGGATCTGAAATTCTAGAATTGATCGCGGGAAAATATCGCAAAATGAATCTATCGATCGCGGAAAAAATTGTGAAATTCGTCAGTTGGTCGTGGGAAAATATCACAAAAAGTCTATTAATCGCAGGAAAATATTATGAAATTCGTCAATCGGTCGGAAAAAACTTACTCTTTCAGCCGGACACTGGAAAAAAATCATGAATTTCGTTAATCCAACGCACGAAAAACTAAAAAAAATCGACAATCGCTCACGGGGGAAAAATGGCAAAATCTGTTGATAGTTCGCGGAAAAAAATCGCGTAATTCGTTTACGTTAGCATGAAAAAAAAAAACCGCGAGTTCCGCCAGTAAGCCCCGGAACTTACCCAATCTGTCCCAAGAATAAAACCCGCAAAATTCGCTAATATGTAGCAGGAAAATATTGCCAATTATGTTAATCGATCACAGGAAAACAATCACGGAATTCTTCTGTAGGTCACGGGGGAAAACCTGGAAAATAGGCGATTGGTCGCAGGAAAACCCCCCATAATTCGACAAAAAGTTGCTAGAAAATAACGTGAAAATCACCAATCAGTCGCAAGAAAAGAAATCGCGAAATTCAAAAATCGCACCCAAGAAAAAATCGCGAAATTTGTTAATCATTCGCAGGGAAAAAAACTGCGAAATTCGTACATGATAGACTGAAAAAAACTCCGAAAATTAGCCAATCGGTCCAAAGAATAAAACATACAAAATTCGCTGATAGGTGGCTGAAAAATATCAGCAATTATGTTAATGAAATGCGTGGAAAATAATCATGAAATCCTTCAATTACACGCGGTCATTTGACGAAATTCGCGCTTTTTCTCGATCGTTTGACGAAATTTGCGGCAATCAAAACAAAAATTTCAAAAACACTTTTCTTAAAAAGTGCCCTTTTTGTTCTGCTAAAGTGCCCTTTTTTATTCTGGGGGAAACACTAAAAACAACTATTTGGATTTGCCAATCACAAAACTTTCTTCTATCTCATACATCTTAATGTTTCAAAAAGTAGTTCCAAATATTAATACTTCAATATTATTAGTTCAATATTATACCAACTTTGATTTTGGTCTAAAATTTCTGCTTCAGTCAATTAATCAGAATAAGAATAAGTTAATCTCGATCATATTTATTAAAATCAAAAATTTTTTTGTTATTCTGTTGTACAGTCGTGGAAAAAAAAAGTAAACACCCCCTACTAACTCCTCAACAAATTATCGTAGACGAAAGTTACTGGTACGGAACGATTGGAAATAAAGTCTACTTTTAAATGGTGTGTATAAAATTTGCTTAGGGGGCCATATACATATTAAAACGAAACCAAACTTCATTTTTTTTTCAATGGCAGTACGCAAATTTAACGAGATATTTTAAATCTTCGGTTCAAAATATGCCTAGAAACCAAATTTCAAGTCATTCGAATGATAAGTTTTTGAATTATAGACATTCAAAATTGAGTACTTCTAATGTTAAATTACATTTTCATATTTTTATCTCTTGAAATTATGCTCCTAATGAGCTAATTTTTTGTGTAGCAGCAATACTAATATACCCAAACATAAATACGTTGAATTTGCAATTTTTATAATTTTATGATATGAATTATGAAATTAATATTCGGAAAAATTATGAATTGCAACATACAATTTTTTTGATGGATTTGGATTTATTAAGTCCTGCTTTATGGAAATCCCAAATTTCACATTTTTCTTCCAAGTAGTTTTCAAATTATGCTTAAAAAACGGCAAAATGATGGTTTAAGGGGCCGTCTATGATAGAAGTGAGTAAATTTTTGAAATTTATTCTGCTATCCTGAAATCAAACAGGTTTCATTGACGCTTAAACGCGCCTTGATCCTTGATCAAGAAGGCGGCTCTGTCGGTTAACAATCGAGTTCGGAACTTCAATTTGGATATAGCCCTTATAATACGCTCGTTTTAAAATAATTTCTCGGAAACTTATTGCACGAATTGCATAAAAATTTGTTTATAGGCTAATTGGAAGGTGTAGAGTTCATTTATGCTGTCAGAATTGTGTACTGCTATTAAAAAAAACAAAGTTATGGTTCGTTTTAATATGTAGATGGCCCCTTAAACAAACTTTATATACATCAATTAAAAGTAGACTTTATTTCCAGTCGTTCGGTACCAGTAACTTTCTTCTACGATAATTTGTTGAGAAGTTAGTAGGGGGTGTTTACTTTTTTTTTTCCACGACTGTACATCAGCTGTTTGTGAATAGCCAGCTTAGCAGGATGCAAAATTCCCTTCGCTTCATGAGCCGCCAATATACAATACAAAAAAAAAAACTGCGAAAAATCGAGAAAATTTTACCAAAATCTCTGTTACAGTGCCACCTTCTGGCGGAATATTTCCAAATTCAAGGAGAGACTGCTGGCCATAGTCAAAAATATACACCACAAAATTGGTTCAATTCTATGCTTAACTTCATATACACTTTTCAATGGTAAAATAATGAAAATAACACAAAAATCCGTATTATAGCGCCCCTTCCAGCAGAATATTTTCAAATGGAAGAAGGACCTGCTGGCCATAGCCAAAAACATACCCCCGAAAAATTGGTTCAATTCTATACATAACTTCATACACTTTTCGATGGTACAAGAATGAAAGTGGCACAAAAATCGCTATTACAGCACCCCCCCCCCCTTTCCAGTGGAATGTTTCCATATTGAAGGAGGGCCGCCTGGCTATAGCCAAAAACATTAGCAAAAAATTGGTTCAATTCTGTGCATAACTTCATTACGATGGCAAAAATCGCTATTATTGGAAATATCCCCATCCTGGCGGAATATTTCTTATTTAAGGAGAACCTGCTGGGCATAGCCAAAAACAAATACAAAAAATTTTGTTCAATTATATGGATAACTACATACACTTTTCGATGGTACAATAATGAAAAGGGCACAAAAATCGCGATTACCTTGCCCCCCCCCCCCCCCTTCCAGTGGAATGTTTCCATATTGAAGGAGGGCCGCCTGGCTATAGCCAAAAACATTCACAAAAAAATAGTTAAATTCTATGCATAACTTCATTCACTTTTCGATGGTACGATGGCGACATACGGACAGACAGACATTTTGTATAAACATGTTTTGGGATATTTGACCCCTAAAACATCTAAATCCGTCGAAAACCAGAAATCGAAAAAAATTCTATTACAATACTTTCTTCTTCTTCTAAAAATCCTGTTTAATTGTTTGTTTAGTTGCCTGTTTAATTGTTAAACTTAAAAGAAAGAAAGAAAATTAAAGTCATACTTTAATAAACAACTTCAAATTTTGTTTTACACTCTGAAAGTAAAGGTACAATTTTCTAAACGAAGTAAACGTAAATTCTTAAATTTATTATAAAGAGTTCAAATATCAATGTTAGGAAAGCTGGCAATTCTTTAAACTTTTGAGAATTACCTTTTACTCATGAATAGTGAACTTACTTTCATATTTTACATTATAAACAAAATTGTTCGGCATTGTTTGGGGTCAAACGATTTCTGTTATCCTTATATATTCCCTTTGCTGCACTCTGCCGGATATCCGGCAGAGAAGTCGGATATCCGGTGATTGTGATTCGGATATCCGACGGTATTTCGGATATTGAAAAAATCAGCCGGATATGCCGGATATCGGATATTTGCCGGATATCCGTTGCATCCCTAATTTTGTACTTGTTCTTTGTTTTCCACATCCTCTATATAGATATTTTTACATTTGATCCTTTAAGATCATTATTATTGAATTCTGTTTTTTATCTGTTACTCATAGTTTACTTTAAATATTTGTCTCCATAATTTTTTAGTAATATTTCTGTATTATTTCTTTTTAATTGAATTTTATGATCTGATTTTCTATATTTAGATGCTAAATTTATTAAAATCGAAGCTTACTTTTGTAATTTTTAATATTTCTTTAATTTTGTATTGTTTTTTACTTTTTGTATGTTAATATGCTAAAAATCTCATTATTGAAATTGATTATAATTACAAACCATGAGGAAATCTCGTTATTGAAATTAATTATTACAAAACGATGAGAAAATTTTGTTTTGAAATATTGCAATCACTTTCATAACTTTAAAACATTAACTTTTTTAAATTTCCTATAAAATCACTTTAGTTTTGACAGTAACTGCCATATTGGTTTACCTCAGAGTTTCAGATTGGCGATCATTTTCGAAAATGTCATTTTGGCACGAATTGGAAGAAATTCGCCAATTCATTCCGCACACTGCAGGCACATGTGTTCCTTAAAAAGAATATATTGTTTGTCGACTTATCAGTATGGTTAGAAAAAATTAGTTATTTAGTTTTCCACACAAATTTTTTATTTCATCAAAGTAAACATATTTAAAAAATGTAGTCTTTACCTTTTTTTTTTTTTTTTTTACAAAGTACACAACTGTACTTTCAGAATCATCTTTTAATGATTCTTCCATCATATGAAGCACTGTATGTATGCAATCAACATGGGTAGAAATAAGAGTATATGGTGTTAACTTACTTCCATTTTTGTTTGCATATGCCCATTCCGCTTTACTTGATGAATGAGATGTTAACTGAACTGCTACTAAAACTTTGTCTGTGTTTCTTTGTTGCATTTAAGAGAATTTTTTACTTGATATTTGTATGACATGCATTGAAATATTTTCTTCAAATAAAATCACAAATTTCTGTAAAAAGTTCATCTTAAAACTAATCTACTTAAAAGTAGATTAGTTTTTAGTAGATTTTAGGTTACTTTAATATTATTTAATTAATTAATGCAAAGTGAACTCTGTTATTATATATTATATTTTCTTTTAAAGAGCTAACAGAAGTTGAAGAAAATAAGGATGAAAAATTCTTTTATAAAAGAGTTGGAAAGTATGTGCTTTTTTACTTTTATTGTTTATTAACTTGCATGATTCAGTTTAAATAATTTAAAATATTTTCTTGTTTTATTTTATGTATCTTCTGCATTTGTGTCTTCTTTATTGATGCCTGAAAATAAAATTTTAGAAACATATGCAGGATATCGTAAAAAGGTTAAAATCAGTATTCTGGCACTGAAAAGATTTTATGCTCCAGCTCTATTCCCAGATAATAAACTATGACTCTGAGCTTTTGAGTTTGATTTTAATTTGCAATTTTTATTATAAAAAGGAACATAAAAAAATAACATAATTGTCAGCCCACACTGAAAATACAAATTTAATTAAATTCACAGTTGAGTTATTTGTTCATTTTTAAGAAAAGAATTAAATCTAATAAATCGTCCTTCATATTTGATCGAAATCTTTATAAATGTATTTTAATGCCGAGAATAGTCTTTCTACAGTCTACACCAACTTAGCAAATGGGAAATGCTGTTACAATGCAGCATGCCTCTTTTTTATCAGATTGTTGGAAATATTACATAAAAACTTCTTTCTCTTATTTATTTATTTATTAAAGCAATTTCTCAGTACTTCGGTTCCATTTTCCATCTATTTTCCTATTAGCTGTTACCTGCAATCCTCTGTTTTCCTATTGATCAATAAACCTTTAACTTGAATCCCCATCTCTCCTATATATGTGAGCAAATTTCCGCCATCCTTAGCACTGATCAAGGTATGCTATATGCTACCGAAACTGGTATGCTTAAAATTAAAAAATTTTGGTGCTTTTAACATTGTTATTTTTTTGCACTTCTATGCCTCTTGAATGTTTGAACTCTTTGCAGAGTTAATTTTTTGTTCACAAATCCTTCCTTTATCTTCATTAAAGACCTGATTAAATGCATTTTTCTTCTCAGCAAACTTGAAATGCTTGTTCAGAAAATCTGACATCTTTTAAGCTTTTACTTTTAAAAAAGAAAGTTTGGTGGAATTTTAAAAGCAAAAATCTTACATTTTTTCTACACTTTTCAAACAAGCAAAATTGTGCAACTATACATGTAAATAACTGGTGGCCATATTTGTTTTTAAGTAGTGATTCCACTTAGCTTAAGTAGAAAGTAGAAGTGAAGTAGTGTTGCCATGTTTTTGTGAGTTTTCCAACTCTAATAATAATAATAATAATAAACTAATAAATGATGTAATTAAAATACTTAATAATGATGTAATTAAAATATTTTAAGCCTGAAAATTTTAAAAGACTGAAAAAAAAAAAGATTTAAAAGAATATTAAAAAGCTAAAGGAGCATGAGAAAATTTAGAGCTCCAGCTCCAGGTAAAACACAACTCCAGAGTGCTCTCGCTCCAGGTCTCTGGTTAAAATGCTCTTTATTATTATTATTATTATTTTTTTTTTTTACCTATTTCACTTTTGTAGCCATATAAATTGCAAATGTGTTCCAAATAGGTTTGGAAATAAGGCTATATTTACAGAATAGTCAGCCGATATCTATATTATAAAGGACAAACATATGTGTGTGTAACGCATACGTCATTTTGCAAATGGCAACACTTTGAAATTTGAAATAAAATTTTGGTTTTGTAATTTTCTCTACTGCAAATTTTTATACTTCTAAACATCGCACATTTTAAATTTTTACACCGCTGTGTAAGGAAAAAAATGCTCTTTTAAATGCAATTTGTTTGACATCTGTATCTCAATTTAATTTTAAGATATTAATTTTTTTGTAGTGTTTATTACTTTTTTACTTTCTTCTATCTTCAATAGAAGAAAGTATTGTAATCGAAATTTTTTTCGACTTCCGGTTTTCGACGGATTTGCATGTTTTAGGGGTCAGAGATTCCAAAAAACATGTTTATAGAAAATGTCTGTCTGTCTGTGTGTCCGTCTGTCCGTCCGTCCGTCTGTCTGTCGCCATTGTACCATCTAAAAGTGTATGAAGTTATGAATAGAATTAAACCAAAATTTTATTATAAGTTTTTGGCTGTGGCAAGCAGGTCCTCCCGGAATTTGGAAAAAATTAGCCGGTAGGGGGCGCTGATATAACAATTTTTGTGCGATTTTGAATATTGTACCATCCAAAAGTGTATGGAGTTATGCATAGAATTGAACCAAATTTTTAGTTTAAGTTTTTGGATAAGACAAGCAGGTCCTCCCTGAATTTGGAAGAAATTCGCCGGTAGGGGGCGCTGTAAATGCATTTTTTGTGCGATTTTGAATATTGTACCATCGAAAAGTGCATGAAGTTATGCATAGAACTGAACCACATTTTTATTTTAAGTTTTTGGCTATGGCAAGCAGGTCTTCCCTGAATTTGGAAAAAATTCGCCGGTAGGGGGCGCTGTAATAGCGAATTTTGTGCGATTTTGAATATTGTACCGTCCAAAAGTGTATGAAGTTATGCATAGAATTAAACCAAATTTTTATTTTAAGTTTTTGGCTATGGCAAGCAGGTCCTCCCTGAATTTGGAAAAAAATCGCCGGTAGGGGGCGCTGTAATAGCGATTTTGAATATTGTACCGTCCAAAAGTGTATGAAGTTATGCATAGAATTACACCAAATTTTTATTTTAAGTTTTTGGATATGGCAAGCAGGTCCTCCATGAATTTGCAAAAAATTCGCCGTTAGGGGGCGCTGTAATAGCGATTTTTGCGTGATTTTGAAAATTGCACCATCGAAAAGTGTATGAAGTTATGCATAGAATTGAACCAAAAAAAAAAAATTAAGTTCTTGGCTATGGCAAGGAGGTCCTACCTTAATTTGTAAAAAAATCGCTCGTAGAGGGCGCTGTAATAGCGATTTTTGAACAATTTTTGTGCCATTTTGAATATTGTACCGCCGAAAAGTGTATGAAGTTATGCATAGAATTGAACCAAATTTTATGCATTTATTTTTGGTCATGTCACGAAGGTCCTCCCTGAATTTGGAAAAATTCTGCCGGAAGGGGGTACTATAATTGCGATGTCTGTACCATTTTCATTATTGTACCATCGAAAAGTGTATGAAGTTATCCATATAACTGAACCAAATTTTTTGTGCATGTTTCTGGCTATGGCAAACAAGTCCTCCCTGAACTTGAAAAAATTCCGAAAGAAGGGGGCGCTATAATTCCGATCTCTGTGCCATTTTTATTATTGTACCATCGAACAGCGTATAAAATTATGCATACAATTGAACCAAAATGTTTGTGCTTGTTTTTGGCTTTGGCCAACAGGTTCTCCTTGAATTTGGAAATATTGCGCGGTAAAGGGGCTCCGTGCTAGCGATTTTTGTATACTTTTCTTGATTTTTCGTAGTTCTATTGTGCATCAGCGGGAACTCGCTTCCTGGTATGCCGGCTATTCGCAAACAGCTGATAACAACAGAATAAGGAAAAATTAATAATTTGAACAAATATCATGATATAGATTAACTCGTTTTTAGTCCGTTTAATTGACTTGAGCAGAAATTTAAGATGAAAATCAAAGTTGGTATAGTATTGAATTAATAATATTGAAGTATTAGCATGTGTAACTAGGTTTTGAAATATTAAGATGTATAAGATAGAAGAAAGTTTTGGGATTGGCACATCCAACTAGTTTGTAATTGTGGCAGCTGAAGTACTCCATTTCTGTTGAAAGTCATGTTGAAACTAAAAGGGGGGAAATGAAAATAGTAGATTGCTGTATCTTTGTGTTGCCATTTTCTCATAAAAACCGAAAAAAAAAATAGAAATTAAAATGCGTGCTATGTCAAGAATATTGTCTGTTATAAAACCGAGTGAGTTTTGGCTTTATTTCGCTTTTATTTATCAATTAAATGATTTTGCCGTGCCAGCTCCTTTGCGAAATATTAATAAACAATTTGCACATAAAAAAAGTTCCGAATTTCTTTCCTGCTAATTTTCTACAATGAAATTAAAGCTTCATCAATAAATAAATAAAAGAATAATGTATAAAAAAGCATGTATTTAACATGTAATCGAACAATTTAAATTTTTAGAGCCGAATTGGGAAAAATATGTGCTGTTAAATATAATTTGTATGAAATAGAGTTGCTAGGCAACTGTTAAAGTAAAAGAGAAAAAATAATTTATACATTGAAAACACAAGATAGCTTTTTTAGACATCTTCCCTGAACTTTCTACTGTACCAATTTTGCTAATAATTCTTTTTTTTTTTTTTTTTTTTTTTTTTTTTTAATGAAAGCTGTTCATTTGTAGATGTCCTCGCATTAGCTATTTTTCTAAATATTTCCACTTTTATATTTTTAATTTAATTTGAAAAGTTTTTTTTTGAAATTTCATCAAAATGGTAGCAATCGTATTATTTCCACTGTTGCAGAAAAAAAGAAATATTGGGATTTATTTATCCTTAATGATACCATTTTACTCCTTACAATTAAAAATAACTTTATTTTAAGTCTGAACAGAAAATGACGTCACTATTTAAAAAACATTTTCGCTCATAAAGCTAATGTCACAACATATTTTCATTCGGCTGAAACCGAATTTGAGACACTTGTCGCAATGCTTCAGTAAGTGCCATATTTAAAAGAAACAATCCTTTTCTTTGATAAAACTATATATTTTTACACGAATACATCTAAAAGACATCAGTTTCTGGAATTTGTACTTCGCGTTACTGAAATTAGAACCTCAAGCCAAAAGAATACATTTTCACATGCAAAGTTTTAGCTGACAAACAGAATACGTTTGAAAATCTATCTATATTTAAAGGAAAAATATGTCTGTGCGTAAGGCTGACGTCATTTTGAGAATGGCAATGCTTGGCGAATAAATGTCGGCTTTGCAATCTTTACTACTGCAATTTTTTTAATTTCTAAACATCGCGCATCTTCAGTTTCTACACCCGTTATATAGGGAAAAAATCTACTTTCAAATGCAATTTGCTTGAAAAGTTTATCTTAATTTATTTATTTATTATGTCTTTTTAAATAATTTTCAAGTATAATGTGTTTTAATCTATATCCATTGCGTACAGGCTCCATTACGAAATAAGCCATTTGCAGTTAAAATAATATAAATAATTCAGCATTTGTCCTTGACTAATTTTTATAGCGAAATTAAAACTTCATCAATCTATTATATTAAAAAGTGACTATCCGTTTGTATTTCACAGATGTTCCTCCTAGAATATCGAATGTTGGGTGATCAAATTAAGGCCAGGTATCCACATGGGTCCAAGGATGTGAAAAGTGGTCGTAGAATTTAAAAATTTGATTAGTTTTCTTGATAAAAATTTTTACGTTATTTTTAATGACATTTCTGTAATGATGGAAAATAAAATTGCTCCATTTTTGTGGATAAAAGAAAGAAAAGGGAAAATGACAAGGATTATTAGGTATCATTGTTTGAAATCATTTTTAAATCGAAATTAATGTTTATTTGACTAAATAGTGAAAACATTATTGTAGTTTTCAAGAAAATTTCACGAAATACAAACTGACACATATTCAAGCTTCGGGAATACGTTTATTTTAGAAACACAAATTCGACTCTCGACTGGAATATTGAGATAAATTCTGTTGACGTCAAAAGAAAGAAAAAAACATCGTACATTATTTTCATTTAATTTAAAGTCGAAAAGTAGATTTTCAACTATTCCCTTAAGATGGCTAATAAAACATTTCAGAAGCGGCCATTAAAAATAAAATGTTTGAACGAGAAAAAAAAAATAATTCTGTAAATATTTATTTTAATTCATAAATATAAAATGCCTCTGAATAAATTCGTCCAAACAAATTCATTTTTGTATAAGATGACCCAAATGACATCATTTCTACCAACTCCTAAATTCGAAGCAAAATCTTGGAAAAGCGAATAGCTCTAGGCAAATAAAGTTATAATATATGTGCATTTTTATTGGGAAAGCTTTTGACTTAAATTGTAAATATAACTTATTACTTGAAATATTGTGTTTAGTAAAATTAATATTGTAATGGCTTTCTAAATTTACAATAAAGTTAAGATTTCATTTTTCGCAAAAATATCGATTGTCTCATGCAATTCAAAAGCAACACAACGGGTTACTACGCAACTAGTTAATATAATGGAATAGTCCTGCTGTTAATTTTTAAAATGTTACTATAACGGCTTTACCGTTATATATTCATTATTCCTCCTTTCCCCTCAAAAAAATCAACTTTTAACTTTACTGGATTATTATAAATTGTCATTATTCTTCCCCCCCCCCTTTCAAATAAAATATTTAGTTTAAATTTGACATTTTAGAGTTAATTTCATGTCTTTATTCATTCTCTTCCCCCCCCCCCTCCCCCTCTCACTACTGTAAGTTTCGCTTTTACTTTTAAAGTTCTTTTCAAATGCAGACATCATTTATCTCGGTTCCTTTTTCTGTCTTTCAAATTCACACGATAGAAAAAGATCTTAACCGCAATTATTTTCCATTGAAATAAAGTAAAAGAATAAAATACAAATGAATCTCTTTTCGCTTTGCAGCCGACGTTATCTAATGCATATTTTCCCAGCCTCTGGGCTTGCATTAGTATTCAATTCTCACCCTTGTACTTTGTCGGATACAAACCATATGCCCATTGCTGACTAATTTGCAGCTGCACTTAGATCTGTAACGTGCATCTAAAAATCACGTGTTCCTATTTCTCTAACCACTTTCCCTTACCGCAAGAATGTTAGGACACGTGTAACCATAAATAGCTCGCCATGGCGTAAGTTTGAATTCTATGTAATACTTCGAAATGCCTCTGATTCCTTTGTCCACGCCACCAATATTCATCGCCAATACAGTACAGATGTTGCTATTCATCTCGCCAATAAGTGAGTGATTGTAATGAATATTTTACCACTACTGCCTCTGAACTTGAGTGTGACAGACCTCGGCTCTCTGCCCTTCGGGGCTGCCCCGTCGGGCAGTCTCGTCTGACTTCTCCCGTCCACTGTACCATCATGGCCCTTCCTTTAAAATTTTTCATAATAAAGAAGTAAGTCCTCGAAATCCTCGTGTTGGAGTTTTTTTTCATTCATTCACGAACCTGGACTCTCTAATAATAAATCTCCTCTATACAAATTGGCGCCGTTGCCCAGATTTTTTTTTCTCCAACAGTATTAAAAAAAAAAAAAAAAAATACGAGGAGAAGTATCGTTCCTTCCGTATCATGCTTTACCAGCGACGCGAAAGGATGTCCTTTTTCCCCACGGGAGTTCCGGCTGCCCTACTCTGTGCGATCGCCGATGTCAACTCCAGGGGATTTCCCTTTCTCGCTACCCCAACGGATTTGGAGAGTGCCTCTTTCTTCCGGACTTTACACTATCCTGACGAGAAGCAAGATTTACACTGCGATGCTCCAACGGGGTCATCGAACGACGTCGCCTCTTGCAGCAGTTCTTTTTCTACGAAATATCACACCGGCATCACTTATTTTCCTACTTTCTGTTTTTTTGTGCGCGATCTTCAACCTTCAAGCAAACGTGTTCGTGCTACCAGTGTGAGTGAAAATAGTTTTAGTGTGAAATGTTTTGTGAAAAGTCCTCACCTAGCTGTGGTATGAATTATCCGCACAAGTAACACACATTTTAAACAAAGTTCTCAGTGCAACAAGTCCAGGAAATGTGCGCCGTTTCGCTTTGTTTGGTGATCTTGTCATTAATACTTCCAGTGCAAAGTGTCCAGGAATCCCACAGATTTGGTGACAACACAGTGAAATATGCTAAAAAAAAGAAATATAATTTCGCGAAAGTGTCACCTTGTGTTAATATAACAAATGGTGTCCGAAGCAATAGTCTAAAGAATTTCGATTTACTTTGTGCTTCGTTGTGGTGATACCTTCAATTTTTCTAAAAAAAATATATAGAATGCACTAAGCGTGCCATGAGTTCGAGGAAAAATGTTTTCCTTTTGTGGTATGTTATCAAGATACAAAAAAATTACCCTGGTGATGTAAAAGAGCTTCAGTTTTAAAAAAAGAGAAACCACTCTGCATAAAAAAAAAGAGTGTACTAAATCACAATTCACATGTTGTGTCATCTATCATTCAACATTTTTTATAGCATTCAGAGTGCGAAAATAGGACGTTAATGATATTTTTGTTTTAATTTCTTTTCCATTGCAAATTGCCACTAAAATCTTTTTATTTTACCTTTTTTTTTCTTAAAAAAAACAAGCGTTGTTTTCGCATCGCTCTGTTTTTGTACTCCAAATGAATGCTCCCTACAAAAAATGACATACTAGGTCATCAAATTCATAAAGCCACAAACACTTGTGTCACAATACGTTCTACAAAAAAAAAGAAACACAGTTTGCATCTAAGTATGAACAGGGAATGCGTTTACATTAAATTATTTACTCTAAATTGTTATAACCTTTTTTTTTCTTTCTTTTCAATATCAGTAAATATTATCAGTTTCTATCCATGTTATGGTTCCCTATTCATACTTGTACTTTTACCATTTGGATTTTCATAAGTTTGTTGATTTGCCAGCTTGAAAGGAGAAATCACTTCTGAACTATTTTTTATAATATTTTTAACAGTGATAGCATATTAGCTCCTTATTATCTTCTTCCAAGCTGCGTTTGTTTGTTTGTTTTAAATATTTTTTGCAGTTAAAATGATAAAAATGATTATACTTTTATTAATATTTCACTTATAATGTTTTTATGGTTAAATCATGACATACTTCTCATATTTTTTTCTCTTACGTGAATTTACATAAACATGCTATGTTTCCTTTTTTGTAAAAATGATTTTTATGCATTCAAAAATCAAGAGTTTAACCCTTTAGCCCCACGGGCATACTTTGAAAGTACACTTATTCTGCCGATAGGCAACAAAAAAAGTTCTCTGCTCCAAGTTTTGCAGTATTGGATATTTTTATATAAATATGTGCATATTTCGCTCACAACATTTGCACATTTTCACTTGTGTGTGACATTTGCACAATTATTCTCAGCATGTGTTGCTCGACTCTGACCTTGTTTGTTTTTTTTTTTTTTTTTTTTTGTATTTTTAACCTGAATTACAATTTAATTACCTGTCTTTTTTATTTTATTGAATTTCGGAAACTTTAATCCAACTGGATGTTGACAGAAATTTAACTTTCAGAAATGTTGTGATTGATACACTCATATTATTTTTTTACACTCCCCCCCCCCCCCCCCCCTCCATTTTTTTCCCTTTTGTGTATAATTTATTTATGCAACTTATTGTGTTTTATTTTATGTGCATGCATTTCATTTCTGATAACTAGAGTTTTTTCATACATACACCTTTTTGAAATACTAGTATTATTTATTTTGCATTTTTGTGTCACTCTCTCAAAAAAAAAAAAAAAAAAAAAAAAAAAGAATTCCTTCCCTTTTTTTTTCCATTTTGGCTGTCAAAAAAAAAAAGTAAACAACAGAAATTATATAAACACGAGATAAAAAAAAAAGGATTTTGCAGATAACAGACACTTCACCAGTTTATTTTTACAATATGGCAGCTAATGATGAAAATGCTATTTGTGACTTTAATCACCCCATTTCTGTATCTCCATGGGTAGATTATTTCGAAGAAATATTATTAAGATATTCGGATTCCATTAATATGGAAGCCATATCTATTCAAAATTTACTTAAGACCGAAAATGCTGCATCCATGTCTGAAAATATTATAGATTTCCTTCAGATCATTAAATTCAATTTTCATGTGCTTAAACTAAACTTTAATGTGCTAAAAGATGATTATTCCAAATTAAAACAGGATAAAGATAATTTATTTCTTGTCAATCAGAAACTTATTGAGAGATTACATGAAATCACAGGCAAACAGAAAAATAAGAAGCTAACTAAAGGTAGTAAGACTATGGTTGATCAAGTGGTAGATGTCAAAAACAAACTCCCTCCATCTGCCCTAGATAAATTTACACAAACTATCCCCTCTTATATGTGTAAACAAGAAAAGTTACCACAACTGGAAAATGATAAAGACACATATCTTAGCTCCGACCTGCACACTCAAGGTAAGCACAATGAAAAATTTACAGATATTAGCGATCCCTCTCTAAAGTCCTTATCCCCTGCTAAACTTAATGTACCTAAGCCTATTCGTGTCATTATTTTTAACCTCCCTGAAAATTTAAATATTCCTGATATCTTGTTTGGTATTTCAGATTTAATCCATATACCTGAACCTGATTTTCACTTGGTTAAAAAGTACAAGCTCCTACATAGTAAGTCCTTTAATTGGATCTTTGAGCTTGCACCACAGGATGCTAGGCAATTATTAATGCATAAGGAAATTATGATACAATCAAAACCGTACCCTGTTAAACCATATATAAATGTTAAACGTTGTTTTAAGTGCCAGGTATACAATGATCATATTGCAATTTCGTGTCATAATGACATTAGATGCTCGGTGTGTGCTTTGCCACACATTGACCCTCAGTGTAGAAATCCTCCAAAATGCATTAATTGCATTAGAAATAATGAGAGCAATAACACCAACTTTGACATTTTCCACAGTGCTTTTGCACCTTATTGTCCATCATTAAAAAAATTCATCAAGCAAATGCGAGAAAAAGTATACAACTGCAATACACTCCCATAAACATCTCATACAGCTTCCTTTCTAAAAAAAAAAAAAAAAAAAACCAATGTAACATACATTTTACATTTTCCGTTTTTATTTAACACACATTACTGTGAAGGAGTTACTATCTACAGCATTCCTTTTAGAATTTTTATTTTCCTATACATTTACATACATATGTCAGTTTTCGACAGCATTATTCATACTGATTTGATGTTTAAAATTAACTTAATTCTTTCAAGATTTTTTTATAAACACAAGTGTACAGTAGGTTGCTTTTTCATTTGATTATTTAGCCGGCAAATAGTTAAATGAATCTCGAAATGGAACATTTGTGAAAATTGTTCTGATGCGGGTCATCAGACATTGGGATTTTCACTTCTGAGGTAGATGTTACTGAAAGAGTACACATTAATTCAACTTTAAACATTCATCATTACACCAGTTACGTCTTTAGATTTAGTTTTTTTTTAGAAATTTGGATATAATTTCACTTGTTAATCTTAGTTAAGCTTATTTACTTACATTTCATCACACAAGTAGCGTTTCCTGGTTACATTTTATCCTTTTTCACTTGCCTTTACTTAAAAGCACATTTTTTTTTTTGGTTTATTTGTTTTAACTTTAGGCGATGCATTTTTGTACTTGTGATACAATGCTCTTGGTTCCATATGTACACACTGAGTTTGTGTTCATAGGTCATACAACTGAGTTCATAGGTTTTACAACTGAGTTCATAGTTCACTGAGTTCATAGAAAATACACTTTACACGAGTTCATAGATAAAACACTTTACACGAGTTCATAGTTCATTGAGTTCATAGAAAAAACACTTTTACACGAGTTCATAGCATTGTCAATTCTTTGTGTACTTCAGGGACCAATTGCACTATCATTTTTGTTTCATGACAATACTTAGTTCATAGAATATTTCCTTACACATATTAGTTCATAGTTTGTTTTCTTTCCTGTGATTTGTTTTGCAGATCAGTTCATACCAATTTTTGTTTTGGTAGACACTTCAGTTCATTGGAATATTTTTTTTTTGGTTAGGCACATGAGTTCATTGTAAGTTTTTTTTTCTCACACATTTGAGTTCATCGTATTACTTTTACACTTTAAGTCAGTGAAATACTTGCTCATAATTTGTTCATTGAGGTACTTAGACTGCTGTGTTCACAAACATACATCTAAGTCGTTGAAATTTTCTTTTTTTCACTGACATACACTGTTTTAGTTCATAGTGAAATACTTTTTCTTTGATTCATTCATTGAAATACACATTTTTCTTTGGTTCATACAGATACACTTACAACTTAGTTCATTGTTATTACAATTGAGTTCATTGATTTTTTTGGTTTGGTAAAAAAAAAAAAACACATTATACACAATTGAAAATATTTTGTTTCTAGGTTTTTACGTTACACATTAAGATATTTTTTTTTTTGTTTTCATTATACCAGGAACTACTTTTGACCTCACATGATATGCACAAATTAAACATTTATTAAAAGGTTAAGTTTTAACACATTCTTAATTTTTCCATTATTATTATATTTCTTTTATGCCATAACATTCCATGTCACCATCACTTTGTTTCACAACAAAGAATGCCCAGTTTACAGGATGCTACCCCTTCACATGCATTTTCTTTACATTTCAAACCTATGATGTTTTTATTGTTTTCATCACACTTGTTTTGGCTTTCTACATGGACATAATTACACGTTTTCTTTTAAATTTGGAGATTAAATATAATCTCTGGTTAAGCTTCACTTAGACAAGACACACGTCTAAGATATTATGTCGTTCTTGTAATAACATAACTTCACAATAACACAAAATTATTGTTTATAGCATTAGTAACCTAGTGCGGTTACACTAAATGTTTAAAACATTAGTTAAGGTCATACAATACACATACAGTTCAGATCCTACTCGATACATTGTAAGGAATACAAAGTTAGAATTTACTTAAAAAAAAAAAAAAATTGTGGTTGTTATACTTACCCGATCATGTCACCAGTCTCTCCACACACTCGGATTGTCTTTTTACCTTTGATATGTGAGATATTTATCTCAGTTTTTTTTTATTATTTTTAATTTATCCCCTCTGAAGTTTTGTTCCCGTTCAAAATTTTTGCCCTAAGGGTCCAAACTTCATTGTGTAGAGAGACAAAACCCTTGAATTGTTGTTTCAATTCAATAAACAAAACTTTTTATATGATACATTGACGCATGCTCCTTTGAAGATCAATGTGATCTTTGGGGAGCAGGGACCTAGGTATCACTTGGTGTCTGGGTCTCATAACTCCCTCTTCCCCTAGGGCTGATGTTCTAAACTGACGCCATCACACTTGTTTATTAACAAGATTAAGGGCTACACCCATTCATAGGCATGCTATATGCATCCCGTTCTTTTGTAGTCCTGTGCGGTATGCACGAAAAACCAATTTTCTACTTTTTATTTTTTATATTTTTTTTTCATTTAGCTTTTATTCACAGACATGCATATGTCATTTATTTTCTATTTCATTTTAAAGTAGTATCTGTGTCTTTGGTTGCTTGCATTTATAGTATATTGTTTTTATTTTGAGAAGATATTATAACAAGTTACTCAAAAAATATTTACTTCTCTTATTTTGGTCATGAAAAATGCTGGTACCAGCCTCTTAATCAAATACTAAAAAGATATTTAAAAAAGGATCCTGTTAAATCAAAAAATATTATTTGCAATTTCTTGGTGACTGACTAATGAATACCAAGATAAGAATAAAATAAAAAGGCGCCATTTATCATGACCTGAAAAGTTTTGCTTTATGCAAACATTTAAAGAATTGCAAGCACACAGTTATATGTTATATATATATATGGAGGCTTACCTTTCTTATTATGTTATATCTGTTTTAAATACTTATATGTATGGGGTGGACAAAGTAATCTTCAAATATAAAAAAAAAACTGTTCTTCAAGATTCACAGTTTTTTTTTCTGGTGGTAATGGGTGATATATATAACGGCTTTACCGTTATATATTCATTATTCCTCCTTTCCCCTCAAAAAAATCAACTTTTAACTTTACTGGATTATTATAAATTGTCATTATTCTTCCCCCCCCCCTTTCAAATAAAATATTTAGTTTAAATTTGACATTTTAGAGTTAATTTCATGTCTTTATTCATTCTCTTCCCCCCCCCCCTCTCACTACTGTAAGTTTCGCTTTTACTTTTAAAGTTCTTTTCAAATGCAGACATCATTTATCTCGGTTCCTTTTTCTGTCTTTCAAATTCACACGATAGAAAAAGATCTTAACCGCAATTATTTTCCATTGAAATAAAGTAAAAGAATAAAATACAAATGAATCTCTTTTCGCTTTGCAGCCGACGTTATCTAATGCATATTTTCCCAGCCTCTGGGCTTGCATTAGTATTCAATTCTCACCCTTGTACTTTGTCGGATACAAACCATATGCCCATTGCTGACTAATTTGCAGCTGCACTTAGATCTGTAACGTGCATCTAAAAATCACGTGTTCCTATTTCTCTAACCACTTTCCCTTACCGCAAGAATGTTAGGACACGTGTAACCATAAATAGCTCGCCATGGCGTAAGTTTGAATTCTATGTAATACTTCGAAATGCCTCTGATTCCTTTGTCCACGCCACCAATATTCATCGCCAATACAGTACAGATGTTGCTATTCATCTCGCCAATGAGTGAGTGATTGTAATGAATATTTTACCACTACTGCCTCTGAACTTGAGTGTGACAGACCTCGGCTCTCTGCCCTTCGGGGCTGCCCCGTCGGGCAGTCTCGTCTGACTTCTCCCGTCCACTGTACCATCATGGCCCTTCCTTTAAAATTTTTCATAATAAAGAAGTAAGTCCTCGAAATCCTCGTGTTGGAGTTTTTTTTCATTCATTCACGAACCTGGACTCTCTAATAATAAATCTCCTCTATACAAATACTTTTTAAGTTTCTTTATAACACAAAATTGGTATGTTAGAAAAAATTTTCTGTTCTTCCAACAAGATTATTACAAAAAACTGCAAGGTATCTACATTTTTAAAATTGTAGGAGTTATTAATTAAAGATTGACCATGCATCAAATTAGAAATGTAAATATGCGAGGCAGCGGAAGGGAAAGAAGAAATAAACAGTGATACATATGCAGCTGATTTTAAATAAAAGATAAGCGATGCTTGCTACAATATGAATGAAGAACTCTAAAATATTTATAGAAGCATAATTAGAAGAGCTCATTAAATTGCAAATGTGTTCCAAATAGCTTTGGAAATAAGACTATATTTACAGAATAGTCAGCCTATATTAATAGAATAGTCCTGCTGTTAATTTTCAAAATGTTACACTTTTTAAGTTTCTTTATAACACAAAATTGGTGTGTTAGAAAATTTTTTCTGTTCTTCCAACAAGATTATTACAAAAAACTGCAAGGTATCTACATTTTTAAAATTGTAGGAGTTATTAATTAAAGATTGACCATGTATCAAATTAGAAATGTAAATAAGCGAGGCAGCGGAAGGAAAAGAAGAAATAAACAGTGATACATATGCAGCTGATTTTAAATAAAAGATAAGCGATGCTTGCTACAATATGAATGAAGAACTCTGAAATGTTTATAGAAGCATAATTAGAAGAGCTCATTAATGTATTAAAAGTGAAGAAAAAAGTTTTGAAAATTGTTATTAAATAATTATAATATTTTTTTTTATTTCATAATTTAAATTTTTATTATAAAATTTTAAATAAAATTTTCTTCTTTTAAATAAATCAATTAAAATCAAAGTTAACAATAATGATTAATTAAATTACGTTTATTTTATTTTTACAATCTTTCCAAAATTACCTGTAATTTTCTGATTAATTTGGCCTCTTTTCACTTAAAGTAAGACTTAAAACTCCCAAAATAAAAAATTATGACTGTATTACTACTTTTAAAATTTTCCCATCATTATTTTGGACTTGGTATCTTTTGCTTAGCTTAAAAGCAGACATCTTTGATTACCAGCCATAAAACACTACTTCGGGGCCAACTTGTAATTTCGTTGCTGGGGATTTATTTTGGCAAATTTCATAAAGAAAATTCCTAACATTTCTAAATACTCAGTCACATTGCCAATCTCAAGATTCAAGCTTCAAAAATAGTATTTTCATAACTGTAAAAGTTGATTGGCTAACGTTTCTCCTATTCAAATAAGAACAATAATTAAGAGATAATTGGAAATAAGAATTTTCCTTTTTTTAAAAAAGATTTAATTGAGATAGTTGAAATCGATTTTTTAATTAAGAAGTTTATAATGAAAATCAAGTTTGTAAAAATAAAGAAATGTTTTAATTATTTTATAACAAAAATGCTTTGGGAATTGCTTTTTTTTAAAATTATGTTTTATAATATGTTTGTTATCTCTATGCATAATCTGTGCATGTGTAATACTATATTTAGTTATATTTATGATGTAATTTTTTTCATGTTTGTTTACTTATTTTTGATATGAAGAATGCTATAATCTATTTGCAAATTATCCCTATTTTTATTGAAGAAATATAATTTTAAATTGCATTAAAAAATGGTATAAGTTGGCTTTTTTCCTGTATTTTAGTTATTAGTTATATTTAGTTAATTTGAAAGATACAGATATGTATTTTTTTTAAAGATCTTGTTGAAGCCAAAGGGCCAAAAAAATTTCTAATTGTCAAATTTTGTGTAGGTAGGGTTGTATATAAATCTAAAAAGTGTAACATTTTTTAAACTTATGGGTCGACTATTTTATTAAATAATTGTAATATTATTTCCCATATTTTTTGTGCGTTTTCACAATTTGCATTGCCTATTTACCTCCAACATTAAAATATTGAAACACATTCAAACCTTTTTTTAAACAGCCTGTATACAAACATGCACATATGCGCGCGCGCGCACACACACATATATAACCATTAAATAAACATTACCGACCACCAACAAAAACTGTGAAGTTATGAATAAATAAATAAATATATATATATTACACAATAGCTGTCAGATAGCCAGAGATAGATTTTTAAGATGTTAAATTTCTATTTACAGTCTATGAAATTTGTATTTATTATTATTTTTTTAAAGCATAAATTGCATAATTTGAAATCATTTTTATGTGGGAAATCTTGATACATTTTTTAAATGCAAATGAGTTCTGAAAATGACTGCACATTCCACTTTAAATTAAAAAATTGTATGTAAATTATAAATAGTAAAAGTTTATTTAAAACATTTTCATATCTACTAATGCTTTTGACTTTGTTTAAAACCTATTTATCTAGCAATATGCATTTTAATATGTTCGTTTTCTAGATTTAAAATTATTTCAGTCTCTGTCAGTTCTAAAATGCACTTTTAGTTTCTGTAGTGTATTAATAATGATGGTCTTAAATGATAAGAATGTGTTAAATGTTTTCAACAGTGTGTTCCGAGTTGAAACTTTGGAAAATTAGTGTGTGAAAAATAAAAGAAAAATGCAGATGATTTCAAAGCATGGGTGCAAGTTTTCTGGCCACAGGGCAGAATTCCGGCTTTCGAAAATTCCCAAGGGCAGACACAAAAAAAAAAAAAAATTAAAATTAAAAAAAAAAAAAATCTGTTTTTAGATTTTCCTTGATTTGCACAAAATGTTTAAGAATCAGGCTTAAAATAACTCTACTTTTTGACCATCCCATTTAAAATTTTGGTTACATTTAAAATTTTTCTAGATGATCCTAAAACTTACAGAGAATTTTTTTTCTTTTTAGCAAATATATTTGCTTGTTTTTGCCATTCTAAAAAATTAATTATAACACCACCTGCAGTTATGTATATAATATGTTGATATAGCACCAATAATTTCTTTTGGTTGTTAACAAATAATCAAGATTTTAACAGCCTTTCATTTTAATAGAAATTTTACTTCAGAGAAAAGTCATTTTTATCATGATCTATGATAGAAACTCTTGGCACAAATAATCGTGTGGCAAAAAGTGTTTAAAATGTCACAGTGGAACTGTAAAGTTTTAAAGTGGAAGTGCGAATGGTTTTGTTCATTAAAGATGAATATTTTGAAGCTTGAAGTTATTGTACAGTCTGTCTCAAAAGTTTAAGCACAACCCTAAAATGTTTAAATGAATAAATATAAACAAGTGCAGAATTTATTTATTAGAGTGTGCAAAAAACTTAAATAACTCTCATCAAGTTTACTTATCTATTTGCAGATTTTTACAATTAAATCTTCATTTAATGTTAAAATACTTGAAACTTTACAAGATTCCTTAATTTTACTACTAAAGTCAAACAAATTTTTATTTACTTTACAATACTGTGCCAATTTATTAAATCATTTTATTCTTGTATTAGCTCCTTTATGCAATAATATGTCCATTTTAATGCCAACTGTACGTGGCTTTCTATGTCCTGGGAACTGTATGTGGCTTTTTATGTCCATGGAATAGATGAGCAAAAAATTAAACTACTGTTCTGTTCTGAATTTTGCCCTTTAACCAAGCAAGTACTCAGTCTTAAACTTATACTACTAGGTTTCTTAACTTTAGTACAGTTCTAGATGTACATTTAAAATTCCTCTGAAATTCTCATTCTCTTTGAAATTCCACATGAGTAGGCAAATCATCAAAAATTTCTCTATCTTCCAGAAAGCCTAAAAGTGAAAATTAAAATTACCTCCTTTAAGATTAGCTACTGCCTGCCCCCACCTTTTTTTGTTTGCTTCAACAAATCTAACATTATAGTTTCCACAACTTTATGTTCTTCAACTAACTAAATCTGATAGCCTTTATTTATTTGAGTTTACCTACCCATAATCACTAATTTAACTCTCATGTCAAGCTTCCTTCTGGTTTGCCTGGGTACTGCAACATGAGCTAAACAGTAGAATTTTTCCCAGTGACCCAATAAAAGACTGAGCGTTTCCTGTCTCAAAAGTTATCTTTTTATTATTCTTCTGCCAAATTCAATTCCATACATAAGAAAACAGAACAGAGCTTCAATTAAAGATAGGTTGGTTAAGCTTTCCATCTTTGCACTTTACAAAATGATAATAATAATAAAGCTATACTTAAATTTATGCTTTTAAAAATTAGTTATAACTTTATTAATCTTCATATATATCTGCTTTTTATACATTTCTTGATTGCCGTTGCAGACAGGAACTTGATTGATGTTACTGTATTGCAAAGTCAATTCTTTATATATAAAAGCTCGAGTAAAAATTAGGAAGCTCTTGAGGCCTGTGATAAGTATGCACTTATTCATATTGAAATATATTGATTCTTGGTTCAAGGATAATCTTCTATAATAATATTTAATTAAAATCAAAATAGATTGCATAAAACTTGAAAATGTGATTCAAATGTTTTAGTCATATAATTTGTTTAAATATTCATTGCTTTTTTGTATTCATTTAAAAGATTTATTTATTCTTTCATTCACAATAATTTATTCTTTAATATTTTTTTTTTTTTTTTTTTTACTTAAAATAAAATTTTCTTACAGGCATTTTTTAAAAGATAATTTATCTAAAGATAAAAAAGGTGGCTATGTAGCACTTTCTTCTGCTGCTTTTCACAGAAAAACTCATCTGTTGGTTGTTGGATTTTCCAATGGGAGTTTTTTTCTCTATGAAATGCCACATTGTTATCAAATTCATTCCCTTTCGTAAGTTTGATTTTTCTTTATCTATTTGTTATTGATTTACCATAAGTTTTATATGTAATTTTATTAGTGTCATTAATTAATGCTTGATAAAGATGTGAATACAGAATTGTGATTTTTTTCTCCCTTTCTTTTTTCCCAGTAGTGATTATGAAAGTAAACTATCATTTATTTTTCATGGAATTTATTAATTTTATTTTATTTTTAATAAATGTATGTAAATTTTATGTAAAAATACACTTTAAGAATTAAATTGCTAACTCTTCAGAAGGAATACTTTTCATTTATAAGTTTGGTGCTTCTTAGAGCTTGCAATCACTGTTAGAGTGAAAATCAATTATCTACCAAATGGTGTATCTATTATCCAAACTTGGAAGATTGGATTTTTTTAGCTAAAACCTGTAAAATTAATTTGCATTGATTTAAAAGAAAAATTTCTTCAAAAATTGTTTTTATCACTTTCAATTGAAAAGATAACAAGTATGCCAATAGATTAATCTAGTTTCTGATTTATATTTGCTTCATTTCAAATGTTGATTTAATCTACTAATTTATTCATTAATATATGTTAATAAATAAAGTATTGTAATTCTGCATCAATTGACTGTTTCATTAATTCAGATTTAATTTTAATACTTAACTTTTTGTTGGTATCTCTTTTTACAATTGTTTGGTTGAGTGGATATTTTTTTAGCGTAAGTTACTTTAATTTGGCATCGAAATAACTGCTATCGAAGTTGTCCCCCTTTATTTACAATTTTCTATTTTTTTTTTTTTTTTTTTTTTTTTTTTAATCATTTATCTAATTATATGAATTTGAAGATTGTGTGTACTGCTGTTATTGTCAGTAGCTTATTAACTTTTCATTAACAACAGCAAATTAAATTTTTTTCAGGTTATCAAATCAACTGATTGCAAGTGTAGCATTTAATGCCACTGGTGATTGGATTGCTTTAGGGAGTGTTGGAATTGGCCAGCTAGTCGTCTGGGAATGGCAAAGTCAGTCTTTTGTTATGAAACAGCAGGGTCACTTTAACAATATGAAGTGTCTTTCCTATTCGCCTGATGGCATGTACATTGTAACTGGGGGTGAAGATGGAAAGGTATTTTCTTTTTATTATTATTATTTCTTATTTGTTATTTCACATTTATTGATTGGAATAAACTGGTGTGATACAATAAGATCAAAAATAACTTCTTAAAACACCATGAAAATTACAGAAATACATGTGGCCTTTCAAAAGAACGTAGTTTTTCTTGATCAGGCACACAGAACACATGCTTCTATTTTAAAAGCAGGAACAAGACTGAGAGGAAAAGGGTAAGGGAAAGGGACAAGTTGAAGGAACAGCCAACAGGAAAGCAGAAGGTATCAGCCAATCACACAAAAACATTACCCAATCAGAACACAGACTAGCAAGAGAATTATTAATCAAATTGAATAAAAACTGAAACACAAAATATGAATTTGTAAAATATATAAATGAATAAATAAATAAATAAAAACTGATAATGCATGCAAAATAAAAATTATTAATACCAAAATTAATATTAATCAATAAAAAAAATAAGTAAATAAATACTATATGGTAGGCATGAACAAGTTTTTGAAGCTGCAAACAACATAGTAAAATCAGATTTTTCATTAACAATAACTTTACAATTAAGGTAAATAGCTACATTTTCAAGAACGTCTAGCACATCAGAATTGGACTTTCTTGAAAATTTACCTATTTATCTTAATCATGAAGTTATTGCTAAATTTATTTATTTTTTATTCTTTATTCATTTATATTATAATATATGTATAAATTATTCATTTATACATTTTACATGTTCATATTTTTTTGTGTCTCTGTTTTTATTCAATTTGCTTCTTAATTCTTCTTCTAATCTGTGTTCTTCTGGTTGGGTTAATGCTTTTGTGTGATTGTCTGATGTCTCTTGCTTTCCTATTGGCTGTACTTTCAACTTGTCCTTTTCCCTTACCCTTTTCCTGTCAGTCTTGCTCCTGCTTTCAAAGTAGAAACACATGTTCTTTGCGCCTGATGATGAAAGGCTAAGTTCTTTCGAAAGGCTTCACACATTTCTGTGTTTTTTTGGTGTTTTAAGAATTTTTTTTTTTTATCTTATTTGCAATTTGCTAGAATTTTTTTGAATATTTTATGCTTTTGTTTTGAGGGAAGTTATATATATATATATATATATATTGTACAAGGACCACCATACCTGTTCCACAAAATCATGTGAGCTAAGAATTAACAGACTGTAGCAGTACCTATGTTTATGCAAGTGCCTTGTCTTCTGTTATAAGCTTGACTCATGTTGTTAATGCTGTTGGACATAGTTTGAAGATACATTAAAGCTTAGAAATACCATTTTAAATTTTCATAAATTAAATTTTTTTGCATATAATCTTAACATGTTCTAAAAATTTATGCCCAAACCTCAGTGTTTAAAAATAAATATGTGGGGAAAATATTTATTTTGTGCTGTACCTTAATATTATTGTTCTACATTAAATGAAATTTGGCTGTGCACAATTTAAGGTTGTTCTCAAATCCAAAGGGGCTACTTTCTGACACATTTTTTAATTCACTTTTGTTCGGATATGCATGAAATTAGAAGGTGTTATTCAGAAACTATGTAATCGAAAGACGTTTTCCATTTTTTGGAAAATGCAAAAGATCTTTTAGAAAATACTCTCAAAGTTAGCCTTTTGAACCAAATTTCCAGGTGTGGCAATGAGAGAAACGAGAAAAACTGGTCATTATGCAACAAAAATCGCTTATAACTCGATAAGTACTTATTTATTTATCAAACAATGGAAAATACAATTTAATTCCAAATCGCTTCAATAGTTAAGCGTATATCAAAACTAGATTTATTAATTTTTTTATTATTATTTATTTAAAAACATTAGCTGTATTTTTAATATTTTTTCACATTTTTTTTTCTTGTATTCAGAAATGTATCCTTCATAACTTAAGGATTGATTTTTCTATAAATCCATTAGATTGTGAGGGAAAATAAATATCCATGTCCTTATTTATGTTATAATTATGGTAAACACAAATTTCTTCAAATTTACATTTATAGAGAATTTATATTTATTCTATCGCAATATCAATACCTTCTACTGAATATACCTTTTCAATTATGTAGAAAAAAATATATACATCATTTCTTACATATTGTTGAAATGTTTTTCAAAAAAATGAAAAAAAAAAAAAAAAAAAAAAAAAAAAATAGAACCGAGAAAAATGAATTTATAGGCTACTTTTAAAGGGGAATGGATGCAGTAAAAAAATCTTTTCACATATTTATGATTATCAGGTCTTTATATAACTTCGCTACAATATACTAGAGATGTATGTCTAAATACATTTTAAATCAATAATTGGAAAAGTCATATTTTCATCTATTTTTACAAAGTGAAAGATACTGAGTCCTCTTAAAATGTCAAGTATGCCTTCAAAACCATTTTTCACTCCAACCTATATTTAAGTCATAACAGATAATTTAACGGACTGGTTATCATGTTTAACAAAAGGACTGGATCAAAACTATAAACACTACTTTCCTGAAACAGGTCCTTTTGAATTTGTGTACCTTCTCATGTTTAAATCATTCAAGCTATCGGCGTTTTGTTTTTTGTAAATTAAACTAGGCTTTTTTATTTAGGGAGGGAGGGACCTTCAAAAAATTTTAACTTTTTAATAATTTTGATTTTTTTTTTTTTTTTTTTTTTTTTTTTTAAACACCTAAATGAAAATTAGTGACAAAAATTGGTCCTTTCAAACAGAAACCATTCCATGAAATTTTGTTTCATCTTATCAAATTGAGATTTGACATCCAAACAATATATTTTCAGGGCTCCCAAATGGTCCTCTCCCCCCCCCCCCCCCCCAAAAAAAAAGTCCCCTTTTTGGAAAATGGCGCCCTTAGTCCCCTTTCTGTAGCTAGAAAAATCGCTGCAAAACTCAAAAAACTTTAAAAGTCATAAAAGTTCAAATATTGCCTTTTACTATAGCAAGCTAAAACATTGTAATTGGATTTTTCATGAATGTCAAAAAATTGCTGCACAATATGAAAAGATGTTAAAATACGCATTGAAAATCTCATTAAAAATCACTACAAATTCAAGTTAGAGGACAAAATTTTACTACATTAAGCTAGAAGTTTGAAACGGAATTTCAAAAAATTGCCATAAAATGTAAAAAAGAAAGAAAGAAAAATTGCAAAAAATTCAAAAATTGTTATAGGAATTCAGTTTTATTGAAAAGAGGACAAAATTTAATAAGTTCTGTAAAAAGACTAAAACTGGAATCCTTTTACGAATGTCAAAAAATTGCTCTAATAAGCTTTATTGAAAAAAGGACAACATTTATAAGCTCTGCGAAAAGATTGAAACTGGAATCCTTTTACGAATGTCAAAAAATTGCTGTAATAAGCTTTATTGAAAAAAGAACAACATTTACTGAATTGGACTAAAAAATTCAAATTGTATCCCATTTACTAGTGTGAAAAAGTCACTGCATTAAAATTGCTAAAAATTCAGAAAATCAGAGAAGTCAAAATGTACTATAATAAAGGCTAAAACATTGTATCCAGAGTTTTTTCACAAATGGGGGGGGGGGGGATTTTTTTTTATTATTATTATTTTATTTTTATTTTTTTTTAATCACTAACAATTTAAACCAGAAGATGCAATCGTGGAAAGACAAAATTTACTACATTAGGGTTAAAAGTTTCAAACCGAATTTCTTTTATAAATTTCAAAAAATCACTCAAAATGCCAAAAAAAAAAAAAAAAAAAAAAATGAATAAAACTAACATTTGAAACAATGACAAATAATTGCGAAAAATTTAAAAATCACTGTATAAATTCCAAATAAACTTTATTTTAAAGAGGACAAAATTTACTACATTCTGCTAAAAAAAATTTAAACCAGATTCCATTTACAAATTTGGTAAAACTGCCATAAAGCATGAAAAAAAGGGCTAAAAATTATATTAAAAAAAAAAAAACTACTCAAAAAAGTCCAAAAATTGGCTTCTATGTGCATAACTTTAGACCTACCCTTCTTGCCAAATTGTATAGCTCTATGCGCAGCGATCTCGTCAGCACAAAGACACATACCTAGACAAACCTCTATCTTTATTAGATTAATTTTTAATACAATTATTCCAGGGATGTCTTGGCTGGAGCCGCCAATGCTCTACCTACTGAGCCATTCCGGATGAACCTGGAGGACTAATTCACCCAGCTAACCCTAATGTTGCCATACTATGCTTTTTCCAATGAACATTATAGCTTATTTCAGCTTTTATTGGGTAGTACAAAGGAACTAAATTTTATGTTTGAGATTAATAATTAACAATATCTAATCAATAATTAATCTAATTTTAGTACTCCACAAAAGTTGCTGTTATGCTGTGCTTTTTTAGCTCACAGGCTGTCAAAGCCTGAGAGCTAATATGCCCACCGGTTCTATATGTATGTACGTAACATGATAACTCTTGTTAGAAATATCCAATTTGCTTCAGATTTTTTTCTAAGTTCATTCTGATAAGGCGCTTGCCCTGATTAGTTTTGGGGGTTCATTGGTTAAGTATAAAGGGGGGAATGGGGGCTAATTCCCCCCCCTTAATTTAGATAAATGGATTTTTTGTGCAGAATTATCAGATTTTCTTCAAACTTTGGTATACCGGTTTATTCTGATAACGAACTTCCCTGATTAGATTTGAAGGTTCATTGTTTAAGTCTACAGGGGGGCCCAATACCTCTCTTAATTTAGATGAATGGATTTTTCTATCTGATTTGCTTCAAATTTGGTATTCAGGTTTATTCTGATAAGGCCCTTCCCTGAATAGATCTGGAAGTTCATTGGTTAAATATAAAGGGGGGGGGGGAACTAATACTCCTTTTAATTTAGATAAATGGGTTTTCTATCCGATTTGCTTCGAATTTGGTATACCGGTTTATTATGATAGGGCGTTTCTTTGATGAGATTTGGAGGCTCATTGGTTAAGTATAAAGATGTGAAACAGGGTGGGGATTATCCCCCCTTAATTTAGTTTTCGAGGGGCATTATTCTTTGAAATAAGAGTATAATTTACAATTAACGTGACTAGCCTGTGAGCTCAATGCCATCAGTTTAACTGGGCACTTTTCTTTTTATGTATTCACTGATCACTGTTACTCTGTGTTAAATTCGAAGAAATGCATTATACTTTGTAATTGCTAGTGTGCAACTCAGTTAACAATTGATTTGATATTTTATTAGATTCATTAATTTTTAGTGTTTATATTTTAATACAAATAATTTTTTTTTGCTGTTATTAAGGGGAGGCATCAGTGAAATTCTTTGAACCTTCCTGAATCCATTGGTATGCCCAGTTTTTTTTTCTGACTATTAGAAATAATTGTAAAAATTCAAGGAAAGACAAGGCTGGGACGCCATACCTACTTACACTAATTGAAGACATGACTGGCACGCCACTCCCACTCACATTAATTTTACTCTAGCATTTTATATTCATTTATTATATGTAACTAAACTTTACCCAAGTATTTATATATACTTTAATTCATGTGTTTGATAAAACACTGCAAGAACTTCACACAAAGTAGAAGCGTCTAAATTTTGTAGCTTTTCGAAAAATTGTACTTTTCAGCTAAAAGCCCCATTAATTTCTAAATTACTTGAGTGATTTTGATTAAAAAAATTTTGTTGGTAGAGTTGGTAGATTTGTTGTAAGATCATATGTGGTAGACAGTTTAAAAAAATTTTAATTAATTTCAGAAGAAAAATCCTAAAAATAGAAAATTTCTGAAAAATAGCCATTGCTCTAAAATAAAAAGTTTTAGTTGCAGAAAAAAAAAAACTGTCCGCTATAAGTTTTGAACATTATCCAGTGAATTCGGAATTTCATCAAAATCGTTTTGGTAGTTTCTGAGGAAATAGGTCTTAAAGCTCGCATTTCCCTCTTATGATAGCATCCATTCTTGTCTTACCTCAAAAACACTTTTTGTAACACAAAGTGCAAATTCAAAAAATACAAGCCGCAATTCAACACAAAACAAAATACCAATAGTTGACATCTTTTGATTGAACAATAAGAAGGTTTTAAAAAGGTGTACAAACATTTGGCCAACTGTTGTCAATTTTAAATACAGCGCAAAGAACAACATTTCCTTCAAATTAAAAATTTATTTACACGTGGCTATTATAATCGGAAAAAAACTTTCAAATGAGAATTAAGTGATTATGTGTTAAAAATCAGGAAAATATCGAAAATTACATCATAAAAACTATAGTTACACATGAATTTTTAAAAAGAAAGAAAATTTTTAAATAATGAATTCATTATTATGCATTAAAAATCACAAATAGAGGAAATTTATGTCATATTTTAAAAAGCCAAATAATTGACAGTTGGCAAAACAGTTTAAATTTAAAAAAATATATTTGCGCGAGACATTTATTTCATATTTTGAGATAATCTTTTCAACTATTATCATGAATTCTAAGACAGCGCAAATAATATTTTCTTTCTAACAATAAAAGTATTTTCATGTGAACGTTAAAATGAGAAAGAAAGCTTTGGTGAAAATTATGTCAGATATAAAACAATACATTTCAAATGTGTTATTTAAAACAACTTTCTTATAGAGCTGTTAAAAAACCAAGAGACAAAGACTCTGTTTACTTAATTCATTTTACATTAGCTTATTTTCAAATTTTTAACTATTTTTTTTTTTAAATTAAAGCCGAAAACAGCCATTGTATTCCTTATCAAATGCTAATTTCATCTTAAAAATCTCCAATCAAAGGAATATGAATGAAAATACGTTTACAGGGAGATCACCACTGTTTTATAAAATTATAATTCAATCTTTTTAAAGCCGATGAAATAAGCCTGCTTTTAGAATCTGGGATGTCGAAACGGGGGTTGGCGAGCATAGCTCGTAGGGGGCAAAGCCCCATAGTATACTCTAAAAATAAAGCTGCATCTGGATAACCGCCCTTTATTGCTTACAATAGGAATAAAAAATATCTTATCCAAAAATCTGATTTAAATAAACTGTTTTGCATTTTTATTTTTATGATATTTTCAAAATTTGATATAAACAATACTTAACTACCTGCTTTATTTTCACTAGTATAATAATTATTCCAAATTTAATATGTAAAATTTGATAATTTTTTTTAGTTTGATGTTCCGTTATTAATTATTCTTTGTTCTTTCTAGTCATAAATATGTACAGAGAAGATTAAAAAAAAAAAAAAAATCACTGGATAGTTTCTGAGAAGAATTCTTTTAAAAACCTAACAAACAAGTGCTTAACAGTCATCTACATTTATTAATGAATCTCATAATAGCTAATTGAACTTTTCATTTCTGTTACAATGTAGAATTTAATTACTGTAGTTTTATAATTAAATACTAGTTTGAAACAAATGATTTTTAAGATACAGAATAGGTTGCAAAAAGAATTTATAAATGTGCATTATTGATTGTTATTAAAAATTATTCACAGCGTTCCTACATGACTGGAAAACAGGGAATTGTCAGGGAAAGTGACAAGTGCTCAAAAAGTCATGGAAAAGTCAGGGATTTTTTTAAATGCACTATCATTTGTCAACATTCTCCCAAGTTCATGGTTCATCCACAAAAAAGTTACAATTTTTACCTTAAAAGGAGAATTTTTGCTATATACACATTTTTAACGTAAAAATGTTTTAGTTATACAAATTTGTCGCCAAATAGTCGGTACTTAAGCAAAAGAAATGTTGAGCCATGTTAAGGTGGCTAGGATGAGATATCATGAATAATCATATAAGAAAAAAAAATGAAAATTATGAAGCAAGGAAAAAAAAAAAAAAAAAACAGATAAAAGAAAGCTGTAGCTGAAGTTAAAATGTTAAAAGACAAAAAATTGAAACTTTTACACAACAAACTGCTTTTGAAACAACACAAATAGATGACATGATAGTAAAAGTCTAAAAAAAGTTAAATGTTTAATATGTGTAAATTCAGTTATGTATATAAAAAGTTACTTTGAATCCATCTGAGCTGTATTTTAGTTTTGCTTGTTTTTTTTTCTTTTTTTTTTTTTTTCTTTTTTTGTTATATATCTATATATATATATTGCAAATGTCAAATAATATAGATTTTTAGTTTAGTTTCAATTTTATACGTTATTTTAATTTTCAGATGTAAGTTTAATCATTAAGATCTTGAATTATAATTCGTATTTCTAAAAATATCGTGAATTTTGGTCAGGGAATTGTTGGAAATATAGCCTGGAAAACCTGGAAAAGTCAGGGAATTTTGTGTTTCAAATAGAGTATGAACCTGTGATTCATTTTCAAATATTGGTTTTTAAATAAAGCTGTTAAAAACTATTTTTTCCTTTTCTATAATTAAACATACGATTATTTTTTAAGATGCTATATGAAATATATAATTAAATTTTTAGGAGTTTTATTAGAAATATTTATAAGGATTGGATGATTCTCAAAAGTATATAGTTAATACTTTTTTAATATTGTCTTTCATGTGTTTGTATCTCTTATTATTATTTGTGTGTGTGTCTGCAAATATATGCATCAAAACCGAAAAATATTCTAGACATTATAAATTTTGGATACATACAGAAAGTATCTATTTTAAGATTATAGGAGTAAGGTTATTGTTTTAAATGTAGTAAGATTATTGTTTTTAATGTCGCAATATCATTTTTTGTTACTCAACCTCATTTTCCTACTTAATCTGTGATAGTCTATCATAAATTTTATTTTGTGAAATATTTAAAAGTTCTTAAAAATATTCTTGTATGATGTGTAGGTGAAAGTGTGGGACACATCAAATGGATTTTGTTTTGTTACTTTCACAGAGCATACAAGTTCAATTACTGGTGTTGCATTTTCTCAGAACGGAAAAGTAGTTTTATCTGCTTCCTTGGATGGTACAGTACGTGCGTTCGACATGCATAGGTAATTTGGAAATATTTTATGTTTTTCCCTTTCTAGATTTAAAAAAAAAAAAAAAAAAAAATTAATGAAATATATTCAATTAGTCTATTTTTAAATTTATGATTTTAAAATAATAAATGTTGTTATATGATATTTCTTTTCTTTTTTGTTTGTTTCTGTGTTTTAGTAAGATAATGGTGATGATAATAACAGTAATATTAATTTATAAGTGGATTTTTTTTAATTCATCAGTATGATTTGGAAGCTTATTATTTTTCAAATGTGCCTCTTATAAATTACATGAATTCAGGATGTGTAGGATAAAAACTATTGATAAGAAACTGTTGTGGCATCATGTATACAAGGTGTTTTCTTTTTTGACATATACTCCCCAGGGGGATACCTTCTGTAGGTATTCACGGGCTTCGCAACTCCGGGCACCTGAGCAATCTTTACCTTTTCCTCTTATTTCTCTTGTCTTTCTTTCCTCTTTTTTTCACTCTCGTTGTGGTTTCCTCTTTGGAGGTGAGGGCAATTCTGCATGAGCCGATGTCATCCTGTTTATATCGACTTATGGAGAATTGTAAACCACCCATGTGTTTGCCGTGCGTGACGCCTCATGTCCTTGGAAAGGAGGATCCTGGCAATGGAGAAAAACCAACACACTGCTTTGGCCTCTGCTTCTGGTAGACAGGAGGTGCATATTGGTCCTGTATGCATCAATCGGCTGGTCAGTTGACTTGTCACTGGCTGGGGATCAAGTGACCGAGTACTTACTAGCCATCTCATTAAGGGTGGAGACTGACATAGGAGTGTCTTGTGACCGTAAAGTTGTTGAATCCAAGACTCTGTCAGTCAGAGTCTCCTACTCTAGTCTACCCAAACAACAACCAAAATTTGTAAGGCACATAAGCACCCAGACCAAATCCTCCATTCCGCCGAATAACTCACCTATGACAGCACCACTCAGCATCACAAAGATAAAAACTTGTGATGTCTGTTGTGGTAGTAAATGCTATGCGACCCCAAAATTAAAACATTGGCTACCATCTTCAGAATTTGTTACAATAGAATACCAAACTAGTCAGTCACAAAAATCCCCAATTCAATCCAAAAAGTCATCTGAACTCCAGACTCAGACTAAGGCTGTTACATCTCCAAAAACATCACAGAAACCTAATATTAGTCAAACTGTGAAACCAAGCAAAAAAACTTGGCGTACAGAAAGAGAGAAAGACAATCTGGGATTCTTCACAGTGGAAAACTGTGAAGAAAAAGAACAAGAACAACTGTCTAAATCCATCTGTTACTAATATAAAGGATCTGAAACAGCTGTAAAACTATGTGGATGAAGCAATGGAATCAGAATTGTGTGATTGAAGTGCTGATGAAGAAAATACAGTTTTCGAAGAATTTGTGCCTAATTAATTTAACATTGTTTTTTACTTATGTGGTTTTAAAACTTGTTTTTATGTAGTATTTTTACATCATCTTAAACTTTGTTTATATTATAACAATTATTGCTTTATAACTTCACAGTTTTTAATTATAATACGCTTCTCTTTTAATTATGAATGTTTGACTTTTTTAAATGGTTTTAATTATACATATTACTGTTTTCATTGATTTTTTTTTCTCATCTTTTTGTTTGAACTTTTTACTCAAGTTTTTGGATTTTCTATATTTTTTCATTTTAACTTTATCTTGGTGCAGCATATCCCTAAAGGGACTTTGCATCCTAAAGCCCCATACAACCAACCAACCTTTTTGACCTACATCTAATTCCTGTACTGTTAGTTTCAGAGACATAGGGCCAGGTGGGGGTATATTGGTTGGAAGACATTTATTTTCTCTTTTTAATTTAAGATATTTAGATAGTTCTTTTTTAGAGACATATTTTGAGATTAGGGCAAATATTTTTACTTTAGTTTTAGAAACTGACAACAAATTTAATATTTACAAACTATCTTGTTTATTCTCATTGCATGTGGTATGTTAGTTTAAGCTTCTGATGAACTTCCTTCTAAAATCATTATTAACTGTCAAAAACTATTAATTTTAGTTCAGACTTGTAGAGAAACATCTAAGGAATAGATCAACATAGAAAGTTAAGAATAAATTTTATAATTCTATTTGTTATGAGTTGCTTCCTGAGGTGGGGTAATTTGGGGTATGGTTAGGCTTGGATACGGATTGTATGATAAGGATATTTTTTTACCTCTGTGTTAACTTAGTAAATGTCTGATGCACTATATTTTATAATAAATGACTACAGACATATAATAAAATAATTACAGAGCAAGAATGGTGAGGTTTTAACCAATGAAACCGTTCATGGTGAATGCTGTTTTGGAAAGGTTGGCTGTTGAAGGAAGTGAGCATAAGAAAAAATTCAGTCAAGCAAATATAGAAAAAAAATGTAAAAAATGCTAAAGAAACCGACCATAAGAAAAAAAATATCAAGTAAAGGAAAGGAAGAACATCCAAAATCCAAAAAGCAGAATAATTATAAAAAGTAAAAGAAATGAAACACATAATATAAATGTAAACTTTAAAGAAATAAAACAAGGTTCATGGGTAAAAGTTGATTACTGTTCAAAAAAGCCAAACAGCTAAATTCACCGACCAAGTGATATAGATTAATCTATTCTATCACATAAAGTATTTGACTAAATCATTATTGGGAGACTATTACACTTTTCAAGCTATTGATGATGAAGATTGTGAAGAGTTCAGCAATATATGCTGCATACTAGGTGAACCTGGTGGACATTATTTCTTTAATTAAACAATATGTAATTTTTACATTTGTATTGTTAATAATTCAGACACATTTATTTCAGTGTATTCTTATTTCAAAAATAACATTTACATATTTTTATTTAAATATACATTAATTTTGGAACTACCTCCACTTTCACCCCCCCCCCCCCTATGGGGGAAAGTGGGGTATCAAAACATGCTCTTTTAAATGTATAACTGTGAAAAAACAATCAAACAAAATTTATTATTTAAGCTTCATATATAATCTGTATGAATCCAGTGTATATAAAATGCATCAAAAGTTTCATTAAAATAAATTTAATAGTTTGATTTTGGGACCTTCTCTAAAAAAAAGCTTTATTTTACCCCCTCTTTCCAACACCTGACCCTACTTAAAATTACAAAAAGGATTCTAATGTTATACTCTATCATATTAAAAATCATTTATATCAGTAAAGTTGTTTTTGCAAAAGTTACTAAATTTAAGTTTTTATATGATCCCTGGTCCTAAAAGTTACATTCACAAAACATTCCTTGGTCTCATATAACAAAATCTACCCTATATAATCCTAATGAAACGAATTTATGAAACAGATTTATGAAACGATTCTTTGAAACAACTAAATAAACAACTGATTATGTTTCACGACGATTTCTCCTAAAATATGGAATATCACAATCTTAAGATAATCATCAATAAGCTATTTAATCATTAAGATAATCATCATATTACAATCTTAAGATAAGACATAAGAAAAGCGAAGGGCCGTAATTGTTTATGGCAGCGCAGTTACATGACTTTGACTATTATAATATAGGTGAAATGGTGGCGATAGAATAATATTTGGTGACTTATCACCTGTGGCTGGCTAATATTAAAGTACTAAAATGGCCACCTGGAATATAAAAAACGAAGGAATCCGTCCAGAACTGTTGATAATAGTCACATGACTTAGGCTTTTATTATTGAGATTGTTTTCAATTCTAAAAACACGCAAAGAATAATATTTTCTTACGATTAAAAAATTATTTACACGTGACTATTAAAAACAGAAAAAACCCCTTTAAAATTACTATTAAATGAGTATGAATTAAAAGCAGGAAAATATTGAAAATTACGTCTTGAAAATTGTATTTACACGTGAATATTAAAAGAGAAAGGAAACTTTAAAATAATAAATATACTGATATGCGTTTAACTCTTTCAGGGTCAAGGTACTTCTATTCATAAAATGTTGAAATCAGTGAATAGCACCAGAATATTTTAAATATTTATTTCGAAGTACGAAAATGCTTTTTTTTTTACTTACTTTATACAAAGAAAATTTTCATTCCAATATTCTGGTGCCAATGTGGCATTTAAGAATTAAAATTAAGTTGTCCAAAAAGGAACCACCGCTTTTGAAGGGGTTAAAGCAGTAAATTGTATTACGTCAATCACCTTATAACGTTGTTAAGAAATACCGGGAGGCAAAGACTCTGTTAATTCATTTTATTTTAGCTTCTTTTCAAATGTTTAACTGATCTTCTTTAATCAAACACGAAAACAACCATTGGATGTCTTAACAGCAACTGATTCGGCCTTAAATTTTCACAAACAAAGGAAATTGAATGGGAACCCGTTTATATGGAGATCGCTACAGGTTTTTTCATTATAATTCAATCTTCTCTAATCTTTTAAAACCCAATCAGTTTAGCAAGCTTTTAGATTCTACAGTGGAGTCCTGTGCGGGTCAGGTAGGACCCGACCCGAACCCACAAATTCCGCTTTAAGTCAGGCCGCAACCCGACCCGAACCCGCAAAAATAATTTTCGGCAAACTGCAACCTGACCCGAACCCGCAAAAATAATTTCAGGCAACCCGCAACCTGACCCAAACCCAAAGTATATCAACCTGCACCCAACCCAAACCCACAATATTTCAACCCGTACCTGCAGTGTAAGGAAGGCAAATCATGTTTTAATACCATTATGAAAAATAATCTACAATTGTATCTCTGATAGAGGTCTGCACCAGTCCGGCCTGCAGGCCGCGGCAGGGCGGCAAAATTTCAAACTGGCCAGGCTGCTTTATTAGGACAGTTTTTTCAACGGGCCGGGCTGATAAACAAAATAAATGACCTGGGCCTCAAAAAAATTGAACGGCCCTGCCACGCTGTGCCGATAACTACAATTAAGCGGGTCTACCAGCCCGATATAAATATTTAGACGAAGCCGATAAAATCATAAACGGGCTGTGCCGAACTTTTAAGTTTTACACGGGATGGGCCGTTCTCGGGCCTGGAAATTCCGGCCCGTGCAGACCTCTAATTCTCTAATTTTTAACCATTTTTATGTTTTATATAGAAGAATGAACAAATCTATATTCTTTAATATTCAACTATAGTAAAACCTCTGACCCGACCCGATGCAGGACTCTAAATGGTATAAAACTAAAAATCTAATCTTTAAATATCCTTTCAAATTAGTTGCGGTTTCAAAAGTCCCACTTATAATGATACACCTTGTTTTACCCAAGTGGCCATCTGCCTTTAGTTTATTAGCAGTTATTATTTTGAAAATTTTCCCGTCTAAC
The DNA here is from genome assembly GCA_963932465.1 of Maratus speciosus. Lineage (NCBI taxonomy): Eukaryota > Metazoa > Arthropoda > Arachnida > Araneae > Salticidae > Maratus > Maratus speciosus. The sequence continues at coordinate 347,768,641 of OZ010790.1, forward strand.
TTAGTGCATCACATATGACCACAATTAAATTATTCATTTGATACATTAGACAGGAAGTACCATTTAGCATTTTGCTGCGTATTGTATTTTTAAAATACGGTAAAAATATAATGCAGTTTGTTATTTCAAAAACTCGTGAAAGGATGACTAAAGACAAAACAGACAGGCACACATTTTGCTTTTTGAAACTTTGATCTGCGGTTTATATAGGCTTTTAACGGGAAAAAATATTTTCCACATTCTTTTAAAAAAGCAGCTCAACCCGACCCGCAACGGGAAAATAAAGCACCAACCCGAACCGTGCGTTGGGTAAAAGCGGGTAACTCGACCCGGTGCAGGACTCTATTCTACAGTGTCTGAATAGGAGTTGGAAAGCGTAGCTTGCAGGGGGCAGAGCCCCCTAGTAAACATATAAAAGCATTAATTTTTGTAGAACCAAACTTACCAAGTTACTTAGAATTTTATGCATTTCAGTGTTTTCTGTCACTGAAAACAGAAAAATGTATTTTTAGTAAATACAATCAGAAATATACCTCTAAAACTAACAGTTTAGGAAATAGCTGTTGGTCAGCAATATGAGGGGACCCCCTGAATAATTCCAAAAATTGTATTATAAAATAAGATAAATCAAGTTATAATTTTTGGATAGGGATTGGTGCATTTATTTATTTGTTATAATCAAAAATATTTTTATGTTTCAAGTTACCTGTAAAAGTTATATAATTTGTTTTTCAGAATATTATTTAATTTTAAAATAATAATATTAGGGATATATAATAAGGATAAATACAATAAAGATTAACATTTTTTTTAAAGTTTGCTGTGTCAAAAGAGTAAACTGTTTAATTAACTTTTAACAGCAAATGAAGTCATGGCAGGATGCACTAAACCACATCATTTAAGCAAAAAATTGGGAAAGGAATGCATAGTAAAAATTCTGATGGTTTCTTCATTATGCATAATTTTTACCTTGAAAGAACACAAAAGAGGCATATTTTCTATTAAATACATTGAATATGACTTATTTCTAGAAGAAAGATCCACTTTTTGAAAAAGGATCTAGCTTTTTAGCTCACAGGCTATCAAAGCCTGAGAGATAATGTGCCCGCCCGTTCTGTATGTATGTATGTACGTATGTATGTACGTAACGCGATAACTTTTGATAGAAACATCCGATTTGCTTCAAAACTTTTTTCTAGGTTCATTGTGATAAGGCGCTTCCCTGATTAGTTTTGGGAGTTCATTGGTTAAGGATAAAGGGGGGAAAACGGGGTTAGTCCAACCCCTTAATTCAGATAAATGGGTTTTCCATGCAGAATCATTCGATTTGCTCTGAATTTGGTATACCGGTTTATTATGTTAAGGAACTTCCCTGATTAGTTTTGGGGGTTCATTGGTTAAGGATAAAGGGGGAAAAGGATGGTTAGTCCACCACTTTTAATTTAGATAAATGGGTTTTTCATGCAGAATGATTTGATTTGCTCCAAATTTGGTATACCGGTTTATTATGTTAAGGAACTTCCCTGATTAGTTTTGGGGGTTCACTGATTAAGGATAAAGGGGGAAAAGGGAGGTTAGCCCGCCCCTCTTAATTTAGATAAATGCGTTTTTCATGCAGAATGATTCGATTTGCTCCGAAGTTGGTATACCGGTTTATTATGTTAAGGAACTTCCCTGATTAGTTTTGGGGGTTCATTGGTTAAGGATAAAGGGGGAAGGGCGGCTAGTCCACCCCCCTTAATTTATATAAACGGGTTTTTCATGCAGAATTATTCGCTTTGCTCCAAATTTAGTATACCGGTTTATTATGTTAAGGAGCTTCCCTGATTCGTTTTGGGATTCATTGGTTAAGGATAAAGGGGGCTAGTCCACCCCCTTAATTTAGATAAATGGTTTTTTTTTTTTTTTTTTTTTTGCAGGATTATTGGATTTGCTCCAAATTTGGTATACCGGTTTATTATGATAAGGACCTTACCTGATTAGATTTGGAGGTTCACTGGTTAAGTATAAAGGGGGAAACAGGGGCTAATTCCCCTTCACTTATTTTTTTGAGGGGCATTATTCTTTAAAATAAGAGTATAATATACAATTAGTGGGAATAGCCTGTGAGCTCAATGCCATAAGTTTAGCTGGGCACTTTTCTTTTTTATTTGGAAATGTCTGGGTCTCAGGGACCCCGGATTTCAAAAGTCTAAAGACATCACTAAATGTTCTGTTGATATTTGACTTGACTTGCATGCTATGTTTCTGGTAAAAAAGGGAAAATTTAACTTTCTGTAAATAAAAATTTATTTGCTTTAAAAAGATCACCATGCAAGCTATTACTGCAGGATATATGTTGGTTGGTGTATCACTGAAAACTTTATTTGATCACAGTCATTTGGCATCTAAAATGTTATATATTCTTATGTATAAAAAACTATATATTCTTGTCATCCTGCAATTGCAATTCACTTATGTTTGATTGATTTGAGTAACTTAAAAAAATTAAAGACTGAGCTAGTGGTTTCAAGCAAAGACTTTCGACTTCAAGTTTGAACTTACATAATCACTTTGTATTTTGTTTGCTTGCTTGCTTAAAGAATAACAATGTATTTATAAGCTTTAATAGAGACAATTTTGGCAATCAAGGATTAAAATAAAGTTTGAAAAAGAATTAAAATGCTCTTTAAATTGTATATTAAATGTCCTAAAATTTTCTAAAAATAGTGCCTTAAAATTTTTAAAATTCATTTCTAATGTGTCATCAGTTAATTTGTATACATAGAATCAAAAATTTCCTTTTATTAAAATTAATTTTCTTACAACAGGTATCGAAACTTCAGGACATTTACAACTCCTAAACCTACACAATTTTCTTGTTTAGCCGTTGATCTCAGTGGTGAAATTGTGTGTGCTGGCTCAGAAGAGAGTTTTGAAGTATATGTTTGGGCTGTCCCAACTGGACATTTATTATCAGTAAGTATTAATTATTCTGCATTAATTTTTGAGTAGTAAGCTAACAGTAAACCTACTTGCAAAATAAAGAAAATATTGAATCTTTAATTTTTATTATTTGGTGTATGAATTTACCCCTCTCCCCTATCTAATATTTAAAAAAGTAATAAATAAATTGTTTCGTAGTTTTTTTTAAATTTAAATTTTTGTCAATTTGTAAGTTTTTATTTATTCTTTAAAGTGATGCTTGAGAAATATATATATATAAATAATAATTTAAAAGCTAGTGTAATGTTCATTGATCAGCACAAACTTCAACTGATGATTTAAAACAGAGATTATAGTAATTATCTGTAGAAATATGCTTCTAATTATGTAATGTATTCAAATCTCATATAGCTGTTAAATACAATATTTATCTTATAAGGTTTTGTACATATTTATTATATGGTACTTTTTTTTTCTAAAACTAGGGGGCTCGGTCCCCTACGAGCTACGCTCGCCAACCCCCCGTTCAGACACTGCAGTCTCTAAAATCATGCTAATTTGATCGGCTTTAAAAAGATTTTGGAAGATAATAATTAAAAAGATTATAATAAAAAAAAACAAAAGGCGATCTCCCTATAAACTGGTTTCTATTCATTTCTCTTTGATTGGTGAATTTTACGGAAAAATCAGCTGCTGTTAAAAGATACAATAGCATTTCAAAATCATCTAATATAAAATGAATTAAGTAAACAGTCTTTGTCTCCCGGTATTTTTTAACAAAGCGAAAAGAAAGACTTTTAAATAAGACATTTTAAATATATCGTTTTTAATCTGACGTAATTTTCACCAAACTTTTCTTTCCCTTTTTAATATTCACGTGCAAATACTTTTATTAGAAATGAAATATTATTTGCGCTGTCCAAAACAAAAAATAGTTGAAAAGTTCATCTCAAAATATCAAGTAAATGTCTCGCGCTATTTTTAAATTTAAACTGTTTTGCAATATTATTTTTTGTTCATTTTACGTAATAAGTGTAATGTGACGTAAATGTGATGTAATTTCTCCTATTTAAGACTTCTAACGCATGTTAATGAATTTATTATTTTACAATATCCTTTCTCTGTTAAAATTCACGTGTAATTATAGATGAAGTAATTTTCAATAAGTTCCTGCTTTTCATACGTAATTATTTAATTCTAATTTGAAAGAAATTTTTCTGTTTATAATATAGTCACGAGTAAATAAATTTTTAATTTGAAGCAAACATTATTGCTTCCGTTGTTTATACAGTTGGCAACAGGTTAAATTAGTACAATTTTCTGAAATAAGTAAAAAATATCTCTCGAAATGCTGAAAATTTGAATTTAAAATAGAAATGAAACTTCGAAAAATCAGTCAAATTAAAAAAATAAATTAATTCTGCACACCGGGAACTTATAACGTATAAAATGATCTAAAAATTATTAAATTCCGATGTATAGTTTTTGCTCCTATAAAACTTTTTTAGTGCAACGATTTTGTCCAACTTTAGCATTAAATATCTCTTAAAATAATTCTTCGATTTGAAAACTGTCTGCATCAGCGTGTTTATCTAACATTTCTGCATAATACTACCAATTTTCATATTTTTGTATGCATTATTTTTCTTAATATTAACGAAGAAAGACCTCCGGTCACAAAAAATTCAAAACCGGCGGCGGCGGTGACAGCGGTAGTTACTTTTTTTTAGAATAGAGAGATTTGCATTTATAAGCCTTGTGTCTTTTCTTCAAAGGAAAGTAAAAAAAATACATTGAGTTTAATATTTACTGAGATTTCGTGGATTAAAAATATGAGAATTTATTAGGAAATTTATGGGACATTCCAAAGTCAGAAAACTGTAAATGAATTGCAGCTTAAAAGAATCGTCCTCAGCAACTGCTTTTGACCATTCTATTACTGATACTGGGTATACTTATTTTTTTCCGTTGTTGCTTTCCATTTTCATGTTAAAAGACAGAGATTTCACTGATTAAAAATCTGAGAATTTATTAGGAAATTTAGGGGACATTCGAAAGTTAGAAAACTGTAAATGAATTGTAGCTCAAAAAAATTGCACTCAGCAACTGCTTTTGGCCATTTTATTACTAATGCTGAGTATACTTGTTTTTTTTTAATCATCTGTTTGACAAATCAAGGTAAAAACAAACATAATTTATAGTTTCACTATAAAATGTGGTATAGATGTTCATGAGCAAATCAATTCAAGAAAATTATTCCACATAAAGAATTGATTCAAATCAGGCTCATTTAAAGTGAATCACAATTCCATGTCCCTGATTTTCTTTCTTCTCCATGTGCAATTGAACTAACTAGTTCAAATGACATGGTTCCACAAAGGATATAGTTCGAACTTGACATGTTTAAGAGAGCAACTTTTCTCTGTCCCTGCCTCTCTTTCTCCCACGTGCATGATTGAACTAACTAGTTCATAGATTACTTGATTCCACAACAGATACGGTTTGAATCACTGAACATGTTTAAAGTGAATGACTTTTCCATGTCTCTATCTCTCTACTCTTCAGGCAAGGTCGAACCAACTATTGTATATGATTACATGAATGATTTTCAGGATAGTAGATAGCGACTCAAAATACAAAGTAAGGGAAGGAGGGTTTTTTAGTTTGATCTAATGTCTCAGGGATAGGGGGGCAATAGGGGGAGGGACACGAAGCTAAAGTTCATGATCTATGATGAATATTACAGATAATTTATTGCAAATTTTAAAGCATTCAAACAAATTATTTCCTTTTTAACCTGCTATATATTAGAATAAGAATTTATCAAGACCTTACAAATTAAGATGGCAACTCTCAAAATATAGAGTGAAGTACAGTATTTTCTTTTTAATTTAACATCCTGCTCTAGGCGTGGGAAGTTGGGGGAGATTACATCTCATTATACAAAATTAATCTTTTTTTTTTTTTTTTTTTTGTTATAACTTGGAAATTTTGTTTGTTTTTCAGATATAGCTTGTAAAGATTTTAATATCCTTTAAAAAAAAAAAAAAAAGTATAAATCTGTTAACTTGTTCAAAAGTTATCATGGTAAAACCACTGAAAAATAAAAGTTTTGCCTTTGCAGGTATTTGCCTGTCTGTATTGCACACCATTTACGGCTCATATAACTGTAATTTTAGGAATTCTCCTATTAGACTAACTGTACGACATTCTTAAAGTTTCAGTTATAAAAATAATAAAAAAATAAATTTTCCCCTTTTCAAACCTGACCTTAGAATTAAAATAGCAGGATTCTTATTTTGCTTTATTCATTCTTAATATTTTGAAAAATATAGGATTTCAATTTTTAATAATAATTATTAATTAAAGCAAACGTTAGTCAGTTTCAATATCAAAGAAATATTTTGTTGTTTATGACTTCGTGAGTGTGATGTAATGTTATGAGTTCTCGAGATATGTGATTTCCAATTTTAAAAAAATTTATTTCTTGTTAATAATTTTAGGTGTTTAGGAGCTAAGAAATTTAGTTTATTTTGTTGTTGACAATCATAAAGTAATGGATTTTTTATGTTATGGTAGCAGGGATGGCTTTAGAGTGGGGTGAGGTCAAGTAACTACTCAAGGTGCTGTAAACTAAGAGTAGAAAATGTGAAAATATTTTTTATATAGTTGCTAAACATAATATCATTGAGGTGTCGTACCATCTAAACTCGCCACTTAAAAGAACTGTATTTAAAATCATGTATATTATTTCATATGCTATTGTTATTTTTTCATTGCACAACAATCAATGCAATATTAATATAAAAGATTTTTTTTTCAGCTTTTTTACATTGTACACTCACATTTTGTTTGATTAAAAATTAACAAAAAATGTATCAACAAATAATAAAGATTGCAATGAAAAAGCCTCTTGTGTGTCTACCGGTATTGTATATGTTATTTTTTATGCCAACATCCCTTTTTCTAAACGCATACTTATGTTTGAGGTATCATACGAAATATTTCAGAACAGAGTTTAGACATAGTTTACTCACATTTCATTAAAATATATTGTTTGATAAAAATTTCAGTTAATTAAAAATTAATAAAAAAACGTATCAGCAAAGCCTTGAAAGTATGTTCAATGTCTACTGATCTATTAATATTTTTAAAATGTACTTTAACAATATTTATTTTTTAAGTATGTGGAAGTGGATGCTTGTATCAAGTTTCTTTAAAATTTGTTGTGGCCAGTTTAATTTTTAATTCTAAGTGCACAATGAATTTCTTATCCCAGTTTTTAAATAAATTTGCTTTGCATAATGCAGATTCTGTAATGAAATTAAGTTGATGTCCATACAGGATTCCTAGCAACATGGAAAGTCATGGGAAACCTGGAAAGTCAGGGAAATTAAAAAATACATAGGAAAAGTCAGGAAATTTACAAATATTTTCTAAAAAGTAATGGAAAAGTCTGTGAGAAAAATGAAAAAGATTTGGAAGGTTAAAATTTGAAATTATTTCTTTTTCAGAAAAGTGTTAGTATATTTTTCGCTAGATGTCGAATATATATTTTTTTTCTGCTTTTTATAACAGTTTATTGCATGGTTCATACAGTGCTTAGAATTACTCAGGCATGAAAGAGTTCCTCCTAAAGGAGGAATTCCACCTTTTTAAAAGTAAATTTGAACATTCTCTGGATTGATGCAAAAATGCAAAGGAAATATTATAAGCATATGGGGGGAGGGGGGTGTCTAGTAAGCTTAATAATTATACATTTTTTCTACTCAAATCCTTGGAATTTGTTTCTGAATTGCTGCACTATCAAATCAAAGGCAAACTTTTATTATAAGCATCTGAAAATCATGTAAACTTAGTTCTTTAACTAGAGAAAGGAAGTTTCCATAAGGTTCTTTTTGAAATAGAATATTGTATTCTATTTATAAAACACTTCTCGGTAATTTCAGTGATGCATTTTTGGAAATGCATTTCTGGAGTAAAGATCAGTTTGGCGTGCATATATTTAGCATAGATTTTTTTCTTTTGTAAAGTCTTAAACAGTCAAATCATTCTAAATAATACATTTATTTTGAAAAATAATCGCTGTACTTCACGTAAGTTCTTCAGATACATTTGCATAGATTTATACTTTTAGCAAACTGTTTCCAATTTTCTTTTTTGATTAAATGAATTTATACATTTATTGTTATTTTTTTTTTCTTTTAATACTTTCTAAGTTACAAAAAGTTAACAATCATGTGTACAGTTATAATTCATTTTATTGTATGAATAACTGTTAAAATGTGTCTAAATTATAAGAGTTTGGCCTTATTGTATAGATGGAAAAGAAATTCCACCTTTTTTTCCATGGAATGGAAAAAATGGAAAAAATTTTCCACCTTTTTTCCCATTTCTCACTTTCATGCCTGATTTCTTAAATTTTTAAGAAAGCAAAAAGGTCCTTGAAAGGGCTTGAATTTGTTTAAATTTTAGTGAAAGTGCTTTATTTTCTTTGACATGTGCTTCATTTTTCATTTTCAAATGTTAAAATGAGGTAGATGCTAAGTGGGAAGAGAAAAACATATGTTAAGTAATCCAAGTTATTTGTTTTTGTGAGATCATTTCTGCTTTGGGAGGTCAGAATACTGTGCATTTGTACTTTGCTTTGTTCCCTTCGACCTGCCCTCTCTAGGATTAAGTTGACTTTTGTCGGTTGCAAGAACAAAAAATTCCTCCAATGCCAATGGAAAAAATCCACAGTATGGACAAAAGTTTTCTATATTTTTCAGACTAACATTTCACACTCAAAAATTTGCTGCTGTGTTGGAATTCATTTGACAACTGGTAAAAGTGGAGTATTTTTGCATTGTTCAAACAAATATGGTATTTTATAGAATTTTCCAATTTTCTTGAAATTTCTCATGGGAAAAATGTATGAACCCTGTTATAATACAAATTTCTGAATTTATTTTTTTTTATTTCTGCTTCTCAAGTTATTTTGTGTTATTTTTATAAAAATCTATCTAAAGCTTTTGAAATATATTACTTTTTAATTAATACTAATAATTAATGTATTTTTAAAAAGTTTAATTATTATATCAAAGCAAATTTCGTGTATGCCCGTTTGGTCCTGAAATTTTTTGAGATTTGGTCAAGGAAATTGCCAAACATGTTTTGCTGGGAACCCTGCCATAGATAACATTACTTCTGTCCAACATTTTGTTTAAGAATTAGTCTAAGGCATCATTGCAATTAAATACTAAGTAGTTGCCACATTTTTTATCTCATAAAGTTTGCACTTGGTGCATTTTATGTTCTTGTATGAAAATGATGCTTATAAGCAAACTGTGAGATAGTAAAATACACAATTGTCATTATGTTGAATTATACTTGGTATAATTACTTGAAGCATAAAAAATGTTTCAGTAATAGTTCTATTGCAAAATATTTAAATAAAAAGTCACTGTTCAAATAAATGTGAATTTATCCGCGTCACTGATAATAACATTAACATAGATTTGCAAACCTATGAGTATTCCTGTAGGATTCCCATTGAACACAATAGGATCCCTCAAGGTCTTCACTCCTCAGAAAGTGTTTTTAAACTATTGAAATTTCTGTAAATTAAAGAACAGCAACTATAAATTATTCATTTTTAAAAATGTATAAAAATGGATTTTTACTCTGCAGGTATTTGCGAATTTGTAGCTTATAAGCAATATTCTGTATATATACTTATAATCAATATACTGTTCAATGTTCAATTTAAAAAATACAAAGGCGCCACTTTTCTTATAAAATATCAGTCAATGATTTCCAACCGCAATCGTTAAAAAAGGAAAAAAAAAACGTTTATTTATTTATTTTTTAAGCTAGTTGAAAACTGTTACTGATTTTAATATTTTAATTTGTCTTGATATCCAATCTCTGTCCATCAGTTTTTGTAAAATTCCAAAAATTTTTATGAATTTTGAAAGTTTGTGAGGTGGATCTCTTTTTAAAATAATTAGTGTAATTACAAAGGTATGTATCCCTCTGATAATCTGAATACATTTTCCTTGAACTATTTTGTAAATACTGAATTTTAATATCATGCTTTTTCCAATTGTTGGAGTTTATTTAAGTTATTTTATGTATATAACAGCATTTGTCTGTAGATTCTGACATAAAGTCAAAGTTTTATGCAGACATAAAAAGATTTATACCTGATTATAATAATTACTTTTAAACTATATTATGTATTGAAATAAAATCTTGGTTTTTAGTTACTGAAAAATGTATTGAAAAATATTAAGTAACAAATACATGCAAAGTATGCTGTATTTAAGTGAAGGAAGCCTTTACTTGAACTCTTTACTTTGGTTTTTAATTCTTTAAATGATTAATATTTATATTCTCTAAAATGTGAGATTTCCTACATGACCTGGCCATAGAAGCCTAGCACCACTGATAGTATTTTCTTATATATTTGGGTGAATACTACTATATTGTTAGTAAAACAATTAAAAAATATCTTACTATTGAGTTCGTCCAAGTTATTGTTTTCTCTGTATATAAAAATGATAGTTAACCATTTAAAAAACACTGACATTATTTGCTTCTGAGTTGGACATGAAAATCAAACTCTACCTTTGGATGAAAGAATTTTTATGTAGTGTAAAACTGTACAAGTTGACAGGAAGTCATTTTCTTCAACTCAACTATGAAAATGCAATATATTTATTACAGAAAATACTATGAAATATTTTAACATAAGACATTTTTTAATGCATTTATTTTATATTCAATACAATATAGTTTGCAGAATTCATGCATAAATGTTGCTAAAAATGTCGTAAATTATACTTTTATGCATAATTTCCTCTTTTTTGTTATTTTTTGTGTGGCATCTATGATTATAACAATTTAACAATGTATAGTCACAAGAGACTGACACTAAGAGATAATCTGAAGTAAAAAAACAGGCTGTATTTGCAATGTTTTCACTTAATGTTCTTGTAGATCCAAAATTGTGACCTGCAATAAAAAAATAAAACCCAAATCTTTTTGACTTCTACACTAGTTTAGGCTTTAAAATTGTGTAATTACATATAATAAGTGATTATAAACCTTTTGTTCCACCACTTTCATCTGAAATCATTTAATTATTTTGCTAGTTCCTCAAATCTGTCACTTCTCTTTTAAAATTTTTCTTTCAACATCAATATGTGTTACTTTTTCCTTTTGTATTTGCATTTTCATAATGTTTCCCATGTTCATAAATTCCAATCCCTTCAGTTTTTTTTATTTGTGTATATGTTGTGATTTTTTTTCTTTTTTTTTTTTTTTTTTTTTTTTTTTTGCCTTTTTCTTGCCTTTTCTCTGCAATAGAAATGCTACAAACAATATTTTTAAAAATCTGACTCTAAGCTTTTAGATAATCAATATTATAAAACAAAACTTGTCTGTGAGTAAAGCTGATTTCATGTTGATGATGGTTGAACAATAAATTTCATTTTTCACTTCAGTTTTTTTTTTTTTCTAAACTTTTCACAATTTCAATTTTTATACTATTGAATGGGGGACGGGGAGAATGATTTTTCAAATGCAGTTTGTTTGAAAGCCGCATCTCAATTTACTGTGTTTTTATCGTTTTAAAAATTGTTTTCATGCATGTTTTTTTTTTTTTTTTTTTAATCTATCTCTTTTGCATGCAGTATGATTATGAAATATTAACTCGTTCTTAAAAAGATATAAATAGTTCTGCATTTGTTTTCCAGCTAATATTCGATAATGAAATTAATCAATCAATAAATAAAATAATATAAATAAAACACCAATTCAACAAGCATTTAATTGAACTATATGCTTAAACCATTGAAATAGTCATAATCAAGAATGCTGGTGTAAGTAGCGAAATCTTCGGCTATTAACTCCTGGCATGTGACTAGTATGGAAGAATCCTTTTTAACAAATTTCAAAACTTTATTTGAATACATAATTCATATTTCTTTATATAAATACTTTTTGGTATTGTGTATGGATAATCTAAAAAAAATATGTTAAATGTAAAAAAATCTATTACAGTTTTCTGTAAAAAAAAAAAAAAGGGTTTTCATGTATATTCTGTTAGTTTTCATAAATTAAAGTTTTAATTAAATAAGTATGATGATGTTCTTTAATTTTTGTACATATTTTAATTGGGCCCATGTGATTAAAAAAAAAATTGTGTCCATGATTATAAATACAGAATCTCTCCTACAGAAAATTTGAACATATGGCTAGAGTGGTTGTAATCAGTTGGCAGAAAAATACTATTACAAGTTATACTATTAGAGTACTATTACAAATCAAAGTTGAGGGATGGTGATTCCAAAGAGTTAAAAATAAACATTATTTAATAGTCAAAATGATATTTATAGACTAATGTATACAAAAATTTGTAGATTAAATTCAGACATATATGGAGACACAATGCTGCATTTCATAATCTTAAGTGACAAATTGTCATATATAAAAAAATAATAATAAATAATAATAGTCAAGCAGCCATTGTTTTGATGCATTCAAAAATCAAAAAGGGTCATGGGAGTAGATCACAGTCTTTCATATATTCACATCATTGCATTGCCATGTAATTGAACGATTCTCCTACTCTATGAATTGTATCTTGATTAGAACTTTGCTTATCCTGTTCCAATATTATGAAAGTATTCCAACATATTAAATAAGTTGTTTCATCACTTTCTCTAGTCCTAGATATTGATATAAAGTTACAGCTAGGCAAGTAGATTTCATTTTTTAAATTTTGATTAATCACAGCTTATGTATAAATTGTAGGATTTTTATTTTATTTTTTTTCTCAAAGCAAATAATTATTCTGAGAAATTTAACTGTACATTTCTTGTATATAAGGTACATGTTGGATTGCTTCAAATTTGTGACAAAGCGCGAGAAGTTTTCATTTGCTTTTTTTTTTTTTTTTTTTTTTTTTTTTTGTTAAATGAAAATTTGGCGGGGTACTTAGAGCATTAGAATGGTGTGAGATCCCACTTTGCGAGTTTGCAATACTTAATTAACATACCTCTATTAAAATCTATTTATAAATTACAAGTTTTTATTCCATGTTAGTATCAATCCTTGGAGATGCTTTTTTGTCCTTATTATTTAATTTCTTGGATTTAATAAGGACTTTTACCATTAATCAAAAGCCTCCATCAGTTCTTAATAATTGGTGCAACATTTTATGTTTAAGAATGTTTTTGGCTATTTTTCATAAAATATCTTTACAACTATTCATTTTTATCTATTCCAGGTTCTAGCTGGACATGAAGCTCCTGTGAGTAGTATTTCATTTAGCCCTGTTGATTTAGTTTTAGCAACTACATCATGGGATAAAACTGTGCGGTTTTGGAATGTCCATGAAAGCAAGAGTACGAGAGAAACTATTACCTTAATAAGAGATGGTAAGATATTTCTTGTTTTTTCTTTAAATGTAATTGTAAATGAAATATTACATTTTCAGGATTTTATAATTCTTATTTCTTGGGATGGGTATTTAAAAAAAGGTCATTTGTCTCAGCCACCAATCACTTTGCTGTCTTAAAGCAACTAATGTTGCAACACTTTTATCTTGTATATTAAAGAACAACTGCAAATTTTATTGCATATTATTAAGTTATTCAAACTTCAGAAAATTGGGTGCAGGTTGTCAGTGCTTTAAATTGTTTATTAATTTGACACTGCACTGTAAGATGAAACAACAACTTAATCACACAAATGAACATATATATTTATATATTATTTTTTCTCGTAGAATACTTTTTCTTTCATTTTCCTTTGCAAATTTCCTTTGACTGTGTGCCAATATATATATATATATATTTATTTATTCATTCCAGAATTTTTTGTTCTGATCATAGGCCTATGTTATTTTCCCTCAAGGGATGCTTTTGAATGTTTTTTGCATGTCTTTTGAGGACGAAATTGCAGTATGATGCCTCTGCCAATGGTTTTTGTATCTCACTTTGTCTGTATCACCGTTGGCTTCAAGCTTTTGTCGTATTGTGTATTTTCTAACCTGGTGCTTTATTAATAAATGCTCTCTGCACTGCATCGGGAAGCACTTTTTTCATCTTACTCTCTGTCTAAAAAACTGGTGGCATAAGTATTTTTTACCTTAGGGGGAAAAAAAAAAGCTTTGTATTTAATGTGTTTAAGTTAAAGTATGTAGATAAGTTATTTTAAAATTCCTGTAAAAGTAAAAGTCATGATGATTACCGAAAATTCTACCACTTGATGCTGTGCTTGATTTCTATAAAGATGTGATTAAGTTGAATAGACTTTTCTCCTGATGGCAAATCTCTTATGTGTTTCGACTATATCTCTCTTCCATAAATTTCTCAGAACTGCGCCTTGACTGCTGTTGCAGCTAACTGAGATATTCACATCTATCAATCATAAAATTTCTGTCACCAATTTACACCATGGCCTGATCATTACATTGTTTCTGCTCAACACTTATGTTTATGTCAGCTGTTAGCAGTACATCCATTTCCACTGAAACCATGACACTTCTGATATATTATAATCCTAAATTCTGTAATTTTTGATAATTTATTCAATTTTTAAATTAATCTTTTAAATAATTTTGGTATAAGTTGTTTTACATAATTTTACTTTGCCTTTTAATTAAATATATTTGTTTGTTATGTTAATGGTGCTGGTAAAATATTGTATATTTTATTGTATATGCAAAACATTATTTATGCTCTGACAGAATTTTCTCATAGTTTTAAGGTTCGTTGTTTATAACTGTTTGTTATTATTTTTAAAAATTCCTGATTTTTAAACTCAAGAATTGACACTTTTTTCTGCTTGGTTATAATTAATTTCTAAAAATATTTGTATGTTCTATTGTCATTGTAAGCACACCTTTGTACATACTTAGTATAATTCTAGCACATCAGGAATTGAAGTGAAAAATGGATTACAAAATTCTATTTTTACATACATGAACTAAATTAGTTTATACAAGTAATATAAAAATTTTGTTTTTAAAGTCAATTCCTACTTATATCATCAAAGAAAAATTTAATATAATCCCTTAAGCTCATATTAGTTTTTGTTGCATTAAAATATCTCAATTTGTTGATTTTCTGTAAGCAAGTAGGTTTACAATGGAAGTCTATGGGAATTTGGTGAAATATTAGAGATATCGCCAAGTTGGCGTCACTTTTAGCGACTCATTTTGGTCACCAAATTTGGCAGTATATCGCCAAGTTGGCGACAAACTTGGCAGTATTTGGCGACAGAACAGGGTCCCCCTATGGTAACCCCTTATTGAAAATACTTTCATTGATCTTCAGTAACCAATGGTCGCCATTTTGTTTCCCATGCAAAACTAAAATTAATTAAAATTTAATTAATTAATATTTGAAAAAACTGTATTAACATCAATTGTCATCCAGTACAAGTTTAAAAAAAATTATTTCAACTTGATAGGATGAATAATGAGTATTTTATTAACGATTGAAAATTTGAACAATATATATAAATATATAAATAAATATAGGGAGAGTGAATTAATAGTAGGAATTGAAAAAGAGCGTAAAAAATGTACTTTCAAATGCAATTTGTTTGCAAGCTGTATTTCAATTTACTGATATTTTTTTTATGGACTAGAAGGCTCTGCTCCCTATGAGCTATGCTCGCCAACCCTCGTTCAGACACAGCCAACTCTAAAAGCACACTAATTTGATCGGCTTTAAAAAAATTTCAAAAGAATTAATTATAATTAAAAAAACAGTGGCAATCTCCCTGTTAATGGGTTGTTTTCGTCTTTGATTAAATCAGATCAGTGCAACATGTGAAAATAAGTTAATATAAAATAAATTAAGTAAACAGAGTCCTTGTCTCCCGGTATTTTTTAACAACGCTATAAGAAAGTTTTTTTAACTACTTCACCGACGAAGGGTATGGGGAAACAGTTCTTTTACTACTACCCCCCCCCCCCCCCCCCCCCCCCCCCCCCCCGAGTTATCTCGGGGCAAACGGTGAAGTGTGAAGTGGTTAAATAAGACATTTTAAATCAGACATAATTTTTACAAAAGTTTTCTTTCTCTTTTTAATATTCATGTGAAAATACTTTTATTGTTAGAAAGGAAATATTATTCAAGCTGTCTTAGAATTCTCAACAATAGTTTTAAAAGATTATCTCAAAATATGAAACAAATGTCTCGCACAAATATATTTTTTAATTTAAACTGGTTTGGTAATATTATGGTTTGGCCATTTTAAATATGACATAATTTCCTCCATTTACAGCTTTTAATGCATATTAATGGATTTATTATTTTACAATTTTCTTTCTCTTTTAAAATCCACATGTAAATATAATTTTTATGACATAATTATCAATATTTTCCTGTTTTTAATACATAATAATTTAAATTCTCATTTGAAAGTTTTTTTCTGTTTATAATAGTCTCTTTTCTAAAAGTTGTAAAAAATGTCTCTCAAAATGCTGAAAATTTGAATATAGATAAAATAATAGAAATAAAATAGAAATAAAACCTGAAAAAATTAGTCAAATAAAGAAAAATAAAGGCAGTCTGCACACTGGGAACTTCTAATGTATAAAATGATCTAAAAATGATTAAATTCCCATGAGTTTTTGCTCCTATAAAACTTTTTTAATGGAATGATTTTGATCAACTTTAACATTAAATATCTCTTAAAATAATTCTTTGACTTGAAAACTGTCTGCATCAATGTTTTTATCAAACATTTCTCTGTAATACCACTGATTTTCATATTTTTGTATGCAATATTTTTCTTAATATTAATGAAGAAAGACCTCCGGTCTCAAAAAATTCAAAACCAGTGGTGGTGACAGCATTAGTTACTTTTTACTGTCTTCTATCTATACAAGAAAAAAGTATTGGATTCGCGAAAATTATCGACTTTCGTTTTCGACGGATTTATATATTTAGGGGTCAGAGATTCTGAAAAACATATTTTTACAAAATGTCTGACTGTCTGTGTGTGACACAAATTTTGTGGCCCCACCAGTGGCTGAGAGGTTCTTCTCTCTAAGCTGGTAGATGGGAGGTGCTGGGTTCGAACCCAATCGCGCCCGTCGCCCTAACCATTTCGGGGTTTTCGTGGTTTTCTTTGAAACCGTGGATTCCCATGCATAAATACGGGTTAGGTTCCCTTAGAAAGACTCCCATGGAGGGCACTCCCCCTAGGGCCTCTATCCCTCGAGTTGATAATCGACCGTCAAAAATCAACCCAACCCAACACACAATTTTTGTGGGCGCTCTATCTCAAGAACTAATGCACGAAATTAAAAAAAAATTATATTCAGCTAGTCCCTAATATAAATTGGTGGTGATTGTTTTTTGGTGTAAATCGCTCAACAGGTGGCGCTGCTATGCAGCATTTTTCATGATTTCCGCAATAGCTCAATCTCCCGAACTAATGTACGGATTTTCATCAAACTTCAGTTTCAGTTAGTCCTTGACATGAATTGACGTTTTATAAATTTTGGTGTAAATCGCTGAACAGATGGCACTGCTATGCTGCATTATTTTTTGTGATTTCCGCAATAGCTCTATCTCAAGACCTAATGCTTGGATTTTCAACAAACTTCAGATTCAGGTATACCTTGATATGAATTAGTTCTGTTTAAGTTTTGGTGCAAATCGCTCAACAGATGGCACTGCTATGCTGTATTTTTCAGAATTTCCACTATAGCTCTATCTGAAGAACTAATGCACGAATTTGCATCAAACTTCAGATTCGGGTATACCTTGATGATTATTAGTGCTGTTTATGTGATTTATATAGAAAAAAAATTTGTGATGGTTTATACATATGGAACATACTGGTTTTGAGAATAGGGAGATTCTAAAGTAATTTTCAAACATGATTATTTTTAACTTTCTATGTTCCCAGTTCCTGAAGTCCCTTTGCACTTAAAGCAATATAATGTAAATAACTCAGCATTTCTTTGTTACACTGTGTAATTTTTCATAACTATATTGCCAAATGAAATAAAAACATCACAAATAAATAAGTAAAACACAAATTTAACAGATTTGTAAACAAACTATACACTTAAACCCTGTAACAATCAGAAGCACAACGGTTGCTATATATAATAAAATGTTTGCTGGCATGTGGTTAACATGAAATTACCAAAAGTGTTTTTTGTTGTAGTTGGGCAATTAAAAAATATATATTAAACAAAACATCTGTTTTTAATTTTAAGTAAAGAACTTTTTCATGTATTCTGTACTCTGGGCAGTATAGGCATCTTTAACACAGGTAGCCCTTGTTGGATTACTTGACTGTATTTATGTATCTATTTAATTATTGGGAAACAAAAGATTGCTTTTGATAGTAAAAGTATAGCAAAAATCTGATGCAGCGTTTGCTTCCATTAAATATGTGAATAAGACTTTTAACTTCTGCAACAAAACATAAAAAATGAAATGCTTTTATATTTTGTTGTAAATGTTACTTAGATGCCATGCAAAATTAATGTAATGCAATGTAAATGTTACTTTAGATGCTATGATTCTATTTTTTAACACACATGCACATAAGGAAAAACCCTATAATGAACCAAAAAAAATAAAAAGTAAATCTGTTAAGGTTTTAAAATAGAGTAATTCTGGATTTAGTATTATTAATAATTTTCCAAAAGATAATTATTTGAATTTATTTAAAATTTTTGTTTTAATCTTTTAAATATTAGAAAAATATTTTATTAAAAATATTGGAATATTTATTTAATATATGGAAGCATTTAAAATTTATAGTAAAATATATTAAAGCATGTATTTGCAAGTTTCTGAATTATATATTGCTAACTACATAATTTTAAAACTATTAGATTAATTAAAGGAAAGTTACATTAGAATTATAACAATATTTAAGTTTAAGAAAATTTAATCTTAGCAAATATTCTATGATTTTACTTTATTTTTGTATTTATTGCAGTTGTAATTATTTCAGTTTATTTGAGCTCAGTAAAAAATAAATTTTATTCTGGTTAGAATACAACAAAAATTTTTTTTTTTGTTGTTGTTCTTTTTAATGAAAAAAATCAACTTGGACACTTTGGGAGAAACATTTTGAATTCCTCCTCCATTCTCCAAATAAAAAAAAAAAGCTCACAACTGGTTTGGAAAAGTAAAAGTTTAAAAAGATGGCTGCAACAATTTCCAAGCTGTTTTCTGATAGCCAAAAAAGATGTTTAAGTCGCTAAGAGGGTTAATAAAGAAATATCTAATTATTTTTACTTGAAATGCGTATTGAAATTTACTTGGAATGCGAGAGTAATAGAGTAATATATATATATTCATTTAATATATTGTAATTGCTTTTGAAAATAAATTTTATTTCAGGATTGTGTGTGACATATAGGCCTGATGGTCATGAAGTTGCTGTATCAACACTGGATGGTCAAATATCTTTCTTCAATCCATACACTTCTGAACAAATCGGAACCATTGAAGGAAGACATGATTTGTACGTTGGTCGTCGCGAGACTGATTTAGTAACTGCCAAAACAATTTTGAAATCTCAGTGAGTTTTAGAATTTCTCAGTTCAGTTGTATTTTTAAAAATGACTTCAAATTTTTGAAAAATATTATGATATTGCTTTTTACGCTTTAAGCCAAAGTCTTTTCACCAAAATATAAAAGAAAACTCTTATGCATATCATATCATTATATACAATATTATGTGCAACAAGGTATCTATTGCTGTTATTTCCCCAAAATAGTAACAAGTAGTATATCTACTAAAAATTCTTTTGCAGAATCTGTTATAGTTTCAAAATTATTTATTTCAGATGATTTCTAAAAATATAAAATCTTTAAAAGTTGCATTAAATAATATCTAAATTGAGCTTTTAGAATGCTATATATTTTTAAATTTTCAAAATATTTCCTTTTTTCTATAAAAATAGTTCATATATAACAATTTTTCATGCATTAAATATTGGAAACAAATGTTCAATCTAAATTAGGAAAAAATATTTGACTGATTTAAAACTTTTATTGATCTACTAAATAAACTACTAGATAGGCTGTCAAAACTTGACAGTAAACAAATTAAAGGTTCCACAGAAAAAAAGGTTCATACAATCATTCAAATGTCAGAAATTTTTACAGAATATTTATTAGCAATAGTTAAAATAAATAAAACTCCCTCTATTTATAATTGGCCTGGGATATTTAAAAAAAAAAAAAAAAAAAAAAAAAAAAACAGCATTAGAATGCAACAGAATTAATATGCAGAGGCATCTGCATATTAATTCTCTCTACACGGATATAGACAGCAGAACATTTTCCAGAGAATTCAGTTTAAAAAAAAACAGTGTTTCAAATAAGATAATTTTCTCGGACATAAACATCTAATTGCATTACAATTCAATAGAAGACACCACAGATTTTTATATAAATGTTTTTCTCTTCCTGTTACAGAAAATAATCACCTACTTTTCTTAGCATATATGTCTTATTGTTCAATTGTAATAAAAAATATATAAAAAATTGTAGATCATTTCAATTAATTTAATCAAGAATTACATACCAAAGCTTTTAATTCAAAATTTAAAATACAAAATCAGTAATTATAAAATAATATCTGGGTGGTAAGGTTTTCTTAATAATAATGAAAAAAAAAGCAAATTCTATAACTTTTCGTGCTGCAATAAAATATAATTTACATTATTGAACTTTTTTATCAGAATACTAGCAGTGTCAGAGAAACATTGTATGCCAAGAGCAGGGTTCAAACCTACACTTCTTTTAGAGAATCAGAATTCCTCTTTCTGGTGCCTTAGACCACTGAGCCATCTCAATTGTGCTCAACATTCCTCTGAAATGAAACCATTTCAAAATTAATTTCCCACTCTGTTTAGACTCAGCAAAGCACCCTTATGGCTCCATTTAGCGACATCAATGCATATTGTACATGCTCAGATCAGCCACAATCGGTCTTAGAGACATTTGAATTTTAAATGTGTAGATTATTCATCAATCAATAGAAATAAATTTTTAATTTGTTTCTTGTTATTTGCCAGATTTTATATTGGTAGTTGTAAGCTAAAAAATGCCACTTTAAACATATCTCAAATAGATATACATTCAATTGAAACAAAGTAATTGATTAAATTTTATTAGAGAGTGAAAACAGGAAAAATGACAGACTTTATTAAATCATAATGTACAATCCTAATGTAACATATTTCATAAATTTGTTTTCACCTTTAAAATTTGCTTTTTGAAAGAATGTTATAAATTAAAACACCATAGAAACAAAATGTGCTGTATATTTTGAATGTTCTGACCAGCTGATTTTTTAAATACAATAATATTTTTACTTTATGTAATGCATTAGTTTGAAAGCTAAGGAGTTATAATAGTATAAACAGTTTCTAATTCTAATCTTGATTTTAATCTATAGAATACAAAATACTGTGCTAAAATTTTATTTTCACCATCAATTGCTAGCTTTTGTTGTGGGGGAAGAGTATTGTTATTATCCAACTATTACATTATCTGTTAGTATGGCAAATCTGTGATTGCCATACTAACGATCAAATGATCGTTATGATTCGTGAATCATGATGATCAAATTTATTATATATATATATATATATAATGAATTTGAAATCACAAATATATGAAGAAATTGATAAAGTTCTAAAGATGATTTAGAAATGAACGTATGAAACCAGTATGTAAAATAAGGAACTATGAATGACTCACAGAATCATCAGAGGAGCTTGTGAGTTCATTCATAGAAGATGCGTTATTTCATCAATTTTGTCGGCATTAAGCCTAAAATGACAAAATTTAGCTCCTTATAACGCAAACATTACAGAAAATAGATTGGATCTGGATTAATAAATTGGAACTGGATTAATAACAATAATGTTTAGAGTTGCCATCTTAAGTCCAAAAAAAAAATTAAAAAATAAAAGGAATGAAAATGATTGAAGAAATCAAGAAAATACTTAGATTAACTTTTAGTTAAACTAGAATGAAAAAATAGGAATAAACTTAATAAGTACTGAGTGAATACAAAATAAAATAAAGAAAAGGAATAAAGAAATAAAGAATTATATAAAAATAAATAAAAGGACAATTGATTAAATTAATGTTTAAAGACAAAAAATTATAATATAAAAAAATGAGAATATAAATAACATTTAAAAAGATGAGGAATATTTGAGATAGTAAAATTTAGCCTTGTATTATGTAAATAAATGTGAAAATTTAAAAAGCAATGAGGAATATTGAGATAGTAAAATATATCCTTAAATGATGATGCAGTATGTGAAATTTTATTATGTTAAATGCATCATACCCCATATTTTTTTTTAAATTATATGTCCATACAATATATAAGCATATATACATACACTTATATACACGCTCACACACATAAAAACATATAATGTTTTAAACTTTTTTTAGCATTCCCGACCTTAACCCTCCATAATGGTATTTTTATTTTTTATGTTTTTAGTGTATAATGTATGGAAAAACATACACATACAACAAAACTTTTTTTTTTTTTCATTTATAAAAATAATATATATATTATATATACACATATAATTTTTTTGTGTGTATGATTTTTATAATTTTTTCAGCAATTCACATCCCACCCTCCATAATAGTGTTTTCGATTTTTTAGTTTTTTTAAACTTATTAAATGCCTATACTGGTAAGAAGTAGAAAAAAATGAATATTAAGATTTGAGCCATGCAGACATAAAAGAGATGGGATAATTATAAGACAATGCTAATTGCTTTAACTACTTCAACGGCTGCCCCGAGATAAGTCGGGGGTAAAAGCACTGCTTCCTCATACCTGTTGCCGGTGAAGTGGTTAATTTAAAAAATGTTAGGCTGTAAGAATTGGGAGGAACATAAACGTTTGATACGAAGGCTATGATTAAGCAGAATATTTCTACAGGGGTCGATGCAGGCTTTTATTCTTGGGGCCCATTTTCTGAAAAGTAAAAGTTATTTTTGTGAATTTTATAATATTTTTGTGAAAAATAACATTTTGTAATGAAAGTTGAAATCCAGTTACTCGAATTTGAACAAAGAATTTATATTAATACATGGAAATTATTCCAGAGAGAAATATTCGCCTTGCATACAATATTTCAAATGAAAATCAAATTTCAAACTTCAAACTAATTGCTTAAAAGGCGCAAAGGCCAACATAGTGAAAAAGATTCCAAGCCGGGACTCGAACCCGGGCCATCAGTATAGCGCACTGACGTTCTACCGACTAAACCACTTGGAACGATACCTAGCTCGGAAAATTTCTCACTATTATATGTTGGCAAGGCTACAAACACAGCACAAGATGGAATATTTATCGTGAGTCACCGACCTGGGACAAACACGAAACATAATTAAATCCAGCATCGATAGAAATTTCTATCGAAAGATTTCTATCGATGCTGGATTTAATTATGTTTCATGTTTGTCCCAGGTCGGTGACTCACGATAAATATTCCATCTTGTGCTGCGTTTGTAGCCTTGCCAACATATCATAGTGAGAAATTTTCCGAGCTAGGTATCGTTCCAAGTGGTTTAGTCGGTAGAACGTCAGTGCGCTATACTGATGGCCCGGGTTCGAGTCCCGGCTTGGAATCTTTTTCACTATGTTGGCCTTTGCGCCTTTTAAGCAATTACTTTGAAGTTTGAAATTTGATTTTCATTTGAAATATTGTATGCAAGGCGAATATTTCTCTCTGGAATAATTTCCATGTATTAATATAATTTCTATCGATGCTGGATTTAATTATGTTTCGTGTTTGTCCCAGGTCGGTGACTCACGATAAATATTCCATCTTGTGCTGCGTTTGTAGCCTTGCCAACATATAATAGTGAGAAATTTTCCGAGCTAGGTATCGTTCCAAGTGGTTTAGTCGGTAGAACGTCAGTGCGCTATACTGATGGCCCGGGTTCGAGTCCCGGCTTGGAATTTTTTTCACTATGTTGACCTTTGCGCCTTTTAAGCAATTACTTTGAAGTTTGAAATTTGATTTTCATTTGAAATATTGTATGCAAGGCAAATATTTCTCTCTGGAATAATTTCCATGTATTAATATAATTTCTATCAATGCTGGATTTAATCATGTTTCGTGTTTGTCCCAGGTCGGTGACTCAAGATAAATATTCCATCTTGTGCTGCGTTTGTAGCCTTGCCAACATATAATATTGAGAAATTTTCCGAGCTAGGTATCGTTCCAAGTGGTTTAGTCGGTAGAACGTCAGTGCGCTATACTGATGGCCCGGGTTCGAGTCCCGGCTTGGAATCTTTTTCACTATGTTGGCCTTTGCGCCTTTTAAGTAATTACTTTGAAGTTTCAAAGAATTTATTAACAAAAACTTCTTTAAATCCCCTTGCTAAAGTTCTGGTTTCTTGTGACCTGGTTTTATTTACAAATTGCACATTTTAAAACAGTTTTTATGAAAAAGAATGTTACGAAAGGGACTTATTTTATTCAAAGGAATTTTGTGAAGGGACCTGTTTTATTAAATTGCTTTATGTGAAGGTGCCCATTTTATTAAATTTATTTTTGTGAAGAGGCCCATTTTATTAAATTTATTTTTGTGAAGGGGCCTATTTTATAAAATAGATTTTTGTGAAAGGGCCCTAAATAGGCCCGAAATTTTGGCTGGATCGACCCCTGTTCTATGTACTGAAATATGCAAGCAGGAATTAAAGTTCGTAAAATTAATTACATTAAATGAAAATTCATTGCGTTTATCATAAATGTTGAAAGTTAGGATGTTATTAGGGAGAATATTAATTTTAATATCCATAAAATTGATACTAGAATTATTTGAAAAGTTAGTACTAAGTTCTAGATTAGAAGGGTACTTTACAGGGAGAGATATAGAATTATTATTTGTAACAGAAAGAATAATTATATCATCTATGTATCTGTAGAGCAATAAATTATTATTAATAAATTTACATTCATAAAAGTAAAGATATAAATCAGATAACATGCTTGATGAAGCAGCTCCTTGGGGGATACCCTGTATTTGAATAAAAAAAGCATTGTCTTGGAAAATAAAATTATGAAATAGTAGAAAGTTAGTCAAAGATGTGAAGTAGCCAGTATCAATGTTATCAGGTAAAGTTAATAAAGGAAGATATTCTATAAATAATGGATTGATAATAGAATGCAAGTCTTTTAGAATGATATTATTAAATAGGTCTTTGAAATATAAAGTAATAATATTATTGACATTTGTTAATAGCTTTATTTTATCCACCAATTCAAAACTGTTTTTAATGCAGTGTATATATATATATATATATATATATATATAAAATTTAAATTAAATCAGAATTTTTATAATCTTATTTAATTCTCAGTTTGCACCCTGTTAATTGGCACGAGCAAGTGGACTGTGACTTATTTTTAAATATATAAAATTCAACTAATTAAATTCTAACGAACCATTTTTTATTAACAAGTATTTTTGGTTTGCGGAGCTCCCATGGAGACAACCGCTCGAAACAAATGATAAACAACTTCTGACGTTAGATTTTCGCCAATTGAAAGTAGATGCCAAGGTTGGCGCCAACACACCCTGCAAATTAAAAAGCACAACAATTATTACAAGCAGAGAGCAAATTCTATCCAACCTTAAGATTAAAACTGTGTACAATTTGCAAATATCTGCAGTTTTGCTTTGTTCAGGTCTTGGCCAGGTCTCCCTTGCAGTGAGATCTCTAGACATCAATTAAAAGCGTCTAACCCAAGTCAAGAAAAGTTAATGCCTCTGTTGGCAATTTTCCCTCTGACTAAAAATATTAAAAATTCTTCATTAAAATTTGTGAATCAGCTGATATTAAACTTATTAAAGTATTAAAATTCTATAATTAAATGCAAAAGTTTTATTATGCTTAGTTCCCAGTTTGCAACTTGTAAATTAACTTTATCAGCTCAACAATTATTATAAGTGAGTAATTATCATGAGAGTAAATTTTATCCAAATTTAATATTAAAGCTAAATGCAATTTTGCAATTTCCCACAGTTTTGCTGCACTCAGAACTTTGCCAAGCATCTTTTGCAGTCAGAGCCACAGAGATCCGTTAAAAGCTTCGGTACTTTTCAGTTAGCCGGGCGCCAGTGTTTTATATACATATATATGCATTTATTTATACATATATATGTATGTATATATACAATATATGTATGCATATGTATATATGCATATAAATATGTATGCACTGGTGCCCGGCTAACCGAAAAGTACCAAGCTTCTGACACACAAAACAAAAAAATGGCTGTGTTTACCATTCTTCCTCTGCTGGGAAAAAAGAGGTTCTCTGTCTAAATTCATGAATAACCTTAAAAAAAACACAGATTTTGAGATATTCAGCCTCTTCTAAGACCCATGATGTGATCTTAATTATGTGACATTTGGATCCTCCGAAATAATGACTGATCTGTTAATACTCTATATCAGGGCTGCCAGAAAGGACTCTTTTTCTATTCTACTCATACCACTATTTTAAAAAAGTGAATTTTGTAGTATATTTCTCTTGTAAATGTTGACAGACTGTATGTGAAAGATTTTTGTTTTGAAAAAGGTGGTGCGAGGTAGAATTAAAAAATAGTCGCATGTTGCAGCCCTGCTACATGTACTCTTGAATTGTTAAATAAAATAATTTAGTCCACAATGAGATCCAGAGTTTAGTTATTCCTACCTACAATAAATTTCTTACACATATGAATATATAATATTTTGTTTTTAAAATGTGAGACGATATGTACTACTTTTTTCTCTTAACAGCACGGAAAAAGCATTATAACATTGCACCAGAGGCACAGTTATGTATTATAGTAGCAGTTGTAATGGTAATATTTATTTTTTACCCTACAGGGCTTTTACATGTTTGTGTTACACTGCTGATGGAAAATGTATTTTGGCAGCTGGTCGATCAAAGTTTGTTTGCATATATAATGTGCAAGAGAAAATACTTTTAAAGAAATTTGAAATAACATGTAACTTATCATTTGATGCTGTGCAGGTATTTATTGTTATTATTATATTTTTAATTTATGTATTTTTAAGTGTTAAAGTAATGATATATATTCCACAATCAACAAGTTTTATATCTATTCTTTGTTTCTATTTTTTTAAGTATTAATTTTTCTTCCTATAATTAACATGATTTGTAGCTTGCTGTAATGATTATTTTGTTTCTTAGTACTTCACTTACATTGATTATAAAGTAAAGATGCTTCTCTTTTACTAAAAACTTGTTATAAAAAAATAAGTTTTACAAAAAAAAAAAAAAAAAAAAAAAAAAAAAAAAAAAGGGGGGGGGGATACACAGAATTTTAAAAATACAGTTATTATGAATTTTAAATTTTATTTGATTTTTAATTTAATTAATGTTTAGTTTTATGGTCATTAAATAAATAATGCAAGTAAACAACTTTTTTTAAATTTAGAATTTTACTAAAAAAGTAAGTTAATGACATTTTTTAATACAACAGATTGCATTTGCCGTATATACAGAATTTAATTTTAATTAGAGTAACCTCTCACTTTTTTTTTGTGATAGTTGAACAAAATGATAATTTCACCATACTATTTTCCTGTTTAGGAATACATTCGCCAATTTGGTCTGTTTCATCATAACTTGATTGGTTATATCAATGGGCAGCCATTTTTAGCATTTTTTAAATTGCTTTTATCTTTAGTGGTAGAATGGTTTATTTTTTCATCATCATTGTCTCTAACAATTTCTTGATCTCTCGATAACCAAACTTGCAAAAAAATTGCTTTTGAAGAAATAATGTGTTAAAATCTTTTGTCCGGACAATTCATGAAAATTTTGCATGCATTATCTGATATATGATTTCCACTAAGCAACATTACACTAGATTAATTTTAACACAATTATTCTAATTGGTAAGTAAATCATATTAGATGTAAATTTCCAACTGGGCGAAAAATCATTAAGGTTAGCTGGGTGAAAAAGTTCCACCAGATTCGTCCAGGATAGCTCAGATGGTAGAGCACTGGCGGCTTCAGCCAGGAGATCCCTGGTTCGAATCCTGGTCCGGACATTTTTCGCCCAGTTGGAAATTTACATCTAATATAAGCAACATTAATTACAAATAGAAATTGATGGAAAAATGAAATTGTTCCCATTAACTGGAGTCTTAAGTGGAGACACATTAACAAGAGTCCACTATAAACATTGAGAAAATTATTTAGAAAGCCTGAATAGATAGTTTAAATAATGCTTTCTTTTGTTTCCCCTTATTGCCATATCTTAACCACTTCACCAGCTGCCCCGAGATAAGTCGGGGATAAAAGCACTGTTTCCCCATACCTATCGCCGGTGAAGTGGTTAAAAAAGAAACAGCAGAGGTTCATAATTTTTTTAAAAATAAATTCAATAATCTATGCATCTACATAAAACATTGAGGAAGAAGAAATTCTTTCTTATTTATTAATTTGCTAAAAGTTTAGCTTTAAAGACTAAGCAAGATGCATTTCAAGTATCTTTCAGTGCAAAATTTTCCAGTTGGTGGTTAAAGTAATATGAGAATACATTCTCTCATATGTATACATTAACTAGAAATATAATCAAATGTATCCCAAATTTTAATGAGAGGCATTGGTAATGTGCATTATAGGAGGGTCTAACATAAGCAGGCATGAGATTCTACCATGGATCTGTGATTTTTCCTATTTTTTGCCATTTTCCAAGATTTTTTTTTTTTTTTTTTTTTTTTTTTTTTTTTTTTTTTTTTTTTTTTGTGTGTGTGTGTGTGTGTGTGTGTGTGTGTGTGTGTGTGTGTGTATGTGTATGAATTTTGTTTTTTATTCATTTAAATTAAAATAGAATCATAAAATCAGAATTCTCAAGTCTCATGATTTTTAATCATTCTCCTGATATTTCTGAAATTTCTGTTTTCTTTTAATCTAAAAATTTTTGTTTCCCGATAATGCATAAAACAAAACCAGTCAACCAACCCATCTTTCTGAAGAACTCCTGAGCATTTTTCTCCTCTGTGATTGTCTAATAGGTTTGACATGACATCATAAGTGAGAGTAGTCATGATTCATTTGGCCAATAAGCACAAAGTGTCATGGGTTTTAATAGGTAAGAAAGATAAGTCTTGTTTGCTTACTTCTTAATCTTAATGTTACTGAGCGAATAGAAGTGGTAGTAAGATTTAAAAGCTCATAATGGATTAAGTGTTTAATTTCGTCATTTGTTTATTGATTTATATTTAATTATTGCTCTGAAAAAGAAACGTGTCATTTTTTTCACCAATCTTTTTCAGATTTTAATTCTGTAGTATCATTGTTCGCATGCTCAATGCTTCCCGCGTTGTTTTGAATTCACAATTTGTCAGTAAAGCCAAAAATCATATAAATGATCTACAACACATTTAAAAAAAGTTTAAATTAAATTTTATGAAATTGATCAAAGAATCATTCAAGCGGAATATTTCTTTTGTCATTTTTAGTGGATATAGTTACAATTAATTGTTTCAGACCGTGCAACATCCCTTTTTAAAAAGATGTTTCTGGCTATAATATAGTAAAAAATATTATGCCCAAAATCAAAAACAACCACAATTGTGAATGAAATGGCCATTTAATTATAAATATCTGCACATGGCAGAGTTTTGCATTGAATGTATTTTTAGTGACCATCTGCTCTTCTGTATTACCTATTATTTTAAAAATTAAGTTTTAGTGAATACTTGTTAGAGAGCAAAATTTAAAAAATAAAAAAGGTAAAAATTATGCTTTTATAATCTTTTGTTTATAGTGGTTGCAGTTTCATTGCCTAAAAACTAATTTAATGTATTTTATGAAGGAATATATGGCTTGACTTTAACCGGCTGTCCCGGATTTTTCTGTTTCTAGAAATCATGTTAAAATGGATGTAGACAAAAATATTTTAAACAGAATTTTATTTTTAACCATATATAGAAAGAATTGATATTAAAGATATTATAGCATCAAACTGCGATTAATGAATATATTTATCATGGAATTTATAAGCATTATTATAAAAATACAGGAAAATCCTCGGACGGTGAAAGGGTTAATAACATATGGAAAATATGGCTTGACTTTCATATAAAAAATTTGCTACAACGTTAATGTTTTCACCAGATGTTTCTTGAAGCTGGGTGGTAGGTTAAACATATCTAGCCATGTGCATTAACTGATGTTTTGAGTTAAAGCATGTTAAAATTTGAATCAAACAACTAGCTAAGATTTCTGAGTAAAAGATTGTATCAGAATTATGAACTTAAAATAGAAACTCATTTCAGAATTACTTATAGTATTTGCATAAATTATTCAAATGTCATTCTCACCTCTCTGTCTCCCCACACCCCCAAATACAGCAGCATTTAAACAAAAATATTGTTGATAATTTTGTTGCACATAAAATAGTCTTCTTAATTGTCTTATATGCACACTATTTTAAATAATTTCTCATTTTCCCTTTTCCACTGTTTTATATCTTTTTGAAATCTCATGCTTGTATAAGGAGATGTCACTTATCACATGACTTCAAGAAGTTCCTCCTCCTCCTCCTCACCTTTTCTACAGCTGCCATATTCGACCATAGTTGAGCTGTGCTGCCTGAAGCAGAGGTGGCAGGTATTATGGGTTGTCCGTAACTGTTACGGATTCAAAGCAAAAATTACAGTGTTACGGACATCGATTAAAAATTATGGATTATTCCATACTTTGCTTCAAGGGTTTTCTTTTTTTTCGTTCCCCCCTCCTGTTAAAATCTTTTTTAAGACATTCCAAACGATATCAATACAAAAATTACGACAATTTTTCATAACAGAAGCTAGTTAGCTACCGTTCTTTCATTTTCAGATTTCTGTAATCAACTATAAACAGACGTGTTACTTCCTAGCTCTTGCCAGTAACGGCATCGCTCATTGGTTGCGAGAATGACGTCAGTGCTACTTGCTGTATACGTGCATGAGCAGCTGCTTTTAAAATTCAGCAGAATTAGTTTTCCCCTGTGTACGTTTTAAATAATATTCCAAACTAATTAAATGATTCACTTACGTCTACTTTAAAAGGTATAAAATGCTGTTTTTAAAAGTTCCATTTCAAGAATTGCTCTGCAACTACTTCGCTGCATCTCGCTGTTGTGTTCACTGACTCGTGAAGCAGTACTACTGCTAAACTTCTCCATGCTGATTCAATCATGGACTCTGCATACTAGCATGGTCGCCGCTTGTTTATTCTTTTTCCTCAATGTGCGATTGCAACGTGTCCTTTCTCTATTTATAATTTATGTACGTAATGTTATTTTTTTAAGCCTAATTTATTATGGTTAAATGGCCAAAGCAGATTCGGGATAAAAAATCCGAAAATTGTGTGAAGCCTTCAGATCGTAATTGTAACAGTGAGAGTGAAAGATGTCTGAAACAATTGGATCCGGAAAAAATATGGAAGAGATTACGGAACAATCAGATGCCGAAAGAAATCCTATTGAAAAGTTGGAAATGTCGAAAAAAATTTGAAAAAGACTCAAAAATATCGCCAGGAATACACCAAAGAGTGGCTTTGTTTGATAGAATCGTCTTTAGCACAGGAGTATGTTTTTTGTATTGTTGCAAATTTACAAAATTTCCTCATATGTTATCAGATAACGAAAAACTAAATTAGACATAGAATTTAGTTTGTATCAATACAACTTTTCCTCCTCTATTTCCTTTATTACATTTCTTTAACTAAAAAGGTTTCTCGTCGATATCTCCTTAACCTTAGAAAAAGGTTACTTATTTATTTAATGAAATAAAACTTGAGATGCTAAAACACTGCTAAGACACATTGCTAAAATAAAAACTGTTGGCTTGACGAACACTTGTTTATTAACAGGACAAACAACACACACACAACGAATATTATAACATTAACTTTTGGATATTTTAACTATTTCACAAAGACATTAAGATGCCGATGTTATCAAAGAACAATCAGGGCGACACACCACTGATTTTCACTCCATCTTCTCACTACACGATCTCCGCAGCGACTGCTGCCTGTTTCAGTTCGAATAGTTCTGCCTTGGCGAGAGCTCACTGTTTGGCGACCGCCAATAACGGTGATTCGCAAATATTAAAGTTTAATGCGAGCCTTACAGTATCAGTTTGAAAATTTTGAAGAATTTGATTTGGTAAATGATAATGCAGATACTGTATGGCACGAAATATCGCATATTACTGATGGAAATGGAGCTGAAAAATATATATAGGCCTAGCAGCGCTCCTATATTTCCTATAATTCCTATAAATTTGAAAAAGTTCCTATTTTTCCTATATTTTTCAGCCCTCCACCCTTGCAATTATTTTTAAAGCCAAGTTCAGCAATCCAGATGTCATTTTTCCACGAATATATTTTTTAAATTTTGCCGTATCCTGCAATTTTTTTTTATCGCAAATTTCACCAGTTCTATACAAAAAAAAAAAAAATAATAATAATAATAATAATAATAAAATAATAATAATAATAATAAATAAAGTCATAAATTTCTTAGATTTGTCACGGTACTAAAAATTTTATCGTTTGATTGAGAAAATAGTCTCTAATTTCGTCAATCAATTGAAGAACAAAAAAAAAAATCGTGATCTTCGTCAGTGGATCCCGGAAGAAAAATTGTGAATTTTGCCAAACTGTTGTTAAAAAAAAAAAAAAAAAAAAAAAAAAAGCTACTCAATAGTTTTTAATATGTATTAATGTCTATATCTCCTTTTTAAATATGCAAATAACATTTAATATATAGAAATTTAAGTAAAAATCTTGAATAATGTTTATTGATATTAAAAATGCTTCATTCTTACAAAGTGATCATGCTGCATTATTATATGCTTGACTATTTTAAAGAAACTTATATGTGGAAGCATGTCTATCATAAAAAAATAATTTAAGAATTTCAGGAAATTAAAATATATATTTTATAAAAATTATAAATATTGGAGGTGTTATATATTTTTCCGATGTTTTTCTCTAAATCACACAAGGAAAAAAAGATAAACCAAGTAAGTTTAATTTTAAGTGTTTAAGAATATATGTATTTTATGTTATTTACAAATCATTTTTATATTTATTTTTCAATTAGTTAATGAATGTTTATTTCTAAAAATAATTATTTAACAATAATGTGTACAATAACCTTGAACATAGCTGTTTGTATACATGTTTGCACGACTCACGTCTCGTATAATATCTCGCGTTTGTGTTGTGCACAAAAGCTACAACTCTGGTTACTGATAACTTTCATTGAAACTTGGCACCTCTGCTGAAGAAAAAGCACTTTGGCAGTAACGTGCTGAAGAGAATAAGTAAATTACTACGGTAGTGTACTTTCCCCTGTGTTTATTATCGTCTGTCATATTTCAGAGGAAGAGAAGTGAGCTTGGGGGGGGGGGGGGGGGTGGAGAAGTTGTTCAACAACTTCAAACCTTCCCGCAAGAGAAGATTAATATGTTGAATCCTTATATTAGATCTTCCTAGTGTGCACTACATCAAGCATTCATAAACCTGCTGCTCTTTTCTTCAAATGTTAAGCAATTTGTTAGCTGCAAGAGAACTGTGTATCTTGAAACATATTAAATTATCCTGCAAAGAAATAAAAAAAGCATTAAAAGAGAAAAAAAAGAGACACTCATCAAGAATTACCAAGCATTCACCTAAAATTATAAATTTAGGAGCTGTAATCTTCCTACTTTTCCTAACTTTTCAGAAAGCACTTCATACTTACTTTTCCTCTTCAAAATTCATTATTTTTCCTTTAACAGATTTACCTACCAAAATTAACCTAGTAGGTGATATATATTTATTTTTATTTTGCTTAGTTACAATTTTTTTCCTAATAATTTAATTAAATGGAGCCTCATATTCTATTTCAGATCTTGATTTACAAATTTGAAATACAGCCCTATTCAATAATTTTCTTAACTAATGGTCTTAATTTTCTTAACTGATGGTTTTATAAAAACCATCAGTTGAAATGGATAGCCGAGATCCGTCTCTACATTGCACCTTTTTTTACTTTTCCGATTTTGGTCGCAGATATTTTTTATAAAGTTGCTTTCACTTTCAAAACCAGTTTTGAAAATGAAAGTATCATTCTAAAAAATATCTCCAACCAAAATAGAAAAAGTAAAAAAAGTGCGATGTAGAGACGGATCTCGGCTATCGAATGCAAAAAAAAAAAAAAAAAAAAAAATTATTTAAAAATGTAGAAATGCAAGCGAGATATTAGAAAAACCCTTCCCCATAGGATTAGCATTAGCTCATGAGTGCCTTCACCGGCAGGGACAGGAGCCTTAAGCCTACTCATGCTAAAATATTTCCAAGTTTTTTAAAACTGTAGCAGTTTACTCAGAACTGGTTTGAAGCTCAATCTGTCTGTTAGAAAAATGCTGGATTAAAATCACTAGCATATGATATATTAAACAACATTTTTTATTACAAATGGGATGGGGTGTTATCAAATCTCAACCTTGTACCTTCTATAAAATGAGGTCAGATTGATCTTGAGTTTATTATACAAAGTAAGTTTCTTTTTAGTTTTGTAAATTTGTTCTCATTTAAAAACACATCACTTGGTATTGGTTGGGGCAGAAGCAGAAATCTCATGGAGGAGGGAGGATTTAGAGAATTGATTATTTATTATTACAATAAAGTAACAAACAAAGCAAAAGAAAAAAACAATAAAAAGAACTTGAAGGAATAGAATTATTTCAAATTCTTGGAACTGTGTTTGTTTTAAACTTTATGAGTTGAGGTGAGGCAAAGGGGAAAATTTTCAGGGGTAGGCAAAAAATTTAGGTGAAGCAATAAAAGTGAAATAAAAAAATCTGCTTAAACATTTAGGATTTTCACCCTGAATATTATTAAAAATAAATAAATAAAAAGGATTGTGTGATAATTTTATGTCTCATTTTCAAATCTAATAAACAAATGCATGGCAGTAGGGTGGTCACAAGCAACATGGGAAAAAAATTTTTTAACATTTTCTTCCGGGGGACCCTTCTAAAAGTTGCCAATCAGTTAGAAAATGAGATTGGCAAAGTTTCAGCTCAATTGAATAATATTAACACGTGCCTCATCGAGGTTGAATTCTTGAAAATTTGCGATTTTTGGCGGAAAACTGTAGTTTTGCTTTCATTATTTGAAAACTATTTGTCTTAGAAACATGATTATTATCTTATTTCATAGAAAATGTTGTTGCCTTGAACTTTTACTCTCATCAAAACTTATATTTAATGACATTTAGTGTTTTTCAAGCAGCTTATAAACCATACACTCAAACTCTGCATTTTTGAAAAAATAAGTGAAAAATGAGAAATGAATAATTTTTATTAAATTTGATATTATTATTTTTATTATTTGCATTAAAAGATAAAAGAAATTAGACAATTTTCGTAATTTTATCAATATTTAATGAATTATAGTTAATTATTAGTTATGTAGTTCCGTGCATGGAAAGAATTCCCAATTTGTATTGCAGTTGAAGCGCATTTAAAATGAAACTCTGAATTTCTCTTTCTATTACAAGGCTGTTTCTTACCTGCTATCGTTATTTATTTTTTAAATTGATGAAACATTCTGATCCCCACCCCCTCTTTCAGTAGCATGGTAGCAATGCAAGATTTTTTTATTAGGTCACATGCTCATCAAATCACCGGCAGTAAGTTATCAAGTAATTGTCAAGTTTTGTGTATTTTGTTTCATAATATTCCCAAGTTAAACTGAACACCAGAGAAGTTGCCAGACTTACAGTACACCCACCAGTTAATCACAAAATTTAATTTTAAGTAGAAGTGTAATAGGACTTCGCAAACAATAATTCGAGAATAAAGAACTAAGTTCATCAAAAACAGATTTCACAATTCTGATTTACTGGGAGCTTTTGTTAGCTACGATGGAAAACTGTTTCCTCATTTTTTGAATAAAGAAAATGTCTACAATTTATTTATTCAAAAGAGATAGCAGTTGATTGTGGATAGCAGTTTTAATTAGTTGTGGATGTGAGAAACACTTAATAAGTGTTGCTCACCTTAAAAATCAGTATCGGAATAACTCGGGCAAAAACTGTATTTTCAGCAGTTGAAGAGTGTGTGGAAGTTGGTAAAAATCAGGCAATGTGTTTTGGTACCACTGCAATAAAGACGGGTCGCTTGAGAGTAACTTGCATATATCTATATCAATTATTAAAGTAAAATCTTCTGTATTTACCGTGTCGCCAACATAATTTACAAATTAACATAAATGCTGTTTTCAGCCCGTTATTTAAAATAAGATTCAGATTGGATGGCCCAAGTTGGACCAGATTAAGTATGAAAATGCTATTGGTGGTAAAATATTAGGTATAAAATACTTAATTCAGAAGAAATTTCAAGCTTTCTTATAGAAAATTTCAAAAAGTAATAGCCCATGGGTGATAATAAAGAATTTATCTAACTTTGTTTAATTTTTACAGGACGTCTTCCTCCAAAAGACATCCAATTTCAATTCATCAATGATGGGTATCACAGGTCATTTATTCTCTTAAAATATATCTTTTCAGGGATCAGTTCTCATTAACAAATTTAGAAAAAGAAGGTGTTAGAGACATTTGATTATTTATAATCAATATTTATGTAAAAGCATGGTTCAACGCTTTCACGTCCCGGCAATCAAGATCTGCAATTATCAAAATCACTTGTTGAGCACAGAAAAATTTATAAATAGCTTGCAGACAAAGCACTCACTAAAATGATAAATCACCTTTGGTATCTGAACTCTGTTCAAGTTGCATTTTCATTTTTTGATAATACTTTAGGAAAAAAAGTGAAAATAAGCCTGGCTGTAAAATTAATATTATTTGAAAAAGAAAATGATGCTGATGGTAGGGATATAAGAGCAACAATAGGTTTCAACCAAGTGGATTATTTATTGAACAAATAAGTCGATGTTTTTGTTTAATGTCAAGCTGATTTTTTTTATTAGATTGTATATTAATATACAATTTCTAAATACTGATCCCGATGTAAGGTGTGAAAATAAACATTATTTAAAATCAAGAAAAATACTGAATGATTTTAAGGTAACACAGCTGAAAGTGGAATAAAATTAATCCATATTTCAATTCCTGTTTAACAAAAGGCAAAAAACAAAAACGTTTCTGCTAAATGTTGTAACTGAGTGTAGAGAAACATTTCAAGACAGACCTTATCTGAACCATTACCACCTTAACATGACAACGGGGTATATGATGTAAGGGATAGTAATTTCTTTTCTCTATAATGCTTCCTTTCTTGTAACACAACTTTAATAATAAAATGCATTTTAAAATTTTTGTTCCAATTTTTATGCTTTCTTTGCCCGATTTTTCTTTTGAATCTTTCAGCTTAAACTTCAATTTTTATCATAATTAAACCTGTTATGTTGATAATTTGAGTTTTCCTTAAATAATTAAATATAAAAAAAAAAAAAAAAAAAAAAAAAAAGTAATGCTAATTTTTAAGATGTTTTATATAGATAATAGTTGGTTTTTTTTACTTTAGAATAACTTCTTTTTCTGTCAGTCAATAGTTCAAATTACTCCATATTATACTTAATGGTTTATTGTAATGCCAAATAATATTTTGAGGAAGTTTTTTTATGTTGGCTTGGCGCCCGCCAATGTAAAGACTTTTTCCTCAGTAATTATGAATATTTTATGTGTAAAATATAAGCCTATAATGTTTAAAAATGTAGAAAAAAAAAAATATTTAAAGTTACAACTAAATCGCAATTTAATATTGAAAATATGTGTTCAAATGACAAAATAATATTATTTTAGAAGTTTTTAGAGTTATTCTATTTGTAAATAATTAAGCTTAATTTATTATTTCATTTTTAATCGCACGTGGTTCCGAATCGGCGATGTTTTGAGTATTCATC
Organism: Maratus speciosus; assembly: GCA_963932465.1. Lineage (NCBI taxonomy): Eukaryota > Metazoa > Arthropoda > Arachnida > Araneae > Salticidae > Maratus > Maratus speciosus. The sequence goes on from OZ010790.1 coordinate 347,806,548, forward strand.
CGCGTACGATCGGACCACGTTTTACATGCAACTAAGACTCCTTTTAAAAATCGGAAAATACTGTGTAAAAATAGATATTATGTGTTATTTAAATGATGATTAATTCATTTCAAAAAGACCTAAAAATAAATAATAGCGCATATCTCTGTGTTTTTCGGCGCGGAACGGAACTTTGTACCGTTGCGCTGGACGAAAGAGGTAAGGAAGCAAGAGGATAAAAGGAGAGATCTTCGCTAAAAACGGGGCTTTTTCTCTTCGGAGGATCGGAGTTCGGAGGTGGCAGGCTCGGCTGCAAGGTGGAAGGAGCGACCGTGTGTCGGCTGGAAGGTTTAGAAGAGCGAGAGAGATCGCGGAGTCCGGAGCTAGTAAAACCAATTGGCCGCAATGATGCTGAAATTGAGTATCAAGATTGTGGAGAGTCTTCAGAGAGAAGACTAAATGACACCGACGAATTGCCTGGAGATGTTGTTTAAATTATGAAAATACTGTAAACATTAATAGAGGTACCTCTTATTTATTTTATCCGAAGAAATTATAAATCATTTTCAATCATGAACAAGTTTGTAAGCTATCTTTGTTAGTTTTAAACTAAAAGATTAGATAAATAATGATACTTGTTAATATTGTATGTGTAATTTTTTTAAAGATGAACTAGATTTTAATATTAATTGCTTATATCCTATTCCTTAAATAAACATTAATTTAAATCAGTAAAAATATCTCTGTATTAATTTTTCCTTCCCACAGCAGCATTTTTCCTTTTTAGGTGGGTTTTTTTTATGTAATGAATAATCTATACGATCAGTTTTTTTTATTTTCTCTTGGTAGAATTTATCTACCACGTGTTTGTGTCTACCTAGAAATGTTTTAGGTACGATACAACACATTTTTGGTGCCTAGTGACCTTTGCCATTTTGGCGTCGCGGCACGGTTCGGGTCCGCGTTTTTTTTTTTTTTTTTTCTCGGCCAAATTCGGCGCCGTCACCTGTTGTTTTCTTTTACCTTTTGCTGCTGTGGACAATGGAAAATATTTGTAAATGGAGTAATTTCTTAAGAAATTCATTTTTTAACATGATTTAAGTGGCTGTAGAGAATATTAACTTTAACTTAGTTTTCATTTTTGATTTTCCACATGTTGCATGAAATTTTTATTTTCACAATTTTTATATATTTTTATAGTAATTTATAATTACAATTAGTATTATTTTGGGGGAAACTTGCAGTAATTGATAATAATGAGCACTGAGACAGATACGCCTGAGGAGGTGACTGGACAGGCTGGGAAAGGGAATGAACAGAATACTACTTTAACTGATTTAAATAATAGTGTAGAAAATGAGAAATCCAAAAAAGAGAGTAAAGAAAATAACCCAGCAAATACTTCTTTTGGTAGTAGCAGTTCACCACCAACATTATCACCAGTCAGGAGTTCAGACAGCTATGGGAGGAACACACATGGACCAGTGTCTCTGGTACCAAACCTAACTTTTAACTTCAATCAGTTCATTTCAAATATCCCAAATTATTCAGGAGAAAATCCCGATATAACAGTAGCTGATTTTCTAGACAAAATAATAGAAGTTAGAGACTTTGCAGGTTGGCAGGAGGAACAATGCGTCTTTGCCATAAAGATGAAATGCATAGGAGAAGCCCAAAAATTTATTAAGTCCCAGCCTCACTTAAAAAATACACACAGCCTACAAACTCTAAAAGAAGCCTTAATTAGCCGATTCAGTAAAACTGTAGATGAGGCACACCATTTACAAGAGTTTACAACAGCCCGCCAAAATATTAGGGAGTCAAATAGAGCTTTCCTGTCCAGAGTTTTGGGTTTATCTTACAAATGCTTTGCAGATCAAGAGGCCATCCGAGAAAAATTACTCGTACAAAAATGTCTGCAAGGTATGTTACCGGAGGTGCGAAAATTTGTCATGCCACATTCTCCTAGCACTTATAAACATATTTGGGACTTGGCAATTTGTCAGGAGAAATGTGCAGACTATGACCAAACACAAGCACCAATTAACATTGCTCAAACTACTAATAATTACTCAAATGAAATGCAAGAAATTAAAAGTCTCATTCAAAATGTAGTCAGCGAGAGTGATCGAAAAATCGCAGAACTTAGTAACCAAGTACAAACATTATTACGTGTCACCCAAGGTCAGTCACAAGGGTATGGGGCAGGTCCATCACAATACGGGGGTAGGCAGTACCGTCCCAGACGAAATATTGTTTGTTACCAATGCAACCAACCAGGCCACTTAAAAAGGAATTGTCCCTCATTACACACACAATCACAAAATTCTAATTCAGATTCTTTAAACCAGTAGTGGGGCAAAACGGGAACGTACCACTGTCTTTGGATTCTCCCCCTAATTTGGTACGCATAGATACGGTTAGTGCTGAAGTAGGACAATTACCTATAATTTCCCTTAAATTAAATAAACAAAAAATAGATTGTCTTATCGATTCAGGAGCAGCAATAAACTTAATTTCATCCGAAATTTTGAATAAACTCTTACCAAGTTGGGTTGATATAGCTGAGTCTTGCACAATGCAAGTCATTGGCGTCAACAATGACATCATGGGCTTAGATAAGAAAATTAAACTTTCCTTAACTGACCAAGACGTTAAATTTGACGTAACCTTCTTTATTAGTAATAGTCTAAAAACAAACTATAACGCAATTCTTGGATCGGAATTTTTAAAATCTCATAACATTATCATTGATTATAAAACTGAAACGTTAAAATATATAAACCATACGATTTTATGGAACAATATAAAACATATAGAAGTTAACTCGATAAATTTACATAAATTTGAAGGTATAGGGAGTACGGTAAATAACAATGTTATTGAACCTCGATCTGAACAATTCATCAAAATTAAAATTCATGGGTTACCACAAACTCAAAACCTAATTTTTGTTCAGCCATCAAATAAATCTCTAAATAATTCTTGGTTAGTAGCGAACGGAATTTATAATTATGAAGGCAACAAAGATTTATGGATTAAAGTAGCTAACGTAACAGAAAGGAAAATTCATATAAATAAAAATTGTCAGATAGCAAAAATTGAATTTGTTGAAGCAGTTAATGTCCAAAATACAACTGTAAATAATTTAGAAGTGGAAAATGAGATAACTGATTTTAATCCTTATGGGGAGAAGTTCGAATTAGATCATTTAACTGAATCACAAAAACAGGCAGTCATGGAAGTCATAAATAAACATAAAGCTATTTTCGCACAGTCGGTTAAAGACTTAACAGGTTGTAACACAACCAGTCATCTGATTTATTTAACAGATGATATTCCAGTCCGTTCTAAACCCTATAGGACACCATATGCTTTAAGAACAGAGCTGAAACAACAAATTGATGACCTACTTGAAGCTGATATAATTACCCCTTCTGATTCTCCTTATGCATCCCCAGTAATATTGGTTAAAAAGAAAAATGGTTCTTACAGATTAGTTTGCGATTACCGAAAGCTTAATTTAAAAACTAAACCCTTGCCATTTCCCCTCCCCCATATTTCAGATTTATTAGATAAATTAAATGGTGCTCATTACTATACATCTTTAGATTTATGCTCAGGATATTGGCAAATGGAGTTGCATCCTGATGACAGATACAAAACTGCCTTTTGTACAGAATTTGGTTTGTTTGAGTGGACAAGATTGCCACAGGGCCTAATCAATGCTGCAGCTTCTTTTCAAAGGCTAGTTGCTACAATTTTATTAGGTTTAGATACTAATACTTACATTGATGACATAATTATTGGTTCTGCAACTTTTGAAGAACACATTCAAAAATTAGATCAGGTTTTTAAAAGACTCAATTCTCATAACCTGAAAATTAACCCTGAAAAATGTCAAATAGCAAAAAATTCAATAACTTACCTTGGATTCCAAATTAAAAATGGTGCAGTCTCTCCAGATGAAAGAAACGTAAAAGCTGTAGAAAACTTCCCCATACCAAAAAACAAAAAAGCTGTACGTAGTTTTATTGGAATATGTAATTTTTATAGAAAATTTATTGATCATTTTGCCGACATCGCAAAGTCCTTAACAGAATTAACTAAATTGAAAACCCCTTTCAAATGGAGTCAGGAAGCAGATTCAGCGTTTAACAAATTGAAACAGTGTTTGACTTCTTACCCTTGTTTAATGTTGCCTAATGTTGAGCAACCTTTCTTTTTACATACCGATGCGTCTGGTTTCGCATTAGGTGCTGTACTTAGCCAAAAAGATGAATCAGGTGATCTGCATCCAGTCGCTTATGCTAGCAGAACTTTAAAGGATGCCGAAACAAGATATAGTACGTTTGAGAGAGAACTTCTCGGTGTAGTTTGGGGAATTAGTAATTTTAGACATTATCTTTACGGGAGGGAATTTACTCTTTTTTGTGATCAGCAGGCAATTTCGCAGGTGTTGAGAATCCAAGACAGTAGTAGAGTTTCTCGTTGGGCTCTTGCACTGCAAAATTATAATATAAAATATTGTCATACCCCAGGTAAATGTAATGTACCAGCTGATGTACTATCGAGAAATGTCAATGTGATACAAGAAATAAATATCAACACAAATTTTTCAAAAGAATTTATTAAATCATCACAAAATCAAGATGCAAAATGTAAAAACATAATTGAACAATTAAATAATATAAATGAAATACAATTAAATGAATTAACCTTCTTTTTAAAAGATGATTTATTATATTGCATAAACAAAAAAGATGCACATAATGACAATCAAACTAAATTAGTTATTCCTAAAACTTTAATTTCACTTATCTTAAATTTAGCTCATGACTCTGTAACCTCAGCACATCCAGGATTTAAAAGAACACTAATTAAAACTAAGAAAAATTACTTTTGGTGGGGACAATATAAACACACACTCAATCACGTTAAATCTTGTGTACAGTGTGCCATTCGTAAAGGATATAAATCCAAACAGAAGGCTCCATTGCAGAGAGTCGAAATTACTTCACGTCCTTTTGAAAAGATTGCAGTCGATGCAGTGGGTCCGTTAAGTACTACAGCAGTGGGAAACAGACACATTATTGTAATTACAGATTATTTTACAAGATGGGCTGAGGCATATCCTGTACCGAATTTACAATCTGAGGTTATAATATCAGTGTTAGAAAAATTTATTTCTACTCATGGGATTCCTGAACACCTCACTACAGACAAGGGCAAATCTTTCATATCAGAGGCAATCTTAAAAGTATATGAGAAACTTCACATTAAAAAACATACTACGACCAGTTATCACCCGAGTGCAAACGGGGTTGTGGAACGGGCCAATGGCACGATAGTTAATATGTTAAAACACTTAGTGGACTCTTCAAATGAAGATTGGGACAAAGTTTTACATTTTGCTCTATTGGCTTACAGAACAGCTTATCACGCTGCTATAGGGGATACCCCAGCACATTTAGTGTACGGTAGGGATCTACTTTTACCTGTTGACCTCATAACCAAACCTATTCAAAGATCTTACGCAGATACTCGAGAGTTAAGTGAAGATTTACATTTAAGGTTAAGCAAAATTTTTCGCTTGGTCAAACAAAATTTAACTACAGCTGCAGAAAAGCAGGAAGAGTATAGGTTAAAGTTTGCCACAGACAAAAATTTACAAGTGGGGGACTTGGTGCTATTGTACACACCAGTAGTTAAGCCAGGGGCTAGTAAAAAACTTACACAGTTCAATAAAGGACCTTACCGTATCACTCAACAAACTAATACAGTAAATTTTAAAATTGTTCACATACAAAACCCCAAGGACGAGCAATTAGTACATGTTGATAGATTGACTAAAATCACTGAAAGAATTATTTTTCCTGCACTTTTTGAGGAAGAGATTAATAATGGGGAACGGGATACGGATCAAAACAATCAAATTGACATGGATGTTAAGGATTCTCAGGTAGAAGAGATTGTTGATCAGTATCCAGTTTTTGATTTGATAGGTTATAGTGATAGTAGTAACAATCAAGCTCATGCACACAATAATAAAATTAACACTGATAATGTTGACATAAATACAGGCTTACCTGGTCAGTCACATTCAGGATCTAGGCAAAATTGTAGACAGCATACGAGACCTGCAGTCGTTAGTGATTACAATTTGCGCACCAGAGACACACATGGTTTTGTTGTGAAAAAATAAGACTTTGTGGTGAATACATTTTCACCATTGAATAGTGTTGTATATAATTTTTTTTCTATTGTATTGTATTGTATAATTTGTGTAATATAATTTATGTAACGTATTGTATAATTTGTGTAATATATTGTATAATCAGGATCAAATTTTCGTTTTAAATTTTTGAACAAACTTGCTATTTATTGTATGAATGTGATAAAGTATACGTATAAATCTTAAACACACCAGTCAACTAATGGAAATCACCTTGAATTGTTTATTATGTATAATCTAAACATTATGGTTATGGATGCATGTCAAAATTTGATGAAGCAAGATTTCATTAATGTTTGGTAAAGTTGTCTGAATCCTGATTTGGTTGGTGTTGGTGACTGGGTGTTCGGAGTTTAGCCAATTACTTGAATTTCTATCTGGGTAGTTAGAGGGGTATTCACATGCAACATGTATTTTTTTTTATTTTTTTTGGCGAGGACCTGATTCTTATTCTTTTGCTTACAAAAAATTTTTTTTCAGAAAAATTTTTTTTGAGGGGACGGAGATGTAATGTGTTATGTTGATAATTTGAGTTTTCCTTAAATAATTAAATATAAAAAAAAAAAAAAAAAAAAAAAAAAAAAAAAAAAAAAAGTAATGCTAATTTTTAAGATGTTTTATATAGATAATAGTTGGTTTTTTTTACTTTAGAATAACTTCTTTTTCTGTCAGTCAATAGTTCAAATTACTCCATATTATACTTAATGGTTTATTGTAATGCCAAATAATATTTTGAGGAAGTTTTTTTATGTTGGCTTGGCGCCCGCCAATGTAAAGACTTTTTCCTCAGTAATTATGAATATTTTATGTGTAAAATATAAGCCTATAATGTTTAAAAATGTAGAAAAAAAAAAATATTTAAAGTTACAACTAAATCGCAATTTAATATTGAAAATATGTGTTCAAATGACAAAATAATATTATTTTAGAAGTTTTTAGAGTTATTCTATTTGTAAATAATTAAGCTTAATTTATTATTTCATTTTTAATCGCACGTGGTTCCGAATCGGCGATGTTTTGAGTATTCATCCGCGTACGATCGGACCACGTTTTACATGCAACTAAGACTCCTTTTAAAAATCGGAAAATACTGTGTAAAAATAGATATTATGTGTTATTTAAATGATGATTAATTCATTTCAAAAAGACCTAAAAATAAATAATAGCGCATATCTCTGTGTTTTTCGGCGCGGAACGGAACTTTGTACCGTTGCGCTGGACGAAAGAGGTAAGGAAGCAAGAGGATAAAAGGAGAGATCTTCGCTAAAAACGGGGCTTTTTCTCTTCGGAGGATCGGAGTTCGGAGGTGGCAGGCTCGGCTGCAAGGTGGAAGGAGCGACCGTGTGTCGGCTGGAAGGTTTAGAAGAGCGAGAGAGATCGCGGAGTCCGGAGCTAGTAAAACCAATTGGCCGCAATGATGCTGAAATTGAGTATCAAGATTGTGGAGAGTCTTCAGAGAGAAGACTAAATGACACCGACGAATTGCCTGGAGATGTTGTTTAAATTATGAAAATACTGTAAACATTAATAGAGGTACCTCTTATTTATTTTATCCGAAGAAATTATAAATCATTTTCAATCATGAACAAGTTTGTAAGCTATCTTTGTTAGTTTTAAACTAAAAGATTAGATAAATAATGATACTTGTTAATATTGTATGTGTAATTTTTTTAAAGATGAACTAGATTTTAATATTGATTGCTTATATCCTATTCCTTAAATAAACATTAATTTAAATCAGTAAAAATATCTCTGTATTAATTTTTCCTTCCCACAGCAGCATTTTTCCTTTTTAGGTGGGTTTTTTTTATGTAATGAATAATCTATACGATCAGTTTTTTTTATTTTCTCTTGGTAGAATTTATCTACCACGTGTTTGTGTCTACCTAGAAATGTTTTAGGTACGATACAACAAACCCTTTATTATATACAAAAAAAAAAAAAAAAAAAAAAAAAAAAAATGTTGAAAGCAGATGAAAGGGAATGTCACATTGTTTTTTCGCATTTTCATAAAAAGTGAATTTTTGGGATTCGGGTCAAGTCTGGTCCTGAAAAATGCGCATATGTTTAAATCTATACATTTTTACAAAAATGTAGCGAGTGGTTTTTCAAAGCAAAAATATTTTTTATGAAATGAGATCAGCATTATGTTTCTAGGTTTATTTGTATTCATTTCACGAAGAAAAAAACAGCATTTCGCGAAAAATCATATTTTTTCCGAAGTTTGACCTCAATGAGACATGGGTTAATATTATCCAAATGAGCTGAAACTTTTCCAATCTCATTTTCTAGCGAATTGACAACTTTTTTGGGGGGTTCGAAAATTGATTTCTTGTGACCACCCTAGCATGGCAGTATGTTTTTGTGCACCAACTATAGACTGTTTAATCTTTAAAAATGAATTAAAAGTGTAATATATTTTTTTTTCAATCTTGGCCTGCGTATGACCCTTGCTTCTTCACCTCAATGACCCACAACATTTCAAAAAGAATTCTTCAATTATCTTTGAAAAAAATATTGGATTAAAAAAGAGTTTCTTGCAGTTGTGCTTCTTAAAACAGATATGAAGAAGTATATATTTATAAATGCATTGTCAGTAACGAGCATAAATGTGCAAGTACAATAAGTGTTCTGCCATTATAAAAACAATATACAAACATTTATATGTATTAATTTCCCCCTTATAGGATTTTATCAATAGGAGAAAAATGTCACAATTTGGAAATAAAGCTTTGATTGAACAAAGAGTTGATGAGGAAACCATTACATTAGGTGTACCTGGTAGTAAAAAGATAGACAAAAGTTCCAGAACTGTAAAACCTGAAATCAATGTATCTTCGCTTCAGTTTTCACCTACAGGTAAATGAAAGAAAAAAATCAAGTCTTATATTATTGCTTTGTATCATTATACGTATTCTTTGTAATATTATTTCTGCTATGTGTGCTGTATCATCAATAATCATCTTCTTATATTTACTTGTTGTTTTTTAACACTGATTTTTCACCACAAAAATATAATTATTTAGTAAATCATATGATAATGTAACATTTGATATTTCACAAAATTGTTCGAAAATGTTTTTTTTATCTATCCTTTTTGCATTTCCATTTTTAGGCTGTGTTTATTCTTTTATCGACATTTTGTCTGTTTTAATTTTTCTATTCTACTGTAATATATGGTGTATTTTTCAAAGAACCTAAAACTCTATTTAAAGTGTAGGGAAGGGATTTCTTTAACGATTCATTCTACTTTCTTCTTCTGTAAATGTATCATTTTAAAATTTAGTGAATCTTTGCCTGGTCTTTTTTTTTTTTTTTTTTTCCAATTCTTATTATTTTTTATATCAATAAAATGTTATTGATGATTACTTTCTTTACAGTTTTTGTCTAACATACTCTGTCTTGTTACCATCATTTGCCAAATTTACGTTGTACATTTGTAATGTATGTAGTTTTACCATACTTAGATATATTATTACTATAGTTGTACCCAAAATTATTATAAATAACATGTAGCAATAAGATATAACTGAACATTTAAAAACCGCTGGATTTAAAGTAAATCATGTTAAATTTGGTTGATTGTAAGAGTGGAAAACTAAAAAATCAAAGAATTATGTGAGTCAACCAAGTATCAGAATTAGAAGTGTTTTAGGACTGCCCTTAAACATCTTGACTCATACCTTTCTGAATTTGTGTATTATCAATTTACAAAAAGAATGATATATGTTTATTGTATCTGTTGCATCAATCTGTTCACTGAAAGCTGAGAACGAAAGTAAACAAATGGGTTGCAAAAACATCGCCAAGGAGCTACACTTTTGGTTCAAATCCCTCGTTTGGTGAAATTCCTTTTTTCTTTCGATTTGTTAATTTTTTGTACGTTTATAAAGTCCGGAACCCTCCGGACCTTGGCGATCCCTAATTTCTGATCATTTTCAGTTTATTTGTAAAAAAAATTGTTCTACCCCCCCCCCCTCTCTCTCTCTCTCTCTTTCTCTCTCTCTCTCTCTCAAAAACCAAAAAAAAGTGCATGATTTATTTCAAGAATGCATTTTCACTATAAAAAATGATAATATTAAAGCAGATGTTTTAATAGAGATTTTTTTAAGTTAAAAAAAAAATCAACTGCAAATTATTTACATCAGAAACATGTTTACAATACAGTAGAACCCCGGTAATCCGAAATTCCGGTTAATCTGAAACAATTTTAATTTCGAAAATTATACTTTAACAGATTAACTTTAAAAAATTTCCGGATTACAGAATATACGTCAGGAAAAACGTGTAGAAGTTAGAATTAAACAAAAAATGGCAGTAAACCATGTTTTTTATTCTTTAAACAGCTTGAATAGAATTTAAAAAAATACTGAATAATATATATATATATAACCATTAATTAAACATAACCTACCACCATCAAAAACCGTAATATTTTGAATTAAAGCTGTAAGTATAAAAAATTTTTTAATTAATATATACATGAATATAAAATGAAAACGTGTATTGTAGGCCTACTTGTTGAAGCAATCTTAAAAAAATCTCGAATATCAGTTTGTTTGCCAGTCACTATAAATTTCTTTTCTAAAATGCAAAAAGTATTTAATTCTTATGATAAAATTTATTATTTTTTTCAACAGTTTGATTTCACAAATAATCTACAGAAATGAGCTATTTATAGATTTCGCGATTTTGAGCCATTTGTAATAGGTTGTTACGTAATTCCTTATTCTGAAGTTCCACTGGATTGTTATAAACATCAGGAGTGAAACAAAGAGTACTATTTTGTTTCTGAAAGCTACTGAGTACTTATAACTTACATTCTTATAGTACGCATCTTTTTTTTTTCTATTTTTATTGGAATTTCGGGTAATCCAAATAGGCACCGGTCCCAATTAGTTCGGATTAGCGGGGTTCTACTATACTTAAAAATAATAAAACTATTTTTTTTATAAAATGCTAAACTAAAGCATTTGACATAATTTTCTTCTAAAGTAAATAAAAACATTCGACTTCCAATTTCACGGTGCGAGGTGAATAAACAAAAACATACGTTTTCTTCGAAGTTTCTGTAAAGTGGACATTTTTGGCAGGCGTTGTAACTTTTTAATAACTGTTTATATTATAATAAAAATTTGTTAGCTTAATTCACCATTATTTCAACTTGCTGAAAATTTTAAAGAAGTCGGTCAATTTACATAGGAGATGTTTTTTTTTTTAATAGTAAGGGAAAAAAGTTTTCTTTTTCTTTGCTGCTCATGTTTTTTTTTTCTGCACATGTAAATGCAATGCAAACATGTTGACACATTCAGGAAGTCCATTTTATATATAAAAGAATAGAATTTGAATAGTTTTTTCTCGTGCAAAAAATGAGAAAAAAATAATAGAGTTTCGAATAACAGATCGTAGGATAATTTTGCCCAAACTAGGTATGTGGAATTAAGAAGTGAATATATTTGTTCTTTAAAAACGATCCAGTTTTAAGAATTTCAAATTTCAAATACTTAATTTTTTTTTTTTTTTTTTTTTTTTTTTTTTACCGCAAAAACGTCCAGATTTTGGAGAATTCCGAACGTCCGGATTTTAGACTGTATTGTATTTTGATAAATTTTAAAACACACATACCTCAGAAATCACTTTCAGAAGATGATGTTGAAGAATTCGAGGGGAGATTAATCACCACAGAATCAACTATATTATCTATAGTATTGTCTAAATCCCTCATTTTTTTCCCCACTTCATTGGTCACATGTTGAATGCATTTTTTCCATTCTTCAGCACCAGTTCTTCTGATACTTTGAATGCACAAATCTTTCACATGGGGCATTTTAAATGTTTTGTTTTCTTTCGCAATGAAGTTCTTAACTTGTGCCCACATCAGTTCTATAGGATTAAGCTCGCAGTTGTAGGGGGGGTAATTGCAAGACAGTTTTATTTTGGGCTTTTGCCAATTCATTTACAACGTACTTGTCATATTCATTTTTATTTTGCTTCACTAATTGCAACAGTTCTGCTGTTAACATTCCATCCTCAAAAGCGATATTTTTTGTTAAAAGCCAATCGACAATTTTTTGTTTCCTCCACGAACTATTGAGTATTTTTTCTGCTTTTCTAGAATGATAAGGAGCATTAACCATTACAATTACACGTGTAATTGTATACACGTGTAACTGTTATCTTCGAGTCAAAATAAAATATCAGCAAACCACTTTTCAAATCTTTCGGAATTCATATCTTCATGATAATCTTTATTTTTATTGGATTTGAATATATCAAACCCTTCATCCACAAAACCAGAATCGCTGCCAATATGGGTAATTATTATCCGTTTTCCTTTCCCTGAAGGAGATTTTAATCCTGAAGAAAGGCCAGATAAAAATGCTTGTTTTGAAGACTTTATTGAAGTATCCTTCCAAACTTTACTAACTGCATGTCCTGCATTCACCCAAGTTTCATCCATATAGTATATTTTGCGCTCTTCTTCTCTTAAGGATTTTATTTGTCTTAAGTATTTTCTTCTCCACACAATTGTTTCGTTTTTACCTGTGAGAGTACTGTCTCGTCATCTTCGTGAATATGTAAAATTAAATTCTGTCAGGAGATGATAAAATGTTGTCCTTTTAAAGGTTGGCAAATCTGGGTCATCATTTACAACTTTCAAAACTTTATCTACAGTGGGCAATTCATTTCTAAAGAAGAACTCATGAACTTTTCTCCTTAATAGCATTCCTGTCAAGATCGTCTATATCATCTAAAACACATTTATGTAATTTTGTCTTCTTCGGAGAGTTTAATGCACCGGAATTTTTATATTATCACATCACTCGGTAAACAGAAGCTTTACTTACCCCCGTCATACGAGCAACTCTATCCCCTATATCAGAAATCAGAAGTTCAGGATTCGATACAAGTGCCGTTTTATATATGTTCAAAATCATATTATTTTCTGCTGTACTTAAAGCTTTTTTCTTTACTCTCTTCTTCGGTGGACTTAAAGAACTTTTTTCACCCTCCATTTGTATATATAAAACAACAAATCACTCGAAAAAATCATCAATTTCAGCACTAAAAAACAATGACAAAGATTGGAGATGAAAAAAAATCAGAACTCTGGCTATCTCTTTGGTGCTCCTGGCAAAGTGCCAGGTCTGCCAGTCTGCACATACTTTTGTTTAGTTTCGTTCTCTTGGCTCCGCGAATGAAGTATAGATATCATTAAAACCAAACGGCAATTGAAAATGCATAGAAATTATGTCCTATATAGATTTATATTATCTATTATTATATTATGTATTGAAAATAAAGCTGCTTATGTATATTTACACACACACACACACATATGTATATATATATATATATATGTATGTATGTATGCGTGTGTGTATATATATAAGCTGTCTTGCCTGATGTTGCCATAATAACCTTAAATATACCTAAAATCAGTGTTGAATGATTTTATACATTTTTTTTTTCCAAACTAGGGGGCTCTGCCCCCTACGAACTATGCTCACCAACTCCCGTTCAGACACCACAGACTCTAAAAGCATGCTAATTTCACCGGCTTTAAAAAGATTTCGGAAGATTGAATTATAATTTAAAAACCAGTGTTGATCTCCCTATAAACGGGTTTATATTCATTGCTCTTTGATTGGGGAATTTTAAGGCCAAATCAGCTGCTATTAAAAGATACAATGGCTGTTTCCATCTTTGATTAAATAAAATCAGTTAAACATTTCAAAATAAGCTAATATAAAATGAATTAAGTAAACAGAGTCTTTTTAACAAAGCAAAAAGAAAGTTTTTTTTAAATAAGACATTTTAAATGTATCATTTTTAATCTGACATAATTTTCACCAAACTTTTTTTTCTCTTTTTAATATTCATGTGAAAGTACTTTTGTTAGAAATAGAATATTATTTGCGCTGTCCTAACAAAAATAGTCGAAAAGATCATCTTAAAATATTAAATAAATGTCTCACGCAATTTTTAAATTTAAAATGTTTTGCAATATTATTTTTTGTTCATTTTATGTAATAAGTGTAATGTGATGTAAATGTGACGTAATTTATTCTATTTAAGGCTTCTAATGCATGTTAATGAATTTATTATTTTACAATATTCTTTCTCTCTTAAAATTCACATGTAAATATAGTTTTTATGATGTAATTTTCAATGAGTTTCTGCTTTTTATATTTTCTGTTTATAATAGTCACGTGTAAATAAATTTTTAATTTGAAGCAAACATTATTGTTTGCGCTGTTTATACAGTTGGCAACAGTTTAAGTTAATCCATTTTCTAAAACATGTAAAAAATATCTCTCGAAATGCTGAAAATTTGAATTTAAAATAGAAATAAAACCTTAAAAAATGAGTCAAATTAAAGAAATAAATGCAGTCTGCACACCGGGAAATTCTAATGCCTAATATGATCTAAAAATGATTAAATTCCCATGTATAGTTTTTGCTCCTATAAAACTTTTTTAATGGAACGATTTCGTCCAACTTTAGCATTAAATATCTTTGAAAATAATTCTTCAATTTGAAAACTGTCTGCATCAGCGTGTTTATCAAACATTTCTCTATAATACCTGTAAAATGTTTAAATTAATTCTTTTAAAATTATTCCATAATTTTTATTCATTTTTTAATTCTAAAAATTGAAGAAAAATTAATACAAATATATCTCTCTATTCTTAAAAAAAAAAGTAACTAACGCTGTCACTGTCGCCGCCACTGCCGATTTTGAATTTTTTGTGATTTGGGGCCTTTCTTCGTTAATATTGACCCCTTCGGGACGAGCGTCTTTTACGGAATTTTTATTCTTTTATCAACAGTTTTTCAAAACAGAAGTTTTTGTCTAATTGCTTGGATTAAATAAGGCAAAATATTCAATAAAAATTTACTGGTGAGAATAATGGAGGATTCTCGGCACCTTATGCGCCACGCATACGTGTCGCTTGTTCCCAAGGGGTTAAGAAAACTACTGCATACGAAAATACGAAAATCAGTGGCATTACAGAGACATGTTTGATAAACATGCTAGTGCAGACAGTTTTCAAATCGAAGAATTATTTTAAAAGATATTTAATGTTAAATTTGGTCAAAATCGTTTCATTAAAAAAGTTTTATAGGAGCAAAAACTATAAATAGGAATTTAATAATATTTAGATCATTTTATACGTTAGAATTTCCCGGTGTGCAGACTGAATTCATTTTTTTAACTTGCCTAATTTTTTGAGGGTTTTATTTCCATTTTAAATTAAAATTTTCAGCATTTCCAGAGATATTTTTTACATATTTTAGAAAAGGCTATTATTTTAAATTGTTGCCAAAATTGTAAAATCTTCTCAAATAGTAATAATATTTCCTTTAAATTGAAAATTTATTTACATGTGACTATTTTAAACAGAAAAAACCCTATGAAATTAGAATTAAATGATTATTTGTTAAAAGCAGGAAAATATTAAAAATTACGTCATAAAAATTGTTTATACACGTGAATATTTAAAAAGAAAAAAAAGCTATAAAACAATTAATTATTTAATATGTGTTAAAAGCAGTAAATGCGGGTGGAATTACGTCCTATTTCAAATAGCCAAATAATATTGCCAAACAGTTTAAATTAAAATATATGTTTACACGTACACGTGAGATTTATTTCATATTTCGAGATAATCTTTTTAACTACTGTTGCCAAAGACAGCGCAAATAATAATATTTCCTTTCTAACAATTGAAATATTTCCAGGTGAATGTTACAAAAGAAAAGTTTGGTTAAAATTACGTCAGATTTAAAACGTGTGATTTAAAGTCATTTTCTTGTAGCTGTATTAAAAAATACCTGGAAGCAAAGACTCTGTTGGCTTAGTTTATTTTACATTAGCTAATTTTCAGACGCTTAACTAATCTTATTTAATCAAACATGAAAACAACAATTCACAACAGCTTTTTTGGTCTTAAAATCTTTCATTAAAAGAGAAATAAATGGAAACCCGTTTACAGAGATATCGCCAGTATGTTTTTTTAAAATTATAATTCAATCTTCCTTGATCTTTTTTAAGCCGATCAAATTAACGGATTTTTAGAGCCTGAGCGCGGCTTGGTGAGCAAAGCTCGTAAAGGGCAGAGCCCCCTAGTTTAAAAAAAAAAAAAAAATTGTATAAATCAATAGTTTCTATTACGTTAGAATGTTGGGTGTTTTTGAACTGCATTAAAAACAACCAATATTAACAACTTTTGATTTAATGACCATTCAATTTAATGTCTTATTTGTCAAAGTCCCATGCAGGTCAATAAATAATGAGTGTACTGTATTATATAATGTACTATAATATTATAAGGTATTACAAGTTAAAGAGTATAATTTTACTAGACTTTCTTGTAATTTCTTCATATATCAATTTTATATAATGTGGAAATCTGTTCAACTCGGAAAAATATTTTGGTTCCTTGCAATTCTGCCTTGAACAATTTTTCTTTTTATGAAGTAGGTTAACACTATTATAGTAATGCCTTGGCAAAATTTTGTGAGTAATATTTGGTTATAAAAATTAGTGGAGTCCATATAGTATACAGGTCTCCTTAAATTTAATTATCCCAAACCCTGGAGATGTCTCCTGACAATGAGACAGCTTAAAAAAAAAAAAAAAAAAAAAAAAAAAAAAAAAAAAAAAAAAAAATCAAAAGTACATTGTCAAGCAAAAATATTTTGGTAAACTTTTATGCACTAAAATCATTAATTTTATTTTTGTATTTATTAATTGTATTGGCTATGATGTCTCCCCAGGCACAGTATTTATTTTTATTCTTTTTAGTTAAAACAGGAAAAAGTTGATAGATTTTTGTTTTTTTAGTATGGCGAACCCAGAGATTTGAAGAGAAGCGTAATTTTTTTCAGAGCGAAGTGCTGTCAATTGAAGCGCTCAGGCCATCTAGTCATGTTATAGACAGTAAAATTTCCTCTTTGTAACCCGGTTAGTCTTGGACTTGAAGAGCAGATCATGTTGACAACTCATAAGGGGAACTGAACTTTAACTTTTCTCAACCCTTCAATGACAGAAAGTGTGGAGTGTATTTTTTGAATTAATGTTTTACTGTAGATTGATGTTAATTGTCTTATGTTTTATTATGTCAGTTGTACGTATTGTACCATGAGCAACTAACAACAATTAACAAAATTGAGTATGTTATTTGTGGTAGGCTTGAATTTGTCATAATTTGTTGGATTATTTTACTGTAAGGTTGAATCTAATTACTGAGGATATGGATATAACTGAAATTTTAAGTGACTACTAGTTAAGTTTTTCTCAGGAGCCAGACAGTTAAGATTTGTTGGGAAATATTTTTGGCCTACCTGGCAATACCAACAGACTACTTTTTTGTAAACTGTTCGGAAAAAAGGAGAGATTAAAGAGTTTGGTATTTTTTAGAGGATTACTTGCTTACAATTCATATCTGCTTTTTTCCATTTTATTTATTTTAAATTCAGTTTTTATTTATTTTTTTTTAATTTATTTATTTAAAAGTTTTTTATTTATTACATACAGCTTCATATTTGAAACTTCTGGTTTTGAATTTGTTTATGTCTTTTTGTAAAATTTTTCTTTTGTTCTTTAAAAAATTTCCCTGTTTGTATTTTTAAATTGTTATGGTTCAATTTTTTTTAAATATCGTACTCAGTGTTATCCCTCTTTAAATGGCAGTCAATTGTCAAAGGCTTTGTTTACAATATATGTATATTTTATTGTAATGTTTTATGTTTTTAATTTGTTGTAAAGGAACTCCACCCCCAACAAAAAAATACTCTTCCTGCTGTTTTCTGATGTGTCACTATCTACAAGTATGGCATTTTCAATTATTCCAAGATGGTGGTGTATTGCAAAATAACAGTCTGGCACATGGAAAGTGCACCAAAAAGCCTGACGCATGTTCCATTGTCATCTTCAGTGCCTTTTTTTTTTTTTGAATGTGTATATGTGTGGAGGGGGTGGGGGACACACTTATATGTAGGTGTAATTCTAAGCATTTTGTAAATTAACTAGTGGTAATAATTTTTTTTTCCTGTTAAACAATCTCCAAATGCTACTAGGGATGTTTAAGTCATTTGTTAAAGTTTGTGCATAGTTTGTTGACAATAAAGATGTTAATCATTTAATTCTCTGTGAGCATTACATGTTTTTTAACCCCTTAATTCTCGCTCCTGTCAATATCACGACCTGAGGTATCGTTCGTTATTTCTTGTGCCCGTCATATTTCTGGGCTGGAGATTTATTGCTGGAAAAATTTTCTGAAACCAGAAAAATTTAACTGGCATTTCAGTGTGAAGTCTTTGAATATTAGTGTTTGGGTTTGGATTTTGGCACTGTTTGTGATGTTGGACTTTGTATTGCATGTTTTGAAATATATCTCACTCAAAAAAATTATTAATAATCAAAATTTAATGTATATTATATTATTTCAAATATTATTTGTAAAAATCTGTTTGATGATAAATAAAGATCTAAGATGTGAAAAATAAAGGTCTTATTTGCATTAATTTGTATGGTGTGAAACAAACATTAAAACTAAGAATTCTCGCATGATGGCTTTTCCACAAATGTGAATTTGTTCTATAACATCTTTTTTTTTCACCTTAAAAAAAAACTAATTGCATATTTTATATAGAAACCTTATAATTATTCAATTTCTGTAATAAAAAAAATAGGTACTTTAATGTTTTTTTTCCAAATATTAAGCGACCATTAAGGGGTTAAAGAATGGGGCACTTTTAAGATTGAACATAAAGTGACTAAATCACTTGCATAATGAATGAATGTTTAGTTGTGGACAAATAGAAATTATTAAGCTGTGCTGAAATTGCTTAAAGACAGAAGGCTAAATAATGACTTTCTTGAGTTAGACAAGTACCAGTCATCTGAACATTTTTGCACGTTTTTTATTTGAGGTTATTAAATACATTTGTACAAATTATGTGATTTGCGTTTTAGGTAGAGCCTGGGCTGCTACAACAACAGAAGGTCTGCTTATTTATTCTCTTGATAGCAACTTAGTGTTTGATCCTTTTGATTTGGACATAGACAATACTCCTGAAAATATAAGGAAGACATTGTTAGAAGAAGAATACTCTAAGGCAATTATGATGGCATTGAAACTGAATGAAAATGATATTATTCGTGAAGTTTTAGAATCTATCAAATATGATAATGGTTTGTTGATTTTTTAAAGTACTTTAACATTGCTTTTATTTTCTTCCATCTGTAGGAAATTTCTATTTAAAATGTGCATGTTGTGTTATTTTATTTTTATTTTGCTAATGATTTTTCTATTCTATATTTATACTAATTTTCATTTCTCTCCATATTTCCTTATTGTTTTTTAAATGCTGTTTAGTCTAAATTAAAAAAATAATTATAGAAAACCAAGCCTTCCAAAAAATAAAGAAATGTTTGTTAGACGAAATCTCATTAATTTTTTGTTTCTTAAAAAAAAAAAAATCTTGGTGGAAAATCTGTTTGATTTTAAGTGATATTAAAAGCAATTTTTTACATCAATTTAAATTATTTGATTTGAACTTAAATTAGTTGAATATGCAGGTAAAATGTTTGTTATTTAACACATTGGTAAAAGTAACACTGTTATTATTTTGAAGTTAGTTCTTCAGTAACAGATTATCAAAAGCTCCCTATTAATTTTGAGAGGATTTATCCATTTCACATGTGAAGACAAAAAAAAAAGAAAAAAAAACTGAAAAAATGTTTAGAAACACAAAACTTATATTGTGATGAAAATAAGATTGCAAAACCTGTTTTTTTCAGCTTATAAGACCCTGTAAGTAACTGCAAACTAAAATTCCACTATCACAAAACAAATCCTACATTAAGAAACCACAGAAGTTCAAAAACAAAACAAAAACTCATTCAACTGTCCTATGAATGAAAAAAGAAGCCTACAGTTTAACTTATTTCTCAGTCATCCTACTTCTTACTACCTTCATCACCCATTTTTGTGACTAAAAACTCCTATTCCAGAATTTGCTATTCAAACCAAAACCGATTTCAGATCTGGGAGAAATTTCTGTCTGATTGCTTCTGATCTTCTGAATAAAAATTAAATAGAAATTATGATATGCTTCTGCAATAATATCTTATTGGACTGTTAAATGATTTCAGTATTATGTTCTTGCCAGTATTAGTTTTATAGTTCTCGTTTCAATGAGAAGAAAACTTGTCTCACCTATCTGATTTATTGCACTTACTTGCAATGTACAGCTATGAACCAGCTAAGTATTGATATGAAAGTGATGTTTGCCTAGGCTGGTAATATTGGAATGAGATAATTTCAAGGTTGTGAAGCAGAAGGGAGTATTTTAATCTCTGTATTGTAAATTAGAATTGTGGAGGTGGCGAGGATGTAGCTATTGTGAAATTATCCTAGCTAAATGTCTTTAATGTATATCATCACTCTATGTTAGCATTTTAGACCTTAATTTTTTTTCATCTTTCTATCGTAGTATTATATCTTAATCACCGAAGTTTAGCTTTATTTTCCAGTATTATTGTTTAATTTTCATCTTTTAAATTAATATAGTAGATATTTTATTTATTTGTTATTTACAGTTATAGCTGGTTAAAACCATTTATTATTCCAAGCTTTTATTTTTCCCCTCTTTCTTTTGTCTCATGTGTGCTCTGGACCGAAGTACTTGTGTATCATTTGCAGATTTTATCTCCATACAAAACTAGATCACACAGCATTTGGCAGAATTTCGACAGATGACGACGATAGGTGGTGTTCCTGGTCTATTATCATCTGCATTCCTCTTTTGTGATTGATTGTGACCAATTGACACCCCCTGTGTCTTTGTGATTTCAGAAATGGCTGAGGTGTGCTGCAGATGAAGTTGTGTAACGATAGGTTTTTCATTATGAGCTGGTTATTTTTACCATGGTCACTCACAAGTTCATTAGCTTCATATCGTTCCGTTCTGCTGGTGGCAAGAGATATTCAGAGTGCTAAAAGAGAAATAGTGAGATGTTGACCTTGACTATATATGAGGTTTTTCTTCTGAAAATGTGATGATATAATGACTTACGCTTTTATCAGGGGAGCGCCAGTAGTATCCGGCGCCTGTGTGCGGAACTTCAGTTGGCTCCCTGTATCCCTAATTTCTCCTCCTTCCCTGGATGGTTTTTTAAATAAAAAATCTTTTTCAATATAAATGTTTAGCTGTCAACCTTCCGTTTTTTTTTTTTTTTTTTTTTTTTTTTTACATGGCAAATAAGAATTTTTTTTGAACTAGAAAATTTATTTAATAAAATATGACTTGTTTCTATAGAGTTCTTATTTAATTTTTTTTTGTTAGATAAAATTTCTGGTTCAAAATATGTTTATTTGGCTTGGGAAAAAAGGAAAGTTGGCAGCTATGTAAAGGAAATCCAAAATACAGTGAAACTTGAGAAAATTGAACCTGTCAGTATCAGAATCCTGTATTAAGATGAAAACTGTCATTGTCCCTGAGAAAATAATACAATCCAATTACAATAGAATGCATATTTGAATACAGCATGAAAATCTGTTTAAAACAAACTGTTTCTAATCCCTTGAGATTCCATCTTAACTGGTTTTACTATAAATTAGTTATAAGTTTTTTTTAAACAAAAATTACAAACTAAGCGCCATTTTACGATTTTCATTGTGGTTTTTAATTAATATATCGGTTGATTAACAAAAAGGGAAGTTTCTAAAGCTCAGATGTATTAGGACCTGCCTTGGACTATCCTCATCCAAAATTTCAGACCTCTACATGAGGTAGATTTTCCTAGCCATCTTTACGTCTTCGCAATAGTCAGTCTTCTATTGAAAACGTAAATTATGTGCAGAATTTTGATGAAATTAATTTTGAAGTTCTCTTAGAATTTTTCTTCAGTTCGAAAATTGGTTATAAGCTTATTTAGATCTTTTAGTTTATCTAAGCATCTAAATTGTGTTGCCTATTCATTTTATTGACAAAATTAACGTAGTTTTAAATGTATTCAGCTAAAATCTATCACAATAAATAATTTTAAACATACAAATTTTTTCCAACAAAATATATGTATATATATGTATTTATTTGGAGTGTTCAGTTTTGAAGAATTAAAGAAAATAAGTTAAAACTGGTGTGAATGAATAAGACCAAAAAATCTTCTTAAAACACCATCAAAAATTTTTAAATGCGCTAGGCCTTTCGAAAGATCCAAGTCTTTCTTCGTCAGGTGCAAAGAAGACGTGCTTCTACTATGAAAGCAGCAGCAAGACTAAAATGAGAGATAAGGGAAAGGAAACAAGCTGAAGAAACATCCCAATAGGAAATTAGAAATCAACAGCCAATAGGAAAGTAGAAGACAACAGCCAATCACAGAAGAGTATAATCAAAACAAAAAAAAGGAGGGGAATTTGTTGGAATTTAGTGGAGGGGAATTTGTTGGAATTTAGTGGAGGGGAATTTGAATTTATTGACAGGTTTAAAGATAATGTTAAAATTGAAACAACGTAAAACTTTAGCTAACTTGAAACATAAAGGAGGATAAAAGGGGAGGACATCCAAATTATCAGGTTTGCTTTTGACAGAATTGGAAAGAGTAGATTTATTAGATGGCCTATTGAATTTCTTCACAGCATTATTGATAACAGAAGGATTAAAACCTCTTTTGACAGCAACGGTTTTTAAGTAATTAAGTTCATCCTTAAGGGATGCAGAGTCGGAACAAATTTTGAGAGCACGATTTACATACGTTTAAAAAACACCGATTTTTTGGTTGACAGGATGATTTGAGAGAGTATGAGGTGGGTTAGAAACAGAAAAAGGCTTTCTATAAACACAAGTTTTGAAAGAAGGATCACATTTCGTAACTAAAACATCAAGGGAAGGAATTAGAAAAGAATTAGTATTCATTTTATTTAAAGTATCACATCAAGTAATTTTTTTATAAAGATCTTGTATGGCATCCTTATGCCCAATGTTTCGGATAATTGCTTAATAAAGTTTAATCAGCTAAATGAGTCGTAAATATTCCATCGGTAAATAGAAAAGAAAAATAACTTAATAAATCTTCCATATTAATAAATAATCAGTTCTATTATTGATATTTGCAACGTCATTATGACAGGGTTCGTACGGGTCCCATTATTTTCCAGGCAAAATATCAGTATATTTTTGTAAAAAAAAAAAAAAATAAAGTTCAAACGTGCAAAATTTCACCTTATTTAACCTTTAACTGATGTTAGCAGTCTCAGACCGCGACTTTTTTCAATTTTTATAGTTTAACTTGCAATTTTCAGTTTAAACTGCAAACACTACTGAGATTTTGTTCCGTTTGGGACCTTAGTACTATCACCGGAGAATTTTGAATAGGTGAATTTTAATTACAACAGTCCTGTACAAAAACACCATCCTATGAGTTAATCGCGTTTTTTATTCATCTTTTGATGTAGCAGTCTCACAGACCGCTTCACACTAGTTATGTGACAATTTCTGTGACATCAGTTAAAGGTTAAAGACAGATTTTCTATAAGAAAATACTGGTACCGAAGAATTTCCTGCTCTGAAAATTCCAGGACCCATACCCATATGAACCCTATTATGAGGTTTAGAGTATGAGCAACATCAGGGCTTGATTATCACTGGGGCAAACTTCTATCAGTAAATTTTAATAGAAATTTTCGTTTTGTTGATTCATACTGGTGAAAGTTTGCCACATTGGTTATCAGGACCCGGGGAGTTTGAGGTTTGCAGTATGTGTTTTTGCACATCTATGCTAATAAAAGAAAGATGTTTGTCTGGCTCTTTTTGTGTTGGCGATGACTAAGAAAATCTACTACACATAGAGGTCTGAAAATTTGGATGAGGATAGATGAAGGCAAGTCCAAATGCACCTGAGGCTCAAATAGATAATTGGTGGATATATTAATTAAAAGACATTATGGACATCATAAAATGGCAAGTTTCTTTTCTTCCTGCGCACGAGAGTGAAGTATTCGGTTTTTCTGCATTTTGAAATCACGATCGCTGGGTCACCCACAAAGTTACATGATTTTAGATTTTAACGGTATCTTTCGTTACTATTTAAATATATATCTTCGATGTACTTTTATTTTTTTAAAGGGGCAATTTAAAAAGTATATATATTAATATTTAGTATTTAAATAAAATATATTTTTTCCGAAGTTCGATTCATGTTTTCCCGATTTCTTTTGAATTTTTTACATTTTAAAATAGTTGCATCCACTTCTCAGGCAGAAATACAGATAAAGTTCGGATATTATGGAATCATCGGACAATATAGAATGTTTCAATATCTGGTGCATATGGTGCTGCAACCAAGCTTGAATCTGCCATACGACTTTCTAGTACACACATGATGCACTCTATTCAGTTCTGTTTGGATACATGTTGTTGGAGCAACACGGTGAAATAAAATCTTATTCTCAAATTTTGCAGATACATTTTATGAAATTCGTATGAATTATAAAATCTAATTGTCAGTTATGTTAATCAAGTTCAGTATAAAGTTGAACAGTTATATTTATTACTGTGTTAGTCAGTTTTCCTCTATGTTAACTTGTTGCCGGGTGAAGAGGCTATGTTTTCCCAAGATGGTGTTTCAGGTAATAATGAATATCAGCTAGACAACTGCTTCAAGACGAATCTAAAAATGAAAACATTTTTTCAAAGAATCTGGTGATTTATAGATGATGTACTAAGGTTTACTCCTTAAATAATTTTGGTTATTCTTTTAAATCGTGGTTTTTCTTACAATTTCAATATTTCTTATGACCCCATTTCATAATACCCGAGTGGTTGCCATTACCCGAAAACTATAGCCTTTTCTTAAAAAAAGCTAAATATTGATATGTATTTTTTTCTTCCCCTTTAAGCGCATTAAAAATGTGTTTAGAAGTAGTCAAAGTTTGTTCTTTACTAACTTTTAATGTATCTGAATATTTTTATGTTGACTTATAAATAAAAATAAAATGTTATTCCATAATACCCAAACTTCCTCTCTCTATATATAAATACAATACCTACAATTTCCTGTTCTAAAGGTATCTCTGGTTTAAAAATTATTAATATATACTGTTTAAAAAAAAATAAAAAATCTTGAAGTCATTTCAACAATTCGCAAAGAATATTTTTTCTCCCACTCTCAGTGCCTTTGAAGATATCATTTTTCGTTTAAGAAAATTAGTCTTTGTATATCGTTTCGCGTTTTTTATTATTTAGATTTTATCAGAAGCCTAATGGACACAGGGGCGGACAAAATTGATGTGTTATACATTTAAATGAAAGAAATTAAATACAAATTCCTCGTTTGTTTATAAAATCAGACGAGTGTGTTTAACACACCCGGTGTAATGCTACCGAAAGCAACGGAGCCCAGTTTTATCATCGTTTGGTTAGATTTTCGATTAAAAATGGATAATCATGGAAATTCGAGCTTTTACTTTGCCGAAGACAGTGAGGACTAGTAAGTACTATTATGCTCGTTTGGAAAGAATTTAGTTTAAAAATATAAAATCAAAGCAAACCAGATCGTGTTTAGCTGTAGCACGCCGAGTGTATGCAAAAGAATGTGTGGGACTGCCAAGCGGACAAAATCATGGTTATTATCACGGGCCCGGACAATGGGGAAGTGGGGAGGGTCAGCTAGTAAGACATAAAATGCAAGAGAATTTAAAATTTTTATTTTATAAATCCATATTTTTTTCGTGCATTTTACAACCTTTATTGTAGCTGCTAAATTAGTTATATCTAGATTTAACTTTTTCTGTCATTCCAGTTTCTGTAGCTTCTAAGGTTATATATAATGCTAATAAGCACTAATGTATTTCAATACTTTCAATTGTATGGTCTGAAATCTGTGGTGGAAAATTGGAGCAGAGGTGGAGCCTATTGACACCACTAACTTTTTATAGTATTCTTCACCTTAATAAAAAATCAGAAATTCTGTCATTAGATAAGCCGAAAAAGCTACTAAAATTTTGTGGTATCAATAGGCTCCACCTCTGCGCCAATTTTCTACCACTGCTGAAATGAAATGAACAAATCTTACAATCATAACATATTTATTCAGTATGGAATAGACATAAGCGTACCCAGGGGATACAGAGGAGAGTCGCTCTTCTAAATCATTCAAAATATAAGAATTTTTGGCCAAATTTAGCCTATTTTCACCAATCTCCACCCCCTCCCCCTTTAACAAAAATCCTGCGTATGTCATGATGATAGAACCAGAGAACTAGATAGAATAGATAAAAAATATGTTTTTTACTCGGAGGTCTAAACACTACTAATCGGAAAAAAAAAACACAATTCTTGTTCAATACATAATAGTCTCTGCAGAAGTTATCATTTGAAGGGGAGCTCAAAAAAAATTATGGTTTCCGCCGCCTAAAGCAGACTTTATTGAACGAGTGCAAAAGTCAAAAGTCACAGTGAAATCTGCGTTATGGGATTCCAAAACCTTCACAAATGGCTGATGCTTTATTTTAACCGATTAAAAGTTTTCCCATAATTGACAGCACACTTATACAAGTTCTAGTTTTATATTGTTTCAAGTATAATGAAAACAAACTGGATTAAAAAGGAAAATAATTAAATGATTATAAGTACATTTGCCTCAGGTAAATCTACAAAACATAATTAAGATGTTAAGGAAATGTTTTAGTATATTTAAAGTAAGGATATTTTCTTACAGCATTTTCTCCTCAACTGAGATCTTAGCACCTTTACCGGCGCCTGTGTATGTCGCACACATTGCTCACTGGGTCGGCACACCTCTGGCTTTTATTAATATTTTAAGATGACATAATGTTTGTTTTAATGAATTGTGCTCCAGGAGTTCATCATTTGACAACGACAACAAGTGTTATTTCCTGTTTTATCAATACACTGTTTTTTCTCAAGATGTTTTTAATCAGTGTTGCAAAAAATTGTGGTAAGGATTATAACATGGCCAAATGGTTTTTGCTTTTCTGTTGGTTTTCCTTTTTCCTTGTGTCAGCTAGTTCTTTCCAGAACTTTTAAAAATTTTGTTTTAGATGCTCTTGATTTTTACATTATTATATTTTTTCTTTTTAGATTACTTTCTTAATATCTCTAAAGATGTTACTTTTTTAATATCTCTAAAGATATTAATTTCTTAATATCTCTAAAGATATTACTTTCTTAATATCTCTAAACCTGTGATATAATTACATGGATTTAGATGACTTCAGTTTTAATAGGTGGTAAATTATAGGCATCATTTTTAATGATTAAATGGAGAAGTATGTTTGTGATCCCTTATATTAAGGAGCATCAAAATATAAAGTTTTGAAAGAACCATTTGTCACCTTCCCTTATCTACAGATGTTTTCAGACGTAAGTTATAGGTATGTTCCTTAATTCTGTTTAGAATGTGAAATTAGACGGTCTGTGAGAGTACAAAAGTAGGATAATGTTGAATGTAGAATCTAACATATTCATCTGTTTTAATAAAGATATAATACTGTTCAGTTTTGTCTTATTTCCACTGTTGAAATTTGAAAGCTTATTTTGATCTTTTGTAAATTTTAAGTATACATTTTTAATCTGAGCTTAGAATATTTTAAAGGTATTAATACAAGGTGTCGAGTCACCTGGAATTTCCTGCATAACCAGGAAAAGTCAGGGAAACTTGAAACTTTGAGAAAAAAGGCAGAGAAATTTGAAATGTCTGAGAACCTCTTATGCAATTTCTTTTCCCTATCCCCTTTCGGTCCATTCTTGTAATTTTTAGTAACAGCTGCTTCATTGAAACTTTTTACAATTTTGTAGGATTGCTCATGTGATTCAGTCTGTTTACTTATCTTTCTTTGGGAACTGAACATTTGTTAGTTTATCTTATAGAATATTTATATTTTAAAAATTGGATTAGTTACAGAGCAGCTTTATGACTTATAAAGAAAAAGTTTTATATTAAAATATGTCAATATCTTGAATATAGGCAAAACTCTTGTTCACATTGCTGAATGATTGGTGTTGCTTATCATGTTCATTTGTATCATATAATTTAAATAACTGCATTTGGGAGGAATCTGGTGCAATAAGTGTATGTCTGCAAAATGTTTAGCATTCAGAAAAGCATTCTCATTATGACATATAGGAGTGTCAAGCAATCATTAACTATAAAATAAATATCTTAGTGTTTACAATTAGTAAATTTTGCAAAAGACTGTTTAAAGAAGCAATAGTTTGTGCTTCAGTATCAGGTGAGAAATTTCTATTCTTAAATTGACAACTTTTAAGTTTTTTTGTATGTAACATCACAAAATCTTGATACCTGAAAAATAATTTTTATTTGCAGCGTTTGAAATCCTTGGTGATCCGCTGGTCCGAGACCACCAAAAATCCAATCGGACCACTAATTTGAAAAATATAATGGTCCGCAGGGCCAGTAACTTTCCCCTCTCTCTGACAGGTAAACGTAAATTTTCCCGTCCCTGAGAAAACTGCAATCAAACACAAATTGCATAATTTTATTTTATTTAAAAAAATAATTTTTTAAAAATTGCATTAAACCTTAGTCAGTTGAAATAGATAATCTGAAATGAAATATTTAATTAATAATTTTATAGTTTTTCTTTATGTACTGTTTAATTTTTAGCAAATTATAATTTTACATTTTATTATGAAGAAAATTTTGGATAGCTGCAAATGAAGTTTAATTTATATTCTAGGAGGGGGTGGGGGTGTCACTTAAAGGGTTAAGGGGACTTAATAGAATTTTATGTAGCAGGCCAGTGATGATTACCGTGGACCAGTAAATTCTTATGCTTACTGGTCCTTGGGACCAGTGACTTTTTTATATGAATTCTACCGCTGATTTGTACCGAAACCCTAGAAAAGCCAGGGAAATTTGTCACTGAGTTAAACTAGACAGCCTGGGATATTTCAAAAAGGATAAAATCTGTAAAATGCTACTGAAAAGTCCAAGAAATGTCCTTCAATCATAAAAATTTATCCACAATTCATAAAAATGTCCTACATTTAAAAAAGATCTTACAAAGCAAAAAAAAAAATCCCTAAAAATACAAATTCCAACAAATTTCTAGGCTCTGTTAATCAGTTACAAAATTTATATGTTATTATAACCTGTTAACAGAAAATAACTTTTTCCTGCCTATTATGCAGTAAAAACTATGTATTGATACTAGGGGATTTGACTACATCAGGATTCATATTCATCAGTGGATTATGGGATTCAGGTGAAAATCAGGGGATAAATTTTGGGTTGTAAAAATCAGGGGATAATGCAAAAAATTCCCCAAACCTGGCAAAACGACTGGCTACTCTGGGAAAGTAAAGGCAATTGCTGCTATTCGCATTCGTTATGATATCATATCTGTCGACATCCATTCAGCCACTAGACACACCTAAGTAATTGTGTCTAGTGGCTCTAATGGTGTCAAATCTAATATTGTAAGGTTTGACAACAGTTCCAGAAGATTTTAAGGAAAATAAAGGGAATTTTTAAATTGATATTGGCACTTATAGCCTTCATATTATTCATAATGCTTTTCAAAGTGGTAATAAAATCATAAAGCGGAAATTAAATTAAATTCTTGCAGCAAGCTACCAAGTTTTTAAGGACAGCCCTACAAGGCACATGGACTTAATCTCTGTTTTATGCAAATTAATGTTTTTCCTTTGAACATTACCTTCTTTTTTTTAATGTTTTTCATATTGTTTATGATGTATAAACTTTATTTTTGAGTTTATATTGTTTTCATTTTATTTTGAGGTGGTAGGGGTGTCATGATACTAAATTATGAAATTAATTCATGAAATTAAATTAAATTCTTGCAGCAAGCTACCATGTTTTTAAGGACAGCCCTACAAGGCACATGGACTTAATCTCTGTTTTATGCAAATTAATGTTTTTCCTTTGAACATTACCTCCCTTTTTTTAATGTTTTTCATATTGTTTATGATTTATAAACTTTATTTTTGAGTTTATATTGTTTTCATTTTATTTTGAGGTGGTAGGAGTGTCATGATACTAGTTTAAAAAATGCCGTTAATTATTGACATGGAAAAATTGTACATAATCGAAAAATACTTCAGGGGTTTCTCAAGGGATTTTTTCTTGAAAAATTAGTATGAACCTTGTTCATACTCTATGCCTTGTGTGTACAGTACATACTAAACCAGACCATTTCTCATAGTGTTACTCTTTTATGGAAACTATCATTCAGGCATTATTAGACAATCGCTATAATTTGTTCAATAACCTAGTCTATGCTGTTTGTGTATAGTACATTCTCAACCAGACCAGTTATCACAGCTTCATATTTTTATGGAAACCCTCACTCACACATTAATGGGAACTCTCTGTAGTCTGCTCAAGTTAGAATGTGTGTGATTGGACTGACTGACAAATAGATTATTTCCAATGTTCTCACTGCTGATCACCATTGTGCAAAATTACAATAAAATGCTTCATTTGATGACAAAAGAAACATAAGTTAAATTGCCAAATTGCATGACCTCAAACATTTTTATATTTTCCTGTATAAAAGCAAAAATTCTGATTCCCATTGCTGAACAATTGGTGTTGCTTATCATGCTCAGTTGTAGGGGTGCAGAATATGTCCGATCCGGCGATCTAGGATCGGGGGAAATTTTTCAGAAACATATACAATTGATTTCGATTTTAACAATGAATTCCATAATTCCCTGAGATAGAACAATTTCAGTACATATAAAAATATCCGTATGGCGACTTTACAAAATCGATCTCAGAATAATATATACCGTATATCAGGGGTGATTATGTTCCGAATTTTCCGAAAGTTTAAGACATTCGGTTCCGAAAAAAAAAAAAATCGGTCATCTGAAAATTCGGACATAAAAATACCACGAATTTTCGCGAAGAATTACGGAAAAACGCGAATTTCGTCACAAGATCGCAAAATAATCGCACATTTCGTCAGAAGATCGCGGAAGAACCGCAAATTTCGTCAAAAAATCGCGAAAGAACCGCAGGTTTCTTCAAAAGATCGCGAAATAACCGCAGGTTTCGTCAAAAGATCGTGAAATGAACGCAAATTTTGTCAAAAGATCGCAAAATAAATGCACATTTCGTCAAAAGATCGCGAAACAATCGCAAATTTCGTCAAAAGATCGCAAAACAACCGCGATTTTCGTCAAAAGATCGCAAAACAACGCGATTTTCGTCAAAACATGGCGAAATAACAGCAATTTTTGTCAAAACAGGGCGAATAACCTTGTATTTCGTCAAAGAAAAGCGAAAAAAACCGCAAATTTCGTCAAAAGATCGCGAAACGAACGTAAACTTGCTCAAAAGATCGCGAAATAAACGCAAATTTTGTCAAAAGATTGCGAAGCAACCGCGCATTTCTTCAAAAGGGGCGAAATAACCACAAATTTCGTTAAAAGATCACGAAAGAATCGCAAATTTCGTCAAAGATCACGAAAGAATCGCAAATTTCGTTAAAAGATCGCAAAAACTGCAAATTTCGTCAAAAGATCACGAAAGAACCGAAAATTTCGCCAAACGATCGCAAAACAACTGCTAATTTCATCAAATGATGGCAAAACAACTGCGAATTTCGTCAAAAGGAAGGAGAAATAACCGCAAATTTCGTCGAAAGATCCATGAAAAATACATAGTGTTGGGAGTGGATTTCCCCCACTCTGCTGTAACCTTTCAGAAAATTTGCTGTGAATTTTAGGAATTTTTTTTTCACTCAGAATCACCCCTGCCATATATACTCGCGCATAAGTTGAGAAATATTTGAAAAATAAATTTTCTATACCTACGGTAATACAGCACTTACCTATAACATACCGCAAAATTTTGGAGAAATTTTCGTATGGATTGGGGGAAATGTTGGGAGTAGAAACATTTTCTGCACCCCTGCTCAGTTGTACCATATAATTTACAACACTCTATTTCTGATGAAAATATTCAACAGATTTTTGCTTTCTTTAAAATATTTAGAAAAATTCCTCTTCCCCTCCTGAAAAACTTCCTTTGCTTGTTCACAGTGAAAAATCTACATTTTTTTTCACTTTAAAAAAAATTTTCAACGCAATTTCTTTTCTTTATTATAACAAAAATAATTAATCATTTTACCCTCCCCACCACCCTGAAATCATTACTTCTCCTTTGCTTTCTCTTACAGCACTAAATGCAAAATGCATAAAATCTTTAAAATGCTTTAATTTTGAATTTTTTTCTGCCTTGTTACTCCGTAGTAACCAAAGATAATGAATCCATCTAAATAAGCCTCTCCCTCCATTTTTTACTTTCTTCTATCTTCAATAGAAGAAAGTATTGTAATCGAAATTTTTTTTGACTTCCGGTTTTCGACGGATTTACACGTTTTAGGGGTCAGAGATCCCAAAAAACATGTTTATAGAAAATGTCTGTCTGTCCGTGTGTCTGTCTGTCTGTCGCCATTGTACCATCAAAAAGTGTATGAAGTTATGCATAGAATTGAACCAAATTTCTATTTTAAGTTTTTGGCTATGGCAAGCAGATCCTACCTGAATTTGGAAAAAATTCGCCGGTAGGGGGCGCTGTAATAGCGATTTTAATAATTGTACCATCCAAAAGTGTATGAAGTTATGCATAGAATTGAACCAAATTTTTATTTTAAGTTTTTGGATATGGCAAGTAAGTCCTCTCTGAATTTGGAAAAAATTCGCCGGTAGGGGGCGCTGTAACAGCCATTTTTGTGCGATTTTGAATATTGTACCATCTAAAAGTGTATGAAGTTATGCATAGAATTGAACCAAATTTTTATTTTAAGTTTTTGGATATGACAAGTAAGTCCTCTCTGAATTCGAAAAAAATTCGCTGGTAGGGGGCGCTGTAACAGTGATTTTTGTGCGATTTTGAATATTGTACCATCTAAAAGTGTATGAAGTTATGCATAGAATTGAACCAAATTTTTATTTTAAGTTTTTGGATATGGCAAGTAGGTCCTCTCTGAATTTGGAAAAAATTCGCTGGTAGGGAGCGCTGCAACAGCGATTTTTGTGCGATTTTGAATATTGTATCATTCAAAAGTGTATTAATTTATGCGTAGAATTGAACCAAATTTTTATTCTAAGTTTTTGGCTATGGCAAGCAGATCCTCTCTGAAATTCGAAAACATTCGCCGGTAGGGGGCGCTGTAACAGCGATTTGTGTGCGATTTTGAATATTGTATCATCCAAAAGTGTATGAATTTATGCATAGAATTGAACCAAATTTTTATTTTAAGTTTTTGGATATGGCAAGTAGGTCCTCTCTGAATGTGGTAAAAATTCGCCAGTAGGGAGCACTGTAACAGCGATTTTTGTGCGATTTTGAATATTGTACCATCCGAAAGTGTATGAAGTTATGCATAGAATTGAACCAAATTTTTATTTTAAGTTTTTGGATATGGCAAGTAGGTCCTCTCTGAATGTGGTAAAAATTCGCCAGTAGGGAGCACTGTAACAGCGATTTTTGTGCGATTTTGAATATTGTACCATCCGAAAGTGTATAAAGTTATGCATAGAATTGAACCAAATTTTTATTTTAAGTTCTTGCCTATGGCAAGCAGGTCCTTCCTTAATTTGGAAAAATTAACCGGTAAGGGGCGCTGTAATAGCGATTTTTGTGCCATTTTGAATATTGTACCATCGAAAAGTGTATGAAGTTATGCATAGAATTGAGCCAAATTTTTTGTGTTTGTTTTTAGTCATGGCACGAAGGTCCTTCCTGAATTTGGAAAAATTCCTCCGGAAGGGGGCACTACAATTGCGATGTCTGTACCATTTTCATTATTCTACCATCGAAAAGTGTATGAAGTTATGCATAGAATTGAACCAATTTTATTTGTATGTTTCTGGCTATGGCAAGCAAGTCTTCCCTGAACTTAAAAAAATACCGCCAGAAGGTGGCGCTATAATTGGATCTCTGCGCCATTTTCATTATTGTACCTCGAAAATTGTATAAATTTATGCATAGAATTGAACCAAATTTTTTGTGTACGTTTCTGGCTATGGCAAACAAGTCCTCCCTGAATTTGAAAAAAATCTGCCGGAAGGGGGGCACTGTAATAGAGATATTTGTGACATTTTCTTTATTGTACAGTCGAAAAGTGTATAAAATTATGCATACAATTGAACCAAATTTTTTGTGCATATTTTTAGCTTTGGCCAACAGGTCCACCTCGAATTTGGAAATATCGCGCGGTAAAGGGCTCTGTGATAGCGATTTTTGTATACTTTTCTTGATTTTTCGTAGTTCTGTTGTCCATCGGCGGCTTGTGCAAGCGCGAGAACTCGCTTCCTGCTAAGCCGGCTATTGGCAAACATCTGATATCAACAAAATAAGGAAAAACTATTAATTTTAAGAAATATCATGATATGGATTAACTCATTTTTAGTTCATTTAATTGACTGAAGCAGGAATTTAAGATGAAAATCAAAGTTGGTATAATATTGAACTAATAATATTGAAGTATTAACATGTGTAACTAGTTTTTGAAATATTAAGATGTATAAGATAGAAGAAAGTTTTGGGATTGGCACATCCAACTAGTTTTTTTTTTAATTTATGCTATATTTGTTGCTTTATTCTTACAATAAGTAATCTACAATCTAAGTTTTCTATGCCCTCTCCTTCCTTTTACTCCTCTTGAGCATGGAAGAGGGTGGAAGAACAAAAATTCCCTCATTTTTGCAGTTTCCACTATTTTTATCACTTTTTAGAGGTGCACTTCATTTTAACGAAGCTGCAGCGAGTCTTGTGAAGGTGATGTCCCACTTATTAAAAAGGGGAAAGAACTAATGTTTAAAGAAAAGTTTTAGAATCCATGTTCCACAATGAATCTCTTTTGCTGATTAGCCAAGTTGCTTAGGTTAATCAAAATCATAAAAAGTCCCACATTCTTCTTGTATTTTGATACCTTAAGTTAGTGTTCACATTTAAAAAAAAAAAAAGCCTGTTTGGATTTGCTGAAAAGGGCATTTTTGTCCGGTAATTATATTGAGTAAATGGGCACATTTTGTTGAGTGAAAGGATTATCATTTGTGAGATTTAAGGAGTGGGAATTTCAACTCTAAACCTTTAATTAGTGTTAAGTCCTAAATTTCCTGAGGGCATTTCGAGGGGGTTGGGAGGAGGCACACTCTGGATTCACTGGCATATGTTATCAAGGTAAACTGAAATCGTGCTGTATTTATAAGAATATCATAAAATAATCTGATTAAAATAACTCCATTTTTTGAATATTCCACTGATGGAAACATGTGCTGTTCTGAGACTATTTTAAAATGGAAAATGCATTATGATTTGAAAACACAATACCATATGCAGCTGCTGCATGCTTTTTTTACATTGATTTAGAACTTACACGTGAGTCAATCAGAGCAACAGAACTTCTGTTTTCAAAAGTCAGGGAGGAGGCAGAGGAGGAAAAAAAGCAAAAAAAAAAAAAAAAAAAAAAAAAATCAGGACACAAAGAAGCTACTGGGAAATGGGGCAAGGTGCATCAGCACTTTCATCGAAAAGGACAGGGCGCAGCACCCTTTGAAAAACATCAAATGGGAACACTACCTTATGTATTGATTTAATCTTTATATTATTATGTGTAGTTAGTTAATTGTTAGTTTATAAATAATTTCATGTCTTTAGTTTAGAATTTTTGCATTTTATGTTTCTCAGAAATGAGTAAAAAATTAACCTCATCTGGGCCTTCTGCTTGGGATTGTACTTTCTGGAATATATATTCATTTAGAGGAGAAGCAACGTTAAAATTTTTAAAAATAATGGTCTATTTTTTTTTCACTGTTTTGCTTCAGATAGTGGAAAGGCATAGTTGAAATTATTTCATTAAGGATAATTGAAATTAAAGGGATTTATATTAGATGGTATTATGTTTTCATTTGATGCTATCATGTCTGCAGGTAATAACTGTAATTTTCCTGCATAAATCAATGTCATTTTTTGCAATCCGTGATTTTATATTTATTTAATATTTATGTTAATTAAACTTCTTACGTAGTAATTGACTTTCTAACTGTAAGCAAGGCTAAAAACTAAGAAGGAAAAAATCGGCCATCAGTGCACCTAATATTATTTTCTTATTTCTAAGCCATTTTGAAATTATTTATTTTGCTTATTGTATATGCATTATAAACAGGCAGTGTAATGACTTAACAAAGCTATGTTAAAATTATTTTGTTTTATTAAGTGTGCCTTGTTTTATTGTATTCGACATTTTTCCATTTTAAATCAATTGCAAGTCTTGTGTTATAATTAGTCAAGCCTGATCCATACAGCTTAACAAATAACAAATCAGTAACTGAAGGAAGTCGCAAAGTCTTGTTTATATTTTACTGAAATTTGGATAATTAAATCTTTTCTCACACTCAGCTTTACTTTCATTGAAGAAAAATCATTATAAAATGAAATATTTTGCTTAAATAGAGTAATAAGAATGACTGAATAAAGTAGAAACTGTATCAATTTGTACTGGTTATTTGAACTAGATTTTTTATTGAAAAGCAAATTATCATCTTACAAGCAAAGAAAATTTTAATAAATTAGGCATAAAAATGAGTACTGAGTGCAAAATCACAGACATCAAAGTAAAATTCATAGGTGCTAAAAGAAACTAACCACTGCTAATTTCGAACTCTGACTGTAAGCTGTTCTTCAAAACATATGTAGTTTACCTGTTTTTTAGTCAATGTTTTTAATATTTTGCATAACGCATACAATTTTATTTTTAATCTAAAACATGATTGATTTTTTTATAATATTCATAACAAAGTTAAGGTTATTGTTTTTCATTTAATGTATTTTTTATGTGACATGAACTAAAATAATACAATATGATTATGGGACATTGCATAAATGTAAAATCTTGTACATTGTCAAATGTTTTAACAGAAAGCTATGAAGAAACTTATTTCTCTAATTGTATTTAAGAAATATGAGTTATTGTTAGCAATTTCAAAAAGTTTTTAGATATATACTTAACTGAAAATCTCCCCCCTCCACCATCTTAATGGGAAATATTTAGGAATAAATTCTCTAGAATGTTTTATTTTTGTTTAACTTAATTGATAAGTCATTGTTTATTATTGCAACATTAAGTATTGAAGTATAAATTTGCACAGGAGTCTGCCTTTAAATTACTTTTGTGATTAAAATCATAATTTTGCACACTGTTATTGTATGATTTTTCTTTAAAATTTACTTTTACATGTTACTATTTTAAATATAATTAAATATTAAAAAAAAATACTATGGATTTATTTAATTTTTTTTTTTCTTTTTAACAGTTGAAACTATATCAGCCTATCTTCCTCAACTCTATGCAGAGAAACTCCTGGCTTTTGTTGTAGATCAACTTGAAAGTACGCCTCATATAGAGTTTTATGTTACCTGGATACAGCACATTTTAACATCTCATGGAATGAATTTTAAAACTCGAGCTAAAGATAATATGAGTACTTTGCGTAACATGCAAAAGAACTTAAATCGCCGTCTAGAAGAATTAAGTAAAGTGTAAGTTTTCTAGTTATTAGTTATAATAATTTTAGTGTATTATATTATTTACAATTAAATACATCTTTTATACTTAATTTAAGTCATTTAGCTTGTACATAATTTTGATTAGTGACAGTTTCGCAAACTATTGGTTGCAACCCACCTGTGTGTTGAAAAGAAAAATCCTCAGATACTCATAGAATTAAAATACAAAACATTGAGGATTGTTAACTTTTAAATATATAAGAAACACTAAAGGTTAAATCCGAGATACTAGAAACTAATTAAACTGAAAAAAAAAAAAAAAAAAAAATGTATGTTAATAAAGTTATAGGAATGAAAAATGCCATTTTTACAGTAGTGTCCAAAGTATCAACCTGAAGAATATACCCAATAACAGCAAAGTTTTTTGGTTATCTACTTTCAAGACTAGAAATTTTTACAGGATTGAAGTCATTAAGATTAATAAGGAGGTTAGCTGAATATGAATGTCTAACTTTTTATAGTTATATAAAAATTCTGTCTGATTCTGGGAAGCTCCTTTCAAAAAGTTAATAATTTGATAATTTATCATGATGATTTGCATTAACTGAAATATACATCTTTAGATGATTCCTTCATTAATGAAACCACAAATAATAATAATAATAATAATAAAATATTCGACTGAACTATGAAAATTACCAAAAAAAGAGCCCTATTTTATTTTGTAATAGTGTGAGTTTTTACTATATATACCGGGTGTCCTAAAAAGGGACTGACTGATTTTAAAATTCAATAACTTGCAAACGGTGACAGATATTTAAAAAATTCTTGCAGGAGGGTTATGCAAAAGGTCAAAAGTTTTTTTACAGTGATTTTCAATTTTAGTTCGAATTACAAAAAATAGAGGGCGCTGCGATCAATAGACGCTAAATTCAGGCTCGATTTTTGGTACTTCGTGGCCCGCTTAATACATTTCCATCTCTCTTTTTCTGCATGGAACAAGAGAAAGGACCAAAAATCGAGCCTGTATTTAGCGACTATTGCTTACAGTGCCATCTATTGTTTGTAATTCGAACTAAAATCGAAAATCACTGTAATAAAACTTTTGACCTTATGCATAACCCTCCTGCAAGAATTTTTTTAATATCTGTCACTGTTTGCAAGTTATTGAATTTTAAAATCAGTCAGTCCTTTTTAGGACACCCGGTATACTTTTTTATAAAATTTTAATGTTAAGTGGGAAGATTTTATTAAAATGAATTGCAAATAATGTCTAATTTATATTAGCTTGGTGTGTTCATTACAGGACATCCTTTCTTTATTTGGCATGTACCCTTCACTCAGGTTTGCTATAAAAATGTAGTGACCAACTCTTCAGAATTTTTTGCAAATTTTAATTTTTTGTTCTTTCTCCATAGAAGATTAAATCTTCTGTGTTTCCCCCCGTACAAGCTTACAACATTCAGTATGATGTCAGCATTACTCCGGAACATGTTTTTGCTTTATAATATAGTCTAGATCCCAAATCCTTTTTGATTGACATTTTTTTTTTCTTTAAATACACTGGAAAACAGGGAATTGTCAGAGAAAATTACAAATTTTTTTCTAAAACCTTGAAAAGTCAGTTTTATTATCTTTTTTTTTTCACTGTGCTATCATGTATCAAGATTTTCCCGAGTTCTGAGGCCTATCCGCAAAAAGTTCGGCTTTTTCACTTGCAAGTAGAATTTTCACGGTAAATAGGCAGTACCTCTGTGAAAGAAATGTTGAGCCATGTTAAGGTGGCTAGGATGAGACATCATGAAAATTTAAATAAGAAAAAGAAAGAAAATAATGAAGCAGCTAAAAAGAAAAGCTGTATACCTGAAATTAAGATCTTAAAAGGCAAAAAATTTAAACTTACACAACAAACTGCTTCTGAAACAGGACAAATGAATAACATGATAGCAGAACTGTCTAAAAAAGATTGAATGCTTAATGTGTGTAAATTCAGGTATATAAATAGAAAGTTACTTTGAATCCAATTGAGTTATATTTTAGTTTATCATTTTTTTTTTTTTTTTTTTTATCTTTTAAATATCAGATGATACAGATTTTTAGTTTCAGTTTTATAGATTATTTTCATTTTCAGAGGTAAGTTTAATCATTAAGATCTAGAATTGTAATTCGTATTTCTAAAAATGTCGTGAATTGTGATCAGGGAATTGTAGGAAATATGGTCCTGAAAACCTGGAAAGGTCAGGAAATTTTGTTATTCAAATAAAGTATGAACTCTGATACATTAAAAAAAAATTATGCACCTTTTTCTCAACTAAAAATTGACTTCTAGTTTTTTTTTTTTTTTTTTTTTTTTTGCTACACATCAATTCTTGTAATAAAAAATTTCAAAACTGAGTATGTTTAACGTATTTACATGATTACTTTATTATTAATATTTAGCCTGTTTTTCTTAAAACTAATAGATATTAGGAACCAAATTATAATTTTTTAATTTAATTTTACTGTTGTGCTTAAAAATATAGAAATATATTGCAGTCTGCTTTTGCTATATTTTAAGGACTCTATGTTTATTTAAACTCAACAAAATTTTTAGACTTGTGTTTTTGTTTGGGTGTTTGTTCTGTTCTTTAAAATCTTTTCTCTTACAAATATCCATACTTAAATAAATTCTAATTTTAATTATTTATAATTGTTGACCAACTATATATTGATACATTTACTTATTTATTTATTTTTTAATTTCAGATGTAGCTCTTATAAATACATGTTACAATATACACTAATGTTAAGCAAGATTAAACGAAGCAAAACACCATCATCTGTGGAAAATAATGATGACATTCTGATTGAGAATGAAAATAAAATGATTCAGAGTTCATCAGAAGATGAAACAAGTGAAGATAGCTCATAGCATAAGTTTTAACTGTAAAGGTTATTTTTATGCATTGTATATATCATTTATGTACTTTGTAAATAAAATGTTACTGAATTATTTTATATATAACTACAATTAATTTTAGATTTTTTTTTTTTTTTTTCAATTTTCATTTTTTAATGTTTCTGCCTTGAAACTTTACTTACTAAACTGTATTTAAGTTTCAAGAATACATTTGATTTTTTTTTTTTTTTTTTTTTTCTCCTTTGTAAAATTCTTAAAAGCACAAAAATATTATTCTAATTATTTTAGTGCTTTTGAGCAGAGTGTTCCATTAAAAAAAAAAGTGAAGTCCAAAAGATCAGATTGCATCATAAATCTAGCAATGGAACCTCGATAATTTGTTTCTGAAATTAATCCTATTTTTATAATTGCTGAAATGTCAGGTTCAGACATGCTTTAGAGACCAATCAGCTTTTCATTGTCTGTCTGTAAGTCCATCTGCATATCCTGAGATAGTTGCCTGAAAAAAGCATCTGTTTATCTTGGTAGGCATGTTGTTGAGGTAATTAGGAAGGTGTGTTGTTGAAGTATTCAGAATTAACTGTGTAGTTTAGGCTTAATTAGGTTGGTTCATTTGAAAATACAGAACTTTTTTCCTTTTGCATCATTATGTTTTTCTGTGATAGCTTTTCAGGACCATTTTCTGAAGTTCACATCAGATTGTTTAAATTAGCTGGTAAAGTAAATAGTCATTGACAATGTTATTTGAATCCACATCTGGAAAAAATTATTTATATATATAAATATATATATATTTTAAATTGGTATATCAATCCTTCTGTATTTGGGAGCTTCCTTCCCTGACATTTTTCAAGAAAGGGATATAAGGATGAGAATTCTGCCATGCTGACTAAAAAATTAGGTCCTGAAAATTGCATTTTTATTTACAAAAAAAAGTCTACCATTAGTTCAATTCAGGTTAAAAGTAAATAAATAAAAATATTAGATTTCTAAATTAGATATAAGTCTTGTAAGAGAAGTTTACATGTTTTAAGTTAATGAGATTTCATCAAACTTCTGCAACAGATACACATGTTTTCTGGTTAGCATGAAAGTCAGTATTTTAATTAGGATTGTATAAAATCTCCTGTCAAAGAAATGTTTATCCTTATAAAAACACAATGTAAAATGTATCCACAGGTGTACTGCAATCCTGAAACAGCATAATTATTCAGAATTGCAAACATAAAATTATTGAGACAATGGGAGATTCTGAGGGCAGAGCAGCTTCTCTGCGTAAAATTATTGTGCTCTGTGTAACAATTCTTAAAAGTTTCATTTTTTCAATCTTTGAGAAGTCTTATATGTGGGTGATTCAAAGTGTACTGTTCAAAGTTCACCCCGGGGAGGTAGGGAATATGTCAGGAAACCGATTTTACATAGGAAAGTATGGCCGCAAATGTACACATGCGTATGTAGAGGTTCGCTGTGCATACACAACCTCCCATTGCATCCCAATCATTGTTTTGACTTTCCTAAAGCTAGTATTATTTCTTCTCTTATTTCCACTTCTCATTTGGATTTCCACAAGCATTTTACATTTTTAAAAACTCCAAAAATTTTGTTAATGACCTGTATTCAACACCTTCATTATCTGACACCTAGAAACTTCTCGTTTAATTTTGTTCTTTCCGATTCTTTTAACCTTTATTTAAGATGATATTTTCAGACATATTTTCATCGGTTTCCTGTTTTATTCCCTACCTCCCCACGAAATTTGAAGGATAAGTTTTGAATCATCCTGTATATACTAGCTGACCAGCGTGTTGTTGCCCAGGCCCGCAATAATAACAAAAATGAACCTCACATTTGTATAATTTTTATGTTTAGCTTGATTTTATCTGAATCTATATTTTTAAATGAGAAAATCTCAAAAAAATATTGATTTTTAGCGGTAATAGGGCTCGTAAAAAAGCATTGCCTTGTTTCTTTGTGTTTGTTAGTTATCTAAGAAATCGTGATCTTTTGTTTTGTCAAATTGCTTGCACCAAACAGTTAAATTTTCATAGTCTGTTTTCCTGTGGACAATTTTATAATTATAATTCTGGAATTTCTTATATTTATCTGGATTTGATTAGACTGTATGTAAATAATAATTTTTTTATAATTCAATTTGTTTATGTATAGTTAAAAAAAATTAAAAAAATCATTTGTTTTAAAATTAAGAATAATTACTATTTATTTATTTATTGCCATAAATTCATTAAATATATTAGTGCATTGACATTGATTTTAAATGTAAAATTTTCTTTTATTAGTATAAATTTAAAAAAAAAAAAAAAAAAAAAAAAAAAAAACCCTTAAAATTTCAAAAAAATACAAAATTTCTTTTCATTAAATCCATTGGATAATGAAATTTATAAATAAAAAGTTACAAATCCTGCCCTTCAAGCTTCGAACCGAGGACCTTTCATTTAGATGTCTTGTGCTTTATTACGAAGCCACGATGACTGCAAGAAAATGACTGAAATTAAGGTTCTGTTTCCTTCCAATGTGTATATGGAGCTCCATGCATGTGCAAATATTTTTTTATGAGAGTTCATTGCGATTTTTAATTCGTAACTCAGTATTTTATTAGAAATTTAAAATTCTGAGGCTCAGTTGCATTAGGAGAGGCTTTGGACTACCTTCACTTAAATTTTCAGCTTTGTACGTACAGTAGATTTCACTAGCCATTGCAGACACACACAGAGTGAAACTTTCTTTTATTAGTATAAATATATATCAACTTTGACAATAAAAAAATAACGAACAGTTCTTTTGAGAAAATCTAGCCAAATCCCTAATTTTAAGATGGCATATGTTTAATTTATATATATAGAATATCTGACATGAACTTAAAAAGGTAACAAACTCGAACAATATAGGGACCAAACCTCCAATTTAGTGATGGCAAAGCTGGTTTGTAAATTTTTTAATGCGTGCGAAACTTTGTAAGGTACCTTTTGAAATAGAAAATTACATTTATTCTTAGATGATAATGTTTTTTTATTTAAAAATCTGTTATTGTTACTGAGGCATTTCTGAATAACTAACATAAAAAATCATGTTATTGACTTTTAAAAACTAGTTTAGGATTAATTACTAAAACTACAATGCAGCAGAGTAAGTGAAATGAAGGAAATCATTAGAAAATTTTAAGAAGAATCTAAAAGAAAGAACTTTTTGTTTAATTAAATAAAAGATGGAATTACTGAAAATTCGTTTACTAATCTTATGTAACATTTTCAAACATACATCTGTCTGAAATCCTGTTTGGTCTCCATAGTGTTTCAACAAAGGACAGCAGCAGATAATAATGCAAAATGATGCAACTCTGTTCTGTTAAGATTGATCGACTAAAACATTTAAGATGTGATTCCCGACAATTTGTAGACAACTCTCATTTGTACATAGTAATTTTGTAAATATAGTTTAGAATACAATATTCATTTATCAGTATACTGGAATCTGTGTGTTTGTGTTGACTATTGTATTTCATATCTATAATTTGGTACAGTAGACTCCCTCAAATCCGCAACCCTAAAATCCTACTGCTAAACTAAACTCTGTGGCTATACAATCCATGAAGGATCTGGGCCGACAGTGCCCATCTCTGTTTTCTTGACCCTGGGCCCCGAGGTGCTATACAGCATGCATCCCGGCCAGGTGGTCAGCCTAACAAGAGACCCTCGTTGTTTAGTTCCCAAGCAAGCTTGGTACTCACTTTATCGACCCCAAAGGGATGAAAGGCTGAGTGCACCTTTCTCAGTCGAGAGTCTAACTCTCAACCTGTGGTGCGGCAGTCAGATGCCCTGACCACTACACTACTGGGCTTCAACCCTAAAATCCACAAATGCCTAAAATTTGCATATCATCACACACAAACAATGAAACTTTCAATTCAGATGTAGGGGCAAAATTTTTTAGTTTTATATCATTTTGTATATATTTTAATATATAATTTTCGATAATATGACTGAACTTCATGGTTTTTCTTGAAGGAAAGTATAAATTTATTTCTGAAAAAAATCAAGATATTGCTGATAT
The DNA here is from genome assembly GCA_963932465.1 of Maratus speciosus. Taxonomy (NCBI): domain Eukaryota; kingdom Metazoa; phylum Arthropoda; class Arachnida; order Araneae; family Salticidae; genus Maratus; species Maratus speciosus. The sequence goes on from OZ010790.1 coordinate 347,851,272, forward strand.
CAATCTTTTCATCAAATACATTTATGTAAATGAAGCTTTTTGGTTATTAAGACTGTCTAAACCTGAAATAAAACTTCCTTACTGTATAATTTTTATGTGAATTAATACGATACCTTTATGAGGAAAGTTTCATTGAATAATTCAAGGAAAATGTAACTCATCTTTATTATGCCTATTTAATTATACGTTATTAATTATTTACTTGACCTTTACTTTTACTAATTTTATCATTTTTAAAATTATCTGACTTTTAATCATATTACTTTACTTATTTATTTTAATATTTTACTATATTGCAATTGCAGGCGTTCATTATAATTTGATTATACTATTACATTCAAATTATTGTTTAAAAAAGGTAAACAAAGCAATGACCAGAAATCTGCAAAATTCTAAAATCTACGCAATGTCTCGTCCCAAGCTATGCAGATTTGAGGAAGTCTACTGTATTAGGAAGTGGTATTCGGTTTTGAACATTTTCAATGCCCATACAAGTGTAATATTCTTATACTCTGGCAGATGATTTGTTTAGTGAAAATTATGCTAAAGCTGAAAACACAAGTTCTTTAAAAAAAAAGGTTCTTAGTTCTTATTTATGTGTTCTTAAATTCATTAAACATGCTAATCTGAGAAGATTCAAGCAAGCTGTATACATCTTTATGAAGTGAGTTTTCTTTAATTATGTCGATGCTGATAGATTTTTCAGAACTGGAACTTTCTCTACGAATTGAAAAGTCATCCAATATTAAGACTTTACACCATTTTATTTTTGGATATGAGTGCGATAGAAAAAATTACCAGAGAATTAGAAATTTTATGGGCTGCATTCGAAATTGATAGCGAAGAACATACAGACAAAATTCAGAAAACTAAAGAGAATTTTTTGTTAACAATCTCATAACGATTTATAATGTGTTATGTATAAGTGCCTCTAGAACTTTTGATGAAATTGGTGCCAGAATAATTTCTTGTTTATATACTTTAAAATTGAATATAATGATAATATTGATCTGCAGATCTCAAAACTGGTATTAGAATTTTTAAATTCGAATTAGTTTTCGAAATATTAATTTTTTTCTAATTTTATATACTTTTCTCTAATGATGGCAACTCAAATTTTAATCATAACAGATATTTTTTTTTTCAGATTTTAGAAAAGGTTACTATTTTAAACTAATTCGGCGAGAAGTTTGACCTCCCTTAAACGTATGCTAAGAAATGTATCATGTTACTTTATTCATAATTCAATTTGTATTTCATTATCATTTTATTTAATACAAACTGAAACATTTAAAATAAATGGCTTTCACTTCTTTATTTTCTTTAAACGAAATGAAAAGAAAAATATTAGGCACAGATATCATATACGCACCGGGGTACTTAATTGGCACCAAAATGACATTATTTAGGTTGACATGGGAACCCGGCTATTGTTGTTTATTTAATAATAAATGTTTATTTACTTTATTTTCTTTTTTTAAATTACATAAATTGTTTTGTTCCATAGTTAATTATTTTTTTGGTTATTTTCCTTTAAAAATAAAAAATAATAGAAAATAATTAAAAAATACAGTACTACTTAGTTATTCCCCCTACCCATTTCGCCAAATTATATAAATCGCCAAACCACTCGCCAAATTATACAAATTGACATAAATTTTATTTTAAATAACGAAAGAACAAATAAAATAGTATAACATTAATAAATATACAAATAAAAATCACTTGATGACGTAAAGACGTGTATCTTGCTTAAAGTCAAGTGAATGTGACATTTACGATCAACCATTATTGGCATTTAATCTTATACTTTGGTGATAGATTTCTGGTCGACGGGATAACTAAGTAGTACCAAAAATACGTATGTAACTGGTATTCGAAAACGGGGTTTTCGCCAAATTTTCGTAAAGAAAATCACGCCAAACCCAGAGCGTATATGGCATCTGGCCAAATATTAAATGATGTAACAAACGATGACATTTAATTTCAACTTCAAAGCAATGTTTTAATTTACCACTCGAAATATTAAAAAAAAAAAAATGCTAACTGGCGAGTTGAAAAATAGCTATTGGCGAGATTTGCACCCGGCTAGCGTAACAGTACCAAGAATTCTTTGCGACCATGGAAACTTTTATGTAGTTTTATTCGAAAAAGAAATTTGATTTTCTAATCAAAAGGGAAAACTTTCGTCACAGATGTCATATACGGACCCATATTGGCGTGATTTTTTTCTGACGCCAATGTCATATACGCAACGGGTACTTAACTGGCACCATAGTACCGTTATTTTGCTTAATTTGATATGCTGGATGTTGTTGTTTATGCTGTGGATGTTTTCCCCAAATTAGCGTCGGAAAAAAATCGCGCCAATATGGGGCTGTACATGATATCTGGGCCAAACTTTCATCTGAAAAGCGAAGGGATCAGAGCGTATTTATTTATGGCAGTTACATGACTTGGACTATTATAATATAGATGAAATGATGGCGATAAAATAATATTTGGCGACTTATCACCTGTACCTGGCTAACATTAAAGTACCAAATTGGCACCAGGAATATAAAAAGCTAAGTGGTTCGCCCGGAACTGTTGATGATAGTCACATGACTTAGGCTATTGTTATAGAAATTTTTTTTAAATACCGGTAGACAAAGGCTCTGTGCACTTAATTCATTTTATTTTAGCTTCTTTTCAAACATTTAACTGATCCTCTTTAATCAAACACAAAAACAACCATTGGGTGTCTTAACAGCAACTGATTCGGCCTTAAATTTTTGAAATCAAAGGAAACTGAATGGAAACCCGTTTACAGGGAGATCTGCACAGCTTTTTTCAGTATAATTCAATCTTCTATAATATTTTTCAAATCGATCAGATTAGCGTGTTTTTAGATTCTGCGGTGTCTAAACGGGGGTTGGCGAGCGTAGCTTGCAGGGGGCAGAGCCCCCTAGTATAATTTAAAATTGAATTTAAAACAAATTTATGTTATATTATTAATCTGTTTAAAATTTTTAATAACTTGATGTAGTGTGAACCCCCAGTAACTGACACCTTAAAGATTCTTTCTTTTTCAAATCACTATTACAAAATTTTAAATACATTTTATACTTATTTTTCTTTTTGAAAGGATAGTAGAGAGACATTTAAAAATTTCTGTTGACAAAATTATCAGAAAGTACACATTGTATTATTAAAAATTAATTTTTTTCATAAATATGGTGAATAACTCCAGTATCTCACACCAGCCCCATTTTGAAAAACCAATAACTGACACAAAGTGAACCAGTGTTTGACACTTTACTTGCACCTTGTAGAACAAGTTGAATTTTAATGGTGTTGACTACAAGATAAATTTAATTTATGATGTTGTTTTTTAAACAGTTCAAATAATAGATTTCAACTTAATTTAATATTACCAATAATTAACTCCAATGAAATTACTGAAACCAACAACTGGCATCCTCCATTAAGCTAAATCAAATAATTATAAACTAGAAATCACAGTCATACTGTATCAGACATCTTTTAACTGATTTCTATGAGTATATCTTTAAGAAAAATTTTAGGATGGTTGCATTACAAATAAATTTAAAAAAAACAACAACAACTTTAATCTTAGAAATAAGATAGATGCCTCAAAATGGTACTTTTTGCATTCTCAAAAGTTTCATTAAATATGTTTTTGGCATACTAGTAGAGGTGGTAAATAAATTGATTCCAAAATAAAAACTAGTCGTTGGGGGCCACCGTAATACTTAACCATCATGGATATACATAATATAAAATATGCAAATAAAACACGTCATATATGCTAAGCACTGTATCATGTTACTTTTATTCATAATTCAATTTATGTGGACTCCCTTAAATATAATTAATATAATCTCTTAAGCTAATATTACTTTTTGTTGCATTAAAATATCTCACTTTGTTGATTTTCTGTAAGCAAGTACACACTATTGGTGTACAATGAAAGTCTATGGGAATTTGGCGAAATATTAGAGATACTGCCAATTTGCCGACTATTGCCAAATTTGGCAAGAAACTTGACGACAGAACAGATCCCTCCTATGGTAACCCCCTTATTGGTATGGAGATGCATTAAATGCTTGACATTTACAATAAGCCATTATTGGAATTTAATCTTACAGTTTGGCGATAGTTTTTTGGTCAGCGGGATAATCGAGTACTACCGAAATGCATAAAAGAAACATCCTTGTAACTCGAAAAATTATAATCATAGGATTTAATCTAGAGCTAGCCAAATAGCCAAAAAGCTAACTGGAAGTGCTTTTTGCCCCAAAGCATGTAGCGAATTAGCCAAATAGCGACAGCCAAAGAAATATGATATATCATTTCCATTTTGTTGTTCTGCATTTTGTAAACCTGCTGCCATTGCACAAAAATGCAAAAAAAAAAATCTCATATTGCATCCGCACTGCAGGAACACTTCGAAATTTGTCTCATGCTCTCTATGCAAGCGTCTTTAAACAGTGTGACATCATTTTCATCAGACACGACTCCAGCATATGGTGAAAATGAAAATCGCAGATTGTATAAGCATGGGATATGATGTGCACTAGCTTTGAAACATCAATGTGCCAGATACGTGTCATATAAACTTTTCAGGCTTGAATTTATGCAGGTTCTGGCTACAACGTGTAAAGAAACGAAACTAGCTTATTGTATTATTTTTTTCCTTAAAAATGGCATTACTGGCATGTTTCCCAATGTAACTTCTTTGTATGAATTTGTAGCATCACTTTTGTTGTCTACAGCAGACTGTGAAGGGGGATTCACTCTCGTAAATATAACAAAAACTGACTTGAGAAACAAACTGACAATCAAAAATTTAAGTAAGTTAATGAGTTGGAAGGGGAATTTTGAAAAGAATTTTCATTAAAAAAAAAAGCATTTGCTGTGTGGTAAACAGCCAAATCTCGAATGGTCAATCTTACAGAGTGATATATTTTTTTGTATATTGCATAACTAAAAATAATACTCATGTATATAAAAATTTTGTATAAAAACTTTTTTTTTTTCTTGGCAAAAGCTATTTTTATTTGGCTAGAAGTTATTGGCTGCAATTAGCCAAAAATCTAAAAATCCCTTTTCCCTAGATTAAACCCTATAATCATATTAACTAACAGTTTACTGTGTCAGATTAAGCGTCTCATTTTCAATTAAAATATATCTTTGAATTGAAATTTGAATGAAATACAGGGCCATGAAAAATCGAGGAGTGTGAAAAATATTATTACAAATATCTCGGCAACTAATTGTCTGATCGTCGTCTTTCTTGATGCAAAATTTATGTTTTTTTATTGTCTTTTACATTCACTCTTTCAAATAAACAATTTTGAAAATTTTTGTATACCTTTCTTTTGTATACCTTCCTTTTTCGTATACCTTTTATCAGAACGAATATTTTGAGAGTCCGAAAAAAATAGTTCCGGATAATCGAGTTACTGATATTCAATAGGCTTATTCCCATTATTACTTCCCGAGTACACACCAAATTCCAAGTCTCTGTCTCATTTTTTTCGGGGGGCGTTTACAGTCAGATGCATACAGATGGATGGCAAATTTTTTTTCTCTAAAAATATGTTTTCAGAATCTCCAGTGTCTGAAACGTGTAAATCCGTCAAAAAAATTTTTTTTTCTCGATTTTCAAAACGATTACAAGATTTACCCTATACTACGTGTGATGGGTAAGTAATAAGTGTCTAAGTTACAACTAGATGAATTCAGTGGTGGGATTCAGCCAGTTCGGTAGAACTGGTAGAGAATCTTGTCTATGCCAGAAACAAGAAAAGGTAAAGCCACAGTCACAGGTCCAGAAACAATTGAACTAATTGAAAAGTTTTATAATTGTAATGGATATTGAAGAATCATGACTGGAAAAAAAATGTAGTTAGCACTGCTAAGAATGTACTATGCACAAAAGTGATTGATATTATGTGTATCTACATGAGTTGTATTCTCTTTTTAAACAGGAATTTCCAAAAAACTTGTGGATTATAACTCTAGGTATTCAATCCAGTATTAGCAGCACTGTTCCTTTAAATGAATTTGTGACAAGCTAAGTAAAATATTTGGAAAATGTTATTCCACTATTTTATAACGAAAGCTAAATCTAATTTCCTAAAAGGAACTAAAGCAAACTTTTGCCCTCAAAGCTATCGTTTTGTTGGATTTCAGCAAAAATTTTACCTTTCTTATTCAAGATGAGGTTTAAAGTTACCATTGGAAAAAAGAAGCTTCACTTGTGATCCAACTGTTATGTACACTCAATCTCTCAGTATTAGATTATCAGCAAGCAATATACACATTTTATCTTATGATATGCAACATGATGTCATGCTTGTGTGTTTAACACAGAAGGAAGTGATATCATTTGTGAAAGAGATATTTCCTGATGTAAAGAAAGTCTTTGACTTTAGTGATGGGTGCTCTGGCAATATAAAAATTGCAAATTTTCATAAACCTTTACCAAAATGAAGATAATTTTCCCTTAAGATATTTAACTTTTTTTGGGGGGGGGGGGGAGGGGGGATAGCCACCGAATTTGAAATACAAATACAATAGTGTTTTAGAAACTAAATCACAAAGATCTTCTAATATAGTGATGTTTTGTTATTTTATTATGTTTGGAGTTGCAGTAAGATAGGAAAATTTAAATATACATTAGAAGGTTCTCAATGTTGCTTATTCATAATAAATATAAATTTTAAATTGCACAAAGGAAGAATGTTGAAAAATAAGCCTAAGTGATACTGCAAAAGTACGTCATTTATTTCTATATTTAAGTATTGCGCGGCATATTTCCAGTGTCACTTCTCAATGTTAATTTAACATGGAAAAGCGTATGGAGATCATAAGTTTTTCATTTTTTCTTCCCACCTTTTTTGTCCCTGATGCCACTCATTTTTTATTCTTTACTAATTTTAATGATATTATAAATTTAAAGTGTAAAAACGTTTGCCTGACTTCAGGGTCAAAACGAATGGTAAATTGCCTTTGCATATGGGTGAATTATAACCCAGAGAGAAACGTGGGACAATTTCTTTTTACATTAGTCAAATATATTTCTTAATAATTCAAATTTTCGCTTTTTTCATTGAAAATCAACGGACGTGTTTCGTAGAAATGTAACATTTTTACTTCATTGTTGCAAAAATTTCAAAAGCTGTAATAATAATTTATTTCTTTTTAGTTGAAAGATTTTCACATGAAATATTACATTGAGCTAGTTTTTTTTTTTTTTTTTTTTTTTTTTTTTTTCAAAAATTGAAAAGGTGAATATGGCGTCATAGTGAAAATAAAAAGAATATTTTCAGAATAAGTTTTTGCTTTGGTCAAGTTTATATTTTAGTAAAAAGTTTCTAATGGATAGCTATTTTTACGCAGGTAGCGAACTTAGTGGGGAATTACATAGCTTAAATTTTAAAATGTATTTTTTTTTTTCCAGATGAGAACTATTTATACCCCAAGTTAAACTTAGTTAATAATTTTCTGATGTGTTTTACATCACCCCTTGGGAGAGAATAAGGTTTAAAAATTTAAGTAAAACTTTTATTTTTTTATTTTTTACTGTATCACAGCTATAATATTGTTAAATATTAGCAGTAAGGATTCAACACAATTTACATTTACACTCATAGCGTTCCTGAGTGGGAAATAGGGTATCTAAATTTAAGTGAAGTTAATTTTTTATGCTTTGATTTTAGAATTTTTCCGTTCAGATTAGAAGTTTTTGTCCAAACTACCGCAACCTGCATTACTACAGTGGTGAAACATTTGGAATTACACATTGGTAAACTGCATCCCACATTGTGATGCAATACTACATACATCAAAGCCTGATGATGATACTCTCTATTAATTTTGAAATACGTTCGTCTGAGTGCAGTAGTTATTAAAAAACTTGACATATTAAACAAAAACATAATTTGAAGAGCAAATTAAAAAAACAAAATTTATTTCCTACATTGTTTAAACCTGAGAAGGGACAGATATTAAGTTATTTCATTCAATTAGTTCTACATTTAATGTTAAATTTTTGTAACAAATCAGTTAAGCCAATTGAAGATTAAAAAATAAAAATAAAATTCATACAATATGATACTTAAAACACCCTAAAAAAATTAGATTCCGTTCAAATGAAATCGAAATAAATCTTAGACTTTTTTTTAAGTTTTGTATTTTGCATGCATCTTATCATTTATGCACAATTGTCATAAACATAATACAAAAACTGCAATACAGATATTTTCAGTTAAAAATGGAAGAAGTCTAAGATTTATTTCGATTTCATTTGAACGGAATCTAATTTTTTAGGCTGTTTTAAGTATCATTGTATGAATTTTATTTTTATTTTTTAATCTTCAATTGGCTTAACTAATTTGTTACAAAAATTTAACATTAAAGTAGAACTAATTGAATGAAATATCTTAATATCTGTCCCTTCTCAGGCTTAAACAATGTAGGAAATAAATTTTGTTTTTTTAATTTGTTCTTCAAATTATGTTTTTGTTTAATATTTATATTTAGCCCAGTTATATTTTTGAATTTCAATCTTTTAAATATAATGTTTATTCTGATTTTTTAGCTTTAAAAAGTTGCGTATATAATTTAACAAATTCTTTATTTGTTACATAAAAAAAATTACAAAAATCTAAATTTTAAAAATATTTATAAACAATTTTTTTTAATGTATTAGATTTAATTAATGATTATTTCAATTTAATAAAAATGAAGTCTTTCTCCTAGCTTATGTAAATATTTTGCCCTGTTTGGGGGAAATTGCACCATTCAAGAAAAAAAAAAAAATCTCTAATATGTCTAATTTAAACTGTGATTCCTAAATAATTACTGTGGTTCCTATGACTTGTTGATTTTATTTAATATAAGTGCTTCTTTTTTATTATTTACAAAGTAAAAATTTTGGCTTTTTTTTTTTTTTTTTTTTTTTTTTTTTTTTTTTTTCACTGAGTAAAATGAGAAAAAAATCTATGATTTCAATATCCACACCCCCTCCATTAAATATTGTACATATTCTTTACATACTACCATTGTGAAAGTATTTATAGAAATACTATACCACTGAATCCAATGATAGATATACATTTATGTGACAAACATATGCGATAAGACTGTGAACAACACAATTTCAGATAATGTGTGATATGTACCTATACTATACAAATTTTCTACTGTTATAAAATTAAATAAATCAGTCTGATTTTAAGGGTTTATTTTAGAAAATAAATCAAAATGATTAATAAATTTAAAATGTGCAGCAATTATTTAGGTACCATAAGCAAAGTTAAAAATTTTTATATCTTGATAGGTACAGCATCCCAAAATAAGTCAAAATTTTTGCATAAGCCATGAGAAAGACATCATTTTTATTTCATAAATAGAAAGCCCAAAGTGTACGCTTTTATTTAAAACAAAAAGAAAATGGAAATTTCATTTGCCTTTTTGTGTAGAGCCTTTTTCGTAAAGTCACAAAAATTTGGAAAAATAACCATAATTTTCCAATATGATTTAATTTTTTGGCCCTAAATATATAACATTAATTTTTTTTTAATATTTTTTATTAAAATCTGCATCTTTTGATGTACTTATGGTGATATTTTTAAGATGATTCGCATTTTAAATCCAGAGAAACAATTTTTTGAAAATGGAACTGCAGTCTAAAAATACAGACTCAGAAATGTGCGATTTGAGAAAAATCCAAAAATTGGACTCCCCATATCTCACAAACTATGAGATCTAGGAAGGAAAATTTTCTGATGTATTCCTATCATGATAGAATTAGTGTATACACGAAATTTCATCCAAATCCCTGTCGGTCGGGTTTACAAGGTCTGGTTGAATTGACATAGAATGACTCCGGTTGTTAATTTGTGCTGAGTTCGGCGAATCAGTTGTTAAAATTGTACTTCAAATGCGAAATCGCATTTACATTAATTTACTTTCTTTAAATGATTATCTGCACAACAGCGTTTTTTAATTATAACACCGTGACATGTTCTGATTTGTTTCATTTAATAGAATAGTTTTTCATTTACAAAAAATATTTTCTTTTTTTCATCAGTCCTGTAAAAAGCAAATTTAACTAAAAAAAGAAAACATGGAAATTTTGAACATTTGAAAAATTTTGGCATCCAAATAGGCAGCCGAGGCTAACCCTTGTTATATAGCATGCTTATTCAACATTAAAATAACTACTTATATTCAAATAAAAGGTTACTTTGTTTTGGCTGCTTCTTTCGAAAATATATAGAATGTTCTCTGTTATCGCTGAGCAATAGCTAATAGTTAAATCGTTTGATTTATTGGTATAGGGAAGAGTAGTACACAGTGAGACGAAAATTATTATTACTTAACAAATGGCGACGATTTTTATTCTTTAAAAAATTTTTTTGCTACATCTTTAAGCTACACAAATGCGCTACACATTAATGTATAAATGGTTTTAAAAAAGTTATTTATAAAAGCACAGAAGCGGCATAACGGAGTATCGAAAATTGTCTCACTGTGTATCACAAGTCGTACACAGTGAGACAATGTATATATTTTCATAAATCTTACATTTTTACACTCTATCAATTATTTTCTGCAGTTTATGATTTCTAATTAATATTTCTATATTTTCAAAATATTTAAAATATGAGCCTCGGGTGGACAATGGCAGACCTTGGGCTACCTTCATGCAAATTTTCAGCCTCTTACGTTTAGTAAATTTCCCTAGCCATCGCACTCCCACACACACACACAGAGAGAGAAAAACCATTTTATTAATAAGTAAATTTTTTAACATCAGAACCACATAGTAGGTACACAATAAGATACGTCTCACTGTGTACTTTCGTAACGTTGCAACAAAATGGATGCCATATCTGTTACATCAATTTCATCGTTTTAAAAAGCTTATGTCGTTTTGCCGCAACAGTCTATTATTAGATACTAGGGGATCGTACCCGGGCTTCCTGGGTTACAGAATATAGGTAAAAACAATTTTTTTTTATTGAAAACTAATAATTTTTTATATGCAATAAATTTTTTAACCTGCCCACTTACATTAAAAAAGCATTTTTTATATGAAAAATACGAATTATACAATAAAAAAAAAATTTTTGAAATTTATCAAAAGCGATATTTTTTTATTAGCTGCATGCTAAGAGTTATTTGACCAAGTTTTTTGTTACTTATGGCGCCCTTTTACATTCTGATAATTTCAGAGCTTATGCATGCCTGTTAAATGTGTGTTTTATTTATATTATTTTATTTATTTATTCATAGGGTAGTTTTTTTAATGGATATTAGCCGTAAGAAAATGATGAACTCTTTATTTTGTTTTAAGGACAAACGGATTAATCTTTCGTAATCGAGCTCCGCTTGATATAGATGAATTAAAAATATTTCATGCTTTAAAATTGTTTTTTAAACCATAGACAATCAGTAAACTGAGATGAACTTTGCAAACAAATTCCATTTGAAAAAAAAATCCTATTTGGTGATCTAAAAATTTAAATTGTACTATTACAAATATGTTAGACTTGTGTTTTTTCAATATTATTCTTTTATTTGTTTATAAAAGAAGTATTCATTTCGTTTGTCTTTCACAAATATGATAGATTGGTGTTTTTTTAATATTATTCTTTTATTTGTTTATAAAGGAAGTATTAATTTCGTTATGCAGAAAGAGTCAGAAACAAATGCTGAACAATGTTTGTTGCTTTATGTGCAAAATGTTTATTATTATTATGTATTGAATCCGGCACGTGATAAGATAAACTTTTAAAACAAAAATCATGCTTAAAAATTATTTTAGAAAACATAATACATCAGTAAATTAAGATACAGTTTTTAAACAAATTGCATTTGAAAGTAAATTTTTTTCCTATACGACGAAAATTGAAAATGTACGATGGTCAGAACATTAAAAAATACCAGTAGCGAAAATTTCAAGACCGAAATTTGATCGTGAAGTGTTGCCATTCGCAAAATGACGTCAGCGTTACGCACAGACGCATTTGTTCTTTATAATATAGATACTTAATCAGTAAAATATAATAAAGATCAGTTATTAGGATGTGGTTATCAATTGAGGCTCTTATGTTTGGTATTCCGAAATGAAAAACAGCAATTTCACCTTCTCAAAATTTGCATAAGCACTTCTCATATCCATATTTATCATTATTTTTTAAAAAAATTGTATTTTTTTATCATTTTAATTCAAAACTTGAAGTCACAATTGTCAGCAACATCTTTTATGTGAACAGACGCATTCTTTACTTGGCATTCTAATCTCAATTCCGGAGAAAACAAATTTCCGTAATTTAAGTTTTTTAGACCCATTTGTGTTAAAATGTTTAGTTTTAGCTAAGAAAAGGATCGTTTTCTTTTAAATATGACTTCATTTTCACATAAATAAGCATTTCGCCTAGTGTCTGAAAGTTAGTATCAGTAGACGTGCAGAAGGAAAATCAATATAGATTATTTAGGAGGAAAAAAACGTGTTTTCAAGAGCTGTAGGTCATTTGCCGTTATTATGCCCTAATATAATATTATGCTCCTAATGGGATTTTGCGCCACTAAGCCCTATACAACAATTTTTATCAACAATTTTTAATTTTTATCAGAAAATGGCATGATTAAAGATAAAAATACCTCATTATTTCTCTATTGTCTGCAATAATGAAAGCCAATTCTCACCATTTTGAAGAAATTTCATAAAATGCTTTTAAAATTAAAATATAGAAGTGAAGATATTAAAAAAAAAAAAAAAAAAAAAAAACATATAGTGCGATCACATCTACAAATGAACAGCTTTCAGTTTAAAAAAAAATAGTAAAATTGGTTCAGCAGAAAGATTAGGACTGATTGCTAAAAAAAACATATTTGTGTTTTAAATATATAGATTATATAAAATTATGAAAAATTAAATTAAGCAAATTATGTTATTTTGATAAAATTATAGTAGAATGTCCTAAAGAATAGCATTAAAATTTTATTAATTGAGAGAATTTTGAACAAAAACTTCAGGAACATGATATTATTTTAAACCTCGAATTATTTGTTTGTTTGTCTAACTCGGCGAAGCAAATCCATCATGGCGAGAATCATCAATTTCTGTAATATAAATTGTTATTATTTGCATGTCACCTTTCTTTTATAAACACACTCTAAATTTTTGTAAGACATTGCATTTTATTAGCGTGTGATTTCGATTACATTATTTTCAAAAGTGAAGCATTATTATCTGATAAGAATTTCAAAGCAGCTGGGCTGTGAAAATCACGCACTTCTACAAAACATAAATCAGGTCTAAGAATTAAACCCTTTTTATGGAATGACGTCAATTGCATCCGCTAAAGCAATCCACTTCTACAATCCAGTCTTAAATTTCGTCTATAGAAAAGTATGCACATGACGTCATTATCACGGAATAACAGGCAATATTCTTGACATAGCCCGTATTTTATTTTCAACCTTTTTTTTTCAGGTTTTATGAGAAAATGGCAACAAAAAGATACAATATCTCCTATTTTCGACTATTTTCCGTTTACTTTCAATAGAAACGGGTTAATTCTGTTGCCACGATTAGAAAAATGGTATTAAAAACTACAAAAAAATTAATATCTCAAAAATAAATTGAGATACAGCTTTCAAACTAATTGCATTTAAAAGAGCATTTTTTCCTTATACAACGGTGTAAAAATTTAAAATATGTGATGTTTAGAAGTTTAAAAATTTGCAGTAGAGAAAATTGCAAAACCAAAATTTTATTTCAAATTTGAAAGTGTTGCCATTCGCAAAATGACGTATGCGTTACGCACAGATATGTTTGTCCTTTATAATATAGATGGATAGATAGATAGATAGCTAGGTTTGGTTAAGTAAATATATGTCATATTGAAGGAAATAAACTCTAAAATAGACGTTTATGTAACTAACCCCTGTAAAATAAAGAATTAGTTACTGTTTTGTTGGACGAGTAACCGAAGTGCCGAAACTACATCCACAAGTTGCATAAGATGAGGTGGTTATGTGTGAGTGCCAGCTAGAAGAAATTGTTATAACTATATGTCAAAATGGCTGCTGTCTCACTGTGTACTCCCCTACCCTACTTCCAACTGCATTTAAAAACTAGTTGGATGTGCCAATCCCAAAACTTTCTTCTATCTTATACATCTTAATATTTCAAAATCTAGTTAACAAGATTAATACAATATTATTAGTTCAATACTATACCAACTTTGATTTTCATCTTAAATTTCTGCTCAAGTCAATTAAACGGACTAAAAACGAGTTAATCTATATCATCATATTTGTTAAAATTATTAATTTTTCCTTATTCTGTCGTTATCAGCTGTTTGCGAATAGCCGGCATAGCAGGAAGCGAGTTCCCTCCGCTGCATGAGCCGCCGATGCACAATAGAACTACGAAAAATCAAGAAAAGTATACAAAAATCGCTAGCACGGAGCCCCTTTACCGCGCAATATTTCCAAATTCAAGGAGAACCTGTTGGCCAAAGCCAAAAACAAGCACAAACATTTTGTTTCAATTGTATGCATAATTTTATACGCTGTTCGATGGTACAATAATGAAAATGGCACAGAGATCGGAATTATAGCTCCCCCTTCTTTCGGAATTTTTTCAAGTTCAGGGAGGACTTGTTTGCCATAGCCCGAAACATGCACAAAAAATTTGGTTCAATTATATGGATAACTTCATACACTTTTCGATGGTACAATAATGAAAATGGTACAGACATCGCAATTATAGTGCCCCCTTCCGGCAGAATTTTTCCAAATTCAGGGAGGACCTTCGTGACATGACCAAAAATAAACACATAAAATTTGGTTCAATTCTATGCATAACTTCATACACTTTTCGGCGGTACAATATTCAAAATGGCACAAAAATTGTACAAAAAATCGCTATTACAGCGCCCTCTACGAGCGATTTTTTTACAAATTAAGGGAGGACCTCCTTGCCATAGCCAAGAACTTAAATTTTTTTTTTGGTTCAATTCTATGTATAACTTCATACACTTTTCGATGGTGCAATATTCAAAATCGCACAAAAATCGCTATTACAGCGCCTCCTAACGGCGAATTTTTGGCAAATTCATGGAGGACCTGCTTGCCATATCCAAAAACTTAAAATAAAAATTTGGTTTAATTCTATGCATAACTTCATACACTTTTGGATGGTACAATATTCAAAATCGCACAAAAATCGCTATTACAGCGCCCACTACCGGCGAATTTTTTCCAAATTCAGGGAGGACCTGCTTGCCATAGCCAAAAACTTAAACTAAAAATTTGGTTCAATTCTATGCATAACTTCATACACTTTTCGATGATACAATATTCAAAATCGCACAAAAAACGCATTTACAGCGCCCCCTACCGGCGAATTTTTTCCAAATTCAGGGAGGACCTGCTTGTCATATCCAAAAACTTAAACTGAAAATTTGGTTCAATTCTATGCATAACTCCATACACTTTTGGATGGTACAATATTCAAAATCGCACAAAAATTGTTATATCAGCGCCCCCTACCGGCGAATTTTTTCCACATTCCGGGAGGACCTGCTTGCCATAGCCAAAAACTTATAATAAAATTTTGGTTTAATTCTATACATAACTTCATACGCTTTTTGATGGTACAATGGCGACAGACAGACGGACGGACGGACAGACGGACACACAGACAGACAGACATTTTCTATAAACATGTTTTTTGGAATCTCTGACCCCTAAAACATGCAAATCCGTCGAAAACCGGAAGTCGAAAAAAATTTCGATTACAATACTTTCTTCTATTGAAGATAGAAGAAAGTAAAAATATTGTTCTTCATATCTTAGAAGTCATTTAAATCAAAGTCGTTATTTTCGTAAATGTAACAATTTTTTTAATTTTATAAGATCCTCTTTTTCTTATAAGTCATATTTAGAGAAACATTTTCCGCTCTCTAACAAATGAAATGAAAAACATTGTATGGTTTAAACTTGCCGTGTCATGATAGTTTGTGTTTTACGAATTTCCAGCATTGTCTGGCCCGATTTTTGTACCGAGAAATAGTAAAAATTCCTAAAATTTCAAATATCATAACTCGAGAAGTTTTGTTCGTGCAAGAATTTGTCTCACTTTTAACAATTTTAGAATTAGCTCTTGGTCAGCGATAAGAAGGAGCGCCCTATAGACGTATTTTATAACTTATACTGCCTTGACGATTGTTTATTTTAAATGAAATTGCTCGTCTTTCAAAAGCACTGCGAAGATGAAGGCTACTGAATTCTGAATATTTAAAATCAAGTTTTAGTCGATTTAAATATAGGAATAAATTACAGTTTTTTCTCAGTCAGATTAATGGAATGTTGGAGAAATAATACCTCCATGAAAATAGCTGAAGAACTATTATTTATATTTAATGACACTTATAAATACACTGGTCATCAAAATTAAAGGATAATGACAGAAATAAAACGTAACTGATACTTAATGAAAACTTATTAATTGAAATTTGTACAAAAGCATTAGTTAACATAAATTACAATGTTTGGCAGTTGATTATTCTCAAAGTATTGAAATTAAAACCAAATTTATGGAAGTTGGAAAGTGATGGAAAAATTAAGTCACCTCTAGTGGGAAATTTTTTTCTTTAATATGGTGTATGCTCACTTTGGACAGATATGCATACCTCACACCTTGATTTCAGAGACTTTACCAAAGTGTTGAACAAGTCTTGTGGAATTGCACGCCACTCTTCTAAAAGTGCACTTTTCAGCACCTGGAGGGTTCGGGGCGGAATTTAACGCGCTGAAAATCGGCGCCCTAAGGCTTCCCACACATTTTCAATAGGGTTATAGTCGGGTGAGTAAGGAGGACAACTCATTCGAGTGATGTCTTCTGTTTGCAAGTATTCTGAAACCACACATGCTCGATGCGGCTGAGCATAATCACCCATTAGCAAAAACTCTGGGCCGAACGGCACCCTTAAACAGTCTAACTTGGGGTTCCAATACCTCCTCCACATATCTCTGAGCGGTTACAGAACCTCCTTGAAAGATATGCAGTTTGGTGCTGCCATTTGCCATGACCCCCCCCCCCCCCACCACCACCACACACCCCAAACCATTAAACCGCGGTCGCGGAAACAGGGTATTTCACGGACAAGGTGTGAGATGAAATCTCACAGTGTTTAAATAATGTTACTTTTATTTCTTTTGGCCTTATACATCGATGTTCTTTAAACTTAAATCCATATTTATTTTTGCGCGAGCGATTTCGTTTCGACCGCAGATCGGCAAGTTCTCTGATGTTCCGCAGCGCGTGGCATGGGGTGCTTCTCCTTTGAGTTTTGTACGATTGTGATGACGTCATCGGAGCAAGTCTCTCACGGCATATGCATTGAATGGGTGTCTATCTTTTGGAGGTGTGTCTAATCGCCGAGCGTACAACAAATAAAAATAAAGCTTTTTAAATGTTTTCTTTCGGATTTGTTTATTAAGACATTAGCTAACATTTTAAAATTCTCTAATAGATTTAAATCTTTTCTTTCAGTAACTTTTGAAGTCCCCGTATTCTTACTATAAATTAAAAATTTCGTTAATTTTAAATCAGAATCTGTTTTGTTGGTGATCTGTCATGACTTAGTTTTTGTTTTAAAAGATCGCGGGCTTCGGCTCCGGTCTGTCTGCCGATGGAAGTGGAATCCGGTAAAAAGTTTTCCGAAAGCGATGTCTGCGTTTTTAATAACTCCTGTTAAATTTATTTTTTTGTTGGTTTAAAAAGGCTTTGAGATTTTTATCTATAGAAAATTTCTCCTAGTGTTGCATCTTACATTTTTAAAGATTTTCTTAAAGAGGAATAAGTTATTTTATCGGCAACGTATTTATTTTGAAAATCGGTGACCAAAGGGTGAGCCTCTTACTTCTCTTCTTCAAGATGAAATAAAAGATTGATTTATGCTTAAAGGTGTCCTCATCATTCATTTACAGATATACAAGTAAGAAGTTTCCTTTTTCTATTTTTTTTTACAATTACTGACCTCAAAGAACGGAGGGTTTTATTACAAATATTACACAACGCATGTTACTAAAAAGAACTTCCAATTTAATTTTAACTTCAAATTAACGCCCATTATATTGGATAAATATATTACAAAATATTTCCATCACATTTTTGGTGCCGCAAAAACAGTGGTTCTGAAGAAAATTTAAATTGATTTAAAGAAAATCGTAATATTTTAGAACTTTTGTTCTCAGAATAACTTTTGAAAATTTTTTGATGTGTTCAATAGAATTCAAGATTTGTTCTTTTAGTGAATTTTAAGAAATATGGAATATTTTATGCAAGAATTTTTGCATAACTACATATGACAATATTTTTTTAGTATTGGAAGTTTCTGTTCTCAAAAAATTTCTTGCATAGATTTTTGCTATTTTGAAGAATTAAATTTTATAATTCTAGAATGAATTTGTTCTACTCCATCTTGAAGAACATAATATATTTTGCTAAGTTAGGCAATTTTTTTAAAACAATTATTTAAATTAAGATCAATTTCCTACTGAAGAATAGTCATATTTTTGATGATGCATAATTATTATTCTATTTAAATAGTTTTATTTGAAAGAATTTCATCTACATATTCTTTTATTTATAATGAATTATTAGAGAACATAATTTTTTTTAAGGAATGAATATTTGGTATATATATTTTTTTAAATTAATTATATATTGTTCTTAGAAAAATTCTAATGAGTTTGAAATAATAAAATTGTTCTCAGAACATATTTCATATTTTAAGAGGCTATGACTTTGGGTTTTTAAATTTTATGGCACTATTAAATTGCAACAAATTTACAAATTCTATATATATATATTTATAAGAAGCATTATTTTTGAAATCATGATTATTAGTGCTGAGAAATTTTATTCTTATGTCATACTTATTATTCTGAAGCTGAAATTCTTCACAGAAGTTATTAGTTGTAAATATCCTATATAACATTCTTAGAGATTTCTATACTACAAATTTCAAATCAAGATATTTTGTTTAACAATAATTTGAATACAAGAGTTTGTTC
The DNA here is from genome assembly GCA_963932465.1 of Maratus speciosus. Lineage (NCBI taxonomy): Eukaryota > Metazoa > Arthropoda > Arachnida > Araneae > Salticidae > Maratus > Maratus speciosus. The sequence goes on from OZ010790.1 coordinate 347,870,388, forward strand.
ATAGATTTATTCTTATGCCATCTGGACTGTGATGTTCTATTATAATCATACAGTTTGGCTTAGTGCAAAGATAATCTGCAATTTACAAATTAAGAATGTATGCATTTAAGAATATTTTCACATTTATTATACAACTGTTCTCATGTTGTTTCTAAAAGCACTCTCAGCTGACAAAATTTTATATTTGAAAAATTCATGTTGCTTCTTTTTTTTTAATATTCTTATGGCAAGTTATAATTTTGAAATTGGGACCTTTCCACTTCATCGTATGTGCAGACTATAACGGTTTTCAACAGACAAGATTCTCATGTTGCTCTCAGAAAAAGAATGAAAGCAGCATTATTTTTTTTTCTCTTGAGAAGAAGTAGGCATGGGGCTACTTCATTCCTGTTACAATTATATTCTTGAAATTATTTTACATCATCTATTTAAAAAAGTCTTATGTTTTTATACAGCTTTTAAAATAAGTTCTCATATTATCAGTATTTCTCTGCAATAATTTTAACTGTGTGTTACTGCTGTTTCCCATATTTAAAGACTGTCTCTCTACATATGCTGCTCTAAGAGTTCTCTTCCAATCTGTTAAAAAAAAATATATATATTCATCTGCAAAAAAAACTTTGCTTTATTTTCAACAGTTTCTTACCTGATGAAGTTGGCCATTCACTGATGTGTTGTATCCATTTGTGTTGACCTCTTCTCTAGTATTTTCCTTGTTTTATGGTAGAAGATAAATATATTAATACTATACTTACCTGCTTAACTGTTTTATAACAATAACTTTAAAACTTTTGCTTCATTTTCAACGCTGAAGTAACTATTGAAGAAGAGTCATGTCATGTTTGAGTCATTTTATCCTTACAATGTCTGATTCAATTCAATATCTTCGTTGTTTGTCTTTAAAGCTAAAATAAGATTTACGAGTTATCTCAAATGTTTTCTCAAGTAATAGCTGTCACAAGATCTGATTATGGAAGTGTTGTTGGTTTGCCTTTTCTCTTGTGAGATGTAAATTATCCTTACTAAGTGGACTGGTTGGCTTATCTGCTCCTATAAGTCAGTGTTGCTATTTTTTTGCTAAATCAAGAAGATTTATGAAATATTATAAAATTAGTTACTTTCAATATTGATTCTTACATATACCTGCAGTTACAAGAGTTGTATTTTGATTCAGGAATTCTCAAGATCAATTTATTTTCTGTCTAAATTCCCCATATTTCAAAAATTTTATTGTGCCTTTGTTTTCATTTGTGAATATACCCAAAGTCTCTAAATTTTTATGTTGTCATATGCCTCATATTTTTACACAGGAGTAATTAATTGAATGAATTCTGAAGATTTATTATTAATGAAGAAATTAAAATTTTTTTAAAGCATCAAATCAATTCCTATACAAGATTACATAAACAGAAAATAAAAACACAGTTCTTAGTAACTATTTAACAGCGCCTTTTGATATAGAAGTGTTCCTTGATGAATCTTTAAAATTACTAAGAAGTTTAAAGAAAAAGTGCTTATTGATATCATCACCTACCTACTTATGTCTCATTTGTTTACCCAAGATGTGTGTGTGAATCTTCATTACATTATCGATTTTTCACCAAATACAACATCATTTTGTCTACTTCAGTGCTCTATAATTCATCCTTTTAGTGTGTCCGAAAATAGTGATTACTAAAAGTTAATGATTAGCTTCAAAAGAAGTGAAGCACACAGATGTTGTGTTGTCGCCCCCCCAAAAAAAAAAAAAGTTCTCGTCCAATGTTCCTGTATAATGTCTATTCAACTGTTAAGTTGATGTTGCCTTTTTGTGTGTATCATCTAGAGATATGTGTCTGTTTCTACATGGTAAACACAATGTTTACACCTTTGCAACAATACACATACCTGATGTCTTTTTGTGTACCAAAAGTTTGAGCGTGTTTTTTTAACATTCTGATAACATTTATTTATTTTTCATGCAAACTTTAAATTGTGTTTATAACGCTAAGGAATCAAGAATCTGTAAAGAAGGACATTGCTGTTGTTTTTGCAGTTATGGGGTGGTATATTGTGCTATTTAGTGTATATAGTTATCTTTTTCTTTTTGCACAAGGTGTCAGGAGCCTTGTTTAGGGAAAATCCAAGCCACCTGAAATCTTGAGTAAAACATGAGTAGTCACAGTGTATATTGTTCTATGATTGTGGATAATAGTATATTTTTTACATAATTCTCTTGATTTTTCTGCATGAAATATTTTATGTAAATGATTTATAATATTTATATTATGGTACACTTGAAAATTTAAATTTCCCATGATAGTGTCAATTTTTTTAAATCTTTCATTGTATATGAAAGCATTTATTTTTCTGGGGATCCCCACCCACTCAACCAAATACCTACTTATTGTTAAAACCATGGTTTGTCTGTTTATCTTTTTACATATTTAAAAATTTTATTAAGTGATGTCTCATATTTTAAAGAATAGTATATACTTTGAAAATTTTTGATGAGTAAATAATACAAAAAGTATTGGTGTTTGTTGATATATTGCTTTTGCAATACATATTTTCAGTGCTAATGAAAAGTAGTAAGAGTATATGTATCAGCAATATAACACCTATCTTTCCTTAGACATGTCTCTCTTATATATATTGTTGCAACTACCTTAACTATCTGTGTTTTACATGTGAGAGGTCATTTAGTGCACAATTTGTCCGCTTGTTCATGTGGAATACAGCTGGTTGTTTGAAGTCACATATTTAGTACTAAATTGAATTTTTAAAAAAAATGATGAATATCATATTGTGAAAATGTTACTAAAGATATTTTTATGTATGGCCAGTTAGGAGTAATTAAAATAAATGCTCTATTTTAAAAGTTGTAAGTCCTAGGCGATGATCAAAAACTAAAGTTATTTTGATCTTTGTTGCTTGTAAAGTGCAACTTTTCTTATATGGTATACCAATTTAATTAAATGTTTGATAATGAGCTCATTTTACATATGCTAATTCTCATTTTATATATGCTAATTCTGATTTTTGTTTAGCATTTTTACTTAAGTAATACATAGGATTTCATATATGCTAATTCTCATTTTCTTTAGCATTTGTACTTAAGTATTTGTGAAGATAAGTTTATGACATCATACTGCAATTGCCATAAATAGAAAGATTTGGCATTTTTATGTATACTTTTTGAATATACTATGTATATTTTTGATGTATTTTCTTTTTCTTCTCTCTTCCCTTTTGGTCACCACTGATTTTTATTTGCAGCAGTTAAACTTTTGGCTTTATTTTAATATTTTAACTTATAGTTTTTTTTTCTCTCTGTCTTTGGCATTCAAAATTTTGTCATCCCGTTTCTGTAAAAGGTTTTTATTTCATTTTACCTTTTACATCACTTGCTCTGCCAAAATTTTACTCGGTAAATGGGGGTATTGTGAGATGAAATCTCAACTTTTATTTCTATTGGCCTTATATATCCATGTTCTTTAAACTTAAATCCATATTTATTTTTGCGCGAGCGATTTCACTTCGACCGCAGATCGACAAGTTCTCTGATGTTCCGCAGCGCCTGGCATGGGGTGCTTCTCCTTTGAGTTTTGTACGATTGTGATGACGTCATCGGAGCAAGTCTCTCACGGCATATGCATTGAATGGGTGTCTATCTTTTGGAGGTGTGTCTAATCGCCGAGCGTACAACAAATAAAAATAAAGCTTTTTAAATGTTTTCTTTCGGATTTGTTTATTAAGACATTAGCTAATATTTTAAAATTCTCTAATAGATTTAAATCTTTTCTTTCAGTAACTTTTGAAGTCCCCGTATTCTTACTATAAATTAAAAATTTCATTAATTTTAAATCAGATTCTGTTTTGTTGGTGATCTGTCATGACTTAGTTTTTGTTTTAAAAGATCGCGGGCTTCGGCTCCGGTCTGTCTGCCGATGGAAGTGGAATCAAAGCCTTCTCAAGACTATCACGCCAGACACGATTTCATTCCCCCACATATGTGACGTCACGACCCGGGGCTGGCGCCAATGCCGAGCATTTGAAACTTGTGTCTGGTTGTTTAGAATTAAAATGTAACGTATGCACGTGCTGTTTACTTAAAAGAATAGAACATATTCTTTTGAAGGTAAGTTTTATTTTCAAATTAACTACTTATATTTTAATAGTACTAGTTCTATGTTTTGTGTTCAGAATATCTTTTATTTTTAACTTCTTTAAAATAAATTAACTATTAAATACCAGTATCGTATTGTCAATAATTCCGTGTGCGTGTCTCCAAAACAAAACGATATAATTGTACTTCTGTTTCATTTCAAAAACAGCAGTAATTTAAAGTGGCAAAAGTCACTAAATCGTATCGAGACTTACATCATTACCTGTCTCTCGTAATTTGCTAAAAATTGGTGCTTGAATGGTGTGAATCGGTGAATTATCTCAAAAGTTATTAATTAATAAAGTTTTCATTGTTTAATTATATTCTTTATAAATATATAAAAATAGCTTCCTTTTAATATGTGCTGGAGCTAGACTGTTGGGGCTAATACTGTTGGGGCCAACACTTTTCTCCTTATAATTTGGAAGCTATATGGCCAATTCAGTTTAAAATTTTAATGTCCTATGTGACTTATTTTTCTACCTCAACTATTATATTTTCAAGTGGAAAATTTAGTTAGGTCTTTTAATTTAAACAAATTAATTTAAAAAAAACTTTAAAATCATTATTACTCGGGAATTTATCACTGAAAACTGATGAAATTTTGTCTGTAGTACAGTACAAATATTATTGTTTAAATTTTACATTTTGGTAATAGCTATTTGCAACATTACCTTTCTTGCTATTCAAAAATTTCGGTTAAAACTTCTGAATTTTATTTACTCGGAAATATTGGCACCAGACAGCTGAAACTTATGTCAGACCGGGTTCTTTGGGTACTAATCATGCTCAAAAATGTTCAGCCAAAAGTCTTAGTTACAAGCCTAATTATTTAGTAATTTCTAACTTGTCACACCTTCCTCCCTTTTTAATATGTTCTGTTTTCTCTCATTAAAGTTACTTTTAATAAACGTCTATTTATTAGAAAACATTGGTCGTGTGAATAATAACTAATTATTTTGTATGCAGAATTGATTGGGATTTAATTTAATACAAAATTTATGTATGTTTCTTTGACATACAGTTTGACAACATTTGCAAGAGAAATATACTACATTTTTTTTTTTTAAATAACGGTGCGAATAGAATAGAAAAATACTCGCCGGTGGCAGCCCTGTATACGTACCAATTTATTGTTGTGTTTTAATCTTCAACTCTTAATATCTTGATAAAAATTCCTTTTGTAATATTTGTTACATAAACCATGCTTATACGTGAAAACTGGACATATGGGGATAATGTGTTTGAATCTCTATTTTTGCAACCACTGTAAACAATTAATTCATAAGATTTGCAAGGCTTGTCAGCGCCCTTATGCAAAACAGATGTTGGCGAGCCCCCCCCCCCCCCCCCCCAACCTCTTCAAAAAAACTGTGTGTGTTTTTATATACATTTTAATGTTTAATTAAAAATAACAATAAATAAAATAATTTTTCTATAATTATAAATTTACTTTTCGGTCTAGTCATGGCCCTTTATACTTTTCATCTCATATATTGATTATTTTAAGCTTAAAACATGTGAACAATCATTTAAACAGACCACACAACATTATTTTTGGAAATGAAATATTTTCGAGGAAGGATTTGGGTTTCTCTATGTTTTTTAGCAGTTAAATCTCAAATATCCGAGGAAAATGAACATAAGTTAGGAAAATTGTAATTTGGATTGATGAAAGTGTTTTATTTCTTCTTTTTTTTTTTTTTTTTTTTTTTTTTTTTACCTCTGTCATGTTTCAGTACACTTTAAAAAAATCTATTGCTTGTACCTTGCATAATATGGTAAACTAACACAAAATTAAAATAACAATAATAATTTTCCATTTCATGACCTTGTTTTGTTTTATTATGAGTTTTATGTTTCTCAATTCTAATGGACTTTATGTGAAAATTACTCATTTCTGATAAATAAAGTTTGCAGTAGGTACGAAAAATTTATCTGTATGAATATTTAATTTCATATATGCTTTAATTTTACTATTTATTTATACTAAATTTGTTATGAGAAGGTTTCAAATCACTAAATATTTAATAGAATATTTCCTGTATAATTTCAGGCCACAATAAATAATAAAAATAGAACACAAGTTGAATTTGTTTTATTTGACATTCACTTTGCTTTCACTTTAACAACTTAATTTTAAATGTGGGTTTTGATTGCACACTTATTAGTATTTATTTATTTTTGAAAGTGAAATAATTGAAAGCAAAATAATTCAATTGATATGCGTTTAAACTGAAAATTTATATATGTATATGTATATTAATGTCTTGTTTTTGAATATATAGAAAGTAGATAATTGATATTGTTTCTAAATTTCAAAGTAGAATAAATATAATAAAAACTGTTCACTAAAATAAATGTAATACTTAGTGGTTTTTTTCCTTATTAACGATCCAATTTTCTTTTATGTACTCTTAACTTTAATACTGAGGTACATTTTTATTGACACAGTGATATTATTTCATAAATATAGTATTTTTATTTTTACTGTTGACGAGTAATCGAAATTGACTGAAAAGCGCTTAATTAGCGTCTTTAAACTACAAGTACGTATATAATTTTTTACCGTATGCTGTGATAATTAAGTTGGAATGTAGAGGAAAGTATTGATATGTTTTAAATAAGTCTGTGCTCTTCTCTGCTGGCGTAAGCCCCGGGAAGTGACCGTCACGAAACCTTGTGTTTGGCTTGTAGTCTTTAGGCGGCTTTGGTGGAATCCGGTAAAAAGTTTTCCGAAAGCGATGTCTGCGTTTTTAATAACTCCTGTTAAATATATTTTTTTGTTGGTTTAAAAAGGCTTTGAGATTTTTATCTATAGAAAATTTCTCCTAGTGTTGCATCTTACATTTTTAAAGATTTTCTTAAAGAGGAATAAGTTATTTTATCGGCAACGTATTTATTTTGAAAATCGGTGACCAAAGGGTGAGCCTCTTACTTCTCTTCTTCAAGATGAAATAAAAGATTGATTTATGCTTAAAGGTGTCCTCATCATTTATTTACAGATATACAAGTAAGAAGTTTCCTTTTTCTATTTTTTTTTTTACAATTACTGACCTCAAAGAACGGAGGGTTTTATTGCAAATATTACACATCGTATGTTACTAAAAAGAACTTCAAATTTAATTTACCTTTCATATTACGGCTCAATTTATTAGCAATACCACACAAGGGAAGGCAAGTTGCGTGTTCCTTGCTCTCTTCGGATCAAAATACGTCTAGAATCTACGTTCAGACTATATCTGGACTCGTCAGTAAACAATACTCGGGCCCGGTCTTCTTGACTCCTTTGAACATCAAGACGACAATAGTTTAAACGGGACCCTTTGGAACCTGGAGTGAGTGGGACACAAACTATAGTTTTCTCGCATACATTCCACGCTCGTTAAGCCTTCGTGCAGCAGTAGAATGGCTCATTCGAGTTCCTGTGGCAGCCCGAAGGTCTAAATCCAAATCTCTTGCAGTCGCTTCGCGGTTTCTTCGAGCCGACAATGACAGAAAATTGTCTTCGGATGCAGTTGTTGCTCTTGGTCGCCCTTGACTAGGCTGTCTATCAACGGATCCAGTGCTTAAAAAGCGGGTTCATTGGTTAAGGATAAAGGGGGAAAGGGGGTGTTAGTCTACCCCTCCTTAATCCAGATAAATGGGTTTTTCATGCAGAATTATTCGATTTGCTCCGAATTTGGTATACCGGTTTATTATGTTAAGGAGCTTCAATGATTAGATTTGGGGGTTCATTTGTTAAGGATGAAGGGAGAAAAGGGGTGTTAGTCCACCTCTCTTAATTCAAATAAATGGGTTTTTCATGCAGAATTATTCGATTTGCTCCGAATTTAGTATACCGGTTTATTATGTTAAGGAGCTTCCCTGATTAATTTTGGGGGTTCATTGGTTAAGGATAAAGAGGGTAAGGGGGGCTAGTCCACCCCCCTCAATTTAGATAAACGGGTTTTTCATGCAGAATTATTCGATTTGCTCCACATTTGGTATACCGGTTTATTATGTTAAGGAGCTTCCCTGATTCGTTTTGGGGGTTCATTGGTTAAGTATAAAGGGGGAAACGGGGGCTAAACCCCCTTCACTTATTTTTTGAGGGGGTCATTCGGTACTATTATTCTTTAAAATAAGAGTATAATATACAATAAGTGTGTATTAAGTGTGAGCTGTGAGCTCAATGCCATCAGTTTAGCTAGGCACTTTTCTTTTTTATTTGTTAGAACTTCTCGTACAAGTCAATTTTAACCTTATAGGCGTAAAAATTTATGGTCAGCCAGACCGAGCCAAGTCGAGTCGAGGCAATTAATTTTTTGTGCAGGTTGGGACGAAATTTTAGCTTTTATAACGGGCTGGGTCAATATTTTTTTTGAACGGGCCGAGCTGGACTAGGAGCAGTTCTGGTCGAACTTTGAACTTTTATCTAAGCTTAAAAGAAAAACTGTCTACTGATCGCGCTCAGCTTGAAAATTTCTTCCCTTGCAGACCTGTATTTATATTTGTTAATGAAATAATTGTATATAAAAAGAAAGAAAAATAAAGTTTAAATCTAACGAGCACAAGAGATATATTTAAACATTCAATGGTCAAAATTTATTTTTATCATTTTGTGTTTTATACTTTTTCATTTATACTAAATGATCATAGTGCAATAATTAGAATTACATCTTTAGTTTTCATTGTTTGTTTGATATATACAAATAAGTATAGGAGAGATACCGCCCCGTCTCGGTTCCAGCCCCACTCTTGCTCCAGTCTCTCCTTTGTACACCAGCCAGCGGAGTATAGTGTTCAAATTCAGACCTCCCACGTACTGGCGCTATGAACAGCCCTGATGAGGAATTCTTTTGTTGTGTTGATATTATCCTAAAGAAATGACAATGGTCAGAGTCAAGACACTGCAATCATGATATCTTTTGCCACACGTGCAGTCAAATAAACATTCCTGGGAATGAAAAGGACAAAATAGTCTTTCAACTTTGTAGCAAGCGCGAGAAAAAAAAAAACAAGTTGAAAATTGCTCGTCAAATGTGGCAAATGAGGTGCGTTCGTACTATAACTAGTTTTATAATTATTTTTCCCCATATTGTACTGAATGTATATTTTTTTGCACTTCATAAGTGCATAGTCTGTAACATCATTAAAATGCACTTGCAATAATTTTTTCCCATTTCCCGTAATGTAACGCAAAACTTTTGAGTGTCTCTGTAATTAAACTATACACCGATTTTCATAAAATTTGAAATGGCTCGACAAAATTTTGCAACAATTTTATATATAAAATTTCAGACCATTCGGAAGGCTGTAACATCATTAAAATGCACTTGCAATATTTTTTCCCCGTTGGCCGTAATGTAAAGAAAAACTTTTGACTGTCCCTGTAATTAAACTATACATACGATTTTTATAAAATTTGAAATGGCTCGACAAAAGTTTGCAACAATTATATATTTAAAATTTCAGGCAATTTGGAAGGCTCTAACATCATTAAAATGCACTTGCAATATTTTTTTTCCATTGGCCGTAATGTAAAGAAAAACTTTTGAATGTCCCTGTAATTAAACTATACATCCGATTTTCATAAAATTTTAAATGGCTCGACAGAATTATGCAACAATCATATATTTAAAATTTCAGACCATTCGGCTGGGTAGTTTTTGCTCTGTTATATGCGGACGGACAGACAGATAGACAGACGGACTGAACGACGACTATAGGTGCTACGTATTTATATAATTACGAACGCACCTAAAAAGGAGATGGGAAACACATCGAGATGAGATAACATCTCAAGTCTATGGGAAAACATTTTTCATTAAATTGTTACTAAGCAGAGGGTTTTGTTAAGACGTAAAACAGAAATTACTTATGTCAACATGAAATAGTTAATTCTGATAATTTTTATTGTGATTTATCCAGTTCTAGTTCACGGCCACGTTAATATATAAATTATTAAACTATATCAGGGTAAAAGGGAAAAATGAAATACAAAAATATGTTTTTACTTCAAAACAAGACAAAAAATCTGGAAAGGCAAAACATAACTTTGCCCCTGCTCTTAAAAAAAAACTGAAAGGAGGAGGGGGGGGGGTATATACCCTCCTTGCCCTCGCCAGATTATGCCCATGTTATGGAGGTCTTACTGCATATTGATTTTTAACCTTTTATTTTCGACATTGTTTTGAAAAATCGGTGTCTACCCGAATCCGTCCCTCAAGAATCAAAACCCAATCCAAAACCGATCCGAATTTGAAACAGAAGTAAATATCTAAGGTCAAATGAGAACCTTTTAAACCACTATACAGGTCACAAAGAGTGTTGCTAAATCTGGCGGATTTTTACTCAGAAATTTAGAATTCGCTCCATAAAATTTTTAATACTAATTTTCCTTTATTGTATTCACGAAATATTTATAATTATAAAAAAAAACTATTCAAACTTTCTGGGAAGAATTTGGAATTTCTTAATAATAGTTTTTATAAATGATGCATAAAAGTGTTAGTTGCTCTGTACAGATATTTATTTTTACATCGATATGTTTAAAATTTTGTTTTGTGCGAGGAGTTCTGACAATATATATATATATATATATATATATGATATAAGGATAAGGCCGTAGTTAATGAAATAAAGGAGTTTAACAGCTCTGGATTATAGTTTTACATATTAAGTTAACATTATATTTACAAGTACGGGAGGGTAGGGGGTTTTTCTGCGGCATCTACCCGCAATCTTCGAGACTCCATATCGGCTTCTGCTCTCGTCCAGAGCCGGAAAATACGCCTAACCTCAGCCGCTTCGGAATGAAATCTGCACTTTGGTTGTTACTTGTTCCGAATCTAAGAAAATGCAAAGCTGCACATCAGCAAATTCAATACCATCTGCGGTTTTGAGGCTACAAGTTTCTCATGGAAAACGCTGATCATATCCTGTTGCTAGGCATAGAGTGTTATGGGAATCTAAAACCACAACTCACACTCGGCCATTTTGTCCGCGTGTCGTCCCCGACAGCGTGTTAAATAAGCAACAAGATACATTAAAAAACAAAAAAAAAACTATCTAAAAATAATTAAAATCCAAAGGAAAAAAACTGGTATTAAATAATTAAGAAAATCGAGCTAAATAAAAAAAAATTAAGTCTAAATTTTATGTAAATTTATGCTGAGCTGCCGTGGGATATCTCCAAAAAAAAGGAAGCAAAAGAATAAAAAAATCTCAGGATAACATTAATTTGCGTCATGAGACCGGTTTTCTCATGAGCCATCATCAGGGATGAAAAATATAATCTGAAGGCCGCCTGCCCATTATATTATCATCAAGAAAACATACTAAAATCCGTCTCATTTAGGTAGAATTTCGTTAAAAAAACATCTTTATCCCAACGTCATTCGGGAAGAAAAAAAAGTTTGCCTCGTCTAAGCAAAAAAAAAAAAAAAAAAAAAAAAAAAAAGGATTTCCCACCAAAAGGGTTTTTTTTCGACAGCCAGCTGTTACTTCTTTAAAAAAATATGCGAGGGGGGCGTAAAACACATACATATATATAGCAATTCAATAAAACGTTTACACATAAAACACAGTTTTAGAAATATAAATACAGTTTTAGAAATACAAATACAACATTTTTCTTTTTTCTTGTAAAATGTCAATGTTTAAAAAAAATAAAGTCCTGTATAGATAGTCATTTTAAATAAAGTTATTTACGCAACATAAAAAAGCACGTGTTGCGAACAGGCAAATGAAAAAAATAAAACATCATTTGCAGTCCGAGATAAAAATTAATTGCCATGCGAAAAAAAATCACAGCATGGGTTCAATAAAAAAGCGTATATTATATCGCTCAGAGATTTTTAAAAAAATGTTGAACAGAACTTCCACAAAAAAGCACTGAAAGTCTGTTAATATAGGCTGAAAAAATGATAAATCTCTTGCATATTCCACAAGCGAAGAATAATAATTAAAAAAAACGCTGTTGATAAAAATGCTTGGCACACTGTGCCTTCTTAAAAAATAAACACTTGAAGCACTCTAGAATGGTATAAAACACAATAATCAGAAAATCAAACGTCTTGTGGAGAAAGTTTTCGTCACTAATTAGAATCTTAGCTGTGAGATGGTGAGTCAAAGTTGTAAACACCTCATTTTAATGTTTCGTCCGAAAAAAAAAATAATCGTGTATGCTTGCTGTAACCGTAAAAAAAACGAAGATATTGAAATAAAGTTACTAAGAAAGTCACAGATAGTAGCAGTCTAATAGTTCAGTACGATATAAATGTTCTCATGAATAATCAGATATATGGATGTAAAACACAGAATATATAAACACAGTTAAAAAAATAGTAATAAAAAAAACACATTTATGATAAATTCGGTGGTTGCATTAGTGACCTATATACGTTAACCATCTTTCTTTTCAAGGATTTAATTCCACGTTTTCTCTTTTCTTTGTTGATTTCACTCAGTTTCGGCGTATAAGAAATAAACAAGAAATGATAAGGATCTGCCGGATTTCGTACCAATTAGGAACGTCACTCAAATCTTGAGATGGTTGGTATTTATGGAACGCCGAATGCTGATAACTGAGTCCGTTAGTAGAATTAAACAGATGATCAATAAGAGGAACACAGTCATAAACAGCTTGTAGGAAACGAAAGTTAAATTGAAGAAAAAGCAGTCTGGCGATAATGTTGCGAGATTTGTTGAGTCATTCACTGGATCAATTTCGATGATACTGGGAATATTTTCATTCGAAAGATTTTTAATTACATTCGGTGTTTTCAGATCTTGGGGGAAAGAATTTGAAAGAAATGTTTTTATCGTACATCTTGCATCAGAAAATGGATGTACATCGGATTTATCTTGAGATTTCGTTGCAGATGCATTATCAGCCACACTAATGCAGCTTATAAAAATGCTTGTGGGTGAAGATTTAGTTAAATTAACGCCGTTTTTGTCGCACGTGAGAGTGCCCTGAAATATGACATCCGTCTTCACAATAAGTGGCATGGACATATGTGAAGACTTAACTACATAAACAGAAGTAGAAAAAGTATTGACGCCTATTTCTATATCGGTAAAAAATGATCCTTTTGGCTGAAGAGTACCGTTGCCGATACCTGACAACTGTACAGGAGCTCCGGTGAGGGGGGAGATCCGATTTGTTTATAAATGTCTTCTCTCAGTATCGTCAATGGGCTTCCAGTGTCCAAGATTGAATTGATTTGTGAGTTAGAAATTTTAACTGGTTTCTGCATGCGCGGATGAGAATGACACATTTCTACTACGTGAATTTGTTCGTCTCGGCTTGGCGACGTCTTGAGTGAAGGGGAGGTGCCTTGAGTCGAACGCTTTCGTTCCGGAGTTTGCTCTGTACACTGGTTGGAAACATGACCAAAACATGCAAATTTCATGCACTTTTTTCCTTTATTTAAATGCACATTGGGTAGAACGGTGACCTGGGGCTAAATAATTATAACACGTTAATTTTGCAATTTTTTCCGTCTGGTTAATCTTAGGAGTGTTGGGTGTAGTCGGCGACTTTGATTGATAAAATTTAGAGCTCTGCTCGCAAATTCGTTCGAAAATTTGGAGCTTGTTTTTAAATTCGGTGAGAGTTTTACAGCCAAAAAGAATTGCTTAATTATTAGGTGTATCTCTAATACCGCTGATAACGTAATGCATGAGTGATGCGTCGTCTATTTTCGCTCGTTGGGCAATTTCTTTCATTACTAAAAAATATTCACTCATTTTTTCGTTGGGCTTACAAGTACGTGAAGCTAGCATTTCATGTATTTGGGCGGAAGAGGAAATATGCGCAAATTCTTGTGTTAACGCTTGCTTTAATGCTGCGTACGATGTTAATTCTGGCTCACTTCGGGCAAATAACAATGCGGTACCTTTGAGAGCTCTTTCGGCGAAAAGAAATTCCTGCAAATCATTTAGTTGAAATGTTGTGGCCCAGCCTTCGAATCTTTCTAACCATTGTAGAATATTTTCTACTGGCTTGCCAGAAAAAGGTGTAATTAAATTTTCGAAGTCGGTAAAAGAAATGGATTGACGCGGTGCAGAATGGGGAGAAATGGCAGCATTATATTGCAAAGTAGTACCAGAAAAATTCGTTAATGAATTGGATTGCAAAGTATTGCGAGAATCATCGTCATCGGGCTCTGAATCGGTTTGGGGTGAAATGGAGGACTGAAATTTTGTCAGATCTGAGAGTGCTTCGATAAGACGTCGGGAAATATCCGCTTCATTACCGGCAATGTCTAGACAAAGTAAATTTGCCATGGAAATGAGTTGAGCTAAGGGGAAGTTTTTAGCCGTGTCAGCTATTTTATCGTCAAATTCGGGATCCCCGATTTTAAATTTGAATCCCTGAAATTTCCGTAAATTTTTCCGATTATTTCTATTTTCATCAGAGCCGAATACCAAGGTATGTAAAATTTTGATTCGTTCAACTCGTGCCGAATTAATTTGAGCTAACACCGGCCGTATATCTTGCAATAACATGTCTAAATAAAAAAATAATTGAACGCTTACTTCGAAATTGGTATCCTTTTAAAAGAAAACACCGAATGAATCAATTATATCCATTGCGAAGGGAAAAAAAAGATCTTCTCTCTGTCGCACACACCGAAAAGCAGATCGCTCATAACAGATAAGTAGGTCAGTATAACGTAGTGATTCGTCTTGTTTTCCTCTTATTTATCGGATAGCATCTTCGTAGAGCTTAAATATTTCGGACGTAGGATTTCACAGCAGTTTCATGGATGTCTAGGGGCTTGATAAATAGTTGGATTCGACTCGGCCGAAGCGCCCATATGATATAAGGATGATATAAGGATAATGCCGTAGTTAATGAAATAAAGGAGTTTAACAGTTCTGGATTATAGTTTTACATATTAAGTTAACATTATATTTATAAGTACGGGAGGGTAGGGGGTTTTTCTACGGCATCTACCCGCAAGGTTCGAGACTCCATATTGGCTTCTGCTCTCGTCCAGAGCCGGAAAATACGTCTAACCTCAGCCGCTTCGGAATGAAATCTGCACTTTGGTTGTTACTTGTTCCCAAGCTAAGAAAATGCACAGCTGCACATCAGCAAATTCAATACCATCTGCGGCTTTGAGGCTACAAGTTTCTCATAGAAAACGCTGATCATATCCAGTTGCTAGGCATAGAGTGTTATGGGAATCTAAAACCACAACTCACACACATATATATTATTATTATTATTATTATTATTACAGTCTCTTTTTCATGTTTATATTGTTCACTTTAAATAAAAGTGCCATATACTGCATAGTACAGGGACCCCCGTTCCAAAATACTGTTTCTCCTACATTTCTTTCTATATATTCTATTGTAAACTATATTGATTTTTTAATGGATCTCTATTTGTATTTATATATCTGAATTATTATTAATACCATTTATCCATTTACACGGCTTGGTGACTTAAAAATTTGAAAAATGCTATATCGAAAAACCTTCTAAGACGGAATCACATAGGAGAAAAAATAAATGTTATAGTTAAGTTCCTTTTTCCCGAGGTCTGTCGTCTCTTGCAACTGTATTATTTATTTTCAAACGGATTATTATATCCATTTTGCACCGATCAAGAAATTTTTTTCGTTTAAAACAGGATTTCGTCATGCACAGATTCTCATAACAGGTTTTACAGTACTGCCCCCCCCCCCCTAGAAATGTATTTGTACTACTATTCTTTAAAGACAATTTTAACTATAGAATAATAATAATTTTAAAATATATGTATTTTCCGCAAAAATTGTTGACCCAAGGAAGTTGTTTCTTAAGGCAGTTCATAACTGCTCTGCTCAACAAGCGCAAAAGATTTTGACACATTTACAAATCCATTTTTTAACAGAAAGATATAAAATTGGAAAGCCTGACCGTGGAAGCGATTTGGAATCTGTGTTTTCCATTTTTCGATTTTTAAATTATATTGAGTTATAAGCGATTTTGATCACGTGACAAAAACATTTTCACCCTTTCTTGAGTGCTTATTCTTCTTTCGCGCGGAAATTTGGTTCAAAACGTCGACTTTGACACTATTTTCTGAAAGAACTATTGCGTGTGTAAAAAAAAACCCGGAAAAAACAGTTACATAGTTTCTGAACAACAACACCTGCTAGTTTCATGCAGTTCCGAACAAAAGTAAATTAAAACTTATGTCATAAAGTTGCGCTTTTTGATTTGAAAACAGCCATTAACAGATTTTTGCACGAGTCGGACAGGGACGGATCAATGATTTTCATACGAGCAGGGTTGTGACCATGCCAGAAAATTTCGGTCGGTGCAGACTTCTAGGAAGCATAAGCACAAGCTCAGAAATAAGCCCGGATTCGGTCCGGCCCGAGCCTCCAGAGAAAGTCAGACCCGGGCATGACCTAGAAAAACTGATGATCAGACTCGACCTATACCGAGTCCGTGTAGACCTCTAAATGACATTTGAATGGGAAAAACGTGTCCTTAACGGCTGGAAAAAATTTAAATAAATTATTAAAAAAAAATTGAGTTTGAGTTGTAAATTTCGTTCACACTCACAGATTTTTTTAACTTTCGTTCAGCTCACGTTCATTTATCAAAAAGTGAATCAAGTTCAACTCAAAGTTCACAGCAAGTGAGCTAAGTTCGTGAGTTTTCGTTCAATGAACGCGCTCATATTCAACACTGGTTTCATTCATCTGACGAAATCCTGTTCGCATTTTTCTCCTCTGCCTGTCTGCAATGCAACAGAGTTTCTTCTCGGAAACTGTACAAGTTAGAGTCTTGAAATTTTGCATACTTATATCTGAATATCTCCAATCAAATGGCAAATCATAAAATTTTGAAAAGTCTTGCATTATTTTAAATCTTTATAATATTATAAATGTCAATGTGTGTCCGAAAGTTTGAATGAAGTCAATATCAAACCGGATGAATTAATGCTTTTGTATTTTTGCATATAGATGGATTATGAAACGGAAATGAACATAGGCTATGCTTTATTTATTTTATCCAAATATTTCATTTAATAATTCAAAATTTCGTACTTTTCATACAGTATCAATTAACATTTTCCGATAAAATTTGACCATCTTTCTTTCCCGTTGACAAAAATATCAAAATCTGGAATAATACTTTCACCTCGGCAATAAATTTTTAATTGAACAGTTTCTAAGTGAAAACTGAGAATAAAAAGAAAATAAATATGACGTCATATTTGAAACGAAAAAAAGATGAAGTATTTTTTATTATATATAAAACATCGGTTACGTTAATAAGGGGTTTTCTGTCAAAAATGGCGATATAATTTGAAGGAAAAAGAATGAACAAGAATTATATTATTAATAAAATATTTCACTTGGAAATATATGACGTCATACTTGAAATAAAGCAGGTATTTTCAAGTATTCGTTAAAAATACAAGGAGCATGAATATCAGTAACTAATGAAAATGATAAAAAATGACGTCATATTTAAAATGAATGAGAAATTTTTTTACTAATATTGATTAATAAGTTTGACTATAAGTTACATACAAATGAGAGTTTACATTCAAAATTCACGTTATGATTATCAGAAGAAGGCATTTTTTGGGGAAAAAAGGTGAAATAAAACTGATTAACATATTTTTTGGTATTCTCTCTTTAAAATTAAAACGAATTTAATTTCGATTTGTATAGATGGTACAAAAACATGATTAAAGTAAATTTTCGTAACACTAAAAACATATTTTCACACATTGAAGCTTTATGAATGAATTTATTCCACAGAAGCAAAAATTTTAAAAGTTGTAAGTCCTAGGCGATGATCAAAAACCAAAGTTATTTTGATCTTTGTTGCTTGTAAAGTGCAACTTTTCTTATATGGTATACCAATTTAATTAAATGTTTGATAATGAGCTCATTTTACATATGCTAATTCTCATTTTATATATGCTAATTCTGATTTTTGTTTAGCATTTTTACTTAAGTAATACATAGGATTTCATATATGCTAATTCTCATTTTCTTTAGCATTTGTACTTAAGTATTTGTGAAGATAAGTTTATGACATCATACTGCAATTGCCATAAATAGAAAGATTTGGCATTTTTATGTATACTTTTTGAATATACTATGTATATTTTTGATGTATTTTCTTTTTCTTCTCTCTTCCCTTTTGGTCACCACTGATTTTTATTTGCAGCAGTTAAACTTTTGGCTTTATTTTAATATTTTAACTTATAGTTTTTTTTCTCTCTGTCTTTGGCATTCAAAATTTTGTCATCCCGTTTCTGTAAAAGGTTTTTATTTCATTTTACCTTTTACATCACTTGCTCTGCCAAAATTTTACTCGGTAAATGGGGGTATTGTGAGATGAAATCTCAACTTTTATTTCTATTGGCCTTATATATCCATGTTCTTTAAACTTAAATCCATATTTATTTTTGCGCGAGCGATTTCACTTCGACCGCAGATCGACAAGTTCTCTGATGTTCCGCAGCGCCTGGCATGGGGTGCTTCTCCTTTGAGTTTTGTACGATTGTGATGACGTCATCGGAGCAAGTCTCTCACGGCATATGCATTGAATGGGTGTCTATCTTTTGGAGGTGTGTCTAATCGCCGAGCGTACAACAAATAAAAATAAAGCTTTTTAAATGTTTTCTTTCGGATTTGTTTATTAAGACATTAGCTAATATTTTAAAATTCTCTAATAGATTTAAATCTTTTCTTTCAGTAACTTTTGAAGTCCCCGTATTCTTACTATAAATTAAAAATTTCATTAATTTTAAATCAGATTCTGTTTTGTTGGTGATCTGTCATGACTTAGTTTTTGTTTTAAAAGATCGCGGGCTTCGGCTCCGGTCTGTCTGCCGATGGAAGTGGAATCAAAGCCTTCTCAAGACTATCACGCCAGACACGATTTCATTCCCCCACATATGTGACGTCACGACCCGGGGCTGGCGCCAATGCCGAGCATTTGAAACTTGTGTCTGGTTGTTTAGAATTAAAATGTAACGTATGCACGTGCTGTTTACTTAAAAAAATAGAACATATTCTTTTGAAGGTAAGTTTTATTTTCAAATTAACTACTTATATTTTAATAGTACTAGTTCTATGTTTTGTGTTCAGAATATCTTTTATTTTTAACTTCTTTAAAATAAATTAACTATTAAATACCAGTATCGTATTGTCAATAATTCCATGTGCGTGTCTCCAAAACAAAACGATATAATTGTACTTCTGTTTCATTTCAAAAACAGCAGTAATTTAAAGTGGCAAAAGTCACTAAATCGTATCGAGACTTACATCATTACCTGTCTCTCGTAATTTGCTAAAAATTGGTGCTTGAATGGTGTGAATCGGTGAATTATCTCAAAAGTTATTAATTAATAAAGTTTTCATTGTTTAATTATATTCTTTATAAATATATAAAAATAGCTTCCTTTTAATATGTGCTGGAGCTAGACAGTTCTGTTGGGGCCAACACTTTTCTCCTTATAATTTGGAAGCTATATGGCCAATTCAGTTTAAAATTTTAATGTCCTATGCGACTTATTTTTCTACCTCAACTATTATATTTTCAAGTGGAAAATTTAGTTAGGTCTTTTAATTTAAACAAATTAATTTAAAAAAAAACTTTAAAATCATTATTACTCGGGAATTTATCACTGAAAACTGATGAAATTTTGTCTGTAGTACAGTACAAATATTATTGTTTAAATTTTACATTTTGGTAATAGCTATTTGCAACATTACCTTTCTTGCTATTCAAAAATTTCGGTTAAAACTTCTGAATTTTATTTACTCGGAAATATTGGCACCAGACAGCTGAAACTTATGTCAGACCGGGTTCTTTGAGTACTAATCATGCTCAAAAATGTTCAGCCAAAGTCTTAGTTACAAGCCTAATTATTTAGTAATTTCTAACTTGTCACACCTTCCTCCCTTTTTAATATGTTCTGTTTTCTCTCATTAAAGTTACTTTTAATAAACGTCTATTTATTAGAAAACATTTGTCGTGTGAATAATAACTAATTATTTTGTATGCAGAATTGATTGGGATTTAATTTAATACAAAATTTATGTATGTTTCTTTGACATACAGTTTGACAACATTTGCAAGAGAAATATACTACATTTTTTTTTTAAATAACGGTGCGAATAGAATAGAAAAATACTCGCCGGTGGCAGCCCTGTATACGTACCAATTTATTGTTGTGTTTTAATCTTCAACTCTTAATATCTTGATAAAAATTCCTTTTGTAATATTTGTTACATAAACCATGCTTATACGTGAAAACTGGACATATGGGGATAATGTGTTTGAATCTCTATTTTTGCAACCACTGTAAACAATTAATTCATAAGATTTGCAAGGCTTGTCAGCGCCCTTATGCAAAACAGATGTTGGCGAGCCCCCCCCCCCCCCCAACCTCTTCAAAAAAACTGTGTGTGTTTTTATATACATTTTAATGTTTAATTAAAAATAAAAATAAATAAAATAATTTTTCTATAATTATAAATTTACTTTTCGGTCTAGTCATGGCCCTTTATACTTTTCATCTCATATATTGATTATTTTAAGCTTAAAACATGTGAACAATCATTTAAACAGACCACACAACATTATTTTTGGAAATGAAATATTTTCGAGGAAGGATTTGGGTTTCTCTATGTTTTTTAGCAGTTAAATCTCAAATATCCGAGGAAAATGAACATAAGTTAGGAAAATTGTAATTTGGATTGATGAAAGTGTTTTATTTCTTCTTCTTTTTTTTTTTTTTTTTCCTCTGTCATGTTTCAGTACACTTTAAAAAAATCTATTGCTTGTACCTTGCATAATATGGTAAACTAACACAAAATTAAAATAACAATAATAATTTTCCATTTCATGACCTTGTTTTGTTTTATTATGAGTTTTATGTTTCTCAATTCTAATGGACTTTATGTGAAAATTACTCATTTCTGATAAATAAAGTTTGCAGTAGGTACGAAAAATTTATCTGTATGAATATTTAATTTCATATATGCTTTAATTTTACTATTTATTTATACTAAATTTGTTATGAGAAGGTTTCAAATCACTAAATATTTAATAGAATATTTCCTGTATAATTTCAGGCCACAATAAATAATAAAAATAGAACACAAGTTGAATTTGTTTTATTTGACATTCACTTTGCTTTCACTTTAACAACTTAATTTTAAATGTGGGTTTTGATTGCACACTTATTAGTACACTATGACGCAAAAGTTTAGACAATGAAGAAATTCTTACATACTTTGAAAAATATTTATTCAATTTTCAAATCACTGCTTGAAATTAATGTGCTGTACATATAAACAATATTTATAACAAAGAAAAGTGGAATTGTGCATATTGCAATAAATTAAATGGTAACAAAAATAAACTGCTGTCTCAAAAGTTTAGACACAAATTAAATAAAATCGAAATAAACAATTTTTAAAACCTGGTTGCGCATCCATGCTTATGTATTACGTCATATACACGAGATTGCATGGAAGAAACTAAATCTTGCATAGTTTGTGGATCGATATCGTACCATGCATTCTCAATAGATGTCTTAAGTTCCTTTTCAGAAGAGTATTGTCTAGCGTTGCTATAAACTTTGCGACACATGATGCTCCAAAGGTTTTCTATAGGGTTAAGATCTGGGCTACATGCTGGCCAGTCGAGAACTCTTATATTATGGGAATTAAACCAAGATTTTGAATGTTTTGCAGTGTGAATTGAAGCATTGTCTTGATGAAATTCCCACTGAGGACCCCCTAGAAGCTCAGCAAATGGCAGTAGGTTTTCTTCTAATGTCTGTGTATAATGCTGTGAAGTTTGACGACCACTGGTGAAGGTCAGAGATACTTGTCCATTATAGCAAAAGGCTGCCCAAACCATCACCGAGCCCCTCCTTGTCTGCGACTAAAAAAACGTCGAGGTTCCTTCCGCAAGTCATGCCAATACGATAAACAACCATCTGGACCATCCAGATTCCACTTTTTTTCATCGCTAAATATGACTGACTGCCATTTCTCTCCATATGACATATGCTTTCGAGCCCACATAAGTCTTTGTAACTTATGATGTGGTTTCAGAGCTGGTTTCTTCTGCATTTTGCTATAAACGATTGTTCCTTTTTCCAAAATTCGTCTACGAATCGTATCCTTTGATACAGAGAGTCCCGATGAGCTTTGAACTCCACGTACGCTCATTTGTTGAGTACTCGCTAGTCTTTCTATCAGGCTATCCTCTCGTACATTTGTCACACGTGGCCTCCCAGACCGACATTTTGCTTTATATTCGGAACCACTCGATAAAACTCGATAAATAGATTTTTTTGACCTATTAATAATAGCAGAAATTTCAGAAACGCTCTTCCCTTCACCTTTCAACTGCCAAATCCTTGAAACCTCATTCACTTGAATTTCTTTAGCTCTCGGCATGTCGACTATGAAGCGCAATCGTTTGCAGAACTTAAGTACTCCAAATTTGTGACATCATCGATTCTAAATTTGCATATGCCAGCGAATATTCAAAGAAATTTAGAATAGTGTCTAAACTTTTGCGACAAGCACATTTGAATTTTTATGAAAAAAATTAGTATTACAGCAAATAAAACGACTGTCTTTTGTACATAGCATTTTAAATCATCTTTTGAATATATTTACAGGTTTTTGTAATTCTGACGTCATAATTCTACATTTTAGAGCTGAATGACGTCATTGTCTAAACTTTTGCGTCATAGTGTATTTATTTATTTTTGAAAGTGAAATAATTGAAAGCAAAATAATTCAATTGATATGCGTTTAAACTGAAAATTTATATATGTATATGTATATTAATGTCTTGTTTTTGAATATATAGAAAGTAGATAATTGATATTGTTTCTAAATTTCAAAGTAGAATAAATATAATAAAAACTGTTCACTAAAATAAATGTAATACTTAGTGGTTTTTTTCCTTATTAACGATCCAATTTTCTTTTATGTACTCTTAACTTTAATACTGAGGTACATTTTTATTGACACAGTGATATTATTTCATAAATATAGTATTTTTATTTTTACTGTTGACGAGTAATCGAAATTGACTGAAAAGCGCTTAATTAGCGTCTTTAAACTACAAGTACGTATATAATTTTTTACCGTATGCTGTGATAATTAAGTTGGAATGTAGAGGAAAGTATTGATATGTTTTAAATAAGTCTGTGCTCTTCTCTGCTGGCGTAAGCCCCGGGAAGTGACCGTCACGAAACCTTGTGTTTGGCTTGTAGTCTTTAGGCGGCTTTGGTGGAATCCGGTAAAAAGTTTTCCGAAAGCGATGTCTGCGTTTTTAATAACTCCTGTTAAATATATTTTTTTGTTGGTTTAAAAAGGCTTTGAGATTTTTATCTATAGAAAATTTCTCCTAGTGTTGCATCTTACATTTTTAAAGATTTTCTTAAAGAGGAATAAGTTATTTTATCGGCAACGTATTTATTTTGAAAATCGGTGACCAAAGGGTGAGCCTCTTACTTCTCTTCTTCAAGATGAAATAAAAGATTGATTTATGCTTAAAGGTGTCCTCATCATTTATTTACAGATATACAAGTAAGAAGTTTCCTTTTTCTATTTTTTTTTTACAATTACTGACCTCAAAGAACGGAGGGTTTTATTGCAAATATTACACATCGTATGTTACTAAAAAGAACTTCAAATTTAATTTACCTTTCATATTACGGCTCAATTTATTAGCAATACCACACAAGGGAAGGCAAGTTGCGTGTTCCTTGCTCTCTTCGGATCAAAATACGTCTAGAATCTACGTTCAGACTATATCTGGACTCGTCAGTAAACAATACTCGGGCCCGGTCTTCTTGACTCCTTTGAACATCAAGACGACAATAGTTTAAACGGGACCCTTTGGAACCTGGAGTGAGTGGGACACAAACTATAGTTTTCTCGCATACATTCCACGCTCGTTAAGCCTTCGTGCAGCAGTAGAATGGCTCATTCGAGTTCCTGTGGCAGCCCGAAGGTCTAAATCCAAATCTCTTGCAGTCGCTTCGCGGTTTCTTCGAGCCGACAATGACAGAAAATTGTCTTCGGATGCAGTTGTTGCTCTTGGTCGCCCTTGACTAGGCTGTCTATCAACGGATCCAGTGCTTAAAAAGCGGGTTCATTGGTTAAGGATAAAGGGGGAAAGGGGGTGTTAGTCTACCCCTCCTTAATCCACATAAATGGGTTTTTCATGCAGAATTATTCGATTTGCTCCGAATTTGGTATACCGGTTTATTATGTTAAGGAGCTTCAATGATTAGATTTGGGGGTTCATTTGTTAAGGATGAAGGGAGAAAAGGGGTGTTAGTCCACCTCTCTTAATTCAAATAAATGGGTTTTTCATGCAGAATTATTCGATTTGCTCCGAATTTAGTATACCGGTTTATTATGTTAAGGAGCTTCCCTGATTAATTTTGGGGGTTCATTGGTTAAGGATAAAGAGGGTAAGGGGGTCTAGTCCACCCCCCTTAATTTAGATAAACGGGTTTTTCATGCAGAATTATTCGATTTGCTCCACATTTGGTATACCGGTTTATTATGTTAAGGAGCTTCCCTGATTCGTTTTGGGGGTTCATTGGTTAAGTATAAAGGGGGAAACGGGGGCTAAACCCCCTTCACTTATTTTTTGAGGGGGTCATTCGGTACTATTATTCTTTAAAATAAGAGTATAATATACAATAAGTGTGTATTAAGTGTGAGCTGTGAGCTCAATGCCATCAGTTTAGCTGGGCACTTTTCTTTTTTATTTGTTAGAACTTCTCGTACAAGTCAATTTTAACCTTATAGGCGTAAAAATTTATGGTCAGCCAGACCGAGCCAAGTCGAGTCGAGGCAATTAATTTTTTGTGCAGGTTGGGACGAAATTTTAGCTTTTATAACGGACTGGGTCAATATTTTTTTTGAACGGGCCGAGCTGGACTAGGAGCAGTTCTGGCCGAACTTTGAACTTTTATCTAAGCTTAAAAGAAAAACTGTCTACTGATCGCGCTCAGCTTGAAAATTTCTTCCCGTGCAGACCTGTATTTATATTTGTTAATGAAATAATTGTATATAAAAAGAAAGAAAAATAAAGTTTAAATCTAACGAGCACAAGAGATATATTTAAACATTCAATGGTCAAAATTTATTTTTATCATTTTGTGTTTTATACTTTTTCATTTATACTAAATGATCATAGTGCAATAATTAGAATTACATCTTTAGTTTTCATTGTTTATTTGATATATACAAATAAGTATAGGAGAGATACCGCCCCGTCTCGGTTCCAGCCCCACTCTTTCTCCAGTCTCTCCTTTGTACACCAGCCAGCGGAGTATAGTGTTCAAATTCAGACCTCCCACGTACTGGCGCTATGAACAGCCCTGATGAGGAATTCTTGTGTTGTGTTGATATTATCCTAAAGAAATGACAATGGTCAGAGTCAAGACACTGCAATCATGATATCTTTTCCCACACGTGCAGTCAAATAAACATTCCTGGGAATGAAAAGGACAAAATAGTCTTTCAACTTTGTAGCAAGCGCGAGAAAAAAAAAACAAGTTGAAAATTGCTCGTCAAATGTGGCAAATGAGGTGCGTTCGTACTATAACTAGTTTTATAATTATTTTTCCCCATATTGTACTGAATGTATATTTTTTTGCACTTCATAAGTGCATAGTCTGTAACATCATTAAAATGCACTTGCAATAATTTTTTCCCATTTCCCGTAATGTAACGCAAAACTTTTGAGTGTCTCTGTAATTAAACTATACACCGATTTTCATAAAATTTGAAATGGCTCGACAAAATTTTGCAACAATTTTATATATAAAATTTCAGACCATTCGGAAGGCTGTAACATCATTAAAATGCACTTGCAATATTTTTTCCCCGTTGGCCGTAATGTAAAGAAAAACTTTTGACTGTCCCTGTAATTAAACTATACATACGATTTTTATAAAATTTGAAATGGCTCGACAAAAGTTTGCAACAATTATATATTTAAAATTTCAGGCAATTTGGAAGGCTCTAACATCATTAAAATGCACTTGCAATATTTTTTTTCCATTGGCCGTAATGTAAAGAAAAACTTTTGAATGTCCCTGTAATTAAACTATACATCCGATTTTCATAAAATTTTAAATGGCTCGACAGAATTATGCAACAATCATATATTTAAAATTTCAGACCATTCGGCTGGGTAGTTTTTGCTCTGTTATATGCGGACGGACAGACAGATAGACAGACGGACTGAACGACGACTATAGGTGCTACGTATTTATATAATTACGAACGCACCTAAAAAGGAGATGGGAAACACATCGAGATGAGATAACATCTCAAGTCTATGGGAAAACATTTTTCATTAAATTGTTACTAAGCAGAGGGTTTTGTTAAGACGTAAAACAGAAATTACTTATGTCAACATGAAATAGTTAATTCTGATAATTTTTATTGTGATTTATCCAGTTCTAGTTCACGGCCACGTTAATATATAAATTATTAAACTATATCAGGGTAAAAGGGAAAAATGAAATACAAAAATATGTTTTTACTTCAAAACAAGACAAAAAATCTGGAAAGGCAAAACATAACTTTGCCCCTGCTCTTAAAAAAAACTGAAAGGAGGAGGCGGGGGGGGGGGGGTATATACCCTCCTTGCCCTCGCCAGATTATGCCCATGTTATGGAGGTCTTACTGCATATTGATTTTTAACCTTTTATTTTCGACATTGTTTTGAAAAATCGGTGTCTACCCGAATCCGTCCCTCAAGAATCAAAACCCAATCCAAAACCGATCCGAATTTGAAACAGAAGTAAATATCTAAGGTCAAATGAGAACCTTTTAAACCACTATACAGGTCACAAAGAGTGTTGCTAAATCTGGCGGATTTTTACTCAGAAATTTAGAATTCGCTCCATAAAATTTTTAATACTAATTTTCCTTTATTGTATTCACGAAATATTTATAATTATAAAAAAAAACTATTCAAACTTTCTGGGAAGAATTTGGAATTTCTTAATAATAGTTTTTATAAATGATGCATAAAAGTGTTAGTTGCTCTGTACAGATATTTATTTTTACATCGATATGTTTAAAATTTTGTTTTGTGCGAGGAGTTCTGACATATATATATATATATATATATATATATGATATAAGGATAAGGCCGTAGTTAATGAAATAAAGGAGTTTAACAGCTCTGGATTATAGTTTTACATATTAAGTTAACATTATATTTACAAGTACGGGAGGGTAGGGGTTTTTTCTGCGGCATCTACCCGCAATCTTCGAGACTCCATATCGGCTTCTGCTCTCGTCCAGAGCCGGAAAATACGCCTAACCTCAGCCGCTTCGGAATGAAATCTGCACTTTGGTTGTTACTTGTTCCGAAGCTAAGAAAATGCAAAGCTGCACATCAGCAAATTCAATACCATCTGCGGTTTTGAGGCTACAAGTTTCTCATGGAAAACGCTGATCATATCCTGTTGCTAGGCATAGAGTGTTATGGGAATCTAAAACCACAACTCACACTCGGCCATTTTGTCCGCGTGTCGTCCCCGACAGCGTGTTAAATAAGCAACAAGATACATTAAAAAACAAAAAAAAAACTATCTAAAAATAATTAAAATCCAAAGGAAAAAAACTGGTATTAAATAATTAAGAAAATCGAGCTAAATAAAAAAAAATTAAGTCTAAATTTTATGTAAATTTATGCTGAGCTGCCGTGGGATATCTCCAAAAAAAAAAAGGAAGCAAAAGAATAAAAAAATCTCAGGATAACATTAATTTGCGTCATGAGACCGGTTTTCTCATGAGCCATCATCAGGGATGAAAAATATAATCTGAAGTCCGCCTGCCCATTATATTATCATCAAGAAAACATACTAAAATCCGTCTCATTTAGGTAGAATTTCGTTAAAAAAACATCTTTATCCCAACGTCATTCGGGAAGAAAAAAAAGTTTGCCTCGTCTAAGCAAAAAAAAAAAAAAAAAAAAAAAAAAAAAAAGGATTTCCCACCAAAAGGGTTTTTTTTCGACAGCCAGCTGTTACTTCTTTAAAAAAATATGCGAGGGGGGCGTAAAACACATACATATATATAGCAATTCAATAAAACGTTTACACATAAAACACAGTTTTAGAAATATAAATACAGTTTTAGAAATACAAATACAACATTTTTCTTTTTTCTTGTAAAATGTCAATGTTTAAAAAAAATAAAGTCCTGTATAGATAGTCATTTTAAATAAAGTTATTTACGCAACATAAAAAAGCACGTGTTGCGAACAGGCAAATGAAAAAAATAAAACACCATTTGCAGTCCGAGATAAAAATTAATTGCCACGCGAAAAAAAATCACAGCATGGGTTCAATAAAAAAGCGTATATTATATCGCTCAGAGATTTTTAAAAAAATGTTGAACAGAACTTCCACAAAAAAGCACTGAAAGTCTGTTAATATAGGCTGAAAAAATGATAAATCTCTTGCATATTCCACAAGCGAAGAATAATAATTAAAAAAAACGCTGTTGATAAAAATGCTTGGCACACTGTGCCTTCTTAAAAAATAAACACTTGAAGCACTCTAGAATGGTATAAAACACAATAATCAGAAAATCAAACGTCTTGTGGAGAAAGTTTTCGTCACTAATTAGAATCTTAGCTGTGAGATAGTGAGTCAAAGTTGTAAACACCTCATTTTAATGTTTCGTCCGAAAAAAAAAATAATCGTGTATGCTTGCTGTAACCGTAAAAAAAACGAAGATATTGAAATAAAGTTACTAAGAAAGTCACAGATAGTAGCAGTCTAATAGTTCAGTACGATATAAATGTTCTCATGAATAATCAGATATATGGATGTAAAACACAGAATATATAAACACAGTTAAGAAAATAGTAATAAAAAAAACACATTTATGATAAATTCGGTGGTTGCATTAGTGACCTATATACGTTAACCATCTTTCTTTTCAAGGATTTAATTCCACGTTTTCTCTTTTTCTTTGTTGATTTCACTCAGTTTCGGCGTATAAGAAATAAACAAGAAATGATAAGGATCTGCCGGATTTCGTACCAATTAGGAACGTCACTCAAATCTTGAGATGGTTGGTATTTATGGAACGCCGAATGCTGATAACTGAGTCCGTTAGTAGAATTAAACAGATGATCAATAAGAGGAACACAGTCATAAACAGCTTGTAGGAAACGAAAGTTAAATTGAAGAAAAAGCTGTCTGGCGATAATGTTGCGAGATTTGTTGAGTCATTCACTGGATCAATTTCGATGATACTGGGAATATTTTCATTCGAAAGATTTTTAATTACATTCGGTGTTTTCAGATCTTGGGGGAAAGAATTTGAAAGAAATGTTTTTATCGTACATCTTGCATCAGAAAATGGATGTACATCGGATTTATCTTGAGATTTCGTTGCAGATGCATTATCAGCCACACTAATGCAGCTTATAAAAATGCTTGTGGGTGAAGATTTAGTTAAATTAACGCCGTTTTTGTCGCACGTGAGAGTGCCCTGAAATATGACATCCGTCTTCACAATAAGTGGCATGGACATATGTGAAGACTTAACTACATAAACAGAAGTAGAAAAAGTATTGACGCCTATTTCTATATCGGTAAAAAATGATCCTTTTGGCTGAAGAGTACCGTTGCCGATACCTGACAACTGTACAGGAGCTCCGGTGAGGGGGGAGATCCGATTTGTTTATAAATGTCTTCTCTCAGTATCGTCAATGGGCTTCCAGTGTCCAAGATTGAATTGATTTGTGAGTTAGAAATTTTAACTGGTTTCTGCATGCGCGGATGAGAATGACACATTTCTACTACGTGAATTTGTTCGTCTCGGCTTGGCGACGTCTTGAGTGAAGGGGAGGTGCCTTGAGTCGAACGCTTTCGTTCCGGAGTTTGCTCTGTACACTGGTTGGAAACATGACCAAAACATGCAAATTTCATGCACTTTTTTCCTTTATTTAAATGCACATTGGGTAGAACGGTGACCTGGGGCTAAATAATTATAACACGTTAATTTTGCAATTTTTTCCGTCTGGTTAATCTTAGGAGTGTTGGGTGTAGTCGGCGACTTTGATTGATAAAATTTAGAGCTCTGCTCGCAAATTCGTTCGAAAATTTGGAGCTTGTTTTTAAATTCGGTGAGAGTTTTACAGCCAAAAAGAATTGCTTAATTATTAGGTGTATCTCTAATACCGCTGATAACGTAATGCATGAGTGATGCGTCGTCTATTTTCGCTCGTTGGGCAATTTCTTTCATTACTAAAAAATATTCACTCATTTTTTCGTTGGGCTTACAAGTACGTGAAGCTAGCATTTCATGTATTTGGGCGGAAGAGGAAATATGCGCAAATTCTTGTGTTAACGCTTGCTTTAATGCTGCGTACGATGTTAATTCTGGCTCACTTCGGGCAAATAACAATGCGGTACCTTTGAGAGCTCTTTCGGCGAAAAGAAATTCCTGCAAATCATTTAGTTGAAATGTTGTGGCCCAGCCTTCGAATCTTTCTAACCATTGTAGAATATTTTCTACTGGCTTGCCAGAAAAAGGTGTAATTAAATTTTCGAAGTCGGTAAAAGAAATGGATTGACGCGGTGCAGAATGGGGAGAAATGGCAGCATTATATTGCAAAGTAGTACCAGAAAAATTCGTTAATGAATTGGATTGCAAAGTATTGCGAGAATCATCGTCATCGGGCTCTGAATCGGTTTGGGGTGAAATGGAGGACTGAAATTTTGTCAGATCTGAGAGTGCTTCGATAAGACGTCGGGAAATATCCGCTTCATTACCGGCAATGTCTAGACAAAGTAAATTTGCCATGGAAATGAGTTGAGCTAAGGGGAAGTTTTTAGCCGTGTCAGCTATTTTATCGTCAAATTCGGGATCCCCGATTTTAAATTTGAATCCCTGAAATTTCCGTAAATTTTTCCGATTATTTCTATTTTCATCAGAGCCGAATACCAAGGTATGTAAAATTTTGATTCGTTCAACTCGTGCCGAATTAATTTGAGCTAACACCGGCCGTATATCTTGCAATAACATGTCTAAATAAAAAAATAATTGAACGCTTACTTCGAAATTGGTATCCTTTTAAAAGAAAACACCGAATGAATCAATTATATCCATTGCGAAGGGAAAAAAAAGATCTTCTCTCTTTCGCACACACCGAAAAGCAGATCGCTCATAACAGATAAGTAGGTCAGTATAACGTAGTGATTCGTCTTGTTTTCCTCTTATTTATCGGATAGCATCTTCGTAGAGCTTAAATATTTCGGACGTAGGATTTCACAGCAGTTTCATGGATGTCTAGGGGCTTGATAAATAGTTGGATTCGACTCGGCCGAAGCGCCCATATGATATAAGGATGATATAAGGATAATGCCGTAGTTAATGAAATAAAGGAGTTTAACAGTTCTGGATTATAGTTTTACATATTAAGTTAACATTATATTTATAGGTACGGGAGGGTAGGGGGTTTTTCTGCGGCATCTACCCGCAAGGTTCGAGACTCCATATTGGCTTCTGCTCTCGTCCAGAGCCGGAAAATACGTCTAACCTCAGCCGCTTCGGAATGAAATCTGTACTTTGGTTGTTACTTGTTCCCAAGCTAAGAAAATGCACAGCTGCACATCAGCAAATTCAATACCATCTGCGGCTTTGAGGCTACAAGTTTCTCATAGAAAACGCTGATCATATCCAGTTGCTAGGCATAGAGTGTTATGGGAATCTAAAACCACAACTCACACACATATATATTATTATTATTATTATTATTATTATTATTATTATTACAGTCTCTTTTTCATGTTTATATTGTTCACTTTAAATAAAAGTGCCATATACTGCATAGTACAGGGACCCCCGTTCCAAAATACTGTTTCTCCTACATTTCTTTCTATATATTCTATTGTAAACTATATTGATTTTTTAATGGATCTCTATTTGTATTTATATATCTGAATTATTATTAATACCATTTATCCATTTACACGGCTTGGTGACTTAAAAATTTGAAAAATGCTATATCGAAAAACCTTCTAAGACGGAATCACATAGGAGAAAAAATAAATGTTATAGTTAAGTTCCTTTTTCCCGAGGTCTGTCGTCTCTTGCAACTGTATTATTTATTTTCAAACGGATTATTATATCCATTTTGCACCGATCAAGAAATTTTTTTCGTTTAAAACAGGATTTCGTCATGCACAGATTCTCATAACAGGTTTTACAGTACTGCCCCCCCCCCCCCTAGAAATGTATTTGTACTACTATTCTTTAAAGACAATTTTAACTATAGAATAATAATAATTTTAAAATATATGTATTTTCCGCAAAAATTGTTGACCCAAGGAAGTTGTTTCTTAAGGCAGTTCATAACTGCTCTGCTCAACAAGCGCAAAAGATTTTGACACATTTACAAATCCATTTTTTAACAGAAAGATATAAAATTGGAAAGCCTGACCGTGGAAGCGATTTGGAATCTGTGTTTTCCATTTTTTGATTTTTAAATTACCTATTGAGTTATAAGCGATTTTGATCACGTGACAAAAACATTTTCACCCTTTCTTGAGTGCTTATTCTTCTTTCGCGCGGAAATTTGGTTCAAAACGTCGACTTTGACACTATTTTCTGAAAGAACTATTGCGTGTGTAAAAAAAAACCCGGAAAAAACAGTTACATAGTTTCTGAACAACAACACCTGCTAGTTTCATGCAGTTCCGAACAAAAGTAAATTAAAACTTATGTCATAAAGTTGCGCTTTTTGATTTGAAAACAGCCATTAACAGATTTTTGCACGAGTCGGACAGGGACGGATCAATGATTTTCATATGAGCAGGGTTGTGACCATGCCAGAAAATTTCGGTCGGTGCAGACTTCTAGGAAGCATAAGCACAAGCTCAGAAATAAGCCCGGATTCGGTCCGGCCCGAGCCTCCAGAGAAAGTCAGACCCGGGCATGACCTAGAAAAACTGATGATCAGACTCGACCTATACCGAGTCCGTGTAGACCTCTAAATGACATTTGAATGGGAAAAACGTGTCCTTAACGGCTGGAAAAAATTTAAATAAATTATTAAAAAAAAATTGAGTTTGAGTTGTAAATTTCGTTCACACTCACAGATTTTTTTAACTTTCGTTCAGCTCACGTTCATTTATCAAAAAGTGAATCAAGTTCAACTCAAAGTTCACAGCAAGTGAGCTAAGTTCGTGAGTTTTCGTTCAATGAACGCGCTCATATTCAACACTGGTTTCATTCATCTGACGAAATCCTGTTCGCATTTTTCTCCTCTGCCTGTCTGCAATGCAACAGAGTTTCTTCTCGGAAACTGTACAAGTTAGAGTCTTGAAATTTTGCATACTTATATCTGAATATCTCCAATCAAATGGCAAATCATAAAATTTTGAAAAGTCTTGCATTATTTTAAATCTTTATAATATTATAAATGTCAATGTGTGTCCGAAAGTTTGAATGAAGTCAATATCAAACCGGATGAATTAATGCTTTTGTATTTTTGCATATAGATGGATTATGAAACGGAAATGAACATAGGCTATGCTTTATTTATTTTATCCAAATATTTCATTTAATAATTCAAAATTTCGTACTTTTCATACAGTATCAATTAACATTTTCCGATAAAATTTGACCATCTTTCTTTCCCGTTGACAAAAATATCAAAATCTGGAATAATACTTTCACCTCGGCAATAAATTTTTAATTGAACAGTTTCTAAGTGAAAACTGAGAATAAAAAGAAAATAAATATGACGTCATATTTGAAACGAAAAAAAGATGAAGTATTTTTTATTATATATAAAACATCGGTTACGTTAATAAGGGGTTTTCTGTCAAAAATGGCGATATAATTTGAAGGAAAAAGAATGAACAAGAATTATATTATTAATAAAATATTTCACTTGGAAATATATGACGTCATACTTGAAATAAAGCAGGTATTTTCAAGTATTCGTTAAAAATACAAGGAGCATGAATATCAGTAACTAATGAAAATGATAAAAAATGACGTCATATTTAAAATGAATGAGAAATTTTTTTACTAATATTGATTAATAAGTTTGACTATAAGTTACATACAAATGAGAGTTTACATTCAAAATTCACGTTATGATTATCAGAAGAAGGCATTTTTTGGGGAAAAAAGGTGAAATAAAACTGATTAACATATTTTTTGGTATTCTCTCTTTAAAATTAAAACGAATTTAATTTCGATTTGTATAGATGGTACAAAAACATGATTAAAGTAAATTTTCGTAACACTAAAAACATATTTTCACACATTGAAGCTTTATGAATGAATTTATTCCACAGAAGCAAAAATCGTCTGTCAGCATATTGAAATTTACAACCACGGATGTAAATTAAACTTCCGTACATTTAAGTGGAAAGCTATTGCTCCTACGAATTGAATTTTAAAAAATCATATACTATTTTGAATAATTATTTTTAACAGATGGCAGTTAAAAAATATCACAAAGGCGTTTTTAGTAAAAGGTTTTATTGGGTAAAAAATACGTAATATTTACTGATATTTCATGTAAAGCATTCATTTTAATTAGAGAACATTAATATATAATTGTTTTAATTTCGACAAATTGATGTCATATTCATTTCACAAGTTTCGAAATTAAAAATGAAATCATAAACTAACAATATACATTTAAGAAATAATGTTTTGCATCAAAAGCCGCATTATTTCAAAATGTAACTTAAGTTTACAGTTTGAATACATTTTCTTACTTGAAATTTAGCATTTAGTAAAAATAAATTTCAATATTTTTTTTAAATGTACATTAGGGTGGTCCTTAAAAAATTAACTTTTAAATTTTCTATGGGACACCCTCCTATTTTGTTCTATGCATAAAATAAAGACTTCCACAAAAATTTCAAAATTTTAAAACATTTTTTAAGGGTCGCTACCAAGGTTTGAATGTTTAAAAAAAAATAAAAATTGACATATTTTGTTATCTAATAATAAATTATTAATACAAATCCATACTTATTGCTGTAAAGACTGTCATGCGTTTCAAGTTTCAACATATTTACACAGTCTGTTATCCAAACACAGACAAGAGCACTTCATGCCTACACTCTATTTCACCTCAACTTGACAACATTGTGAAAGGTAGAGAATCTAACATTCCGCTTTTTAAAAATAGTTCTCCGTGATTTTTTAATCTTAAATTCCTAAAATGCGTAGGAATTTATATGATAATATTTATAAATTATAGAATTTGATTTTTTGATATTCGTAAAATGTCGTACTAAGTGGCCATATTCGTACCAAAAGAAGAGCACAAAACTTAAAAAAAGAATTTTCGGCAAGCTTTCCTTTGACTGTTCACTGGGATTTCAAAATTTTAGAAGATATTTCAGGATCTGAAACTGTAGACATGTTGCCCATTATTGTTTCAGGTAAAGGTACTGACCATTTAACTAGCTGTTCCGAAACTTCAATCAGGAACAAGTGAGGCAATAGCTTCTGCTGCTATCGAAACATTGGAGTTGTGGGGATTACAAGCAAGTAAAATGTATGATATAACCTTTGTTAATACCCGATTATCGGAGAAGCTTGTGCTCTTCTGGATTAGAATATGAACAAAGTAATGATTTGGCTTGCCATCATCACATCCTTGAAATTATTCTTGAGGAAGTTGTTGTTAAATCTCTCGAAGTTTCAAAAGACCAGATATACTGTTCTTCACACAATTAAAAATTTTGTGGATATCTATCGATTATGGCATATTTCAGAATCCCATAACTGACATTTAATGAATGAAAAAAATAACACATAATGCGTCTTAAATTACAGAATTTGCTCAAAATCATCTTAATGATTTTTAACCAATGGACGTTTACAAGGAACCGATAGAGCTTGCCATCATTTTCTTAGGAGGAGTACCTGAAAGAGGTGCTTACATTAGAGCTCCAGGTGGTCCCGATGGTGGTCCTGATGGATGGCCACGATCCATCGGGTTCAATGGATGGTGAAGGCCATATACTCGCTCAAGGTTTATTTATTTAGATATCAGTTTAAACTCTCTAAGCAGGAAGAATCTGGTGTTCGTCAAGTTTGCCCGTTTGTGGTTAAAATCTACAATCACAGCTGGTATCAGTCCCAATGATTTATTGCCCCTGAAGAATTTGAAAAAAGACGAAAATGTAAATGAAATCATTTCTTTGTGTTCTTTGAAGACGTTTCTAGGACATTTCTGTACTTCACAGAAGAACTAGTTGCTTTTGCATTTTTCGATGATAAGGTCTTTTTCAATTCCTACTATTAGCTCACACTCTCCCTATATTTATTTATATATTTATCTTGTACAAATTTTCAATCGTTAATAAAATACTCATTATTCATCCTATGAGGTTGAAATAAATTTTTTTTAAACTTGTACTGGATGACAGTTGATGTTAATAAAGTTTTTTCAAATATTAATTAATTAATTAAATTTTAATTAATTAATTTTAGTTTTGCATGGGAAACAAAATGGCCGCCATTGGTTATTGAATTTCAATGAAAGTATTTTCAATAAGGGTTACCATAGGGGGGGGGGGCTGTTCTGTCGCCAAATACCGCCAAGTTTGTCGCCAACTTGGCGATATATCGCCAAATTTGGCGGCCAAAATGAGTCGCCAAAAGTGACGCCAACTTGGCGATATCTGTAATATTTCGCCAATTTCCCATAGAGTTCCATTGTAAACCTACTTGCTTATAGAAAATCAACAAATTGAGATATTTTAATGCAACAAAAACTCATATTAGCTTGATTATATTACATTTTTCTTTGATGGCTTAATTAGGAATTGACTTTAAAAACAAAATTTCTATATTACTTGTTTGAAAGTAAAAGAAAAATGGTGCATGCTTTGAAAAATGAAGAAAATTATGAACCATTGAAACTTACACCTGCTGATCCTGATGTAATTCTCCAAAATGACTTGCAAGATTTTCTAACAAGCAGAGGCTTGTTAGCAAGGTAACAAACAGCTCTGAGGTTTTTTTAAATTATGGATTTGCCTTCAGTCTTTTTTGAAACAGATGTGACTAATTGGAATGAAAATGAATCCTACAAGAAATTTAAGGCACTAGCAACTTCAGTCAAAGTTGTTAATGATGTAGCCGAAAGTGGGGTAGCACTCATGGAGGAATACAATAAACTTCATACAAAAGATAAAGAACAAAAACAGTATTTCAAGGATGTTATGATGGCAAGCCAAATCATTTATTTGTTCATATTCTGTTCCAGAAGAGCACAATCTTCTGTTGATAATTTGGTATTAACAAAGGTTATATCCAAACTCATACATTTTACTTCCTGGGTACTCCCCACGACTCCAATATTTCGCTTACAGCAGAAGTTATTGCCTCACATGTTCCTGATTGAAGTTTTGGAACAACAAGTAACTGGTCAATACTTTTACCTGAAACAATAATGTGTAATCTGTCTACAGTTTCAGATCCTGAAATGCCTTCTAAAATTTTGCAATCCCCGTGAACAGTCAAAAGAACGCT
Source organism: Maratus speciosus (assembly GCA_963932465.1). Classification (NCBI taxonomy): domain Eukaryota; kingdom Metazoa; phylum Arthropoda; class Arachnida; order Araneae; family Salticidae; genus Maratus; species Maratus speciosus. Next base: position 347,908,107 of record OZ010790.1, read on the forward strand.
TGCCGAAAATTCTTTTTTTTAAGTTTTGGGCTCTGCTTGCTCGGCTTCTGATACGATTATGTCCATTTAGTATGACATTTTACGAATATCAAAAAATCAAATTCTATAGTTTATAAACATTATCTTATACATTTTTACGCATTTTAGTTATTTAAGATTAAAAAATACGGTAGAACTATTTTTCAAGGCGGAATGTTAGATTTTCTGCCTTCCACAATGCTGCCAATTTGAGGTGAAATAGAGTGTTGACATGAAATACTCCTGTCTCTGTTTGGACAATAGACTGTGAAAATATGTTGAAACTTGAAACAAATGACAGTCTTTACAGCCTAATATCATACCATGATTCCTTTTGGCAATGACTATAGATTTGTATTAATAATTTATTATTAGATTACAAAATATGTCAATTTTTAATTTTTTTTAAATATTCAAATCTTGGTAGCGACCCCTAAAAAATGTTTTAAAATTTTGAAATTTTTGTGGAAGTCTTTATTTTATACATAGAACAAAATAGGAGGGTGCCCCATAGAAAATTTAAAAGTTAATTTTTTAAGAACCACCCTAATGTACATGCACAATAATATTGGACTTCATTAAGTGATTTCATGTTTTAAATTAAGTTAAAATGTGTAGTTTTACATGATTCATGAAGTAAAAGAATATATATATATATATCTTATCTCGAGAAGTATTATTCCGTACGGAAAAGTAATCATTAATTAAGCAATAAATTCGCCTTTCATCTCACATCCTTCTCATTTTTAAAGGCGCCATGATTATTAGCGAAAGAGAAGGGAAATTTTCTTTCGATTTTAAAATATCTAAATCTATAGTTAAAAAATCTCTGAAACACAATCTCTGTCCCCCATTGGAGCATATTCCTACAAATAGCCAAGCTTCCATCTTCCATAATCCAAAATTATAACACAACAATCGATATGAAAATACTTAGCCGTAACTGGACTGCTTTTTCCATAATAGATTTCTTCCGCGATTGAAAGAAATAAGCAACTCTAATGCTTAAATAATAAGCATTTAGGCTTCGACAGTCTTCGGAGCGTGATAAGCATTTTGATATTATTGGTAGATCTACAGCTATTAAAAATGTGGTATGTTGAAATAAAAGTGTAATAAATATTTGAAAGTTAAAGATATTTCTCGTGCTTTTATTATTTATTTTTGACTTTTGATGCTTCACTACGTCTGATTTTTTTAATACAATGTATCTTTTTTTCTTTTCCAAGGTGTGATTTTTTTTGGAATAGAAACCTAATGTTGTATGTTGATTTTTCGATTATTCTAATCAATTCAAAGACACGTCTGAAGTGTTCTGTTAATAATCACTATTTACTAATATATCTCTTTAAATAATATTCTTTGTCACGAAAACATAAATAAATATCCATGAACGGAATAAGTACAAAGTAGAAGAAATATAAATAACAAAATAGAATAGCAGAGATGTAAATTTATTCTCCATTTAATCTTAGAAAACGAGTAAGAAATTTCAAGCTCACGAAAGAAATTTAAATTATCCTACTTATATAAACAAAAATAAGCAAATTGGGAACATTAGAAGTGTTTCTACTATAAAATATGATAAAAGGTTAATTACATATGCTATTAATTATCGAAATTTTTTGCTTAATTGATGAATTTATTCTTTTTTAAATGTTAAATGAACGAAGTCGTGCGTAACAGCTAGTAAATAAATAAATTTAACGACAGGAGACCATTTCTGTGATTAGATATTAAAGCAGAACCTTAATTTCAGTTTTTTTTTTAGTTTAAGCTAGATGGCTCAGTGGTAGCGCATTTGCTCTCTATTCAGAAGTTCTCTCGTCGAAGCTGGACGTCGGAGTTTGAAAATTTTCCCCCGGAATAGATTTCGTTATTAACAGGGGCGCGCTGACCCAGTGTGCAAAGTGTGCACCGCACACAGGCGCCAGAATACTAAAGGCGCCAAATATTTTAGGCGAAGCTGAAATATTTGAAATTTTTTTATTTAATTTAAATTTATTAAACTCGAAAGTGGTTTATTTCTGATACATTTATGAATTTATTTTTATTTTAAAAATATATAAAATTTGCAGATGTTTTTCAGCGGCGTAGCTTTAGGAGGGATGGGGGGGGGGGGGGGAGTCTCAAGCCGAAAGGCGCCAAGGTGTCAAAAGATCAGTTGAATGTTAACGGCCGAAGGGCGCCACATAAGTTTTAACGGCGCCTTCAAGCGACTGAAATACATTAAAAAAAAAGAAGCTAGAAACTTTACAAATTCGGAAAGGAGACCGCGAATGCCGTGTTTGGCATCCCTGCTCTAGATCAGGCTTTTCCAACCTTTCCGAAAACAGGATGCGCATTGCAGCTGGTGGCAAATATGGATGGACTCCATTATTCAAATGACTGAAAATATGTAACACTTGTATCTTATTGTAGTATTGGTAGCGATAGACATACTGACAATCAGGGCTTAATTTCTAACAAAAAAGTACCGGAGCCCTAGTATTTTGCGGTACCGCTACTAACAACCGTACCGTTTCCCCTCCCCCCCCCCTGTCACTCCAATCTGCATATTTATATATCGTACATTATTTGCAAAATTTAAAGCATTTTTTTTTTATTTAGCAAAATAAAACTAGTATGTTGTGGCCATCACAAAACTTTCTTCTATCTCATACATGTCAATGCTTCAAAATTCGCTATCACAGTGCCAAATTAAATGGCAATCTGTGCTCATCATGAGAATTCTAAAAAGATGAAATTCCGTGCATTAGTTCTCGAGGTGTCGCTGAAATCGTGTAAATCCAGCAAAATGCAGCAATGCAGCGCCACCTATTGGGTTATTTACACCCGAACCTAATTATCATCAACTTATGTCAACGTCTAACTGAATATGAAGTTTGAGGAAAATTCGTGCATTAGTTCTTGAGATAGAGCTATTGCGCAAATCATGAAAAATGCAGCGTAGCAGCGCCACCTGTTGAGCGATTTACACCAACACATAATCAGCAGCAATATTAATCAAGTTATACTTAAATCTGACGTTTGATGAAAATTCGTTCATTAGTTCTTGAGATAGAGCTATTGAAGAAATAGTGCAAAATGCAGCACAGCAGCGCCACCTATTGGGCGATTTACACCAACACGTAGTCAGCATCATTTCATATCAAAGAGTAACTGAATCTGAAGTTTGATGAAAATGTGTCCATTCGTTCTTGAGATAGAGCCGAGGATAGAGCTATTGCAGAAATCGTGTAAATCCTGCAAAATGCAGCCTAGCAGCGCCACCTGTTGGGCGATTTACACCAAAACGTAAACAGCATCCATTTATGTCAAGGACTAACGGAACCTGAAGTTTTATGAAAATCCGTGCATTAGTTCTTGAGATACAGCTATTGCGGAAATCGGGAAAAATGCAGCATAGCAGCGCCACCTGTTGAGCGATTTACACCAAAAACTAATCAGCACCAATTTTCATCAGGGACAGAGTTGGGCAGTATCGAAAATACATGTATTTGAAATACATTTTCAAAATACATTTGTATTTTGTATTTTAAACGGACTAAAGGAAAGTATTTTGGTAATGCATTTTGAAATGATTTTTCCAAGTATTTTGTATTTTAAAAATACTCAAAATACATTTCTGTCGATTTCAAGCTGCTTTTTTAAAATTGCAAAATCTAAGATTCACAAAAGCAAAATACGTGCCTGACTGTTTTGTTTCGTCTTAGGATTATAATGAATGCATCTGCTCTGGTGAAGTATTTTTGCTGAATGATTACAAAACGTTCTAGTTTTTATAGTTCTAACGTTGCTATGAGAATGAAAAACTACTGTGTGATAAACAGGAAGAATCATTTAGAGTATTGCTGTGTATTCTATTTTTTAAATACCATAGAAATATACTGCAGCTAGTTATTTAAGAGACTCATGAAAGAATGGCTCAGCCCCCGCTGTATCAAGTGAATTAATTATTTGGGATAATACAGTTGCGCTGTATTAGGCGGTAATTTTTAAAAAAATAATTTCTGTTGATAATGTTGTTAAAAAGTTAACGCATTATGCATGTGTAAAACAAGGTCTACTTTTATAAGTGGAACTTTTCAAGCCACAACTAACTTTAAAACTCATTTAAAGGTAAGATTTTTGGTTTTATAACGGTTATGCATTGATTGAAACATTATTTTTTTATAGCTCCTTTGTATTCATTGTATTAATGTTCAGGTGTAATTTACCCCACTCGTGATATTTATTAAATGGAGAATGAATTTTATTACATAAATATAGTTCTATTTATTGATATATTTATTATTACAAATACAGTATGTATGTGTTTAAATACAGTTTTACAATATAAATGAATGAGATATTCAATACGTTATGAAAATTTAAAGTCATTTTAATAAAATCACTTATTCAAGATTGATGAAACTTTAAGACAGACCACGACGAAGAGCGATGCATTGATTACAGGCACTTGTAATTTATTAAACTCTAAAAGATCATTACTAAAGCTCACTACTAAAAGAAAAAAATAAGAAAAAACATTATTTGGTGTCATTTCCGCATATTATGATATTCCTAGGTCTTAAACAAAAACATTTAGCATGTTGTTTATTTTATATTTCTCTTTAAATTATTTCTTATTTTTTATTCATGTGAAGCACTCATATTTGAGTTGCAGTGATAGAGGCATTAATGAATTATCTACCTATCTATCTATCTATCTATCTATATATATATATATATATATATATATATATATATATATATACAGACTTCCAACAAAGGGGGTTATGCAATTCGTGTATATCCATGCATAACTCTTGAACTAATGCTACGATTTTCAATCTCGCTCACTCTTCTTCTACTTTTTTTTTTTTTTTTTTTAAGAAAGGGTTTAGTTTGAAGGTGACAACGTTTCGATTTCAACAGGACAATACTATAAACCTTTTTTTGGTTTTATAAGCGTTAACTTTCGTAAAAATGAAGCTATCATCACGAAATTTTAATATATCATCCATCGTGTACTGCACGTCAAAATGAGCGATATTAAATAGCTAAGGGAATTAAGTAAAATGAACGTGAATTACTGTTCTGCACCAAGTAAGTAACCAGATTTTACCCGAACGCACATCAACCAGAGATGTCGTTTGGGTCAGGTGGAAGCTCATTCTTTCATTGTGGGTCGGGTTCGAGTTGGTTTGACCCTAATTCGAGTTCTGGTCTGTTCTAGTTGACACTTGCGGGATGGGTTTGAAACAGTGCTGAAATCGTAAGAAAAAACTCACGGTTTCCTGCGGATTCAGTTCCAGCTGAAAAAATTGCACTTTTAAAATCCTTAATAATAATTGTCGGGAGGGGGGGCGGGGGGAATCTATGTTCTTAATATCCTCATCTGAGCAGTCTCTCTTAGTCTGTGAAAACAGAGGTAGGCGCTGTAACTTTATTGATTAAACAGAGAGTGTACAGAGCTTCTTAAAAATAATCCAGGTGGTATACGGCGTATATCTCCGTATATCCTCCACTACATCGCTGGTTTGTTAACCTATTTTAAAAATAAACTTCACTATATTGTTTAAAATGAAAAAAACTATTATTTTGTCTAACTGTTACTACGCAAACATACACGGCCCGAAATAACAGGTCTCGGCCCGAGCCCAACCCGTAGAAAAATCTTTTTAGCCCGTCCCGTCCTGTACAAAAAAAATAAATAAATAAATATTGGCACAGCCAGGTATAAAAGCTAAAAGTTCGGCCCAATCCCAGCTCGTACAAAACCTTGATTAACCCGGTCCAACTGAATTTCAACAAAATATTGATTTTTACGCCAATATGGTTAAAAATCGTCTCGTATGAGGAATTCTGACAAAAAATACTTATTTTAGCTTTTTTTCATGTTTATACTTTTCATTTTTAAGAAAACATGCTGGACTGCGATATTTATCTTTTAAATGTTCTGTATTTGTATGGAAAAATCTTAGTTATCATTTAAAATCTAATCCACATTCCATGGTGTGGAGACTTAAATATATGAAAAATGCTATAGCATAAAATCTTTCAAGACGGAATCGACAGGAAAGGAGAATATCCGTTATAGACAGGTTTCGTTCTTAGCAGGTACATAGTTTGTTGTAAATGTATTCTTTTCGCGCGTGTTATTATATTCATTTTGCATGGATCAACACATTTTTCAGTTTTACACATGATTCGTCTTAGGCAGGTTCTTTTTCACAGTTTCTTTTTCTGTGCTTTAACTTCATTGCCTAGAGATACTATATGTACTATTCTTTAAAAATAATAAATTTAGCAATTTAATTATAGAATAATGGCGATTTTTAAAAATATACATTTTGTGCAAAAACTGTTGGGCCGTGCGAGATTTTACTGATTTTTGCATAGGCCAGACCGGGGAGGGACGGGCCAAACATTTTCATACGTGTTGGGTCGGGACCGAGCTTGAAAATTTTGGACAGTGCAGACCTCTATAAAGAATGAAGTTCAGAATCTTGATTATCCCCACCAGTTCTTTTTTATTGTAAATTTTGCCATATTTTATCAGGACGTTTTCTTGATCCAATTAGGCCAAATTTTCTGTTATGAAAAACCGATGATAAAAGATTAAAAATTCTGTATAAGATGCTCATCCCCAAGGGACTAAGCCTCGATTCAGCCCGTAAAAAAAGAAGTCAGGCCCGAACCGGAAAGAATGATGTCGAGGTCCTGACCGGCACAAGCCTTCAGAAAAACATAAAACCCGTGCCTGATCCGGAAAGAGTGAAATCCAGGTCCGGCTCGATCAGAGTGTTCTGAACGAAAATTGGCCTGCCAGGCACGGCCGGTGCAGACCTGTAACCATATGCCCAAACTTTTAAAATTTTAAATGTATTTTGTATTTTCAATGTATTTTGAAAATACATGTATTTTGTATTTGGATATTTTAAAATTCGAGAAGTATTTTGTATTTTGTATTTTAGGTTCTAAAACTAATGTATTTTGTATTTTGTATCGAAAATGAATTTTCGATGTATTTTGCCCAACTCTGATCAGGGACTACCTGAATATAAATTTTTATTAAATTCCGTGCTTTAGTTCTTGAGCTAGAGCGCCCACAAAATTTGTGTCACACACAGACAGACTCACAGACAGACATTTTGTAAAAACATGTTTTTCGGGTTCTCTGACCCCTAAAACGTGTAAATCCGTCGAAAACCGGAATTCGAAAATTTTCATGAATCCAATACTTTCCTCTTGTAAAGATAGAAGAAAGTAAAAATTAAATAATATCTATCAGCATATACTTAGCTGTCAACTATTCCACTTTCTAGTTATCACTCCTTTTAAATAGTAATCTTTGCTTAATTTTAATGTTAATTAATTGCAGAATTCTTCGATTAAATATGGTAAGGATTATGATTCGGAAATAGTGTTAACACAAAAAAGGATAGTTTGCAGATACGCATTTTTAAGAAAAAAAATAAAATGAAATTTACCGAAATTAATATTTATTTGCTGAAAAATGGACTAATGTTTTTCAATTTCCTATAAAAGGTGCATATCTTAAACTATAATCGATTCCTTCTGATTAGCAGTAGTAATCTTTTGTGGTGAGTCCCTGAAAATCAGATTAGATTAAAAATTTGACACAGTTATCGGAAAGATTCGGTGCTTTTATACAAAAAAGGGGAAACACTGCTTGATTGCTTTCTATCAGAATAACTATACATGGCAATTATATTTACTTACAAATGAAATTGACTTCGTAAATCTGCAGAGCAGAACCTTAGCATGGGCAATGTTCATGATACAAAATAAATAGAAAAACCACTAACGTGTCTTTTATACTCGTACGCAATAGAAGACAAAAAACCTCAAACTGATGCTCGTTGGCTAAAAACAGAAAATATTCTTTTCAGGTTAGATATGATATCTAAATATTAGAAAAAAAAGCCAATAAAAAATTACCCTACTGTCACAAAAGAAAATCGAACTGAAAGCAAATTCATCGTTCAGTCTCTTGAGTGGCGCCGTATCAACACGTCGCCGACATAAATATGAATGTAATTAATTTGAAATAGGAAAACATGATTTCTGTTTTCCCTTCATTTTGATCAAAATAGCATTAAAATGATTTGAAATAGAATATAACACGTAATTTTGAAGGAGGAAAGGTTTTTTTCCCCCCTATACATGAATAAATGCAATTTTGAATGTAATTGTATTGCACAATGATAAAGCAACATAAGCCCCAGGTTATGCACGGTTCCCATGTAAATTACCGAAAAAAGCACAAATTAATCGGCTACATATAACTGAAACAATAAATAAGTAAAACAGGATATAATTTAAAATGCAATGCTTAAAAAAAAAAAATTAAAAGCGCCATTCGATTCCAAACCAACTTAATAGTCACGCCTATCATTTTATGCTTTTACTCATAAAAACGAGCCCATGAATATGTAAGAAAGTTTCATGTTGTTCAGGAGGTAAAAATATTTTTTAGAACAACTTCAAACTGAATTACGTTTCATGGAAATTTCAATTGTATTTATTAGATTTGCTTTGAACAAAGAATAATCGGTCAAGTGCGAGTTTCACTCGCGTACAAAAAGTTCCGTACAATAAATTTAAGCGTTGACTTTGTAAAAAACTTGCCATTGTTCTATTAAATATTTATCAATAATTGAATTCAATTGGAATGAAAAAGGGTGACTATTTATCGTTATGATTCGCCTTACCTAAAACAAAGACCTTGTACAAAGTTTAAAGTTGACATTGTGACAAATGCGCCTTGAAAGGATGTTGCAAAGTTGCATCGCCGCCTTGATCTGTGATGCCTTTATCTAGAAAGGTTATTAATTAATATCTGCTAATTATCCAATATCCTTTTTGAAAATTATTATCAGCAATCCTTGGATGATTTCGTGACGATGAGTACCTCGAACTCCCCCTAATTTCCTCACTGAGCGCACGCAAAGTAAAGTTTATGTATAACGGAAAAGTGCGATTTTCTGAAAAACTATATGACCTAGGACAGGGTTGGCGAACCTATGGCACGCGTGCTAGAGTTGGCACGTAAGACAATTTCTCTGGCACGCGAAAAAATAAATTTTAGAATTATTATACAGATGAAATTTAATTTCTATTATAATGAATAAAATTTTGTTTCATACGGACAGACTATCACAAATAAGGCAATTATTTTTGCATGAAAAGAATTTTCTTTTCTTGCGATGTTATGCAGCGTTTGTGACATGTATTTTGCCCTTCTGTATGATTTTTATAATGCTGTACTTTTCAAATTAATTTTTTAAGACAGTCCCTTCAGTAAGATGGCAAATGGATCCAATTTATAAAACTATCAAAATATGAATCAGGTATAAAGCATTCTCCATCGAACATACAACAGTAAAAATCTCATCAATAATTTATTGATACAATGCTTAATGCAACTTGGATAATCATAACTAGATGCATAAATAATAAGGTCGAAAATTTCTAAAATAAAATTTCGTATTTTTATTTCCTTATCATAGTGAAAATTATTACATAAATGAATCATATTTACGAACTAAAATTTTAATTTAATGGTTTATTCAAATATGCAGAGAAATAGCATCTGATTTTTTAACTAGCGTTTTGTATAAACATCGTACTTTGCAAAATTATTTTATGTCAAAATGTGGCACGTTACAGCATTGATAGATATTGTTGGTGAATTTTTGGCACGCGCACGTAAAAAGGTTCGCCGATCCTGACCTAGGATAATGCTGCTTACTTGCTTAATGACAAAATTATTTTGCGTTTGCGTATTCGGGATAGAACATAATACAGTGAAACATCTCTGTAAGGGCTACATACCGTTCCATCAAAAATTGGCCCTTATGAGGTGTGGCCCTTGAATAGGGGTGACAAAAAAACAACTAAAATAAGGAAATCACAACCTATGTAGGTGAAAAAACTGTTTATTAACATTTTCAAACTCTATATATATGATTGAAAACATTTTCTATTGAATTTTGTTTACTTTTCATAATTTTTTCACAGACAATTTTGGTTTCTCATGATTTTTTTACTTTATGGAACAAATTACTTAAATTTGCATAAATTATTAATGCCTTAGAATGAGATATTAGTTCATTTATTTATGCTAGCGTTTTTACACACAAGTGCAAAAATTGTGCTTCAATATGCATTCACAGTTTTAGTAAATGTGGAATCAGTTTTTCTAGATAACCTGTTATCCTTTGTGGGCCCACAACAAAGGGTCAAGTTTTCCCTCTAACCCAACCCCTACAGGTTGAAAGGTCTAACAAAGTGTGAGGAACACATGTTTGTCGTCCTTCATTGTGTTTCTAAATCCTCCCCATCTCCCCCTGCCTTCTTTGTTGAAAGTGCAGTTGTCTGCTGAACGCTTACCTTTTGGTTCAGAAATTCAATACACCTGTTTAAGATTTAAGGCACATGTGAAAAAAATGGCCTTTATGAGGGGTAGGTGCGGCCCTTAATAGAAGTAAATTTAGCATTATGTCTATGGGAAAAATTTTCGTTCCTAAAAATATTGGCCCTTAATAGAGGTGGCCTTTGAATAGGGGGAGCGTTTTAAAAGAAGTTTCACTGTATTAATTTTCAGCAAAAAAAAAAAAAAAATTATAATTGAAATCAAAAAGATAAAAAAATCCGAAAAAGAAGGAAGGGTTAAGCATGTGACAAGATAAAGATACGTTTTGACAATTATTATATAAGCAGCATAGCGGTTCTATATTTGCTAATATAAAACCAATCGTTCTAGGACGGGGGAAACATTTAAAAATGCACCCTTAATTATGATGTACGTGTGGTAATTGTTTAAATCGCATCTTACAATAAAAAAATTATAATTCGCTCCGTAATTAGAGAAAATATTTTTCTACCTTTATGTATATTTACCGTATTACGAGCACCCCTTTCCTTGTGTCATGGTGCTACCATTAATTATTTGAACACATTTATATTTCTTAATTAAAGTTTGTTTGAACTGCTTTAAGGGTGTATTCGAAAAAATACTTTTCCACCCTCAACAGCTCGAAATTTTCTGATACATTTTCAGACTCATTTTTAAAAGTAAAAACATGAAACTTGCCGGGGTGATTTCTGAAGACATGTTTAACATGCCGTGTGATTTCATTTTCAGCTCAATTAATTAGAATTTGATTTTTAAACAATTATTTTCTCAGTATGACCATTTTTTTCATTCCCAGATCGCCCGCTTCGGAAAATTCGGTTCAAAACGCCAACTTTGACAGCGTTTTTTACAGTATTTTCTGCATTTATCAAAAAATTAAGAAGCACGGCACATTATATAGTTTCTAAATAAGAGAATTTCCCAGTTTGATGCGTTTGAGAGCAAAAATGAATTTTAAAATGAATCAGAAAATAAGCAGTTTGGATCGAAGACTAACGCTTAAAAATTCGGGGAGAGATGGTAAAAGCTAATTTCTTAGGAGGTATGCCATTGTGGTGGGAGGTAGCAAGCAGCTGAAGCACCCATTTTTTAGGGATGTCCGTTATTTACATAGCTGTCAACATTCCTTATTTTTAAAGTCAAACAAAAATATTTTGAACAAGAAATTTAATTTATTAAATAAAATAAAAAAAGAACTCCATAGAAACAAGGCACATTTCATTAAACAAAATTTCAGGTTCAAAATTTGTTTATTTGACCTGGAGAAAACCCCGGAAGGTTGGCTTGGCAGGTATGTATTTATAATTATTGATTTTTTTTTTTTTTTTTTTTTTTGGGGGGGGGGGGTGTAGGGAGGAGGGGTTTGGGTATATGGGGCGCTAAGTGAAGTTCTGCACACAGGCGCCGGATACTTCTGGCGCGCCCCTGGTTATTAAACGATTAAAAATTATGGAAAAGACGCTCATCGCGATGTGATTAAGCTTACGAGAGTAGCAGCAATGGTTATAACAATTAAAGTAAATTTGCGAGAAACCACATGTTCTAAAGCTCATAAATGAAACCCGATTATGTAAAAATCAGCCACCCTAGAATTTAAAATTGCTGTATCTCTGCCATTTTTTAAAAGATAGGTTCTAAAGAGGAAAAAAAAGGCCCCCTCAACTAGAGTCTTGCGCGGTATAACGTTAAACGGCATCTTTTGTCTAACTGGCTTTAAACAGTCCACAGGAACTTGTAAACGAGTTAAAAATATTTTGCAAACATTAAGACATTTACATTCCACACATTAGAAAAAAAGTATTTTGTAAAATGCATATGACGAAATTAAATTTTATGAAATATTTTGAAATATATTTTAAAATTTATTAACCCTTTAAGTCCCAAATTATGAATTTATGAAAATTTCATCTTCTGCAGCATTTTTCGTGAATTTTTAAAACTACATTAGAAGATTTACACAAAAGAAAGATTTTACTAATAAAAATTAATTAATTAAATTTGAATTTATAGGGATTTTGTGCAATATTTACAATTTTTTAAGTATTTTATAGAATTAGGAAATGTACAGATATAAAGCTTTTACAATAGAAGTATAGAAATATTTCTTAACTGAAACTACTCCCCCCCCCCCCCCAATCTTTCAACGCCAAGAAAGCTGAAAAGCTGCAAATGAAAAAGAAATCATCCTTTAAAAAATATTTTTTGTTTTGTGCAACCAATAATGCTTTCGGAACAAGATAAAGTGAATCATCTATAACTCATTCTGAACTGTAATATTACTAATGGATGTGCCAAATTAAAATTACAATATGTTATTTTAATGGTACTTTAAAGTACCTTTGGGGCATAAAGGGTTAAAACCAAGTGTGTTTCTTTTTCCTCGTTCTTTAGATACATCCTAATCTCCTCCATCATATTCAGAAATCTAAATTCAATGACACAAATTGCATTCTTTTAAGTGGATGAAAATATTAAATTTCAGTGTTATCCAGGAAAAAAATATTTCCGAAAGATACAATTCAGAAAATTGAAAGAACTTAACTCGAATACAAAATGGAAGAAAATTAATCCATATTTTAATACAATGATTAAAAAAAAATAGCCTAGTCTCTAATATAAATTTTATGTTACAAAATGACATATATTACTCATTAATGTTCAAATATATTGTTTTTTTCGTCTGAAAAAATGTTCTTTTCTTTTATGAAAAAAGCGACTCTACACGGAACAATGTAATTTTTTTTTAAACATGCTTTCATTAAAATTTACAAAAATGTAGAAAATATATAGTATGTTCTTTTAAATGTACTAAAAAGTAGAAAAGTCTTGAAGAAAGCCCCTTAAATGCACGGAGTTTAAATTAAATTACGGGGAGCTCGATTATGGAAGATTAATGGATTTAAATGGAAATTTTGTCAAATTAGCCGGTTATCGCCAAGTTGTCTTCATATATGACAACTTATTTTTGTCACCAATTTGGCAAAAATTTGACGATATTTTGTCAAGTTGATTAAAATTTGGCGCTATGCTGGTAACCCTGTGCAGTGGCGTCGCGATGGGGGTTTATGGGGGGGAGCCTCCCCATCCAATATATGTGAACTTGGGAAATTTGAGCTTAGAGTTGGGAAATTTTAGATTTTTGAAAGACTTTTTCTTTTTTTTTAGTAATAGTAAAAAAATATGAAATTTTTATTGTTTTGCTAACTACCTTTCTGAGTTCTGTAACAGTAAACCAGTTAAATTATCAAAAGAAGTACAAAAAGCAACCAGACTCAATTTGTCATTCGGTTTCTCTGTGCAACGAAAATATCATATATCTACCAGTCCTGAATTTCCCTATTGTTATCCATCAACAGTGTCTCCAGTCTATTCCCTCTATTTCTTCCAAATCTTTGTTCTTTTCTCAAAATAACATGACGGTATTTTCATATGAAGTGCGATTATGATTCGTACGTAATAGAAGATAAAAAAAATTGTAAACCTTAAACTAATGTTGGTTTTCTCTAATTATATGCAATTTTTCTAGATTTAAATCAAACATTTACTGTATTGTTTGAAATTGCTTCCTTAACTATTCATTTAGCAATTGGGTATCTTATTATTTTCATGCTCAATGATTCCAAGATAGGAAAATAGAAATTAATCTAGTTTTGATTTTAGTTATTTAAATGAAAGCGGTGTACTTAAACTTTCATTGAACAAACCAATAATTATAATTTTTATGTTTTTAGTTTCAGTATTTTTCTTTGGAAAGGATGTTTTACATATAAGTATCATTATCATAAACACACGTTGCACATATCATTTCAGTTGCAAAATGAAGCAATTTGTTTCAAGTTGGGAAATTTTTTAATTATAAGTTGGGAAATTTTTTAATTCTCCCCCCGCCGAAAAAATATTTGTAGCTACGCCCCTGACCCTGTGATAGTACTTTTCAACTAATACTCATTGTTGAAGCTGATGTTGATTTCATCACTGGAAATCAAACGTAACTATTAAGCAAATTTGCACCCCATCCGCCCCCCACCCCTTTTCGGGATCGAGTTTTAAAAAATCATTGTCCAATTCATGTATTCCTCTCAGGAATATATATATATATATATTCCAAATTTTAAAGCTCTATGTCAACATAAGCGAGTGAAAAATGAGTCCCATGATTTGACTGCCATATACAAACATAATTGTAAGTTAAAAGAAAGCATATAAAAATTAATGTCAACCCGACCTGACCCCACTCGCGGTGCTCGGCTAAAATTGGATTACCCGACCCGATGCATTTTTCTACCACCACTCTGTCTATCGTGTACCGGAGCTTGGGAACCTTTGCTCTAGCTTTCGCTATTTGAGTTATGAACATGCATTACAGAGTGATTTGTGCTAGCCTAGGTATGTTACATAGTCCCCAAATGTTTGTGCAAGAATAATTTCGAAACACTCTGTATACATACATGGATTACGCGCATAAATGACTGATAAAAAATATTCTTACTTGTTTCTTTATAAGTGCATATTAAGCGATATCTTTGAATTTTTTACTGTGACTAAAGCATAAAAAAGGGAGTTAGTAAGCAATTACCAGTGTTTCCTTCCCCCCTTTTTTAGTTAACAAAGCTTTTAATACCTTTTTTCCTTTTAGTCTCAAATTTTTATTAGTCTATTTTTTGTTCAATGAAACGCATAGGTAATAAAAGGATAAAAAAATAAATAGTATTCATAAAAAAAATCCCCTAACAGCAACAGCTATTAGCTAATTACATGCCATTTGCAAAATATGAAAAAGTTGCTGTCTCTTTTAAAAAGAGGAAAGTACATTTTTTCTGCATATTTTTCGAGGAATTAGTTTTAACAATAATTAAAATGTATGATGTACGCTTTTAATGTAAAAAGTGTTATCAGAAATAACATATTCCATTAACAAGAAATTTCTCCGCTGAAAGTCATTTTCTTCCCCCGACTTTTTTTCTTTCTTTTTTTTTTATGATTAGTCAATCTGGGAATATGCATTTAATATTTTTAGCTATCTTAATTTTGTCAATTTTTTTTACAGTGCGATATTTTTCAGCTTAATTGCTTTTTAATCTCATATTATGTTAGTGTCAGTTTTTCTAGAGCTGTTTTTTATGTGATTTAAATTACTTGAATAATGTATTTTTCTAGAAAAAAAATAGCGTTAGAACTTTTTTTAATATTATGTAAGAGATTTTTAATTATTTAATTTTTTTCTTTTTTAATTTAGTAAAATGAATTTTTTTGTTTGTAAGTTTATATTAAATGATGTATAGGAATGCTTTTACTTTTATAATAATAATAATAATAATAATAATAAATGTTTTATTTAATTAAAAACTTGTCGCTTCCAAATTAAATCATCTAACTTTATTGGGTTTAAAATGACATTAATAATAGAAGCTAATTTAACGGGAATATTTTCTTAAATTATAATTTCTTAAATGTAAATAATAATAATAATTAATAATTTCTTAAATGTAAATAATAATAATAATTAATAATTTCTTAAATGTAAATAATAATAATAATTAATAATTTCTTAAATGTAAATAATAATAATAATTAATAATTTCTTAAATGTAAGAGAATTTTAATTATTAATTTTTTTTTCTTTTTTAATTTAGTAAAATGAATTTTTTTGTTTGTAAGTTAGATATCAAATGATGTATAGGAATGCTTTTACTTTTATAACAATAATAATAATAATAAATGTTTTATTTAATTAAAAACTTGTCGCTTCTAATTTAAATCATCTAACTTTATTGGGTTTAAAATGACTTTAATAATAGAAGCTAATTAAAAGGGAATATTTTCTTAATTTATTATCATTTTGTATGATGAACACCTATAGTGTGATTCAGAATTGATAGTTCAAACTTTAAGGTGTGCTACTACAGCGAACAACTTTTGTATAAAAAACCAAGATCGTGATTCACTTGTTCACTCAAAAATGTAGAGTGCCTCGTTCCAATACGAATTTAATTATTGTTCACAACTTTAAAGAAAATAAACGTATTTGAAAAAAAATTTCTATAGATATACCTTGCATTGTGTGAAATGTTATGACATCATGGAAAATGATGGAAGTGTACAGTATTTCCGTAAGTAAAACTGTACATGGGCCATTTCATGTGACGCATGGGACGGCTTTTCTACATATTACTACTGTATTAACAATGTTATAATATTCTCAAATTAAAAAACTATGCTAATATACAAATCTATGGTTTTTTGTAACTAGGTTGAGCAAAAAGTTCTGGGAAATTTGTGAAATTTGCGTTGTTATGCACAAATTAATAACAAAAGCAACAAGGACTATTCTTCAAAGTAGAGACCATCATAGTCCATGACTTTCTGAATTCGTTCTGCCAGAAACCGAATTTGCTAGAAGTACCATGGCGGCTCCTTGGAATTGAAAAACACTTGACATGCTTCTTCAACTTCATTAACGGATTCAAATCGACGGCCCTTGAATAAGGTGTTACATTGATTGAAAGAGGCCATAATCGGATGGAGCCACGTCTGGACTGTAGGCGGGGTAGGAAGAATTTCGACGCCGTCCAACTGTGCAAACTCACCGATGGCTTTCAGAATCGTTAGGCATTTTCTCCAATAATGCCGGATCAACATACGCAAATCGTACTTTTCAATAGGCATTTTGGAGCCGAAATTCCTGAACTCCTATAGCTACACCACTAGTACTCCTATATACGATACAAATTCCGGTAACTATTAGATTAAAAATTTCTCAGAACTTTTTGCTCAGCCTAATAGTACATTTACAGAGACACGAAAGCTGTCCGTTACATTATGGTCTATGAGGAAAATTATTTACATTGTATTTTGGCGGTGTTACATTACTTCAAATATAATGACATTAATATACATTACTGGGGTGCATTACAACATGCTTTTTATAGAATATGGAGTGCATAGCATTTTCAGTTCATTTTCAGAGACACACAAAGTAATTTGGATGCCGGATCAACATACGCAAATCATACTGTTCAACAGTGATTTTGGAGTCGAAATTCCTGAACTCCTATAGATATACCACTAGTACTCCTATATACGATACAAATTCTCGTAACTATTGGATTAAAAGTTTCCCAGAACTTTTTGCTCAACCTAATATTTCAATCTGTACTTTATATTTTAACAACTCCTAAGTTAATAGATATAGGTATTTATGTAAGTGTCACGTGCATGATTTATTTCCCGTTTTTCATGGCCCTGAAACGAGCAGTTTATTTAGGTCTAGGATGTTAAATGTGGAGAATTTTAAACCTATTAAAAACGGGCATCTTAGGTAGGTCTAGGGTTTAAAATGTGGGGATTTCTAAACCTATTAAAGGGCCATTCCATATCACGAAATGGGACAGCTTTTTAGCTCACCGGCTATCAAAGCCTGAGAGTTAATGTCCCCGCCCGTTCTGTATGTATGTACGTATGTATGTATGTATGTATGTACGTACGTAACGCGATAACTCTTGATAGAAACATCCGATTTGCTTCAAAATTTTTTTCTAGGTTCATTGTGATAAGGCGCTTCCCTGATTAGTTTTGGGAGTTCATTGGTTAAGGATAAAGGGGGAAAAACGGGTTTAGTCCAACCCCTTAATTCAGATAAATGGGTTTTTCATGCAGAATCATTCGATTTGCTCCGAATTTGGTATACCGGTTTATTATGTTAAGGAACTTCCCTGATTAGTTTTGGAGGTTCATTGGTTAAGGATAAAAGGGGAAAGGGGGGGGGGGTCCACCCCCTTAATTCAGATAAATGGGTTTTTCATGCAGAATGATTCGATTTGCTCCGAATTTGGTATACCGGTTTATTATGTTAAGGAACTTCCCTGATTAGTTTTGGGGGTTCATTGGTTAAGGATAAAGGGGGAAAAGGGGGGTTAGTCCACCCCCTTAATTCAGATAAATGGGTTTTTCATGAAGAATCATTCGATTTGCTTCGAATTTGGTATACCGGTTTATTATGTTAAGAAACTTCCCTGATTAGTTTTGGGGTTCATTGGTTAAGGATAAAGGGGGAAAAGGATGGTTAGACCACCCCTTTTAATTCAGATAAATGGGTTTTTCATGCAGAATCATTCGATTTGCTCCGAATTTGGTACACCGGTTTATTATGTTAAGAAACTTCCCTGATTAGTTTTGGGGTTCATTGGTTAAGGATAAAGGGGGAAAAGGATGGTTAGCCCACCCCTTTTAATTCAGATAAATGGGTTTTTCATGCAGAATCATTCGATTTGCTCCGAATTTGGTACACCTGTTTATTATGTTAAGAAACTTCCCTGATTAGTTTTGGGGTTCATTGGTTAAGGATAAAGGGGGAAAGGATGGTTAGCCCACCCCTTTTAATTCAGATAAATGGGTTTTTCATGAAGAATCATTCGATTTGCTTCGAATTTGGTATACCGGTTTATTATGTTAAGGAACTTCCCTGATTAGTTTTGGGGTTCATTGGTTAAGGATAAAGGGGGAAAAGGATGGTTAGCCCACCCCTTTTAATTCAGATAAATGGGTTTTTCATGCAGAATGATTCGATTTGCTCCGAATTTGGTATACGGTTTATTATGTTAAGGAACTTCCCTGATTAGTTTTGGGGTTTCACTGGTTAAGGATAAAGGGGGAAAAGGGAGGTTAGCCCGCCCCTCTTAATTTAGATAAATGCGTTTTTCATGCAGAATGATTCGATTTGCTCCGAAGTTGGTATACCGGTTTATTATGTCAAGGAACTTCCCTGATTAGTTTTGGGGGTTCATTGGTTAAGGATAAAGGGGGAAGGGGGGCTAGTCCACCTCCCTTAATTTATATAAACGGGTTTTTCATGCAGAATTATTCGCTTTGCTCTAATTTTGGTATACCGGTTTATTATGTTAAGGAGCTTCCCTGATTCGTTTTGGGGATTCATTGGTTAAGGATAAAGAGGGGCTAGTCCACCCCCTTAATTTAGATAAATGGTTTTTTTTTTTGCAGGATTATTCGATTTGCTCCAAATTTGGTATACCAGTTTATTATGATAAGGAGCTTCCCTGATTAGATTTGGAGGTTCACTGGTTAAGTATAAAGGGGGAAACGGGTGCTAATTCCCCCTCACTTATTTTTTGGGGGCATTATTCTTTAAAATAAGAGTATAATATACAATTAGTGTGAATAGCCTGTGAGCTCAATGCCATCAGTTTAGCTGGGCACTTTTCTTTTTTATTTACATATTACTGTCATTTTACCAATGCTATTGTATCCTCAAAATAAAGACACTGTGCTAATAAAAAAATCTACGATTTTTTTGTTATTTTTAATGTGTAGTTTGTGTTCCAACAACTTATAAGTTAATAGATATAGGTATTTATGTAAGTATCACGTGTAGGACATTTTATCTGTTTTTCATGAAATGGTCCACATTCGGAAATATAGAACGTGTAGTTCGGCACTATTTGGATGTAAATGAATGACGCTGTTATATTCCATACAAATAAAAGTAAGTCTGTTGCAGATTTTGTTAAAATTCTTTCACTATTATTGAAATTACGAACAAAAATCTAAATTCGAATATGAATGAGGCATCCCGTATTTCTGATTGAATAAATGGATTACGACCTTGGTTTCCTAAAAATTGTTTGTTGTAGTACGCTCTATCGCACTTTAAAGTTTGAATTCACTTTGCGTGTAGAACAACATTGATGTTTTAAGATTTATGCTTTTTTAGATTCTATTTTGTACCTGTTCCGCTGAAATTTTGCAACAGAATTGTTTTCTTAGTTTCACAGACGTGATTTATTACAAATTTTGTTAGCAAATTTACTACGCATAGCAGTGCAATATCTCAATGATATTTAGAGAGTTAATATTTATAATTTCATTTTTTTTTTTTTTTTTTTTGCTTTTTGTGCGTTCTTCATTTCGTTTTTTTTTCTCGTTGCGCGGTTGCGCCAAACTATACCCGTTTACATCAGCCAAACCGAACTCAATACATCAGTCTATGTAAATATTTTTTGTGGCGAAATAGTCACCAGAAACTGACAATTTTATACCTTTTATCGAATATCTAGAAAATTACTTGACACATCCCCCTGGAACTTCATGAATTTAAAGCACATATTTGACCTCATATTTTTCAGCGAAGGTTTGGTCACTAGAACAATTGGGGAGGAAGGAGGGGGGGGGGAGTGATTAAAAACAAATTCAATAAAATAGTATTTTCGATCACCCTGTAAAATAAAGTGCTCGAAATGATCTGTACTTGTTACGCACAAGTGTATGGTTCTTGTGCAACATACGGGTTCATTTGTGAGTTCTTTATCAAAGTTAAACAATTTTCAACTGAGTGAAATAATGGCTTAAATTACCAAAACTCTGCCAATTGAGCTACCTGGACCAACACCTGGCTGTATCAACCTGATTAAAGCGATTTGTGTTAGCCGGGTGCCATCGCAGGTAGCTCAATTCAATATTTGTAATTTAAGCATTTTTAATTTAAGCCAGAGGTTCCGGGTTCAACTCCCGGCCTGCAAACTTTTTCACTCAGTTGAAAAAATATCAGCTTATATGATATTTTACCAATCAGTATGATAATAATAATAAAAAGTGTATCTATGTTTCTATTCTTTAATGGAAGTTTTTGAGTTGTCTACACGATAGACCAGATGCTATTGCCAAACGGTTTTCTGAGTCAATTGTGCCAGCTGTGTGCCAGTCCACATTAGCTCAACTGGTAGCGCATTGGCAATTTAAACCAGAGGTTCTGGATTCGATGCTTTTCCTGGACACCTTTTCACTCGGAAGAACTTCAACTTGCATGATACATTTACTAATTAGTATGATTGTGTTAAAAATAATAAGAAACGAGTTCTTTAATTCATATAAAATAACTGAAGATATCACCATTTTGCGATTTCACTCTAAGTCGCCTTGAACAGCTGTTTTATAATTTTCAATGTGCATTAAAATAGGCCATATTGAAGTCGCAGTAACTTAAATACGATACGACTCCTTTTCCACATCACGTGGCGAAAGTAACTACAATAATAATTGCATTTTGATCACCATCACGATGCTATTAGGATAAGGGCGTACCTAAGGTGAGCTCAGGGAATATGCCATCATATGGCTTTTTTAAATAGAATAAAAATTAATTTAATTAATAATTTATTAATAGAAAGTTTAAAAATATTTAATGGCGATAAAATAAGGGAAAATTTACTTAAAAAATGTGTGGTGTGATGGTACCACCTGGCCTCATCTTAGGGATGCCCCTGAACTGAACAGGATTATAATAATCTAAATGTCGACTTTAAAATCTGATTACATACGCCAGCAAAACAACCAATGTGGAGTGATCCAGATTACATTTGTTTATATTCTGTTCTTGCCATTCGCCATTATACCAGCAAAGTGTATTGTTATGATACGCACGTAGTGTGCCACAGGCGTCTTCGGTTCGTTTTTTACTCGCTACGCCAAACAATAGGCAATGCCATGAGTCCAATGTATACAGTAGACAATGTAGTATATCGATCTATAATAATTAAGATAGAAGTTTGTGCGTGTGTTTTGACCGCTACACGCAGAGTTACAAAATTTGACAGGAAGGTACCTCTATATATAGTGATTCATAAATATCGAAACAATAGGCTATTTCCTTAAATATTGCCCCTAGACCCATACTTCCAATTGCAAGGTTTCTTAAAAAAGGGTGCAAAATATGATGGCATAAGTTGCAACTTCATGGGGGGTCTATTTGAAAAAATACGAAAATTAAATTTTTATAGGGCCCCCGTAGGGTAAAAATTCCAATTAGGAAAACCTTCCTTATCCATTCCTGAATTAAACACAAAAAATTGCATCTTCATATCTGCAAAACTCGCAGAGTTATGGCCGCTTAAATAGTTCATCAGGTTTTAAAGGATTAGATACAAAATGAAAGGCGTGCAAGCAATTCAAGAAACAATGTTGCTTTAAGAGTTCTAGGAAACATGTAAAAAATATATTTATTGAGTTGGAATTTGATTTTTTTTCTTTTTTTAGCGGTGGTTAATCATATAATTTCCAAACAAAATCACACCCTAAAATTTCTCACAAAGTTTAAGAAAAATTTAAATGATCAGTATATTTTTAAGTGGGGTAATTCAAAATCGTTACTACTCGAAACCTTATTCATCGAATTTCAAAATTTTTTCATTTGATTAAAGAGGAAAGTATAATTTTAGTTTTGTTACAGGATTTTTTTAAATATTAATTTTAAAAATATTAAAAATCATTATTTAAAAAATGATGTAACTTATTATTTTTAAAATCATATTTTCAAAAGTAAATATTTTTTCTAATTTGCCGAAACAAAATTAATGTAAAATAATAAAAAGAGACATATTCCAAGTTTGCACCTTTTTATTTAACGATTCTTGACTTATAATAATTTAAAGTCGAGAAATGGTTTAAAAAAAATCATGCACAAAAACGCATTTAAAGTTTAAAACAAAGATTGGCTCCTAATACTATGTTAAATGCTTTTTAAAAAATTGCACGTGAAAAAGTGAGAACTCCTTTCTGTAGCTTAAACTTCCGATTTAGTTTAACTTTTGCCTTTCACACCTCCTTTCTGTACTATTTAAATGTCCGTAAATAAATGTTAAACGTGTAAATTAAAGCAATGCTTTTTCTAACATACCGATTAAGAGTTTTTTCATAATTTTAGCCCTCACAACTTCAGGCTTTTTATTGTCCCGGTGAGGCCGTTAAAAAAAATCTGTTTTTTGGGACCGGGACGGTCCAGGCTCGGGACTGGCGACTTTTTCTGAAGACTCGGCTAGGCAGCGCCTAACGTATTTTTCATACGGAACCGGGACTGGCTTCCTTCTTCCTAGATCTGCACGGGGCAAAATTTTCAGTCCCTGTCTCAACTCAACCCATATTAAAATCATTGTCTCTGACTGACCTAATCTGTGCAAAAATAAGTAAAAATTGGCTCAGCCCAAAAACTTTTAAAAAAAATGCATACATTTTTAGATGGCCATTGTTTCACAATAAAACTTTAAAATTCATTTTTTAAAGAATAGTAGATTTTAAAGCAAAAAAATTAAAACGCAGTAAAACTAGTGAAAAAGAACCTGCCTATGACGGAATCCTTTCTTAAACGAAAAAATCTGTTGATCCATGCAAAATGAATATAATAATACCTGAGATAAAAAATAGACTACATTTACAACTCCTAAGAAGGGAACTTGTCTATAACGCATTTTTTTCTTTCATGTGGGTTTCCGTCTTAAAAGGTTTTAATGTATAGCATTTTGCAAAGTCTCCAACACATAGAATACCGATTTGCGATATTAAAGGATAAGTGCAACCTTTACATATGGATTCATTAATAAATCAAATAATCACAGCTTTTGGCGTTTCTTTAAAAATAATAATTTTAAACAGGAAAAAAGAAAAGCTATAATAAATAATTTTTTATTAATTTAACCATATCGATGTAAAAAACTATGTAGAAATTCAATCAGGCCGAGCCGGGATATGATTTGAACTTTGTTCCAAGTCGGGCCAAACTTTTTTTCACGCCGCACAGTGGGTCAGGAAGCCTCCAAAGTTGTCAATAAATAAAATTTACTTTGAACAAAAAACGCGCATCATACATTTTTTTTATAGATGGTACGTAGTAAAACTTTTACATAAGCTATAGAGTAATTTAGTAATTAATTTCAAATATTTTGTGTACAAAAATAAGTTAAAAATAAGAAATTAAGATAGTTTTATGCAAATTAAATATTTATAAACCATCCATAATATCGCATTAAAAATGCTAAAAATCTGGTGTTGTAAACACAATTAATAATTTTAATGATTCTGAAGTACATCTTAACGTGAATATCAGCGGCTCGTTTTGAAGGAGTGAATCCCCCCTTTCTCAGACAAAATGTAAGTACTACTATCATGACAGCAGAAGCAAAACTGTTTCTGCTGTGTTAGTAGTTGCACGCATTTTTCTGAAGAAGAAGCGTTCGTTTCTTCGAAACACGTCGTTAGTATTAATTTTATAGTGTGTTTTAAAAATTTTAGAATATTTAATCCATACTATCATCTTGGTCATCATCGTAATTACTAGATATATTGGGAGATGGAGTTTTTAACAAATGTAGGGCTTCTTGTGGAAGGTATTTTAACTTTTTCTTTCTTTTCATTTGTTTGAGAGTAATAACTGGATCCGAACTTAGAAGTAAAAAAAATGAAAATATCTCTGTTAATTTTTTCTCGGCTGCACTTTCTAGAGTAGTACTCTTCGTATCTATTAAAATCTTTATTCCTGGTTTTTTGTTCTTCCTCAGTCATCTGTCCTGTGGGCAACAGAGCCAAACTTATAATTTCTGGTCCGTAAATCGAATACTTGTGTAGTGTTGGGGGCATGTTGTATAATAGTAATATTCTAAGTGTCACTTTGTCTAAAAAAAATCATATAAAAAAAAGTAAAAGTTATTGTATTTTTGTTAGATACCTGAAGTTCAAGGTTTCATAGTCAAAAAATATTATTTTTAAATTATTGCCGAAACGTCAGTGAAGGCTTACTGTGGAGACACGAAAAGTTTTGGTTTCTGTTAGTCTGTCTGTCTGTTAGTCTGTCTGTCTGTTCCGCGATAACTGCCGCAAAAAGCATCCGATCGGCTTGAAATTCACTGGGCATGTTGATGAGGTACCCGGACTTAGCTGTATAGTTTTTGGTTAAATTTGGTTCATTCGTTCGGGAAATATGGAACATTTTATTTTGCTCTGTAATGCTTTTCAATGGCAAGTCAGGCGATTTTCAGATTTTCATTTGTTGAAAGAAATGGCTCATATGAAAAATGGATTTAAATGGTAAATTTTTGATGCTGAAATTTTTAAATAACATTATTAAATTATTCCAATAAATCATGTCAATATAGTTGCGAGATTTTTTTAATTAGGTTTATAATATTGGGGAAATTTTATGCATGTTTTGCAATAATATAAAGGATTTTGTTTCATCAATTTGACATAATGCATATTTTATTTTTTTCCTTTTCTTTCTCTGTTGCCTAGCAACATATTTGGTCCCAATAATATTAGTATAATTGCGTGTATAATGCTTGAGTAAAGCCAACGTCAAAACAGATGAATTAATGCATTTGTATCTTTGCATATAGAAGGATTTTAGCCCAGAAATAAAAATAGGCAATATTTCTTTTATTTTATTTATTTTATTGAAATATTTTGCTTAAAAATACAAAAGTTCATTATTTTCATAGAGAATAACGTAACATTTTCCCATAACATTTACCAGTATTTCTTTAATTGTTGCCAAGAAAATCAAAACCCGGAATAATATTTTCTTTTAAACAATTTTCAATTGAAATGTTTTGTCGTGAAGCAGGAAAATGGAAAATAAAATTAAGAATAGAAAAATTAATATGGCGGCATATTGGAAATAAAAAGAAAACTCTCGAGTATTTCTTAATATAACAAGATGAAAAGTTTTGAGTAAGTACGCATAGCAGGTGAATTAGACGTCATTTATCGAAAACAAAGATGCTGGAATAAAAAGATCTTGGGTAAAATACAATTAACTATTATTCACGGAGGAAAGAGATAGATGGAGATGCAGTATGCCGTAAAAACACGTTGCAATACGATGTGCGTTATCGCTCAGATTTAAATGCCCTCATTCGGCCGAAACAAAACAAGCACGTGGAACAGGGACCAAATTCTTTGAGTTCATCCGTTTTTTTTTTTTTTTTTTTAAGCACTTCGTTGTGTTGTGCCGAATGTAGCTGATTTTAGGGTTACATTTTTGGCGTCACTTCAAGATTTATTGTCTGTGTACGGTTAACGTGAATATTTTATTTAAAATTTAAATTTTATTAATTTATAAAAAAAACTTATGCTTATCCTTATAAATCACAGCGTAAAAAAAATCTAAGATATACTATAAACATCCGCACAATCAATAAAAAATTACGAATGTAAATTTAAATAGACTACGGGGGGTTCAGGGGGGCAGAGCCCCCCTGAAGAAATGCAATTTTTGATTTAAAAAGTTACCAGAATAAGTAGCTCATCAGAATTTCAGAACATCAATGTACAACCACTTGTTTAACACTTTTAATTTCTGAAACTTTACGAAGTATCTTGTATGCTCATAAATATTTATGTAATTTGAAAACTTTAAAAAGCGATTTGTAGGAAGTTGAATATTATGCAATGAGTGTTAAAAAACAATGACTTGCAAAGATGACGTTGAGGCTCCTGATCTGCAGATTTACTAGTTACAGCGTAATTGCCGAAACGTCAGTGAAGGCTTACTGTGGAGACACGAAAAGTTTTGATTTCCGTTTGTCTGTCTGTCTGTTCCGCGATAACTGCCGCAAAAAGCACCCGATCAGCTTGAAATTAATTGGGCATATTCGTGAGATACCCGGACGTAGCTGTATAGTTTTTGGTTAAATTTGGTTCATTCGTTCGGAAAATATGGAAGATTTTATTTTTCTTTATAATGCTTTTCTACGGCAAGTCAGACGATTTTCAAATTTCCATTTGTTGAAAGAAAATGTGCACGTTTGATTAATGGATTTAAATGTCAAATTATGGATACTAAAATTCCAAATAAGGGTTTTAAATTATTCCTATTATATTGAAGTTTTATCAATATATCTATCAGATTTTTTTATTTACGTGTATAATGTTTTGAGGACATTTATACATGTATTCCAATAATTGCCGAAACGTCAGTGAAGGCTTACTGTGGAGACACGAAAAGTTTTGATTTCCGTTTGTCTGTCTGTCCGTCTGTTCCGCGATAACTGCCGCAAAAAGCATCCGATCGGCTTGAAATTAATGTGGCATGTTGATGAGGTACTCGGACTTAGCTGTATGGTTTTTGGTTAAATTTGGTTCATTCGTTCGGGAAATATAGAACATTTTATTTTGCTCTGTAATGCTTTTCAATGGCAAGTCAGACGATTTTCAAATTTTCATTTGTTGAAAGAAATGGCTCATATAAAAAATGGATTTAAATGGTAAATTTTTGATGCTGAAATTTTTAAATAAGAGTAGTAAATTATTCCTATTAGTTTGCAATTTTGTCAAAACATTTGTCAGAGCTTTTAAATTAGGTGTATAACTTATGATGGAATTTTATACATGTGTTCGAATAATATAAAACATTTTATTTTATGAATTTACTTATATTTCATTTTTTTCTTTTAACCGTTGCGTAGCAACTATATCTCATCTAAAAATATCATAAATGTGAAAGTATGTATGGTTATCAAAGTTAAAAGGAATGAATTAATGAATGCCTTTGTATAGATATTTGCATATAGATTGATTTAAACGCAGAAATGAAAATAGTATTTATATACTATATAGAATAATATCTTTATTTATGTATTCAACTATTTTGATTATAAAGGAAAAAAGTTCGTTATTTTCATACAGAATAAATTGACATTATTCTATTAAACTTTATAAACTTTATTGTTGCCAAAAAAAAAAAAAAAAAAAAAAAAAAAGGGAATAACAATTTCTCCCAAAGAGTTCATTTTAATTTGTAAGATTTTCACGTGCAAAGGGAAAATGCAGCAAATTACAAATAATAAAAAAGATAAATAGGACAGGAATGAATACATATAAACATTTCACACCAAATACCACCTAAATTAATTTTTGTTGTGGTATTTTCCCACACTACGAAGAAAGATTCCTCGATTTACACGATTTTACTTGGCCTTCCTTTTCTCATTGGTTGCGATTTCATTTTCGCAATTGCGTATATTAATTGGCACAAAATTTTACATTTTTATGACTGAGGTATATGTAAGGCCATACAAATAAGAAATTCCGTATTGTTTCCTATAAAATGTGATAAAGTGTTGGTTAACTATATATGTTTCTATTAAGAGGAGCAGGGCTGCCAAGCCTCCGGCGTTCTGGATACCAGTATTTTAATTAAAAAAATGTTACTTTATTTAATTGAAACATTTGCGCGATTTAAAAGAACAGCATTTTCTGTAAGGTAATAGTGTTGTGCAAAAAGCCTGAGACTTGCCATGTCTGGTGGTGAGCGAAATGTTTTATTTAATGCATTTATCTCTATTTTAATGCTACGTGAACAACGTCCCGTGTAACAGCTTGTAGAGTGTAAAATAAATTATTAAAATAATCCCTATTACGAAAAATGAAACAAAATGCCCGGCTAAGGGAAATAAAAGGTTAGTTAACCTTTCGTAATTTGACCTGAACACAGGTGTGCATCAAATTTCAACGGTGTTTGTAACATCACGATTTTAATTTAAATGTGGATACTATTAAAAGGCTATCACAAAAAATACTTAACGGCGCCATATCACGTTTATCTATTTAGTCAATTGGAAGTGGACACGATGATGAATTATTAACCGTTAGGTTTAGAACTCCCCCTACTTTAGGGTGATTTTAGTAAGTTAATGCTATCGAGTACATTTTTAGATATTTAGATTAGATCTTAGATATAAATATTGCAGAATGATAATCAAAATTATTATTAGATTTCTAAATTAGATGTCTCAGTTTACATTTCCAAAAGTTCTTTATCCATTAGATACAGATGTTTGTGGTTAGCAGGCAAGTAAATACTTCTGTATGGATATTAGGATAACGTAAAATGCTTGACCAAATTGTTGCTTATCCTTATAAATCGCAGTGTAAAAATGAATCTAAGATATAGGATAATCATTAACTCAATCAATAGAAAATTACAAATGCAAAATAAATTACACAACGGGGGGTTCAGTGGGGGCACCCCCCTGAAGAAATTTGCTTTATTATATAAAAATTACTAGAATAAGTAGCTCGTGAGAATTTCAGAATATCATTACATAACAACGTGTTTAATTTAACGCTTCTAATGTCTGAAACCATCGAAATATTTTTTTCTCCTTCTATAAATGTTTGTGTAATTTAAAAGTTTAAATTTTGTTTTTGTAGAAAGATTAATATTAAGTAAAATTTGCTAAAAACAATAAGTTGCAGAGATGACGTTGAGGCTCTTGATCTGCAGATTTACTAGTATAAAGAATTTTTAAATTAATTTTCTTCTTTTACATGATACATATTTCTTTTTTTTTCCTTTTCTTCGTTGCCTAGCGACTGTTATTCGTAGCCTATCATTGCGTCAAATATGAATGAAGTTAGTAAATTACGTTAATTTTGTTGCAGGTACTATTAAAAGGCTATCACAAAAAATATTTTATCGCGCCAAATCGATGCAATTTATGCAATTAACAGTGGGCACGATAATGAATTATTTTCCAGTAGATTTATAGATCTCCAGATATGCATATTTTGGGGGGCTTTTAATATGTTATTGCTATCGCATGGATTAGGATGTTTAAACTAATGTTTAACCATGCTATAAGTGAAAAAAAAAGTACAGTTAAAGGCATGTAAATCCTTTTTAACACTTTCCAACATGGATGAAAAGTATTTATGACTTCAGTTTTTCTATCTGTCGCCTGCCGTGTTTCTCTACGTGCTCTAACTGGCGTAAATATAGTCGGGATTATATGTAATTGATATACGTTATTGAGGTTTGCCAAAGTATGTTTGGTATTAAAAATGAAGAGTGTAGCATTCATAGATTAATTACAAAGCCACTCAAAACTATTCCGTTACATTATAGTCTTTGGGGAAAATCGTCTGCGGTGTATTTTAATAATGTTACACAATTTTAAACGTAATGAAATTTATATACTTTATTAAGGTGCACTAGAACCTGGTTACTATAAAA
This sequence comes from Maratus speciosus, assembly GCA_963932465.1. Lineage (NCBI taxonomy): Eukaryota > Metazoa > Arthropoda > Arachnida > Araneae > Salticidae > Maratus > Maratus speciosus. Next base: position 347,938,346 of record OZ010790.1, read on the forward strand.
TATGTTATGTGTAGCACTTACAGCATGCGTACAGGGAACTCAAAAGTATTCATAATATTACAATCTTTGAAGAAAATCCTTTTGTGGCGTTTTTTAATGATGTTACTCTGTTACAAAATAATAAAATTGATATGTATTTTTGAAACATTTTTGTAGTATATGGGGTGCAAAGCATATGTTTTTTTCAGGGTCACACAAAAGTGGTCGATTAAAATGTGGTCTAAGGGGGAAAAAAACTCTTCACAGCTTATTTTAACACATTAGCGACGGGAAACGAGAATTCTCGTTTTTATTCAGAATACATCATTGGCTAAGGGAGTGACTTCTACCTTACAGAAAAGACATTTATATTGTGCTGTCCATATTTTTTATAGATTGTAAGACATTATATATTACATCCGTACATTGAAAGATATTTACTGCTGCATAAACATGAAAAACATATCTCAGAAACCAATTTCCGAGACACTTTCTGAAGAGGGAGGAGCTTCTACTGTTTTTAAACCCAAATTTAATTAAATTGCCTGTCGTCAGTGTGTTAATTGTGTTGCACTAATTCAAACATTATGAAATTAAATTACATTACTGTGGTTGACTACAAGAAGCTTGAATATGATTTGTATCGTATTTATCGTTCATTTATAGGGTCACATAAAAAATTTCGGATACAGTTCTGGTCTATTAGGGATGATTGCTGAAGAGCATTTTCGATTATGGTGTGCGTTTTAACGTTAAGTAAATTTGTGCTTAATAAGTAGTGCATAAATATTGTATAGACCATGTACAGGGATACACAAATGAATTCGTAAGTATAAATGAAAATGAGCGCGAATTGCTTCAGTGTGTTTTTTTTTTTTTTTTTAATTTGAGTTATGTATTTCCCAGCCCAATTACATTTAGTATACTAACAAATGTTTGCAGAATTTAAATAGAACCAGATACAGGACTCCGCAGAAACTGGATATATGGTGCACACTATGCATACTAATAACCGGAAATGTGATATGAGCAGTTTTAAGAGGGTTTTTTGTCTGCATTAAATTTAAATGTTATAGACGACGCGTAAAAATCTTCACGTAATATACAGGGCTGTAGAAAAGAATTCATGTACTTTTCCGTCTATTGGTAGAATTTACTAAAGGACATTAAACAATTAATTGATAATTACAAATGTAAATTAAATTACACTGCGAAGGGGTTCAGGGGGGCTCTGCCCCCCTGAAGAAATATACTTTATTATCTAAAAATTACCAGAATAAGTAGCTCATGAGATTTTCAGAATACCATTACATAACAAGGGGTTTAATTTAACGCTTCTAATGTCAGAAACCTTCGAAATATTTTTTCGTTTTATAAATGTTTATGTAATTTCAAAACTTTAAATTTCGTTTTTTGTAGAAAGATTAATATTACTCAAAGGGTGCTAAACACAATGAATTGTAGAGCTGACGTTGAGGCTCCTGATCTGCAGATTTACTAGTTAAATAACGAATGTTGAAACAAAATTATTGATTTTTTTTTCATTTATTACCATCATGCGATATGCAGTTTAACTGCTTACTTTAATGAAGACCAAGATAACTTTGCACACTTTTATTACTAGGCAGATGTTTACTGACATCTGCTCTATTAAAGTGACGTATGTCGGTAGTTCAAAATGGAATTTCATTTTTTTCGATTTTTTGCCAGAATTGAAGGCTTCTTGCCCCACTGTGCGCCGGGTCGAATTTTTTTCCTATGGTCGGTTTGGAACCGGACCTAGATATTTCGACCTTTGCAGACCTCTAGTGCAGACCACCAGCATATTTTAAAAGCAGGTTTAACTTAAAATCTACACGCCGCTATTTTATGTTCAAAGGAGGGGCACTTAAATTGGCTTTTAATAATGTACAATTTATGGATGATCCCTATCTTGCATTCAAAAGAAGTCAAAAACTCGTTGCTCAGAGGCATGGATATATGATGTAAGTCACGAATTTTGGATTTTAATATCTCTGCGAATTTTGAAGATATCGAGATGAATTTTTTTGTGTTTAATTCAGGAATGGATAAGGAAAATTTTCCTAACCTCTACGGGGGCCGTGTAAAAATTAAGTTTTTGTATTTTCTTAAATATACCGCCCATGGAATTGTAACTTATGTCATTAATTTTTGCACCTTTTTTTATGAAACTTTGCAACTGGAAGTATGTGTCTAGAGGCAATATTTAAGGAAATAGCCTATTGTTTCAATATTTATGAATAACACTGTATATGTAATTATGTACCTCGAATTCCGTTTCGGATTTTTTGATTAGGATTTTTAAATTTAATTTTTTATGCGATTTTTAGCTTTTTTTAACGTTTCCTTGCGATTTTTGCACATTAGTAAACGAAATCCGGTTTCAATCTTTTAGCACAATATAGAAAATTTTGTCCTATTTTCAGTAAAGTTTATTCGGAATTCGTACAGCGATTTTTGAATTTTTCGTGAATTTTTTATGCGAATTTTTAGAACGTTTTCGTGTTTTTTGACAATTCGTTGACATTCGTAAAAGGAATTTGGTTTCAAAATTTAAACCTAATATAGAAAATTTTGTTCTCCGTAATTTTTGAATTTTTAGCAATTTTTCTGAGATTTTTTGTAATTTTTATCGCTTTTTTCGCGTTTTGCGGCACTTTTTTTTTTGACATTTCGGTTTTAAACTTTCAGTTTAATATTGTAATTTTGTTTTCCGCGATTTTTATGTTTTAGCAATTCTTAATGCGATTTTCAAAGCGAATTTTGGCTTTTTTTCACTTTCCACTGAGACTTTTTGACACTCGTAAAATAGTCCACTTACGTTGTTTTGATCCAATGTAGTAAATTTTGTCCTCTGCGATTTTTGAATTTTTTGCAATTTTAGCGGCTTCCAGTAATTTGTCTCCCTTTAGGAAAAGGAAACAGGTTTTAACCTTTTAGCCTAATATAGTTAATGTTATCATCTTTTCGATACATTTTATTCGGAATTAATACACAGATTTTTGAATTTTTTTCGATTTTTAATGTGATTTTTAGATGAATTTTTGACATTTGTAAAATGAATTCGATTTCAAATTTTAGCTTTCAAAATTAGCTTAATATAGTAAGTTTTGTTCTTTTCAATTTTTGAATTGTTAGAGATTTTTAATACGAGTTTTCACGTTCCCTGTGTTTTTTTGACATTCGTAAAAGAATTCCATTTACTGTGTTTTAGTATATACAAGGTGGCCATAATTAAACTGACGGTACTCAGAGTGTTCTGTAGCGCGATCTAATTGCGAGAATGCCGCCAAATTTTGTAGGAAGATTAAACAAGACGGGGAACGAAGGATTCCGCGGACAAAATTAGTTCCAAAAATCACCGCCAGGGGAATGTGTGGCGCTGTGTACTCGAAAAAGAGAGTTTCAAAAGAGAAGAATCAATACTGAAATAAAATTACCGTTTATTTAGCACATCCAACTCAGGTTCGATGTGGCCGCCGTTTTTATGGACCACATATTGCATTCTGTGCACAGCATTTACAAATTTACAACGGCAGAGAATAACATGTCTGCAGGAATCTCCCGTACATTTTGCGATATATTATCCTTCAACGTAGCCAGGTCCAGGACACCTCCGTGAAAGACCTTGGACTTTAGGTAACCCCATAGCCAAAAGTCGCAGGGTGAAGATCAGGGGACTGAGATAGTCATTCAGTTGAAAAACAGCGGCTAATAACTCTTTCTGTTGTGAATTTCTATCGTAGCAGCTGCTGCACCCGCAAAGCAATATGTGGAGGGGCTCCATCTTGCATGAAAATGATTTTATCCAGGCACTGTCTTTGCTGAAGTGCCGGAATAACAAAGTTGTTTAGCATTTGGCGATATTTGTTTCCGGTAACAGAACAAGTTACAGGTCCTGTCGGAGTAATGTTCTCATAGAAGAATGGACCTATGATCATATCTGCTGTGAAACCACACTAGATTCTTGTTTAATTATCTTTGGTGAATGCAAAGGAATTTCCTTGAACGCTCTTGGTGACTTGTTATCCCAAATTCGGCTGGTCTGGGTATTTACATTTCCGTTCAGGTAAAAGTGGGCCTCGTCTCCCATAAGATTTTCCAGGGCCAAGCATCATCCAACTCCATTCTAGCAAGAAAAGCGAGAGCAAGAGTCAATCGCTTATCATGGTCGGTGTGACGTAATTCTTGTACACGGCTGATCTTGTACGGATAGAAGTGGATAATCTTTCGTAGGATTTTCCATACTGTACAATAAGGCATATCCAGATTCCAAGCTATCCCACGAGCGCTGGAAGTGGGAGCAATATTGTCTGGTGCTTTGTCGACAATCGCCGATGCTACTTCTTCGATTGTATCCTATGATACGGGTGTTCGTCTTCTGCCTGACTGAACATTTAGAGAACCTGTTTTCTCAAACTTCTCAACCATAACTTTTAAACCCTTAACTGACAAAGGACCGTTACCTTTACGCATTTTTTTGTGGTTTCTAAAGGCACGAAGAGCGGCTGGCGCATCGCACTAGTTGAGGTAAAAGAATTCGACTAGTAGACCTCGTTCAACTAAAGAAGGATACATTATGAAAGATAACTTTCAATGAAATTGCTTCTAACAGTAGCACATTACCTTTTAAAGCCGAACAAGCTGGCACTGGACCAAAAGATGTAACGTGAAATTTGAATAAAGAATTTCTTCTGCTGTTGCTTTCTTTGGGGCGTCTGTAAGTGAAATTGCAAATAAAGAAACTTTAGCAGTGTTTATGTAAATTTTATAGCTTTTTATAAACTGTTACCATTTTGAGCTTGGATTAAATTGCTAAATTCGTTAAATAAACGGTAATTTTATTTCAGTATTAATTCTTTATTTCTTGAAACTCTCTTTTTCGAATACACAGCGCCACATATTCCCCTGGCGGTGATTTTTGGAACTAATTTTTTTTTCGCGGAATCCTTCGTCCCCCGTCTTGTTTAATCTTCCTATAAAATTTGGCGCCATTCTCGCAATTTGATCGCGCTACAGAACATTCTGAGTACCGTCGGTTTAATTATGGCCACCTTGTATATTGTAAATTATGTTTGCTTGCGATTTTTGAATTTTGTGCGATTTCTCGCGTTTTGATTTTTCTATACAAAAATCAAATTAGTAAAATAAATCGGGTTTTAATTTTTTAGCTCAGCATTTAATCGCGTGCTTTTTTCAATATAATTTATTCGGAATTCGTACACGATGTTTGAATTTTTCTCGTTTTTTTAAGCGATTTTTAGAATTTTTTTATTCATTCTGAGGTGATTTTTTAACCTTCGTAAAAGGAATTCACTTTCAAACTTCTAGTCTAATACAGACCTTGACCTCCGCTATTTTTGATTTTTCAGCGATCTTTAATGTGATTTTAAGCGGTTTTTTGCGTTTTACGGTGATTTTTTTAACCTTCGTTAAAGAAATTCGATTTCAAACTTTTATCTTGCAGTAGTAAATTTTGTACTAAAAAAAAAAAAAAAATCGCGATTTTTGTCTTTTTGAGTTTTGTATGATTTTGTGATGGGTCAGGGCTGTGTATATAGTATAATATATATATATATATATGAAAGGGTAAAAAGCCTTTAATATTCCAAATTTAAATTAAAATCCGAAGTCTCTTTCTTCTAACTTTAAATCTATTTCTAAAACCAGTTTCTCCCCTTGCAACTTTGTTTCCCAAGCATTACATCTTATTACTTTCAGAGATCATTTTAGGATGATTCTTAAGAGTGAAACTGCTAATCTAAGCGCTTTTTGCAGGCATCTGTGGGTAGGTCTGATACGTCACAGTCCCTGGGAATTGTGCGGGCCTTGACCACAGATCAATCAAAACTTAATGAACCAATTAAATTAATGTTCCTCCCAAATTAACAATTCTGCCCTCTGCTGGAAAATATTAGAAGCTCCATCATATTACCCCGAACACGCGCGAAAAAAGAGGGATTTTCGCCATTTGAGATGCTAGCTAAACTTACGCCAATGTAATCTCCCAAAAATATACGCTGTTGGCTCCGGGACCGGCGATCGGCTCGCGAATCAGATGTATGATAAGCGGCCTAATAAATGACTTCGATTTGCATAAAGGTTCCCGAGTCAATTTCTTAACCATCCTTTAGGACAATCACACTAGAATCATTACGTTAATATTACATATATATACATATAAATTTTATTTGCAAAATGTTCTTTACATTAACAGAAAACAAAAAAAAAAAAACAAAAAAAAAAAAAACAAAAAAAAAAAAAACCACATTTTTAGAGCCAGAAAATGCTGAAAATTCATAAAATTCGAAGCATCATAATTCGGTAAATTTTGGTCGCAGAAGATCGTTTTTTTTACTTTTTTGCATGGAGGAAGTTTTCTTTAATATAACATACAGGACCCAGAGACTCCATAAAATTTTAAATTTCGAAAAAAAAAAAAAAAAAAAAAACTGATTTGACGTAAAACGTTTTTGATATGAGGAAGAATTTTTGAAATGTTTTTGCCTTTGAAACGATATTTATACAATCAACGGTTTAGGAATTAGATATTGCTCAGGGATAAGAGGTGAAACCCTGTATAGTTAGATTAATTATTTGGATATGTGATTAATTATTTGGAGTTAACGTATTAAAGTTATTTAAAAAAATCATTTGCTTTGACTTCTCTTAAACTAAAAGAATTTATTAAATTAAAAGTAAGCAGAAAAAATTGAGCATGATATGTATCTGTAATTGAGATGAAATGTCTTCTTAAATTTAAAATGCTAAGACCGATTTTTTTTAAGTCGTTTTGTTAATCCGCAAATTGCTGTATTTAAAGTGTGAAGACATTGACACAGTAATTAAACAGACTGAAATGGAATTCAGAATGTAATTTTTTTTTTGCGAGAACGTCTTGTATGTTTATCATTTGGATTATTTTAATTGCTTTAATTACTATAGTGAAAGATGTTAAATACAAATACATAGTTAAACTAAAAGGAAATATATATTAAATTTATTCGTTGATTACTATAATGAATGACGTTAAATACAAATAATAAAACTAAGAGGAAAGAAATATTTAATTTATTTTTTACAACTCTATAAAAATGTATGAGTAATTAAAAGGATGTGTATAAAAGATTTAATTTGAATTATTTCGTTGGAAATATTTTGAATTCTTTTTCATACTTCTTTCGATTATTTTTATTTTTTTACACATGTTGCGAACGGACTAAACGCAGCAGATAGCGCTAAGAGCGTTTATCAAAAATTACTCAAAAAATAATAATTTTAAATTATATATTTACTATAAAGTGTTTACGCTTACCAATAATAATTCTTTTAATAGTTTTCAGAATTAATAATTAATACCTTATAAAGATAGAAATAAAACGCCAGTCGAGCACAATGCAAGAAGTATCAACGAAAGATGTTATAAACTCCCTGTGATAACAAGTAAAAATTAAATTTTAAAAAATCAAAAAACCCGACTGCGTAAAAAACGAGCTAATTTCTCATCAATGTGAAACAATTTTTATACTACTTACCTATTTTTTTTATTTATTTGTATTGATAACTTTTAAGTTGTGTTTAATTTTTAATTCCTATCTATAAACACTGTTTTGATGAGGCCAGTAGATGTCTATGATGGTTAGAGTTGCAGTAAAGCTAGAGATCCTATCTACACAACTTCCAGGTTGTGTAATATTTAAACGGAGCTCCTGACTGTAAAATAGTCAATGAAACATCGTTTTCATTTTGAAAGACCTATCCAATGATATGCCACTAAATATGGTGCGTAAAAATTTTTTTTCGTCTCTACCGCCATTTTGTATTTTACGGTCGCCATTTTGAATTTATAAAAACAAAACCTAGCCTATAAACATCGGAAGGTTAAGACGAATCGATAGAGACCTCATTCATTAAAATCTATCCAGCCGTTGGGATGTTTCGAGGATATAAAGAAATCCATATATCCAGATACGCGTGAAACACATAACCCTTCTCAGCAGTCGGGTAAAATATCAGAACAAAAACAGACTTCACGACCTTAAATGCATGTTATTACATGTAAGCAACACATATAGTTCATCAAAAGACCAAAGGCAAAATAAGATCATGTAACTCCTAGGTTACGCACTGCGTTTAATGGTTAATAAATCTTAATTATTTGTAATCATTAAAATTGTGTAGGTTTTATCTAAATTATGCAGAGATAACTTGTTTAGATATTTTTAATTTTTTTATGACTAGAAACACAAAGTAATCTATTACAATTTGTATCTAATGAGCATATCTATACTAATAAAAGAAAGTTTTACTCTGTGTGTGTGTCTGTCTGTTTGCGATTTCTAGCAAAATCTACGACACGTACAAGGCTCAAAATTTTTGTGAAACTAGCCTCATGATGCACCCGAGATTCAGAGTTTTAAAATTCTAATAATTAGTTGAGAAGTTAATTAAAACCCTCCGATTAAAAGAATGAAAAAGTATTCATAATTCAACAAAAGCATAGATTTTTATCAAACCGCAGAATATTTCTTCGAAAACTGGGAGAGAGGGGGATGGGTTAATAGAATTACAGCGTTAATAGGGCGATAAATGTACTGGGCCTAAAAACTAGAAAATTGCACAGCCAAACGCAAAAAGAAAAAAAATCCCCTTTCAGAAATTGTTTTAAAATGTAAAAAAAAATCCACGAAAAATCTATTTTAAAAACTACTTTCATTTCCTTCGAAAGAAACGCCTATTTTAGATAAGTATTTCACAGACAGTGCAGGTGTTTGTAATACGTGATCCCGAATAAACAAGTTGGAAATTGCTCGTCAAGCGTGGCAAATGAGATGCGTTCGTACTATAACTAGTTTTATAATTATTTTTGCACCCCATATTGTACTGAATGTATATTTTTTTTTGTGCTTCATAAGTGCATAGTCTGTAACGTCATTAAAATGCACTTGCAATAATTTATTTCCCATTCCCCGTAATGTAACGGAAAACTTTTGACTATAATTAAACTATACATCCGATTTTCATAAAATTGGAAATGGCTCGACAAAATTTTGCAACAATTATATATTTAAAATTTCAGACCATTCGGAAGGCTGTAACATCATTAAAATTCACTTGCAATAATTCTTCCCATTGGCCGTAATCTAAAGAAAAACTTTTGACTGTCCCTGTAGTTAAAGTATACATCCGATTTTCATAAAATTTGAAATGGCTCGACAAAATTTTACAACAATCATATATTTATAATTTCAGACCATTCGGTGGGGTAGTTTTTGCTCTGTTACATGAGGACGGACAGACAGACGGACTGAACGACGACTATAGGTGCTACGTATTTATATAATTACGAACGCACCTAAAAAGCACAGATAATTTTTAGACTAGCATTCTTTTGCACGGTACCAAATTAAAAAAAAATCAGCATTTTGAGATTTTAAACTTATGCATCTAGGCCTATCTTTGAACGTTAATTATAAGAATACGTAAATTTCAAAAAATTTAATTCAAAACTTTTCTCTCTATTCTAAAAAAAAGTAAGTACCGCTGTCACCGCCGCCGCCGCCGCCGCCGCCGCCGCCGCCGGTTTTGATTTTTTTGTGACCGGAGGCCTTTCTTCGTTAATATTAACAAAAATAATGCATACAAAAATATGAAAATCGGTGGTTTTATACAGCAATGTTTGATAAACACGCTGATGCAGACAGTTTACAAATCGAAGAATTATTTTAAGAGTTATTTAATGCTAAAGTTGGACAAAATCGTTCCACTAAAAAAGTTTTATAGCAGCAAAAACTATACATGGCAGTGTAATCATTTTTAGATCATTTTATGCGTTAGAATTTGCCGGAGTGCAGATTGCATTAATTTTTTTATTTTGACTCATTTTTTCAGGTTTTATTTCTATTTTAAATTCAAATTTTCAGCATTTCTAGAGATATTTTTTACAGATTTCAGAAAATTGTACTAATTTAAACTGTTGCCAACTGTATAAAAAGCGCAAGCAATAATGTTTGCTTCAAATTAAAAATTTATTTACACGTGACTATTATAAACAGGAAAAAAACTTTCAAATTAGAATTAAATAATTACGTATAAAAGTTCAGGAACATATTAAAAATTACGTCATAAAAAGTATACACGTGAATTTTAAAAGAGAAAGGATATTGTAAAATAATAAATTCATTAACATGCGTTAGAAGTCTTAGGAGAAATTACGTCATATTTACGTCACATTATAGTTATTACATAAAATGAACACAAAATAATATTGCAAAAAAGTTTAAATTTAGAAATTGCGCTAGACATTTATTTGATATTTTGAGAATTAATTTAAAATTTCTCATTTAAAAGAACTTTCTTTTCGCTTTGTTAAAAAATACCAGGAGACAAAGACTCTCTTTATTTAATTCCTTTTATATTAGCTTATTTTGAAATGTTGTTACACGTGTATACGTCATCAAGTTATTTTTATTTCGACGTTTTATTTGTGTTTTTATTAATGTTGTACGAATTTATTTGTTCTTTTATTTAAAATAAAAATGATATCAATTTTGTACTGTAATGCTGGGCTTAATGAATCGGAGAGTGGAATTCAATCCAAAGTTTGAATTGAACAAAATTAATTCCGATTCATAAGCTCAAAATTACACTACAGCCGATGACGTAAGTGGTACACATTGCTAAATGTGTTTTTTAAGAATTATTTTAAATTATTTAAGATCAAATAAAATTATATTTACTAGTTATCGTAGCTGAAAAAAAAATAAAGAAAAGAAAACACTCACCCAAGTACTTGAACACAGAAAGATAATTCACAAATGACGTTTATTTAAACATATATAAAATTTGTTAATTTGAATGCATTCTTACATTATGAATTATGAAAAGATTATCAAATGAATGTAGAATTTAATATAATTTAGATAATTGGAGATATTTTGTCATCTAAGAAAAAGCAGAAGTAAATTGTTAAAATATGAAAATTATTTAAGAAATATTTCTTTTAGTTTTAGGGCCTCCAAAATGAATAAAGTTCAGGAACGTAAAGTCAAACTAGGGATTAAAGTTCAGGAATGTGAAGTCAAACTAGGGTCGTAGAAGGACTCTTGCATTTGGAGAACTGGAAACATGCTGTAGTTAAACTTCCTTCAGGAATGTAGATTCTATTTCTTTTTATTAAATGCGAATCCGAACCGAATGAAAAGTTACGGATTTGGAAAATTGGAAATAGGATGTTTAAGAACTTCCTTCAGAAATGCAGATTTTGACGATTTCAGTTCGTTACAAAGGCAATTTACTATTTATCGCATCGACAAAAAAAACAGATAATCAATTCATGTTTTTATAGCAAAGAAGTATGCTTGATCGAAGAATAATAAAATGTCGAAGAGCAGAACAATTCAAGGCTTCCAATTAATGTTCTATGAAATTTACTTAGAAATGCTTCTTGAAGGGAAAAATTATATTTCCTTTAGATGATATACGGCCGCCAAGGCCTAACAGAACGTCGATCTCTTCTCACTGGCTAGCCGAACTCTTCTGCCGCAACAGCCGGCTAAAAAAAAGCACGGCGTCGCAGCCCCCACAAGTTACTTGCTTTAACGGCTCCCTGGTGAAGAATGATGATGACTTTTCCAGAACCCAGAGTTAAACATGAAAAGCCATTACAGAGCGCGCCAGCCAATTAAAAACGCCTATCCTCCCCGCGCCTGACGTCACACACAACGTGCGTGTTCCAAAAGGAATGTTAAACGATTTAGCAGACGTCCGGTTTTGAACTAAGCGTCTGTTTGGCAAAGGGGAATACCCTTCTTGTTGGAACTTTCAAAATGTCGGAAAGAATGATCTCATGGCGTCGCGCGCCGAAATTAAAAATGAGAAAAGATAGAAAATACATTTTTGCGTATTTCTGCCAAAGTATTTATCACAAGTCACTGAAAATTTTGCAATCGGCTAGAAATAAATATTTCCATCCACATAATATAATTTAAAAGGGAAATATTGATAAATAAAAGATTTCCATTTTTTATATTTTAGACTTAGAAAATTCCGATGTGTTTACACATTCGCGATGTATGTTGAAAGAAATTTGAAAGTTAAATTACTGAAATATAATAAAATACTAATTGCACTTAAATAATCTTAATAAGAGATAATGTTTACATTGAAAAATAAGGAAATATTGAATTATTTATCATTAAAATTTACATTATAAGTTTAAAACTTGTGATTAGAAATTAGGTGTTTGAAAATGTTAATTTAAGTTGTAAAATTGAAATAAATTATATTATTTAAATTAATTTGAATGGGAAATGATGCATTATATTTTTTATGATGCAACATTATATCTCCCGGTAGCAGAAAAAAAAAGGATAAAAAAAAAAATTTTTAGCTGATAGGTTCGAAAAGATGAACCATCTGCAGATAATTCTATGCAAATTTAAAGGTAAACTACACAATATTAAACAACAATAAACACAATACAACAAAACAAATGTATAAACACAATACCAAACAAGAATACATAGTACAAGTAGAAATAGAATTGTAACACAATATCAAACAATAACAAACATGGTACAGGTAGAAACAAACCACTAAAATTTATATATAAACAAAACACTGCATAGGTGAGGTTCCAATTGGCCTATAAAAATGGAATCTTTTCATGTGCAAACCCCTAACAGTAGACATATTGCAACTATGATAAAAATAAAACTATATGTTTAATCATATTTAAAAAAAACAAACAAAATGCTGCATAAAGTTTTCAAGTATTGCAAAATCAAACCAATAAAATTAAAACAGGATAATACTGCAATTGTGATGTAGCTGAGACAACTGTATATCATTATTTGTAGTATTTATTTTGTTTACATTGTAAAATACCATCAATTTCTTGAACAAAAAACAAATGTACATTGTTCAGAATGATAGTTGTGCCCATTAAATTAAAAAAATTTAAGACATTAAGCTGTGAATTTTAAAATAGATCACATGTGATCTTGGACACTGAAATTTACAATATAAAATGTTATTCCCTTTAAATTATGAATAGTTGCACCTTGAAGGATTTATCGGAAGGGTACTAATTTTGTGATTATTTTTTGCCCCAAGCTATGCCGAATTTACCTTCTGTGTGTGCTCGCTATAAATTTGTTGGGAACTGAAAGAAAAAGAGAAATAACTTAGAGCAGTTGCTCCATCGTATTCTCATAAAATATCTCCACTAGTATTCAAAAAGCTGCAGCTAGGAGATTTGAGCATTGATAATTTTTCATATAATTTCTGGAACATATATAAATTTTCATTTGTAATTTTTTTTTTGTAATTTATTAAAGTTGTCTCAAAAATATATTAATTTTTTTATATATATTTTCTCATAACTTTTAATAATAGTTATATAGGATCCTATAATTAAATTTAAAATAAAACATCACATGGATAAGCAGTAAAAGTTTATATGTTGAGATCACCCTTCAATTTCAATATGATATGGATATATATTGTTCAAAAATTAACAAAGATGAACATACAAAAAAAAAAATCTGTGGCAACATAATATTGCATTCCCATCATTTAAATTAAGGTAGAAAAAAAAATTAGATGAAGGATAGTACCTATTATAAAATATAGAATTGTAAAATAATGAAATCAATAAATCAGTATGCTTAATCAATTGTATGAGTGAACAGTAATGGACAGTACGTAAGCGCTTACATTCCGTGACCACTAGTATTTCGCCAGCAAAATATTGAAAACTCATAGAATTGATACAGATGTTACCACTGTATTGTTTAAAAAAAAATTGTAATTCAGAGAGATGTATATACATATGAAGACACTAAAATGGAAATTAGAAAAAATGGGATTTACATTTGTAGGAAGATTGTAGTGCCCCCAAAAAAATTAAAATGTCCATAACAAAAGAAAATTAAGTGAGTAGAAAACAAAAAAAAAACTAGCATCCTGTTGAGATGAGTTTTGATACATTCACCGTCATAATTCTGATTGTTGGATCAGTCATATGATGAATTTGATAGTTATCGTTATTGCATATCTGGATAATTTTAAAAGGACCTGAATTTTTTGCATGGAAAGTATTAGTATGATTGAAATTCTTTAAATAAACTTTGTCGCCAATTTTCAACTTTGGAGGAGAACGACCTTTAAGAAATTTTGCATTCATTTTAAAATATTTTTGTTCATTAAGTTTAACTAATTCTCTGGTTGTTTTGATATGTTCTTGTTGTTGTTTAAAGTATTGGGAAGGTTCTTCAGCATCTTTAGGTGGTAAGAAAGTATCAATAGGTAAGTTTAAATCTCTGCCAAAAAATAAGTTTGCAGGACTAAAATTAGTTACAGAATGTTTAGAATGGGAAGTTCGGATATCGTGATGTTATAGTCTGATCTTTTAAGAAATATTTCTTTTAGTTTTAGGGCCTCCAAAATGAATAAAGTTCAGGAACGTAAAGTCAAACTAGGGATTAAAGTTCAGATATGTGAAGTCAAACTAGGGTCGTAGAAGGACTCTTGCATTTGGAGAACTGGAAACATGCTGTAGTTAAACTTCCTTCAGGAATGTAGATTCTATTTCTTTTTATTAAATGCGAATCCGAACCGAATGAAAAGTTACGGATTTGGAAAATTGGAAATAGGATGTTTAAGAACTTCCTTCAGAAATGCAGATTTTGACGATTTCAGTTCGTTACAAAGGCAATTTACTATTTATCGCATCGACAAAAAAAACAGATAATCAATTCATGTTTTTATAGCAAAGAAGTATGCTTGATCGAAGAATAATAAAATGTCGATGAGCAGAACAATTCAAGGCTTCCAATTAATGTTCTATGAAATTTACTTAGAAATGCTTCTTGAAGGGAAAAATTATATTTCCTTTAGATGATATACGGCCGCCAAGGCCTAACAGAACGTCGATCTCTTCTCACTGGCTAGCCGAACTCTTCTGCCGCAACAGCCGGCTAAAAAAAAGCACGGCGTCGCAGCCCCCACAAGTTACTTGCTTTAACGGCTCCCTGGTGAAGAATGATGATGACTTTTCCAGAACCCAGAGTTAAACATGAAAAGCCATTACAGAGCGCGCCAGCCAATTAAAAACGCCTATCCTCCCCGCGCCTGACGTCACACACAACGTGCGTGTTCCAAAAGGAATGTTAAACGATTTAGCAGACGTCCGGTTTTGAACTAAGCGTCTGTTTGGCAAAGGGGAATACCCTTCTTGTTGGAACTTTCAAAATGTCGGAAAGAATGATCTCATGGCGTCGCGCGCCGAAATTAAAAATGAGAAAAGATAGAAAATACATTTTTGCGTATTTCTGCCAAAGTATTTATCACAAGTCACTGAAAATTTTGCAATCGGCTAGAAATAAATATTTCCATCCACATAATATAATTTAAAAGGGAAATATTGATAAATAAAAGATTTCCATTTTTTATATTTTAGACTTAGAAAATTCCGATGTGTTTACACATTCGCGATGTATGTTGAAAGAAATTTGAAAGTTAAATTACTGAAATATAATAAAATACTAATTGCACTTAAATAATCTTAATAAGAGATAATGTTTACATTGAAAAATAAGGAAATATTGAATTATTTATCATTAAAATTTACATTATAAGTTTAAAACTTGTGATTAGAAATTAGGTGTTTGAAAATGTTAATTTAAGTTGTAAAATTGAAATAAATTATATTATTTAAATTAATTTGAATGGGAAATGATGCATTATATTTTTTATGATGCAACATTATATCTCCCGGTAGCAGAAAAAAAAAGGATAAAAAAAAAATTTTTAGCTGATAGGTTCGAAAAGATGAACCATCTGCAGATAATTCTATGCAAATTTAAAGGTAAACTACACAATATTAAACAACAATAAACACAATACAACAAAACAAATGTATAAACACAATACCAAACAAGAATACATAGTACAAGTAGAAATAGAATTGTAACACAATATCAAACAATAACAAACATGGTACAGGTAGAAACAAACCACTAAAATTTATATATAAACAAAACACTGCATAGGTGAGGTTCCAATTGGCCTATAAAAATGGAATCTTTTCATGTGCAAACCCCTAACAGTAGACATATTGCAACTATGATAAAAATAAAACTATATGTTTAATCATATTTAAAAAAACAAACAAAATGCTGCATAAAGTTTTCAAGTATTGCAAAATCAAACCAATAAAATTAAAACAGGATAATACTGCAATTGTGATGTAGCTGAGACAACTGTATATCATTATTTGTAGTATTTATTTTGTTTACATTGTAAAATACCATCAATTTCTTGAACAAAAAACAAATGTACATTGTTCAGAATGATAGTTGTGCCCATTAAATTAAAAAAATTTAAGACATTAAGCTGTGAATTTTAAAATAGATCACATGTGATCTTGGACACTGAAATTTACAATATAAAATGTTATTCCCTTTAAATTATGAATAGTTGCACCTTGAAGGATTTATCGGAAGGGTACTAATTTTGTGATTATTTTTTGCCCCAAGCTATGCCGAATTTACCTTCTGTGTGTGCTCGCTATAAATTTGTTGGGAACTGAAAGAAAAAGAGAAATAACTTAGAGCAGTTGCTCCATCGTATTCTCATAAAATATCTCCACTAGTATTCAAAAAGCTGCAGCTAGGAGATTTGAGCATTGATAATTTTTCATATAATTTCTGGAACATATATAAATTTTCATTTGTAATTTTTTTTTTGTAATTTATTAAAGTTGTCTCAAAAATATATTAATTTTTTTATATATATTTTCTCATAACTTTTAATAATAGTTATATAGGATCCTATAATTAAATTTAAAATAAAACATCACATGGATAAGCAGTAAAAGTTTATATGTTGAGATCACCCTTCAATTTCAATATGATATGGATATATATTGTTCAAAAATTAACAAAGATGAACATACAAAAAAAAAAATCTGTGGCAACATAATATTGCATTCCCATCATTTAAATTAAGGTAGAAAAAAAAATTAGATGAAGGATAGTACCTATTATAAAATATAGAATTGTAAAATAATGAAATCAATAAATCAGTATGCTTAATCAATTGTATGAGTGAACAGTAATGGACAGTACGTAAGCGCTTACATTCCGTGACCACTAGTATTTCGCCAGCAAAATATTGAAAACTCATAGAATTGATACAGATGTTACCACTGTATTGTTTAAAAAAAAATTGTAATTCAGAGAGATGTATATACATATGAAGACACTAAAATGGAAATTAGAAAAAATGGGATTTACATTTGTAGGAAGATTGTAGTGCCCCCAAAAAAATTAAAATGTCCATAACAAAAGAAAATTAAGTGAGTAGAAAACAAAAAAAAAACTAGCATCCTGTTGAGATGAGTTTTGATACATTCACCGTCATAATTCTGATTGTTGGATCAGTCATATGATGAATTTGATAGTTATCGTTATTGCATATCTGGATAATTTTAAAAGGACCTGAATTTTTTGCATGGAAAGTATTAGTATGATTGAAATTCTTTAAATAAACTTTGTCGCCAATTTTCAACTTTGGAGGAGAACGACCTTTAAGAAATTTTGCATTCATTTTAAAATATTTTTGTTCATTAAGTTTAACTAATTCTCTGGTTGTTTTGATATGTTCTTGTTGTTGTTTAAAGTATTGGGAAGGTTCTTCAGCATCTTTAGGTGGTAAGAAAGTATCAATAGGTAAGTTTAAATCTCTGCCAAAAAATAAGTTTGCAGGACTAAAATTAGTTACAGAATGTTTAGAATGGGAAGTTCGGATATCGTGATGTTATAGTCTGATCTTTTAAGAAATATTTCTTTTAGTTTTAGGGCCTCCAAAATGAATAAAGTTCAGGAACGTAAAGTCAAACTAGGGATTAAAGTTCAGATATGTGAAGTCAAACTAGGGTCGTAGAAGGACTCTTGCATTTGGAGAACTGGAAACATGCTGTAGTTAAACTTCCTTCAGGAATGTAGATTCTATTTCTTTTTATTAAATGCGAATCCGAACCGAATGAAAAGTTACGGATTTGGAAAATTGGAAATAGGATGTTTAAGAACTTCCTTCAGAAATGCAGATTTTGACGATTTCAGTTCGTTACAAAGGCAATTTACTATTTATCGCATCGACAAAAAAAACAGATAATCAATTCATGTTTTTATAGCAAAGAAGTATGCTTGATCGAAGAATAATAAAATGTCGATGAGCAGAACAATTCAAGGCTTCCAATTAATGTTCTATGAAATTTACTTAGAAATGCTTCTTGAAGGGAAAAATTATATTTCCTTTAGATGATATACGGCCGCCAAGGCCTAACAGAACGTCGATCTCTTCTCACTGGCTAGCCGAACTCTTCTGCCGCAACAGCCGGCTAAAAAAAAGCACGGCGTCGCAGCCCCCACAAGTTACTTGCTTTAACGGCTCCCTGGTGAAGAATGATGATGACTTTTCCAGAACCCAGAGTTAAACATGAAAAGCCATTACAGAGCGCGCCAGCCAATTAAAAACGCCTATCCTCCCCGCGCCTGACGTCACACACAACGTGCGTGTTCCAAAAGGAATGTTAAACGATTTAGCAGACGTCCGGTTTTGAACTAAGCGTCTGTTTGGCAAAGGGGAATACCCTTCTTGTTGGAACTTTCAAAATGTCGGAAAGAATGATCTCATGGCGTCGCGCGCCGAAATTAAAAATGAGAAAAGATAGAAAATACATTTTTGCGTATTTCTGCCAAAGTATTTATCACAAGTCACTGAAAATTTTGCAATCGGCTAGAAATAAATATTTCCATCCACATAATATAATTTAAAAGGGAAATATTGATAAATAAAAGATTTCCATTTTTTATATTTTAGACTTAGAAAATTCCGATGTGTTTACACATTCGCGATGTATGTTGAAAGAAATTTGAAAGTTAAATTACTGAAATATAATAAAATACTAATTGCACTTAAATAATCTTAATAAGAGATAATGTTTACATTGAAAAATAAGGAAATATTGAATTATTTATCATTAAAATTTACATTATAAGTTTAAAACTTGTGATTAGAAATTAGGTGTTTGAAAATGTTAATTTAAGTTGTAAAATTGAAATAAATTATATTATTTAAATTAATTTGAATGGGAAATGATGCATTATATTTTTTATGATGCAACATTTTATCTCCCGGTAGCAGAAAAAAAAGGATAAAAAAAAAATTTTTAGCTGATAGGTTCGAAAAGATGAACCATCTGCAGATAATTCTATGCAAATTTAAAGGTAAACTACACAATATTAAACAACAATAAACACAATACAACAAAACAAATATATAAACACAATACCAAACAAGAATACATAGTACAAGTAGAAATAGAATTGTAACACAATATCAAACAATAACAAACATGGTACAGGTAGAAACAAACCACTAAAATTTATATATAAACAAAACACTGCATAGGTGAGGTTCCAATTGGCCTATAAAAATGTAATCTTTTCATGTGCAAACCCCTAACAGTAGACATATTGCAACTATGATAAAAATAAAACTATATGTTTAATCATATTTAAAAAAACAAACAAAATGCTGCATAAAGTTTTCAAGTATTGCAAAATCAAACCAATAAAATTAAAACAGGATAATACTGCAATTGTGATGTAGCTGAGACAACTGTATATCATTATTTGTAGTATTTATTTTGTTTACATTGTAAAATACCATCAATTTCTTGAACAAAAAACAAATGTACATTGTTCAGAATGATAGTTGTGCCCATTAAATTAAAAAAATTTAAGACATTAAGCTGTGAATTTTAAAATAGATCACATGTGATCTTGGACACTGAAATTTACAATATAAAATGTTATTCCCTTTAAATTATGAATAGTTGCACCTTGAAGGATTTATCGGAAGGGTACTAATTTTGTGATTATTTTTTGCCCCAAGCTATGCCGAATTTACCTTCTGTGTGTGCTCGCTATAAATTTGTTGGGAACTGAAAGAAAAAGAGAAATAACTTAGAGCAGTTGCTCCATCGTATTCTCATAAAATATCTCCACTAGTATTCAAAAAGCTGCAGCTAGGAGATTTGAGCATTGATAATTTTTCATATAATTTCTGGAACATATATAAATTTTCATTTGTAATTTTTTTTTTTTTGTAATTTATTAAAGTTGTCTCAAAAATATATTAATTTTTTTATATATATTTTCTCATAACTTTTAATAATAGTTATATAGGATCCTATAATTAAATTTAAAATAAAACATCACATGGATAAGCAGTAAAAGTTTATATGTTGAGATCACCCTTCAATTTCAATATGATATGGATATATATTGTTCAAAAATTAACAAAGATGAACATACAAAAAAAAAATATGTGGCAACATAATATTGCATTCCCATCATTTAAATTAAGGTAGAAAAAAAAATTAGATGAAGGATAGTACCTATTATAAAATATAGAATTGTAAAATAATGAAATCAATAAATCAGTATGCTTAATCAATTGTATGAGTGAACAGTAATGGACAGTACGTAAGCGCTTACATTCCGTGACCACTAGTATTTCGCCAGCAAAATATTGAAAACTCATAGAATTGATACAGATGTTACCACTGTATTGTTTAAAAAAAAATTGTAATTCAGAGAGATGTATATACATATGAAGACACTAAAATGGAAATTAGAAAAAATGGGATTTACATTTGTAGGAAGATTGTAGTGCCCCCAAAAAAATTAAAATGTCCATAACAAAAGAAAATTAAGTGAGTAGAAAACAAAAAAAAAAACTAGCATCCTGTTGAGATGAGTTTTGATACATTCACCGTCATAATTCTGATTGTTGGATCAGTCATATGTTGAATTTGATAGTTATCGTTATTGCATATCTGGATAATTTTAAAAGGACCTGAATTTTTTGCATGGAAAGTATTAGTATGATTGAAATTCTTTAAATAAACTTTGTCGCCAATTTTCAACTTTGGAGGAGAACGACCTTTAAGAAATTTTGCATTCATTTTAAAATATTTTTGTTCATTAAGTTTAACTAATTCTCTGGTTGTTTTGATATGTTCTTGTTGTTGTTTAAAGTATTGGGAAGGTTCTTCAGCATCTTTAGGTGGTAAGAAAGTATCAATAGGTAAGTTTAAATCTCTGCCAAAAAATAAGTTTGCAGGACTAAAATTAGTTACAGAATGTTTAGAATGGGAAGTTCGGATATCGTGATGTTATAGTCTGATCTTTTAAGAAATATTTCTTTTAGTTTTAGGGCCTCCAAAATGAATAAAGTTCAGGAACGTAAAGTCAAACTAGGGATTAAAGTTCAGATATGTGAAGTCAAACTAGGGTCGTAGAAGGACTCTTGCATTTGGAGAACTGGAAACATGCTGTAGTTAAACTTCCTTCAGGAATGTAGATTTTATTTCTTTTTATTAAATGCGAATCCGAACCGAATGAAAAGTTACGGATTTGGAAAATTGGAAATAGGATGTTTAAGAACTTCCTTCAGAAATGCAGATTTTGACGATTTCAGTTCGTTACAAAGGCAATTTACTATTTATCGCATCGACAAAAAAAACAGATAATCAATTCATGCTTTTATAGCAAAGAAGTATGCTTGATCGAAGAATAATAAAATGTCGATGAGCAGAACAATTCAAGGCTTCCAATTAATGTTCTATGAAATTTACTTAGAAATGCTTCTTGAAGGGAAAAATTATATTTCCTTTAGATGATATACGGCCGCCAGGCCTAACAGAACGTCGATCTCTTCTCACTGGCTAGCCGAACTCTTCTGCCGCAACAGCCGGCTAAAAAAAAGCACGGCGTCGCAGCCCCCACAAGTTACTTGCTTTAACGGCTCCCTGGTGAAGAATGATGATGACTTTTCCAGAACCCAGAGTTAAACATGAAAAGCCATTACAGAGCGCGCCAGCCAATTAAAAACGCCTATCCTCCCCGCGCCTGACGTCACACACAACGTGCGTGTTCCAAAAGGAATGTTAAACGATTTAGCAGACGTCCGGTTTTGAACTAAGCGTCTGTTTGGCAAAGGGGAATACCCTTCTTGTTGGAACTTTCAAAATGTCGGAAAGAATGATCTCATGGCGTCGCGCGCCGAAATTAAAAATGAGAAAAGATAGAAAATACATTTTTGCGTATTTCTGCCAAAGTATTTATCACAAGTCACTGAAAATTTTGCAATCGGCTAGAAATAAATATTTCCATCCACATAATATAATTTAAAAGGGAAATATTGATAAATAAAAGATTTCCATTTTTTATATTTTAGACTTAGAAAATTCCGATGTGTTTACACATTCGCGATGTATGTTGAAAGAAATTTGAAAGTTAAATTACTGAAATATAATAAAATACTAATTGCACTTAAATAATCTTAATAAGAGATAATGTTTACATTGAAAAATAAGGAAATATTGAATTATTTATCATTAAAATTTACATTATAAGTTTAAAACTTGTGATTAGAAATTAGGTGTTTGAAAATGTTAATTAAAGTTATGGCATCAATTAATGCCTATGAATAAAAGAAAAAATTAATATTAAAAAGGCTTAAAACAATAACTCCAAGAATGAAATCACTAAGTTAACGGCACCATAAATGTACTGTAATGCTGGGCTTAATGAATCGGAGAGTGGAATTCAATCCAAAGTTTGAATTGAACAAAATTAATTCCGATTCATAAGCTCAAAATTACTCTACAGCCGATGACGTAAGTGGTAGACATTGCTAAATGTGTTTTTTAAGAATTATTTTAAATTATTTAAGATCAAATAAAATTATATTTACTAGTTATCGTAGCTAAAAAAAAAATAAAGAAAAGAAAACACTCACCCAAGTACTTGAACACAGAAAGATAATTCACAAATGACGTTTATTTAAACATATATAAAATTTGTTAATTTGAATGCATTCTTACATTATGAATTATGAAAAGATTATCAAATGAATGTAGAATTTAATATAATTTAGATAATTGGAGATATTTTGTCATCTAAGAAAAAGCAGAAGTAAATTGTTAAAATATGAAAATTATTTAAGAAATATTTCTTTTAGTTTTAGGGCCTCCAAAATGAATAAAGTTCAGGAACGTAAAGTCAAACTAGGGCTTAAAGTTCAGGAATGTGAAGTCAAACTAGGGTCGTAGAAGGACTCTTGCATTTGGAGAACTGGAAACATGCTGTAGTTAAACTTCCTTCAGGAATGTAGATTCTATTTCTTTTTATTAAATGCGAATCCGAACCGAATGAAAAGTTACGGATTTGGAAAATTGGAAATAGGATGTTTAAGAACTTCCTTCAGAAATGCAGATTTTGACGATTTCAGTTCGTTACAAAGGCAATTTACTATTTATCGCATCGACAAAAAAAACAGATAATCAATTCATGTTTTTATAGCAAAGAAGTATGCTTGATCGAAGAATAATAAAATGTCGACGAGCAGAACAATTCAAGGCTTCCAATTAATGTTCTATGAAATTTACTTAGAAATGCTTCTTGAAGGGAAAAATTATATTTCCTTTAGATGATATACGGCCGCCAAGGCCTAACAGAACGTCGATCTCTTCTCACTGGCTAGCCGAACTTTTCTGCCGCAACAGCCGGCTAAAAAAAAGCACGGCGTCGCAGCCCCCACAAGTTACTTGCTTTAACGGCTCCCTGGTGAAGAATGATGATGACTTTTCCAGAACCCAGAGTTAAACATGAAAAGCCATTACAGAGCGCGCCAGCCAATTAAAAACGCCTATCCTCCCCGCGCCTGACGTCACACACAACGTGCGTGTTCCAAAAGGAATGTTAAACGATTTAGCAGACGTCCGGTTTTGAACTAAGCGTCTGTTTGGCAAAGGGGAATACCCTTCTTGTTGGAACTTTCAAAATGTCGGAAAGAATGATCTCATGGCGTCGCGCGCCGAAATTAAAAATGAGAAAAGATAGAAAATACATTTTTGCGTATTTCTGCCAAAGTATTTATCACAAGTCACTGAAAATTTTGCAATCGGCTAGAAATAAATATTTCCATCCACATAATATAATTTAAAAGGGAAATATTGATAAATAAAAGATTTCCATTTTTTATATTTTAGACTTAGAAAATTCCGATGTGTTTACACATTCGCGATGTATGTTGAAAGAAATTTGAAAGTTAAATTACTGAAATATAATAAAATACTAATTGCACTTAAATAATCTTAATAAGAGATAATGTTTACATTGAAAAATAAGGAAATATTGAATTATTTATCATTAAAATTTACATTATAAGTTTAAAACTTGTGATTGGAAATTAGGTGTTTGAAAATGTTAATTTAAGTTGTAAAATTGAAATAAATTATATTATTTAAATTAATTTGAATGGGAAATGATGCATTATATTTTTTATGATGCAACAAATTTGTATAATTTGGCGAGTGGTTTGGCGATTTATATAATTTGACGAAATTGGTCGACAGGATAATCAAGTAGTATCGCAGCGGATTTGGCGTTAAAATTCCCCAATCAAAGAGAAATGAATAGAAATTAGTTTATAGGGAGATCGCCACTGTTTTTTAAATTATAATTCAATCTTTCGAAATCTTTTTAAAGCCGATCAAATTAGCTTGCATTTAGAGTCTGCGGTGTCTGGACGGGGGTTGGCGAGCGTAGCTCGTAGGGGGCCGAGCCCCCTAGTTTTTATATAAAAAAAAATCTATTTTTAAAATAAAAAAGATGAAAAGGCTTTTTTGAATAGAGAATGAATGCGAATTTGTTAAAATTCGGAAAACTAACTAACCGATTGATTTGAAACTTTCAGATAGTTCATAACACATAATAAAATTTAAAAAGAAATGAGGGTGCGTTGAATTTGAGGGGGGGGGTCTCCAGGGGGCATTTTTCTAAATTTTGCTGACACCTCTCATGTGATCTATCATTAGAAAACCCTGTGACGGGTGTTTCATAGTGTAATGCTTTTATAGAACATACTGCGCTCCCTGTCGGTGGTAGATTGAATTAACCACTATTTTCGAGTAGTAATTTAAACAAATTTCTTAACTTCTTATTTTAGTCAACATCCTTATTTTAACACAATCTTTTTGGAGCAAATAGACCAGATTTACACCTCCTTCAAAAATTTTGAAACGTTCGGACGGGTAGAAATATTTATTGCAAAATAAAAGGCCCAAAAATGTCGATGAAATCAGTAAAAACCTGAGAGTTTTGTGCTCATTTTCGGTACGCATAGACTCAAAAAATCAAATTACGCAAAATAGCATGTACCTCCAATTCAACATATTTTCGCGATTTTTTCGTATAAAAATATAAATTTAGACAAAATGGAGGTAAAGATATAAAATCATACAAATGTGAGGTTCCTTTAAGGGTCACTCATCACTGGCCTGGGTAACGCCGGGCGGGTCAACTAGTTTACTCTAAAGGTATGGACTATTACATCATGTACATATAAAGGACTTGACGAATGCTATAAAACACATTGCTAAATGATGTATTAACTTTAAAATATTTAAATTATATTAAAAGTATACAAATCAACAGTTTTGACCCTTTTCTGGGACCATCATTAGGGTCTAAAAGTAAAAAAAAAAAAAAAAAAAAAAAAAAAAAAAATCATAATTAAATGTTTTTTGACTTTCAGAGAATTCAAAACAAATCTCTGAATTTGTGACGCAAAAAACATTTAAATGTGATTAGTTTTTATTTTAGATCTTGATGATGGTCCCGAAAGAGAGTCGAAACCGTTGATTTGTATATTTTTATTATATTTTTATTGTAATTTTAATATATTAAAGTTAATACGTCATTTAGCAAGGTGCTTTATTGCACTCGTAGAGCAAATTCAAATATATTTCCCTTCCAACACAAAACCAGTTTTTCTTGCATCCTCCCTATGTTCTTTAATTTGAAAACATCCGCCCGCTAATGTTAATCCTATAGAATTGTTTTTAAGTATCTTGTTTGAAATTTGATACTTTTAAATGATTTTTTTTTCAAAATAAAAAGGAAAACACCGGTTCAATAATGTCAATTCTATGGAAGAAATTCTGTCTGATATTTAGTTTGCATTTCAATATGTTTAATTTTTTTTTTTTGCATTGGATAGATAACCTCGATTTCTTCAAAAGCTGTTTTTTAGGGTTCCGTACTTAAAAAGTAAAAACGGAACCATTATAAGATCACTCTTGTGTCTGTCTGTCACAGCCATTTTGCTCATAAACTATGGAACGGGGAAAGTTCAAATTGGGGGAAGTAATAAAGACTATTGACCCACATAATTTCAGATTATTAAGCATTCATAAATATATTTAGTGAAAATGTACAGGAGCTAATTAAGTCACTTAAAAAAATTCTTTGGATATCGTGTGAAAGCTTTCGTAATGCTGAACTCAAAAATACATTCCTTTTAATTTTAAGTATTATATTTTCAAAGATATCGTTGAAAATGTAGAGCAAAAATATGTTCCCGAATCTACTGAAACTAAAATTATGAAAAAATTAGAGGTAGTAGACGTTAATTTAAACCTTGAAGGAAAATTATAGCGATTACCCTGAATCATATAGTTGTTGCGAAAATCGCATTTTTCCGTTACACACAAATTTTGATATACGAGCATTCAGGAAAAGTGTTGAGCAGCGCTGAAGATACCTATCGTAGCAGAAGTATAAAAGCATTGTTGATAGTGATTTTCGAAAAAAATCGTCAGTAATTAGCCGAAGCAGTTTACAAACGTGAGATTCTACCCTTTTGGCATCACTCAAAAATTTCTGACCGGCAAGTTTTTCACTCCGGATGAAATACGTCTAGAAAGACCAACTCACGAAACCTCACGACAAAATAACCTGGAATTCCTGATACATATTCTCTTTAGCTCTTCGGCTTATCCCCAACAAGACAACCAGGATATCCAGTTCACAGCACACGAAGACAAACGTTTCACAAAGGCAGAAGTAAAAACAGCACTATACACACTGAATGACAAGAAGGCCCCAGGGCCGGACTCAATTGATTTCCGGATACGAAAACTTACTCACAAGCAACTTCCACACATATTCACGCGTTGGTCTAACCTCTGCCTCGCCATGAGGTACTTTTCTTTAGTACTCAGGCAGGGAGAGGTGGTTTACTTTCTGAAGCAAGGCAAGTCTCCTTCCGAACCTAAGTCATACAGATCCATCTGCCTTCTTCCCACTCTAGGAAAGCTTCTGGAAAAACTTCTGGTTATCAGGTTGACGCACTTCTTGGAGTCAAACAACCTTCTCAACCCCAGACAATTCGGGTTCCGCGAGGGCCATTCATACGAACTCGCATTTCATGCCATAATGACTGCCTGTACTGAAAGCATAGCCCAGGGCAACTCAACATCACTCGTCTCACTAGACATACAAGGCGCATTCGACAACGTAGAATGGCGTGACATTCTCATACAACTACAAGCACTCAACTGTCCGGGAAACATACTGGTCTCATCGGCTCCTACCGCTCACAGAGGAGCGTCCTAATTAATTGGGACGCTGGCACATCTACTCACCGATTGCAGAAGGGTTGCCCCAGGGCTCGTGCCTTGGCCCAATCTTCTGGCTGCTGATAGCAAATGTGCTACTAACAGAACTAAATCGGCTCGGATTTATGCTATTTGCCTTCGCCGATGATTTCAGTTCTGATCGTTACAGACGTCATCTGGAGGAACAGTTTGCCGAAGCTCTTCCTATTTTCTTCCGGTTCCTGGATTCACTGCACCTCACACTCTCACCAGAAAAGTCTCAAGCACTAGTATTCACCAAACCACACAGATATGATCCTAAACGCCCTCCAGTGATGAGGATCAATAATGTCTCCATTCGACACGTACATTCCATAAAACTCCTAGGCATAACCATTGACGCAAATCTTAACTGGATCCCACACCTTAACGACCTAAAACTTAAATTGACAGCATATCATAGCAATTCATTAAGACTAACTTCTAAACTGGGAGGGGTAGACAACAAAACACTAAAGATCTAGTACGTAACAATAATCGAAAGAATAATACTTTACGGGGCCTGTATGGGGGGGGGGTAAATTATCATCCTTAGCAAAACCTAAACTAAGCTCAATACAACGCACTTTTCTCCTACAAATATCAAGGGGCTACCGCACAATCTCCACAGATACACTACATATACTCACAGGTATTCCACCCATCACACTTCAACTAGAATACGAATACGCCAAATCCTAAATCCTACAGCTAAAATGTGACACAGTAATAGATTCTCTTTTTCCAAACACAACATTAAATACAAAGTCAGGAGCTGGCAGCTTCACCCCACTGAGGAGACTTCACACTTTCAAGTAAACACAACACGCAACAGCTACACACCTGCCCTTAGCATCACACTCTTCACTGATGGATCAGGCACAGAGACCAGCGTGGGCGCAGCTTTCTGCGCCACGGAAGGCACGGTGGTGGTTCATCAGTGGTCTGCAAGGCTAGATGATAATAACTCCGTATTCCAAGCGGATCTGTTCGCAATGCTAAATGCATTAGAGTGGGCGGAATCCTACCCTAGCAATAGTATTACCATCTACAGCGACTGCCTTTCTGGCCTGCAGGCAATACAGGCACACAGGACAAAACATCCTCTAGTACTGCAAATAAAACTAAAACTAAAGAATCTCCTACATCGAATCTCGCTAGGACACGTCTCGGCTCACAAAGGTACCTTTGGCAATGAACTAGCAGACGACCTAGCGAAGAAGGCCACACAGAAAGAAACAATAGACACACACCTCTAAGTGCCCCATCCATACGTCAAAAGGGTCCTTAGATCAAGGATACTGACGCGATGGCAGGAACACTGGTATACCTCATTCAAGGGCAGGCACACATATAAACTAATTCCTAAAGTTTCTCTCACACTATATAACTTAACACCGTACACCACCAGCTTCTTAACAGGACATGGCCCTTTCATGGAATATCTGGACCGCTTCAAGATAAGATCCACTGCCACTTGCGAATGCGGTGAACTTGGCACTGTTAATAACCCGTATTATAGTTGTAGTCTCACGCAACGCTGGCACTTGAGGCGTCCAGATATACTTCCAGTCAATTGGCTCCAAAATTCCCTTTCACTCACTCTCCTACTCAACAAATTATCACACATTCACAATTTTCTTACTTACCTAACACACTTAACGTAAGTCCTGGTTCTGCTTATCCAGTCTCACTGCCACCACATCAAGCTTCAAACAGCACCAGAATCCAGTCATCTTTATAGCCTCCAGTAATTTCTCCTATCCATCAAGTATGTGGTCTCCTACGAACGCAAGAGCCTCTGCTCGTGCTTCCCACCATTCCATCAAAAGATACATCTCCAATGGACGCTTGAGTATTTGCTCGTGCCATTTTACTTGTGCCAGGAAAATCATTACATCTCCAATGGACGCTTGAGTATTTACTCGTGCCATCTTATTTGTGCCAGGAAAATCATTACATGTCCAATGGACGCTTAAGTATTTGCTCGTGCCATCTTACTTGTGCCACGCGAATCATTCTTCTCCCTTCCTGCCGCCCCTTGTCGCGAGAGGTGTTCGTACCCTGGCGGCCAGGAGCAGTGATGTAATTTTATTATTATTATTTTTTTTTTTTAATCTTAGATGTTCTTATTATCCCGCCCTCTGTCGCGAGTAGGCGTTTCCTGGCGGGCAGGCATTCGCCTTTTTTTGTGAACTCACTTTGTTTTTTCAAATAAATTCTGGGCTCTTGGTCGGTGGTGCGTGGCCGCCCTTGGCGGGTGTGCGTCGCCCCTTGCACCTCTTGTGTATGTCCGTCGGCATACTGCCAGACAGGGCTGGATTCACTAACGAGCCCCAGCGTGTCGGGGAACATACCGGGAGAGACGTTAAGCTCAAAGGGGCAGGCCTAGCCGGCCCTGAGCAGTCTCTCTTAGGCTGCCTAACCCTTAAATATGCGGACAGTTTGGACATACATAATGACAGGGGCGGCGTACTCTATGTACCATCGGCTTTTAAAGCCAATTTAACAACTTTTATTGATATATATATGTAATGCAATGTCCAGTAGCAGCATAAAAGCAATAAACATCAAATTGTTAAAAACAGACTAATTTAAGGGGTATCAAGGCTGTTAAAATTGGCGAAAATGGGAAAAAAAACTATTTACAACATTTAATGTCTTAAAATGTATATAATTTTAAAACACAATTTTTATTGGGATAAAATACATAAGTATGTTCTTTCATTTCATGTTTTAAAAAAATTGCAAGATGCAGAATTAGTATTTATAGGGGCTCGAAACTGTCAGACATTTGTCGAGCAGAAAATTGGTAGAACAGCTTACGCGCAGGATTACAAAATAAGTATTGCAACTAGAATGAAAATTTTGATGCCTACTTATACTTTAGATTATAATAATTACACTGAACCTAAATAAATTGGTATTTAAAGCATTTTCATATTTTTAATGCAAAGTTGTATTTAGCTAATACAGAATTTTGAAAATTTCAACAGTATAATCGCCTATAATTTTTTTTAAACAATAAAAAGGAAATTTTACGTTCAGTTTATACAGACTAACATGGAATATATTTTTTGAAAATTTCATGAAAAAATATTCAGACGCTTTTGAGGTATCCTGCGCGTTATGCCCAAAAACGTCATTTGAAGAAAAATGACTTTAAAGTTTCGGAAACGCCGCTTCAGCTATTGACGGGTATAATTCTAAAAGCCATAACTTCTGTTCTAATGGTAATTTCAAGGAAACAATTATATAAAAATGTTCAGTAAAGATAGGAGTTTAACATCTAAAAAAATTAAAATTTCTAAAATTTTGAAGTTTTTAATGTTCTGAAACCCCTTAATTAGAATGAATCACATAAATACTATGGGATTCGCGAATAGTTTGCATTGCGTGGATCTCTCAATACGCCTCGAGTGACTTTAAAAGTTAATTAAAAACCGAACCTGAAAAACGCGGCACGGACCAAGGCGGCATTGCAATTTTGCGACCTCTTTTCGAAGCGCGCTTAGCACAATGCCAAATTTAAACTTTGAAGAAAGATTTTGTTTTAGCTACACTGTAGAAAGAAAAGTTATTACTACGTTGAATTTAGTTTTATGAAATGCCAAATGAAGTTTAAATATGCACTGCTTTTATTGACAGTACCGAATTATATTCATCATAAATAGACTAAGGTAATATTAAAAAAATGAGTTATACAGAATAGCTATATTTGATATTATTTAGGTTCCATATCTCTTTGAACTTTCCTGGTATATCCATTTAAACTTTTCTAGTATATACAATTATACCCAACCCTACTTTTTCTAGTATTTATTTTTTTTACAAAGTCTTAGTAATCTTTTATCAACGGATTTTTTTTATTAATACATTTACAAATTCATATATTTACTATACGGAACCCTTTGTGCATGAGTAATACTCGCACTTGACCGTTTATTTTTAATTTTTCAATTTCACTTGCAGTTTAAAATTTTTTTTATGAGGATACTTTCTCTTTTGGAACAAGTTTCGAATTAATTTAAGCAACTATTTTATTTCCTACTGTTTAGAGGAATTATCCATTTGTCCCTAATTTCAGCAGATATTCCGTAAATAAGGTAATTTCATCAGTAAGAGGCGATTGTCAGTCACTAAAAAAGTAATTTCGGAATAAAAGGATTAAAATATCATATTTTAAACAATTTATCCCAACATTTAATTCTTTTCTCACTTATAAAATATTGTTATTGTTATTGTTCTGTGTTTGTACTAGTAGAAAAAAATAATAATAAATTCTGCAGAGAAAATATTTATTAAATGCTATATATATATATTTAAAAATAAGATATTGAACCAAGTATGCAAAAAGGCCACACCAGAATGCAGAAATCCCCATAACTTGGAAATTTAGTCATAAACAAAGAAAAATAGTATAATTTCATATTTAATTACAATTTAATGTGTACTAAAACTACACTGCACTATCATTAAACAATGCTATATTAACAGCATTTTTTCTATTTTGTTCTGAGTTTACTTAAATATTTCTGTTTTTGACGGTTTAAACCTGTTAAAACACAATTTAAAATTATGTCACAGTTTTTGACGGCTAAAAAACCCCACCCTGGTAAAAAATAATATTTGTTTATGTTACTTAACTTTCAACCAGTTTTTTAATATTTTTTAAGTGGAATATAACGTTGTTGTATATTGTTTTGAAGGATAGACTTCTCCCTACTTATTGAGCATCATAACTCAGTTTTATGCTATTGTACAGGAATATTTAAGGTCGTTAAAATGATTGGAAAAGAAACAAGCTCTCATGATTTTTTTGTGCGAATGCAACATGAGACGAAAAACAGCTTGGAATATAGGCCACGCGTTTGGCCCCAAAACATCCAGTGAAAGTTAGTTTCAGAAATTTCGTAGTGGAAATGAGAGTCTTGAAGATGAAACTAGCCGTGGACGAGATTGTGTTATTGAAAAGGAAAACATTAAAGCATTAGTTGAAACTTCCCCTTACCACAATTTGAGAGTTTGTTTCTGAACTTTGAGTATGATTTAAAACCATCTCCATCCGTATAAAACAAACTGGGGAGGGAAAACACTTGACAAAGGGATTCTACATGAACTGAGCAAAAGTTGCCTTTTCGAAGTGTGCTTTGAACTTCTTTTATGCAACAAAAATGACTCTTTTCTCGTTCGGTTGATCCTGTAGAATAACCAGCGACAGTGGCGCCAACTTTTGAAAAATATTGGGTGGGCTCAAAATCATTTTAGGGTATCATTTTGCTTTCTTTGAAAGTTTGGAAAAAGATTATACCTCAAGTTACGACAGGTTAGAATTTTTTTAAAGTGGAAATATAAAGTTGCCATTTAATTAGATGATACTTCGAGTTAGATTTTTTTTTTTTTTTTTTTTTTTTTTAGAGTGGAATATAAAGTTGCGATTTTATTCAATTACTAGCTGACCCGCCCGGCGTTGCCTGGCCCAATTATAATATTCTTAAATGAACCTTAAATGTGTATGATTTTATATCTTTAACTCGATTTTGTCTGAAATACGTGCGCGCTGACTGTGTGGAAAATCGGTAAAAGGAAAAAAGAAAACCTGATATTTACCGGTAAAAAAGCTACAGCTCTATCTCGTTTAAGTTTCAATCAGAATATCACAATAGATTTTGGTGATGCAAAAATCATATACCCAACATCTAATTATTACGCATCCAGTATCGGAGAATCCCAAGAAATCCTGTGTAAAAACAATCAAGTATGTAACGACGCCCTATCGTAAAATATTCACAATTTATGGTTCAATATCCTGAAAATAAATTCTGAAAACTTAAGCAAACTGACGTATTAAAGTTTGTGGTAAGGCAGTTAAAAATTTCTTCTACACAAATTTAATCTGAAACACTTCTACTTCGACTGTCCAGCTGCGTGTAAAATGTAAGCGCCGTATGAGAACAGAGTGATTAAATAAAATAAATGGAACTGCGGTTAATAGTAACATATATATTTCTCTAAGTTCAATCCAAGAAGCTGTTACTTCTACTTTCAACTCTAATAATTATTGGCTCTCTCAGTTTCAAAACGAAGTGGCGTATTTGTATAAATAAACAGCAATTAGTTATAATAATATTATTTGATGAAAGGCTTGGGAAAGCCAGAAAGTACTAAGAATTTTTTAAATAAAATGCATATTTTTAACTTGTAAAATCTCTTTTATTATTTTAGTCCCCTTTTAAGTAAAACAGTGAACTTTTTAAAGTTCATATTTCATATTTTACGCTTTATCAGCATTTTCTCTTAGATACTTTTAAGGGGGCTGGTCACTCAACTTCGGAATTCTCCTCCGTAATGTTAAGTCTATGGACTTTTGATGCATTCGTATATTTAAAATATCTTTTCGGGAAATTAATTTTTTTAACATCTTTTTTCTGTGCACTCTTCTTAACACTCTAGCTGCACAACCCGAAAGTTCCTCGGGCAACGTAAAAGTATCAAAATTTGCGCAACCCGAGATTTCATCGGGATACATTTTTTCCGTCTATTTAACCCTCCTTGATCAGTCCCACCAGTAACTTTTTATTGTAAATTTTGCCTTATCTAATCGGAGCATTTTTCCGATTAAATCAGGCGAAAATTTTTGTTTTGAAAAACCGGGGACAAAAGAATAAAAATTCTTAAAAGACGCTTGTTGCGAAGGAATTAAATGCGCAATTTTTGAAGCTTTTTGATAAAACAACTACGCAGCGAGAGGGTTAACCCCTTGAAGGGCGGTGATTCCACTATGGCACCACCTAATTTTAATTCCTAATTGCCAAATTGGCACCAGAATTTTTCAATGAAAATTTGTGTTTTATTAAATACGCGATAATATACTTTCTCTTGTTTATAAATAAATTTTCGTATAAAAACTGGCGTCATTCAATTATTTTAACATTTTACGAATGCAAGTATCTTTCCCCTGAAAGGGTTAAAGGATGGCTCTTTTTTTCTTAGTTTTCAAAATATTTCCAAAACCTATGCTGAATTTAATGTTTTATGTATTAAAAGCGGGCGAACTGTGAGTAACATTTTAACACTTCCTATAAAATTAAGTCTATACATTAGAAATATTTTGAGAACTAAGAAAAAAAGAGACATCTTTCAGGAAGAGTACACAAAAATTAGAAGTTAAAAATATTAATTTCCCGAGGAGATATTTTAAATATACGAATGCATCCAATGCCCATAGACTTAACATTAGTGAGGGGAAATCGAAAGCTGAGTGACCAGCCCCCTTAACTAAAAAAAAATGGAAAAAGCTGAATAATAACTTCAAATTTAGTGCATTTAGGAATAAAAACTAATTCGCGAATATTCAGAGAAAAAATTATTGTACGTCTTTTAGGATGAAGGAAATAGGGGCAGGCTGTGTTTTGGCTCCTATTAATATGTTAATGCTATTTTAATCGTTTTTTTTTCAAATAAAATAAATTTGTGAACACCAACGAAGTAATTTCTTTTCAGAGATTGAAAAATAAATAAGCGCGAAAGTAGAATAACGAAAACTGCGTGGGCTGGAGTCGTTGGGTAGCTTCATCGCCCCTAGCCCAACCCTTCCCGCTTTTCGGTGTCTTTAATTTGTGTAATTTCCCTTTTAACTTTGTCCGGTTTCAATTTTTGATTTTTTTTCTTTTCTTTTTTTTTTCAATCTCGCTTTTGCTAGAGAGTCTCTTACTCGGGACGTGGCTGGGGACGTATGAAACTTGCTTCCGCAAAAGAGTCGGAAAAAGTGGAAGAATAAAGGGCTGCGGACGAAGATGGGCCGCTCGCCGCGGCGGTTGCAATAGACTAATAATAAGCTAGAAGTAGCTCGGAGTCGTTGGGTCCGAACGCAAATTATTGGGTGGGCTCGGGCCCCACTGGCCCATATAAGTTGGCGCCACTGTATGTACGTGTGCATGTACTCTCCCCCGGGATTGCACTTACACTCTAACGCGAAAGCTGAGTTCCTGGGGCTGTCATCCCTGTATGTGTGCATGTATGAGTGTATGTTCTAATTTCCTCACGTTTTTAGATTAGCAGAGAACGATTTGGTGTATTTTTGATGATGTCGGCAGGTATTTTATTAATCTGTTACAGGAATTGTATTAATTTTCAAAGAACTCAGCCGACGAGTTTGGTATCTGAACCATTTTTCAAACATTCTGTAACGATAACTGATGAACATTTCCTCTTATATCTCAATTAAATTATTTTTATTGCTCACGTTAATCTTGTATATCTATACAACAACGTTTCCCCACGCATACAGTGGAGGCTGGAAAATAACTTCACAAAAAGCTTGAATTCTCACAAAAAAAGTTTATAACTTCACAAAAGTTCAATGCTATTCTTACAAAAATAGATATGAACATTACTACAGATAATAAAATCATTTGTCATAGTTACAGGTCATTTCTTATGATACAAGTTCATTAGATTTTTTTGTTGTTACTCTATTAATTGGTAGTTCTCTAAGTACACCAGGTAGAACAAATATTCATGGCATAATGTGAGTTCAAGTATGTTCTTCGTAAATTGGAGTTAAAGAACTTTTCGTCTAATTGTTCGGCGTGTAGAGTAAAATCTATATTTCTCTAGAACTAGAAAAATTTCTCTAGAAACTTGAAAAAGAAAATTGCTAATCGAATGCGCCTCTGAGTGTTGGCTATTTAGTGTTTTATTCCCGAAATGTTCAGAATAAACTCGGATAGTACACTAATTAACTAAATTCTATAAACGAATTCTAGAAAATTTTCAAAGATTTTTTTCTTACAACTGCTGTTTCGGCTAATTTTTTAACATACTTCTGCATCCTGATGATGTCATTGATCAAAATCGTACTTGATTCCCCGCTCAATTCACTTACAAGCAGGATTAAACCGACAGTTAAAAACAAGATGAAATACATGATGAAATAAGCAACTTCCTGAAATGAGAAACATTAAATGAACGTGAAGAATATTATTTAATCAGTAAAGTGTCCTGTATCGATTATGTTTAGCCTTTTATTACAATGATACTGACTGATAAAGAAATCATACGAGATGTAATTTTTTCCGAGTAGAAAAAGGCATCCAGGCGTAGAGTGATGCCCAGAACTTCAGCTTTAAATTTTCAGAGGACTTACCTGTTGAGATACAGCGACGATACGCTGCTGACACATTTCACTTTTTGGCAATTACACCTGGTCTGTCATATGAAACAACTCAATAGAATATATGCTAAACTTTATAATGTACTTATAACTACTTTACGTATTACTACACGTATTAATAACAAGGTGAAAATTTCCTTTACGACACTAATGTTTAAAACAGTGTGTTGACTCTATAGAATATATGCTATTAAAGTTTACCATAGTGCACTCCCTACAAGCAGCTTTTAATGAGCACGTGAAAAGAGCCTTCAAAGTTTTGTCCTACATACATTGCTTGCTTTATAATTTGGACTCACGCCTTGAGTCAGTCATGTCTGAGAATTATAAGCAGTGAAGTTCATACTAGCAAAATATCAAGAGTGTCTCATTTGAACCGATACCGCTCAAAACAATGAGTGATGTTGAAAATTTCGGAAGAAAGAAACGAGATTTTTGGAATACAGATAGTTTTGGTCCGGCCGTAGAATTTTCAGCAGCATTTTCGCCGAAACTCAGATTTTTGTCCGAACCCTAGTTTTAATTGACCGCGGCATTATCGAATGTCTCGTATTTTATGAGATTCTTATCCGATGAGATTGCTGAATCTGTGTTTTTCTTCTTCTTTTTAATGTGAAATTTCGAATTCATGTTTAATGTGTTTCTCCACATTTAAATTCATAACACTTTTAGCAGGGCTGTTGGCCTATTTGAAGTCAGGGCAACTGGGCAGTTAATAGCAATATAATTCAGCAATATAAAATTAATGCCAGGTAACTGACTTTTTTCCTGTTTTAGTGAGCGTGGTTTGGGATGGTTTGGATCATAATTAACTCCATTGTTGTTGTAACACATGCGATTTTAACCTTAAAATATGTTTCGCGATTTATCACCTGAACGAAGAAAATGCTTTAAAATCAATTTATTAATTTATAATTAAGTTCTAAAACTATTAAAATATTGTACTTATTTTAAACGCACCTATGTACATAATTTTTAGCCATTCGTCTCACTCCTCTGTCTGTCTAACCGTCGTAACCTGCCCGTCCCAAAGCTCGTTCTCATAAACTGTATAAGTTATAGACATGAAATTTTGCATACTTATAGCTAAATAACTCTGATCACACGCAAATAATGAAATTTTGAAAAAGTCTTAATGTAAGCACGTTATTAATTAAATACCCAAATTAAAAGAATGGAAAATATTCATAATCCAACTAAAGCATTGATTTTATTCAAAACCGCAAAGACCTTCTTTCAAAAACTCGTAAAGAGGGGGAGGGTTTGCCACAATACGTCCGGCTATCACGACGATAAAGGACTGGGAGTTTTCAAAGACACCCGTTTCTCACGAACTGTTCCTTCTGAAAACAAGAATTTTGGTACTCACACACAAAAAAAATTTCTCTTTCAGAATTTTTGAAATTTTTTCAAAATTTTCACCCAGAAGTTGAAATCTATATTATAAAGAACAAACATATCTGTGCGTAACGCATACGTCATTTTCCGAATGGCAACACTTTGAAATTTGAAATAAATTTTGGTTTTGAAATTTTCCTATTACAAATTTTTAAACTTCTAAACATCGCACATTTTAAATTTTTACATCGTCGTATAAGGAAAAAAATACTCTTTTAAATGCAATGTGTTTGAAAACTGTATCTCAATTTATTTTTGAGATAATAATTTTTTTGTAGTTTTTAATACCATATTTCTTATTGTGGCAACAAAAGTACCTCATTTCTATTG
The DNA here is from genome assembly GCA_963932465.1 of Maratus speciosus. Taxonomy (NCBI): domain Eukaryota; kingdom Metazoa; phylum Arthropoda; class Arachnida; order Araneae; family Salticidae; genus Maratus; species Maratus speciosus. Next base: position 347,976,808 of record OZ010790.1, read on the forward strand.
AAAGTCATTGAAAGTAAACGGAAAATAGTCAAAAATAGGAGGTACTGTATCTTTTTGTTGCCATTTTGTCATAAAACCTGAAAAAAAAAGTTGAAATTAAAATACGGGCTATGCCAAGAATATTGTCTGCAATTCCGTGATAATGACGTCATATGCATACTTTTCTACAGACGAATTTTAAGACTGGATTGCTTTAGCGGATGCAAATGACGTCATTTTATAAAAAAGCGTGTATTTTAATTCTTAAACCTGAATTATGTTTTGTAGAAGTCCGTCATTTTCACAGCCCAGCTGCTTTGAAATTTTTACCAGGTGAAAATGCTTCACTTTTGAAAATAATGTAATCGAAATCACACACTGGTAAAACGCAATATTTTACAAAAATTTAGACTGTCTTAATAGAGATAGAGGTGACATGCAAATAATAGCGATTTATATTACAGAAATTGGTGATTCTTGCCTGGATGGATTTGCTCCGCCGAGTTAGACAAGCAAACAAATAATTCATGGTGTGAAATAAGATCGTGTTCCTGAAGTTTTTGTCGAAAATTCTCTCAAATAATAAAATTTTAATGCTATTCTTCAGGACATTCTACTATAATTTTATCAAAATAACATAATTTGCTTAATTTAATTTTTCCTAATTTTATATAACCTATATATTTAAAACACAATTGTCTTTTTTAGTAATCTGTCCTGATCTTTCTGCTGAACCAATTTTACTAATTTTTTCTTTTTTTTTTTAAACTGAAAGCTATTCCTTCATAGATCTGACGGTACAATCTTATTTTTTTTAAATATCCCCACTTTTATATTTTAATTTTAAAAGTATTTTATGAAATTTCTTCAAAATGATGAAAGTTAGATAGCTTTCATTATTGCAGACAAGAGAGAAATAATGAGGTATTTTTAACTTTATTCATGCTATTTTCTCATAAAAATTCAAAATTGTTGATAAAAATTGTTGTATAGGGTTTAGTGGCGCAAAATCCCATTAAGAGTAGAATATTATATTAGGGGCATAATAACGGAAAATGACATACTGCTTTTGAAAACAGACATTTTTCCTCATAAATTTTCTATATTGTTTCTCCTTCTACATGTGTATTGATACTAAGTTTCAGATATTCAGCAAAATGCTTATCTAAGTGAAAATGAAGTCATATTTAAAAGAAAACGATCATTTTCTTAGATAAAACTAAACATTTTAACACAAACGCGTATAAAAAACATAAATTACGGAAATTTATACTCTTCGGAATTGAGATTAGAATCTCAAGTGAAGAGTGCGTCAGTTCACACATAAGATGTTGCTGACAATCGTGACTTCAAGTTTTGAGTTAAAACGATTTTTAAATGATCAAACAAAACACAATTTTTTAAAAAAATTTATGAATATGGATATGAGAAATGTGTATAAAAATTTTGAGAAGGTGAAAATTGCTGTTTTCATTCCGGAAATCCAAGCATAAGAGCCTCAATTGATAACAACATCCTAATAACTGATCTTTGTTATATTTTACTGATTAAGTATCTATATTATAAAGAACAAACGTATCTATGTTGTAACGCTGACGTCATTTTGCGAATGGCAACACTTCACGATCAAATTTCGGTCTTGAAATTTTCGCTACTGGAATTTTTTAATCTTCTGACCATCATACTGCATTTTTTTAGTTTTAAGGCATGAAATATTTTTTAATTTATCTATATCGCGCGGAGCTCGATTACGAAAGATTAACCCGTTTGCCCTTAAAACAAAATAAAGAGTTCATCATTTTCTTACGGCTAATATCCATTAAAAAACTTCCCTATGAATAAATAAATAAAATAATATAAATAAAACACAAATTTACCAGTCATGTATAACCTCTGAAATTATCAGAATATAAAAGGATGCCATAAATAGCAAAATCGTGGCGAATAACTGTTAGCATGCGGCTGATAAGAAAATATCGCTTTTGATAAATTTCAAAAATTTATTTGATTGTATAATTCGTATTTTCCATATAGTCCAGACAAATTAGGTTTTTTCCTGGACATAATTATGAGAGTTTTGAAACTTGGTAATATTGTTTGGAAGGGTCTACTAATGAACATACTAAAAGTCCTGATGGATGTGGGGTGAGCGCGAGGTGGAGGGGGTAAAAGACGGTACCATTTTCGGTTTTTTGTTAATATCTCATAATCTATAAGTCCTACGGAAAAATTTTTAATACAAAAGTTAAAGAAAATTAAATTCTCTTCAAAAAAGGTTATATACATTTTCCTCTAGAAGCCATAGTTGACGAGATAATCGCATTCAAAAATGAAGAAATTTGCCGAAAGTCACACCAGTGCCAGAGAGCGGGTCAATAGCACTTGCATTGCATCTATTTAACTTCAATTTAAATGACCGTCAATAAATGTTGTGGCCAGGTGAATGGAAGCCTGAACAATAACTTCAACAAATGACATTTTCTTAACTATAGATTATGTTATATAGATTATATGTTCCGTAATCGGGTTTGAAGTCATTTTAAAAACCATGGATTAACGCCAATTTAATTTTCTTCTGTAACTTTTGTTTGATATACTTTTTTTACATAGATTATAGACATGTTGAGCCTTCAATCCGTCAGGACCAAAGAGGAGTACGGAAAGTTTGTTCGATAGAGCTATTTCACGATTCGACGCAGCGACGAGTTTTGGACAGGCGTTTGGTTTGACATAACCATTGAGCAAAAACTAATTATATCTATGAAATGCTCTGTTGGGCTCACACATGGACGAGGAATAAGTGGGGTCTGGGCGCCACAGCTACCTTTCATATTTGTACCGCCCTGGAAAAATTCTGTGGTTTAACTCTTTCTTCTGGTGAACAAAATAAGGATTTTCGTGAAGCTCAGATGAATAGAGATGCTGCGGATATCTCCAAACTTTCAACTTGATTTGAAAATAACCCACTCTTTCCTCAGATAGATATAATTATATCAATATCTTCTGGGGTTATTAGAGATAAAACTATCACCTGCTTCAAAACTTTGGAAATCGGGAGTAAAAAGATGATTCAGGTGTCTAGTTGTTGTCCAGTTGTACACTGAATGATGTTTAGTATTGCCCTCAGGAACAACATGATCGGTTGTTGTGATAGGCACTAACATATGAACGAGCTTACGTTTCCAACCTGAAATCTGAGGAGACAGTTCATTTCCCTGCCACAGCTGTATCTGTAAGCATATATATTTATCTGAAGAGGTTAAGCCTATGAGAAGAACAAGAATATCCACATCCTGTCCAACAACAGTAACGTTGTCACTTTCACTCAGTGCATCTATAGCAATCTGAACAGTCAGAGTGGCGGCATTATTAGGACTTTGCTGGCAAGAGACTCCTTTGTCATTTAAATTAGAGGATAGAATGGGAATCAACATTGTTTTATTGTTCTTATTTCAGAGAAACTGATTTTGGGAAACACAGATGACAGCATGTTCTTCAAAATATATGTCAACTGAAGTTTTCACTGAGCACCTTCTATTTTGTTCAGCTACTTTATTACTGTTTACAGTGCCAGTATATCCATCGAAAACAATTCTGAGTCCCTTTCTACAATAGTGTTTCTTAACGTACTTTATTTATGTTTTGCAAATTCCTGTATTGTTAATCCCTTCTTCCACACCACCTCATATAACAGGAAGCCACCATCCACAACTATTGTTTGTTGTTGGTATAATATCTCACCTGATTGTTCAAATATTTGACACAAAGCACTTTTCTTTGTCTTGCACATTCCGCAATCATTGAAAAGAGAGAGAGGATAAAGAATCGATTCGTATTGTAGGTAATTTGCTAAATCATCATTACTACGTTTGCTCAAGGAAATCCGTTGGAATATAACTAGAGGATCCACAGTTGTAGTAGCATCATGAAATTTTAATACATTGTGCATACGGTTGAGGGATTGTGCTATACCTTTCCGAGTTAGTTTCCCATCTGAGTAACATTTGCTAGAAACCTGAATCATCTTTTTACTCCCGATTTCCAAAGTTTTGAAGCAGGTGATAGTTTCATCTCCAATAACCCCAGAAGATATTGACATAATTATATCTATCTGAGGAAAGGGCGGGGGATGTTCAAATCAAGTTGAAAATTTGGAGATATCCGCAGCATCTCTATTCATCCGAGCTTCAAGAAAATCCTTATGTTGTTCACCGGAAGAAAGAGTTAAACAACAGAATTCTTCCAGGGCGGTACAAAGATGAAAGGTAGCTGCGGCGCCTAGACGCCACTTATTCCTCGTCCACGTGTGAGCCCTACAGAGCCTTTCATAGATAGCATTAGTTTTTGCTCAATGGTTATGACAAACCAAACTCCTGTCCAAAACTTGTCGTTGCGTCGAATCGTGAAATAGCTCTATCGAACAAACTTTTCGTATTCCTCTTTGGTTCTGACGGATTGAAGGCTCAACATGTCTATAATCTATGTAAAAAAAAGTATATCAAAAAAAAGTTACAGAAGGAAATTAAATTGGCGTTAATACATGCTTTTTAAAATAACTTCAAACCCGATTACGGAACATACAATCTATATAACATAATCTATAGTTAAGAAAATGTCATTTGTTGAAGTTATTGTTCAGGCTTCCATTCATCTGACGACAACATTTATTAACGGTCATTTAAATTTAAGTTAAATAGATGCAATGCAAGTGCCATTGCCCCGCTCTCTGGCACTGGTGTGACTTTCGGCAAATTTCTTCATCCGTGAATGCGATTATATCGTTAACTATGGGCTCTAGAGAAAAATGTATAGCATTTATTTTGTAGAGAATTTAATTCTCTTTAACTTTTGTGTTAGAAATTTTTCCGTAGGACTTATAGATTATGAGACATTAACAAAAAACCGAAAAATGGTACCTTCTTTTACCCCCTTCCCCTCGCGCTCACCCCTCATCCATCAGGACTTTTAGTATGTTCATTAGTAAACCCTCCCAAACAATATTACCAAGTTTCAAAACTCTCATAATTATGTCTCAAATTGACCCAAAATCTGCCTAATTTCACTGGACTAATACGAAAAATGGTTTTTTAATGTAAGTGGCCAATCTAAAAAATTTATTGCATAAAAAAATTATCAGTTTTCAATTAAAAAAATGTTTTCACCTGTATTCTTTAACCCGGGAAGCCCGGGTACGATCCCCTAGTATCGATAAAAAATCGAATTTAATGAATTTAATGTTATCTCTCTATCTAGACCGCAGGTATTTGAGTTATCCTTCGAGCGAGACAGCTGTCGCCGGTGATAGTGGGATTTTTTCGCGAGCTATAAAATTTTTACAAATATTGCATTTATAGATTTGAAATTTATGCATCTATGCGTATTTTTTCGCGCTGCTTCCGAATATGTAATTTTCGTTAAAATCTGTCAATTACATGCGTAGGAATTAATTATTATTCCATTAATTGGATTGCAGAAACATAATTCCTTTGAACACGTCAATTTAAAAGATAGACACCTAGTCCAGAATCCAGGTCCCACAGATCATTTTTATAGCGGGATTGTTTTGCGGGATATAAAATTTTTACAAATATTGCATTTATAGATTTGAAATTTATGCATCTATGCGTATTTTTTCGCGCTGCTTCCGAATATGTAATTTTCGTTAAAATCGGTCAATTACATGCGTAGGAATTAATTATTACTCCCTTAATTGGATTGCAGAAACATAATTCCTTTGAACACGTCAATTTAAAAGCCAGACACCTGGTTGAGAATAAAAACCACAGATCATTTTTATAGGGGGATTGTTTTGCGGGATATAAAATTTTTACAAATACTGCATTTATAGATTTAAAATTTATGCATCTGTGCGCATTTTTTATCACTGATTGCGAATATGTAATTTTTGTAAAAATCGATTAAGAGCTTTTTATTTTATCAAGAAATCGTTTTTAAAAGAAAAACAAATGCTTTCCTACAGCACATTATTTAAATCTTAGCGTTTCTCCACTAATTATCATTATTTTAAATAAGATTTTTCATTATAGACTATATAAAATTATTAAAAATATATTATGATAGTGACTAGACTAGCGGGCTTCGCCCTCTATTTAGGCATGATAGAAGGTCCCCGGTGTGGGCAAGTTTTTCCTGAACCCCTCATGTGATATATCATTGGAAAGCACTTTGATGCACTTCAATATTAGCAACAAGCATCACACTTAATTCATGCCTGCTTAATTCGTAAACTTTTAATACATCTCCGGGCTCTAACTTTTGTAACCACTTATATCTTTGCTCCTAATTAACGCACAGCGAGGAAAGTCCCCCAAAAATCTTGAACACGGGTAAACTCGTTGCGGGGGAGCGTTTAGTGCCCTCTATTTTTACTTCAAACAATTAGGAGGAGTTTCCCCCAGGGGTTGCTCAAAAATATTTTTTTATCATGTGACATATTGTTACAATGCTTTTCGACACCACATTTCATTTCATCTTCTCTCCCATTTCTTACTCCATTTTTTACCACTAGAGGACGCTTTAAAGTTTTAAATTATAAATTTCAACACCTTAAATTTGCACAATAAATCTGGAAAAACTTGTCTCACACTACGCTACCTTTTCCTTATTTTAATCTTCTTTTAGCATGGGGAGGCTCCCCATTTATAACATCTTAAAAATCTTCAATCTTTTATTTCATACTGCCTTCAAGGTATCAATGTTTATCTAATTAAATTTCCACTCGATTTACATTCCTGTTTTGTTATTATTTAAAGTTTTGTGTCCACTTTAAAGAGTGTAATATAATAAAAAATATTTCTAAAAGAAAAAGCCCTTAGTTTGAAACTTAACCCGCTTGCATTATTTGACTTGCAGTTAAAAATACAGGGGCAAATGCAACGTGCATCAGAATGAAAATAATATTTTAAAAATCAGCTGTGAAAATAATACGATGTTAAACTGAAACTTTTTCAGAAATCCCTATGCAATTACACGAAAAACTTGTCCACCAGCAAATTTTAAACCGATTTTAATTATTAAGAATAAACAGAACAAAAAATATTACATGAACAATTTGAAATAGTATGTACAATAAGTTATTTTGTTTCCTGGTACATGTATTTAAATCTGGAATTTTTAAATCGATTTTTCACTCACTTCCTGATAACCTAAGTTTATAAAAATTATGAAAGCAGGTGTGTTTTCGATGACAATCTAACATTTTAATATTTTGAGAATTTAATTATAAATTAATAATATGTTTCCCTATGGAGGGTCCAGGAGATAAATTGCTAAATATTGCTTATGGTTATAATTGTATAAGAGTTACAAGAAGAATGGAATTAATTACGTGCCAAATCATGCTCGCTAAAATATGTCAATTAGCTGTGAAAATGCAACAATGAAATATTTTAAATATTAAAATGTAAAAAATAAAATATAAAGGATGTAATATATATTTTTAAATGCGCTTTTATCATTAACTAATTAATTAATTTATGATTTTATGTTTCAAAAAACGATTTAGAAATCTTGAAAGGTTGTTTAAACTATGCTTTTTTTCCTTTTGCATATGTTAAAAAAAAAAAAAAAACAGAGAGAAAATTGTGGTTTTTAAAATAAATGCACAAGTTCATTTTTTTCTAATCTTAAATTAAACGAAGGAAATTTCCATAATCGGGGTCCACGCCAAATTAACACATTGTAGCGGACTTGAATAGCATGACAGCATGAAACTAAGCTTGATTTTTAAGATTAACATTGAATGTCTATAAAAGAATGTTTACCTTTTATGTTCCAAATTATGAATTTATGAAAATTTCATCTTCTAAAGTATATTTTGTGAATTTTTGAAACTACATTAGATTTCCACAATCATTTAATAAAATTTAGAAGGATGTTACCAAAATTAATTAATTAAATTGAATTTATAGGGATTTTGTGCAATATTTGTAACTCCCCTTTAAATCTTTTATTTAAAATCATTTTTTTTTTAGTATTTTGTAGAATTACAAAATATGCAAATATAATTTCTTACAATAGAAATATTTCCGAACAGAAACTTTCGCCTCCCCCCCCCTCCCAATCTGCAACGTCAAGAAAGCTGAAAAAGATGCAAAGGCAAAAGAAATTATTGTTTCTTTTCTTTTGTGCAACCAGCAATGTTTTTTGGAACAAGATAAAGTAAAATATCTATAATTCATTCTAAACAGTATAACTACTAATCGATGGATTAAATTAGTTTTATAATAAGTTATTTTAATGGCACTTTAATGTACCGTCGGGCATAAAGGGTTAAAAACAGAACAACATATTTACTTTAGGGGCAGAGAACCTGGAGCGACTTAAAAAAAAAGTTTTTGGATTTATTTTTAAGTTTTTTTTTTTCATTTAATGCTAAAACTTTAAATTATGTATTTTAAAAATTATTTAGGTAATTTTTTTATGTAATTTTGTTAATTTAAAGTCTAGAAAAAGGTATTTTTTTTTTATAGTTGTTGACTTTTTCTAGAATGATATTAATTTTTTGTGATTTTATGGATTTAAATGGTGGTGGTGGTGGGGGGGATGTAGAGGGGAAATTTATTCATAATTTTACCGTACGCAATTTATAGACAGTTTTTAAATGATATTACAGGTATTTTTCAATGAAAACTAAATTTTTATTAAAGAATATTTGCCATGTCATATCATTTAAAAATTGCTACAACTTAAGTCTAAATTATTCACTCTCGTTGTATAAAATGTTATCAAAATATCTTAATTGAATTAATTTCGATTGTTTCTCTCTATTCTAAAAAAAAGTAACTACCGCTGTCACCGCCGCCGCCGCCGGTTTTGAATTTTTTGTGACCGGAGGTCTTTCTTCGTTAATATTAAAAAAACTGTTGCATACAAAAATATGAAAATCGGTAGTATTATAGAAAAATGTTTGATAAACACGCTGATGCAGACAGTTTTCAAATCGAAAAAATATTTTAAGAGATATTTAATGCCAAAGTTGGACAAAATCGTTCCATTAAAAAAGTTTTATAGGAGCAAAAACTGTACATAGGAATTTAATCATTTTTAGATCATTTTATGCGTCAGAATTTCCCGGTGTGCAGATTGCAGTTAGTTTTTAATTTGAATAATTTTTCGAGGTTTTATTTCTATTTTAAATTCAAATTTTCAGCATTTCGAGAGATATTTTTTACAAATTTTAGAAAATTGTATTAATTTAAACTGTTGCCAACTTTATAAACAGCGCAAACAGTAATGTTTGCTTCAAATTAAAAATTTATTTTACACGTGACCATTATAAACAAAAAATATAAAAAGCAGGAACTCATTGAAAATTACAACGTAAAAACTATAGTTACACGTGAATTTTAAATGAGAAAGAATATTGTAAAATAATAAATTCAGTAACATGCGTTAGAAGTCCTAAATAGGAGAATTTACGTCATATTACACTTATTACGTAAAATGAACAAAAAATAATATTGCAAAACAGTTTTAATTTAAAAATTGCGCGAGACATTTACTTGACATTTTAAGATGTTCATAATATTTCATTTCTAACAAAAGTATTTTGACGTGAATCTCTCTATTCTAAAAAAAAGTAACTACCGCTGTCACCGCCGCCGCCGGTTTTGAATTTTTTGTGACCGGAGGTCTTTCTTCGTTAATATTAAGAAAAATAATGCATACAAAAATATGAAAAGCGGTAGTATTATACAGAAATGTTTGATAAACACGCTAATGCAGACAGTTTTCAGATCGAAGAATTATTTTAAGAGATATTTAATGCTAAAGTTGGACAAAATCGTTCCACTAAAAAAGTTTTATAGGAGCAAAAACTGTTCATAGGAATTTAATCAGTTTTAGATCATTTTATACGTTAGAATTTGCCGGAGTGCAGATTGCATTAATTTTTTTATTTTGACTAATTTTTTGAGGTTTTATTTCTATTTTAAATTCAGATTTTCAGCATTTCTAGAGATATTTTTAACAGACTAGGGGGCTCGGCCCCCTACGAGCTACGCTCGCCAACCCCCGTCCAGACTACGACACCGCAGACTCTAAATGCACGCTAATTTGATCGGCTTTAAAAAGATTTCGAAAGATTGAATTATAATTTAAAAAACAGTGGCGATCTCCCTATAAACGAATTTCTATTCATTTCTCTTTGATTGGGGAATTTTAACGCCAAATCCGCTGCGCTACTACTTGATTATCCTGTCGACCAATTTCGCCAAATTATATAAATCGCCAAACCACTTGCCAAATTATACAAATCGATATAATTTTTATTCACGAAAGAACAAATAAATTCGTACAACATTAATAAAAACACAAATAAAACGTCGAAATAAAAATAACTTGATGACGTATACACGTGTAACAACATTTCAAAATAAGCTAACATAAAAGGAATTAAGTAAAGAGAGTCTTTGTCTCCTGGTATTTTTTAACAAAGCGAAAAGAAAGTTCTTTTAAATGAGACATTTTAAATTAATTCTCAAAATATCAAATAAATGTCTAGCGCAATTTCTAAATTTAAACTTTTTTGCAATATTATTTTGTGTTCATTTTATGTAATAACTATAATGTGACGTAAATATGACGTAATTTCTCCTAAGACTTCTAACGCATGTTAATGAATTTATTATTTTACAATATCCTTTCTCTTTTTTAAATTCACGTGTATACTTTTTATGACGTAATTTTTAATAAGTTCCTGCTTTTTATACGTAATTATTTAATTCTAATTTGAAAGTTTTTTTCCTGTTTATAATAGTCACGTGCAAATAAATTTTTAATTTGAAGCAAACATTGTTGCTTGCGCTTTTTATACAGTTGGCAACAGTTTAGTTGGTTGTATTTGTGACGGCCAATTATCTGCACGAGGGATATGGGCCCAGGGGGAAGTGCCCTTCGTGGGGGTCTTTCTAAGGGAACCTAACCCGTATTAACGCTTGGAAATCCAAGGTTCGAAGAAAACCACGAAAACTCCGAACGATTAGGCCGACGGGCGCGATTGGGATCGAACCCAGCACCTCCCGTCTACCAGCTTCGAGCGCAGAACCTCTCAGCCACTGGTGGGGCTGGCAACAGTTTAAATTAGTACAATTTTCTGAAATCTGTAAAAAATATCTCTAGAAATGCTGAAAATTTGAATTTAAAATAGAAATAAAACCTGAAAAAAATGAGTCAAAATAAAAAAATTAATGCAATATGCACTCCGGCAAATTCTAACGCATAAAATGATCTAAAAATGATTACACTGCCATGTATAGTTTTTGCTGCTATAAAACTTTTTTAGTGGAACGATTTTGTCCAACTTTAGCATTAAATAACTCTTAAAATAATTCTTCGATTTGAAAACTGTCTGCATCAGCGTGTTTATCAAACATTTCTGTATAAAACCACAGATTTCCATATTTTTGTATGCATTATTTTTGTTAATATTAACGAAGAAAAGCCTCCGGTCACAAAAAAATCAAAACCGGCGGCGGCGGCGGCGGCGGCGGTGACAGCGGTAGTTACTTTTTTTTAGAATAGAGAGATTTTAGAAAGTGATATTAATTTAAACTGTTGCCAACTGTATAAACAGCGGAAGCAATAATGTTTGCTTCAAAAAAATATTTATACGTGTAAATAAATTAAAAATTTATTTACACGTGACTATTATAAACAGAAAAAAACATTTGGAATTAGAATTAAATAATTATGTACAAAAAGCAGGAACTTATTAAAAATTATGTCATAAAAACTATAATTACACATGAATTTTAAGAGAGAAAGGAATTTCTAAAGCAATAAATTTATTAACATGCGTTAGAAGTCTTAAATAGGAGAAATTACGTCATATTTACGTCACATTACAGTTATTACATAAAATGAACACAAAATAATATTGCAAAACGGTTTAAATTTAGAAATTGCGCTAGACATTTATTTGATATTTTAAGAGGATACTTTTCAACTATTTTTGTTAGGAAAGCGCAAATAATATTTAATTTCTAACACAAGTATTTTCACGTGAATATTAAAAAGAAAAAGAATAGTTTGGTCAAAATTACGTCAGATTAAAAACGATTAATTTAAAATGTCTCATTTAAAAGAACTTTCTTTTGACTTTGTTAAAAAATACCAGGAGACAAAGACTCTGTTTACTTAATTCCTTTTATATTAGCTTATTTTGAAATGTTGTTACACGTGTCTACGTCATCAAGTTATTTTTATTTCGACGTTTTATTTGTATTTTTATTAATGTTGTACTAATTTATTTGTTTTTTCGTTATTTAAAATAAAAATTATGTCAATTTGTATAATTTGGCGAGTGGTTTGGCGATTTATATAATTTGGCGAAATTGGTCGACGGGATAATCAAGTAGTAGCGCAACGGATTTGGCGTTAAAATTCCCCAATCAAAGAGAAATGAATAGAAATCCGTTTATAGAGAGATCGCCACTGTTTTTAAAATTATAATTCAATCTTTCGAAATCTTTTTAAAGCCGATCAAATTAGCGTGCATTTAGAGTCTACGGTGTCTGGACGGGGGTTGGCGAGCGTAGCTCGTAGGTGGCCGAGCCCCCTAGTATTATAAATAAAAGCGAATAAAATAATAAAGTAAATAATGCATAAATATAAATAAGGTAACAATCGCTTCAAAATTACTTTTCCCCTCACTCCTTTCAAAATTAAAAGGGAGAAACAATTTGGTGATCCTCACCCTTATCTCTCTTAAAGCCACACGACCAATGAGGTGGCTGTATTTCACCTGCCTGTGATTTTGGCCCTCCATTTTAGAATTTCGCGTCCCTACACAATGCTTAGCATTGTGTAGGGTTGATATGTAGGGAAAAAAGCATGCAAAAAGACGTTCGTCTGACATTAGCCGTAAATTGCATCGCAGACGATTTTTGTTTTTTAGATCATAATGTAATGGAATTATGTTTTTTGTGCCCGTAAACGAACTATATATGCTACTTATGCTATATTCCTGAGAAAGCATATTTTCGTCCACCTCAGGGATGAATATAGATTTTATCATATTTGTAGCAGTTTAACATTAATAAAATGCATCGGAATCCAATTGTCCCCGCTGATCATGTCGTATCGGACTTCTGTTGTACGGCCCTGTAAACGAAGCATAAATGTCAAATCCTTCATTCTCAATACCAAACATTCTATAGTAAACTTAAATAATTTATCCAAATATATTTACGAGAGTTAGATCACGGATAGACAGGCAGACAAACAGAATTCATAAACACTATGTTGGAAAGTGCTAAAAAGACAAAAAGAAGGAATAAGAATTTGCAAGTGTCAAGAGCTAGAGGTCTGCACGGGCCGACATTTCCAGGCCCGGGCCCGGCCCGACTCATAGAGAAAAAAATTCGGCCCGGTCCGGGCCGTAGAAAAAGTAATATTGGCCCGGCCCGATAAAAAAATTAAAAGTTCGGCCCGAGCCCGCCCCGGCCCGGCCCGGAGAAAAGTTAAAATCTCGGCCCGAGCGCGGCCCGGCCCGAGTGAATTTCTACAAAACATTGATTTTTACGTCGAATTTGTTAAAAAGTTGTCTCGTACGAGGAGTTCTGACCAAAAATATTAATCTTAACTTTTTTTTTTCATGTTTATAATCTTTATTTTTATAGAAGTGCTGCTGGCTGCGATATTTATTTTTTTAGTGAGTCTCTATTTCATGTATGTAAATGTTTCAGCTATCATTAATATTGTTAATCCATATTCCATGCATAGAAGTGTTAAAAATCTGAAAAATGCTATACAGTAAAATCTTCTAAGACGGAATTGCATAAGAAAGAAAAAAAATGCGTTAAAGCCAAGTTTCCTTCTTAGCAAGTGTAAATGTATTATATATTCTTTTCTTACTTATTAGTATATTAATTTTGCATGGATCAACACGTTTTTCAGTTTAAAACAGGGTTCCGTCATAAGCAGGTTCCTTTTCACATATTTTACTATATTTTAATATGCGTAGAAATCTACTATTCTTTAAAAATAATATTTTTTAATGCTTAAGTGTAGAATAATGGCGATTGAAAAATGTATGCATTTTTTGCAAACATTTTTGGGCCAGGCATAATTTAACTGACCTTTAAATGGACCAGGCCACGCTGAGACAATGATTTTCATACGGGCTGGCTCAAAACTAGAACTGAAAATTTTGGGCCGTGAAGACTAGGAATGAAACCAGGCCCGGCCCAGCCCGAGCCTTCAGAAAAAAGTATGGCCCGGCCCGAGTGCCGTGAATGAAAATCGGCCCGCTGGCCGGGCCGGGCTCGGGCTTCGGGACACGGGCCGGCCCGTGCAGATTTCTATCAAGAGCATTCGGATGCTGTTAATGAAATTTTTATAATGGAGATTTTATTTTTCATTAGTTTGCAAAATATGTTTAGCTTAGTTAGTTAACATGTTTGTTATAGTTAGCAAAATAGTTATACAATCAATTCGATTGAATTTTTCTGATTTTTTAAAAACTTCATTTAAGGGGGCTGGTCACTCAGCTTCCGCTTTCCCCTCACTAATGTAAAGTCTATGGGCATTTGATGCATTCGAATATTTAAAATAACTACTCAGGAAATTAATATTTTTAACTTCTATTTTTTGTGTACACTTCCTAAAAGATGTCTCTTATTTTCTTAGTTCTCAAAATATTTCTAAAGTATAGACTTAATTTTATATGGGGTGTTAAAATCTTACTCACAGTTCGCCCGCTTTTAACGCACAAAATATTAAATTCAGAATAGATTTTAGAAATATTTTGAAAACTAAGAAACAAAGAAACATCCTTTAAGAAGAGTACACAGGAAAAAGATGTTAAAAATATGAATTTCCCGAGAAGATATTTTAAATATACGAATACATCAAAAGTCCATAGACTTAACATTACGGAAGAGAATTCCGAAGCTGAGTGACCAGCCCCTTAAGAGTAAAACTTTAAATGTGTCATATCATAAATAATGCACTACTTTCGTGACTAGTTCACTGAGCTCAGTGGTTAGAGCAGCAGTCTTGTATACTGTGGTCCCGGGTTCGATTCCTGGCTCTGGTTAATTTTTCACTCCAGTTGAGTTTATTGTATTTATTGTATGTATGTCTGTATAATATTTATATATACCTTTAATTTCTCGAAGTGTTGGAAAGTGTTTCATAATCTATGCTTGATGCATAATTTTTATTTCTTGTGTTATTTTGTCCCAAAATTCCAACTCATTATGTCTCAGAATGCAAACCGCATTCCGATACAACAATTTCTTTCTGTTTGTTATGATTTTTTAAAAAAATTGTGGATTTTTTTTTTCCCCACGCTAAATTTAAAAATTACATTTTACCATAGCTGCATAACTTGTACGATTTTTTGACACCATTTTTTTTATTTGAAATCTTCTTATTTAATCACAGGATATCTGAGATTAAACAAGGCAATATTACTCTTCATAAAAATTAGTGGCAGAAAATCGTAGCAGTTAACAGCTATGCGGTTTATTCCTAACTAGCAGACCCGCACGGCGTTACCCGGGCCCGTGATGAATGAACCTCAAATTTGTATGATTTTATACCTTTAATTCCCTTTTGTCTAAATTTATATTTTTAAATATAAAAAATATTAAATTGAAGGTACTTGCTATTTTGCGTAAGTTGATTTTTGGAGTCTATGCGTACCGAAAGCGAACGGAACTGCGACAAAACACTTAGGTTTTTACTGGTTTCGTGGACATTTTTAGACATTTTATTTCGTAAAAAATATTTCTACGCATCCGAACGTTTCAAAATTTTTGTAGGAGATGCAAATCAGGTCTGTTTAAATGCTTCGATAAACATTCTGTTAAAATAAGGACATTGACTAAAATAAGAAATTAAGAAATTTGCTTAAATTACTATTCGAAAATAGTGGTTAGTTCAACCTTCCGCCGACAGGGATCGCAATATGTTCTATACAAATATCACTCTACGAGACAGTGGTCAAAGGTCTGTTATAACTTACGTGAAAATTTCAAGTCGATTGGTTGGTTCGTTTTCCAAATTTTAACAAATTCGCGTTCATTCTCTATTAAAAAAAGGGTATCTTTTTCTTTTTAAAAGCAGATTTTTAAAAATTTCGAACAAAAAGTTCTGAATCAATTTTTTTTTAAATTTACATACTCTTAATTAGTGTACAAATATAGGCCGAGATGCTAAAATTTAAAATCTGTAAATGCTGTATGTTTAAAATTTTGATTTAAATTTGAACTCTCATTAAAATTTTACCCTGTGGTTTTTATCCACTCTCCAAAATAAAGGCAAGTGTTTTTCAAAGCAGACATAATGTCTGTAACTTTTAATAAGTAGCATATATCTCAGGACTCCCTCAAAAAACGGCCCATAAAACGTCAGAAACGCTAATTTTTTAAAAAGAAATCTGGCACCCCTCCCCGGAATTTCACGTACCATTCCTTTTTACACTTGATTTTTTGTGTTATAAGCTATCTTAAAGTTTCACACGGATCGCCTTGTTAGATTTCCTAATTTTAACAAAATCGCGTTATGTTAGTTCCACATTCCGCCACCAGGGAGCGCACTCTATTCTTAACAAAAGCGTATCTGAACGAAACTCCTTTACACAACCTATCAGTAGGTATGTTACTCGAGGGGGTGGTGGTCTTCAGCAAGAATTTAAGATGTTTGTTGAAATTACTATTTGGAAATAGTGATAACTTGTACTAAGTAGCATGTATCTGAGGACTCCGCCGAAAAACCGCACCTGAAACGGTACGAAACGCAAAGGTAAAAAAAAGAAATATTTCGCCCCTCCCCCTCCCCCCCACCTGCCCGAAATTTCACGCGCCATTTTTTATACACTTTTTCTTATGTGTTATATAAACTATCTTACAGTTTCAAACAAATCGCTTTGTTAGATTTCCTAGTTTAAATGAAATCGCGGTCTCTTAGTTCCACATTCCACCCCCAGGGAGTGCACTGTATTTTTAACAAAACTGTATCTGAACGTAATTCCGTTAAATAACCTATCAGTAGATATGTTACTCGAGGGAGTGGCGGTCGTAAGCAAGAAATTAAGATATTTTTTAAATTACTATTCGGAAATAGTGGCAACAAACTTTTGGCATTTTTATATTTAATAAGACTCATTTATATCAGGACTCCGTCAAAAAATCGCACCTGAAACGGCGAGAAATGCAAAGGTAAAAAAAAAAAAAAAAAATCTATCGCCCTTCCCTATTCCCCCACCTGCCCGAAATTTCACGCGCCATTCTTATATAAACTTTTTCTAATGTGTTATAAACTATCTTGAAGTTTCAAACAGATCGCCTTGTTAGATTCCCTACTTTAAATGAAATCGGGGTCTGCTAGTTCTACATTCCACCACCAGGGAGCGCACTCTATTCTTAACAAAAGCGTATATGAACGAAACTTCTTCACGCACCTACCCATGGATACGTGGGTGGGCGGGGGGTGGCGGTCTTAACTAAGAATTTAAAATATTTGCTGAAATTACTTTTCGAAAACAGTGGTATCAAGACTTCTGAAAGTTTTATCTCGAATAAGTAACATTTATGCTGTTTTTTTCAATTCCTACCATTAGCTCACACTCTCCCTATATTTATTTATTTATTTATATATTTATCTTGTTCAAATTTTCAATCGTTAATAAAATACTCATTATTCATCCTATCAAGTTGAAATAAATTTTTTTAAACTTGTACTGGATGATAATTGATGTTAATACAGTTTTTTCAAATATTAATTAATTAAATTTTAATTAATTAAATTTAGTTTTGCATGGGAAACAAAATGGCGTCCATTGGTTATTGAAGATCAATTCAAGTATTTTCAATAAGGAGTTACCATAGGGGAGACCCTGTTCTGTCGCCAAATACCGCCAAGTTTGTCGCCAACTTGGCGATATATCGCCAAATTTGGGGGCCAAAATGAGTCGCCAAAAGTGACGCCAACTTGGCGATATCTCTAATATTTCGCCAAATTCCCGTAGAGCTCCATTGTAAACCTACTTGCTTATAGAAAATCAACAAATTGAGATATTTTAATGCAACAAAAACTAATATTAGCTTATAGTACGAGATCCGGTATAAGAAATATATACCCTCATTTGTTATTTAATAATAACAAAAAATATATGTTAGATAATGTATAGATTGATACATTGCAAATAGGTTGCCTAGCTAAATCACGTGCCGATAATATTAAACAATAAAGTGTTTAATTAAATTTTTTTGATCAACTTCCTCGATTTGTTATTTATGAAAGTCGAGAATCAGCTGAGAGAACATACCCCGAGGAATTCAAAAAATAAGGGTTGCCTACTCTCGACTCTGCCCAAGTATGGGGTTGTCAGGTATAAACAGGTAAGTAATCGTAGTTAATATACCCTCATAAGTTATTTAATCGAATTACACATCAAATGAAAGCTTATTTTATTCCCATTCCAACCGTATTAGGTTGCCTTATCAAAAAGTTGCCTGAATCTATGGTTGCCTAGATTTAAGATGTTCAATTTTCTGCGTGAGCGTTGAGAGTGACAGAGAAGCGTTGCGCGCGCAATTCCATTTGACAGACAAAGATGCAGGGAATTCTTTTTTAAGATTTCTCCGATAGTGTAAATATTAAAGATGATATCAAATATTTTTTTACTCCCACATTCATTTATCAATTATTAATCAATACATAATTATGAAATAATAGGTTTTTCCATTCAAAATGTCCGTTTTTGAAAAGGAGATTTTTTCGATCGTTTAAGCGCGGATTAAATACTGATAAAAGTTAAATAAAATATCACATAATGATATAAATATTTTTATTTTAATACATAATTTTATCAATATCAAAATACAAAGGTTTTATATAAGACACTTATTCACATTCAGAATCGTCAGAAGTGCCGATGTCACAATCTAATTCTAATTCTTCATCGTTTTCTCTGTTTCTCGATTCTCTTAATACGTCGTTAACTTTTAAGGGTGTTGGATCCCCTTTAAACCACGTAGGCTTCAAATAACCATCCAAAAACCAACCACAATCTTCAGGATTGACTTTAACGCAGAATTTTCTGTTTCAGTGAGATCCAGCACGGTGGAATCATATTGGAGTCGTTGCCTTTAATCTTCTTCATGAACTGTTCTTTGTCTTTGTTCATTGAATATGTTTTTTGGAACAGCTGATATCTACCGGGTGTCCCAAAAAGGACTGACTGATTTTAAAATTCAATAACTTGCAAACGGTGACAGATATTTAAAAAATTCTTGCAGGAGGGTTATGCATAAGGTCAAAAGTTTTATTACGGTGATTTTCGATTTTAGTTCGAATTACAAACAATAGATGGCGCTGCGATCAATAGACGCTGAATTCAGGCTCGATTTTTGGTACTTCGTGGCCCGGATAATACATTTCCATCTCCTTTTTCAGCATGGAACAAGAGAAAGGACCAGAAATCGAGCCTGTATTTAGCGACTTTTGCTTACAGCGCCATCTATTGTTTGTAATTCGAACTAAAATCGAAAATCACCGTAATAAAACTTTTGACCTTATGCATAACCCTCCTGCAAGAATTTTTTAAATATCTGTCACCGTTTGCAAGTTATTGAATTTTAAAATCAGTCAGTCCTTTTTGGGACACCCGGTAGCATCATTGATATTATAACATTGCTTGATCCCGTAAAGAAGGGCAGTAAACTCTTGAACAGATTGAATTTTATCTTCTAGGAGTACATCTACTGGATCCGTCAATGATGCGAATATTTCCTGGAAATCCGGTCGTCTTGAAAATATTTTATAAGGCTTGACTTTCCCTTTATTATTAAAAGCCGTTGTGTGATCACAGCTCGGAAAGCTGGCAGGCCCAGGCATAAAGTAGAACCCAATTTCATTGCAAGCTCAGTACAGTTAATGCAATCAAGATCTTTCTTATTGCTTTTCCTTGATGATGAACCCGCCAAATAAATTTGAGTCTGCGGAATTTTGTGGATAGTGGCCAGTAAAATTACCAAGACATCGGTATCATTTGATTTGACCAATATTTTCGAATTAGGTGGCGCTTTTGATATATGAAACATTATCCGCGTATCTGCCTCTTCATGTTGGCATAAATAATCTTCTTCTTCAAGTTTCACGACGTGTTTTCCGACAGTATGGTAAGAAAAACAGTGTTCTCCAACTGCTATGAAAATTTTTCTGTTTTGGATTATTGGAAGTAGATTATCATTTTCCCAGTATTTAGCCAAGAATTGTACCAGGGCTTCTTTGAAACGGTAATTTTTGAGATTTCCTAGAAAATCGCTAGGTCTTGGTTGAAGAGGTCCTTGGATGACATATGGTCTATCGAACTCCAGTCGACTTTGCCGTTCACAGTCTTTGATAGAGGGCGTAATGTGTCTATCAAAAATTATGCGTATTTCAGGGGCATTACTTGAGCACAATTTTATTAAGATCGATTCAGGAATCTTATCAATTGTCTGCGGCATAGATGATCCGATTTTATACAGGTAATAAAAACCGTCTATTATTTCAATATCGATACCAGTAGGCTCAACTGTTTCAACGTTAGACTTTAGTATTTGAGCTAGTTTGGATTTGTCAGTTTTTAGCAAGTCACCAGTACACGAGAAAAGAGCAGGCGGCACAGGCGCTAATGGAAACGTTAAGCAGTACTCTATGTTGATGTCTTTCTCAATACTAATAGCAAGTAATCGGCCAAAGATGTCTCGTTCCATTTTAAGAACGGCCTTTTGAGTTTTATCTGTGCTGGTTTGAGCTTTGACCACAGATTGTGAAGCGAAATTCTGGATTTTGTTACGCTTTATCGGTCTTTCGAACCTTCCGGGAGTGGAATTGCATTCTGAAATTTATGTCAATTTTTGTTGATTTCCAACCGACTTAACGTTGATTAGAAAATCGCAAACTTCAGTAGATGCTGCCTTACCAGTTGAAATATTGAACAGAATATTTTTATCTATACTCTCAACGAAAGGATTCAGCGTATCTCTTATAGTCTTAATGACACACTGAAGACTTTCGTTATTCTTTTTGATTCGACTCTTCTGCAAGGCATGACAGGTATCATCTTTTTGCGATAGACCGACATTTTCTTTAACGGTGGATACAATTTTGGTCCTTATGCTATGACTAAGTGCCCATCTTTATCGCGCTGATATGGATTCTGCTGCAAGATTATATGTTAATTGATTTGAGGCATCAGCATTAATGGTCTGTTCTAATGTCAAGTCAACGGGTGATCGGGAGAATTCAGATTTGGTACGTCGGATACCAAAAGCTTCTCGTCTAAATTCAGATACCACACGCGAATTGCTGTTCTGCGCTTTCATAAGATTGTTGACGTACATAATGGACCACCTGACATAATTTGGCTGGTTCAATGAAAAGAACAAATCGGACATGTTGTAAATGGAGTCTATATACAGCTCAAAATCACTACATCGGATGCTTCTTGAAAACCGAAGAAACAAATTAATGAACTCACAGTACTGGAGATAGTACTGAGCCGTCTTCCCATGCTCACCGAGCAAAGTTTTTTTTGCAATATTCTTTGTAGCCATCTACGACATCCCTCAGTACTTGAGGTAAGTCAATTTGGTACCCAACGATATTTACAATTTGATCCTTCAAAATCTGTAAAAGTTCGTCACGCATCTCAGGATTTGATTCATGCTTAGACAAATACTGATCGAAGTGAAGGATTTGTAGTGCAGCGGAAGCCAATGGATGGAGACGCTTGCAGCGATTAAAATGCTTGCTATCTAGAAAGCTATTGGTTGAGCCTCCTGTTAAGACCTCTGCTTGAACCAAAACTTCCACTAATCCACTGCAGTCTATATATTTACCAATGGCTTTAAAGAATGCCATCTGAGTGTGAAATGCCCCCAAATTATTAAATATATTGTTGTATTTCGGCTTTTCACGTTGCTGTATTTGCATCGCCATTTTAGCTATGGCTAAGTCGTACGTGACAATTATTAATTCTTCATTACACTCATCAGCAATTTCATTTGCAATAATGGGCGTTTCATTTACTATAGCATATGACGTTGGCGAAGAATTAATTGGAGGTAAATAATGTATGGTTTGAGTTTGACTACTATCGGTCGTAACCATGCAATTGTAGCCTAACCACATAGGTACTGAATCAAGTCGTGCTAAAGACATCATCCACAGTAAATCCCTTTCAATGGCAATATCTGTAGCAGCACATTGGCATGCAACCATTCCCTCTACAATGGAATCAACGGTAAGTAATTCCATGGGTGCAGTAGGTTTTTGATAATATGGTCGTATTTATCTTGAAACTTGATTGAAGCGTTGTCTTTTTCGTGATGGTGGTCTTAATTCATCATTATGATCTTGAAGGGTTGACGACGTTGAAGCTCCAATATTATTCAAATCTTCATTGTTAACGGTAGAAAATTGATATATTATACCAACGGTGTCATGCATGGTGTCTTTTCCGGAAGTAGTATCGACGAAGCGATCAAAATTGTCAAAAGCTACGTGAGTGCTTAGACCACGAACTGGCTTGATACCGGATGGTATGATTTCATTTTGTTCTATTGCAGTGTAGGTCATTTCTGTCTCTAACTCTTCAGCCAAGTTGTACCCAATTGTGTGCCCATATCTGTTGAGTATCGTCAGAACTTGTCGTGAGTTAGTTAGAGATTTTATAGCCAATCCAAGATTTATATATTTATCGGGCTTAACTCGACCTTTTGTTGTCATGTAAATTATGTCACTACATAGTGACTTAATTTTAATAGAGATCTGATTTGAATCATCAGAAGAAATATCTGGTCCTATGATTAAATTGTGCATAAACTCATAAAGTTGGTCTGAAATATCACATTCTCCTTTTAACACATCATCTACCGTTAAACGAGTCGACAACTTTCGGCTGGGCATACTTTTAACACTATATCTCAAATCATACGCGACTTCTTGAAACTTACTGTCCTCTTTTTCTTCTAATTCTACAGCTTGACTTGCCAGTGATGATATGGCCATATTATTGAGGTATATAATCTTTTTGTTATGCAGTCCAGTAGATGTTTCAATTTTGAGACGGTCGCTAAAAACTTTGCATATTTTTTGTTCAAGATATTCACTCCGATAAAGTGCAACATCTTCAGGGCGTTTCTTGCCCTCTGCAAACTCCAACAACAAAGCCTTATACCGGGATAATAGTTGCGTGACGTACATTATTTTATGGTTGTTAATGATCTCTTGCTCTATAAATGTTGCAAGACAGTTAAACGCTAACTTGTGTATCTCTCGATCTTTATGCCAATCGGTATCAGCGTGTTCCTCAGCTTGACGTTTCATCTGTACTTGATATGATGAGAAACAAGTTGGATGATACGCGACAATTTCATTCTCAAGTTTATCAAGTACCTCAGAATCATTTAATGTAGACGCAATTTTTTTAGGCTGGGTAACGGTTGCTTCACACTTCGGGAATATTACGTTAGTCTTTCGCTGACCAATTTTCTTTCGTGAAATATTCCAAAATAAGCAAACCGCTTCATTCTTTGTTGTGGTAGACGATCGTCGCGATGAGGAAGCTTCAGCAAATGCAGCATCAACATCGGGCTCTAAGCGTGATGAGCTCCCACCTAACATTATTGAATCACTCAGTGCTGTTTGGTCAGGTGGCATTGATAGAGAATCAAGAACTACCTCGCTTGACGATGCATCACACGGTACCTAGAACAAATATTTTAGTAAACAATTAGTTTAACTTTCAAATAGAATTTATAAATATAAAGTAATTAAAAAAAAATAAATCGACTTTAAAACAAATAAATTAACTGAAAACTATATAATAATATATTTACGAAATCAACTAACAGAAAATTGGAAATCAAAATTAAGTACAAAACAAATTACGAGAATGACAATTCTTTTTGCGGTCGGTGCGTCTATAAGTCTTGTACAGTCGTACTTGGTCAGGACATAGCCACTCTCCGTAATCTTAAAGGGTCTCAGGACTCTAAAAGTTTCAAAATTTTGGAAATTTTATTTTTTTTTTAGATGTTAAACTCCTATCTTTTCTGAAAATTTTGATATAATTGTTTCCTTGAAATTCCAATTAGAACCGAAGTTATGACTTTTAGAATTATACCCGCTCAATAGGTGAAGCGGTGTTTCTGAAAGTTTGAAGTCATTTTTCTCCAAATGATGCTTTTGGACATGACGCGCAAGAAATCGCAGAAATTTCTGAATATTTTTTCATGAAATTTTCAAAACGTATATTTCATATTAGTCTGTATAAGCTGAACCTAAAGTTTCCTTTTTATTGTTCAAAATAATATTTTTTAGGTGATTATGCTGTTGAAATTTCCAAAATTTGGTATTAGCTAAATACAACTTTGTATAAAAAGTATAAAAATGATTTAAATACAAATTTATTTAAGTTCAAGTTAATTATTACAAAATCAAGTATAATTAGGCACCAAAATTTTCATTCTAGTTGTAATATTTATTTTGCAATCCTGCGCGTAAGCTGTTATACCAATTTTCTGCTCGTCAAATGCTCACAGTTTGCAACTTCCTATACAAGCTAATTCTGCATCTTGCAATTTTTTAAATGCATAAAATAAAAGAACATACTTATATCTTTCATCTCATTAAAAATTACGTTTTAAAATTATATAGATTTTAAGATATTAAATGTTGAAAATGGTCTTTTTTTTCAATTTTAAAAGACCTGAGACCCCTTAAGTCGGTTAAATAGATATACAGCCAGCTCCAATTATTATTGTATACTCTGTGATATACGGATAGACGGACATGACAAATTTATAAAAGTTTACATTGTTGCAAAAATGATTACGGAGCTTTAAAAATAGTTAACAATTTCAAAAAGAAACTAAATATACTCACATCTTGATTCTGAAGAAATTGTATGTATTCATCATTATATTTCTTGCATAGAACGGTTACTTTTTTATAGCAACTAGAATGATAACCAATGTTATTCATAGAATCCAAGTTTAACCTAACTTCACCGTGCACAAATTTTCTTTTTCGCCGAAATAATAACTTTAAAAAACAATTCTTAAAAGATTCATCATTAAAAACAATAGTAGAATCCTCTAAACCACACAAAAAACACTTTTTCATTTTCGAGCACACAATACTTTTTAATACAGAATACTCGAGAGCACGTTTGTTTGCAACAGAATTCGAATTTTACTCCAAACCAGCGCAGCGTTCCAAACACTTTTCGGCCGGTCAAGTCATCCTTGTCTATTACACCGAATAAGTATCGCGCATCTGCCACGTTGCATAGATTAACATACAAGATGGGACGAGACGTTTAGGAACGAATTAACAAGCCTCCGAAATTTACCTATGTTGATGAAATCTGTTTACGCTTAATGTTTTGCCTATTTATTCTTTCCTAAACGAAGCAGAGCGGCAGACGATATTGTATTTATGTTTGATTTTTTTCGATTTTTTTTTAAATCGTACTTGTTCGTTCAGCTTTAACTTACAAAATGATAATTATAATAATAATCTAAAAGACAAGAAACCCCCAGAAAATTTTATTGAAAACGTAAACCTGTAAGTTAATTAGATAAAATTGTAATAAATTAAATTCGGGTATTGCGTTAATTTATTCACATCGAATACAATTTTATCAAGTGTAATATCAGTATCTCTATGTTTTTTTTTCTTTTTTTTAACTTTTAGATATTTATTTAATTCTAAAAATTTGTAAAAAGGAATTTTTCCTCATTTGTAATTTTATTTTTATTTCTTATATGTTAATATCATAAATATTATTGAACTGATTGTACGTTATTTACATTAAAAACAATCTTTTTATTTTATTTGTGAGAAAGTGAAAATGCGTAAATTTTGAAAGATTATTGCAACGATTGTTTAATATATTAAACTTTATAAATTAATAAAACATCAGCTGTAAAATTTTTTCTGCCAAATTGGAATATTTATAAAATTTTTTGGGACCTGTAAAGTACAATATTTCGTATATTTTTATATTACACCATCGCTTTATATGGTTTTAAATACAATTATATCATATTTAATTGACGTATAATATTCAAGACGAAAATTTCAGCTTGTTTTTCGTGGCGCTTAAATCGTTCACTCATCATGTACAATATACATATATATATATATATCCATGCATGAACATAGAATAAATATTAGATATATAGAATAGGATATCTATTCTATGTTCATGTATCGGTGTAAAATTCTGTTGAAAACGTAAACATGCAACATTAAAAAAAGAAATATTACAATAAGATAGACGCTAAATAACAAAGATATTATAAGAAAGGGAAATTTCTTCCCCATAATCACTAAAGGCGCTGCGATCGCAATTGCATTACCATTACGCTCTATGGAATGTCCGATCTTGTATGTTAATCTATGCCTCCCTGTATCTTTGTCTGTCAAATGGAATTGCGCGCGCAACGCTTCTCTGTCACTCTTAACGCTCACGCAGAAAATTGAACATTTAAATCTAGGCAACCATGGATTCAGGCAACTTTTTGATAAGGCAACCTAATACGGTTGGAATGGGAATAAAATAAGCTTTCATTTGATGTGTAATTCGATTAAATAACTTATGAGGGTATATTAACTACGATTACTTACCTGTTTATACCTGGCAACCCCATAGTTGGGCAGAGTCGAGAGTAGGCAACCCTTATTTTTTGAATTCCTCGGGGTATGTTCTCTCAGCTGATTCTCGACTTTCATAAATAACAAATCGAGGAAGTTGATCAAAAAAATTTAATTAAACACTTTATTGTTTAACATTATCGGCACGTGATTTAGCTAGGCAACCTACTTGCAATGTATCAATCTATACATTATCTGACATATATTCTTTGTTATTATTAAATAACAAATGAGGGTATATATTCCATAGACCGGATCTTAGACTATTAAGGGATTATATTAAATTTGTCTTTGATGGCTTAAGTAGGAATTGACTTTAAAAACAAAATTTTTATATTACTTGTTTAAAAATCGCACGCCGTTCTGAACAATACTACAATGAAAGGTAACGTGACTACCGTTTAAAATGACCATATAAAAGAAATAAATCAAATAGCGAAATTAGCGCCACTCCCCTCCCCCTTTATCAGAAATTTCACACGCGAATCTTTATTTAAACTTTTCTTATGTGTTATGAATTATCTTCAATTTTCAAATGAAAATCATGAACGCTTGCCTTTGTGGTTCTCGTCTCACAGCTGAGATTTCAAACGGTGCGTTTTGATTGGGCAGTAGGGTGGTCACAAGAAATCAATTTTCGAATTTTTTCTGGGGGACCCCGCAAAAAGTTGCCAATTGACTAGAAAATGAGATTGCCAAAGTTTCAGCTCATTTGGATAATGTTAACCCGTGCCTCACTGAGGTTAAAGTTTGAAAAAAACGTGATTTTTCGCAAAAAAATTATGTTTTTCCTTTATGAAATGAATACAATTGAACCTAGAAACATAATTCAGGTCTCATTTTATAAAACAAGTTTTGCTTTGAAGAACCACACACCATTTTTTATCTAAAAATGTATAAATTTAAACATATATGCATTTTTTAGGACTAGACTTCACCCGAATCCTAAAAAATGACTTTTCATGAAAATGCGAAAAAATATTGTAACATTCCATTTCATTTGCTTTTCACGTTTTTTTTCTTTTGTTTTTCATCATGTACATGATAAAGGATTTCGTTAAAAAAAATCCAAAGAAAATGAAAAAAAATCAATTTTTAAACTGAAAAAATTAAAAAAAAAGGTGGGTGGGCAAAAACAGTATAAAAATTAGAACAAATAACGTTCAAATACATTTTATTATTAAAGTTGTGTTATAAGAAAGAAAGCATAATGAAGAAAAAATTGTCATTTATCAAATTATTATCCTTTACAATTGTCACGTTAACTTTATCCGGCACAGAAAAAATAGTTTCGTAGCATGATGAAATGATTGATTTACACCGGAATTTACAAATGACTTTTTTAGAAATTAGGAAACACATTACGTTAAACTTTCACTGTAAAAGGAAAATTTATTAAAATATTCTTGATGCAGTTTGTAAGTTTTGAATTAAAATTAGGTGATCTTGACGTGAGACCACTGCGTTGGAAAGGATTAAGGGGTAATGACTTAGATAAGGTGGCTTTTGAAGTTTTGCTTTTGCTTAAAAAGTTTTTCTACATTTAGATACAACTTTTAGCATATAGTGTTTTTATTTTTCGCCTTGTTTTTCGTCTATGTTAAACAAAAATTAAACTCTCGGGTTAATTTCATTCCCCTTTCACATATATCATTGACAACTTTAAAGCCATTCACTATTTTTTTGCTTTCAAATAAGGTTTATTTTCACACCATACATTGGGATGAGTATTTAAAAATTGTTTATTAATATAAAGTCTTTAAAAACTTATAGTTTGAGATGAAACAAAAACATCGACTTCATTGTTCAATAAATAATCCACTTCGTTGAAATCTTTTGTTGCTCTCACATTTCTGTCATAATCATCATTTTCTTCTTCAAATGACATTTAATTTTACAGCCATGCTTACATTGACATTCCCCCCCCCCCCCCCCCCCCCAAAGTATCATCTAAAAAGGAAAATGTAACCTGATCCGAGTTAAGATACCAATCACGGTTTATCATTTTAGCGAATGGTTTATCTGTAATCTTTTTATAAATTTTTCTGGTGTCACAAGTGATTTTATTAATTGAAAGTCTTGGATTGTGGGCCAAAGTGGGAGTGGGAGTATTGAAGCAGGCTTTTACATAAATATTGATTAAAAATAAGCAAAGGTCTCTAATGCCTTCTTTTTTTAAATTTGTTATTGAGAGATGATCCCTGTAACGATATATTTTGAGAGAATAAATAGCCATCCATCCTCTGTGCCATCCATCTGAAATGATTAAAATCACCAGGTGCACTGAAAAAAAGTATTTTGGAGGAGGACGTCCAATAAAAATTAAACAAAGTTGAATAAATTCTTTATAATCATCCCTGAGTTATTATTTTTTTAAAGATTCTGTAAGAAAACTGGAAATTTCTTCTGAATTAACTATTTATATCTTGTATTTAATCTTGAATAGAATTTTTATACTTAGTCTGGTTTAATTTAGGCTACCCAGTCAGAATTTCTTTTTAAATATCTGGCTGAGGGGCAGTGATTCTGCCCATTTTACAATCAAAAACAGCTTTTAGGATCATTTCTAAATTATCTAAATTATGGTGGCGACATGGTAAATTCGGAAGTTTTTACCTTTAACAATTGCTATGAAAACATGCAGGTTCCTATACATTTCCTATGAGGCGACCGGTATTTATTGCAGTGGTATCAAAACACGTTTCCTGGATTTTACCAAGCTCTTCACACTCTTCAACTGCTGAAAATACCAGCTTTCGCCTGAAATATTCTGATACTGTTTTCAAATTGAGGAACTCGGAGTAACTGTTCTTCATCTCCACAACTAATTAAAACTGCTATCCACTCTAAATTTTCTTTATTCAAAAAATGAGGAAGCAGTTTTCCATCCCAGTGAACAACAGCTCTCTCTAAATCGGAATTTTTAAATCTGATTTTTATGAGCTCAGTTCATTGCTTACAAAATAGTTATTTGCGGAGTCGTATTGCACTTCTACTTAAAGTGTGTGGTTAATTGATGGATGTGCTCTATGTCTAGCAGCTTCTCTGGCGTTCAGTTTCACTTAGCGAATATTATAAAATGAAATACGTAAAACTTGACAATTGCTTGTCAAGTTTTTAAATTTACTGTCGAAGATTTGCTGTCGAAGATTTGATAAGACATGTGGTCAATTAAAAAAAATCTTACATTTTTGCCATCATACCGAAAGGAGGAGGGAGTTTTCCGGAATGATTCCTCAATTCTGGAAATAGATGACGATAGCAAGTAACAAAAACAGCCTTGTAATAAAAAGAGAAATCCAGAGGTTCGTTTGAAATGCGCTTTAACTGTAATACAATCGAGAAGCTCTTTCTTTCTAGACACACAATTAGATAACTAATAATTAATTATAATTTGTGAAATACTTTTTAAATTACAAAAATTGTTCAATTATTTTTGCCTATTAATGCAAATAATACAAAAAAATATCAAAAGTAATAAAATTATTAATTTGTCATTTTTTACTTATTTTTCAAAAATGCCTAGTTTGAGGGTATGGTTCACGAGCTGGCCTGAAAAATACTAATTGTTTATTAAATATAAGTTTTGATGAGAGTAAAAGTTCAAGGCAACAACAGTTTCTATGAAATAAAACAAGAATCAGGTTTCGAAGACAAATAGTTTGCACTTAAAGAAAGAAAAACTACAATTTTTCGCCAAAAATTACAAATTTTCAAGAATTCAACCTCGATGAGGCACGGGTTAATGTTGTTCAATTGATCTGAAACTTTACCAATCTCATTTTCTATCTAATTGGCAGATTTTAGGGGGTCCCCCACTAGAAAATGTAAAATTTTTTTTTCCCATGTTGCTTGTGACCACCCTATTGGGCAGTCTTGTTCTACCCTCGCATCGGTGTCCAAATGTAGTCAACGGGTGGTTTTTATTTCTACCCTCGCATCGATGTGCAATTCAAGTCAACTGGAGGTTTTGAGGAAAATGTTTTAAATTAGGCGGTTTGATGGCTTTTTAATGAGAGTGAGTTACGGTTGGTAATTAATAACTTTAGCTGTTAATTAAAAATTGAAAATTCTGAAGCTCAGGTGTATCATGAGACACTTTGGGCTAGCCTCAAAAAAGTTTTGAGCCTGGTACGTGCGGTAGATTTCGCTAGCCATCGCACACAGACAGACACGCAGACAGACAGAGCGATTTGTTCTTTTATTAGTATAGATAAAAAATTGTAACATAAAATGATAGCAACAAAATATTCTCCCCAGAAGTAAGTCATGATCTTTTAAAGTTTGCATAAATGTATGAATATTATTTTATACCAGATACACTACTCGATTACAACCAATTTAGAATGACACCTTCCATTAATATGTCTTCGTTGCCTGTATTTATCTCTAAGATTTTTCACAATGCTTCTGATTACTTGAAGAGTTTTATTTTTATCTTTCTGCATCAACTACTATTTTTGAATCTTAAAAAAGGTCTAAAAATAAGAAAAAAATAGAAGAACATCGCATAGCATAGTAAAATAATGGAAGTAGTTCATAAACATGGGCAAAAATAAACGTAAGATGAGAGGAATGTCAACACATAAGATTGATTTGAAACAAACTGGCTATCATGTAGAAAGACAAAATGTAGCATTTTAAGTAACCAATACATTATTTTGTTCACAACTTTTATGTTTCGTTTATTTCTGATAAATCTAATAAATACAAAAGATGTCACGTACAGAAACAAGGGAGTAAAATATTAAAAACGAAAATAAAATGTATTTCCTTTTTTGGTATAAAAAATAATGAGCTCAATGCAAGATTTTAATACTAATATCGCATACAAATTACTTCTTTATTTTTCGTTTTTCTATATGCACACTTCTATAGTTTTTCCTCTTATAGAATTCCTATATTAGTTTGAAAAATAAAATAAAAATAGCAACAACAAAAAAAGACTTATTAATGGGTTATTGCACGATATTCTGTAATTTACATAGCTGCAACTTTTACGCTGTTTATCAAGTTAAATAAACGCATTTTGAACAAGAAAATTTGCTTTATAAATGAAACTAATAAATACTATGTATGAGCAATGCATATTTTGTTGCATAAAAATTCAAACTAAAAACCTTCTTATTTGATTTGAATAATAGCAGAAAAGTCGGCAACCATGTATTTATGTGGTAGCAAATAAAATGTTATAGCTATTTGTTTTAATAAGGAAAGGACATTTAAGTATTACTCCATTCAATTGCTACTGACAACATACTTTTTTTTTTTGTAGAAATCATGAAAATGATGAAAAAACTTTAACAATACTTTTATTATTATAATTCTTATTCTATTTTAAAATTTCAAATTAAGCATTTGAAATGACATATTTTTTAGTGTTGCAGATGTAGTAAGTACATATAGACATTAAAATTTACATTTCTAGTTTAAAAAAAGTGATATGATGGGAAAATAGAGGAACAAAAAAGAAAAGAAAAAAGAAAAGTTCTTTAAATTAAAACATGAATACATTAAAATGATTCACAGCTTTTTATTGCTAAAATAGGTGTTACAAACAATTAAAAGTTTTTAAACATTAAAACCAATATTCAGATGTTAAAATTTCCCGAGCACTTTTGACCAAGCCCTGGTCATCATCAATGGGGTGAAAAAATGAGAATTTGTATTCATGTTTTAATTTACAGTATTAAGGTGAATTTGACGTTCTATTGCATATAGTTTTCTATATATATTTAATTGAAAAATTTTTTGTTACATTTAGTTATTGTGGTAACACGTGAAGTGTCTTTCAATGTAATGTAATCAAATTATTACCTGATTATTACTAAATATGAAAATAAGCAAAAAAAAAAAAAAAAGTAATATAAAGAGAAAACTCTTTCATTTATAGAAAAAAGTTTCATTTTCAATAAAAAATATGAGAATTATAAATTCTTAGTAACAAAACACTTTTCTCAAAAATAAAGCACAATCTTTTACTGTTGTTTAAAAATTATTATATACAAAATGAATCGTGCGATGACAACCAAAGACAATTTAAAGTAACATCTTCTTTAAACTCTGTTCGTTTTCTTCTTCTATTTGTAAAATTTAAGAAAAAGCTTTTTGCCAACGAACAGCTTTCTATTTTTCTTTGTGCATCAACTTTTATTTTCAAGTCTGAAAGATCTCTAAAAATCTCAAACAGATAAGAGAAGAAAATACAACATAGTAAAATCATGGGAATTGTTCATAAAGAGTGGCAGAAATAAGAGTAAAATGAAAAGAATGTCAGTACAAATATATGATCGATTTGAAACATACTGACTGTCATGTTGTATGTCAAAAATATAGTATTTTAAGTAACCCCATACATTACTTTTCTCATGAATTTAATGTTTCGTTTATGTTTTCTTATAAATCTAATAAATACGAAAGAGTTTCAGGTGTTTCGTATATCGTATATAAACAAAGCAGTAAAATAGTAGAAAGAAAAATAAAAAGTTTTCCCTTTTTTGGCATATAAAATATGGAGCTGGGTGCAGGGTTTTTATATAAATATCTTATACAGATTTGCTTCTTTATTCTCCATATTTCTGTACTCATACATGTATAGATTTTCTTCTGATAGAATCCCATATTAGTCTGAAAAACAAGCAACTTAATTAAATAGCTTATTGAATGATATTCTGTAATTTGCATAACTGCCAACATTTACACTTTTTATCGAGTTAAAAAAGAATTTTTTGAAAGAAAAATTTCGCGTTATAAATTAAACGAAGAAGTATTACATACAAGCAAAACTGTAAAAAAATTTCCGGAATGTTCGGGAAAAAAGTGGTGGCATTTAGATGCCACGGCTTTTTGCTGTTACGTTTCATAACAAAGTAGTGAAACTTTCCAATTTTTCAGAAACATTCCGTAATATATACTCCGAAACCTTCCATAACAAAGTAGTGAAACATTTCAGTTTTTCAGAAACATTCCGTAATACATACTCCGAAACCTCTCATAACAGTTATGAAAGGTTTTGGACTATATATTACGGAATGTTTCTGAAAAATTGGAATGTTTCACTACTTTGTTGTGAAACGTAACAGCAAAAAGCCGTGGCATCTAAATGCCACCACTTTTGTCCGGAACCTTCTGAAAATTTTTTTACAGTCAAGGTTAACAAACAATATAAGAGTATTATATTAGTTCATAAATGCAAGCTTGGAGTAAAAAAAAGAATTTTTTCAATATAAAAAAAAATCATGCTATGAAACGTTAAAATATTACATAAAAAATGTGAATAAATAAAAGGAAACACTATTTTCAGATGTATCGCTTTTCTCAACATTAAATATACCAAATAAATTTCAAATACCTTTTTAGGTGCGTTCGTAATTATATAAATACATAGCACCTACCGTCCGCATATAACAGAGCAAAAACTACCCAGCCGAATAGTCTGAAATTTTAACTATATAATTGTTGCAAAATTTTGTCGAGTCATTTCAAATTTTATGAAAATCGGATGTATAGATTAATTACAGGGACAGTCAAAATTTTCCGTTACATGACAGCCAATGGGAAAAAATTAGTTCAAGGGCTTTTTAATGATGTTACAGCTTTTCGAACAGAATGAAATGGATATGCACTTATGAAGTGCACTAAAATATGCATTCAGTACAATATGCGGTGCCAAAATATTTATAAAACTTGTTAGAGTACGAACGCACGTCATTTGCCAAGTTTGACGTGCAATTTCAACTTGTTTATTTTAATTTCATATTGATAAACTATTATTTTTTTAAGAATTAAACCTCTGGGAAACATTATAAAAAATAAGAATTTATTTTTTCTGCCTTGGATTTGCAGCTTTGCTATGGGGAGCAACTACAGGTGTGCGCCGGGTAAAATTCCTCGGCGGCGGCGGCGGCGCGAGACGGCGTGATTTTAAAATTTCTAAAACTGCTTATCACTATAGCTAATTAATATTAATAATTCAGTTTTTACATGCTATTAGCTTTATTGGTTGCCTTTCTAAAGTAATAGTTTTCGCTTTATAATTTTTTAACATTTTTTTTAATGTAATTCTCATACATCGTACAAAATTAAACTGTAGTGTTAGTTTTAAAATGTAACACTAGAATCAAGCTGAAAGCGAATTAATTCTGAAACTATTATTTTTTATTTATCAGGTAACAAAATCGAAGCTGTACAATAAAAATATATTAATAGAAACTCATGACTAAACATATAATTAAAAAAGTGTCCAGTTAAAGTGATGGCATTGAGCTCACAGGCTATTCACACCATTTGTACATTATGCTCTTATTTCAAAGAATAATGTCCCTCGAAAAATAAATTAAGGGGGATTATCCCCCCCCCCCCCTATTTCACATCTTTATACTTAGCCAATAAGCCTCCAAATCTCATCAGGGATGTGCCTTTTCAGAATAAACCGGTATACCAAATTTGAAGCAAATCGGAT
This sequence comes from Maratus speciosus, assembly GCA_963932465.1. Taxonomy (NCBI): domain Eukaryota; kingdom Metazoa; phylum Arthropoda; class Arachnida; order Araneae; family Salticidae; genus Maratus; species Maratus speciosus. The sequence goes on from OZ010790.1 coordinate 348,011,933, forward strand.
AGAAAAACACATTTATCTAAATTAAGGAGGTATTAGCCCTCCATTCCCCTGTTTATACTTAAACAATGAACCTCCAAATCTAGGCAGGGAAGTACCTTATCAGAATGAACCGGTATACCAAAATTGAAGCAAATCTGATAATTCTGCATGAAAAACCCATTTATCAAAGTTAAGGAGGGATTAGCCCCCCGTACCCCATCTTTATACTTAACCAATAAACCCCCAAAAGTAATCAGAGAAGCACCTTATCAGAATGCTCCTAGGAAAAAAAAATGAAGCAAATCGGATATTTCTATCAAGAGTTATCGCGTTACGTACATACATACATACGTACATATGTACGTACATACAGAACCTGCGGACATATTAGCTCTACGGCTTTTAAAAAGTATTTACTAAAAATGAGTTCCGAGCTCGGACTTGTTCGAGTAAATAAAGTGTAAAACCGTTAATTATGAGAGTAAATAAAGTGTAAAACTAGGGTGTAAAAAAATCATGATTAAAAAAAATAAATAAATAAAAAAAATCGGATTTTTTTTTTATTTAAATCAGATATTTTTGATTTAAATCGGATTTTTATGATTTTTTTTCCAAGCGTTCAAATACTGAATAGCTACAAAGAGTTTTAGGTTTCCAAAACAATTGATCCACTAATTGCTAACATAATCTATGTTTTTACACTTTAATTAATAAAATTATAATTATTAGTTAGTAATTACAGAAATTATAAAAACTGCAAATTAGTAGTTTCATTAGGTAGTATCATATAATAATGTCATATACATTAATATTGTAATAATTATGTAAAGCTTTATAAATAGGGTAAACGCACCGGTAGTGGGCCACGTACCTGTAGTGGGCCACTAACTTTCAAAGTTTAAAAACAAGCTCACAATCCATTTCAGAAAAACGACTGAAAGAAATCTGATTAGTTAAAGTCCTTAAATGTTAACTGTAGTAGAGATCCGCACTTTAAAATATTTGGAGATCGTAAATTATTACCAGGTTCAGTTTCTTTGCATTCGCTGGAGTCTATAAATAGCTGTAGGCTGTGATCAGTGTAGAAATAATGCTTTTAAATTGTTTTTTACGAAATCTGTTTATTTGGAGTAACTATATAAAATTAAAGGATTTTCATACAGAAATGGATAGGGATGGTGCCTGATAGAATTTCTAAAGACGATTTTTTTACATGACTGAGTTCATGAAGTGCAAGGGCGCAATTGCCAATTATTCTGTAATATACACATTGGCATCAAACAATTGGCGAAAAGAGCACATGAAAAATGAATGATATCATATGAGAAAAATTATCTGTTACGCTTTGGACAATTAGGAGAATTTTGAATTGTGTGGCAGGGTTACCAGCCTAGCAGTCCTAAAAATAAGCCAAAAAGAATTCGAACGCCAATTCGTACGTTAAGAGCAAAGTTTTGAGAACATAGCGTTAAAGACAATACAGACCGCATTTTACTGGAATTGTTTATGATTTAACAAGGAAGTCATACTCAAAAATTAAGCGGATATCAAAGAGTTATTTCTACTGGCCGAAAGCAAAGTCGATCTTTATTCTTTTTTTTATCTAGTCAGCGTGAATAATCATCTAAATGAATTTTATCAATGCGAGAGCCGATTTAGTGATAAAGGCATCTGTTAAATATCTTTTCTTTCTTTTCTTTTGGAGAAAAGTTACAATGGGAACTGAAATAAAGGTTAGGATAAAATGAATAAGTAATTAAAGATTAGTTTTAACTGAAATTTAGAGAAAGGAATAATTTAAGAAAAATATATGTGATTCCACATCACACTAACTTTCCATAAACAGTTTGGAATAATTGTTATTTTCCGTTAGATATATTTGTTTATCTTCTGGAATGTCTTCAAACTCAGATTTTTTGGCAAATTCTTAGTGATTTCATTAAGAGATAAGGTTTTATCTAAAGCATTGTTTCTTTAATATTATGTTTTATTTTGAATTAAAGTGCCGTTGATATACTCGATTACATTGTAAATAATTTGTTAGATTAGCTGAAAACTTAAAAATTGAAAATTATATTGTTTTTAAGGGGTGGCCCACTTCTGGATTACAATTTCTTAAATTGTACCAATAGTGGGCATGGTGGCTCACTACTGGAGCACATGCCAAAATTTTTTTTAATGTTTAAATTATTTTAATTAAGTATTTTTTGAGGTTCTAAGACTTTGTATATAATTTATTTAGTATTTTGTTCATCAGAACCAGTAGTGGGCCAGGGGCCCACTACTGGTGCACAAGTGGCCCACTTCTGGAGCAGCGAAAATGCAACTTCACTAAGCTGTCAGACATATGATTATTAAAAGAATTTAATATCTAAAATAATTTATACTTCAAAAGTACAATACTCAATAAAGGTTCAAATTTTTGAGCCATATATATATTGAGCCAATAAGCATTTCATAGAAAAACCTGTAATGTTATTTATGGATGGACATACTTCTCACATGTCTTTGAATCTAAGAATCTTCTGTCCGGCTCATGGAGTTAAAATGGTAGCTTTGCCCCCAAATTCCACATACCTAATGTAACCAATGAACATTTCTGTTTTCCATACTCTTAAAAGTGCTTGGCAACAGGAAGTAGTGCACTTCAGAATAATTCATGAAGGCAAACAGATGCAGAAACATGAGTTTCCACCAGTCCTAAAATCAGCACTAGATCCTTTAACTCCTGCAACCATTGTGAATGGATTCAAAGCAAGTGGACTAGTTCCATGGGATCTAAAGAAAGTAAATATTGAATCCACACTAACATCAAGGAATGTGATAATATCACCAATAAAGGAGAGAGAAATGGCTTCTTTCTTGGAACTTCTTGAAGATAAAATTGGAGAAGAAAAATAAAATCTTTCTCAGAAAATAAAGGCAAATTGAAAGGTTCTGTGGAGCAAACAGATGTTTACTACTTATGGTTGGAGATGAAGGAGACTTTGAACATGGGTTCAATTTCTCAGGTGATCTATCGCAAAACAATTTGGGTATAAAACACTTGAGTATATATTTTTTACTATTATTTATTCCATTTTTACATTTTACTTGCTATAGGGTACACCAGTCATATCTGTTGAGGCGGCGTACACTGAATAGCCTATTGACACTGTTGATACTGAAACTATTGATCAGGAGAAAAGAGCAATTGTTGAAGATGCTAAGGTGAACCTTTTCATTCAAGAAGGATCAACTGAGACTGGGAGCCATTCGGTGCTTTCAAATGGTGGGCCATCTAGAAATATCCCTTCAAAAGAGTTCTATTTTGGCCAGAAGGGGGAGATAACACAAAGAAAAAGAGAGAAAATTCCTGCAGTTGTGGCTTCTCCCAAAAGGCTTCAATATTATAAGAATAGAGAAGGCCTTAAAAATGCTAAAGAGGCAGAAAAATAAAATAAAAACTGAAAGAGAAAAAAGAAAAATTCAAAAGGAAGAGTTAAAAAAATAGCCGATGAAAAAAAGGGAGAGTCAGGAAATTATCGCCCCAGTCTGATGCCTCTCTTTCATTGTAAGTTTCAGCCTAAAGTACTCTTTGTAATAAATTGACTATAAACCCCTCTCACATTTTGAGATCTTTTTCGTTTTTGGATAAACCATTTTGTTTTGCAGTCATTTCAGCTTTTAGTTGTCCTGTTTATTATATTTGTCTGATTATTTATCTCCACTGCGAAATAACAAATTGGGCGGATTTTTTTAAAGTTACAAAATACATCAGACTATTATTTAGAGAAAACAAAAGCTATGCATTTCGATTTAAAAAAAAAAGTGGCTAAATTGTCTACTATTATTGTGTATAAAAACTGATAATTTTTTTTCTACCATTTGTATCATTCTGGTACTAAACACAGAAAATGAATTTTAATGTCAGAAATCGCTGAAAATTCATAAAATTCAATATAACACAATTCAGAAAGTCTTGATCACAGAATATGGGAATATTTACTGTTTAACAAGTGAAAGCATATAAGCAGATTTTCTAAATATAACTTATAGATCACAAAAACTGTACAAAAATTAAATTTCATAACATTAAGAAAATGCAACTATTTTGATGGAAATGGATTTTCACATGATGAAACACATGTGAAATAGTTCAGCAATTAAAATTATACCTCTAAAACTAAGCTTCATGGGAATTAGCTATATTTAAACGATACGAAAGGACACCCTGTATATAATCTAAAAAAATTACTTTGCAGCTTGTAGGACATTAGCTTTTATGTAAAGTGAGATAAAATTAAAATTGATTTACAGAACTGAAGTTGAGGCCCCTGATCTGCAGATTTACTAGTGAGATTATTTTACGTAATCATCTAAACTTCTATGTATGATTTCATTATTGTGAACATCCTATTCTAGAACTGTAAAAAAAGTATAACTTCAGTATTTTCACACTAAATTCAAAACTGGAGTGGCCCACTTCTGGGGGGCCCACTACTGGTGCATCAAAAATTTACTATGCCCACTACTGGAGCATCGAGGAAGGTAACTTTTTTTATTTTTCATTTTTTCCAAATAATATATTTTGAAACTTTGAATATTTATTCCGATACATGAATGTTAGGGCTACGTTAAAAAAATATATATCATTTAGAATTCATAAATACTTTAATAATAATAAGATAAATGTCCTTAAGTGGCCCACTACCGGTGCGTTTACCCTACTAGTGATATTTAACATTTATTAAAATTATTAACTGCATTTTATATTAAATAGTTAACACTACTTCAAATTAATAATTATTAAACAATTAACTCTCTAATTACAATTAGGAACATATTTTACATTTTTAAGCCTTAATTATTAAAATGATAATAATGTAGTATTCATTTTAGAAAGAAAAATGGACAGGATGCTAGTTCCAAAAAAAGGGTACTATTTCATGAGGAAATATGTTAGTAATGTCTAATGTGTTTAGTAACGATATAAGAAAAAAAAAAAAAAGGAATAATTTTTAGTATGATAAATAAAGTGTCCCTAATTTTTAATAATTTTATGAATAACAAATTGAAAAATACAATTAAATAACATATTTTAATAATATCCTGTATTTTCTAAAGAAATAAAGTTCCATATTTTTGCTAGATCTTGGCCACATGAATTTAGAAATATTGTTGAATGAGGAAGTTTTTTACAAGAAATCTCTGGCTATAACTACAGGTGAATTTCAAGTACTTTTTTTAAGGCATGGTGCATTTTGCCAATTTCAAAAGGGGCATGGTGCAGCACCATTAAAAAAAAATCCTAGAAGAAATAGTATAATTACAGGATTAATAAAAACTGCAAATAAGTAATTTCATTAGTTAGTAACACAAATAACAAAACTAACAAATATTATTTGCAGCTCGTTTTGCATTTGTACTTAGGAAAATTACTGTAAACCACCAAAATCTAAACTTACACACATGTATGTATATGATAACCAAAAGAATTATGAAAATGAGTTAAACCCATTCATATAGGATAAATATAAGTTAGCCACTTATATCTGAAATCCTCAAAATATTTAAGTAACAGCACTATTACCTCTCAGAGTGAATTATTAATTAGCATTTTGCTGCCTTTTCAATCCCTAATTATTATTTTTTATTTAGTATATATGAGTTACAAAGTCAAAAACATTTATTCAACCTATACCGAAGAAGCTCTTGCTGAGCTTAGCATTTTTATACCAATTATTTCTTTTTCTCTTATGCATTCATTTAAATTTAGCTTTGAAAAGATGTCATTCTTTCATTCTTCTTTAACTTGAGATTGCCATTAATTACTATTTATTCTTTTACTTGTAGAAATGTATTACACTTGCTATGTGTAATTTTATATAAAATGATGCATAAATTGATTACCTAAAAGAATTTATAACATTGCAAATTATATTAGATTGAAATATCATTTTTAAATGAAACTGCTTTAATTCGGATAAAAACTTAAAAACAATGCTTTTTATAAACTCAACTGTTTTTAATTTTTTACAATACTCATGAATTAAGCTTAAAAACAATTATTTAAAGTTTTTTTGTTTATTTATAAATCAAAATACTTATAGAAACTTTCAAATTATGTTTATGTTAGATTTTAATACTTTTTTTTTTGACATTTTAAACATTTAGAAAATTTTTGATTTAAATCAGTGATTTTTTTTAAAAAATCGGTTGATTAAAATCATGATTTTAATCGATGATTAAAATCAACTGATTAAAATTGTTGACACCCTATGTAAAACTGTTAGTTATATTTTTAAAAAATGCAAACATTATTTTTATTCCTTTATTAAAATCATAAGTTTTTAGAAAATATAAAATTTCCTTTTGATCAATTTTTTTCTGGTTGAATAATTTACATCCTTGCTAGAAGTTTCGATAAGCAATACAAAAGATAAGTATAAAACGTGCAAAAACTGCTTTTATGTGTTAATTTTTTCCCCAAATTTTACATAATAAAATGAGAGAAATAGTACATTACACTTATTTTGCATATATCATATTTTATAAATAGGAAAGGCACTACATTAAAAAATCTAAAATTATTTCAACTGCCCCTACGGCACAAATTTATTAAAATAATTTTGTTTATAATCAACTAAACGAAAAAAAGGACTATGAATATACTAAGAATATATGGTTCTATCAGCGGATAAGATTTTTGAAAACAATTTACATATAGCATAGGCTTAATGATGTATTTAAAGGACATTTTATTTAATTTACAAATTAAAAAAAGTACAAAGGCTTGTTAATAAAATATATAAATTTTTGAAATATAACAAAATATGAACATGGACTTGATTTTATCACTCATTTAAAAAATACATAAATAAATAAAAGCACTTGTAGCATCTGCTCTTTGATTCCATGCATTAATTCTTTGAAGGGCACTGATATATATCAAAATTACGACGTTCTATAAACAGAATTTTACTATAAATTTTTGGTGTTTGCGCCGTGCAAACGGCACCCGTTAAAGGGTTAAAAAAGCTAAATTTCATGAAGCAATACAAACATTACAAAAACCGTTTATGAAAGATTTAAATATGCTTTATTTCATAAATAATTAAAAATATTAATTTTTAACAGCATAATGGAATTTAATTATACTGCAATTCTGTGAAAGTTTTTAAATACAATATGATGGTTTATCTTAAAAAATGAATTTCATAATGTTTTAAACTTATTAATGCATTACTCGTATTAAATATAGGAAGCTTATTTCAAAAGAAAATTGAAAAATATTACTTATCTATACATTTTAATAAAAAAAAAAAATTCTCAATTCGGAGATACATTCAGTTTTTAGTACAAAGAATAATTATTTCATAATCAGACATTATAAAAAAAAATCAATATACTTCAAAAAGGTTTAAACTAGCTACTTACTTTATTTGTTGATATTTAAACAAAGAATGGCATTTGTTCTGAATACATTTGTCTCTAAGTACCTAGGCAGCTGTTTTTTATTCTTCTTTATTTATCAAAATGGCTAATGGGAGATAAAACATGAAGTACGCATGCGCAGAAAGCAGTTTACGGAAAAGTTGAAACCTCTCAAAAATATTACACGAGTTATTGCCGTAATTGACTTGGAACATAAAGAAATTCGAAATTCCGGTAAAATATGCGAAATGTTTCAGGATAATTTCCTGAAACGTTCCGAAATTTTTTTACAGTGAAGACACATATTGTTGAGTAAAGTTTCTGGTTCAAAACCTGCTTATTTGACTTGAATGAGAGTATATAATCCGAAAATAAAATTTTACAATTATTTTTTTTAGTAAGAAAAATAAATTTAAATGTTATTTGATCCGATTGCTGATGACAACATTCTTTTATGAAGAAATTATGAAAGACAAAATAACATTAATGATATTTATTATTATCATTATTCTATTTTAAAACTTGAAATTAAACAGTTGAAATGGCATTTTAAAATCTTACCTATGAAGAAAAAAGAAAATACCATAAGGACTGCTTCCTACACTGTAAAAAAAATCCATGGACTTTTCGTTTTGGAAAAGGCAACTAGTTGCCTTTTCCGAAACGGAATAGATTCCTTTTGAGAATGAGAACTTTTAATTTACAACACGATTAGTTTCACATCTGCAATGAAAGTGACATCTTTCATTACCAAAAAGATTACTTTCATTGCAGATGTGAAACTAATCGTGTTGTAAATTAAAACTTTTCATTCTCAAAAGAATCTATTAATTTCAGAAAAGGCAACTAGTTGCCTTTTCCAAAACGAAAATTCCATGGATTTTTTTTACAGTGTAGAAATCCACACAAACTTTGCAGTTATGCAAAATAACAACGGAATACGAATCAGGCGAAACCTGTGCATGAAGTTTTGCGTTATTATATATAAGGGCACGCCCGTTAGCCGAGAGCTTGTCAAGTAATCTGTGTTTTCCGAGAATGGAGTCGAGATGTCTGCGTGCGCATATGTACAAGTTTTACGAAGGCAATGTTCATCAGGGGAACAAGCTCATCGTGAAGTATTTTTTTTGCGGAAAATATCCCCAAACGAACTTAATACGATGTCTTACAACGTTACTAGAAGAGACTTCGGCCAAAAGACAACCAGGATCGGGCAGAAAGGCCCAAAAATCACACCAAGCCAAAGTTACAGCAGTTGAAACAACTGTTTGGCAAAAACGACCGAGTATTAATCCATCCCATGGCTGCCAAATTCAGTGTTTCACCCGGCCACCAACATAAGGCAATCACCAAGAAGATTAACGTGAAATGTCACAATAAAAGGGTCATACCAAAACGAACAGAAAAGCAAATGGTTGCCGCGAAAACGAAGTTTGGTTGCTTGTTCAGAAAATTCTCTGATCAGCACATTGATCTTGGATGACGAGTCATATTTCACGCTCACTCACTCCACTTGTAACAATAATGGTGGCTGCTATACATATGACGTGTCCACGATACAACCTATCATCAAATTCCCAAACAAGACCTTCGTTTTGATTGCGGTGGGTCCGAAAGGCTTGAGTCATCCGTTCATCCGAAAGTCTGGTTTCTCTGTCAATGGACAACAACATTTGAACAAGTGCATTTGCCGTCATTTCGTCCCCTACATCCATAGAAATTACAACGGCGATGATTACGTCTTCTGGTGAGAAGCCACCAGTAGTCATTACTGCAAAATCGTTCTTAGCGACTTCCGCCAGCAAAATATCACTTTCGTAGAGAAATCCGACAACCCGGCTAACATTTCCAAAATTTAATCAATTGAGCGGTTATGAGCGTATCTTAAGTCCAAAGTGTATGCTAAAAGCTGGAAAACAGATGATATCCAGAAATCGATTAATCGAATCAAGTACTGTATCAAAATTATGTACAATCGTGGAAAAAAAAAGTAAACACCCCCTACTAACTCCTCAACAAATTATCGTAGACGAAAATTACTGGTACCGAACGATTGGAAATAAAGCCTACTTTTAAATGATGTATATAAAATTTGCTTAGGGGGCCATCTACATATTAAAACGAATCCAAACTTCATTTTTTTCAATGACAATACCCAATTTTAACGAGATATTTCAAATCTTCTGTTCAAACTACGCCTAGACACCGAATTTCAAGTCATTTGAATGATAAGTTTTTGAATTATAAACATTCAAAATTTAGTGCTTCTAATGTTAAATTACATTTTCATATTTTTATTTATATCTCCAGAAATTGTGCTCCTAATGTGATAATTTTTTGTGTAGCAATAATACTAATATACCCAAACATAAATACGCTGAAATTGCAATTTTTATAACTTTATGATATGAATTATGATTTATGAAATTAATACTCGAGAAAATTATGAATTGCAACATACAATTTTTTTGATGGAATTAGATTTATTAAGTCCTGCTTTATGGAAATCCGAAATTTCACATTTTTCTTCCAGGTAGCTAATTGAAGGGTGTAGAGTTCATTTATGCTGTCAGAATTGTGTACTGCTATTGAAAAAAACAAAGTTTCGATTCGTTTTAATATGTAGATGGCCCCCTAAGCAAATTTTATCTATATCATTTAAAAGTAGACTTTATTATCAATCGTTCGGTACCAGTAACTGTCTTCTACGATAATTTGTTGAGGAGTTAGTAGGGGGTGTTTATTTTTTTTTTCCACGACTGTACCTAAATTTTGGACAACATCTAGCAAGTACCACCGAAATTAAAATCGATAATGTCCGACAAAACTGTTTAATTGAAACCCGATAACAGTTTTACAGAGTAATGTTGTTATTAAAGTTACGTAACAGTGCCCATTTGTATTCTTTGTCTCTTTTTTTCATAGCTTTTCAGTCAAGAAACGTTTGTACGGATTTCTAGGAAACAGCCCTTATTGTTTCTTTTAGTTATTGTGGTAAAACATCGTATTTCTATGTGATATGAACTAATTATTACTTGAATATTAATAATAGGCTACATCAAAATAAGAAAAAAAAATAAAAAAAATTAACACAAGTAAAAAAGCGCTGTAATTTATATATACTGCGTAAAAAAAGTAGAAGGACACTAGACTTTTTTCTAAAAAAGCGCAACTAATTACGTTAGTGCAAAATTCTTTATTTGCGTAACATTTACAACTAAATGAATATAAAGTCATAGTAATCAAAAATAAATTACGAAGAAAATTTGATTTTCGTAACATAGTTTATGTTGCCTACATGAAACTCTGTAAAAAAAAGTAGAAGGACACATAAATATTTTATATGAAAATTAAAGTATTAGTAAGAAGTTTTCTTTCCATTTTCCTTTATGACTTGAAAGACTCTATTTGGCATTGAATCATTGAGTACTCGCATTTTACTTTAATAAAAATTGTCCCAAACATCGTTAAGTGCATGCTGAAGCTCAACAACAGATTCATACTGTTTTCTTTCATAATAAGCGCGACGAAATAATGTCGCCCATATGTTTTCAAATAGGTTCAAGCCAGGGCTTTTATCTGGCTATGGCAAAACACAGACCTTATTTCTGTGGAATCAATTTTCAACACCCATAGCCGTGTGAATCGGTGCTCTATCTTTTTGAAATATCCAATCTGCACCACCAAATTCTGTACCATAACGAAGAAGTTCAGATTCCAACAATCAGATGTAATCTTTGTGGTTCTATCTATCATTCTAAAGAACCAGACTCATTCTTCCATCATATCCGACTGCTAGCCAGACCATCAAACTTCATACTCCCATATGTCGAAGTGGAATAAAATTCTTCCTCATTCTCGATTCAAAGACAACAGAACTGATATTCATCAGGATCATATAAATTGAACTTTTTCTCATCTGAGTAAATGACAGAAGTCCGTTCCGTGGTGCAAGCCATGTGATCTTGCCCAAAGTGTGATGCCTAAGGTAAGCGGTTAGCTATGTGCATTTTTGTCCTCTTGGATGGTGTTGTCTCATCTTGAAAATGAAGTCTTTGGACTTTATTATATAGTTATACATAGTTTGACATGACACATGTGTTAGTCCTGCTTGTTTTGCCTTTGAAATTACAGAATCTTTCTTTTTCTGTTCTAGCATAATGTTTCTTTCATCACGACGCGTCAGTGTTTTAATTTTTCCTGTCTTTCTTTTTAGTACCATGATCCTCTAGATTTCTAAGATAGTTTAATATTGCAGTTTTACTAACATTAAGCAATTTAGCATTCTCTCTGATGCTTTTGCTCTCTTTTCTAAATGCTATGGCTTGGCCTTTTTGAAAATTATTTAAAGGTATTACTTTTGGCATTCTAAAAAAAATCAATCTAAAAATGACAAAATATGTATAATGACAAAATATATATGTCAAAAATATATTTTTTACAAAAACAATAAAATAGTAATGACTATTTACCTTATCTATACCAGAAGCGTCCACTATATTAAATTTTCCAGAACTGTCCTTCTACATTTAGGTAGCTTTCATTACAAAAAGCTACCTATTGCAGCCGTTCGGAGGAAAGCGATTTCAAAAAATTTCAAATATATTTTCAAAAAAAAAAAAAAAAAAATATATATCCAAAAACCAAACAAAAAAAATAGATATATATTCTATATATATATATATATATATATATATTGTTATATATATATATATATATCTGACCTTTGTCACACTGTAATTGTCGTATTTATGAACCGATTTGCATGTAATTCGGTGTGTACATAGTATATACTAATGTCTCGACCGAGATCGTTGGCCAGCTTCATCCGCCATTTTGTTTCAAAATGGCGGCCATTTAAAAAAAAATTGAAATGTGGTACCAAAAAATTGAAAATGGAAAAATATTTTTTTCTTATGTATTTGACCTTTATAGAAAGATTCCGGAGCAGTTTTTGTTTCGTCTATATCTTAAAAAAGGGCTGAGTTATAGCATTTTGAATTTCTAACGTGGCTGAAATTTTGAAACGTCCTGAAATTTGTCACGCGATAAAAGGCGTATTTATGAGCCGATTTGGATGTAACTTCGTTTATACATAGTACATACCAATGTCTCGACCGAGTTCGTTGGCCAGCTTCATCCGTCATCTTGTTTAAAAATGGCGGCCATTTAAATTTTTAAGAAAAATTTAAATTTGAAATGTGTACCAAAAAATTGAAAATTGAAAAGATATTATCTTCTTATGTGTTTGACCTTGATAAAAAGATTCGGGAGCAGTTTTTGTTTCATCTATATCTTAAAAAATGGCTGAGTTATAGCATTTTGAATTTCTAGCGTGGCTGACATTTTGAAAAGTCCTCATTTTTGTCACGTGATAACGGGCGTATTTATGAACCGATTTGGATGTACCTTGGTGTATACATAGTACATACAAATATCTCGACCGAGTTCGTTGTCCAGCTTCATCCGCCATCTTGTTTCAAAATGGCGGCCATTTAAAAAATTAAAAAAAAAATTTAAATTTAAAATGAGATACCAAAAAATTGGAAAATGAAAAAGATATTTTGTATGTGTTTGACATTAATACAAAGATTCCGGAACAGTTTTTGTTTCGTCTATATCTAAAAAAATGGCTGAGTTATAGCATTTTGAATTTCTAGCGTGGCTGACATTTTAAAACGACCTGATTTTTGTCACGTGATATCAGGCGTATTTATGAACCGATTTGGATGTAACTTGGTCTGTACATAGTATATACCAATGTCTCGACCGAGTTAGTTGGCCAGTTTCATTCGCCATCTTGTTTGAAAAGGGTTGCCATGGAAAAAAAAAAAATTAATTTAAAATTTAAAATGGGGTATTAAAAAATTGGAAAATGAAAAAAGATTTTTTTATGTGTTTGGCCTTGTGGCCTTGATACAAAGATTTCGGAGTAGTTTTTGTTTCTGAAAATTGGTTCTTTTGTTTATATCTTAAAAAATGGTTGAATTATAGGACTTTGAATTTCTAGCATGGCTAACATTTTGAAAGGATCTTGTATTTGACACGCGATAACACACGTATTCGCCTATTTCGATGTAAGAAGGCATGTGGATAGTATACATCAATATCTCGACCAAGTTCGCTGGCCAGCTTCATCAGCTATCTTGTTTCAAAATGGCGGCCATTAAATTAAAAAAAATTATATTTAAAGTGGGGTGCAAAAAAATTAGAAATTGGAAAAGGTTTCTTTCTTAAGTATTTGACCTTGATATAAGGATTCAGGAACATTTTTTGTTTGTCTTTATCTTAAAAAATGGCTCAGATATAGCATTTTCAGTATCTAATGCGGGTGACATTTTGAAAAATCTGATTTTTTGCCTGCGAAAGCACTCGTATATATCAATCGATTCCGATGTGAGTGAGCATGTGCACAGCAATTACTAAGATCTCGACCAAGTTCACTGGTTAGCATCATCCACCATGTTGTCTTAAAATGGCAGGCACTTTAAGAAATCGCCGAATTTGGCAGCCAAATATAAGTTACTTTAAATAAAAACAGCTTGGATAAAGCTGATTAATTTCGCGAAATTCTCATTCATAATGATTTAGTATTGATAAAAATTAGTATTGAATCTCCTATATTCGGTTTCCACTAAATTGAGCTTCGTGTGTTTGAATAATATAAGTTGGCTTTTTTAAAATAAGGAATATGAAAGCTACCTTTTCCTCCCCGCACTGGCCGGAAGGACTTTTTTTACAGTGCGATAGTTAACTAAGTTCATTTTTCTATAAATTAATTGCTGCAGTAATTTTTTATGTCATAGGAAAAGGATGTGTATAAAAGGGATAAGAAAAGGATGTGTACCCTTTTAAAAATCAGACCGCAAATGTAATTCACAATTAAATAAATTAAAACTAGTATGTTGTGGCCATCACAAAACTTTCTTCTATATGAATCATGTCAATTAAATCATTTAAATAGTACAAGAAATAACAACGATTTAGAAACAATTCATATCAAAGTATATCTGAATTTGAAGTTGGATGAAAATTCGTGCATTAGATATTGAGATACAGCTATAGCGGAAATTCTGAAAAATGTAGCATAGCAGCGTCACTTGTTGAGCGATTTACACCAAAAATAAGCAGCACTAAATCATATCAAGGTATACCTGAATCTGAAGTTTGTTGAAAATCCAAGCATTAGTTCTTGAGATAAAGCTATTGCGGAAATCGCAAGAAAATGCAGCATAGCAGCGCCACCTGTTGAGCGATTTACACCAAATATTAAACAGCACTATTTTATACGTCAATTAATGTCAAGGACTAACTAAATCTGAAGTTTGATGAAAATCCGTGCAATAGTTCTTGAGATACAGCTCTTGCAGGAATCGTGAGAAATGCAGCACAGGAGCGCCACCTGTTGGGAGATTTACACCAAAAATTAAACAGCACTAATTTATATCAGGGACTAACTGAATCTGGTGTTTGATGAAAATTCGTGCATTTTTTCTTGAGTTAGAGCTATTGCTATAATCATGAATAATGCAGCACAGCAGCGCCACCTCTTGGGCGATTTTCACAAAAAAGTAATCAGCGCCAAACTATGTCCTGGACTAACTAAATCTGAAGTTTTCTGAAAATCCGTGCAGTAGTTCTTGAGATATAGCTATTCCAGAAATCGTAAAAATGCCGCATAGCAGCGCCACCTGTTGGGCGATTTTCACCAAAAACTAATCAGGTCTAGTTAATATCAAGGTCTAACAAAATATGAAGTTTTGTGAAATTCTGTGCATTAGTTCTTGAGATAGAGCGCCCACAAAATTGTTGTCACATACAGACAGACAGACGGACAGACAGACAGACAGACAGACAGACGGACAGACAGACAAACAGACAGACAGACTCACAGACAGACATTTTGTAAAAACATGTTTTTTGGAATCTCTGACCCATAAAACGTGCAAATCCGTCGAAAACTGGAATTCGAAAATTTTCATGAAACCAATACTTTTTTCTTGTAAAGATAGAAGAAAGTGAAAATCGAGTGTCCTTCTTGTTTTTTTACGCAGTGTATATATATATAAAGTGTCATTTGAAATAAAAAATATGAGAATCACAAATTAATAACAACTAAATACTTTTCTCCAAAATAAAACATGATCTTTTACCTGTAGTATGAAATATGTCAAACAAAGACTTTCGATGTCAACAAAAGCCATTTTAAAGCAAAATCTTCTATAAATTTTGTTCGTTCCCTATTTTTATTTCTAAAATTTAGGAAAAATGTTTTCGCCAACGGAGAGTTTTCTATTTCTCTTTGTGCATCATCTATTATTTTCAAGACTCATAAACATCTAAAAATCACAAAAAGATAGAAGAATATAATACAGAATAGTAAAATTATGCATGCTGATAAAGAGGAGCAGATATAAACGTAAGATGGGGAGAATGTCAACACTTAAGACTGATCTGAAACAAACTGATTGTCACGTTTTAAGACAAATATACATTATTCCAAATAACCACATACATTACTTTGATCATATAACTATGATGTTTCGATTACTTTTTATTATAAATCTAATAAATGCGAAAGAGTTTCAGATGATTCGTATAGAAACAAGGGAGTAAAACATTATAAACGAAAATAAAATGTATTCCCTTTTTTGAGCTATAAATTAAAGGGTTGAGTGCAGTTGTTTAATAAAAATGTCTCATACAGATTTTCCTCTTTATTCTCCGTACTTCTACGCATATAGGGTGACTGTTTCACTAGTTGATACCCCTCCAGTAGTTGATCAAATTTTTGAAATATTGCACCATTTCAGGCGGAAATGATTTTTACACCTGGCACTAGACATAATATTTTTGTTTGAATGTTGGAGCACCTGTTGTCACATTGTTGTCAATTGCCTGCTGTAAGAGAAGCCATTTTATGATTTTTAGGGTTTCGTTCATCTGACGAAACACTATTCGTCTCACTCCTTTGTCTTTCTGTCTGTCCGTCACAGAGACCGTTCTCAGAAACTATACATGTTAGAGACTTGAAATTTTGGGCACTTATAGCTAAACACCTCACATCAAACAACAAATCATAAAATTTTGAAAAAGTCGGTAATTAACCTAATTACGGGCTAATTAACTTCTAAAATTAGCCAATCAACGTTTTGAACGCAGCTTCTCCAAATCAGAGAAGTTTCTCCTAAGGGTTGCCAGTAAAATCAGCGGATGCATGGTTACCACGGAGGAAATTAAGCGATAAATGAAGTGGACATTTAAAAAGCGAAATCGCATTTCCCAAAGTATTGGTCCTACAAATTCGCAAAAGGTATAGAAAGACGCGGAAAAAATTCTACTCTATTTTGGTATAAAGTTCAAATTTCTGCGTTGGGTATAACGCAAAAAATCTACTAAAAATCGATCGATAAAAATTTAATTTCTGTATTTGAAAAGACAATGAAAAGAGATTTCATTTCAGAGGAAAGCAGGTGTTGTCATCTTTCAGACATATCTTTGCTGGAGAAATTTAAGCAGAGGATATTTTAATACGAAATTTAAACTTTTTAAATATTAAATTTTTAGATTAATTTTTTTTTACATCCCGACGTAAAAATGTTCGCTGATTTCATACATTTCCAGTTCAAACTTCTAGCTTAATTACAAGCCGAGATATTAATTATTATTTCATTAATTGGATCATTGCTTTAAAACTTTCCTTTCAACGGGGTTTTTATCTCAGACATGACGACGCACTTGCGGTTTTTATTTATACGAAATTTATACTTTTTAAACATTAAATTTTTTGATAAAATTTTTTGACATCTGGACGGGAAATCTCTCGCAGATTTCATACATACCCAGTTCAAAGAGCTAGCTTAATTAGAAGCTGAGATATTAATTACTATTTAATTAAATCTGTTTAATTTCTATATAATGCATAGATTAAAATGAAGGCACGTGCTTTTTTAACCACGTTTGAAAGGAATAATAAACGAAAACTTTGTGCGATCTATGATCATACTTACCCACTTGTTTTTATTAGAAAAAGTAAAAATTTAGTTTTTGATTAATAGGAGACCATTACGCTAAGTTAAAATAATCCACTTCCATCTTGCTTATTTCAAAGAATAGTTCTATATGAATTATTGTTAATCACAACTTAAGCATGATATTTTAAAGATTAATTTTTGAATTTTTGACTGATTTCTTTGATTGATCAACTATTGGGTAAATGGCAATTAAAGAAACTATTTACTTATAATTTTGTTGCTATTTAATTTCAGCAGATTTCATTTTTGCCCTTTATTGGACATCCATTAAGGGTTGTAGCAATCATGTTAGTTTACTTCTAAAATTTAAAAGGAAGGAAATATTATAAAAAACCCGTAGCACCGACCTTATTTGATCAACTACTGACTCCGTCACCCTATGTATAGATTTCCTTCTGATAGAATTCCGCATTAGTTTGAAAACAAACCGACTTATTAAGTGGGTTATAAAATGATATTTTGTAATTTGCGCACATCCACTAACATTTACATATTTTTTTATCAAGTTAAAAAAAAAACATTTTTTGAACCAGAAGTTTTGCGTTATGAATTAAACGAAGAGGTATTACATACAAGCAATACACATTTTGTTGTGTAAAATTTGTACTTCAAAACCTGCTTATTTGACTTGAATAAAAGTATAATAGCTGGTAGCCATAAATTTATTTGGTAACAAATAAAATTTTATAATTACTTTTTTTTTATAAGGAAAGAAAATTTAAGTGTTATCCCATATGATTGCTGATGACAACATTTTTATTTTTTTTATGTAGGAATTACGAAAAACAAAATAACTTTAACGATATTTATTATTATTATTATTAAGGACTAACCGAAACAGGTTTTTAAGAACGAAACCGAAATCGAATTTAGCTAATCTTCCTATTTTCGGCCGAAAACGAAATAAAAAAAGTAATTAATACATACTTAACTATACAGAATTATTAATTAGTTATATGTGTATTTGTACATGTGACCCAATTGTCTCTCTGTTCTTCTGACCAAAACATTTTACTTTCATATAAAGTAAATGTAATTAATTCATCTATGATACAGAATGATTTTCTAATTATACGGATTTCATCTAATTTAAAAATGTTTTATGTATACATACCTCGATTTATTGTTTATAATGATTTTTGTAAATGATTATCTGTTATACTAGAACTTTCTCAAGGAATACTCAAGACACTTCTGCGGTTTCAAACTAAAACTTTTCCATTACTGTTAAGTCTTCAGATTTTAAGGAGCACGTGAAAAGCGTCTTCAAAGTTTAGTCATATATGCATTGCTTGCTTTATATTTTAAATAAAGTGTGTCTCATTTGAACCTATACAGGTCAAATCAATGAGTAATATTGAAAATTTCAGAAGGAAGAAAAGAGATTTTTAGAATACAGATAGTTTCGGTCGAGTTTTGGTCCGGCCGAATTTTCGCCGAAAACGAATTTTCGGCAAACCTTTTGGGCCGAAAATGATTTCAACCGAAAATGACCAAATTTTCGGTCGATCTCTAATTATTATTATTTTTTTTCCATTTTAAAACTTTAAATTAACCAGGTGAATTGACATATATTTAAATCTTACATACGTAGTAAGTACATTTAGAAATTAAAATTTACATATTTTCATATGATGAGAAATAAAGAAAATACCATACAGTTTCTCTTTGTCATTGGGGTAACACATCAATTGTCTTTCAATGTAATATTATCGAATTATTACCTGAATATTATAACGATAGGCCACATCAAAATAACCAAAAGTTAAAAAAACAGAACACAAACAAAAATGCGCCTTCATCTGTAAAAAAAAAAAAAGTTTAATTTGAAATAAAAAAATATGAGAATCACAAATTAACAACTAAAAACTTTTCTCAAAAATAAAACACGATCTTGTATAAAAATTATTATATGTTAAACAAGCCTTTCGATGTCAACCAAAGCCATTTTAAAGTAAAATCTTCTATAAATTTTGTTCGTTTTCTATTTTTATTTGTAAAATGTAAGAAAAATGTTTTTGCCAACGAAGGGCTTTCTATTTATCTTTGTGTATCCTCAGTTACTTTCAACACTCAAAAATGTCTAAAAATCACAGAAAGATAGAAGAATATAATACAGCTTAGTAAAATTATGAATGTTGATAAAGAATGGCAGATATAAACGTAAGATGAGGAGAATGTCAACACGTAAGATTGATGTGAAACAAATTGATTGTCATGTAGAAAGACAAAAATACACTATTTCAAGTAACTATATACATTACTTTGCTCATAGCTATAATGTTTCGTTTACTTTTTCTTATAAATCTAATAAATACTAAAGAGTTTCAGATCTTTCGTATACAAACAAGGGAGTAAAATATTAGAAACGAAAACAAAATGTATTCCCTTTTTTGACATGTAAAATAAAGAGCTGGGTGCAGGATTTTAACAAAAGTATAGTATAAAGATTTACTTCTTTATTATAAGTACTATTCATACGTGTATAGATATTCTTCTGAGAGAATCCGATATTAGTTTGAAAACAAAGCGGCTGAATTAAATGAGTTATTGCATCATATTCTGTAATTAGCATAGCTGCTAACTTTTACGCTTTTCATTAAGTAAAATAAACATATTTTAAACCAGAAATTTTGCTTTAACAATTAAATGAATAAGTATTACATACACAAGAAATGTACATTTTGATGTGTAAAGTTTGTGGTTCAAAACCTGCTTATTTAGCTTGAATAAAAATATAAAAGTTGGCAGGCATAAATTTGTATGGTAGCAAATAAAATTTTACAATTAGTTTTTAAAGCATAAAAGTTGGCTGCCATAAATTTGTACAAATACAAAAATAAAATTTTGCAATTATTTTATTTAATAAGAAAAGTAAATGTGTCTTATCCCATTTCATTGCGGATGACAAAATGCTTTTTTTTGTAGAAGTTATCGAAATGACGAAGAAATTTAAATGATATTTTATTTTTTTTATTCATTTTAAAACTTTAAATTAACCTGTTGAAATGACATATTTTTAATATTACATAGGTAGTAAGTACATTTAGAACTTAAAATTTACATAACTACCTATAAAAATGTGATATGGTAAGAAATAAAAGAAAAAAGAAATGAAAAATGATGAAATTCTACTACTTCCAATTTAAAATCGAAGTGACGTATTAAAATGAATGGTACGGCAGTTAAATATTTTCCTCTACGCAAGTTTAATCCGAAACACTGCTACTTCTACTACTGTCCAGCTACGCATTTAAAATGAAAGTGAAGTATATGAACAAAGTGGCGTATTAAAATAAATGGAGCGACAGTTAAATATTCTCTCTACATTAATTCAATCTGAGGCACTTCTACTTCTACTTCCAGCTATCCTAATAATTATAGACTCTCCCATTTCAAACGAAGTGATGTACTTGAATGAATGGAACAGCAATTGATAAAAATATTCCTTCACGATGGTCACGAGATTGCAGGCCGAAAGGAAATGCATATTTTTAACTTGCAACATCTATATTATTATTAAGGTTAGATGGGGCAACTGGGTCATGATTTTACCGACTCTGGAGCTTCTGACAATTCAGCTTCAAAAAGGTAATGATCATTTGAATTAAAATCTGAACTTCTGTAAATGTGTTCAGTTAGGTTCCCTCTATCAGACAGAAATGCTCAAAATTACATTTTAATATTTAAAAATATAAAAATAATCATATCTCATCTTTCTTTCCTCATGGGTCCAGTTGCCCCATGAAAATGGGGTAAGTGGACCATGGGGGGCGGTCTATGTTCCATACGCGTTTATTTTTTTTATATTCGATATCAGGTCTTGTTTGAAAAAGTGTAAACATCTTAAAAAAATTTAAACCAGGCAGAATATGCAAATTATATATCAACTAAAGAGCGTTGTAAGGGAAACCTTTGCTGTCAATGTGTCTAAAAGAAGCACCAAAAGTGAAAATATTAGATTTATTTATACAAAAAAACAAATTAAGTAAGTACTTATGTACTTTAGTATAGGTAATAAGTATTAAAGTCACATGGGTATTTTAAGGAAAAAAAATAGCAAGATAAATCTATGAACAAAGGGCTACGTGAGTACTTAAGTACTTAATCTGTATCCAGGGGTCGTATTATATTGGGAAAATTTATTGTTTCTACCAGAACCCTGAATGAGTTACTTTCATGATCATTTAATTTAACATATTCTAAAGAAAGGTGCGATGAAGATATTATCTTCAAAATAGTGGTAGGAAGAATAAAAGTTTCCCTATAGAATGCGACCCCTGTGTATCGTACAATTTCAAGGATTGGGTATTTCGATTTCAGTGGCAAGGTATATGCATTCGCAAAATGTTGAAATAATTTAATGACACCAGTATTTACACGAGAATCTATTTGTAAACAAGTAAAAGTATATTTTCGCGTACTTAGTAGAGGTGAAATTATCATTATAAAATTCAGGAGCCAATTTGGCAATTAGGAATTAAAATTATGTGATGCATAACGGCATCACCGTCTCTCAAGGGGTCAAGAAATTTGGTTTGATACCACCGAATATGCTTCTTTTAAATTTTATTACGTAATTTTAATAAGGTATTCTATAATTTTCTTTATTGTGAGCTAAAAACAATGGAGAAATTTATTTCCCGTAGTAAGAGAAACTAAAAAGAAAATATTTATAAGTAATGGGTTAACTGGATCCAGCATGGCCCAGTTACCCCGGATACATGTCCCAGTTACCCCATTCTTGAAAAATTTATGAGGTAACTGGGACACCGGGTCTACATTTGAAACATGAAGTAAATATGTATAGATGCCTACTAAGACTAAGGTAGTTATATACCTAATCTTAAAAAAAAAGATTCTTTAATAAAAGTACTTACAATGTTTTAATAAAAAGCAGAGGAAGTTCAACCATATTGATGTTGTTTTTTAAAAAAGAAACAAAATTTTGACAACCTATCACACAGCAATGTTAGAGTTATGATTTAGTTAACACACGTTGTTTTAGGAAGTAGAGATTAAAATGCATTGTTCACAAAAGCTAAAACTTAAAAAACATCAACAGTTTTTTATAAAATAGCTTATGGCCCAGTTACCTCGTGGGTCCAGTTACCCCAACAAACCTTATTATCTTTGTCGACTTTCAAGTAAAACGGCGAGCTTTTTAAATCTCATATTGTGTATTTTGTGAAAAAAAGCCCTTTCATTGTCTCTTTTAGTTATTGTGGTATCACACCGATTGTCTTTTAATGTAATATGATCGGATTATTATCTGAATATTAATAATATGATTTTTCACATCGAAATAAGTAAAAAAAAAAAAAAAAAAAATAACTAAACAAATAAATAAATAAAAATAATATATCCAAAATCTCTTTCATTTATAAAAAAAAAAGTTTTATTTGAAATAAAAATATAAGAATCAAAATTAATAGCAACAAAGCACTTTCCTCAAAACACAATATTTTACTGTTCTATAAAAAATATTATGTATCAAACAAACTCTTCGATGGTAACGAAAGCAATTTTAAAGTGATATTTTCTATAAACTTTGTTAGTTCTCTACTTATATTTATAAAATTGGAGAAAAATGTTTTTGCTAACGAACAGCTTACTATTTCTCTTTGGGCATTAACTGTTATTTTCAATTCTTAAAAACGTCTAAAAATCACAAAAATGTAGGAAAACATAATACAACATAGTAAAAATAGGGATATTGTTGATAAAGAGTGGCAGACATAAAGGTAAAACGAGAAAAATGTCAAAGAATAAGATTGGTTTGATGTTTGAAACAAACGGGCTGTCATGAACAAAGACAATGTACAGCATTTTAAGTAACCACAAACGTTATTTTGCTCATAAATTTCATGTTCCATTTATTTCTTCTCAATGTAAAAAATATGAGATCTTTTAGTGTATAGAAAGACTGTAAATAAAATACAGTGAAACCCCTATACGGAATACACCCAAATACCGGGCACCTCCATTTAACGGACACCTCTATTTAACGATCCTTTTCTCAATTTCCATTCCCAAATGTATGTATTTGTATGCTTTTAACTCTGAATAGCAAACAATAATTTTAGACGCAATAGATAAAAAATAACACTAGTCTGCAAAATTTGAGTTGTATCGTGTTTTTTAACTTCTGATAATTGATTCTTATGTAGTTTGTAGAGCTGAATACGAAAATGCCCTTCATTTTTTACAATCACATAAGGATTCTTTGGAAATCGTAAATTTCAAAGTTGAAAAGTAAAAAAATAGCGAAAATATCATACTATGAAATAGATGTGATTGAAACATGTACATAATTTAAACCGTCGAGAAAAAATCTTTCGTAGCAATAAAATGATTTCGAGAAAAAACACATTTCTTTGTAATCATAGGTGATTCCTTTAAAATAATTAATCTTGATGGTCTTTTCATTTTTTATTTGTTACAGCACAGCACGACGACGACACATAATAACATTTAAATAACATTATAAATTCCGAGATTATGATAAATACACATCCCAGCCAAAAACATATATATTCTGATCATTTCGAAAAAATATATTCAAGTATCACTTCTTCTACATTAAATCACACTTGTTCATATAAATATTTATAATTCCGAGAAACATTTTTTCCCGACCAAAACATTTCAAGTCTCCTTTACTTACTAAAAGAATTCTAGCATCTGGCTGCGCGCGCTCTTTCGCAACATGTACTGAGCCACATGACCTCGGTTCCCCAGCGCAAGGCAGAAGCCATTTCGTAACACTTCCCACTCATGAACATATGGGTGTTCATCACAAATAATTAAAATATATGAAATTAATACAAATACAAATATAAAATAATGAAATTAATACAAATACAATTATAAAATACGAAATGTTATACATACTTCAGTATTTAAACACGTTACAATCAAATTCAAACTAAAATAAGAAGAAAAAATAAGATTAATATATTAATTAATTTTTAGAGTCACAATCAATTCCAAGTTCAAGAGGATAAATCAATTGAATGGGTCTTTTGAGAATACATTTCTCAGTTTTGACTTTACAGGACCTCACCTTTCCGTCTCTTCCAGGAAATAATTCAATAATTTTTCCTAGACTCCAGAAATTTCTGGGTAATTTATCATCTTTGATTAGTACAATATCGTTTATTTTAAATTGAGGAAAATTAGTTTTGTTAGAACTTAAATGAGCTGACCTCAAATTTAATAAATATTCCCCCTTCCAGCTAGACCAAAACAAGCGTATTAATTTTTCACGATAGTTATAAGATCTAATTAACTCTTTCCTGGAAGAGATATTCGAGTCAAGGTGAAGCCGAACTGGTGGCAGAGAAGATATTCTTCTCCCAATTAAGAAATGAGCAGGCGTTAATGGTAGGGGGTCTGGACCTTCTGGCGAGAAATAAGTTAAAGGGTGAGAGTTGACCATGCCTTCAATTTCAGTTAATACAGTATTTAGTTCGTTAACAGTTAGCGATGATTTGCCAAGAGTTTTTCTTAATGCAGTTTTTATAGTCCTAACCATACGTTCATAAAATCTCCCCCCCCCCCACCATGCTACTCGTTCGATTATGAATTTCCACTTAATGTAATGGGAAGAAAAAAATTCTTGTACATCTGGATGAGTTATAATAGACCAAAGTTTCTTTAAGTCTTTTTCGGCCCGTTTGAACGTCTGAGCATTATCTGTATATACAACAGCTGGCATTCCTCGTCGTGAGAGGAATCTACGGAATCCTAGTAAAAATGTTGAAGTTGACAAGTTGTTTACAAGCTCCAGGTGGACATTTCTGGTTACTGCACACGTAATCAGCAAGATGTATTGTTTGTTACCACTGTCTTTTACGTACAAAGGTCCTGCAAAATCACATCCTATCACACTGAATGGATTTGCCTGATCTACACGATCAGCTGGCAATTGAGCTACCGTTTGGTCTCCTGGAGTTGAAGAAAACCTCTTGCATACAATGCAATTTTTTAGCACACCTCTCACGGTTTGTCTAGCCTTTAGTAAACAGAATTTTTCTCGAATTTGAAGAAGTGTATGGGCAACAGCAGAGTGAAAAACTTTATAATGAGCATCCCAAATTATTAGCTCTGCCAATTTAGTTTTTGGCGAAAGAATTATTGGATGCTTTTCATCCACGATAAATTAGTCTTACCGAGTCGTCCAGAGACTCGCAAAACTCCTTCTGAATCGAGGTAAGGGTTCAAGGAAAGTAATTTAGAGTCTCTAGGGAGCGGTTTAGAATTTTTCAGGCATAAAATTTCTTTCGAGAATATTTCATTTTGACAATTTTTTATCCAAAAAATTTCTGCTTCTTGGATTTCCTCTGACGTAAGATTACAATTTTTCTCGCGTTTTTTCTTTAGTATTTTGATAAAGAGTATAACATAGCCAGTTACTCGTAATAGTTTTTTCAGGTTACTGTATTTTCTTATGTCAATTAAATTCTCCTTAACAATTGTTGCATTAACAATAATTTTACTTCTAGCTTCAATTTCAATGTTGTCTGATTTTGTTTTTAATTTATCATCCTTAGGCCAAATTTTTTCAGTTTTACTAAGCCATTCAGGGCCATACCAGCACTGATTAGAGTTTATCAACTCTTTCGCTGACAGCCCCCTAGTGAGCATATCTGCAGGATTATCCCTGCTAATTACATGTCTCCAAGAATTATGATCGCTCATTCTCTGAATTTCTGTTACCCTGTTGCAAACGAATGGCTTACATCTGGATGCCGCTCCTTGAATCCAATGTAATACAATTTTTGAGTCTGTCCACAGTACTATTTTGTCTAGATTAGATAAAACACCTTTAAGGTGATTAGCTATCCTAGCAGCTATTAGAGCACCTAAAAGTTCGAGTCTTGGGAGAGTTATTTTCTTCAACGGGGCCACTCGAGCCTTAGACATAACAAAACAAGTCTTAAAGAGCCCTTCGGATGTTTTAAACCGGAAGTAGGCTACCGCTCCATAGGATTTTAAGGAAGCGTCCGAAAATATGTGAACTTGTACATTGTCCTGCACTTCACCCGAGTGATAATAATATCTGGGTATTTTTAATTGTTCAAGCAATTCTATTTCCTGATACCATGTTCCGTATTTAATTTTAAATTCTTCGTTAAATTCATCGTCCCAGTCTAACCCACCCTGCCATAATTCTTGTAAAAAAATCTTAATCCTAATCAAAAACGGTGACATAAATCCAATAGGATCAAATATTTTGGCGGCAGTTTGGAGAACATGCCTTTTGGTAAATTCCAAGCTGTCACCAAGTGACACTAAAGATCTGCAGGATTATCCCTGCTAATTACATGTCTCCAAGAACTAGGATCGCTCATTCTCTGAATTTCTGTTACCCTGTTGCAAACGAATGGCTTCCATCTGGATGCCGATCCTAGAAAATCCTCTTCAATATTCCAGTTTCATTAATTTCTATAACCGGGTTACCATTCCACGATTCCCCTAATTCTGGAGAATTAGTAACGAACTTTCGCAATTGCATATTAGCATCTTTAAATATAGAAACTGCAGTAGTTGTTAGTTTCATGGCCTCTGCAACCGTGGATGCTCCATAAATTAAGTCATCCACGTATAAATATTTATTAATGATTTCGCAAGCGACGGGTTCTATTTCGTTATAATTACCAATATGTTTTTTAATTGTAGAGGCTAAAACATAAAGGGAGCTGGTCACACCGAAACAGTGACTGTTAAAATGGTATAAAACGGTGCGTTTATCTATGTCGCAGCCATCGAAATACAAAAAACATAAATAATTTCTATCATATTCTGATACCTCTATTTGTAGAAAGGCCCTAGCAATATCCCCCGTGAAAGCAATTTTAAACTGCCTAAAATTCAACAGCACATCTATGAGATTAGGATTTAAATTTTCCTTCGCATAAAGACATAGATTTAGACTTTCCCCCCCATTTTTCGGCTGCTTGCGTCAAAAACAATCCTGGTTTTTGTGGTAGAAGAACTCGGCCTTGAAACAGCAGAATGGGGCATTACGTAATCGATAGAGCAATTATCATTACATTTTTCAATAATTCCCTCACTTAATTCCCTCACTTCTTTCATAATTTCATTATATTTCGAAAACAAAGATTTATCATTCTTTAATCTTTTTTCCAAACCCGCAAAACGCTTCTTCGCAACCTCGTAATTATTAAACAAATTTTGTTTATCTAATTCATTACACCACAACAAGGGGGTCATATATCTATCATTTTTAAAAATGATTTCTTTCTGGAATTGATTAATGACCTCATAAGTCTCTTCGTGCTTTTGATCATTAGAATCGATTAAAAAGGACTCGATTCGCCATAAATTCCTAAGATAATTTTCTGGAGGTGAACAAATTACATTTAAACGGGGAGTTGTGTGAGAATTATTACTGTCAACTCGACCGACCAAGGTTTTACCAAATATTGTTGGCT
Source organism: Maratus speciosus (assembly GCA_963932465.1). Taxonomy (NCBI): domain Eukaryota; kingdom Metazoa; phylum Arthropoda; class Arachnida; order Araneae; family Salticidae; genus Maratus; species Maratus speciosus. The sequence goes on from OZ010790.1 coordinate 348,039,822, forward strand.
GCATAAATAATTGATGATTAATTTTTTCGACAGATCCTATTATAGTACAGAATAAATAATCTGCCCCTAGCAATATTTGAACAGGTTTCGAATGAATAAATGTGTCAGCCAACTCATGTTTATATAATCGTAGTTTATCTATTAACTTATAATCAACAGAAGTCATTATCTTAGTACCGCTAATAATTTCAGAAACCAGCGCTCTTACAGTTATTTTTTCATAAGGATGATGACAACTAATAATAGTTAAACATACTACATTAAATTCCTTTTCTATGGCGTCGCGATTCGCAAAAGTATAAACCAAAAGTGTTTCCTTAGCAACAGGTTTTAATTTTAACGCTGAGGCTAAACTTTTTGTAATAAATGTTCTAGAGGATGCAGAATCATATAAAATTCTCGTGTTTAATTTATTTCCTGTTCCCTGCACTTGTACACAGGCAGTTTGCAACAATTTTGCATACTTTTCGGGTGAATTATTTGTTTTTATTATATATGAAAACACGGCTCCACTTTTGTCATTTTTAGACGTTTCGGCTTTCGCTGAGCCATCATCGGGACGCGTTTTCGTCGATTTTTTAGTGGGGCAAAATAAATAATTATGCTGATTACTTTTGCGCAATTCACAAGGCGGTATTTTTACCTTACACAAAGATATTAAGTGCGATTTCAAGAAGCATCGGTAACATCTCCCATCTTTTTTCAACTTATATCTTTTCTGCTCATCGGTAATTTCGTTACACTTTAAACTTAAATGGTTCGAGTTACAAAAAATACAAACATTTTTTGCAATAGTGTTAAGCGCGACTGAAGTGGGAACATTAGGTTTTATTCTATAATTCCTTTTTTCCCATCGTGTTACTTTCTGATTTTTTAAGGAAATCCCTGACACTGCATTAGCTGCTTCGCGGGACTCTATTTCAAACTTTATAAAATTCATTAATTCATTCACGTCACCAGCTTTTTCCGCATTTTTCTTTCTCTGAAATTCTATAACTAAATTATGTGGTAACTGTTTTAAGATTATTGGTATCAATAAATACCCAAAATTATCTGAAGCCACCCCAATGGCTTTCAAGTTTCGAATGCTCACCTCGCATTCGTCATATAAATCCCGTAACAATTTTATGTTCACGGTTGATTTTACCGGTTCTAGCTCCAGCAACTTGTTTATAAACCCGCTTATCAAAATTTCTGGTTTACCGTATCGATTCTGCAGTAAGTCTAAAGACTGTTGATAAAATAGTTTCGTTTAGGGCCAAACCGGAAATTGATCTAAGCGCTTCACCTGACAAAAAGATTTTAAGTAATTGAATTTGTCAATTTTGGTTAAATTCTCATTCGAATCGATTGTACTCTTAAAACTATTCATGAATTCTAAAAAGGTATTTGGTTCCCCCTTAAAGACTGGTATGGTTATTTTTGGCAAATTTATTGTTGCCGGTCTAGCACTAACATAAAGAATTGTACTCGCATTAAATACAGAACTAGTATCAGGTTGATTAGAATTAATTTAAAATTTTTTCAAATTCAATTTAATTTTAAATTTAGTTTCATTTATGACATCATCGTAATCGATGCTCGTTTGTATATCATTCTCGAAAACTGTTACATCATCTATTAGTTCTTGAATCTGGTTATTTATTAACTTTAATTCAGATTGTTTTTCTATTATATTACTTAAATATTCAGTAAGTTGATCGAAGTTACTTTTATTTTCAAAATCAATACTTTCTATATAAGTTTCAATTTTTGTTATAAGCTTAGTTAGGGAAGTCTTCATGACTTTCCGTTTACCTTTTAATTTATCAACATCCATTATTTACAATTATTTTCATGCATAGAACAAAAATGGTACAGTACCTTTTTTTTTTTAATCCGCGAAAAGGAGACGGATGCGCCGTGGACGGGTAAACCAATATTTGCAATCCAAATTCGAAGACTGTGAAATCCTATTGAGCACTCACTCACTCACCAATTTAATACTGGCAAATTTCTAAACACTCTGTGGGTATTCGGCACCATAAAACATGTACATAATCTAAACCGTCGAGAAAAATCTTTCGTAGCAATAAAATGATTTCGAGAAAAAACACATTTCGTTGTAATCATAGGTGATTTCTTTAAAATAATTAATCTTGATGGTCTTTTCATTTTTTATTTGTTACAGCACAGCACGACGACGACACATAATAACATTTAACATTCAACATTTAAATAACATTATAAATTCCGAGATTATGATAAATACATATCCCAGCCAAGAACCTATATGTTCTGATCATTTCGAAAAAATATATTCAAGTATTACTTCTTCTACATTAAATCACACTTGTTCATATAAATATTTATAATTCCGAGAAACACTTTTTCCCGACCAAAGCATTTCAAGTTTTCTTTACATAGGCGTAACTAGTGTGTGGGGGGTCCACCCCAGGTAGTTCCAGTGCCCACCCCAGAATTTCAAATTCAAGTGAGACTGTTATGACTGGGATATAGTCAAAATTTTAATTGTTAAATGTTTGAATGGTAACACAAACAAATGTATTTCTGATTTGTGAACTAATGTAATCAAAGCGTATCATGCGCACGCCTAATGTGTGTGTGAAGGGAGGGGGTGTCAAAGGTGCAACAGCTATGTTGCCCGGAGCTAATAGAGAAATATATTATCTGAAGGCTTATATGAGCCAGCTAGAGTTTTCTTTTTTGTCACGAGGGGTGGGGATGGGGAAAAGTCTAAAAGCATGTGCTGTGGTCAGAGCCGGTAGGAAGAGGAGGGAGGGGGTGGCACAGGAGCTCGAGCTACATGCAACTTTTCTCTTACAAACAACGACAAACTTTTTATCGCTACACTTCGGGTACGGAAATGACCATGGGAATTCTAAGAAGCGATAACTAACACCTTTCAGGCAAACCAGATGTCAACTTATTTTTTCATTAATTGTCCAGGAGATCTTGGTAGGGGGTTTCCTTTTAGATTTTTCGCAGTTCTCTGTGACTGTGTGTGTGTGTGCCGGGGGGATAACTTTCAGTTTCAGTTTTCATTATCAGTGCGCAATAAATCCTGTTCTTTAAAGTACGGGAAGTGTTACTGTCATGTGGCCATTCGCTTCGAATTCCAGACTGTATTTTTTGTGAGTAAAATTTTCCTAATCAATTTCTTTGATATTCTGTATAAATGGAGGTACTTAGAGGAAAAGGTACTATGTAACCAAATTGAGAGGAAAGCTTTTTGTTGTAAATTTTATTGTTGTTTTAAACACATTTCAACATAGCTGTAAAGTATTTATGAATTCGGTTTGTCTGTCTGTCCGTATCCGTGCTGTAACCGGAGTTTGATTTACTGGAGGGCATTCAGGGCATGGGCCCGGGTCCCCGATTTTAGATGATCCTCAAGTTACATTATTCCAAAAAATAATAAACATATTTAAAATTTCAAAAATTATTATGCTTGTATGCATTAGTTTTGCACTTAAAATGCTATAGGTGGCCGCTATTATGTTTGTGCCCTGGACCCCTAAAATCGAATCACAGAAAAAAGCGCATTCCGGCTACCCCTAAATTCTGTAACTCGATCCCCGACTCTAACTCTCATAAATATGCTCGAATTGCCATGCAATTAATATATGTTATTGAGGTTTACTATGGCATGTTTGGTATTGAAAATGAAGTGGATAGCATTTATAGTTCGTCTACAAAGACACTCAAAAGAATTACGTTATATTACGGTCTATGGAGAGAAATCGTTTGTGGTGTGTTACGCTATTTCAAACGTTTCGAAATTGATATATATCACTGAAGTGCACCAAAAGAGGCTTACTATAGGATATGGCGTGCATAGCATTCATAGTTCATTTAGAAGGATATACAAAAAATTCTGCTACTATGCTGTCTATTAACAATAATTGCTGGAAGTGCGTTTCCAGTTCTACTAAACTCTAGGTGTAACTAAACTCCAGAAAAACTTATCGACATTTAATTTTCAAATATAAAAATTATTAATATATTTAAATTTCTAGGGGGCTCTGTCCCCTGCGATCTATGCTCGCCCCTCGCCTCGTCACCCCCCGTTCAGACTTCGCAGCTTTTAAAAGCATGGTAATGTGCCCTGTTTTACAAATATTATCAAGTTATGGAAGATTGAATGATATTATTACGAATGGAGATTATCTTTTGCAATCGGGTTGCCATGCTTTTTCGTTTGAATAGGGCCGTTTGAATATTCTGTTTGAATTTTCGTTTACCATGGCCTCATCCACCGCTGTCACGACAGCTGACAGCTGTTTTGAGGATTTATAATTAAGATCAGTTACTCATTTGAAAATCAGCTTCCACAAAAGGGTTAGGTTAAAAATTGTTGCCTCTCGGATTTTTATAATGACGCTATAGAAAATATTCTTCCTTTGGGTCCGAGGTTAGAAAACTCCATCTGGTTAGGAATAACATTTAGAACCACGGTATTGAAAAGCATTGTGTTTTGAAATTGTACGCTGATATATTAATTTTATCTTTTGATCGAGTTTTAGATATTTTCAGGAACAGGTATAGCTTATCCATGAAATCTTTTATTTTATTGCACCATCATGCATATTTTCATGTTATTTTTAAAATGTAAATTGTTTATTTTAATTAATGTATATACGGATGTTCTGATATGTATTTATTGAACAGTAATTCGCACAAAATTAATTGAAAGTATTTTGTGCATGATTTACCTTTATTTATGCTGCATCAAGTAATGAAATGTATAAACAAATTTGCTAGCCACGCTTTTTTTATACCGTGTGATTCCAATGTGGCGTCACATTAATATTGTCCAAAAAGAAAATCGTTTTAAATGCATAGTTTTATTATATGAAGTAATTTTTACTATTAATGCATTTCACATGCAATGTTTTAATTATTTAAAGTTTTTTTTTCTGTGTGTCTTTTAATATTCACGTGCAAATATATTATTCAATTAAAAAATGTTTGGGAATATTATTATTTGAGCTTTTTTAAAAATGACCACATTTTAACCACTAAAAGTTTTTAGGCGTAATAATTTAATTGTTTTAGGCATTTTACATATGGCGATATTTAATATTTCGGCAATTTACATATGATGTAATTTTCCCTATTAAATGCGTTTCTCGTGTAATAATTAAATTATTTTCAAATTTTCTTACTTTTTCATAATTCACGAGTAAATACAATTTTTATGACATAATTTTCCCTATTTTCTACTTTTAACAGGTGATCATTTAAATATTTCCTTTCTCTTTTTAATAGTCACGTGTAAATATTTTTTTTATTTGAGAGAAAGTGTAATTATTTGCGCTGTTTTACCAGTTGGCAGCAGTATAAAAAATTTACCTTTTCTAAATATGAAAAATATATCGCTTGGAATGATGGAAATTTGAATAGAAATCTGAAAAGAAAAATCTAAAAAAATTACTGAAATTAAAAAAATAAATGCAGTCTGCACACCGCGAGTTTATAATGTATAGCCTCAGAAAAAATTATTAAATTCCTATGTATAGTTTTTGTTCCTATAAAACCTTTTTAATAGAAGGATTTTGACCGAATTTAACGTTAAAAAAGCTTAAAATAAGTTTTTGATTTAAAAATTGCCTGCTTCAGCGTGTTTATCAAACATTTTTCTGTAATACTACAAATTGTTATATTTTTATATGCAGTAGTTTTCTTAATATAAGCGAAGAAAGACCTCCGGTCACAAAAAATTCATTTATGGTGGCGGTGGTGACAGCGTTAGTTACTTTTTTTTTTTTAGAATAGAGAGATTTGATATTAAAATATTAAATGTTAATAAATAATTGATCAGATCTCTTAGACTAATTAGAATCTTGCTATTTTAGCTCTATCATATGATAAAGTATCTCATTGCACTTTCATCGAAAAAATAATAAAGCTCTTTAATTAATGTCATTTGTTGTAAATAAAAATTGATGGAGGCAGAAATTAGTCAAATTTAGCTTCTTTTATTTAAATTTATTTAGTTTTTATATTGCTGTAGTACTAATCATTGTGAAAAGAATACATGCTTAATGATGAACACAACATATCGTGCTTAAATCGCCATATAGAATCTTTCATTAGAAAGTTGAATTTTAATTAATGAACAATAGCAATTCAGTCCATATTTCGGTATGGTGAAATACAAATATTTTTTTTAACGATTTAAATATTTTCCACAGACACTTATTTGGGTTTCTGTGAAATATGGTGACATGGCGAGAAATGCTGGAAATTGCCAAAATTCACATCCAAACAGTAAGCTAGACATTGCGTTATTCAAAATGCAGCTGACTGCATATACCGTGTCGCTGACCAAAATTCAGTCATTTCCAATGATTTCGTCATATTACTTTCAAAGCAAAGTTAATATGATGAAAATCTCTAAAATATCGTCATTATTGTTTACGAACGAAAATTCGGGTTCAGCTTGCAGTAATAGAATAAGTGGATTGCGGCACTGTTCTACTGTACAAAAAATGGATGTTTTGACTACATTATCTCTCCTGAAAGTTTGTTTCAAAATTTTAGGAACAGCTTGTACATTTACAACTTCTGAAAATGATCACCCACTCGGGTGTACTTGAAACTTAAAAAAAAAAATTAAAAGGAGCATTTTTTTTTTTGAGTTCCCATCATTAGAATAGAATTTGTTTTTTTACTTTAGTTCGTTTTTCTGACAGAAAAAAAAAAAAACTATGATTGTAAAATTTTCCTTCTAGGTCCTTAAACATTGCTTTTCGATTTAAAAATATTTGTTTTAAAATACAAGAAAGTATTACTCATTTATTTTAATTTACAGAAGAAGCTATGGAGTTTAATGCTTTGCTAATTTAAAAAGTTTTAAGATAATCCTATTTTTAAAGAATAATCGAAAGCATATTTTTTGTAGTGTAAAGTTTATTTGTAAGAAGGTTTTGTTCATCAGAAAGGAAGTATTTGTGTTAAATATGATGCAAAATTACTTTAAAGTATGGGTGTTAAAGTATACAGGTATTAATACAGGGTTTAAAGTACAAACGCCTTTAAAACCTGAAATATAGGGGTATTCGGCCAGGCGAGTTTTCGGTATTCGGTTTACACATATGTCGAATTATGGTGTTTGTCCAAAATCTCTGACCGGCCCATCCCTATAAGCACCTTTCAAATGCGATAGAAACAACAATAATATATATATATATATATATTTAATGGAAAAAAAAAGAAAAGAAAAAAAGTTTAACTTAAGACTGCTATCCAACTAAACTCCTAATTTCTGACACATTTCTGAATTTATTTTTGTTCGGAAACTCTTAAAATTTGCAGGTATTCTTATTCATAAACTATCCAATAGCGTTTTCCGTTTTTTTTGGCAAATGCAGAAAATGTTTCAGAAAATACTCTCAAAATGGGCATTTAAAACCGAATTTTCGGGTGCGAAACCACGAAAAGGGAGAAAAACTCGTGGTTAAGTGACAACAATCGCTTATAACTCGATAAATAATTTATTTATCAAAAAATGGAAAACGTCTTTCGATTCCGAAATCGCTTCAATAGTCAGGTGTACCAATTTCATGCCTTTGCGCTTAAAAATGAAACAAAATGTGTCAAAGTTTCGCGTTGTTGTGCAGGAATTTGAGAACCGCCTTAAGCTTTATTTATTTATGTATTTTGCGCGATAATAATGTTAAGTAAGAATATTTTCATGAGCAGGGCGGCACCAGAATTTGTCCGACGGGGTGGGGGTGGGGGCGGGGCGCTATCCCCGACAGTGGGGCCGAATTTATAATGTGTATTAGCAGTCTCCACGAGCCTCAACCTGTCCCGAAGTCCGAACTCGGTGAAATTTTCTTTCATTAAACCCGGTCCGGGGTTAATTCTTATTTGAAAACTCGGGCAAGACTGGAGTTAAATTTTATTTTTTTGAAAAGTTGAGCAGGACCTGAACTTTATTTTTCCTGGTACAGGTCCGAGCCTTACATTTTCTTCTGTGGATTCTGACCGAACCAGGACTGCACTTTATTCTTTCCGGGCCGTATCGGATTAAAATTTTTTGAAAGATTGAAAAATAAAGTCGCTAAGTTATACAGTTTTCAGTAAACCAGAGCCGTCCTTAGTGGTGTGTGACAGGTACAGCTTCGCAGGGCCTCGCACCCAAGAAATGTATCTATAGTATGTCTTTGTAATAATAAGAATATACTCTTTGACATTTATGACAAACGAAACGATTTCCCATTTAATGCTAACTTATTTACTCATTATATCTCATGTCTACATAAATTAGTTTATGCCAATATTATACTAAACTTTGCACACAGAATCAAAAATCTTTGTTCAAATAGCTTTAAAACTCAAAATTTAAAACATGTTCTTCAAAAAGCAATACAAAACAGTTATACATATTTTCTTGTTAAATCTGTCTTACACATATAATTAAGCATTCATTATGGATATATGCTATTTTACAGTTTCCAAAAAATCTCAAAAGTTGCTTTTGTTATTTATTTATTTATTTTAATTATTTGTTCCCACTAAGTCAATTAAGTAACAATTGCAGTGTATATTGTGTGCGTTGCCGCAAAAACTAGATGATTTGTGCCTTCTTTGATTTTACTGTTTTTATGTCTTTTTTTTTTTTGCTAGAGTATTAGTCCAAGAGCCGACAGCACAAAAACCTAATGTTATCAAACACAAGAACAAAACTTTGATTTTATGGAAGAGTAGGAGTAGGATAATGTAATAATCCATGTCTGCTGGAAGTGAAGTGGGGCATAAGCCAAAAATTAATACCACCAGTGGTTGACTCGTAGGTTTATCATTGTGTTTGTCCTACAAACAAAGGTATAAACACATGGAGGACTGGGAGCAGGAAAACACAATGATAAACCTACGAGTCAACCATTGGTGGTATTAATTTTTGGCTTATGTACCATTTCACTTCCGACAGACATGGATCATTGGATTACCTTACTTCTATTCTTCCATAAAATAAAGTTTTTTTTTTCCTTGTGCTTGATAACATAGGTTTTTGTGCTGTCGGCTCTTGGACTATATAATACAGGTGGTATATATTGGCTTATTATAGAAACCGGTAATTTAATATGGTTACAGATGCATTGTGTTTTGTGTGCGTTGCTGTAGAACTAGATAATTTGTGTCTTTTTATTTTCCTGTTTTTGTTTTTATTGCTATAGATTACTAGGAGTGTAATACTTTGGTCTTTTTTATATAAATTTACTTATATTCATATCTTAAATATATAGTTCGATATATTAATGATATATACATATCATTAATTTTTAATATAGATAATTTTATTCTACATAATAATTCCAAATGAGGTTCGACATTAAAAATACCTTATAAGACTATACTTATTATAGGCTGCTCTTAAATTTTCAAGAATATAGAATATAAATAACATAGCTTTAATAATCTATCAATAGATGTCATATATATAATTAATTTTTTTTTTAAATATTTAGCATTCGTTTGCATAGATATTTAAATAATGAACCTTCATCGCGCTATTCACTTTATTTAACATATTTTTTTTTTTTTTTTTTTTATGGAATATACATTGTGTGTTTTAATTTCTAAATTTGTAGTATTCGCAATCGGTCGACGTTTTTACCTCTAACGTCGAAAAGGAAAATTGGTTCTTATATTTTCTCAGCATACAATATATCTATTTAAAATGCAACTGGTGTGGCATTTTTTAAGAATGGAATGAAGTAGTTTAGTCTACTATACGTACTCAAGACAACCAAGTAAAGCTACGGGTCAATACAAGCCGAAATTTAGAGGCCTAGCGCTGCCTGGAAACATTATTGGGCCAGCATAAATGCTCAATGCCCATCCCGGTTTGGGTAAAAAATCGGTAAAATCGGGCTGATGCCTGATGTTGCCAATGAATCAATGCTGAGAGAGTTCTCATTTGTTTCCCCCTTCCTATGATAGCTTTCTCAAACCATGTGGTCGGCAGAGATCAAGTGATCTGATGTCATGAACTTTGCGGTAAGTCACTGCCCTTACAAACAAGAGCTGATACCAGGGGCGTCGCCATGGGGGAGTATGGGGGGGAGCCTCCCCCCCCAATATATGTGAAGTTGGGAAATTTGAGCTTAGAGTTGGGAAATTCTAGATTTTTGAAACATTTTCTTTTTTTTAATTAATATAGTAAAAAAATTACGAAATTTTTATTGTTTTGGTGATTATGTTTCTGAGTACTGTAACAGTAAACAAGTTAAATTATCAAAAGAAATACAAATCGAAATCAGCCACACTCAACTTATCATTGTGTTTTTCAGTTATACAAAAATATTATACATCTACCAGTCCTAAATTTCTTTACTCCAGTCCATCAATAGTCTGACTATCCAGCTCCTGTATTTCCTCCAAAACTTTGTTCCTTTCTCAAAAATTTCCCCCTACCTCTCCTTCTCCTCCCAAAAGAGAGCCCCACCAGTGGCTGAAAGGTTCAGCTCTCGAATCTGGTAGACGGGAGGTGCTGGGTTCGATCCCAATCGCGCCCGTCGGCCTAATCGTTCGGAGTTTTCGTGGTTTTCTTCGAACCTTGGATTTCCAAGCGTTAATACGGGTTAGGTTCCCTTAGAAAGACCCCCACGAAGGGCACTCCCCCCGGGCCTATATCCCTCGTGCAGATAATTGGCGGTCATAAATACAACCAACCAACCAACCAACCTCCCAAAAGAGAATCCAGCTATTTTAAGGAATGTCCAAAAGGATTGTATCTTCTTTTGAAAATTGGAGATCACTTGTAGCACAACAGAAAGGAATGTAGTCACCTACTTGAAACACAGCTGGGCAAGAAGATTTCATGAGTTTTCACAAATTGCACTAATTTTTTAACTAATTTCGCGATTTTTGGACAATATTTTACTCATTCTCGTGATTTTTTACCTCAAGAATTAGTTAACCCTTTGCAAGTTCGATCAAATTTCATGTAACAGTTTTTGAGAGATAACTATTACTAAAATCATGTAAAACGGGAAAACTGCACCACAGCAGCGCCACCTTTTGGGCGATATACACCGAAAACTAATCAGCATTAATTTTTATCAAGATATAACAAAATCTGAAGTTTTATTAAATCCCGCGGATTAGTTCTTAAGATAGAGCACCCACAAAATTTGTGTCACATACACACAGACAGACATTTTCTAAAAACAGTCAAATCGTGTTCAGGACCTGCATGTTTGTTTTTAAGGCTCCGTACTTGAAAAGTAAAAACGGAACCATTATAAGATCACTCCTGTGTCTGTCCGTCTGTCTGTCTGTCACAGCCATTTTACTCGTAAACTATGGAACGGGGAAAGTTCAAATTCGGCGAAGTAATAAAGATCATTGACCAACATATTTTCAGATCAATAAACATTCATAAATATATTTAGTAAAAAAGTAGAGGGTCTAATTATGCTACTTGAAAAAAAAAATTTCTTTGTATGTCATGTGGGGTATCCTATCAAAGCTTTTGTAACGCTGAACTCAAAAATACATTCCTTTTAATTTTAGGTATTATATTTTCAAAGATATTGTTGAAAATGTAGCGCAAAAATATGTTCCCCATCTAATTCCAAATCCACTGAAACTAAAATTATGAAAAAATTAGAGGTAGTATACGTTAATATAAACCTTGCCAGAAAATTATAGCGATTATCCTAGGTCACATAGTTTTTGAGTAATTAGCATTTTTCTGTTATACACAAATTTCGATTTACGGGCATTCGGAAAAATTGTTGAGCATCGCTGAATATACCTATCGTTGCAGAAGAATAAAAGCATCATTGATAATGATTTTCGAAAAAACTCATCGGTAATTAGCCGAGATATTAACCCTGAAAGGTACGGTCAGTTTGGACATACACAAGGACAGGGGCGGCGTACTCTATGCTAGTTAACAACTTTTAATGATATATATGTGTAATGTAATGTCCAGTAATAGTATAAAAGCAATAAACGTCAAATAGTTAAAAACATGCTAATTTAAGGGGTCTCGGGGCTCTAAAAAGTGGAAAAAATGAAAAAAAAAGACCATTTTCAACATTTAATGTCTTAAAATGTATATGATTTTAAAACACAATTTGAATTTGGATGAAAGATATAAGTATGTTCTTTCGTTTCATGTATTTAAAAAATTGTAAGATACCGAATTAGTATTTATAGGGGGCTCGAAAATGTTAGATATTTGTCGAACAAAAAATTGGCACAACAGTTTACGCGCAGGATTACAAAATAAATATTGCAACTAGAATGAAAATTTCGGTGCTTACTTATACTTCGGATTGTAATAATTTCCCTGAACTTAAATAAATTTGTATTTAAAGCATTTTTATATTTTTAATGCAATGTTGCATTTAGCTAATACAAAATTTTGAAAATTTCAACAGTAAAATCACATAAAAAATATTTTTTTGAACAATAAAAAGGAAATTTTAGGTTCAGTTTATACAGACTAACATGAAATATATGTTTTGAAAATTTCATAAAAAAATATCCAGAAATTTTTGAGGTATCCTCCGCGTTATGCCCAAAATACGCCATTTGGAAAATAATGACTTTAAAGTTTCGGAAACGCCGCTTCAGCTATTGAGCGGGTATAATTCTAAAAGCCAAAACTTCTGTTCTAATGGGAATTTCAAGGAAAAAATTATATCAAAATATTCAAAAAAGATAGGAGTTTAACATCTAAAAAAATTAAAATTTCTTAAATTTTGAAGCTTTAAGAGTCCTGCGACCACTTAATCCTTTCCGGCACGGAGTAATTCTATTTATAAACTTATGAAATAATGGACTGACACCAGAATTTATAAACCAATTTATTAGAAAAGGCGAACTTGCTTATTTTCACGTACATGATAAAAGGAAAATTTTAATTAAATATTCTTGGTGCCGTTTGTCTGTTTTGGAATTAAAATTAGGTGTCCGTTTTTTAAGGGCATCGCCCTCGAAAGATTTAATTAGAATGAATCGCATAAATACTGTGGATTCGCGATAGTTTGCATTGATTGTATCTCTCAATACGCCTCGAGTGACTTTAAAAGTTAATTAAACACCTATCTGGAATAACTCGGCACTGACCAAGACGGCGTTGCAACTTTGAGACCTCAATTCGAAGCGCGCTTAGCACAATGCCAAATTTAAACTTTGAACAAAGGTCTTGTTTTAGCTACACTGTAGAAATAAAGGATATTACTATGCTGAATTTAGTTTCATGAAATTCCAAATGGAGTTTAACTATGCACTGCTTTTATTGTCAGTACCGAATTAAGTTCATCATAAACAGATTAGGATAATATTAAAAAAAGAGTTATACGAATAGCTATATTTGATATTATTTAAGTTCTATATCTCTTTGAACTTTCATGGTATACCCATTTACACTTTTCTAATATATACAGTTATACCCAACCCTACGTTGTATAGTTTTTTACAAAGTCTTAGTATTACTTTAGCAACGGTTTTTTTTTTTTTTTTTTTTTTTTTTTTTTTTTTTAAATAATACAAATACAAATTCATATATTTATTCTACGGAACCCTCTGTGCGCGAGTAATGCTCGCACTTGACCGTTTATTTATTAAACAAATCAATAATTAGAATTTTTATGTTTCTAGTTTCAAAATATTTCTTTAGAAAGGAATTTTTTATGCATAAGTTTCATTATTATTATTATACACGTTGTCCATATCACTTCAGTTGAAAATTGGAGGAATTTGTTTCGAGTTGGAAAATTTTCGAATTCTCCCCCCCGAAATAATATCTGTAGCTACGCCCCTGGCTGATACTTAAGTCTGTTCTCAACTGCTCTGCTCAACAAGCGCAAAACGTTTTGACGCATTTACAAATTCATAATTCGGAATCGAACTGTTTTTTCCATTTTCTGATCAATCAATTACCTATTGAGTTATAAGGGATTTAGATCACGTGACACGGCATTTTCTCCCCTTACAGACCGGATTTTCTTCTTTCGTTCGGAAGTTCAGATCAAAATGCCAATTTTGACAGTATTTTCTGAAAGATCTATTGCGTTTACAAGAAAACGGAAAAAACAGTTGGATGACATAGTTTCTGAATAACAACACCTTCTAGTTTCATGCGTTTCCGAACAAAAATGAATAACTTATGTCAGAAAGTTGACCCTTTGGATTTGAGAACAGCCTTAAGCCGGCCATTATAGAAAGTTTGAGGGGGAGATGAACCAATTTTTTTTTTTAAAAGGGACTCGCAAATGTTCTTGCACTAGGCCTCGCTTTTGCTAAGGACAATTCTGCAGTAAACAAATGCCGTGACACAAAACGGAAATGCTGAGTCCACATCCTCCCGATATAAAACCTATTCTTTTTCCTACCCCTCAATATGTTCTTTTTATCAATTTCAGAATTTTAAAACAAATTTAGAATTTATATTAAGGATTTTTAGAAGCATTTTCTGTATTTGTTTTGCTTATTCATTCTTAAAATAAATAAATTCAGTTTACTATACCCATATAAAAGGGGCACTCGTAAAAAAAAATCACAAGGGATTGAAAAAACTTTTACAGTTTAGACAAGTTTTAATTATGGAAGGTATGACATTACCTCTGTCGGAACCACGAAATTTTTCTCAAGACAGGATTCTGTTTTTAGACAGGCTTTGTTTTAAGCGGTTTTACTGTATTTTGTTACACAGAGTGAAGTGTTTCAACATATTGTTAATAGAAAAGAGGAATTTCGTAAGATTCAAAACAGTAATTTTTTTAAATTGAACTTCGAAAAATCGGGTTAGTGTAGGTGTTCTGTTGAAAACGAGGATATTAAATATGAGTAAATGTGTAGGGACGCTCGGACAATAAGCGTACAGCTGAATTTGTATTGGAACGTCCGGCCATCTTAAAAATTGCAATGTCACAATCGATCGAATTCTTGCCTATTAACCTTAACAAGGAGTTGGTTATTAATATTAATTAAAATTTTCCATTAAATTAACGAGTTTGGTCTCAATGCAGATTTATTAGATATTTCCCTTTCCCAACACACACGCATGCATGCACACACACATACACACACACACAAAGAACTTATGAGCTTGGGGACCTGGGCCCACCCCACAAAATAGTTCTAGTTACACCTATGTTTCTTTACTTACTAAAAGAATTCTAGCATCTGGCTGCGTGCGCTCTTTCGCAACATGTACTGAGCCACGTGACCTCTGTTACCCAGCTCAAGACAGAAGCCATTTCGTAACAGTGATAGTTGTGTTTTTAATTTTTTATAATTGATTTTTATGTATTTTTTTTTTACCACTGATTAAGTAAAGGAGCTTCATTTTTAAATATCACGTAAGGATTTTTCCAAATCCGAAATTTCAAAGTTAAAATGTTCAAAGTTAAAATTGAACTCTTTCCCCCTACTTCATCAGACCCTGAATTGAATCCCCAGTATAAGCAAAAAAAAAAAAATGAATAAATTATTGAATTAAATAATATTAAATTGAATAAAAAAAGTTTTATATCCATTTTATAGTATCAGATTTTCGCTATTTTTTAACTTTGAAATTTACGATTTCTGAAACATTCTGATGTGATGGTTGAAAAGGAAGGTCATTTTCAGGTTCAATGCTAAAAAGTACATTAAACATCAATTATCAAAAGTTAAAAAAACAGAACCATCTCTTCTATTTTATAGTACAAGATTTTTGCTATTTCTTACCTTTGAAATTTATGATTTGCAAAAACCTGACATGGTAGTTAAAAATGCAAATCACTTTAGCATTTAGTGCTAAAAAATACACAAAAATCAATTATCAAAAATTAAAAAACACATCCATCTCCTCTATTTTTTAGTATCAGATATTCGCTGTTTTTTACTTTAAACCTCCGAAATTTACGATTTGTGAAAAATCCTAACGTGATGATTAAAAATGGTCATTTTCGGATTCAGCGCTAAAAAATACATAAAAATGAATTATTAAAAGTTAAAAAACACAACCATCACAGGCTTATGTAATATTTTTCGCTAGAAAAAAAATCATTAAGAGTGCAGTGTGAGTTCTGTTATATGCTTGAAGGGCGATGTGTAAAAAATTTTGTGATGCAAATTAGAATAGTGCATCCTGATTGTCAAATATTTTCGAAATAAATTGTAAAGCAAGATCCAACACACATATACAAATTTCTTTCACTTATCAAAAGATAAAAATTATGTAACAGTATTCTTTTAATGTTGGAGAGTGCATAAACTATGCGTAAGATATGAATTTTCTTTCTTGTTTTAAATGAACGTCTGATAACCTCATTAACAACTGGGTTGATTTTTCAGAATGGATAATATGCTGATTACTTTTAGTGCGATCAAGTGTATTGTGTATTTGAAAAGCGTATACTAAAATTTTATTTTTTTTTACTTGAAAAGATTTTCGTATAATAATAAAAAGCTTTCAAATAAGGAAAATGAATAGACTTTCATTTTCCTAGAAAACAGCCTGCATTCTCAAAACCCAAGCATTAAGTAACTTTATTATACATCTGTACTTTATTATACATCTCTATATTAAAAGAGTAAGATGTTTGTTTGTCTGCGTGTGTGTGTGTGTTTGTTGGCGATGACAAGGGAAATCTATCGCATCCACAGATCTGTAAATGATAGACGAAGACAGTTCCAAATTCACCTGAGGACCAGATTTTGGATTTTTTTTTTTTTGGATTTTTGTTATGTTATGTTGAACGGATCGATTCGCATATTTCCCGATTTTCCAAATTCACTGATGATTTTGATCCACTCTTAACAGCAATCCGGATTCAATCTTTTTGCTCGATGTAGCATATTTCGCCCTCTTTGCACTAAAGTTTATTCGAAATTCGTACAGCAGCTTTTAAGTTTTTTTTTTTAACCTCCATTTCGCTTTTACCGCCAAAAAACCGTTACTATACCGAATCATTAATTATTTATTCAATTATATATATATATATTCTTGTTTACGAACTACGCATTTTTTGTTTAAGAATCCATTACGACTAACGCTATCTTCTTACGATGATACCAAATTTCCAGAGTCAAAATTCTTTTGAAAACGCATAAGTATTACCTTTTAAAAGTAAATCAAAATAATCAATTGCCAATCACTTTTTAAAACTTTTCAACAATATTTAATACTGTTTATGACTTCAGTCTGTCTGGTCACCTTTCTGCGTCCTAACTTTCGTAAATATTTTTCAGTTATCACGCCATTGATATATATAATTGAAGTTTACTACACAACGTTTCTTATTCAAAATGGAGTGTGTTGTTTTTATAGTTCGCTTACAGGGAAGCACAAAAAATTCAGTTCGTTTTTAAGTTTAAATAAAATTTTGTACATTAGGCGATGTGTATAAATTCTATAGATCATAAAAAGGGCTGCACAAAAGAATTCGCAAACATTGCTGTATATTTGCGAGAATTTCTTAAGGATTGTTTTTAATTGTGCTACGCATTTTCTAGCTGAACGAAATATAACACTAGCTGACCCACCTGATATTGTCGGGGACTGAAATAATAACCTTAAATATAACTAAAATAAGTGGTTAATTCAGGCGTTTTTCTCCTGCAGGGGTTTAGTGGTTGGGGCTCCCACTGCTTTCGAGAATATAGACCCTCTAACTTGCATGATTTTATATTTTAAAACGAATATCTATTCGGATGAATCTAGAGTTAGAGGTGTAGTGCGCACCCGGGCATGCTACTCACGCTCCATCTATTTTTGAAAACGAAGCCCGACTTTATATCGTTTTTATGTGCGTTCCTAATTATATAAATACGTAGCACCTATAGTCGTCGTTCAGCCCGTCTGTACGTCCGTAAGCATATAACAGAGCAAAAACTGCCCAACAGAATGGTCTGAAATTTTAAATGTATGATTGTTGCAAAATTTTGTCGAGCTATTTCAAATTTTATGAAAATCGGATGTATAGTTTAATTACAGGGACAGTCAAAATTTTTTCTTTGCATTACGGCCAATGGGAAAAATAGTCGCGGCGACTACGGAAAACACTTTCAGAGAAAATTTTTACGTGAAATAGTAAATATTAATAAATTTTAAACCAAAGATACTGTTATAACTGGGAAGGCACAGAGAATAAATGGGCATTTTTTGTTTTTTGTATTTCCATCAGGAAACGGGGATGGTAGTTTAAAATTTCAGTAAAAACAGAAAATATGAAAACGAATATAAAATAGTCCTTTAGAAAATATGTTTTTTGAAATATTAAATATTAATATCTTTTTAAACAAATGATACCGTTACACCCGGAACCATTAAAAATAAGATATGATGAAAAACAAATAAAAGGACGAAAAAGATTTTATTTATTTTATTATTTTAACTTAGCAATTTTCTTTCTATGTATTATAATCCGATTATTATCTCCATACTAATAAAATCATTGCACAGCGCATCATTGAAGTAACAAACAAACAAACAAAGAAATCCTTCATTTATAAAGACAAGATTTATTCACGAGAAAAACTGACATCCATAAAATAATAGTAAAATACATTACAAAGCATTTTCCTCCCCCAAAAAATCACGACTTTTAATATTTATATATAGTTAAATAAAATTATTGTATACCAAGTAACTTGATGAAAACCAAACCCATTTTAAAAAGACACCTTTCATAATATTTCCTTATACTCTATTTTTATTTGTAGGATTTTGAAAAATACTTTTGATAACTTGAAAAGTTTTCTATTTCTCTTTATTCTTCATCAAGTATTTTTTCTGAAATCTTAAAAATATCTAAAAACCACAAAAAGGTAAAAGAACATCGTATAACATGGTAAAATAAAGGAAATTGTTCATAAAGAGTGACAGAACTACAGGTAAGATGAGAAGATGTCAACGCGTAAGATTGATTTGAAGTAACGTGCTGCCATGAAGAAAGCAAAGTAGAGTATTTTAAGTAACTACATCTATTATTTTGCTCATAAGTTTGGCGTTTTGTTTATTTCTTGTTCATCTGATAGACATGAAAGTGATGTTATATAAGAAAATAAGAAATAAAATATTAGAAATAAAAATAAAATATATGTATTTTTATGACATATGCCGTAAAGATATATAAACTAACAGTACATTTTAATGTCAGTGTAATAATGACTATTTTAATTCAAACAGTTAATTTATGGGACTATGTATTGCCTTTTTATACTTGTTATACCTATAGTGTTTAAAAAAAAATTCAAAATATCTTGCAGAAGCTCTGTTTAAGCAATAGTACTAACATTAATGAATATTATGTCAATTTGATAAATTAATTCAAACACATAAGTTTATT
Source organism: Maratus speciosus (assembly GCA_963932465.1). Classification (NCBI taxonomy): domain Eukaryota; kingdom Metazoa; phylum Arthropoda; class Arachnida; order Araneae; family Salticidae; genus Maratus; species Maratus speciosus. The sequence continues at coordinate 348,059,129 of OZ010790.1, forward strand.
TTTGTTGAATCGTATTACAATACAAATACTTTTCTACTTGTTACAGTAGTGTACAAATTAATTGGGACAAAGATAAGAGTTTTCCCTTTTCGAATATATTTGATATAAGTTCACTTACATCCATAGTATATACAGGGTGAACCAAAAGTCTTGCCCTGATTATAATAATTCATTACAAATTAACCGTTTGTATAATAATGTAAAACTTGTTTTATCATTGGATAGGTCAGTTTAGCAGTTTTTAAATGAAACTTTTCCGGATTGGTGGATTGGAAGGGATGGCACAAACACCCTGTCCTCCGTGTTCTCCAGATATTAATCCTCTGGATTTTTTCTTTTGGAGCCATATCAAGGACAGACTCTTTGCCACACCAATTGCGGACGTCGAAGAATTGAAGACAAGGATACAAACTGCTGTGTGTACTGTAACAGAAGACACGTTAAAGAACACTTGGCGGGAACTAGAATACCGCTTAGACATTCTCCAAGGTACCAAGGGGGCACACGTTGAAATTTACTGAGGTACGTGGTCTTATAAAAATATGTAACAGTATTTACAATGTATCCAAACAAACATATGTCTAATTAGAATAGTTTGAGTACAATAAATATTTATAATCAGGTCAAGACTTTTGGTTCACCTTGAATATCTCGTAAAATATATGTCCTCCTCTGGCTTTTATGAAGTTATTTACTCGTTTTGTAATGAAATCCACTAACGTATAACATATATTTTTGATATTGCGTTGTCAATACCAAATTTGTATGACATTTCCAATTATCTTTCTTTTGGTTGAGCAGTCCATTGTGTTGATACTTCTTTCGAAAATGCTCCATAACTTTTCGATTGGGTTTACATGAGGAGAATTACCAGGCCGATCCACATCCTCTACTTCCCCATTTCAAACGAAAAATTCTGTACCGTTTTAGAATTACGGCATAGAGAAAGGTCAAGTTGAAACACACCGGTACCATTAGCGAACGTTTTCACAAAAGGCTCCATTTTGTCTTGTAGTATTTGAATGTATTTTATGAAGTTCATCATTCCCTCAACTGGCAATAAGATTCCAGGTCCTGTAGATGTAAAATAACCCCAAAACATCTGCTTTGGAGGGAGCTTAACAGTTTGTTCAAAATGTTCTGATTTAATGTGTTCTCCAACGCTACCCCTCACAGTTTTCTCTCAAAACCTTTGGACTAAAAAATGTATTTCGTCGCTGAAAATGACTTTTTACAGTCTTGTGAATTCCAGATTATATATTTTTTAGCCCAAGCAAGACATTTTTTCTTCATTGCAGGTGTTAACTACTATTTTCTGATTGGTGTTCTTGAAATTCTCTCCGTTTTAATGAGCATGCGTCGAACTGTCGATGAAGCAACGTTCACACCGGTAGCCAATAAATCTTTCTGATTCATCTGTACTTGACTTGCGATGATGTATTTTGCTATTTCGTAAAATAAATTTGTCTGTACGAGGTGTTGTCTTACTTTTTTTTGTACAATTACCCTTCTGTTTAGGAGAAACTGTCCCAAACTCTTTTTGATTATTAATTATCTTCGACAAACTTGATTTCCCAACTCCTACTGTAGCTGCAATGTTTCTTCCAGCCGCATATATATGCTAACTTAAAGTTACAATTCAAAGCCCTTTTCTTGGGAATGATATCCATCCCAACAAACTGAAACAATCTGACACTTCTAAAGGTGGGAGAATCGAACTGAGTCAAAAATGCTCCCTCTCCAACCAACGTATAATGGTCATTTGATCAATCCAGTTTAGAATACTCAGGACCAACCCTGCTCAACAGGCGAAGGCAGTTGGAACTGGTTACAGACAGAAATCCTTGTGAAAGAATACAATTCGTGAAAAATTGACCTTATCTCAATTAATTTGCACACTACTGTAGTTTGCAATAAAATAAATTAATCCCATTTTTCTAAAAATTGTTCTTATATGCACATAATCATTCTCTTAATTTGGTAGATCTTCGAATAATGTTATTTTTTATCAGTCTGTATACGCGTATTGGGTCAGACTAGAAATATAGACCCACAAGGAAGTATTGCAAGTATTGCTGATAATTAATAATTTAAAAATTGAGTCATAATTTGCGGATAATATAACTGCTTTACTTTAAAAACTGAGGTCGATTCATACAGGATGTCCAGCGAATAAGACCCTGATTTCAAAATTAAATATCTCAAAAACAAATATTAATAGAATTATGCGGTAAAGAGTTTGTTTTTTAGTTAAGCTGTAAAAAGTTATACTGAAGTTTCAAAATTTAGTTGCAAAAGCCGTTAACAGATAGCGCTGTAATCGCAATGCTTATAAATTGTGCTTCAAAGTCCAGAGCACTAGCGTCTCCTTCCTAGATAGTTCCCTATGGAAGGACGAAAATTGGAAAGTCCGCTTCTTAGTTGGGATTATGTGCAGAAGCGGAGCCTTGTGTTGACAGAATTGAGATTTGTTTCAAATTTTGTTATAAGCTATTTCGGTCTGGATACCAGTCTCTCTCTGATATGTCTTTTCTCTCCTAATTGGTAGATCGTGGAATCGAATCCAAGCAGAGGAAAATTTGAAAAAATTCGAAATCTTTACTTTTTAATATTTATTTAAATTGAGAAAAAAGTTTGAATAAAAAAAATCCAAAGTTTCTAGTTTTAAAATTTAATTAAGCTAAAAGAAACCCATTTTTAAAAATCATTGAGCATTTATAATAATGATTCATAAATATTTTTTTTTATTAAATTGTAGAAAATAGTTTGAAGGAAAAAAATACAGAGTTTATATTTTTAAAAAACTTAATTAAGTTAAAAAAATCATTTTAATTTTAAAAACTCATTTTTATTTTTTTTTATCAATGAGCACAGAAGTATGGTGCAGCTCCTAGCGATATGATCCTAGGTTTTGGAAAGGAGTGCAGCCTCCAAAATACTTTTGCTTCGACGTTGATGATACAACTTATCATCAATTCCTTTTAAAAATGAAATACTTTAATGCATAATTTCTGTCCCTAAAACTTTGTTTACAAAGAAAAGAAATATATGTGTTGTGCTAAAACCAAAATATTATGCCGTGATTTAAAAATATAAATGAAAAGTGCAAAATTACTTTTTTTATTTATAATAATTCAGGTATAAACAATAATACCAAAATATTATGCCGTGATTTAAAAATATAAAAAATAAATAAAAATTACAAAATTATTTTTCTAAATATATGTGCTTTGATTTAAATAATTATATGGCATTAAAAATTGAATTTAATAAAATATTTTAATAAGTTCTTATATAATGATTTCTAAAATTTTTATTGAAAATTCTATTAATTGAAATTCTCTAAAATTAAAGCTGGTGCAATAATTCTGTGACCAGATGTCTCCACTTCTGAACATCACCCCAAGGAAAAAGTGGACTTTCCCACTTTTCTTCCTTCCATAGGAAACCATCTAGAGATCAGGGCCGGCGCTGGACATTTTGCCGCCTGAGGCGAGCATCATTTTGCCGCCTTTATGACGTAATTGTTTTTCTTCATTACTCAAATGTTTTTTAAGAATAGAAAATTAATATGCTAACTAGAGATCGACCGAAAATTCGGTTTCGTTTTCGTTGTCGGCCTAAAATCTGAGTTTTATTGAAAATTCGTTTTCGGCGAAAATGCTGTCAAAAATTCGGCCGGACCGAAACTATCTGTATGGTAATCGTAAAATGATCTATTCAAACGGAAATGCATGGCAACCCGATTACAAAACACCATTCATAATAATATCACTCAATATTCCGTAACTTGGTGATATTTTAAAAAAAGGGCAAGGGCACATTACCATGTTTAGAGAATGTGAAATCTGAATGGGGGTTAGTGAGCACAACAATTTACAATTTTCAATGTACAATTTAAAAATGTACAGAAATGTACAAATTACATAACGTACTTTTTTTTTTTACAGTTAATTGTAAAAAAAAAAAAAAAAAAAAAAAAATTGTGATATTTGAGATATTAATATGATGAAATGATAAAAATATGTCTCAATGGATGGCTAAAAACACATTTCAATAAATAACAGAAAACATATTTTATTTTTATTCCTGGGACCATTATTTTAATTTTCTGGAAAACTTAATTTTTAGAGTTGAAACTTTTTGAATAAGTGTGCAATATGTATAAAAATGAACTAGTATCAGTAAATCAACCAATCTAAGAGAGCACGAAAAATCGAAAATGTCCTGTACACAGAAACTTGCTAATCGGGCCCTGTATGTAAGCATTTTATACATATATTATACATATATAGTGTAGATACTATATATATATATATATATATATATATAGCCTATTGAATATTTTAATCAATGGAAAATATTAGTAATTGAAAAATTAACTATGGCTTTAAAAAATAATATTGCTGATTTGGTTTCTATTAATACAAAGCATTATTTCCAACAAATTACTAAATTACAAAAAAACTACGTTATTACATATGTAGACAAATCTCCTAACAATTATGCTATTATATGTAAATCATATTATCACCAACTTCTTACAAATTCTATTTCTTCTAATAAGTCATTTCAAAAAACTAATGAAAATGTAATTGTAAATAATCGGAAAATTCGAAGTTATTATAAACTATTAAATATTTTATCTACTAACTTTAATTATCCATATTTAGTTCTTATTCCCAAATTTCATAAAACTCCTATTAAATTTAGGACTGTTACTATTGGTTGCAATACATATAATAATAAAGCCAATACACTTCTCTTAAAAATTCTTAATCAATTATATGTACTTACTACAAACAATGATAATACACATTGTATAAAAAATAGCAATCAACTTGTCAATATTTTAAAAAATCTTCATTGTGTTTATAATATAACGACATATGACTTCAAAGATCTTTTTAATAATATAGACCTATTAGATTTACATAAAATTATAAATGCATTATTTAAAAAGTATTATAAAAAACTGGAATTACCATCTAATATAGATATTGCATATTTTAAATCTTTAACTAATTTCATTATCTATAATAATTATATATTGCAAGATAATACTTTATATTTACAGCATGTCGGTATACCACAAGGCGGTTGTACTTCCAGTTTACTCTCAGACTTATACTTATATCATTATGAACGTAATTTTACTAATAATAATCTACATTTATATCGTTATATTGATGACATCATTTTAATTGATACTGATCAATCTGCAATTACTCGATTTCCAGTTGATTATCCCACTAATTTGGAATTAACGGAAAACCTTTTATCTAACAATACAATTAACTTCTTAGATCTTAAAATTACAATAAAAGACAACAAAACAATCACAGATTTATATGACAAACGTAAAGAATTTAAATTCACAGTTAATACATTTACAAATTTTAAATCTTGTCTACATCATTCTGTATTTCGAAATATAATACTTAATCATTTATATAGAATAAAATGTTTATGTTCTTCTCCTCTAATTAACAATAATATTAAAAAACTAATTTATGATGCATTAAATCATGGTTTTCCAAAAAAATTCATATATTCATTAATATACAATTAGTACTTTTCTTACATGATCTTTTAAAACAAATTAACACATGCGTAAACAAAATTACAAAAAAATTATAAAAAAAAATATATCTATAAAAAATTAAAAATTGTAAAATAATATAAAAAAAATTATTATAGGTTGGTTGGGTGGGTAGATGTTAGAGTACGGAGGAGGGTGGTGTTGTCTGGATATTACGCAATGGTTAATTATTTAAAAAAATGGGGGCTTTTGTATTATTACTATATTTTTGATACGTATTTTATATGGATGTTGATTTGATATTTTATATGTAACTGGAGAATTTCATTAATATTATAATTAGCTTAATTATTGAATAATCTAATTTACAATTATTTGTTATTAAATTTTAATTTACTAAGGACAATATCATATTAATTACTAATAGTATGCCATTTTTATAGTGATTAATATACATATAAGTATGTTTAATATAAATATAGTTATACTGTATGTATTAAAATTGGGTAATTATTTTTATTATTATTCCTCTATTCTTTTTAATATTTATTATCGGTTTAATGTTTTTGAATGTCCCACATTCATACTTTTTGGATTTTTATGGATGTATGAAAATAATCCACACTCTATATTTGTGCTTTTTAAGTAATGGGAATTTAAGTATCATTTAACCTTCTATATACTTCCACATGTTTTTTATTTCCTGTTCATTTTATAAATATCTTATATATAATTGATTTAAAAAATAATTTTTATATTATTTTTAATAATTATTTATATTAATTATTACTGAATTTATTTTGTTTTATAGCATATAGCTATATGCTATATATTATCAAAGTTCTAGAATTATTTAAATTCTTAGTTTAGTTTAAATAAGTTAGCTAATAGAATATGTTGTATGCTTTTAAATTTTATTAACAATAGTTTTTTTAAATACATTGTGTGGTTTATATTAGGTTTATAATTCTCTATATATAAGGATTTGTTTGGTTTTGCTGTTTAAAAAATTATTTACATTCAAATGCTTACAAATATTTATCTTGCGACAGTTAATTAATAAAAGTAATACTAGATGGCAGCACCAAAATTTGTCTCTTTAAGATAGCTCTAAATTTTAATTTTTCTAGCTCCATTTCAGTTATAATTTAATACACCAGGGGGTATTTTTAGCTAAATTTTGACGATATTGTTAAACAGTTATTAATTAATTTAATAGTGCATTTTAAATAATGTAATTACTATCTATTTATTTTATATTATATTAAATGTGTTTAACAAGGTATTTCAAATTTTATTTCAAAATGTATTAACTGCATCCTTTGGTATCAATTACTGTGATTTCTTAACTGTTTTATTCACCTTAATCTTTATGATATTCTGGTAGACATGTGCGCGTGGATATTTGTAAAATACGGAAATATTAATCGGTATGGTGTTTATTATTTATATTTTATATCCTATAAATATTTAAATACGTTTTATTGATTCTTCAATTTCATATTATTTGCTTCTATTCTGCTTTCATTTTTAATCAATTCACTTGATTTTAATGGTTGTTTGGGTACAGGGGAAAATAATTTTTAGCGTTAGCTTATTTTTCTCACAGAAAACAACCATTTTGCTTATATCATTGAATTCTGTGCCCTTGACAACGTAATTCAATATATAAGCTTTTCCATTTTTTGTCGGTGTCCACTTTTTTCTTTTTCTTCCATAATAATTCTTATAATAATTTTTTTTTTAATACTTACAGCTTTAATTCATAATAATTGACGGTGGTAGGTTATGTTTAATTAATGGTTTTATATATATATATATATATATATATATATATACATTGACGGAAAAAAAAATCCCAACACCAAGAAAGACTTGTGTTAGATAAACGAAATTTGGTAGGCGTGTTTATACATCTGAAGGATGATATCGATTGAAATTTCGCGCTTCGCGCATAAGTGTGGCGCTAGTGGCGCCACTCAGAACTTGCAGATCAGGTTTACTTTAAATGCGTGCTGTAAAGTTCGTGGGCGTTATTTAGCTTCGAAATGTGACGTATTGAGTTGATGTTAGCCAAGAATGCCTTTAACAAGACGAAGAAGCCACTGTCAACAGCTCACCGAGTTGGAACGAGGTCACATAATCGGGCTACGAGAAGGTGGATTTTCTTTCCGCGATATTGCAGAAAGACTTGGCTGGAATGTATCCGCTGTGCATGATTGTTCGAAGCAGTGGTCAAGGGATGGTACTGCCTCAAGAAGACCGGGTTCCAGGTGGCCACGTGGCACTCCTGAGAGGGAAGATCGCCGTATTCGGCGTACGACTGTGGCGCATCGTACTGCGTCTGCGGCGGAAATTCGAGCTCCCGTTGGTACCACAGTGACACAACGAACTGTTAGAAATCGGTTACTTCAAGGACAGCTCCGAGCCAGGCGCCCTGTAGTGTGCATTCTACTGACTCCAAGCCATTGCCGTTCGCGAAGCCATTCGTGTCAATCCAGAGCTCATTGGTGGGCGGAGTGGAGATCTGCTGTTTTTCTTTTTCATCAGAAAACACAATCGTGGCCCAAAAACTGTGCCAGACAAAAAATGGCACTTGACACGTGTCTGGCACAGTTTTTGTGCCGACTAAAGTGTCTGTCATTTTCAAAATATTTTTTTCTAAGCATAAATATTATTCTGTCTCAATCTCAGCGTGCCTCCAATACTTTATTTTGGGTAGTCAAAAAATGGCACTTGACACGTGTCTGGCACAGTTTTTGGGCCGACTAAAGTGTCTGTCGTTTTCAAAATATTTTTTTCTAAGTATAAATATTATTCTGTCTCAATCTCAGCGTGCCTTAAATACCTTTTTTGGGTAGTAAAAAAAAATGGCACTTGACACGTGTCTGGCACAGTTTTTGGGCCACGATCCTTCAGCCAGACATTCGACTTTGTATTCAGCCATTACAAAAGAAGTGTTGCACAAATTTTCAGGGTGCCTCAAATACCTTCCCTAAAATGCTTAACAGCTCTTGGACTATAGCTAAACACTTGCGATCAAACCACAAATCATAAAATTTCGAAAAAATCTTATATTTAACCCTCTGTGCTCTAACTTATGTATTTTAAGCAATTTTTTATCCTCCCCCCTTTTCCCCTGGGGTCACTTTTTAAACTTTTGCTTTGATCACTCTTTCATATTCTGCACCATAGTCTTACATATTGTAGTTCCATTTTTTACCGCCAGGGGCCGCCTACCTATCTCGGCTGCTATGGGCCCGAGAGGTTTGTGTAGAATAGAGTGCGCCCCCTGGTTGCGAAATGTGGAACTAACAGATTTTTCAAAAGGATAAAGTGTTTTGAAAGGAATATTAAACGAAACCCTTTGTGCGATCTGTGATCACACTTACCCACTTGTTTGAAAGCTAGTCTACCTAAAATCATTTAAAAAGGAAAGTTGTGATCGACGGGAAATTAAAATTGTGACCAATTGATTCAAAACAAGAGATATATTTCCAGATAGCTTTAAATCGCGCCCGTCGACCTAATCGTTCGGAGTTTTCTTCGAACTTTGGATTTCCAAGCGTTAATACGGGTTAGGTTCCCTTAGAAAGACCCCCACGAAGGGCTCTTCCACCTGGGCCTATATCTCTCGTGCAGATAATTGGCCGTCATAAATACAACCAACCAACCAGATAGCTTTAATACGGCTTTTTTCGCATTCTTTTTTCATGGCGAAAACACAATATTTGTGAAATTGATTTTTCATCTTTGTTAGAAATTTTTAGATTTTAAGGAAATGTAAGTTTGATTATTTGGATATACAGTGGGTGATTGGTTAACGAACACTTTTGAGACAGATTTTTATGTTCAGATAACGAACACTTTCGCGAAGAATTTTCTGTTCCGTTACGAACACCTCATGAAACAAAGAAAGTAAAAGCAATGCCATGTTTCAGTTTTCCAGAGCTGTATTTAATTGTATCTATTATCGACTTAGAAAATATTTTAACAGTTGTATATTTATGGCCTAATTAGTTTATGGGTTATCGAGAGTTCGGGTCCTACATTTTAGGACCCCCAAATTTGAATGAACAGATTAAAAATATTAAATTATATAGCCTGTCCTTTTTTAAAGAAATATTTTAATTGGAAATTTTTCATTTTAATTGAAATGGAGTTCCTAAATTATAAACAAGCTCTAAGCTCCACTTGGCCTTTATCGGGCCCTGCAATAAATATAATTTTTAGAGAACAAATGGAACTTTTGATAGGTCAAAGTGATATGGAGTGATATGGTTTAATGCTGCAGTCAACGAATGTGATCCTTAAAAGTTTTTACAAAACAAATGTCATTTATATAACTTTTAATTAATTTTTCAATTTATTTTCAGCAGTGAAATTACGCTCGATATTATTGAATATTTAATACGTGATTTACCACATTGCTAACTAAGCGTAGAACCAACAGAGTGAAAAATGTCCAAGCCGGGAATCGAACCTGGAATCCTTGGAATAGCGCTCCAAGTGCTCTACCACTGCTGAAAATTAATTGAAAAATTAATTAAAAATTATAGTTGTGTTCATCGATGCTGGAATTATTTGTTTCTCATGTTTCGCCGCAGGACTGTGTGTTCATGAAGACTATTCCGTCGTATGCTGCAGTTGCAACCTTACCAACATATTTAGTGAGAGATGCTAAGATGGGTATCGTCCTCGTAGAGCTTAAATGGTAGAACACTTGAGCACTATTCCAAGGGTTCCGAATTCGATTCTCGACTTGGACATTTTTCACTCTGTTGGTTCTACGCTTAGTTAGCAATGTGGTAAAACATGTATTAAATGTATGTCATTTATTTTTTTTTAATGCAAACGACACGTATAAAGCCATCAAAATACGATCTATACATATTAAATATAAACGTATTATTAACCTTATTTAAAAAGGAAGCTTGAAAACTTTTTCGATTGTTATTAACGCATGTATCATTGTTATTACATTTAAATAAATTTAGGGAGAATTTATATTATTTTTTATATATTTATTAGTTTTTAAGAACGAATTAATTCAACGCCCACACAAATGTATACAATATCTATGATCGGTTAATGAACAATTCGGTTAACGAACATTGTTTTGGAACGGATTAAGTTCGTTAACCGATCTCCCACTGTATGATCTTTTCTCAACCAGGCTTTTGTCTTTTCCTAAAGATATTGGAAGCAGCTAAGATAGTGCAAATGATAAATATATATATAACTCGTTAGAAAACATTAAAAATTGCAAAAAATTGAAAATCTGATAAAAGTATCAAAATGGGAAGGGGGGGGGGGGAGCGAACGGCAAATAAATGATCTACAAAATAATATTTTCACTGCACTCGACGGAAATTCTTCTGTGTTCTCAGCGGGAATAGTCGAAAATTATGTAGGAAACTCCAACGAACAGTTTAATTAATCACTAATAAATAAAAATCGGTTTTTCGGATGTCATCCATTCTCAAGTAAGCACTTTCAGTTGCGTAACTCATAACTGAATTTGTAGATGCAGTTGTCGCAAAATAATGGTGATGTTACTGGTGATTTTGCATGTTTGTCTGCTAAACATGTTTGCTGTACGTGAAAATACTTACTTGAGTGGGTAACATCCAGAAAACCGATTTTACGTAAAGGGAGAACTGATTAATGATGCATTGTTGAAGCCACTCGGAAACGTTTCCGAAAATGATGGACAGCTAATAAAAAATTATTTATATAAATTCTTTTTTAATCCTAATGCAGTGTTCATTTTGAATGAACATTATTTCAAATATGCAGAGCTTCCAAGTTTCCTACCACTATTTTAATTCACAAAATGTTCTTTTTTTTTAATTGGAACATTTGAGCGATTCAAGAGAACAACAATTTCTCTAAAATAATAGTGGTGTGCAAAAAGCCGCAGACTCAACAACTCTGAACGCTGGGCCAACTTTTGGGTCAAAATCAAAAACGACCCGAACACCTTAGCAGGTTTAAATTTCAAAAATAAATTGTTTTCGAATTTTTATAAAGATAAAGAAGCGCTTTGCGGGATTTTAATATTTTCGTTCGTGATTATAGTACATTTTCGTATCTTGCAATTCAGCACAATTTCACCAGACATTCTTTTTTTTTTTCAGTTCACCCTTTTTCATATAGAATATTATCATGCTTGAAATCATGCTTCAATATTTTGCAATAAATTCCTTGATTAAAAGCTAAAAAGAAAACGAAAAAAAAAATAATAAACTAGTAAAGAAAAAAAAATGGTATAAACAAAAAATTTTGGAAATTTACATTATTTTGAAACAATTTGCTCTCATATTTTATACTACGAGGCATTGTCCCTACGAGCTAAGTTCACCAAGCCCGTCAAAATCCTACTGGTTCTACAAACAACATTGATTTGCTATGTTTTAAAAAGATTACCTGATTACGAAAGATTGAAAGATATCACTACGATCAGTGGTTGGTCTCATCAAAAGTTTTTGTTTCTTTTATCGTTTTTCCGCTAGAAATTATAGAAAGAAAGGAAAATTATTAGTGGAAAGGGGCGTTTTATCAGGGTCTCATATTTTTTGGAAGACGGTTTATTAAGATATTATATAATTATTCTTTTATTTGGATAAAGATCCAGGACATTGAGAAGTTACTTATTTATGCAGGCTGATTTTTTAAGCAAATGAAATATGTTTTAAAGAATACTTTTTTCAAAATTAACTAAAATCATTATCTTAAATTAAAAGCTAAATAAAAATACTAGCATTATATTTACCTGAAGTAAGAAATATTTTTTTTTTCTTTTAACTGGTACAGCATCTGTGTAATCCTAGTATCCGACTCGCTACAGGCAATTAATGAAAATAATTTCACGATCGAAAGACTATGCAAGTAAAATAATGAAATACTAAAAGCACGTGACACTACAACATTATGAGAATTTGTGGTTTGCATGCGTCTGGCACAGTCTACCCTTTGTGAATTCTGCTGATTTCAGTACAAGACAATCTTTGAAAAGAAAAGAAAAAGCATGAAATTCTCTTCGTTAGTTTTGTTCGTGTCGATTTAATCCATTTTCCATAATAAAGATTAAGAACTCTTCGATTATCATTCGGCTGTAATTATCTGAAATGTACTCCGTATTTTTATTCTAAAATGACAGGAAAAAAATCACACTTAAAAAAAAAGTTTTAATACATGTAATGGTAAGGAATTTTATGTTCAATACGGGGCTGACGTACTGGGCTACCGTGGTTGAAAGTCACGTGACAGTCGCGGTCTTACCCAATACGCACTGACGCGCAGCTATACACAAAGCAATTCGATTACTTTGTTTTTTAACGGTTGTGTGTTTATTACCCTCTTATCAAATGATAGAAATAAACACAATTTTCATTGCGATTCTCATAATTTATTGTTATTTTGTGAAACTGATATTATTCAGTAACGTCTCATCGATAAATTATGATTTGATTCCGGCTGTATTAAAGACATCAACTGAATGTAAGTATTAACCATTTTTCCATTTTAGACCTATGCATTGATATGATTATGTAAGTTTTGTATGCTTTAAATATACGTAAATAGCGTTTATTTTGAATGAATTTATCCTTTCCTACACTATTTATTTTAAATTAATTTGTCCTTTCCTGCACTATTTATTCTAAAAGCTGTTCGCTTTTGAATGTAAGCAATATAGAAACAAGGTTTTTCTCAAGCTCGTGTTATTTTTAAGTGTTCAATAAGTAGAATTAATCCGTCTATATCAATATCATTGGTATACTAAATACCAGTGATATTAATACGGACGGATTTTAATATTGTATATTAAAATAATCATTATTAAGAAGTCTGTGTAAAATTTTGTATTTACCATGATTTCTAGATTACAAAGAGCTCGGTTGATTTTTATTTGTTTATTTATTTTTTTACTTTCGATAACATTATAGTTGGTTACAAATAATTTTATTTAATATACTTAAAATGATGTCGGTGTTTTTAACTTTTTATAAGATTTTACAATCATAATCCTGCTGCCAGGGGAAATTTTCGGTGAATAAATATCAATTTGTATATATTCTCTGTGCTAAAACTGTTTTAGTTTTGTTTTTAACTATTATGCTCAGATGTAAATACTGAGCACGTTTAGTATTTTTAATCAACGTTTTGCACGTTTATTAATAAAATACTTATTTTAGGACTAAACCTTTTAAAGCTTTTTTATTTTAAATAAAGTAGATATCTGATGACCGTGTATAATTTTCGTGCATAAATACTGATTAACTTAAGTTATAAAGATCCTGTTCGTAAAAAAAAAAAATTCTCCCATTTCTTTTTCCTTCTTTCGACAATCTTTTATTTTCTAACCCAATAATTTAAAATTGTGCTGTAGCTTTAAAATTTTTATATGTTAAATAAATAATTCTTATGTACTATGTTAAATCTCGGTGTATTTATAATGATTATTTCAATGATATAAGTAGCTCAGTTGATTTTTTTTCGCTTTTGAAAACATTATACTTCTCTACAATTTACTTTATTTAATATACTTAAAATATGCCAGTGCTTTGAAAAGTTTCTATAAGATTCGACAATCCTCTGCTTAGAAAGCAACGAATTTTATAAAATTAAAGGTTGAGTTGGATGTGATCGTAATCTAAAGCCGAGACAATAATGTATTTTGATTAATTTTAACACAATTATTTTAATTGGTAAATAAATCATATGAATTGTAATTTTCCAATTGAGTGAAAAAGTGCCTAGGCCAGGTTTTGATCTAGTGACCTTTGGCTTAAGCTGTTAGTGCTCTGTTCTGAGCTATCCTGGACAAAGCTGGCGTCCACAATTCACTCGCGTAACTTTTTCATGAGAACATCTTGTTTGTTATCTGAAACAGCTCAACCTTAATACCAGGTGATGGAACTCTAAATAAATGCTGGATACATAATTACACTTTATTAACTTGGCGTTCATTGTTATTGCCCTTATCAAAAGTTTACCCGAGTGAATTGTGGCCGCCATGTTTGTCCAGGATAGCTCAGTTAACAGAGTATTGGCAGCTTAAGCCATAGGTCCCTGATTCAAATTTTAGTCTGGACACTTTTTTTTTTTTTTTACTTAGTTATAAAATTATAACTCAATAATCTACTTCGTAAATTGATTCGTTTATAAGAAATAAATTGTTTTGTTCAAAACTGTCGAGGAATTCTTAGCCAAGTGCAGGGAAGGGGCCGGCACCTGGAAAATCTAAACCCCTGCACAATGAAGCTATGGATGAGACGCCAGGTGTCAGGTTCAAGTAACCGACAAAGGCCCAAAAAATATTTTGTATAATATATTATAATTTATAATATAATATTTTAATATAATTTATTTAAAAAAATAAATGCGTATACTTTTTAAAATAGTAATTTTAATAGTTTAACAATTTTGCATATTCCATAGCTGTTATATTAAGAGTGTTCACAGATTTTAAATTTTCTCGTTCAATAATGCACTTCTTTCTCAAAAATTTCTGAAATCATTTTTATCTGAAGGAGTTGGAACTTACAGGCTGCGAAACATGAAAATTTCAGCCTATAAGTACAAAGAATTGAACATTTTTTATTTTAATTTAGGCATAATTCATTCTTAAATTATAATTGTCTATTCCCTGATGATTACCTTTCACTGATTAGCATATCGTTAAAAATGATTTAAAATGTTATACATGGATATATTTTCTGAAAGATCGCATGCATTTGTTAGAAATTCAGACGCACTGTTTGTTTTCTTGTATCTTCATTAGATCAGCAAATGTTATGCATTTACGAATGAAAGTGCATTTGTAAATAATATGTCAGAAAGTAATATTTTTCTTTTATGATTGATTGCTTTTTATCTCATTTATACGATTATTAATTTCAGTATATCTCTGAGATCCCAAGCATCCAATGTTCATCTTGAATTTTTTGTACTACATTTCACGTTTTCTCTATAAAAATGCCTGTTGCAAAATGTTCATTTGGTGTAGTCAAAGAACACGATTATGAAAAATTCATTGATTTTTTTTTACGCTTTGTTGAAACCTCAAGCAAGTGTATTTATTAAAAAATACAGAATTTTTGCTCTGTTTGTTTTTTTTAAGAAAAGGAACAGAAAAAAAAATAAAGCATTATTTAACATATCTTTTTAGAATTTCTAAACTGATATATCAACGTATAATCGTAGATTAATTAATATTGAACTATTATTTGATTAAAAGTGTATTTTTGTAATATTGCAGTCTCCATTTTTTTATTTACAATTTATTTTTTACATTTAAGTCTTTAAAATGTTGCATTGTTGCAGTTTCACAACACTTTGGCATATTTTGACGAGCATTTATTGACGCATAATCTATTGTTGTTTCAACTACCATAAAGTTGTATGAGTTACAAAGAATATTTAGCGTTTTATCACTTGTGGCGGGCTAATTGTACATAATTTTACATAATACACCTTCGTAGGTAATTTTTTTTAATTCTAGCATATTAGGAAGTGGATTAAAAATCTGTTGCTAAATTCCATCTTTACATACAAAAATCAACTTGAGTTAAATAAACTCTTAATGTGAAGATATTTATTGATGGAATGACGAGGAATGGCACAAAAAAAGAAAAAAAAAGAGTAATATATACGAATGAGCGATATAGAGGGGATTATTGTACTTTGATCGGAATAGCTGACAGGCAAATATATGAAAAAAAAACAAAACATTAATAATATGTAGTAAACTCCTTTGCTCCTTGTTTAAGATGATAAAGTATCTTTGTCGCTGAAAAAATCATAGTAATAAGATTACTTAGATATTAGTATAAAAGAAGCCTATATTAGTATTTTCTTTTGACAGAAGAGAATTAAAACTAAAAGAACTCGCATAAATTACGCAGGTTTTTTTTTTTTTGTGTGTGTGTTATAAAAACGGCGTTTTAATGTTTTCATAGTACTGTAAAGTTATGCATTCTATCAATTTAAAGAATGATTTGGATATAATAGTAATCTAAAGCCATCTGTTTTGTCAACTGACTTGCTCAGCTCAGCTGAGCTGAGACCGCCAGCGTCACGTGACTACTCAAAATCGGAGAAGCACGGTAGCCCGTCTTTTTCGTTAGCCCCGGTTCAATATATGTGACGCAAATGCCGCCCTTTATGCGTGCGCCCTGAGGCGGCCGCCTCGCTGCCTCACCCCTGGCGCCGGCCCTGCTAGAGATAAACCATTAACTTGGATTTTACCCGCTGTTTTGGAGACACTCCACATTTAGTCAACTTTTAAAATTGATCATAGCCGATTTTTTACAGGCAGAGGCCCAACAATGTGTTAATATTTTACCCCTCCCCCCCTGAAAAAAAAATATCACACTGATATAACAACATCACTAATTTCATTTAGAATGGATGACGGCGTGTCCAAACCTTTACATGATTTTTTCTCTCCATCATACAAATGAGGTCAGGAGACTGAACTGTGCAGGAAGCAGTTTTAACTCAAACTCATGATCTTTAAACCCAGTCTCACTGAGACGAATCATGCATGCTGTCAAAGCGTATTATCCTGCTGTAAGTGTTCATTTTCATCAGAGAATATCCTTTTCAGCTATAGGCGAGTAGGAGTAAATAAAACAAACTTTTGAATTCCAAAAGATTTATGAAGTGTAATATAAAAGTTTATTGAATTTTGCTCATATATACAGGGAAGATGCAGACAAGAAAGATTGGTTTATTGACCAATATAACTTCAAGAAATTTGTAGTGGCAGTCAATAGTAATATATAAACATATACATGTGCGATAATTAGAAACTAAAATAATTTGTCCCCAAAATCCTCGAATTGATTAAGCTAGTTTCAAAATAATCAGAGCATTTAATTAAACACAAAGTAAACAAAGAAATAAGCAGCAGATAGTTTGAAAGTGAGATAAAACAATTCAAACTGGCTGTATGTCCAATTTACAAGAGTATCATTTAATATAAAAAAGTACTTTTACATTCCTTAGTCAAACATCTGCAAGCCACTAATTCTATGTCTTCCACTAAAACTTTACAGAATACTCTTATAAGCTCGTGCTTTTTACATCAAAAGAGTTGAGGTGTTGCATGTTCTTCTCATGCATATGCTGGTTTTATTTTTTAAAATAATTGAATATACAATTTATTTGCTAATAGATGGCATAGTCTTCTTTTCCTTTTAGGTTTAACTAGCTTGAAAAATATGGCAGAAATTAGGCTATGCTTTGAACAAAAGAAATTTATCCTGAAGTATTACTGGAATTTCGAAAACGCATCTGAAATTCACAGAGACAGTTTAGGAGAGGATCTAAAAGAAATCTCTTTATACGAATTACAATTCGTAGAATTAAAGATATATTTGAAGCTCACAGAACTTTCAAAATGTTCATAAGCAACGTTCGGGAAGATCGCTATCATATACAAACCCCACAGAAATCCTAGTAGAAAACTATGACGAAAGTTCAAGGAAATCTGCTGGAGTGGCACCTGCAGACCCGATTTTAGTGGTTGATTGGTAGATTTCCCATTGTGTTTTCCTGCACCTAGTCATCCATGTTTTCATACACTATTAAAAATCTGCAGCATTTGCTGCATAGTCACTCCATCGCTTTTATGGGAAGCGGTTATTTGATTAGATTAATGAGCATTCTCATTGGTCAGAATAGAGATATTCTATAAAAGTCGTGGAGTGATTAAGCAGCAAATGCTGCAAATTTTTAACAGTGTACCTTTGGATGCAGGAAAACATAATAGTAAACTTACCAATCAACCTAAAATTGGGTTTGCAGGTGGTTTCCCCCAAGATATGACTTGGCGGACCAGTTGCATTTTAATATGCTAATATGTAGCTTAACATCCCAAAAAAAATATTATAACAACAATTGAAAATATACAATAACCTTTCCCGAATTACCCATGATTCAGAAAAGCGTTCGTAATTTTTAGAAACCTCACAAACCAATATATTTTCGAGATTTAAAGAATAATCTATAAAAACAAAGTTTTTTTACTGCCACTGATTTTCGGAAACGTTTTTGAGTAGTTTTTATGCTGTGTTGTAATAATTGTGTTAAAAACGTTTTTCAATCTAGAATATCGGTTTTTAGAATGCTATCAATTCTTAACTAAACATTTTCAGTTCCGTAATTGAATTTATAGATGCAAGAAAAACAAAACAAAACTTATTAATTTAATGTTAATGTTAATACCGTTAATTCATCCTTCTTTGTCTGTAAAACCTTTTTGTTGAGCATAAAAATGTTTACTTGAGAATTGATAGAATCCGAAAAGCCTGTATTTTGGGTTGAGAACATTATTGAGGGGCTCACAACTATAGTAGACCAAGTCCATTTTGAAAAAAAAAAATAAGATAGTCCATTTAGAAGGTGCATAAAATCTGTTTTATATAATCCTACAATAAACCTAGCATGTTTTCACATAATTTCTCATATATGGTATCTGTTTACAGACTTGTTTCACTGTGGGAGTATTTAAAACAGATTTTATTTACGTTCTAAATATATACAGGGTGCAATATGTTATCTATCGCCGACCTTTAATTTCTCAACCGTTGGTCGTAGACATATAGTTCCAATTACAAAAACGTTTTAAATGAGGTAAATATTCATGCTGTGGCATTATTTAAAGTAAAAAAAATCAATTTTATAAAAATTACGAAATCTAATTTTTTATACGGTCCCCCAGTCCCTATAGTTATATTTAGTAAAAGTTTACACATATGATAACAGATATAACAAAAAAGTTTGACTTCTGTACTACAAATCTGACGCAGTTATTAAATTTCAAAGTTTGAGATTTTTGCACATGATTTTGTCTTTCATTGGGGGATCAGCTAAAAGATGAATTAATGTAATTCGAGATCAAAATCAGGATGCAATGTCCTTTTTACGGTGAAACCACCTCTAGCCGGTATCGCCAAATCGGGGAAGCACCAAAGAGGGCTATTTCATCTAAAAATTTTTAGCTAACTTTTTATGGATCGAACAACATTCAAACTTCAAAGTAGGTAGAATCGACAACCGGAAAATAAAACATACTCACTAAGGACTAGATAAAGGGCGACGGAATGAAAACGACCAACCGAGCTATAACGAGCATGAAAATCATGCAAATTGCAATAGTATTGCAGCGCCACACGTTCAAGATAAAACACGAGCCATCTACCAGTGGACATGCTAGTCAGCGCTGTGATAGTGATGGCAAGCTACACATACATGCAATATGCCGAAATGATACTTATTTACGGTGAATGTCAAAGGAATGCAAGAGGAGCTGCGAGTGTTTATTAAGAACGTTTACCTAAGGATCTACATCCAATGCCTGACAACTATAACTGATGCATTGCACCATCTTAGAGAGACCGGCTCTGTTTCACCATGATCCAGAACAAGTAGACGGGGAAGTTGTAATGTTCGAATGACACCGGAGGAGGTGCTGGCGTTCGCCCGTTTAATTCCACAAATGAGCACGGCAGAAATAAGCGTGGCATCTGGTCAGCATGTCTGGCATTTGTTACATGCACATGATGCGCATCCTTACCATCCGACACTGCTTCAAGCATTGATGCTGGGTGACTACGCACGACGATTTGAATATTGTAATTTCATGCTCAACACCTTAGAGGAAAATCCGTCGTTCCTATGTGATATTCTATGGACAGATGAGTCAATGTTTACACGGAGTGGCATTGTGAATGTGCACAATGTGCATTACTGGTCTCAGGAAAACATCCACATCGCCCGCACAGTATGACATGTGTGGTGTAGTATAGGAGGAACCCAGATTGTTGTACTCATCTTCTACGATGGGACCTTAACGGGCGATCGTTATCTGCATCTGCTACAAAACACGGTACGTGACTGGTATGAAGAGCTGTCTCTCGGACATGCATGCCGGGTGTGGTTTCAACATGATGGGGTCCTCTCCGCATAAAACATCAAACGTTCGTGTGTATCTGGTCACCGAATTTAGTCAACAGATCCTTGGATATGGTGGTCCGTAGAGTGGCCACCGCGTTCGCCGGACTTGACTCCCATGAACTTCTACCTCTGGGGTTACATCAGGGCATAGGTATATGTGACTGATACCATTTCTCTGGTTTACCTGAAGCAATGCATAATCCTTGATTGTCGCACATTGCACACCTGTTATGCTCTAACGTGTCCGGGACTCAGTACTGTCACGCATTCAATTGTGCATTGCCACCAATGGAGAACACTTTGAGTAGTATCTCTAGTAGATTCCGACGATTTATGTTTTCATTTTTATAGTAGACCGTTTTCTGATATTATAATAAATTAATATTTATTTTTCTTTTTAATTTATATATTTCATGCTTCGCTTTGTATACGACCCCTATAAATCAGCTCAAATTTTTAGTTGAAATAACCCTCTCTGGTGATATCCCGATTTGGCGAGACCGGCTAAAGGTGGTTTCGCCGTAAAAAAGACATAGCACCCTGATTTTGATCGCGAATTTCTTTAATTCATCTTTTAACTGATCCCTCAATGAAAGACAAAATCATGTGCAAAAATCTCAGACTTTGAAATTTAATAACTGTGTCAATTTTTGCAGTACAGAAGTCAAACTTTTTGTGTTACATCTCTTATGATATGCGTAAACTTTTATTAAATATAACTATAGGGACTGGGAGGCCTTATAAAACGTTAGATTTCGTAATTTTTGTAAAATTGATTCTGTACTTTAAATAATGCCACAGCATGAATATTTACCGCATTTGAAACGTGTTTGTATTGGAACTATATGTCTACGACCAACGGTTGAGAAATTAAAGGTCGGCGATAGATAACATATTGCACCCAGTATATATATTTTTTTCAAAAATGGATTTGGTCTACAGTGTAAAAAAAATCTGTAAAGTTACTAAATTTTTTCTAGGAAACTGGAATTCCTAGAACTTTCCATGTAACGGCAACAACAAAAATAAGTGTAAGAGACACTCTTTTGCGCCGAAAATAAAAAAAATCTGTAAGGTTACTAAGAATTTTTTAAGAAACTGGATGCCTAGAACTTTTCATGTAATTGCAACCAGTGTTACGTAAAACTTTAGTAAAATTTACGTAAAATTTTAGTAAGATTATGGTAATTTTAACAGATTCATTTGTAATGTTACAGATTTCTGTAACTTTACAAAAACTAGTTTTGTAGATTTGCAGCTTTTTTTGTAGAATTAAAGATGAAAATTTGTAAGCATGTAACTTTACATCTGTAGAACTACAGATTTTTCTTACAGTGTACTATGGTTGTGAGCCCTTTATATACAGATAATCTATTTCGTATGCAGCTAAATTGATTAAAGCATTAGCGTAGGAATCATTCATGGATAAATTACAAAATTTGTTTGAATGTGCTAAAAAAGTAAGCACAATTTTCTTCAAGTTGTGTTTTAAAATTGTTTAAATTTTTTGTTTACTGCTAGGAAATTTTTATGTAAAAACTATTAAAAAAGATTCTCGAACAAAGAACTGAAAGCTAATCAATAAAACACTTTATTTCATAGTAAGTATTTATCTAATAGTTTATCAGTTATTTCTTAGGAAATGGATCAATAAGATAGAAGGATGAATTTGCACCATAATGCCTTCCAAGTGAAATATGACGTTTAAATTCTTTTCCCAGATGTTAAAAAAAATCATTCCGAAAGATATTATTTATCCAGTAGTTTATCAATTATTTTACTCGAAGAGTTCAGATATAATAATTGAAAAATTTTCAATTTAATGTTTTAAAAATAAAGTACAAAGTTAAAAAAACTGAAATTAAAAAAGAACTTTTTGATAACTTTAAAGACTTTATATTTCTTGTATTATTTTACTTTTATGTTGAAAACTTGATAGCAGAAATATGATGGAGGAGATATGGTACATCAGAAAACAAAATAATTGAAATTGCTGTAGAAATATGGAATACATGTAACTGAATAAGATGGGGTGGGGAGGTAGAATTTCTATTTCAGTCTGAAGATCAATTTCGAAAAATGTATTTCGTAACATATTTCACTTTTTCTTAAATAAATAAATATACCCATATCTTCTAACTATTTCAGCTACAAATCTTGTAATATTTTAGAAATAGTTTTTTTTTTTAAATATTTCACATATAAAGTTTTCCTTATCGTACAGTATCTTAAATAATTATGGAAAGAAATTTGTCCTGATAAAATTAAGTTTACTAAATATTAAAGTGAGTAAAAATATTTAAAATTCTATAATAATAAATACCTTTAAAATTATAATCTCTGTTAATGAGAAAATTAATTGTTACAATGGGAAAAAAATATGAAGTTGAAATGTTGCATTATACTGATAAATAATTGATTTTTTTTAATTATAAAAACTTGGAGGTGTGACTAAGTAATGATTTAATTGCTTTTAATTAATATTAATTTAAAAGGCTAATAAAAAGATGCAATTTATTTATTAGCTTTTTTTCTAATAAAACGAATTGAAAAAACCAACATGTTTTAAGTATAAAAAATGCTGTACTGCAGGTAATGGGATGCCGTGGGCTTTTGTAGTATTGTATAATCATAAATGCTTCAAATAAATTTAATTTTATAAAAACAACTCATGGTGGCGTTATTAATTTTAGTTCATGTAACAGAAGGTTATAAAAGAGATTCCGACTGAGAAATATTCTTCGAAAATAATATTCACTTTTCGCTGTTAATTTAGAATGTTTGTGCATTGAATATGCTTGTTTAATCTGAAAATGTTCACCTGAGAATTGACAGCATCTAACGAATCCGATATTTTGTGTTGGTACCAGGTTAAGAAAATCGATTAATACACTGTGTTAGGTACAATTAATTAAAAATTTTCTGACAATTTAGGATTTAGTTGCTCTGTGTGACAACAGATGGAACCACTATTCATTCTTTCTTTTTAAGTCAGGATTCTGACACAATTTTTTAGTTGCCTTTAGTTTTTCTGATAGTGCTGTTAGGGGCACAGAAGAGCGCTCTTGTTTCATATAGTGTTTCTATATTATGTTTTTTTTTTTTTTTTTTTTTTTTTTTATTATTACTTTGCCCAGTGTTGGCATGAGTTCATTTATAAGTTAAGGTTTTCATGTAAGATGAAGGTATTATTTGCTAGAAATTATTTACTCGGCACTTGTTCTGAATTTATGAGTTTCTATTTGTGAAACCAGAACTTTGCAACTGTATTTGTTTGTATTTGTGAAGATTTCTATTTTTGTGACTGTGCAAATAAATAAGAAAAATTCGCGAAGGATTTTCTATCTTTTAAAATTCTCCCCACACTGTAAAAACTACTTGGAAACGAGTCCGGAAATTTCGGACAAGTAAAGTAACTTTGGTTTTAGATATTCCAGATTTTTTAAAAAGCTTTTTTAAATCTCCGATATCTATTGGCTTCTGAGTTTCTGAAGATAAAGGAATGATTTTTCGGAATTGTGGGAAAATGGGAAGTGGTTGTATTATATTTTAGTAAACCGTCTTGCCTTATTAACAAACATTTCTCTTTTATTACAGAGTATAGTTACGAGAGCAACCTTCTGATGCAACTTATCGCATTGCTACAAAAGTAATGCAGACACTTTTTGACGCACCCATATTTTAGGGTGTATCAAAGAGGGAGACATTCATAAAAAAGGCTGAAGTTCATGTTGTATGACCATCTAGGCTTTCGGCGAGAAAATAGGTTAGAACGGTCAAAGAAGAAAATTGAAATAATTTTGAAGAGAAACAATAAGAATAATTATTTTATATTAAAAAAAATTCCCATTTCTCTGACAAATCTTATTATTATTCGAACTTGGGATATTAATTCCAAAAAATGAGCCTTTCAACTATAGATTTAATATTAATGTAAATGATTAATGAAAAAATAACGAGCACTTTTAGAAATTTTTAAAAAAAAATTCAGAAAAAAAAATTACTCGCAGTATTTTGGAGATACATTCTTTAGTGGGGAAAAATTCGAGTAATAAATGATGATTTTCATTTCCCCGATATTTTTAATAAAAACGTTTATCCATTCGATATTAAAAGGACAAGTCCGAAAATTTAATTTTTATGAAAATTGTTATTTTTTATTTAAAAAACTTTTATTGATTTGTGAGGATAGTATAATTTTTACAATAACAAATTAAACGAAGTTATAGGATTTTAAGAAGATTGCAGGAAGTTTTTCTTTCTAATGAAAAATTCTTTTCCACAGATTTCAGCTTTTAACATAAAGCTATAAGTAATAGCAAGTTACGTAATCCCCAATTAAACTACATAACATCTTATTAAGAGGATTACTCATAATCTCTGCTGAATGCTTTATAGCCGACTTACTTTCAATATTAATTCCAGAGGAATTTTAGAGTAATTTGTAACCGACAGTAAACTTTTTTATGTCACATAAATGTTATGTTTTGAATATTACATTGATTAAAATTATATACGCTTACTTTCTTGAGTATTCGGAAATTGATTCAATAATATGTAAAACTTTAGTGTAGTAATGCGTTACGCACTTATATAATGTCCTTAGTTCCTTATTTACATTAGTTAAATTTTAATTTTTTAATACCACTATTTCCGAATAGTAATTTTTGCGTTATTTAATCGGAAATAAGCAAAATATTGCTAATATAAATAAGCCAAATATTATTCGGAAATAGTGGTATCTAAATTTAGGAATTTTTTTGCGGAACCAGTATCTGTAGAATTTATACATAGTAATTAATATGCAAAAACTTACTTAAATTTAAAAACGCACACCATAATTGAAAACCCACTTCCAGCAATTATCGCTCTTAGACAGTACTGTAACGAAATTCTTTTGTGTGTCCCTGTAAATGAACGATAATTGCTATGCAGACCATATTATCTAGTAAGCATCTTGTAGCACTGAAATGTACCTAAATTCCAATATGTTTGAAATAGTGCAAAATCATTAAAATACGCCGAAAACGATTTTATGCCATATACGATAAAATAACCGAATTCTTTTAAGTGCCATGTAAACGAACTATAAATGCTATACAATTTTTTTTTCAATACCGAACATGCCATAGTAAATATCAATAACGTACATAAATTATATGGCACTACGAGTATATTTACGCCAGTTAGTGCACAACAAGACAAAAGGGTCACAGAGACACTTGGGCAGATAAACCGAATTCATAAACATTTTGAACTATGTTGCAAAGCGTTAAAAATAAAAGAAAATCGGAAAATAATGTCTTATATCTGCCTTGAGAACACTATTAATAAAAATTAATTTTATAGTCCGCTTTTAAAGCATGCATTGCTAGTCCTCAGACCTGAAAAATGATTTCGACAAGCTTAGTAGGTCAATATAGATGTGTCATAATATTATGTTGGAATTCATGATCAGTTCGTTATAAGTAGTATCGGAAAATATGATATAATATTCCATTTTTTGAAGAAAAAGTTGTCAAGGGACGATTATAAAATGCTCCTGCACTTAGTTTATTATATTTTTTAGTTGAGCATGAAGGCGTAGCCATTGGATTTGCATTACCTACCACTTTACTATATGCTAGACGGACGACAAAAACTATTTCTTGGCTAAAAATATTTCTTTTTCGAAATTAATTTTCTTTGATTCAACACACTGAGAAAAAAAAACGATATTTTTACAGTGCAAAGTACTGCTCATCTCGCGCTCAATCTCGATCACAGTCGAATGTGCTGTAGCTTTTTTTTGGTTTCTTGACTATATAAACATGAAAAATACAGTAGTTGCGTAAAATTAACAGCGCAATGCGCTGTCATTTCGGACGCCAGCAGTTTGTGCTGGCAAATCTACAATGTTTTTTTTTTTTTTTTACAGTGCGGGAATTGCAACGTTTGAGGGATATTTCTGTATTTATTGTATATATATAAATGTTGATACCATTCTCTTTTAGTCTGCAAAGTACCATCCCAGCACAGGATATTTAAAAAATGATATTAATGAAAAGATTTCCTAGGTAACAGCAAAAATAATTTGGGGTCATTTATGGTATCTTACAGAATAAACAGCGGCTTTAGAATTTTTCACGGTGCAATTATTGTTGTACAAAAAGTAAAGATGGCCCTGTAAAGTAGTTGTTTGTTGTTGCACAGGTGGTTCATTTTGCTAAGCTTCAATACTGACTCTAAGGCAAAAAATCAATTGTTAATTATTTTTAAGAAGGAGGCAAGGAACTGCTGAGATAATAAAAGGCAGAAATTTTCTGAAGGTCTTTATTGTGCACCGGGATCGTTTCCACCACCGCCGAGAATTACACGGCCAATGTTGGAGAAGCGAGCGAAGAGTTACATTTCTTTTTATTCACATCATCCGAGTTCAGAAGCTAGTCTGACTCAAAATACACTTTCTCGAAATCTTGAGTGTTGGCAAACGTACATACACAATTTCGCCAAATATATATACTATATGGCGAGATTAAAGAGAGAGAGAGACATGTGGTCAAAGTACAATAATTGAAATTGAATGGGGAATGTAAAAGATTAATAAGAAATATTTAACGCCAATGGCTGTGTAGGAATTCTCATAAACCGCGAAAGACATTCTATAGGGGTTGATAAAGTTCTCATGGGATTGAAGCGGCCGAAAGAGCACGTTAAAAAAACAAAAACAAAATAAAGACAGGGTTGATAACTGAAATGACACATCTATCTAACATCTGGACCAACGGCTAAAAATGTAGAAGTAATATGTCTGACTAATTTCTGCATATCATCAAACTAAGGCAGAAGGATGAAAATTAGAATCCAGTTATTAGGCGAGAAAAGGAAATGATTTATTTTCTTTTAACTGCAGTGCGCTGCGGTTAAAATATTAAAGAGACTGAGAATTGAATGCTTAATTTATGAAGGGAAAAGAGCGCTAAAAACAGATTGAATCCGAATGCAGACAGATAATTAAATTTAAGAATTTTAAAAAATGTAATTTTAAAGGGGGGAAAGAGGAAAGGTCTTAATATTAATATGTGAAGGTAGGCGCCTTCACATATATCTCCCCAACAGCCGAAAAAGAACGAAGTGAACCGCGAGAGAAAAAAATTGACCCCATGTCTTCTCTCAAATACATTACACATAAAGAAAAATATGTAAAAATTGTAATATTTTGTAGTGGGAACCCGGTGACCAACAGTTTATAAACATATACAGAAATACTAAATATGTAAAGAACAAATAAATCATGTCTCATATAAAAAGCATGCCTATAAGCATGATAAAGCAAGTTGGTACCAAAGACTTGCCAAAAATAAAAATATCTAGAAATTATCTTTATGAACTGCAGTTTACTACTTCTGGACAGCTGTTTTCTTAATTTTTTTTTTTAACGTGTGCACACCATTATTTTTTTATAAAGTTCCAGAAGATTTTAATATATAAATTGCTTGAACTTTCACTGCAAGCAAGAGCAATTTCCACAATTGCTACAAAAGTTGGTCATACTCCAACTTATAAAAATATTTTGAGACATGAACTGTATATAAATACAAAACATTACATAATATAGTAAATATAAAAATTGTTCATTTTCAGCACTATTTGTGACATTTCAAGTTTTTAAAAGTGATATAACTGGTAAAAGGAGAGGAAGATGGGGTAAATTATTTGTTAAAAGTTGAAAGTTGCCATCATTTTATCTTGTATTGTAACCAAAGACTGAATGTGTTTTACTGAGAACCTAATTTAACTAAAGTGTATTTTAAAACATATTGCACTCCTATAAGGTATAAACTAGAGGTAATAAGAACTTTCCAGAGAAAGTACCCCTTAAAAAAAGTAAAAAATGTACATTAAATTTAATGAAATTTAATAAGCATTATACAACAGGTGACACAAAAGTATGTGTGTGTGTGTGAATGTAGTCATAAATAACACTGCTTGGTGTTACGACTGGTATATACCAGTAATAAACCACATGTGTCAATGAGCATAACAAAAACCAAAAAAATAATGCACACCTGTGTACTGAGTGACTGGAAAATCGTGCATAAGAAAACTACCTTATCACGTGAAATACCTTGAATAGCCAAGAAAGGTACCGAATGAAAAAAAAAAAATGTAAAGTGTAATCCTGTAAAGTTACCAAAAAAAGAAACCCTTTTTTTTCTTTAAATATATAGCATAAAAAAATAACAAACGTGTGCTCGTATACAAATGAACAATAGAAGTGTAGCACAGTGCCCTCAAGTGAAAAAAAAATATAACACTGAACCAAAGAAATGTATCAATGAAGTAAAATGCCTAAGTGTTTTGAAAATCAGATGTAAAAACAGTGACAATTAGTCCCTGATGCACGCAAAGAATTGACAAAGCAATGAACTCGTGTAAGGGTTTTCTCTATGACCTATAACATAAACCATGAAGTACTGTGTATGTTAACTATGAACAAAAATTCTCTACATGCACCAAGCACCAAACAGCAAAATGTAACTGAAGAGAAAAAGGTGTACCGTATTTAAAAAAAAATCGTTACCAAAGGGTTAAATTTAATTTTTTTTTTTTTTACTGTAAATTTCATAAGATATTGCTGCATTCGTTGAAAAAATATATATATATATATCTACTCAAAACGCATCAGTGTAAAATTGACAGGATCCATACCTTTAAGTTGAATAAACAAGAAAAAAAGAAAAAGGAGTGTTACCGCAAAAGATAAACTGTCTCTTACAAAATATCGAAAAAAAAGTGTTGTTCACCAAAAAAAAAAAAAAAAAAAAAAAAACTTCCTTAGAATCATGACACATGCGTGTGAAAAAAAATTCTCACCCGACACCCAATGAGACTCAAATTCAGTAAATAAATTTACGAGGAGAAGAAAAATGAGAATAATGCGAAGGTTTTAGTTTGGCTGAATTTTCATGTATAGACCTTCTGTGTATTTATTAAAATTTAACACCTGGTAAAAATAATAAAAACATTTACTAAGAAATTGCATACGATTTAATATAGTGTAACCAGATACCTTACTCGATCTGCCACCTTCAAGTAAGAAGTATCTTATGAAAATGTTAAAAAAATGTTACATGTTAAAAGTAAACAGATTCGAAATGTGTGTGTAATTTAATATGTCATGTGACGGATAACTCCTAGTAACTTTAAAATCTTTGTACATAGACAAAGTGATGTGTTATTGATATGTAATGACATTATGCAAACACATAAAAAAAAAAAAACACAACCTTGTTAAAATTAAAAATATATAAAAAACTGATGAAATATTTTTAATATTAAAACATGATGTAAAGTTTAAAAGATAGAAAAGTAACTGAAAAAAAATGTATGTGTGCAGGGAGGGAAAAAAAGGCAACCCCAAACTCATGAATTACCTGAAATAAAACATATGAATAAGTGTGTACGCAAGCATACACAACGTGTAAATAAACACATGAACAAATTGTATAATTCCACATGAACTACTTGTAGTAATGTCTCAATGAACTAACATTTTTATGCACTTTGCAAACAAAATATACGGACAGTATGTGTGTAATAACCCAAAACACTAACATACGAGTGAGATTCAATTACATACTTAATGAGTTAATCACCAAAATGTAATGAATAAGGGTTAATAAAGCCAATGAACTCCGTGTAATGTGTGAAAACTCTGGTTATACTCTAAACCAGCCAGTGTGTATTACTCAATGAACTACTTATGAAAAGAAAAAAAAATTGCATAAATGGTTAACAAAGGGTTAAAATTAAAATAAAGTTGTATTTGCGAGAGTTATTACTGTATGAAGTTAAAAGAAGCGTGCATAAAATGTACGAGTGCACGACAGATTGCATAACTCTACGCTAAACTGTAGCAGTTATGCCAAGCCAAACATGTTCCAAGTAAAGGGTTGGAAAAGAGAAAAAAAACGAATAGCAAAATACCAAGCGTTATACTTTATGATCTATGAGTGTATGTATCCGTCACAAGACACCTGTGAGACTATAACTAACTAATTAAAAAAATTAAAATGTGAGAAAATGCCAAAGAATTAGTTTAATGACTATATGTGAATAGCTTTTTTTTTTAAAAAAAAAAATATATATATATAAAATGTACATAACAGCTCACATTATGCATTTAAATAAATTTTATAAAAACAACCCCGAAAGATATCAAGTATCATGTCAGTTATAATAAAATACCTTATGTTATAAATAAAATAGCAACGAGTCACCAGCCGCGCGTAAATAACAAAATTAACAAAATGTGTAAAAAATACCAGCTAGAAATTAACTCATGCATGTAAATTTAAGATGCATGTGCAAATATTGTATTGAATTACATTATGTAAAAAAAAAAAAAAAAAAAAAAAAGTAACAATCCGAAAATAAAAAAAAGTCAAGGCAACAAAAATACGCAAACTTTAAAATAGTGTAAAACTATGTATTTGTGAAAATGTACACTAATGTTGAGAAAGTATGTAAAAAAAAAATGTACAAGCACACAGAATCATGACCATGTTCAACCAAGGTGAGTGTCATAAAATTATTACAAAACAAGACCATATGAAGTGCAAATGTAAATATGTGTGTGTATGTAGTACCAGGTTAAACTTGAAATCATAATAAATGTGTACATGAGATTAAAAAAAAATGATGAAGGCAAACATCTAACTTCACTATCTGCCCATAGTAAGCTAGAGTGGGGGGAAAAAAATCATGTACGGAGTTACAGTAGAATCAGTACGTCATTATGCATTTAAAAATATATATATAAAAGAGAGCGCGAACGCCTTGTAAATTAATGTGAGGTATTGAACATTTGTATCATGTAAGTAACATATTCCACTTTTGAGAAAGTGGACGGCCGATCCACTTAGCCAAAACTGAAACATACACCTTTAATCATTGGGCCATTTCCGGATCATAGCGCAATGAAAAAAAAGCACTTACACAACACAGGAAACAATAATTAAAAATTTACCTCAAGTAATATAATCACATGTAAAATGTAGTGTGCGTGTAAATTGTGTGTGTATGCAGTAACAAACATACTGATATCTAACACATGCATAAAATGTTTACGACTCATGTTATAAAAATTTTTATAAAGTATAAATAGAAATCAAAAGGAAAAAGAGACTTTTTTTTATGAAAAAAATTTAAGATATGATGACTCGAGCTATATTTTAAAACGAAGGAGCCTAATTTATGCTATAGAA
The DNA here is from genome assembly GCA_963932465.1 of Maratus speciosus. Classification (NCBI taxonomy): domain Eukaryota; kingdom Metazoa; phylum Arthropoda; class Arachnida; order Araneae; family Salticidae; genus Maratus; species Maratus speciosus. Next base: position 348,090,887 of record OZ010790.1, read on the forward strand.
ATAAATTAATGAGACGTGAATAAAAATGTATAAAATCCGTGTAAACTGGAATGTGAGAGATGTACATAAACAGAACAGTGTACTGTATAGATCGCAAATGGAATTTTCTCAAATTAGTAGCAACCAACTGAAAAAGATTAAATACTGAGCAACTTTAACTGCCAATACTGGTTACTTCCTCTCTCTTTTTTTTGTATTTATCACTAGTGCTTATCCTTAAGTATAAAAGTTAAAAGACCTATATTTATAGTAATCTAGAGTATTAAAAGTTTCATATCTTATTGATATGGATGACTGACAAAACATATAATATACACATAAAAAAAACACATAAAATGTTATATATAAAAAGAAATTACCTGTAGGAAGTGCTACAACAAGAAACGTATTAAGCACAACAAGTAAGAAAAAAAAATCAATAATAATAATAATATTATCAGTCCAGTATCAGTTTAAGCCTTTTCATTTTTTTACCTCATTTTTTTGTATCAAAATTACATTAAGCTCTGTGAAAAAAAATTTACCTTAAGTTATTTTATTTATCTTTTTTTTATACACTATGCCCCCTTATTTTATCTAACAAGGTTTTCACCATCATTGAGAAGACTGCCTGATTACAACAGGATTGCTGAGTTTTAAAAGAACACGAACCAAAATAATAAAAACTTTGTCTGTGATCATAATAGATAACATTTTTATATAAAATGCAATGTGGCACATATTTGTTGCAGACGCATAATGTCTAATAAGGAAAAACTGCGACCAGAGCCAAGATGTAAGAAATTATGCGAGAGCAACCATGTTCAGCAATCCTAGGTCAATAGAGATAAGAAAAACAACATCTCATCTCAGAATTGCAACATTGTGTCACACCGAAAAATATATATAATGAATTAAATAAGAATCGGAAATGTGAAAAGAAAAAAAAATATTTTGGACAATCTTTTATCTAAATTAAAAAAAAAAAAACTTTGAAACTGAACTGGATATGAAGTGCATCCCTAGACATACAAAATCTTAGCATATTACTAATAAAAATAAATGCTTAATTTTTAGTAAGAAGCCATCAAAACTAATATATATAGACATATATTAAAAGAGCAATATAATCCAGTCATGAGGATTTTTTTTTTTTTACATATTTTTTTTTAATCTCAATATATATATAGCAAAATCAATCCTCGTAACTAAAACATCATTATTTGAAATACTTTAATATTTTCAATATCCACTGTTAAAAGGTAGCAAAAAAAATTTAATCACACAGTATCTATACTGTATTACTTAGGAATCAACATAAAAGTATAATTCTGCCTTTAGCACAAGCACAAAACTTGTAAGGAGAGAGCAAACATTACCTTTAAAAATGCAAGAAAGAAAAAAAAAATACTTTACAATTTACACTGTAAATATATATAAAACTTGCCACCTAACTATCAAATTTTATACCTTAAAGAAAATACAGGTACAAGAACCAAAAGTAATATTTCAAATTTCTTTTCATTGGCCCTTTTTAAAAAAAAAAATTATATGATGTATTTGTCAAGAGTTCATACCACTTTAAATTACTTAAATATAGTATGCCTCTATATCATAGGAGCCATAAAATGTAGTTATGGGAGTAACATGACTTGAATACTGTAAAAGGAAAAAAAGAATAGCTTACCTGTTATACTAAAGACAAGAAAAATGATTTTTTTTTATGTAATTAATTTCTTGTGTTTTCACCTTATATTAAATAGAGAAGAAAAAATTATTTATTTTGTGTGCGCCCCCAGTGAATTTTACTTGTATTTAAAGTTTTTTTTTTTTTTTTTTAGCAATAAACGTTAATGTTAATTTTGTGAAATCAATCAGTTGCTTAAATTCACACGTTCATTTGCAGATGTCTCAAAACACAACGCACAGAAGCGATGAATAATTAAAAAGGCTGCGACTACTGAAAGTTTGTAAAACGGCGCATCCATCCAACACACACAAAAAAAACAAAAATCTTGCTTCGGAGGCGTGAGAAAAATATACTTTGAGTCATCGTGAATTATAATTTATTCCTTTCTCTTCTTGCTGGAAATAAAGAGGAGGTGTTTGGCGGACTTTGTGACGGAATACCCCGGCAAGGGGATGCATGGATTTTCCGATGACCACCAGGAAATCTGCGGTACAGTGCTGTACGAGGGCGTCTTTCATTTTCACATTAATTCAGGATCACGGGAACCAGTTTTTTTTTCTTTTTCTTTTTTTTTTTTTTTGTATAGCAGGCAACATTCACTGAACCTCTGTTCTGGAATAGCAGAAAATAGTTTCAGACATCTGTTTTGGATAGCACACTCAAAGATCAAACTGGCTAATCGGGTACTACAGGTGTCATAATTATTGCGTCTCAGTACCGGGGTAGTGGACATTTCAGGCTAGATAAGCGTGCAAACAGCCACTGTAATGAACATAGTCCATAATTGATAGTCCATGAATTTTGCAGTTTTTTTGTTAAAGAAATTGAACAGTTTTTTTTTTGTAATAATCCAGTATTAGTAATTATTTTGAATAAGAAAAATATATATATCACGTGCTCCGCTTCTCCAAATGTAACCTCGGCAATGCCGGCTTTAAGCACCAAGTATTTGTAAAGTAGTTGTTTGTTGTTGCACAGGTGGTTCATTTTGCTAAGCTTCAATACTGACTCTAAGGCAAAAAATCAATTGTTAATTATTTTTAAGAAGGAGGCAAGGAACTGCTGAGATGATAATAAAAGGCAGAAATTTTCTGAAGGTCTTTATTGTGCACCGGGATCGTTTCCACCACCGCCGAGAATTACACGGCCAATGTTGGAGAAGCGAGCGAAGAGTTACATTTCTTTTTATTCACATCATCCGAGTTCAGAAGCTAGTCTGACTCAAAATACAATTTCTCGAAATCTTGAGTGTTGGCAAACGTACATGCACAATTTCGCCAAATATATATACTATATGGCGAGATTAAAGAGAGAGAGAGACATGTGGTCAAAGTACAATAATTGAAATTGAATGGGGAATGTAAAAGATTAATAAGAAATATTTAACGCCAATGGCTGTGTAGGAATTCTCATAAACCGCGAAAGACATTCTATAGGGGTTGATAAAGTTCTCATGGGATTGAAGAGGCCGAAAGAGCACGTTAAAAAAACAAAAACAAAATAAAGACAGGGTTGATAACTGAAATGACACATCTATCTAACATCTGGACCAACGGCTAAAAATGTAGAAGTAATATGTCTGACTAATTTCTGCATATCATCAAACTAAGGCAGAAGGATGAAAATTAGAATCCAGTTATTAGGCGAGAAAAGGAAATGATTTCTTTTCTTTTAACGGCAGTGCGCTGCGGTTAAAATATTAAAGAGACTGAGAATTGAATGCTTAATTTATGAAGGGAAAAGAGCGCTAAAAACAGAATGAATCCGAATGCAGACAGATAATTAAATTTAAGAATTTTAAAAAATGTAATTTTAAAGGGGGGAAAGAGGAAAGGTCTTAATATTAATATGTGAAGGTAGGCGCCTTCACAGGCCCAATCATTTCAAAGACACAGAATCATATTTAACTACGCCTAAGAGTTATCGATCATTTGGGAGAAATATATGAATTACTGATAAATAATTACATTACTTTGAGCCAATAAGCTCATACACATTTTTTAAACGATTCAAAACTTCCTCCAATTTTTTTGTTCGTGATCCTATGATATTGAATTCTCTTTTTTATTACCAACATGGCCATAGTTAGAAATCTTACAGCTGTCAACAATATCTCAGAAAGAGGTGTGAAGTTTATTTAAAAAATCAATAATGTTTTAACTCAAGATGAAGGGTAAAAGGCCCCACCAGTGGCTGAGAGCTTCTGCTTTCGAAGCTGGAAGACGGGAGGTGCTAGGTTCGATCCCAATCGCGCCCGTCGGCCTAATCGTTCGGAGCTTTCGTGGTTTTCTTCGAGCCATGGATTTCCATGAGTAAATACGGGTTAGGTTCCCTTAGAAAGACCCCCACGGAGGGCACTCTCCCCTCGGGCCTATATCCCTAGTGCAGATAATCGGCCGTCAAAATTCAACCAAATGAAGGGCAAAAACAATACTCATTGTTATTGCAAATTGTAAAAGATACAAGAGCTATTTTCTAACTTTCTAAAAGCGTTCGTTATCAAAACCCTATGAAACCTTTTATTATTGTAATTTAGTGAGATAGAAACTTGTTTTGAATGGTTAAGCAGTTTTATACATTATTTTATCTATGCTGACGCCTAGATATTTGTTTTAAATTTAAAGCCCAAATAAGAAAAGGGTTATTGTGAAATTTTAGGAATTAACAAACTTATTGACATTTTTAATATGCTTGCGGCCCTTGTTAAATTTAATTAATTAAAAAAATCTTTTCACTAGTTACATACTATTAAGACAAAAAAAAAAAGAAATTGGGGATATCTCATAACATATAAAAATAACTTATATATATATGTATATACCTATATAGTAAAGTGGTGACAGACGCCGCGGTGGGACAGATGCTGCAGAGATTGTGTAGGCGACACTAGCGTTCCCTAGACCAATTTTAGAAGTTCGTAGTGTTCCTCTGTGCTGTGTGACGTGTTGTATGCGTTTCCACCGCTTAATTGTCAGTATTTACATATTTATACCAGTTTTTATGGCTCGAACCTGCGTGGTAAGTTGCTAAAATTATTCTAATGAAGTTTTATTACACATTTTAAGTGCAGACTAGATCCTCGTGGAATACAGACATGTGCTTGCCTTTCTCTCGCGTCGCTCACATGACACAAAATGGCGGCGCGGCATCTTACCCGCTACTATGGGACAGATGCCGCAAAATATATTTTTGTTTTTCGGTTCAATATATTCATCACTGCGATTTAAGTAGAACTTACATTTAAATGAATGTATATTAGCGCATTCTGCTACTCATAAAAATATTCTCAGCAACAATATTGGTTCACCATGTGTGAATAAGGAAAACGTAAGCCGTTTACAATTCTCACCATCTAAACTGTTAAACAAAATATCTTCTATCCCAATGGTCAAAAGACCTATACAGCCAAGTAAGAGAAAATAAAAGGATACAAATATTACAAGCACAGAATTTATAAACAATAAAAAAGAAGAAGGAAATGAAAAAAAAAAGAAACTAGAAAGCGTCAAAGAACGACAACTTGCCGGAAGTAAAATGTGTAAAAAAAGGAAAGAAAGGATCAACTTGAAAAAACCTTACATGAGGAAAAATCTAAAATATGAGTCATCTTCCGACAATGCGTAAATTGTTCCTCTTATGGATTCTGATGGCAAAACTGGATCGGAATTTGATGACTCTGCATATGTTGAGTGGCTGAAGTCTTATCAAGGAGCAAAGTCTAAATCTGTCAGGATTCAGTGCGCAGGTTCAGGAAAATGCTTACTTTACTTTTGCACCGGGTAGTGTGGTGTGATTGTGGACGAATTGAAATACAAAATCAAAGATTGAGAAGAAAGGCCAAAAATAAACAGACTTGGACCTAAATAGAATAGAACTAATTCTTACATTAAGAGCAAACTGCAATGTTCGCCTGGATGTAAACCAGTGATTTATATCTTTTTTGGAATTATGTTGTCTATTGTTTCCAATAAATATACTATCCATTCATGTAAATTCAAATGTTTTTCTTTTCGTTTACGTTTTTTGTCTTAAGTTTTATTTATGGAGCTCACGCTTTTGCATGTTCGTTAAACTTTTTCACTATTTAGTGATATATATAATTTTTGTAAGTTTACTGTTATTTATTTTCGTTTTAATTAGTTTGAGAAAATAAAAATGTGATTTGCTTGAAAAAAAAAATAAACAGCCTAGCATTTTTCTCCATGCGGCAACTGTCCCACACCCCATGCGGCATCTTATCCAGCACATAAAAAATGATGCTAAAAAAGGACCTATGGGAAAATAGTTATGCCTACTTTATTAAGAGGGTTTTAACTTGTTTAACATAGAAATTAGATTCTAAAGGGTTTGATCAATGATTTCTGGTACTTAGTTTGTTGTTTTTTTGCTTTATTGTACATTTTACAAGAAGAAAAGAAAAACTGCGGCATCTGTCCCCACTTTACTATATATTGATTGATGCTAAAAATCACCCTGGTAAGGTAAGTTCTGTGTACAGGGCTTACCAAGCTCTCGGCCGAATTCGTTGATCAGCTTGATCCATCATCTTGTTTTAAAATGGCGGCCATTTAACTATTTCAAACTTCAAATAAACACAAGAATTAGAAATACATTTTTTTAAGTCAGAAAAGGATTTCAGAGTAATTTTTATTTCGTCTCTATCTTAAAAAATAGTTGATATATAGCAGTTTGAACTGATAGTGTGGCTCACATTTTGAAACAAGACATTAAAACTAGTCGGACGTGGCAATCCCAAAACTTTCTTCAATCTCATACATGTTAATATTTTCTGAAAATGAAGTATATCAGTGTCACCGGTTTGGTGATTTACACTAAAATATAATCAGAAACAATTTATGTCAAGTTGCAGCTGAATCTGATGTTTGATGAAAATCCGTGCGTTAGTTTTTGAGGTAGAACTATTGCGGAAATCGTAAAAAAATCTACATAGTAGCGCCACATGTTGGTCGATTTACTCCAAAAACTAATCGGGATCAATTTATATCAGGTACTAACTGAATCTGAAGTTTAATGAAAATTCATGCGTTAGTCTTTGAGATACAGTTATTGCGGAAATCGTGATAAATGCAGCCTAGCAGCGCCACCCGTAGGGCGATTTACACTAAAAACTAAACAGCACTAATTTATATCAGGGACTAACTGAATCTGAAGTTTTATAAAAATCCGTTTATTAGTTCTTGAGATATAGCTGTTTCGGAAATCGTAAAAAATGCAGCACAGCAGTGCCATCTGCAGGGCGATTTACACCAAAAAGTAAACAGCACCAGTTTATATCAGGGACTAACTGAATCTAAAGTTTTGTTAAATTCCGCTCAATAGTTCTTGAGATAGAGATATAAATATAAATATAAATGTATAATGCCGCGCAGCAGCGCCACCTGTTGAGCGATTTGCACCAAAAAGTAATAAGTACCAGTTTATATCAGGGACTAACTTAATCTAAAGTTTTGTTAAATTCCGTTTAGCTCATTAGTTCTTGAGATAGAGCGCCCACAAAATTTGTGTCACAGACACACAGACCAGACAGACTGACAGACAGACGGACAGAGAAACGGACAGACTCACAGACAGACATTTTGTAAAAACATGTTTCTCGGGTTCTCTGACGTCTAAAACGGGTAAATCCGTCGAAAACCGGAATTCGAAAATTTTTATGAATCCAATACTTCCTTCTTGTAAAGATAGAAGAAAGTAAAAAGTGTATTCTTCCATAACAAGGTTTAATTTATAAGTTTTTGCGAACTTGATTTTGCGTTTTTTAAATTTTTATTACCATTGTTGTAACTCTCATACGTTATTAGATACATAGTTATATCGTAGTATGACATCATATTTAAAAGAAAGAAGAATATTGATATTCATATAATATTTGCACATAGGAGCTCACACACTTACGCACATAACGGTATCCGGCAGCGTCTATTTTTCGCCAAGCTTGATGTTATTTGGAGAAATATCACCAAATTTTGCGGTAAAACAGGACCCCATAAATGAAACGAACTTGATTATAATTTATAATTTTGGCGAAATTTTCATTCGAATTCAGTACTGACGGAAACTCAGAATCGTCTATAAGTGGATCCCATGCATTTTAGCTTCTTGTTTTCGAGTAAAATTACCTGAGTTAATAAAAGGAAGAAATAGGGAGGCTACTTTTTTCCCCAGTGCAGGCCAACAGGACTTTTTAAAAATTATAAAAGGTAAAAATAGTTACAGAAAGCTCATCGTCAAGAATATTCTTAAGGCTAATGTCAGACGAACGTCTTTTTGCACTCTTTTTTACTTATGTATTATCCCTTCACAATGCTAGCGGCATTGTGTAGGGATGATACGTAAGTAAAAAAGCGTGCAAAAAGGCGTCCGTTTGACATTAGCCTAAAAATAGAAATTACGTCGAGAAAAACAACTGAAAGAGACAGAGGTCGAAGAAGGTGCGATTCTGGACTCTGAGAAAAATAATTTCTAAAAAATACTAATAATTTAAATAATAATAATAATAATAATAATAATAATAAATAATTTTTCATTACTTGCTTTCTTTTAACATATTTTTTTCCTTATTAATCTAGTTAAAATTAGTTTATTGACATTCGTTTATATACATGAAACTCAAGTTTATAATATTTCTGAATACAATTTTTTTCTTCTACTAGTTGTGCTTCAACTCGATTTGTTGCATTTACGTTGTACGAAATCTTTCGATTTCTTGAGGAAAAAAGTAATCCAATATCGTGCTGTATATTTAGAAAACGCTTATAACATTAATATTATTAAATACTAAATTTCAAGTAAGAAATCATATTTACAATTTAGGTTAAACAGATATTGCGAAATCTACATTTTGCAGATTACGTGATAATTTATGAAAAACGTTATTTGCAAAAATATATTGTTCTGTTAAAATTTGCTTTCTGATTTCGTAGCTAGTGAAATGAAAATGACGTCACTTTAACGAAAAAAAAATGTTAGTTTTCTGAATAAAAATAAATCCTTCATAGGGAACAATAATTATTTACCTAAAGTGCAAGAAATTAAAAAACTTTTCTGCGTAATGGTTTATAAATGTCAACATATCAGCAGACGAATTTTGGTTCAGGAAGCTTGAATATATGGAAGTGCGTTTTTATTTCTTTGAATTTTCGCTGGAAAATTTAATTTAATCAGCATATTTGTTTCACTATCTCTTCAAATTGAAAAGAATTTCTGTTTTTTGTTTTAATGAAAAAAATGACGCTAATAAAGATATTATAATTCGTTTTATTTATAATACAATAGTTATACGCATATATTATATATTACATTTTATATTAATATGATAATCCGTTTTATTAATACCTTTTATCCACAAAAATGAATTAATTTAGTTATCATTAGAGAAACTTCTTTCAAAAAACAAACAAAATAACAGTAATAATAATAATAAAATAATAATACCTCGGAAACTAAATAAAAAAAAAAAAAAAAAAAACTGAGAAGCTATACACGTTCTCGTATCCATGCAACTAACTGGTGTAAATTTCATCGCCCTGCGATTCATATTTTAGAAGTAGTTGTGAAATATAAAAAACAGTCAGATTTCAAGAAAATAAATTATTTCGTTAAAAAAAGAGCTTTTATTGCATTATAACGCAGCATTAGCGCATTGACATTTAAATATTTCTTAATATGTTAAATTTTACAGTAAAATTTGGATATAGTACTTTGAAATGACATCCTATTTAATGATCACAAAGAACAGTCAATTTACATATAAATAAACGAAATAAATTCTTCTTTTTACGGATAATTACCATGCAATTGAAAAAACGTGATACGGAAAGAAAATATCGTTTTACTGTCTTGGATTTCAATATATGTCAAGAAATTTTGTGATTTACTTTCACCGGAATGAAAAGTGACAAAAAGTTGAGTGGTTTACTTCCTCTAGGGAGAATAGTATCGAAAAGGATACTTTTGTGAAAGTAGTTTGTCGTCGACGAGTTTTAAAGAATTTAAGGAGCTGAAAAAGAGATTTTGAATTGATTTCGGTCCAATCGCATGAGAAATCATCTAAATATAATGTCAGTACTTTTATTTAAAAAAAAAAAAATGTATGATCATTTTTCAAAAATAAAATAATAAATTCTTTAATATTATTCCAAAGGAAATTAATTAAAGCAGATATTAATATTTTCTAATGATCAACCATATGAAGGATTCAACGTTTCTCGCGGTGCGAATTTTTAAGTTTTCTTATAATTATTTTGCTTATAAATATTATTACCCTCTTTTTAGCCCCTGATATGCTAATTCTTTCTCCCAGCAATTAAAGTGTCGTCTCTAAAAAATAATGTTCCGTTCTATAAGCCAGCCGTAAAATAAAGCAGATGTATCATTGTACGATTAAATATTCTACTGCAATTTCTTAAACTTCTAAGCACAGCACATTATTAATTTTTATACTGTCGTATTGGGAAAAAAGAGTACTTTTAAATGCAATCTGTTTGAAAACTGCATCTCAATTTATTTTTGAGACATTAATTTTTTTTTAGTTTTTAGAGCCATTTGTTTGACTTTGGCAACGTAAGTACTCCGTTTCTGTAGAAAGTAAAGGAAAAATAGTTAGAAAACAGTAATTAAAACTTTTTGTTGCCATTTTTCCGTAACAACTGAAAAAAAGTACTTAAAATACGTGCGATTTTGAAAAAATATAAATACATGATTTTTGATAAAACATGGATCTATTATAAACTATATTTAATTTTATGTATCTATATTAATATTACAAACACATGAAAGCATACGAATCATTAGATAGCGATTTTCTTTTTGTCGAGTTTTTTGAAGGACGACATCTCTTTTTTTGAATTTGGGTATTATTCAGCGATAGTGACGTCATATGCATACTTTACTATAGATATTCTTTAAGACTGGATCGTATATGTGGAATTCTTCAGCGGATGCGAATGACGTCATTTTATGTAAAATAAAAGCGTGTGTTTTAAGTCTTAATACTGAAATATGTTTTGTACTATCTATCTGTCTATCTATCTATCTACATATATATATATTCATCGGGGGGACACCTAAATTCTGAAACAGTAGAATTCCTGTTTTCTAGTATTTAATTTAATTTGGTTCATGTATGTAAAGATTCTCACTCCATCCCTGATGTGATATAATTATAAAAAAAGTATTTGCACAGGCATGTTTACAATGACAACACAAAATTTTAATATTTTTATAACTAAATTATTTATGAATGACTAAATTAATTTTAACGTACTTTTTTCTGAACTCGGAGCAGGTAATAAGTGTGGCCGAAACAAGATTATTTTGCCCTCAAACCCTAATCAGCAGCAAATTTGTTCCGAAATTCCTATTCAGAATACTCACGCAACCACTTACAGAAGAAGGAATTGATTAAAACTACCAAAGAGGTTTTGTTGAGTACATTTTGGTTATTTTAAGAAAAATTTTTAGTTGAAGTAAAAGATCGGTTTTGTTGCTTGGACAAAAAAATATTGTTAACACTTTTAAAAAGTTTTAACGAAACGTCATCAATTTTACTTGAATTAACAAAATCTTTTTTTTAATTTTACAACTATTCTATAATTTAAATGTGTAATTCCAGCAAAATTTTGTTGTTTTTGCGAAATTTAAATTGTTGTGTAGTATCCACAACTCTCTCACGTAATTTGGTTTATTTGACTTATTTAGCTATATAATTAAAGGATTAGCATAATTTTTGGATAATTAAAACTTTTTAAATTGGGACGGACCAAGGTAATTTTAAAAATCCCCATCTCCCATTTATTTTCCTTGATTTTTTTTTTTTTGAAATTGAGCATTTAGATTTTAAATAGTTCAGAATATTTAGCAGGTAAATTACATCAAAATAATGTGTACTGTTCATAGTTAAATCTTTGTTGCGGTCTTAATTTTAAGAATCAAGAAAAATAATACAAGACAAAGACATTTTTTTAGGAAATAAAGTATTTGTCGTATTAAAAAAACTAAGTTAGTCGGAAATATTTTATTACTGTACGGATTTTATTTATATTATAGACGGGGCGCTGCCTTCGGCTGTGTGTTTTCCGGGCACCTTCAAAGAAATCACTTCATGTTTATAAACTCCTCCAAAATTTTCTTTCCAATCGGTAAAGAAGTTCTCAACAAACAGATTAATCACAAGGAATCACGAATTGTTTATGGAAAACGGAAAAAACCCTTAAATCACCGGTTTTTGAGGCCTGTTTTATGAATTTTTGTGAAAATATTTTTCGACTCGCAGTCTTTTCTGAAAAAAAAAAAAATATCGCGAATTTTAACGAAAATTTCCGGAATAAAAAAATATTTTACCGGATTTCGCGTTTTTTTTCGAAAACCTTTTTAAAATCTGTATTTCTTTTTAAAATTCGGTATCGTCTGAAAGAGTAAAACATTACCTTTATTTTGACGTGAATTGTTTGGTGTTTCAGTTAAAAATTAATGGAGATATTGAATATGTAAAAAATAGAAAAAATCGTAAATCGAGCGATTTTTTAAATTTCTGGTAAAAATTGTATCGACTGGCTTTATAATTCAAAAAAAATAATAGGGATTTTCCAACGAAAATTTCTTGGGGAACAAAATATTTTATCGGAAAGATGTATTTTTCTGATTTCTTTCGAAAATCTGATTAAAAATCCGAATTTTTAGAAAACATTGAGATCGTCTAAAAGGAAAAAAATCTTTCTCTTATGACGTCAAATTCGTGCATTTCGGATGAAAATTGTGGTCGGTATGAAATATTTACAGAAAACCGAAAAAAAAATCGATATAGGTCCGAATTTGGAGCATTTATTCTTTTTATATTTTTATTAAAGTTCGAGTTTATTTGGGAATATTAAATATGAATCATCAAAAGAATTTTTTAAATCGTTCCTAAAAATTATTATTCATTATAAACTTAACCGTAGAAAGCAAAATCTACTTCATAAGTTAATTCAACCTATTTTCTAATTACATATTCATTTTAAAAGCAATAGCTAAGTTCTTTATCTTATTTAAAAATCAAATTATTAAAAAGTTTTTTTAAATTATTTTATAAGCTATAAAAGTATAAAATAATCTATACATCGTTTTAGCATTAAAATCTTTTGTTAAGATATTTATTTCATTCATTTAAATATTAAATTATCTTTTTAATACACGTGCATAAGACAATTAAAAAAAACCCTTTAAAACATTTCAAAATTACAATTTTCCCATCTACTATTTACCAACAACGACAAACCATCAGTTATCGAAATGCCTTCTACTTATAACCCCATAGGATCCTCTCCGCAACCAGGCTCAGTGGCCGAGTGCTTAAAGTGTTTATCTTCTGTCCTTGGGGGCGTCAGATGCAACCCAGCCTCTTCCAGTGCCGAAATATGTTCATTTGAAATTCGAAATATTAACAAATATACATGCTAAGACAGCTCATAGATGGCGGCATCAAAACGGAAATATTGTTACTCAAAAATAATTTTAAAGTAAATATTATATTTGTTTCTTTAACAAAAACTTTTGTTGTTAAAACAAAGAAAATTCTTAAAATCACACTAAACAATTGTTCTTTAAACAAAAGTTTTTGTTGCCGAAACGAAAAAAAACTCTTAAAGTAACAGATAAGCATATTTATTTAAAAAAAAAAACTTTCAACAAAAGGACTTTGTTAATTCAAGTAAAATTGGACCATTTTATTGGAATTAACAAAACTTTTTTTGCTGGCGTTACAAAAATTTTTTTGGAATCGCAACAAAAATCAGCAATATTTTTTTGTTGATTCAAACAAAATTTCCATTGACCCGTATTTAAACGAAAAGCTTTGTTGGGCCAGCCAAATTTTTGTTGATCCAACAAAACTTTTTTCTGGATGCACCCGTCACAACGATCGGAATAATCGCAAAAGTTTGTAAGTGAAGTTTTTAAATTCTTGGTGGAACATTCTATCATATATCACATACTCATATTTCATTATTTCCGTTTTTACCACATAATAACATTAAATGATATAGTGTAACTTCCAAAATCCGGCATTCAGAAATCCGGCATCTTCAAAAATCCGGCATCAAAACCATGTTTTCCCTTCTTTTTTCTTTTACACTTTCAAGTTATAGTAGACGAAAATTAGAAATTTTTTTCAATTAAAAACTTCGAGATCGAAAGTAAAAATGCAAAAAACATAATATTTGACATTTTTTTCCATTTATCAGAGGCGATTATTTTCTGAACAAATTATCTGTGAGCTGCACCGTTTCTCAGCAACGGTGTGGAGACTAGTTTGACTAGACGTGGACACAAGTTCTTTGGACTCTCTCTTCTGACGCTGCGCTAAATAGAAACGTCTATAACGCTACTGGTAGCTCCGAAGACAAGGAGAAAAGAAAAGGTATCACTAGAAAAATGGATAAATTTGACTGGAGAATTAATATCTGCTTTAGGGAACAAGACTGTATTTCCGAAACAAATATTCTACATTTGTATAAAATACAAGAAAAACTTGTTGAAGAACGGCTAAAAAAATTTAAGCTAACGGAATTGACATCGATGTCTCTGAAATTACACGAGAAGAAACAGTGTTACTCTTTATTAGATTTTTCTTTTCTGTAACATAGAAAATATCAGTTAACGCAAGTTTATTTTTATATTTAACTTTCTCTTTTTCTTACTTAATAATGAATTGAATTATGGCTAAAGACACCATTAAGAATATAGTACTACTTTTGATATTCCTAGTTACTACTTTTCACATTCCTTCAAAAATCCGGCATAGTGTCGTCCCGATGATGCCGGAATTTTTAAGTTATACTGTAGAGGAGAAGATCCAAATACGGCTAGGGTCCAAATACCGGCTACTAGGTGTCCTGAGAACTGAGCGCAGCGCAGCCTAGCGGTGATAGGCAGAGTTTGTAACTTTAATTGAGAGAAGAAAGTTACGAAAAGTACGTCGCTGAAGTCTGTGTCATTTATAAATAGTAAAAGCAAAAGTGTCGAATCTACGTAATCTGGTACATCAAAAGTTTTTCAGATATGTGTTTCTCATTTTTTAAAAATATACTGATCGCATATTCGCTTGAATTGTTGATTAAGTTATTTTCTAGACATATTTAGCTCTCAATTGCCACGCGCACAGTATTGGTATTTTATTATATGAATGAGTAATACCAGTTTTAACTTAAACATAGCAGTGGTCCGAATACCGGCTACCTAGAGTGGTCTAAATACCGGCTGGCCGGTATTTGGACCTCTCTCGGTTGCTCTGCTTGAAGGGGAGGAAAATAAATTAATTTAAATAGTTCCATAATTAATAAATTAATTTAAATGGTTCAGAAATAGTCCCCGTCCCATTTCGCAATATGAAAAAAGCAACCATGGCCGTAATTCTTCAGGACCGACACTGGTTACCGGATCACTTTCCAAAAAAGAGCTGTTGGACACTACAAAATTGCCTGTAGTAAACGTGAAGAGAAAGAAAAAAAAAATGACGGAGTAAATCAGGCGAAAAAGGCAGAAATTTGATTTTAACCCTCTCGCTGCGCAACCCGAAATTTCCTTGGACATCGTAAAAGTAGCAAAATTTGCGCAACCCGAGATTTCCTTGGGCATCGTAAAAGTAGCAAAATTTGCGCAACCTTAGATTTCCTCAGGGATGCATTTTTTTCGTCTAATTAACCCTCCTTGATTATTCCCACCACCAGTTATTTTTTTATTGTAAATTATACCTTATTTAATCGGAGCAATTCCCCGGTTAAATTAGACAAAAATTTTTGTATTGAAAAACCGGTGGCAAAAGAATAAAAAATTCTTAAAAGACGCTCGTCGCGAAGGGGTTAAATACGCAATTTTTGAAGCTATTTTGATAAAACAGTTACGCAGCGAGAGGGCTAAAAAAGGGAAAAAGGAAAATATCCAACAGAGGAAGATGAAAAATTTGTGCCTTCTGCATGGGTGCTTTCTCTGTGGACAAGAATGGGGGAGGGGATTCTGGGTTAAATGTTAAGGCTCCTGACCCTGCCCGCGAAAACACTCACGAGCTAATGCTAATCCTATGGGGAGGGATTTTCCTAATATCTCGTTTGCATTTCGACATTTTTAAATATTTTTTTTTGCATTGGATAGCCGAGATTGGTCTCTACATAGCACCCTTTTTACTTTTTCGATTTTGGTTACAGATATTTTTTAGAATGACACTTTCATTTTCAGAACCGGTTTTGAAAGTGAAAGCAACTTTATACAAAATATCTGCGACCAAAATTGAAAAAGTAAAAAAGATGCGATGTAGAGATGGCCCTCGGCTATCCAATGCAAAAAAAAAAAAAAAAAAAAAAACATTTAAAAATGTCGAAATGCAAACGCGATATTAGAAAAATCCCTCCCCATAGGATTAGCATTAGCTCGTGAGTGTCTTCGCGGGCAGGGACAGGAGCCTTAACAATGCGATATGTGGGGTGATAGGGACTATACCGATGCAGGGAGTGATATTATGCTTTTGATTTTTTCAGATAAATTAATTCTCATTTCAATCAGCACGTTTTTTTTTTTTTTTTTTTTTTTTTTTTTTTACACGTTAAAAAGCAAAATTAGAAACATAATGGGAAGAAGACTGTGAGAGATAGTCGTAGAATTTTAGAAATTTGACAAAAATACTTATTTATTAAAAATTACGTATTTTTTCTGTGCATAAGAAATGTTATTAATCAATACAATTTATTAAAATAATATTCTTATTGCTTAATAATTGTCATTAGCTCTATTTGTGTGATCTTTTGGGAAAAAACTTAGGTCGCCGGTATTTAGACCCCATTTTAAAAACTCAAAATTTGAAGACTTTAGGAATTTTGCTTCTTATAAACAGAAAACGCCTTTTAAACTGATTTTTTTTTCTCTAAACAGGTGTAAGACGTGTCAAGGTACCCTGCTGTTACTTTTTATTTTATTAATTTTGAAAATTGTATGATCTAGATTGAAAACAAATCTGGTAGCCGGTATTTGGACCTTTTCCTCTATATCCTAGCACCCATTGCATTAATACTTTTTCTTATGGTAATGTGAGATTAAGTTACCCCCTTCGTCAATTTTAAATCGTATTTTAATCAATAGAAGAAATTTCAATTATTTCATAATATTTCCTTTCTATTTATATTATCTATTTAGTTTTATAAAAGCAATTTATATTGTATATATGCAGATTAATAGGATTATATTTATTATACAGCCAATTAAATGATCGTTCCTATCATTTCGCACACGGTGTATATAACATAGGATTTTTTTGTGGATTAATAAAATTTCAATACAATTTGCAACTTTCCTTGTTAGAAAGTACAGAATACCTCCAGAAGCTTCATTTTATACAGATCGTAACGGAAATTTTTTTAAATGGGCAAACTCATAAAATACTAAAACGGCAGCTGCTACCAGGTACCCTTATTAACCCACTTTCATCAGCGCTTCTATGCGTGCATATCAGGAATTTATTTTTTATTGAGAAATTTCGAATCCATACCGGAAATTCCGAAAGAATTTTTTTAAATAAAATCATAAGCCGAAATGCAGTATTCAGCCCTGATTCAATCACAAATTACACAATATGAACTTTAAAATGCTCACCTTTTTACTTAAAAAAGGCGACAAAGGTAATAATAATATAGTTAAAAATATACATTTTATTTAAATTTCCTGGTATTTTTGACCTGCGATCCCGCGGCCATCGTCAGGGGAATATTTTTATTAATTGCTCTTCCATTTATTCAAATACGCCGCTTCGTTTGAAAATAGTCTATAATTATTAGAGTAGCTGGAAGTAGAAGAAGCAGCGCCTTGGATTGAACTCATGTAGAGAAAAATATTTAATTGTCGTTTCATTTAACCCTTTAACCTACAACTACGTGTGACACTTGATCTTGTATTCGGGACAAAACTAATTATCACGGGCCTGGCCCATAGTACATCGGTCGTGCCAAATGCAAGTATTACGGGCATAGCCCCTAGTACAATGATCGAGCCAAATGTAAATTATTACCACTAACAATGTATAGTAAATATTGTCTTACTTAATCGTCGAAATCTCATGATTAAGAAAGCCGAAAGTCTCTATTAAATTTCAGTGGTAGCAAAGAAGTGTAAAAATCGGCAAATATGGATTTGCTGAACCGAGGAATGGCTAGAAGGCTGCGCGAACTTGTTTGCGTTTTAGGACCAACCAGCTTGTTGAAACGTAAATAGTAGGTTAAAGGGTTAACAACAAGTGAACAAAGTGACTTATTAAAATAAATGGAAAGGCAGTTAAATATTTTTTCTCTACATAAGTTCAATCCAACGCACTGCTACTTCTACTTCCAGCTACCCTAATAATTATAAACTCTCCCAGTTAAAACAAAGTACTTGAATGAATATAACAGCAATTAGCAAAAATATTCCCTGACGATGGCGGCTGAATTGCAGGCCGAAAGTACTAGGAAATTTAAATAAAATGCATAGTTTTAATTTGTAACATCTATGATATTATTATTATCTTTGTCGCCTTTTAAGTAAAATGGTGAGCTGTTTAAAGTTCATATTGTGTATTTTGTGAAGAATTTTTACTTTATGTAATCATAAAATTTTTCTCATTACTAAAAGCAAAAAGGCAAAAATTACTATTGCGAAACTCCTGAATAAAAAAGACATTTTCGAAATGCATGCATATATGCGTTAATGATGCAAACGGGTTAATCGTTGGATTTTACTAATAAGGGGTTTTAGCAACTGAATTTGAAAAAAAAATCCTTTATATCAGTTCCATACATGAATTAAATGATTGTTTATTTATCATAATTTCCATTAACAACAACAAAAAAACCCCCGAAATTTTGTGATATTTGTGTTTTGACTTCAATAAATTTTACGCAAGATTTATAGAGTGTACAGCATTTGTTGTTATGGTGTTCATTAGCTACAGAGAGGGAATGTGCAAACTACAGCGTCTAGAATACCTAGTGTGGAAATATGCTATCCAAACAATGCTAAAAATTTGTATCCCTTAAATGTGCGACGATACTGCTAAAATCCCAAGTGTCGATCGCAGCGACATCTGCGGGATTTCCGTATTACATTGTATAGACTAGCAAAATCTTACAGTTGTAGAAAATATCCAGCAGATGTCGCTGCGATCTTTATATTTCAGCAGCATCGTTGAACATTTAAGGGATACAATATTTTAGCGCATTTTTAAGTGTTAAAGGGATAGCCGATTTCCACACTATATAATCTAGGCGCTATAGTGCAAGCTACACTGTTAAAAATATCGTAAAAAATTACCTCTGTTTTTAAAGGCTATCTATTTTCTGACCAACGAGAACGCTCCATAGGTGTTTATGTAGCGTTCTCATTGGTCAGAAAACAGATAGCCTTTATAAAAAGAGGTAATTTTTCACGATATTTTTAACAGTGTACTGTTTAATTTTTAAATGTGATATCGCAGTAATTAAGTCAGGGATTTTACGCATATATTTGTTCATCGGCCGCAAACCATTTGGATTAATTAACTGGTAGCATCATCTTCGGCGTATAATAACATTTTCTACGGATGTGGAGCTCGCATAAACAGAAAATTATATTATTTAAATATATTATTAAATAGAAATTATTGAAGTTTTAAGAATTTATTTTTGTTTGCAGTAAAATACGAGTACTTTTCATTTAACAGAGAAAAAGTGTACTTAGAATAAATTAATCGTTCTAAAGAGTTATGCGGGTTGCAGAAATGGTCTTTGGGGCCTACATGGAACTCGCGGTTACAAATTAATTATTTGCCTGATTTAAATAATATGTCGCTATATAAGTTGTACCATTCGTATATCACAAAATAAATTTCAGCAAAATACTATTTTATCTTATTTTCTACATTCTTCTGTATCCATAAGGAGAAAGTATTGAAATCGTGAAAAATTTCACTTCAGACTCTTGATAGATTTACACGATTTAGGATGTCCTGCATAGGATTTAACTATTTTTGGAAAATGTCTGTCTGTCTGCGCGCACGTATGTATGTATGCATATCTGACAAATTTTATGGCTGCTCTATCTCAAGAAATAATGTATGAAATTTCATTAAATTTCACACTCAGTTTGTCCTTGACATAAATTGTTACTGATTAATTTTCTATGCATATTGTCAAAGGTGGCGCAGCTATGCAGTATTTTTCACTATTTCCATTATAGCTATATTTTCGTATCTGTAGGTTAGAATTTCATCACACTTCACATTCAATTATACTTTGACATAAAGTGGTGTGGATTAGGCGTTTGGTATATATCGCCAACAGGAGATTTTGCTATGCTGTGTTTTTTCATGATTTCCATTATAACTATAGTTCGGCATTTATGAAATGGAATGTTTTCAAACTTCATATTCAATTTGATCTTTACTTACATTGACGATGATTAGATTTTGGTGTAAATCGCCCAACAGGGAGTGATGCCGTACGTCATGCTGCATATTCAGCGATTTCCGATATTTTGACATTGCATTTGATCACTCAACAGAGGATGCTGCAATGCTATGCTTTTTGCAATGAAAGTATACTTATATTTGAGTTTATATGGAGTAGAAATGTCCCACATTTTATATTTGAGTTTAGTAATTTAAAGTATCTCTGTTGATCTAACTTTAATACTAAAGTGCTGTTATTCTGTGCTATTTTTATTCACTGATGACTATAACACTGAGTTAAATCGAAAGAAATACGCTATACAATTCTTTCCCATATATCTTTATCAATCTTCATATCCCACAGCACGTAGCATTGTTTACAAATAAATCGTTTCGTTTGAAAATCCCCGACAATCTATAAATAAAGCAACAAACTTTTTTTCGATTTGCATACCAACCTATGTAAGTCTTTTTGGGGTTCTTTTTGTAATACTTCACAATAAAAATATTAATAAAATATATAAATCGTTTTTTAATTTTTATTCATCCGTTATAAAAAACATAACATTTAAATATTGTATTCGGCTAATTGTGAATGTATCTGTTAATCATCTTCGTACTGCAATTACCTTTAGAAAGATTGTTAATGGAAAGGGAATTTATATTACTTGCTGACCCTCCTGGCGATGCCCGGAACCCGTGATAATAGCATTAAATGAACCTTAAATTTGTATGATTTTATATCTTTAACTCGATTTTGTCTGAATTTATATTTTTAAATGAAAAAATCGCGAAAAAAAAATTCATCTTTAGGGGTAAAAGCGATCGTAAGAAGACTTTTTTATTTTATTAACAGGATTTTACTTTTCGTTACAAAATGTTAGTTTTCACAAAAATATAATGAATTTCACAACCTATAATCATACAAACGGTTAAAGATTTAAATATGTTATATGAAATTTACGTCTGCTGACTGTGGGAAAAATCGGTTAAAAAACCAAATCTAATGTCTAGATGTCAAAGGGGTCGAAATAACTGCAACAGGAAAAGGGTGTGTGTGTGTGTGTGTGTGGGGGTGATTCAGCGTTTATAAAAGTACATTAATTACACAGGCCTGCGAAATTGAAGTTTTTGAAAAATACAAGATAAGTTACCAATGATTTTTATGTTATTTGGTGTGCTGATTTCCAAAATAATTTCCATTTTCCCCCATCACATCAGGATTTTTAGTAAAATCGATATCGGTATTTTTGCTAAAATCCTATTTGAAAAGGAATTCTCTCGAACAATTTTCCATGTACTATTTGGCAACAGTGGTTTTTATCCATGTAATTCTAAGTAAAGTAATCGATTCTTTGTGAGGCAAATCGATTTTTCAGGAATCGATTATTTTTTTATAGATTTAAATGGATGAAATCAACTGTTGCCATATCGCATGAGCTGCCTCTGGTCGAGAGAAAAACAAAAAGTTCCCTTGAGTTTAAATTTTTTACATTAAATTATGGTGCAGTTTCTAGAAAAAATCCTCTACATACTATTTTAATTTGTTTTTATTAAGGCAATGTGCATAAAATAGACGACTGACCAAGAGGAGCAAATATTATGAATGAGAGTCATGAAAGTTTCAGGCAAATTTTAAACTGACCAAAAACAAAGCAAATCAAAGCAAAAAGTTTCTATTTAAGTAGATACTCTTTTTCCTGTGAATCTTCTTTTTGATGTTCTACCTTTATGTTCAATCTCAGGCCTATATAGTGTTAACATCCATCAGTAGTCGGCGAGCATATTCTTATCCCATCTTCCTTGATATTTCTGTCCATATCTTTGATGTCTTGATGGAGCCTTTTACCTCGTTCTTCGCTGACTGATCCTAAATTTTCGGGTGAAAAAGTCCACATATGAGTTAAGGAAATGTACTTTGACACTCATGGAGCAACCCAACACTTGAAATTTGTCCAGCATATTCATTACATTTGGTTTATAGTCAGGGTTCTTGTAATTACACAAAAATTTACTGACGCCATCTTTGAAGGCAACCCAAGCTTCTTTTTCCTTTGTTGTTATGCTAGTCTCAAATTCTTTATCCTTTATAAGCTTTCAGATATCTGGACCAACAAAGATTCCCTCTTTCAACTTGGCTTCGGATAAACCTGGAAACTTTTTGTACACACACTCAGAAATGAATACTCAGATTTCACGAAATTTTCTTTGTTTTTGACGAAACGCTTTCCTGGAAAATGCTCCAAGCGAATATTTCGTCAAATTGATGAAATTACTTTCTTCACTTGCTTGACGATATAAATTTCCTCAGAAACTTCGTCAAAAGAGGGCTGTTGGTGCTATCTATCGAATAGTTTGGAAGCTTCTGCATTTATTGACCAGTGAAGAAAAAATTCACTTCTCGTTTTCCTCGGGGTGATTCGAACCCGCGACCTTTGGTGTGGGAGACTCTTGCTCTTCCAATCTGGATATTGGGGACTTACATAGATGTGCTTTTAGATTGATGTAATGAATTCTGCTGCGTGTTCATATTTTTATAAGGTAGATTGTAATTTTATCGGTGCTGCTATAAATTCTGAAAGTTTTAAGTAAGGCTAATTTATTATTATGGTTTTCTCATGGTAAATGAATAATTATAATATGGCTTGATTAAATCATTTATTAGTGAAATTTTCTTTGGTCAATGAATGGTTAGAATATGGTCTGGTTAATTTGTTGCACACAAATAACGAATTGTGAAGTGCATATTGCGTGAGGTTTTATCACTTTGAGTAAGTGGATAAGATTTTAACACTTTAGTGTTTATAAAGGGAAGAGGGATCAATTATGTTTATTTTTAATTTGATTGAAAACAGAATATACTTCTTAGATATTTTTTTAAAAAAGATATCCTGGAAGTTTGAAATTTTATTGACCAAATTTTCTTTTTGAATGTTTTTGACGAACACAGGGAATATATTCCTTTCGAATTAAAACATAGCGAACAACAAGATAAATAATAATAATAATAAGCATTCCTAAAAATTTTAACAGCTAAAAAAATAACTAATAAAGAAACAATAACCTATATTTCCGTATTTTCTGAAAAGCACTGAAAAGTGCTGTTTTAAAATAAATTATTACAGGACCAACATAAACAAGCAAATATCTGCTTGATAAAATAATAGGATTTGAGGAGGTACAGCAACTGTTTCCTTAAAATGCATTGAGTCTGACCGTGATTGAGGCAAAACTTTCGTCAAATATTTGAGAGTTTACGTTTTGTTAAAAGTCTCGTGATGTTGATAGGAAATGATCGTCAAAAACGACGAAATACAGCTCGAGGATTCCTGAATCGTCAAAAGTGAGAGTTTTATTTCTGAGAGTGAGGTATTTGAAACAATCGCAATCATTTGAAACAATACAATTTTTAGCTCAACTAAGCTGTTCCGAATCACATTCTTGGTGCCTGGTTTAAGATTTTGTCTTTTCGGCCATTCTTTTTTGACCCAATGTTGAGTCTTATCATGGCTGTCCCATTCACAAATGAAACATAGGTACTTTGTGTATCCGCCTTGTTGAACAATAACCATGGAGATAACTTTCAAATCACTGCAAACGGTCCAATCGAGGTCGGCATATTTAATTTTGTTGAGGACGGGAGCCAGGTTTTCACAGCGTTCTTTTAAATGCACCGAGTGTCCAACTAGTACAGATGCATACTGGCTTCCGTGATGAAGAAGGACTGCTTTAAGGCTCCTTATCTATGAATCTATAAACAGTCTCCATTCATATTTATCGTAGGTGATATTAAAATTGCTCATGAATCCGGGAGCATCAGAACAATAGACTAGGTTCTCCTCTTCCTCAAAGTACTACTTAACAAATTCTTTTTTCGATTCCTGTTCCAATAAAAAGCGGTTCCTTTGGCCAATAAGTTCTTTTTCTTTCAAGCTGGAGCCCAGCATTTCTGCTGCCTCTTTCTAAAGGCCCATATCTCTAGTCAGACCATTAAGTTCAACCCGAGAAATGAGCTGGGGTGAATCGCTTCCAGAGCGCTTATATTCGGAGCCTTGAACTTCTGGATGTTCCGAGTCTAAAGAGATGAATTTGCAATTCAATTGGAGGCAAAGGCACTGGCACATCAGGTCCACGAGGAACGAAGCGTACGGAGGATGGAATGTTCATAAAAATCCAACTAAAATTGAATTTTTCAAAAAAAACGTGATATGATAGAACTTTTTCATTATTATTTTTTTAATTAGCCCCCCAAAATACATAAATTTCAAGTATCAATTCCCTTGTATTTTGTTCACCGCAGGCCTGTGTTATTGTCCAAAGCTTAAGGAGCAATTTATTTTTTCTTCCGTTATTTTTCTTTTTAATTTTTTTTATTCTGATGGATGCAACATATGTTTAAATTTTTGAAATTGTAACTCCTTATTTCACCCCTATATTTTATATTTCTGAACCAAATTTCTGAGTTATAAATATGTTTCCGACGACTGTGCGTAATGTTTGTGCTAAAATATCGACATTTAGAAGTAAAAATTCACATTTTTATGCATAACTATTTATTACAATATTTATTATTATTTATAAGATTTATCCGGTCGAATCTTTGTTAATTTCATTGTGTGACTAGTAGTTTTTTGTCTTTTTTAGATGGATTTTCATTTGTTTCTTAATTAACATATTTCAATCATTCTGTGTTTTTTCGGTGTGTTAAAATGAACTTATTATTATAATAGTTATACCAACTTATACCAACAATTTTCAATTAAATAACGTATATTCATTATGAATTGTGGATATGAGGCTCCTCTAACGATTCCATATCGCACTCATAGTTTTTTTTTTATATTTGTATTACCATTCTCTGATTTATAACTTTTTCTTGTAATCTTTCAACATTTATTTCGACACAAGGGATTTTATTTTAATTATACATGTATCATTTTTATTTATTATCAGTGCCAATAGTTGAAGAACAACAACTAATAGAAAAAGCTTGTACTTTGCTTCATTTTTGTGCTTATCAACAAAATGAATACTTAAATAATTTAAAAGTAGTGGGACAAACCTTCCGTAGATTCAAACGTATCTATTCCCCTCTACACTATCCATTCTGGATGCACGTGAAGTCCTTTTATCCCCAATAATATTCAAGCAGAAAGATATATATGCTGTATGTACAGTCTTTTTAGACCTCAATAACTTGTAAGCAGAAAGATATAACCAGACAAGTTAGATATTAGAGAGACAGTGCAAGTGATTCCATGTAAATGATAGTTGAGTCTTCTTCGGTAAAATAAAAAAAAAAAGCGTCGAAAGTCGGAAATCTCAGGGGCTAGGGCATAATATCTAGGTACAAAATTGTTGAGGATGACTTATTGTGTATAAAACAGAATTTAGTTCTTCTCTGGAACAGTCTAAAGTATCGGATTGTCGCTTATATACATTCTGTGCAAAAAGGGCCCCAAATGCTGCTCTCAAAGAAGGCCCCATCGATCCAACACAACTATAACACTCTTGACCCAATCCTCATCTATTTTTCATAGACCGATTGAGATATGGCTTCCAGCTCCTTCAGCGAATTTTATTGTACGATGGGCTCAGACCCCTACTTGCTAATGCTCGCCAACCCCCATGAATTGCTACGCAATTCATAATGGGATTGCTACGTGATCCCAGCTCACTTCGCTCGCTCGCCACTTTTTATATCAACTCTAGTTTTATTGTATGGCTTCAATTGACACAAAACTACTTCCCTGAAATGGTAATTTTAGTTTCAAGAATAGGAAAAAGGCACACGGGGTCATATCAAGTGAATACGATGCTTGGTCGATGACATTCTTTGCGTTTTTAGCTAAAGACTCTTGCACAACGACAGCTTTTGCAGTGGTTGTCACAGACAAGATAGGCAGAAGAGATTCTATATTCTATGTATCTTAAGTCCCAGATAGCACTAAAACTCAGCGTTGTAACTCTGTACAGTCGTAACAACTTACACGAAAAAAAATTGTCGTGATATCTTTTACGAGCGTCTTTTAAATAATCAATTCGAAGTACTTTTTATACAGAATGCAGACCCCCTAATACTTTAAATGTGTGTCATGTAGATTTATAACATGTGTGCCGATGTTGTTTCGGTCGGAAAGGGTTAGAATATTTTATAAGACAAGAATGATGATAATATGTAATGCTTAAAAAGTAATTCGTTTGTTGCAATCATATTTATATTTATTAAGTTATCGTTTAGAAGGTGTCCAGTTTCCTATCAATTTCTGTATTGATTCCTATCTACGTTAAATAGTCTTTCTAGAAATTAATTTCGTAATTTTCTATAGATTATTTATATAATGTCTAACACACACATCTTATTGGAAATTCAGGCCTTTCTTTCCCTATTTATCGCGTCAATGTTAAAGAAAAATAATACTTTTATAGGTTATGATTTTTTAATATCGGATACTTATACTTTATGAAACTTAGCAAATAATTTTACTAATACTGTCCGGCATCGGACCAGTGTATGAAACTATCGTGCAAATGGGATAGATAACACTATTCTTTGCTATGATTGTTTCTATTTGAAATAAGTAAATTTCTTGCTATCTATAAAAGCACATTTTATTCCACTAAAAATATATAAAAATTAGGAAATAATAGCAAAAAAAAAAAAAAAAAAAAAAAAGAAAAAATATTTTCTCTGAAATAAATCACGATGTTTTAAAGTTTATAAAGTTGTATAGAAATTGCTTCATACCAACAAATCATTCGATGAGAAATAAAGCCATTTTGAAGTGACAGCTTCTATAAACTTTGTTCATTCTTTATTTTCATTTGAAAATTTTGAAAAACGTTTTCTGAAACTTGAATAGCTTTCTATTTCTGTTTGTAACCAACTATTATTTTCCAATATTAAAAATATGTTTTTTTAAAAAAAGGTGATGGAACATAACACAGCACGGTAAAATAATGAACATTGTTGATAAAACGTGACAGAAATAAAAGGTAAAATGAGAAGACGCCGACGTAAAAGATTGATTCGAAATAAATTGATGTCATAAAGAATGTCATAGTTGAGTGTTTTAAGTAACAACATATATTATTTTGCATATATAAATAAATGCCATATATATAATTTAATATTTTGTTTATTTTTTTGTAAATATGAGAAATTTGAAGGAGCGTCAATTTTATATTTTTATATTTTCTTCCACATATTTTCTGGTACTGCAGTTTCTTTTCCAATATAAGAGTTGAAAATAAATGCATTTATTTTATTCCTTACTTCAATTTTTTTAAAACAGGAGACAGAAGACACTCATACGATGATAATATGTCAATGGTTTTGTATGTGTAGCGTAGTCGTTTACGACACAATTCAATTAGAATTGTAAGTTTCAAGGCAAATTTAATTTGATTGAAAGAAGAGAATATAAGTGGAATTTTTTTCATTCTAACTAAAAAAGAGTTAAGTCATTTTACCATAGATCGATCGGAAATGACACCAAATTTCTTCTGATCTATAAATTTTCATTTAAATAATCATTTCAGAAGATTACAGGGAATTACAAAACTTTTGTGGCCGAAAATAATCTGTTATTTACTAAGTTTGGTTCACTTTCGTTCAGTATCAGACGATTCCTTTTACATTCATTCCTAGTTAAACAATTTCCCAGATAAATTTTCAGTTGCAAAATTAGAACAGAATTGCAATTTAATTTTATTAATGATAAAATTAATGCATTTTTCTTTTCCTCCTGGGTATTTTATTCTCATTCTAAAGCGTAAATGTATATTTTGTAATTGAAAAAAAACAAACAAAAGGAACATGGAAAGTTTTATATGGATACAACGACGTATGCGAACACAGCATGTTGACTGAATTGGCATATTAAGGTCATTGTGCTAAATGTGACGACCCATAAATGCGCCAGTGTTCTTGCACCTAATATATTAACGGAAAAAAACGTATATAAATGCTTTATAATGAAACATCCGAACTTCGGAAACAAAACGCGAAGCATTTCACTTCATTTAAAAGATTTTTTGAAAAGCATTTTCCATTACAATACAATTTGTGGCGACGCCATCTTGCTCGGTCATTAAAGCGAGTTTTTTACGCAGTGATCGAGCAAGCTAGGCTAGGCACTATAGATGACTTTTTAGATGACACTTTCTGACCGCGGGTTCTCCGGTTCGATCCTTGTCGGTGCACACATCTCCTGCATTGGTGACCTTGGACAAACGAACACACACTTAACCATCTCCACCCGAGACCAACAGGTGGTAGCATTAAAAACACCCCCAGTACGCAAAGCCTGTGAAACTCTCACAGCACGAAAGCAGCCCGCAAAGCCTGTAAAACGCTCACAGCACATCTAAGAAAAGCCTAGGACGACTCGCATAGCGCAAAGTCTGTCAGGCCGCACATGTTCTGAGGCAGGCGTGCGCTCGGCAACACGACAGCACCACTCTGGCAGCCGCCACCGCAACACGACTGCACATCCCTCGTCCAACGTCAAAGAGACGTTCTTCTCTCTAGGTGTATAGTACTGTGGCAACGTCATCTTGCACGGTCAATAAAACGTTAAATTTCTGTTTTCAAATTTATTTTGACTCACATTGTATTAAATAATTATCTGTATGAATGATGATTATTGCGCAAGTAAGTGGGATAGAGTAGTATGAAAATACAAAGAAAAATTCATGAAGAATGTGTTTTCACGAATAAAATGAAATTTATTTCAGAAAGAAGTTCTGTTTCTTTTTAAACTAGAAATTTCTATTTCTATTTCCTTCTAGCAAAAGCATCGTGATAAAATTTTCCTGCAATGTAATTTTTTCGTTAAAAGTTATACTGTGCGAAATACCATTTCATGATACATAATGCAGGATATTTTCGGCAGTCCTAGCAAGGATATTTGCTTTGATACTGTTTACTTAAGATGTAATTATAAAAAATCTAATGTATTTTCAGACTATTAGACAAGTTAAACAACAGGTTATAAGCGCTTTATAAGTTATTTTTTTATGGTGGTTATTTATGAATGCACTTATAGACTTTATAAGAAACGAATTCGATGTATAGTTCACGTAAGTAACACAGTGGAACTGGTTTTGGAAATTAAATGATATATGACATGTCTGCAATAATGAATAAAATTTCCTGTGAATGTATAAAAAAAAATGTTTAACATTTTCAGAAGTATGCCCACCGTTTATTAAAGAAAATACGCTTCACTTGAATTTTAAATTTCTATATTGAACGACAGATGATGCTTGTGGAGCGCCTTTATTTTGTAATTTCAATTTTTGTATTTTAAATTTGTGGAAGAGGACTCCTCTAAATTTTGCTGCTAAAAGGTTTATTAAATTCTTTAGAAATTAGTTGGATAGACTTGTTTAAGAAAGTATAGGACTGTTACGTCTTAAAATGTAGTTTTAATCTTTAACTTTGACACATGCACTAAGAAGTTTACTTAAAGACGTAGATAAAACATATAAGCGAAAACTTTTAAAACATTTAAAATCTACAAAAGTTAAACAGTTAAAAATCTTAAAACCAATAAGTTTCAGCTACACTGCAGCCATCTTCAAGGTTCCTATTTCCTGTTTGGAGAAAAGGTTTTAATTTTTATGCGGTCCTTTGTGTCTTATAAGATATTTAGAAAAACATTATCCATGGTATAACAAGTGAGGTAAATTTTGCACGAATTTTCGAGTTATGATATTTAGATTTTTAGGAATTTTTACAATTTCTTGGTACAAAAAACAGGCTAGATGACGCTAGAAATTCGTAAAATACAAAGTATCATGTCTCAGCAAGTTTAGACAATATTGTTTCATTTGTTAGGTCACAGAAATTGTTTTCCTAAACATAACTTATATAGGACTCAGGGATCTGATAAAAAATTAAAAATTGTTACACTTAAAGAAAAAAAAAAAAAAAAAAAAAAAAAAAAAAACTACATTTTCTAAATAATTTCTAAGATATGAAGAACAATATTTAAAAAAAAAAATGCATTTGAAACCACTAAATCTAATGATTTAGCTATTGATTAGTAATAACGGGACACGTTTCGTATATTTTCAAAAGCAGCAGCTAAGACAAAGTACCATTTATTTGAATATACTTATAAGTAGTTATTGCAGTGGTGAATAAGCGTAGAATATAATCTGCCTAACTTAATGCTAACCCTAATGCTATTCTTAATGCTAACGCTAAACAGTGGACAACATTAAACAAGTAGGAAATTACTCGTCAAACATGGTAAATGTGGTGCGTTCGTACTATAACTAGTTTTATAAATATTTTTTGCATCCCATATTGTACTGAATGTAGTATATTTTTTGCACTTCATAAGTGCATAGTCTGTAACATCATTAAAATGCACTTGCAATAATTTTTTTCCCATTGCCCGTAATGTAACGGAAAGCTTTTGACTGTCCCTGTAATTAAACTATACATCCAATTTTCATAAAATCTGAAATGTCTCGACAAAATTTTGCAACAATTATATGTTTAAAATTTCAGACCATTCGGAAGACTGTAACATCATTAAAATGCACTTGCAATAATTTTTTCCCATTGGCCGTAATGTAAAGAAAAACTTTTGAATATCCCTGTAATTAAACTATACATCCGATTTTCATAAAATTTGAAATGGCTCTAGAAAATTTTGCAACAATCATGTATTTAAAATTTCAGACCATTCGGTTGGGTAGTTTTTGCTCTGTTATATACGGACGGACAGACGGACTGAACGACGACTATAGGTGCTACGTATTTATATAATTACGAACGCACCTAAAAAATGAGAACTTAAACAAATGTGGGGAATTTAAATTAAAATACAAAATTCGCAGCTGTTTTTAATATGTATTCTGTAATTTGCATTTCTATTAGTCAAACTTACTTATGCAAGTGAGTTAGCAAATACACTTCTTCTACAGTTTTTAACTGAGATCAATATTTAGAATTTCTATATTTATTTTTTCGATATAAATAATTCTACAAAAAATGAAATTTTTAGTCACATCATATGAGAATTCTGGAAACACTGCCCATTGAATACATTCCCTAAATCCCCTGGAAACATATTAAAAGAATTATGCTTAACTTTGACGACCCATAAATGTAACAGTACCTAAAATCTTAGCGCAAGAATCGTATATAAATCCTTCTATATATATAAAAAAGTTTTGATTTGGAAATGGACCAATGAAAATCTGCGTAGATATTCCGGGTAGATCGGCATCCAATTTGAATGCTTAAGCATGGCATTCATCGTTAATATTAAAAAAACTGTTGCATACAAAAATATGAAAATAGGTGGTGTTATAGAGAAATGTTTGATAAACACGCTGATGCAGACAGTTTTCAAATCGAAGAATTATTTTAAGAGATATTTAATGCTAAAGTTGGACAAAATCGTTTCATTAAAAAAGTTTTATTGGAGCAAAAACTATACATGAGAATTTAATCATTTTTCGATCATTTTATACGTTATAAGTTCTTGGTGTGCAGATTGCCTTTATTTTTCTTATTTTACTGATTTTTTGAGATTTTATTTCTATTTTAAATTCAAATTTTCATCATTTCGAGAGGTATTTTTTTTGAAAATTTTAGAAAATGGTACTAATTTAAACTGTTGCCAATTGTATAAACAGCGAAAACAATAATGTTTACCTCAAATTAAAAATTTATTTACACGTGACTATTACAAACAGAAAAAAAACTTTAAAATCAGAATTAAATGATTGCATGTTAAAAGCAGGAAAATTACGTCATAAGAACCATATTTACACTTAAATTTTAAAATAGAAACAAAATCTTAAAATAAAAAAATTATTATTATGCGTTAAAACTTGTAAATGGAGGAAATTACGTCATATTTACAATGGCCAAAAAATATGGCAAATCAATTCAAACTGAAAAATATATTTGCGCGAGATATTTTGAGATAATCTTTTCAACTATTAGCGTGAATTCGAAGACAGCGCAAATAATATTTACTTCTAACAACAAAAGAATTTTCACGTGAATATTAATAAGAGAAATAAAACTTTGGTGTAAATTACGACAGATTTGAAACGATACATTTAAAATGAATTATTTAAAAGAATTATCTTATAGCGCTGTTAAAAAATACCGGGAGACAATGACACCAGGGCCGAAACTAGCCTTTTTTGCACCCGGGGCAAGCATGGATTTTGGCGCCCACACCCTCCTCTACCGCGAAGTATATTTACAAAGAGAATTTTACTAATTTTCTAATAGTCGGCTTATTTTAAAATTTAAAATTTGTAATACTGAACTACGTAATCTACAATGGCGGATCCAAGGGGGAGGTCACGGGGGTCATGACTCCCCTCTGAACACCAAGAAAAATATTCTAAAGATCATTTTTAAAATGAAATATACAGTAGAGTCCCGATTATCCGAGTCCTGCTTAACCGAGTTTCCGCTTTCACCGAGTGATTTTCTTCTGATGGACTGATGTCTTCTATCATTATGAAACAGCCATTATAAATGAAGTGTTAGGTGGAGATGAAAGAGCAGTCGTAAAAAGTCAGACTGCTCAGAATGGGAAGAAAAAAAATGGCCATAAATTTTTTTAACCAGAAAATCAGAGTTCTAACTTTTTACGACTGCTCTTTCATCTTCACCTAACACTTCATTTATAATGGCTGTTTCATAATAATAGAAGACATCAGTCCAAAAGAAGAAAATGATCCATTTCAAAGTTGTAATCCTTCATTTGGCGCCACTTTGGTCTGGCGCCCGGGGCACATGCCCTCTCTGCCCTCCCCCCCCCTTAGTTTCGGCCCTGAATGACACTGTTTACTTAATTCATTTTACATTAGCTTATTTTCAAATGTTTAAATATTTTTTTTTTAATTAAATGCTAAAACAGCCATTGTATGTCTTGACAGCAGCAGATTTGGCCTTAAAACTCCCCAATCCAAGGAAAACGAATGGAAACCCGTTTACAGAGAGATCGCTAATGTTTTTTTGTTTTTTTTTTAATTCAATATTTTTAAAGCCGATCAAATTAGCGTGCTTTTTGGATTTTGGTGCGCCTGAACGGGGGTTGGCGAGCGTAGCTCGTAGGGGGCAGAGCCCCCTAGTGCTATAAAAGAAAATAGCCGAACTTTGGGAACAAAACGCGAAAATTTTCACTGCCTTTAAAATGTTTTATAAAATCACCTTCCCATTACGATACACATCGTTCTTTAACAAGCATTCCCAAACACCCTTAAACGCGGCATTTAACCCGAAATAGGGATCACGGTTTCTCTTTTTTAACTTTAAGAAACAAATAAACTTATCGTCGTCAAACCCTCGAACGTCTGTTTTATCGACCGCATTCTAAAGGCGGGGAAAAAACGCAAGTTTTCAAGTTAGAGTTGTTCTAGGTCAGGGATGGCGAACCTAATGGCACGCGTGCCAAACTTGGCACGTGATAGAATATTTTCGGCACGGCGGCGGTGCTTGAAATCTTAAAACAAAATATAATTAAGTTAAACAAAACACGCAAACTTATACAAGCTGGGCTTTCCTTTCTTTTCTTTTTTTTATTATTGGAAAGAAACTAATTGAATTTATAAATTATTTCAATGTGGGCTCAATAAGTTATCAAATTAAGAGAAGGTTGGGAGAATATCAAAAAGAAAATATCAGGCATTATAAGTAAAACTCCTAGTGATGAAATTAAAGCGATGTGGCATAAAATATGTTGTTTTCACAATTGTTCGTTCTATTTATTCCTGTGAGTCATTATTTTCGGAAATTATATGAAAATTTTAAATGTTAGAAACCCAAAACACTTGTTAGATAACTCGAATTCAGCTTGCATTCTATTAAAAGTGAGTAGGTTGAACACCATATTAATATTTAGTATAACCGATATCGCATTCACCATTTTATTACTTTATAATTCACGTTAGTCTAATTATTAGATGTATATTGTAGCATATTTTTAAATCCCAATTTATAAAAATCCACAAATTTTGATCCACTAAATTATTTTTTGGTGCTTGGCACGTCACAGTCACGTAAAATCTTTTTTGAAAAAAAAAAAAAAAAAAAATCCCTGCCGGCCCGGCCTACAGGCAGAGGTAGATTTCGAAGTTAAGTATACTAATTTCACCAACAAAAACTAAATCATTATTACATATAAATCCACTTTAACAGTTTTATCTGTCTGCTTTTGACGAGTTTTTATTTCCTTTTTATAAAACAGCTGGTTTTATCAGAATCATGTTAAGGCGATATTAAAAATAATATTTTTCCATACTCAACAACTCGAAATTTTCTGGCACATTTTCAGATTCATTTTTAATAAAAAAAAAAAAAAAAAATATGAAACATGCTGACGTGATTTTTGAAAAGATTTATAAGCGACCTGTGTTTTTACTTTTCTTTCAATTAATTAAAACTTGATTAATAAACAATTATTTTCTCAGCAGAGCAATATTTTTCGTTTCTAACACAATCGCTTCGGGAAATTCTGTTCAAAATGCCCACTTTGACATAATTTTTTGAAATATATTCTGCCTCTATCAAAAAATCGATCATTACTGTACATTATATAGTTTCTGAGTAAGAAAACGTACCAATTGGAAGGCCTTGAGAGCAAAAATGAATTCTAAACTGAGTCAGAAAATACGCAGTTTGGATTTGAATGCACGCTTACTTAGATGATTTTTTTCTTCAACCGCTATGTATTTTTAATTTGTTTTTGCTGTAAGAATTGGTCCTATCCAAAACTTGTCTATATAGATGTTGTAGACAATATTAAGAGGATATATGATAAATTCATGGGGATTTTATATCTTTTGAATTGACGGAGTTATGGATATTTTACTTTTTCAAACCCCCTTTTTGTTTTTGTTTTCGTTTTTAATTTTTTTTGCGGTACGAATTGGTCCTATCAAAAACTTGTGAATATAAAAGTTGTAGATAATATTAAGGAAATTTATAATAAAATTAATTGGAATTGATATCTTGAGAATTGACGAAGTTATGAATTTGTTTCTTCCAAAAACCCTATTTTTTGCGCCCCTTGAGCCCATTCTTAACTTTATCAAAAATCTGTGATACATAAATTTTTGGCCCTATTTTTAGAAGTAATAAAAACTTTAAACTGATTTGATATGTACAAAAATTAAGAAGTTATGGGGGGTTTTCTGTTTTCACAAAACCCCTCCCTATTTCCGTCCCCTTGGTCCGATTTTGCCCATTAACGAACTTGACCGAGATTTTATGCCCATTGATTTTATGTATCAGTTTGGAAGAGATTGGTGCAGAATTACGAAAGTTATCGTGTCCAGAAGAAAGTGATATATATATATAGATAGATAGATAGATAGATAGATAGATAGATAGATAGATAGATAGATAGATATATAAAGTTTTTTACTGAGGGTGGTTTTGGGTTCTAGGGGTCATGATCGGTGTAGATCTGCAAAAATTTTTCAGAAATTCCAACATAGGAACGATCCCAATAGGTAGTATTTCATACGAAATCTACCTAAAATGGGCTCGCGAATGTAAAAAGGTTCGCCGATCCTGCTCTAGGTTCTAGGATATTCCACGCATTATGATGATTGGAGTTTTGCAAAGATCTATTAGAGTCGAATCGGATTCGTCAAATGTGTAGAAGTAAATATTGAGGGAATTTACTGACTTAAGTTTACGTGGTATTTTCATATAGTGCATTAAAATTATGTTAGCAGAAATTGTGATTAATTAAGTTTTACTTAATTAGCAAATTAATAATTTCATATGGTCATGCACCAGTGTTTTTCTTTTGCTTGGTACTTAAATATGTGTTTCAAATGACCAAAATAAAAAAATACATTTCTTAAAAATTTTAATCGAAATGATGACGAAAGCGACGTACATTTAAGCAAAGAATAAATACGTCTGCTCCCTGGATTATTCAATGCTCTTATATGATTGAAAAGCAGAAAATTTTTGTGTAGATTTAAAACATTAAATTTAAAATTGATTTAAAATTTCAGGCATTTTCTCTTTCAATAGATGTTTTATTTCCGAATCATCTTTCTATCCCAATGCTTTTTAACGCTAAATTTATGTTGTATTGGTCATTCAATAAGGTGTTTCTTTAATAAATGAAAGTTAAAATTCGAGTGCAAAATTCACCTTGAGTAAATAATTAAAATTCATAAAAAAGCACAAATAAATGTAGTAAAATTACTTTCAGGTGCATACATCTACCCTATATCTACCCTATATATATATCCTATATATAAAAAATCCTAGTGAAACGAATTTATGAAACGGATATATGAAGCGACTTAAAAGAAACGAATTTATGAAAAGACTGAATAAACAACTGATTATGTTTCACGGCGATTTCTCTTAAAATATGGAATATTTTGCGATGTAATTAACCCCAAAAATCCGTATTGATCGGCAGATTTCAAAACTGGTATTAGAATTTTTAAATTCGAATTAGTTTTCGAAATATTAATTTTTTTCAAATTTTAAATACTTTTCTCTAATGATGGCATCTCAAATTTTAATCATAACAAATATTTTTTTCATATTTTAGAAAAGGCTATTATTTTAAACTAATTTAGCGACCAGTTTCGCCCTCCTTAAATATATGCTAAGAAATGCATCATGTTACTTTTATTCATAATTAAATTTGTATTTCATTATCATTTTATTTAATACAAAACTTTCATTTAAAACTGAAACATTTAAATTAAATGGCTTTCACGTCTTTCTTTTTTTTTAAACGACTAGGGGGCTCGGCCCCCTACGAGCTACGCTCGCCAACCCCCATCCGGACACCGCAGACTCTAAATGCACGCTAATTTGATCGGCTTTAAAAAGATTTCGAAAGATTGAATTATAATTTAAAGAACAGTGGCGATCTCCCTATAAACGAATTTCTATTCATTTCTCTTTGATTGGGGAATTTTAACGCCAAATCCGCTGCGGTACTACTTCATTATCCTGTCGACCAATTTCGCCAAATTATACAAATTGATATAATTTTTATTTTAAATAACGAAAGTACAAATAAATTCGTACAACATTAATAAAAACACAAATAAAGCGTCGAAATAAAAATAACTTGATGACGTATGCACGTGTAACAACATTTCAAAATAAGCTAATATAAAAGGAATTAAGTAAAAAGAGTCTTTGTCTCCTGGTATTTTTTAACAAAGCGAAAAGAAAGTTCTTTTAAATGAGACATTTTAAATTAATTCTCAAAATATCAAATAAATGTCTAGCGCAATTTCTAAATTTAAACTTTTTTGCAATATTATTTTGTGTTCATTTTATGTAATAACTATAATGTGACGTAAATATGACGTAATTTCTCCTAAGACTTCTAACGCATGTTAATGAATTTATTATTTTACAATATCCTTTCACTTTTAAAATTCACGTGTATACTTTTTATGACGTAATTTTTAATAAGTTCTTGCTTTTTATACGTAATTATTTAATTCTAATTTGAAAGTATTTTTCCTGTTTATAATAGTCACGTGTAAATAAATTTTTAATTTGAAGCAAACATTATTGCTTGCGCTTTTTATTACAGTTGGCAACAGTTTAAATTAGTACAATTTTCTGAAATCTGTAAAAAATATCTCTAGAAATGCTGAAAATTTGAATTTAAAATAGAAATAAAATCTGAAAAAATGAGTCAAAATAAAAAAATTAATGCAATCTGCACTCCGGCAAATTCTAACGCATAAAATGATCTAAAAATGATTACACTGCCATGTATAGTTTTTGGTGCTATAAAACTTTTTTAGTGGAACGATTTTGTCCAACTTTAGCATTAAATAACTCTTAAAATAATTCTTCGATTTGAAAACTGTCTGCATCAGCATGTTTATCAAATATTTCTGTATAAAACCACCGATTTTCATATTTTTGTATGCATTATTTTTGTTAATATTAACGAAGAGAGGCCTCCGGTCACAAAAAAATCAAAACCGGCGGCGGCGGCGGCGGCGGCGGCGGTGACAGCGGTAGTTACTTTTTTTTAGAATAGAGAGATACGAGAAGAAAAATACTGGGCACAGATGCCATATACGCAACGGGGTACCTAATTGGCGCCAAAATGACGTTATTTTGCCTGACATGGTAACCCGGCTATTGTTGCTTATTTATTAATAAATGTTTATTTGAATTTGTTTTCTTTTTATTTACAAAAAAATGTTATAATTTATTTTGTTCTATAGTTATTAATTAAACTTTTTTTTATTTATTGTTATTTCATTTTAAAAATAACAGAAAATAATTTAAAAATACATATGTAACTGGTATTCGAAAACTCCAAATTGTCGTAAAAAAAAAAATCACGCCAAACCTTGGTGCGTATATGACAATGCAACAAATCATGACATTTAATTTCTACTTCAAAGCAATGTTTTAATGGTACTACAGTAATACCTCGACTTACGTCAGCAATTCGTTCCAAGACTGGCGACGTAAGTCGAAAACGACATAACTCGAGGTATGTGTAGATGAACAAAAAAGGATAAGTAACAAAAAGTCACAAAAATATAATGAACATACATACTATTTTATTGTATTTAGGGATTATGTTACATACATTTAACATTAGCAAAAAAAAAAGCGTTTGCAATACAAGAATTTGGAATAAATCAATAAGTTGTTCACTTACAATTTATTGTACTTCTGGCTTCCCCGTTCGAGTCTTTGAGCATGTGAAAAAAATCTTGCAATGAAGTTTGAACCGACATTTTTCCTTTTGTTCTCTGGGAAGCTCTTTGTAACAGCAGAGTGTATTTTTTAAGCTTTTTCTAGTCGTTGCTACACTTTGCTCGTCTGAATCAATAATTTGAACCGTCATTTCAGCTTCAATAAGGTTTAGTCCTTTCGTTAATTTTGCAACCATCATAATGTTCTATAGCACCCTAGTCTTAAAATCTTCATCTATTTCTTCGCCAGTACTTTGTTCCTTTAATTCGATATGTTTGTCAAGGGTTAATTACGGATCACGGGAATTTATGAGTTCAACAACATCTTCAGCATCCATCTCTAACTTGAGTTCTCTTCCATTTTCGACGATTTCATCAATTAAGAAAGAGAGATACAGAGTCACAATTTTCAAATGTTTTCTTAGTCATTTCGAAGGAAAAGAGACACTGCCTGTTTCAAACATCTCTGATTGTTTTTTGCTGAACTTCACCCCATGAATTTCCTTGACTTAGACTGCATCAGAGATGTTAAATTTCTACCAAAAGTCGTCAAAAAAGTTCAAAGTATGTCTTAATTAAGGAAAAAAAATTCTAGACCAGACAACGTAAATGCGGGATGACGTAAATCGAGGGGATGTAAGTCGGTGTACTACTGTACTTCTCCCGTCGACCACATCAAATTATATAAATAGCCAAATTATACAAATTGACATAATTGTTTGTTTTAAATAACGAAAGAAGAAATAAATTAGTGTAACATTAATAAAAATGCAAATAAAACGTCCAAATAAAAGTCACTTGATGGCGTGAACAGGTGTAACTTCCTTAAAGTCAAGTGAATGTGACATTTACGATCAACCATTATTGACATTTAATGTTATAGTTTGGCGTGAGATTTTTGGTCGATGGGATAACAAGTAGCACCGTTTTAATTTACCACTCGAAAAATTAAAAAAAATGCTAACTGGCGAGTTAAAAAAAAGCTATTGGCAAGATTTGCACCAGGCTAACATAAAAGTACCAGGAATTCTTTGCGATCATGGCAACTTTTATGCAGTTTTATTCGAAAAAATAATTTTGATTCTTTAATCAAAATGGAAATCTTTCTTATGAAAAGCGAAGGGATCAGCCCGTTGTTTATGGCAGTTACGTGACTTGGACTATTATAATATAAATGAAATAATAGCGATAGAATAATATTTGGTGACTTATCACACCTGTGGCTGGCTAATATTAAAGTACCAAAATGGCCGCCTGGAATATAAAAAGCGAAGCGATCCACCTAGAACTGTTTCACATGACTGAGGCTATTATTACAGAGATTGTTTTCAATTCTAAAAACAGGGCAAAGAATAATATTTCCTAATGATTAAAAATTTATTTTCACGTAAATATTAAAAACAGATAAAAAACTTTAAAATTACTATTAAATGAGTATGTGTTAAAAGCAGGAACATATTGAAAAGTATTTCTTGAAAATTGTATTTACACGCGAATATTAAAAGAGAAAGGAAACTTTAAAATAATAAATACATTAATATGCGTTTAACCCTTTCACGGGCAAGGTACTTCTATTCCGTAAAATGTTGAAATCAGTGAATGGCACCAGAATTTACAAACAAATTTTTAAATACGAAAATTCTTTTGTTCACTTACTTAATAAAAGGAAAAATTTGCATTCTAATATTCTGTTGCCAATGTGGCATTTAAGAATTAAAATTAAGTGGTCCAAAAATGAACCCCCGCACTTGAAGGGGTTAAAGCAGCAAATTGTAGTAATTGCAGTA
The DNA here is from genome assembly GCA_963932465.1 of Maratus speciosus. Lineage (NCBI taxonomy): Eukaryota > Metazoa > Arthropoda > Arachnida > Araneae > Salticidae > Maratus > Maratus speciosus. The sequence goes on from OZ010790.1 coordinate 348,131,499, forward strand.
AATTGCATTATGCCAATCGTTTAAAACGCTGTTAAAAAATACCGGAAGGCAAAGACTCTGTTTACTTAATTCATTTTATTTTAGCTTCTTTTTAAATGTTTAACTAATCTTCTTTAACCAAACACGAAAACAACCATTGGATGTCTTAACAGCAACTGATTCTGCCTTAAATTTTTGCAATCAAAGGGAATTGAATGGAAACCCGTTTACACGGAGATCGCTACAGGTTTTTTCAGTATAATTTAATCTTCTCTAATCTTTTTTAAACCGATCAGATCAGCGTGCTTTTAGATTCTGCAGTGTCTGAACGGGGGTTGGCGAGCGTAGCTTGCAGGTGGCAGAGCCCCCGAGTATAATATAAAATTATTTAAATTACATTAGAAATATCTTAAAAATACATTAAAATACAATTATATGAATACACTTAATTACACATAATTATAGAATAATAATTATTATACAATTATATAAATTTTAGATAATTAGGTTTTTCTTGTTTTTTACAAGGTCAAAGTTAAAAATGTTTAAAATATGATTGTTGAAATATCCATTATTTTTTTAAAATATACTTTGAATAAAAAGTCAAAATACATAAAATTGGGAGTTCAAACAATTAATTTTGAACTATTTAATATACTAATAATTATAATAATAAATTAAATAATAAACAAATATCTTAGAGGTACATAATGTTGATTTATAATTTATTGATAAATATTTGTAATGATATTGATATTATATGATGATATTATATGATAATGATATTGATAATAAATATTGATAAATAATGATAAAAATATTTATAATATAATCAACATTATGTATCTCTAAGATATTTGTTTATTATTTAATTTATTATTATAATTATTAGTATATTAAATAGTTCAAAAATAATTGTTTGAACTCCCAATTTTATGTATTTTGATTTTTTATTCAAAATATCTCTCTATTCTAAAAAAAAGTAACTACCGCTGTCACCGCCGCCGCCGCCGCCGGTTTTGAATTTTTTGTGACCGGAGGCTTTTCTTCGTTAGTATTAAGAAAAATAATGCATACAAAAATATGAAAATCGGTAGTATTATACAGAAATGTTTGATAAACACGCTGATGCAGACAGTTTTCAGATCGAAGAATTATTTTAAGAGATATTTAATGCTAAAGTTGGACAAAATCGTTCCACTAAAAAAGTTTTATAGGAGCAAAAACTGTTCATAGGAATTTAATCATTTTTAGATCATTTTATGCGTTAGAATTTGCCGGAGTGCAGATTGCATTAATTTTTTTATTTTGACTAATTTTTTGAGGTTTTACTTCTATTTTAAATTCAGATTTTCAGCATTTCTAGAGATATTTTTAACAGATTTTAGAAAGTGGTATTAATTTAAACTGTTGCCAACTGTATAAACAGCGGAAGCAATAATGTTTGCTTAAAAAAAAAAAAATATTTATACGTGTAAATAAATTAAAAATTTATTTACACGTGACTATTATAAACAGAAAAAAACATTTGGAATTAGAATTAAATAATTATGTACAAAAAGCAGGAACTTATTAAAAATTATGTCATAAAAACTATAATTACACGTGAATTTTAAGAGAGAAAAGAATCTGTAAAGCAATAAATTTATTAACATGCGTTAGAAGTCTTAAATAGGAGAAATTACGTCATATTTACGTCACATTACAGTTATTACATAAAATGAACACAAAATAATATTGCAAAACGGTTTAAATTTAGAAATTGAGCTAGACATTTATTTGATATTTTAAGAGGATACTTTTCATCTATTTTTGTTAGGAAAGCGCAAATAATATTTTATTTCTAACACGAGTATTTTCACGTGAATATTAAAAAGAGAAAGAATAGTTTGGTCAAAATTTCGTCAGATTAAAAACGATTAATTTAAAATGTCTCATTTAAAAGAACTTTCTTTTCACTTTGTTAAAAAATACCAGGAGACAAAGACTCTGTTTACTTAATTCCTTTTATATTAGCTTATTTTGAAATGTTGTTACGCGTGTCTACGTCATCAAGTTATTTTTATTTCGACGTTTTATTTGTATCTTTATTAATGTTGTACTAATTTATTTGTTTTCTCGTTATTTAAAATAAAAATTATGTCAATTTGTATAATTTGGCGAGTGTTTTGGCGATTTATATAATTTGGCGAAATTGGTCGACGGGATAATCAAGTAATACCGCAACGGATTTGGCGTTAAAATTCCCCAATCAAAGAGAAATGAATAGAAATCCGTTTACAGAGAGATCGCCACTGTTTTAGGTAGATTTCGTGTGAAATACTACCTATTGGGATCGTTCCTATGTTGGAATTTCTGAAACATTTTTGCAGATCTACACCGATCATGAGTCCTAGAACCCAAAACCACCCTCAGTAAAAAACTTTATCTATCTATCTATCTATCTATCTATCTATCTATATATATATATATTACATTCTTCTGGACACGATAACTTTCGTAATTCTTCACCAATCTCTTCCAAACTGATACATAAAATCAAAGGGCATAAAATCTCGGTCAAGTTCGTTAATGGGCAAAATCGGACCAAGGGGATGGAAATAGGGAGGGGTTTTGTGAAAACCGAAAACCCCCCATAACTTCTTAATTTTTGTACATATCAGATCAGTTTAAAGTTTTTATTACTTCTAAAAATAGGGCCAAAATTTTATGCATCACAGATTTTTGATAAAGTTGAAAATGGGCTCAAGGGGCGCAAAAAATAGGGTTTTGGGGAGAAAAAAATTCATAAATTCTCAAGATATCAATTCCAATTAATTTTATTATAAATCTCCTTAATATTATCTACAACTTTTATATTCACAAGTTTTTGATAGGACCAATTCGTACCGCAAAAAAAATTAAAAACGAAAACAAAAAGGGGGTTTGAAGAAGTAAAAAATCCATAACTCCGTCAATTCAAAAGATATAAAACCCCCATGAATTTATCATATATCTTCTTAATATTGTCTACAACATCTATATAGACAAGTTTTGAATAGGACCAATTCTTACAGCAAAAACAAATTAAAAATACATAGCGGTTGAAGAAAAAAATCATCTAAGTAAGGGTGTATTCAAATCCAAACTGCGTATTTTCTTACTCATTTTACAATTCATTTTTGCTCTCAAAGGCTCCCAATTGGTACGTTTTCTTACTCAGAAGCTATATAATGTACCGTAATGGTCGATTTTTTGATAGAGGCAGAATATATTTTAAAAAATGCTGTTAAAGTGGGCATTTTGAACCGAATTTCCCGAAGCGGATTGTGTTGGAAAAATCATTGCATTAAGGATGCACTCAAATCCAAACTGCTTATTTTCTGACTCATTTTTAAATTCATTTTTGCTCTCAAATGCATTTAATTGGTAGATTCGCTTATTCAGAAACTATATAATGTACCGCAATGATCGATTTTTTGATAGAGGCAGAATATATTTAAAAAAATTATGTCAAAGTGTGCATTTTGAACGGAATTTCCCGAAGCAATTGTGTTATCACTTTCTTCTGGACTCGATAACTTCCGCAATTCTGCACAAATCTCTTCCAAACTGATACATAAAATCAAGGGACATAAAATCTCGCTCAAGTTCGTTAATGGGCAAAAGCGGACAAGGGGGATGGAAATAGGGAGGGGTTTTGTGAAAACCGAAAAAACCCCACAACTTCTTAATTTTTGTACATATCAAATCAGTTTAAAGTTTTTATTACTTCTAAAAATAGCGCCTAAAATTCATGCATCACAGATTTTTGATAAAATTTAAAATAGGCTCAAGGGCGCAAAAATAGTGTTTTTGGGAGAAAAAAATTCCTTACTTCGTCAATTATCAAGATATCAAATCCAATAATTTTATTATACATCTCCTTAATATTATCTACAACTTTTATATTCACAAGTGTTTGATAGGACCAATTCGTACCGAAAAAAAAACGAAAAAAAAAAAGAAGGTTGAAGAAGAAAATTTTTCATAACTCCGTCAATTCACAAGATATAAAATCTCCATGAATTTATCATACACTATGACGCAAAAGTTTAGACAATGAATAAATTCTTACATACTTTGAAAAATATTTATTCAATTTTCAAATCACTGCTTGAAATTAATGTGCTGTACATATAAACAATATTTATAACAAAGAAAAGTGGAATTGTGCATATTGCAATAAATTAAATGGTAACAAAAATAAACTGCTGTCTCAAAAGTTTAGACACAAATTAAATAAAATCGAAATAAACAATTTTTAAAACCTTGTTGCGCATCCATGCTTATGTATTACGTCATATACACGAGATTGCATGGAAGAAACTAAATCTTGCATAGTTTGTGGATCGATATCGTACCATGCATTCTCAATAGATGTCTTAAGTTCCTTTTCAGAAGAGTATTGTCTAGCGTTGCTATAAACTTTGCGACACATGATGCTCCAAAGGTTTTCTATAGGGTTAAGATCTGGGCTACATGCTGGCCAGTCGAGAACTCTTATATTATGGGAATTAAACCAAGATTTTGAATGTTTTGCAGTGTGAATTGAAGCATTGTCTTGCTGAAATTCCCACTGAGGACCCCCTAGAAGCTTAGAAAATGACAGTAGGTTTTCTTCTAATGTCTGTGTATAATGCTGTGAAGTTTGACGACCACTGGTGAAGGTCAGAGATACTTGTCCATTATAGCAAAAGGCTGCCCAAACCATCACCGAGCCCCCTCCTTGTCTGCGACTAAAAAAACGTTGAGGTTCCTTCCGCAAGTCATGCCAATACGATAAACAACCATCTGGACCATCCAGATTCCACTTTTTTTCATCGCTAAATATGACTGACTGCCATTTCTCTCCATATGACATATGCTTTCGAGCCCACATAAGTCTTTGTAACTTATGATATGGTTTCAGAGCTGGTTTCTTCTGCATTTTGCTATAAACGATTGTTCCTTTTTCCAAAATTCGTCTACGAATCGTATCCTTTGATACAGAGAGTCCCGATGAGCTTTGAACTCCACGTACGCTCATTTGTTGAGTACTCGCTAGTCTTTGTATCAGGCGATCCTCTCGTACATTTGTCACACGTGGCCTCCCAGACCGACATTTTGCTTTATATTCGGAACCACTCGATAAAACTCGATAAATAGATTTTTTTGACCTATTAATAATAGCAGAAATTTCAGAAACGCTCTTCCCTTCACCTTTCAACTGCCAAATCCTTGAAACCTCATTCACTTGAATTTCTTTAGCTCTCGGCATGTCGACTATGAAGCGCAATCGTTTGCAGAACTTAAGTACTCCAAATTTGTGACATCATCGATTCTAAATTTGCATATGCCAGCGAATATTCAAAGAAATTTAGAATAGTGTCTAAACTTTTGCGACAACCACATTTGAATTTTTATAAAAAAAATTAGTATTATAGCAAATAAAACGACTGTCTTTTGTACATAGCATTTTAAATCAGTTTTTGAATATATTTACAGGTTTTTGTAATTCTGACGTCATAATTCTACATTTTAAAGCTGAATGACGTCATTGTCTAAACTTTTGCGTCATAGTGTATATCTTCTTAATATTGTCGTCAACATTTATATAGACAAGTTTTTGATAGGGCCAATTCTTACAGAAAAAACAAATGAAAAATACATAGCGGTTGAAGAAAAAAATCATCTTATTAAGGGTGCATTCAAATCCAAACTGCCTATTATCTTACTCATTTTTAAATTCATTTTTGCTCTCAAACGCATCCAATTGCTAGATTCTCTTATTCAGAATATATAATGTACAGTAATGATCGATTTTTTGATAGAGGCAGAATGTATTTCAAAAAATGATGTCAAAGTGGGCATTTTGAACAGAATTTCCCGAAGCGATTGTGTTAGAAACGAAAAATATTGCCCTACTGAGAAAATAATGGTTTATTAATCAAGTTTTAATTAATTGAAAGAAAAATAAAAACACAGGTCGCTTATAAATCTTTTCAAAAATCACGTCAGCATGTTTCATATTTTTTTTTTATTAAAAATTAATCTGAAAATGTGCCAGAAAATTTCGAGTTGTTGAGTATGGAAAATTTTTTTTTTAATATCGCCTTAATATGATTCTGATAAAACCAGCTATTTTATAAAAAAAGGAAATATAAACTCGTCAAAAGCAGACAGATAAAACTGTTAAAGTAGATTTATATCTAATAATGATTTAGTTTTTGTTGGTGAAATTAGTATACTTAACTTCGAAATCTACCTCTGCCTGTAGGCCGGGCCGGCAGGGATTTTTTTAAATTATAATTCAATCTTTCGAAATCTTTTTAAAGCCGATCAAGTTAGCGTGCATTTAGAGTCTACAGTGTCTGGACGGGGGTTGGCGAGCGTAGCTCGTAGGGGGCCGAGCCCCCTAGTATTTAAAAAAAAATGATAGCTATAAAATGAATATTTTAAGATGAACTTACATGCATAAAATGAATTGTCATATTTAAGTACTTTGGATGTCTCATTTAAGTCTTAATTACTGTAAGTGTCAACAATGACCTAAACATGACAATCATATAATGTATGCTTTAATTACAGATAATTACTTATGCGTTTTCTACAAAACCAATTCTTGAATTAAAATCACAGTAATCAATCTGTTTCCTCTTAATAAAATGCCAAATATACCTTTCTTGTGAGAAAACTACGGGGAAGCACTTCTTTTCATTTAGTCATAATGAACTTAAAGGTAAGTAAATCTTTTAACTCTCAAATGCGACGTGTAGCATATCTGAAACATGTAAAAAAAATGTGTTATTTTATGACATCTGGTGGAGTTTTCATTAACTAATTTCTGTTTCATATCTGTTACATTGTGTTTTCACAAAGATCGTTGCACATTTCATCCATTAGACGGCAGTAGGGCTGATATTTAGTGTATTTGACCGGAAGTAACAAAGAGCATAAGACATTCTGAATTCGCTTATGTTTTGCATAGCTTAATTCGGTACTTGCTAGTTATCCCGTCGACCAATTTCGCCAAATTATATAAATCGCCAAACCACTTGCTAAATTGTACAAATTGACATAATTTTTATTTTAAATAACGAAAAAACAAATAAATTAGTGTAACATTAATAAAAATACAAATAAAACGACGAAATAAAAATCATTTGATGACGTAAACGCGTGTTGTCACGTGAATGTGACATTTACGATCAACCATTATTGGCATTTAATCTTACAGTTTGGCGACAGTAATTTGGTCGACGGGATAAGTAACAAGTACCTTTAATTCATACTTAAAGTCATACTTAATTCATACTTAAAAAATAAATATGTTGTACTTGTGTAATTTTAAAACTGGACTGAACACGAAGATAATAATATATTCCATGAAAAATTTGCATATAAATGATTTAGAAGACGCGATTGTATTTTTTAAAAAGTTATTTCAGAATATGTCCTCAAGAAAATTGATTTTGTTTATACATGAAATTTATAGATACAATAAGCCTGCAGTACACGAATAGGAATTTTATATATTTATGCACACAATATAAATTTAAAAAACATTTGTAGTGAAACGTCTGAAAAACATTTTTCATATTTCTTCATGTTTTGAAGAATACGTTCTTCATGTTTTGAATAAGTTATTCAATGACCATACATGCATGCATCTATCAATTTAATATTCGGAAGAAAAAAAAAACATGCATCTATCTAGAAATTCTTTGATTCCTATACCTTTCAAAGATTTATTTCCGGGCAAAACCAATTTCTTGAATTTTCGAGCGTTTCAAAATTCTTTTTATTACAATTTTGTAAGGAATATGTAAGTATTAAAAAATAAGTATAAATAATAAGAAGAGTTTTTTAAAAAGACTCTTTTACAAACATTCAATACTCATTTTGAAAATTACTTTCTGGTAAATAAATATAATATAAAGATATTTAAAATACAAATTAAAGATATCTTAAAATACACCAGAAAAAACTTGAACGTTTCCAACCATTACAAGGCCATCATCAGTAGGACTTAAATGTTGTCATTATTTTCTTTGCTCTTATTCGAGAATTCTCCAGAAGAAAAACATCGTAATTAAAATTTAAATATTGTATGTCAGATGAGATGCCAGATTAATTTATTCAAATTTTTAACAAAACTATATCCATGGAGTATGGAGATATTTGCTGCATAATAGATGAAAACTTGTTTTGTTGAAAATTTGAATAACTTTATCTAGCATCTCATGTGACGTACAATATTTAAATTTAAATTACAATGTTTTTCTTGCGGACAATTCTCGAATAAGCGCAAAGAAAATAATAACAACATTTAAATCCTACTGATGATGTCCTTGTAATGGTTGAAAACGTTCTAAGTTTTTCTGATGTATTTTAAGATATTTTTAATTTGTATTTTAAATATCTTTATATTATATTTATGCACCTGAAAGTAATTTTTGTACAATTAGTGCTTTATGTGTATTTTAATTATTTAACTCAAGGTGAATATAGCACAAGAACTTTAACTTTCATTCATTTCAATTCACGTTTTTTCCAAAAAAATTTCAGTTTCGATACATATATTTGGCTTGGGCACCGTACCCGATTATGAAAAATTCATTGTTTCATTACGCTTGGTAGAAAGCGTAAGCAAGTGAATTTATTAACAAATATATATATTTTGCTCTTTTCTATTTTAACATAGGACAATGGTAAATAAAATATTAAACGTTACTTGAACTATCTTTTTAGGATTTTTGAGTTAATTTCTTGAACTATAGTAGTAAAATAAGGAATACTAAACTATTAATTGATAAAAGCTCATTTTTAAAAAATACATAACAACAGGCGTTTCTACACTTTCAGCAGAAATATCAGTATTTTTATGTAGAAAAACTCGAATTATAATATAATCGCGAGATTGGAAAAGGCGAGTTTTCTCTAAGAAAATACTGGTGTTTTTTCTGACCTAAAGTCAGGAATTTCCCCGACCTGTAGGAAACAATACTCTTCATTTTTATTTGTAATTTATTTCTAACGTTTCAACCTTTAAAATGTTTCATTGTTGCAGTTTATGGCAGCCATTTCGCGTAGTTTGGCCATCGTTTACTGGTGTACACTCAAATCTATTGCTATTTCAATGTTTCAGAGAGTATTTGGCAATTTATGCTTGTAGCGGGCTAACAGAAAAAAGCTTAATCTTAATGCATTAATTTGTAATTAAGAGGCCACACTAGTCACGGCTTGAAGTTCGAACGCTAATGCTAAGTCTATGGGAGCAATGTTTTCAAATATCTTGCTTGATTTTTAATATTTTTAAATGATTTTTTTTGCACAGGATAGCTGAGGACTATCTGTTTACGGGCTATTTTCTACTTTTCCAATTTTTGTTGTAGTTTAATTCTCAGGATCCTGTCAATTTAGGATCCAGTGAAATTCGAGGTGTTGTGTCCTTTTTAGTCTTATAACATTCATATCAGCAAAATTCAGGAAAATTTTTTTAATAACAACGAAAATATAGAGTTTAAGCTTTCCAATAACATGCTTTCAATAGTTATACTACAATTAGGCTGAGCAAAATTTGCAAAGATTTTGATGAATAATGTGTCAAAAACGGCCTCGTAATGTTATGCTCTCCGCCTCTACCAAGACGATGAAAACCACGCCTATTAAAAATATGATTGGCTAGTATCCAAACACTTTAGCAAATGGAAACGATTTAATTGTGATTGGATTATTGTATCGTGTTAAAATAGATCACTCCTATTTCAAACCTTGCATTTATTTTTTTCTACGATTATTGTTTAATTTCAACAAAATACTCTTGAAAGAATGAAATATTTCAAATTCTATATTTCTATGAATAACGAAGGAAAATATGCATTTCGTTTGTATATACACAATTTCTGAACGGTACAGTGAGAGGTACAACTTTCACCAAGTTACCAGGGGATACAGATAGTTTATTAAGTAAAACGGTAAAAAAAAATAGACGCGTTCTTTTTAAAGTATTTTTTAAGTTAAAATAGTTAACAAATAATAAAATTACGAAGTCATAATTTGCTAGAACATGTTTGTGGCCTGGCCAGGAGACACGGTTTCAAGTCTCCCATTCTTGTATATGTATAAAATATTCGTCAATTTAACATTTTAAGTTCGAAAAAGTTTTTTTTTTATTAAAAATCAGTAGGATTTAAAGTTAGAAAGTTTTAAAGATTGTTAACTTTAAAATTATAGATCAACTTGTTCAAAACTTTGAAGAAATATTTTTAATATTCATTACTTTAATATTTATTATTTTTAAGGGAACAGTACACCTTTAACAATCGCAGGACGAAATTTGTCCTGTGTAACACATCTTTTTTTAAGAGCCCACTTCAGAAACGGGAAGAAAGTAAAACGTTAATGTTAAGTCTATGGGGGCGTTATTTTAAAATTTCTCGCTTTGATTTTAAAATTATTGAATGAAGTTTTTTGCATAGGATAGCTGATGACGCTCTACAACCAGGCAAGCTTTTACAGGGTTCGTACACATTTCTTTAAATAAAAATCAAGTATTTTTAAGGACTTTCAAGGACCAAAACCAAAAAAAATTAAGGACCTTCAAATTAAATAAACTAATAAATTATAACATGCATTTTTTAATAAAGGGTTTCTTTCATTTTTGTAAAAGTTTTAAATATTCAAATGGATGGGAAGGGGGGGGGGGGAATTTCACCATGTGGCAGTAGAAATTTGGAAAATTTTAAAATAACATACAGCAGAAGAAAAAACTAGTCAGATGTGCCAATCCCAAAACTTTCTTCTATCTAATACTTGTTAATACTACAAATTCATTATCAGAGTGCCAAAATTAAATGGTCTATGCCCCTCATAAGCATTCTAAAGATATGAAATTACGTGCATTAGTTCTTGAGATACAACTATTGTTAAAACCGTGCAAATCCTGCAAAATATAGCATAGCAGCGACACCTGTAGGGTGATTTACACCAAAACCTAATCAGCAACAACTTATGTAAACATCTAACTGAATCTGAAGTTTGATGAAAATCCGTGCATTAGTTCTTGCGATATAGGTATTACAGAAATCGTGAAAAATGCAGCATAGCAGCGCCATCTGTTAGGGGATTAACACCAAACCATAATCAGCACCTATAATTAGCAAGGTATACCTGAATCTGAAGTTTGATGAAAATTCGTGCTTTAGTTCTTGAGATATAGCTATGGCGTAAATCATGAAAAATGCAGCATAGCAGCACCACCTGTTGGGCGATTTACATCAAAAACTAATCAACACTAATTTATATCGAGGGTTAACTGAATATAAATTTTTATTAAGTTTTGTGCATTAGTTCTTGAGATACACCACCCACAAAATTTGTGTCACATACAGACAAACAGGGTCACAGACTCATTTTGTAAAAACATGTTTTTCAGGATATCTAACCCCTAAAACGTGTAAATCGGTCGAAAATTATCCCGAATCAAATACTTTCTTATTGTAAAGATAAACAAAGAGGAGAAACATAATTTTCTTTAATTATTGGGGGGGGGGGGGGGGGGGGGGGTTGTTTAACAGACTTATAATTAACTTAAAGACTTGGAGGGGGGGGGGGAATAAAACTGTATGATCGATTATTTATTGTTACAATAAATTAACTAATGGAGCAGAAAAAGTTTTAAAAAAAGCAATGATTTTTAAGATTTTAAACTTTATAAGTTGAGGGGGGAAAGTAACAAGCACATTTTTTTTAATTTTTTAGGGAGGGAGTTTATTAGATGACTTATTTATTTACCTTACGAAAAATTTACAAGAAAAGTTTTTTTTTCGCTATGACAAAATTCGCGTGTTACTCGCGATCTTTTGACGAAATTTGCGTATTTTTGGAGATCTTTTGACGAAACTTGCGTATTTCTGGCAATCTTTTCACGAAATATGCGTATTTTTCGCGATCTTTTGACAAAATTCGCGTATTTTTCGCGATCTTTTAACGAAATTCGCGTTTTTTCACAATCTTTTGACCCCGTTTTGTTCGTTTATTGACGAAGTCAGCTATCCTTTGACAAAATGCACATTTTTTTCGCGATCCTTTGACGAAATTGACGTGTTATTCGCGCTATTTTAACGAAATTCTTGTGTTTTTCGCGATATTTTAACGAAATTCGTGTGTTTTTTGCGACCTTTTGATGAAATTTACGGGGTTTTTTCGCCATTTTTTAACAAAATTATCGTTTTTACGATCTTTTGACCGAGTTTTGTTCGTTTTTGACGAAATTAGCGATCCTTTGACAAAATTCACGTTTTTCCGTGATCATTTGACAAACACAGGGATGAAAGTACACTAAAGCTGTTTTGTAGCAGCAAAAATCGAATTTTGGAGCAGTAAAATCTATTTTTTTAGCAGCAAAAATCTGATTTTGTAGCAGTAAAATCCTTTTTTTGTAGCAGCAAAAATTAATTTTGTAGCAATAAAAACTGTTTTTGGCGCAAATTGAAATTCTAATGCTAATAAAAAGAACATTGCGTATTTTCGCGATCTTTTGATGAAATTTGCATATTTCTTGCGATCTTTTATCGAAATTAGCGTAATTCTCGCGATCTTTTGGCGAAATTAGCGTATTTTTCGCGATCGTTTGACAAAATTCGCGTATATTTCGCGATGTTTTGACAAAATTCGCGTATTTTTTGCGATCCTTTGTTGAAATCAGCGTGCTGTTCGCTATTTTTTGACGAAATTAGCGTGGTTGTTTTTAATCTTTTGATAAAATTTACGATTTTATGTGACCTTTTGATGAAATTTGTGAAGTTTTTCGAATTTTTTAACGAAATTTGCGTTTTTTCACAATCTTTTGACCCCGTTTAATTCGTTTTTAGAAGTAATTGGTAATCCTTTGACAAAATTAACGGGTTTTTTTTCGCTATAACAAAATTCGCATGTTTTTCGCGATCGTTTGATGAAATTCGCGTGTTTCTCGCGATCTTTTGACGAATTTGCGTATTTTTCGCGATCTTTTGGCGAAATTCGCGTATTTTTCGCGATCTTATAGTGAAATTCGTGTATTTTTCGCGATCTTTTGACGAAATTAGCGTGGTTTTTTTTAATCTTTTGACAAAATTTGCGGTTTTTTGTGACCTTTTGATGAAATTTGTGGGTTTTTTCAAGATCTTTTAACGAAATTTGCTTTTTTTCACAATCTTTTGACCCCGTTTTGTTCATTTTTAGAAGTAATTGGTAATCCTTTGACAAAATTAACGTATTTTTTTTTTGCTATGACAAAATTCGCATGGTTTTCGCGATCGTTTGACAAAATTCACGTGTTTCTCGCGATCTTTTGACGAAATTTGCGTATTTTGGCAATTTTTTGACGAAATTTAGGTATTTTTGGCAATCTTTTGACGAAATTTGCGTATTTTTCGCGATCTTTTGACAAAATTCACGTATTTTTCGCGATCTTTTAACGAAATTCGCGTTTTTTCACAATCTTTTGACCCCGTTTTGTTCGTTTTTTTACGAAGTCAGCTATCCTTTGACAAAATGCACGTTTTTTTCGCGATCATTTGACGAAATTTATGGGTTTTTGCGACCTTTTGATGAAATTTGCGCGTTTTTTCGCCATCTTTTAACAAAATTATCGTTTTTACGATGTTTTGACCGCGTTTTGTTCGTTTTTGACGAAATTAGCGATCCTTTGACAAAATTCACGTTTTTTTTTTGTGATCATTTGACAAACATCGCGTGTTTTTCGAGATCTTTTGACCGCGGTTTTTTGCTTTTTTTTGACGCAATTGGCGGCATAGAAAAAATTGATTTTTTTTTTGTTTGTTTCTCGGATCTACGAAATCCTGCTAAATTTCATCTTGGCACTAAGTACGTTTTGGTGTAGGTTTGGCGCAAAATGGAAAAAAAAATAGCTCTTTTGTAGCAGCTTTGCGCAAATTTTGGCTTCGTCTGGCTCAGGTCTTGCATCCCTGAGAGTAGAAAAAGGTTAAAAAAATGAAGTTTTTAAATTTGATATTACAAAGGGGAAAGTAAAATTTCAGAAGGGGAGGCAAGGCGGGATTAAGATTTTTTTTTTAAAATCAGAAATTAAAAGAAATGCAGAAGAGTTTCACCTTTGATTAAGAATTAATATGAGAGTAAAAGTAAGCACTTTTAAGGACTTTTTTCCGATTTTGCATGAAAATAAGTACTTTTAAGCACCAAAAATTTCCTTTGAAAAATGTAAGCACTTTTAAGGACTTTCAAGGACCGTACGAACCCTGTTTTACTTTTTAGATTTTGGTTATAGTATTTTTAATATATATATATTAGGTTAGTTTCAATTTCAGAACAGATTCACCTCGGTTCCGAAAGTAAAGATAATTTTTTTTTAATATCTGAAATTAAAATCGAAAGGGTAAAAACTAGCCCGGTTGTAGATCATCCTCAGCCATCCTATGCAAAAAAAATTATTTAAAAATATTAAAAAGGAAGTTAAATATTTGAAAATAACTCTCCCATATACTTAACGTTAGAGCTTACATTTTGTTCTCGTAACAAGTGCGAATTCTCAAAGGTAACATAAAGATATTCTTTGTAACTTCAAGGAAACGCTAAAATTTATCATTAACTTTAATAATGTAAAACTAAAAATAATGAGATGTAAGGTCAAATATAGCATTTTATAAAAGTCTGCTAGCTAGAAAATTTATTTTGTAATACGTATTATTTTATAATAATTTATAGTTCACTTATATGGACATTCAAAAGTTTTCTTTTATATTGCGGCCTATGTGGGAAAAATCATTTGCGACGTATTTTAATGATGTAAAACAATTTTAAACATAAAATTTATGCACCTTATTGAAGTGCACAGGTACGTGTACAGGGGAATTCAAAAGTGGATTTCGTTATATTATGGACTATGAAGAAAAAAACGTTTGCGGCGTATTTTAATAACGTTTCTCTGTTGCAACATAATGAAATTGATATGAATTTATAAGGTGAAAAAAATGCTTTCTGAAGGGGTTGCAAAGCATCTATCACTCATTTACAGGGTCACAGAAAAGAGTTCATCTTTATTACAGAAAAAAGTGCTTGCAGCATGTGTTGTAGCTATGTTTCACGATTTTAAACAAGATGGAACTAATATACCTTACTGAGGTTTACTACAAGATGCTTACATTAAAATATGATGTGCATCACATTTTATTTCATTTACAGGGGCACATAAAAGATATTGGATACAATGATGTATATGAGTATTGTCTATTAGTGATGATTGCTGAAAGTGAGTTTTCAGCTATGATATACATTTTTAACTAAATTTCTGCACACTTGATTAATCTATAGACTATATATAGGGCTACACAAAAGAACTAGGGAGAATTGTTGCGAATGAGAGTGAATTGATTAATTTTATTTTCAAGTTCAACTATATTTAGAAAGATATGTTTGGAAAATTCAAATATAATAATATACAAGTCTGTTCAAAGAATTCGATGCATGCACGCCTATTTCAGACACGGGAAGAAATAAAAACGCTAATTTTAAGCCCTTGGGGGCGTCATTTTTAAATTTCTCGCTTTGATTTTAATATATTTGAATGATTTTTTTTGCATAGGATTGCTGAGGATGATCGACAACCAGACTAGTTTTTACTTTTTCGATTTTGGTTATAGTTTTTTTTATGTTAGGATAGTTTAAATTTCAGAACGGATTCCAACCGGTTATGAAAGTAAAAGTAATTAAAAAAAATATATCTGAAACCAAAATTGAAAAAATAAAAACTAGCCCGGTTATCGAGCGTTCTCAGCTATCTTATGCAAAAAATTCATTTTAAAATATTAAAAAGGAAGCGAGATATTTGAAAGTAACTCTCCCATAGACTTAACATTAGCGCTTTCATTTTTTCCTAGTTACTAGTGTGGGTTCTCAAATGTAACGTAAAGGAACTGTTTGTAACGTTTAGGAAACGCGAAAATTTATCATTAACTATAAGAATGTAAATCTAAAAATAATGAGACTGTAAGGTAAAATATCGCAATTTATAAAAGTCTGTCAGCTGGCAAATTTATTTTGCAATGCGTAACTGTAACAGAATCCTGGTTTAAACGGAATAGCTTCATGATTCCCCTAAAAATATCTTACAATTGTATCTGTAAAGACGGAAACAACCCACCTAAAACGGTATTTCGTACACATTGTTTATGTTTCCGTCTTAGCAGGTTTTATAGTGTCATGTTTTTAGTTGAGGGGGTGGAATTTTAATTATTACCAGGCCCCGCGTTTTTCTCTAAGCCCTCTATATTTTCTATTTATATATCCAACACAAAACGTTTGGACGGGTACTCAGATGTTTAGCACTCTCCAACATAGTTGAAAAATGTTTATGAGTGGGGCTTGGCTGCTCGTCTGTCAGTACTCTAACTAGCGTACATATACTCGGATTGTGATGTAATAGAAATACGTTGTTGATGTTTATCATGTCATAAATGACATTGATAATGAAGCGTGTAATAATTTATACTTCACTTACATAGACATTGAAAAGCATTCTTTTATATTATGGCCTATGTGGGAAAAATCATTTGCGGTGTATTTTAATGATGTAAAACAATTTAAACATAAAATTTATGCACCTTATTGAAGTGCACAGATACGTGTACAGGGGAATTCAAAAGTACATTTCATTATATTATGGACTATGAAGAAAAAACGTTTGCGGCGTATTTTAATAATGTTTCTCTGTTGCAATCATAACGAAATGGATGTGAATTTATTAGGTGCACTGAAACATGCTTTTTAAGGGGGTTACAAAGCATTTATCATTCATTTACAGGATCACAGAAAAGAATTCAGTTTTATTACAGAAAAAACTGCTCGCAGCGTGTTTTAATTCTGTTTCAATATTTTAAACAAGATGAAATTCGTATACGTTACTGAGGTTTACTACAAGATGCTTACATTAGAATATGATGTGAATCACATTTTATTTCATTTACAGGGGCACATAAAAGTTGCTAGATACAATACTGTATACGAAGTATTGTCTATTAGGGACGATTGCTAAAAGTGAGTTTTCAGCTATGATATCCTTTTTTAACTAAATTTCTGCATCCTAGATTATATATATGATTTCTATAGAGCATGTATAGGGCTACGCAAAGGAACTAGGAAGAATTGCTGATAATGAGAGTGAATTGCTTTTTTTTAAATTAAATTCTACATTTTCACGTTCAACTATATTTAGAAAGATGTGTTTGTAAAATATAAATATAATAATATACAAGGCTATTAAAAGAACTGGATGCATGCGCACGCGTATGAATAATAATTTCTGGAAGTACGATTTCAGTTGTTTACAGCATGTTTATACTGCAATAATTTTGATCTTACCATTACCATGTGCCGTGTATATAAACTTGTTCGGATGCAAGGGCTGTACAAAATAATGCAAATATACTGCAGTTAATTGGTAGGAATTGCTGAAAGTTTACTTTCATCTGCATTATTCGTTTTCTTATTATATTAAATTTTATCATATTTTTCATGCCGTTAAAACAAGCCTAAGAACATCCATTGATGACTTTATCATTTTCATTTTTCAGTAATTTGAACAATTTAAATTTACTAAGATTTAACAAAAACTTAGTTAATATAACAAACAAAAACACAACAACATACAAACAAATGTAACACATAAAGTAACAAACAACAACAACAAACATAAACAAACTAACATAAACAGAGGATAAACAAAAAGTTAGTAAGTATTAAAGAATGTTTACTTTGAAAGTTTTGATCAATTTGTTTGAAAATTTAAAGGAATATTGTTAATATTTATTACTTTTAATATTTATTATTTTTAACAAAAAAGTACACCTTTAACAGCCGCAGAAAATGCGAAATTTGTCCTGTATTACACATCTTTCTTTAAGAGCCCACTTCAGACACGGGAATAAATAAAAACGCTAATTTTAAGTCTATGGGGGCGTTAATTTCAAATTTCTCGCTTTATTTTAATAGTTTTTTTTTGTTGTTTTTTCTGCATTGGATAGCTGAGGACGATCGAAAACCAGAATAGTTTTTACTTTTTCGATTTTGTTTTTAATTTTTTTTAATATTAGGATAGTATCAATTTCAGAACGGATTCCAACCGGTTCCGAAAGAAAAAGTAATTTTTTTTTAAATATCTGAAACCAAAATCGAAAAAGTATATGTTAGCCCGGTTATAGATCCTCCTCAACTATCCTATGAAAAAAAATTTCATTTTAAAATATTAAAGAGTAAGCGAGATATTTGAAAATAACGCTCCCGTAGACTTAACATTAGTGCTTACATTTTTTTGCCGTTTCTAATGTGGGTTCTCAAATGTAACGTAAAGGTAGTTTTTGTAACGGTAAGAAAACGCGAAAATTTATCATTAACTATAATAATGTAAAACTAAAAAAAGACTGTAAGGTAAAATATAATCTTTTATAAAATCTGCTAGCTAGCAAATTTATTTTCTAATACGCAGCTGTAACGGAATCCTGGTTTAAACGGAATATTTCCCTGATTCCCCTTAATATATCTTATACAGTAGAGCGCCGATTATCCTAACAAGTCGGGACCGAACCTAGTTCGAATAAGCGAAAGTTCGGATAAATGGACAGACAATTTAAGGGGTGTTTCTCACTATACTAATACCTTCACACTTTATCCAGGCTTAGGACTGGTAGCGCCAGTTAGTGCTAGCGTGTTTAAAAACTGTCTTTTTGTTTACTTTTTTATCATTTAAAATTTTCTTTTTCTCTTTTTATCATTTTCTGAACTCCAGAGATTATAATTTAAACAAAATAGCTTTCGATTGTTGCTTGCTTCAAATAAGACGTTCTTTCCAATGTTGCCATATCTCGAATTCTTCTTAAATACGTTATTTGAATAGGATCAGAGTTCTTCTGCCATTAAAGCCATTTCATAGCTGTTTCCAAACACTCAAAGGCTTCGTTATGCGATGGATTTGGGTCATTTTCAGGGCATTCGTTTTCATTTCTTCAATTTATTTTACATCTTAAATCTCATCCACAATCTCATCATCATTAAAAAAAAATTTTTTGAGAGAAATAGGTTGTTCGGATAAAAATTTTTTTGAGAGAAATAGGTTGTTCGTATAATTGGAAGTTCGGTTAACTGGAGTTCGGATAATCGGCGCTCTACTGTAATTGTATCTGCAAAGACGGAAACTGCCCATCTGAAACGGTAATTCGCACCTATTGCTTGTGTTTCCGTCTTACCAGGTTATATAGTGTCAATTAATACCAGGTCCCGCTTTTTTCTCTACAACCTCTATATTTTCTATATGTATATCCAACACAAAACGTTTGGACGGGTACTCATATTTTTAACACATTACAACATAGTTGGAAAATGTTTATGAGTTGGTTTCACTGCCCGTCTGTCCGTGGTCTAACTAGCGTACATATACTTGAATTGTGATGTAATTGAAATACGTTGTTGAAGTTTATCATGGGATACATGGCACTGATAATAAAGCGCGTAATCATTTATATACTTCACTTACATGGACTTTCAAAAGTATTCTTTTATATTATGACCTATGTGGGAAAAATCATTTGCGGTGTATTTTAATGATGTAAAACAGTTTAAACATAAAATTTATGCACCTTATTGAAGTGCACAGGTTCGTGTACAGGGGAATTCAAAAGTACATTTCGCTATATTATGAACTATGAAGAAAAAACCTTTGCGGCGTATTTTAATGTTTCTCTGTTACGAACATAATGCAATTGATATGAATTTATGAGGTGCAATAAAACATACTTCCTGAAGGGGTTGCAAAGCATTTTTCATTCATTTACAGGGTCACAGAAAAGAGTTCAGTTTCATTACAGAAAAAACTGCTTGTAGCGTGTTTTAGTTATGTTTTACTACTTTAAACAAGATGGAATTCATATATGTTACTGAGGTTTATTGCAAGATGCTTACATTAGAAGATGATTTTGATCACATTTTATTTCATTTACAGGGGCACATAAAAGATGTTGGATAAAATACTGTACATGAATTATTGTCTATTATGGATGACTGTTGAAATTGAGTTTTCAGCTATGATTTACGTTTTCAACTAAATTTCTGCATACAAGGTTATATATTTAAATTATATACATCATATATAGTAGGGTGGGTCGAAAAAAACGAAATTTTTATAATCGAAGTGTAATAGCGCGGAAAAGTTGCCTTTTGTAATACAGAATAAATTTCTAAAATATTACATCGATCGGTTAATATCTTTTACCGCCGCAAGGGGGCCAAAATTTCAAAAAATCACAAAAAACATGTTTTTTTTTATCATTTTTTTTTAATTATCCAAACATACCAATACAATTTTTAATAGAACGCAATAACTACATGAAGATATGAGAAATGTCCCGGTAAATATTCATTATGATGAAATCAGATCTTTATTTGCCGCAAAAGACCATATTTTTTGTAAAAATTTCAAAAATTTCACTTTTTCATTTTTTTAAAATTTTTTATAATTTCTATAATATGTCTAGAAATAAATAATTTTACTTTATATCTATTAATATATCATAATTTTTTATAACTATTTGTAATAGACTTGAAAATAAAGTTAATCATTCATTTTTCTTGACGATCGGTTCATCTACTGATGTTTTACTTCATAACAGCCAATTCATGCCACAAAAATTATATAAAATGAGCAAAATGTTTTAGTATTTTATGAATTAAAATATAAGAGACGTTTAACTGAAACGGGTTAAATAAATTTAAAATGAAGAAGAATTTAATGTAAATGAATTTTATAATATAACTTGCTTTCAGATGAAGCCATTATTTCTCGAGAGGACAAAACTGATCAGATGTGATCCTCCCTCTGTTCTAGTAAACAAACTTTATCAGTGCTTCAATGAATAATTTCACGCATCTTTCTAGTGATTGAGTGGGACAAGGAAAGTTATAATATCTGGTATCTTTAATCGAAAATTTTTAACTCACCATCGTTTTTAGTCGATAACGAAACCATAACAGGTGGTTCCGTTAGTTTCCAGTTTTGTCAGTAGACTAAAGCCATACAATTTTAAGCTTCAGTGTTGAAGTCTGCTATGATAAAGTGACGGATGGCACTATTCTAGTCCACAAAACTTCGTGCTTTTGCAATTTTCTTCATGGCTGGGGCCCTGATGTTCTCCTCTTCATATGCTATCATTCCAAAGAGGCTATTTGTATGATTTGCGAAATAGTCATCTCGTGAAAATACAGGAACTATAATCTTTCGTAGATTATCTGTCAAGTAACGTAAGTTACTAACTATAGTGCACAGATCTGGAAAACATGAGTGATTCATTTTAATTCTGAACCAACTGATGCAGTACATTTTCAGGATGTACTCAAAGAGTATGACAAGTTAAAAAGAGGGTTTCTTTGTTCCAACGTAGAGTCTCAAAATTCGAATAGCAGTAATGATCCACCTTGCGTGAAATATTTGTCCAGGGACTCAGCAAAAAAGGTCAATTGTATACATGCGTGTTGAAAGTGCTTGCAATATTTCAGACATATACTTGTGGTCAGTTGATAAATCATCTTTATCAACAGCTAGGTGATCAGATTAAATTGGCTTAAATTTTGCAATTGGTAATAATTCGCAAATCGCAAGAGATCAACCAATTGGGCCACAATATGATAGATAACCTGTTTTTTTGTCATCAAGATGTTTGAAAAGATGTCACAGTGGAAGCTCATTGAAGTGAGTTCAAGGAAGTCAATAAAGTGGTTTTTTAAAAGTTGTTCTCAACTAATCCTACTATAACACCACCTTTGCATCCTGTTTTGAAGACAATTCCGCGAAATTCAACTGCAATTATTATTCCAGTCGGGATTTCATTTTTCTTCAAAAAATCTATAATGTCATTGCATATAGAAGTCGCCTTGCCAGACGATGGGGTCAAATGACGAAAATAATTCAGACCTGTTTCTAGTACAAAGAGATATGTTCCTCCTTGACTTCGAAAAGATGAAACTTTGCCACCTCTTTAACCTGGCAGATATTTCTATCTTTAGGGCCCTCAAAGTATAGAGTAAAAGGAGTACATTACAAAAAAAAAAAAAAAAAAAACGAACAAAGTAAAACGTGGCCCTCTAGCAGCGAGAAATTAATTTTACGTGCAGACAGCTGCAGGTGTTTCTATCATTGAGCAATTTTTTTTTTATAGAATTACAGTGATCATGGTTAACAATGTGCATGAAATTAATAACATAAAATGCCTTTCCCAGCCTATTAGAAATGTAAAAAATCTGAAAACATTACAAAAGTTATGAAAATTGAAAAAATGGAAAACTTTAATTTTTAACATTTTTTAGAAATTTTGGCCCTGTTGTGGCGGTAAAAGCAACGATGTCACAAAAATGAAATGTTAATGTTACATTACTAATATCTTGGCGTGGCTATTGCGTTCTATTAGAAATTGAATAAGTATGTTTGGATAATTAAAAAAAAAATTGCTAAAAGTATGTTTTTTATGATTTTTTCGAAATTTGGACACCTTGCGGCGGTAAAAGATATTAACCAATCGGTGTAATATTTTACGTATTTTATCTTTTTTACAAAAGGCAACTTTTCCGCGCTATTACGTTTCGATTATAAATATTTCGGGTTTTTCGACCCACCCTAATGTATAGGGCTACGCAAAAGAACTAGGAAGAATTGCTGAGAATGAGAGTGAATTGCTTATTTTTTTTTTAAATTAGATCCTACATTTTCAAGTTCAACTATATTTAGAACTATATGTTTGGAAAATATAAATATAATAATATACAAGGCTATCCAGAGAATTGAATGCATGCACGCCATGGATGATAATTTCTGGAAGTGCGATTTAAGTAGTTTTAAGCATGTTTATATTGGAATAAATTTTATCTTAACATGTGGCGTGTATAAAAACTTGTTGCTAATGTAAGGGCTGTACAAAAAAATGCAAATATATTTCCGTTAATTGGTAGAAATTCCTGAAAGTTGATTTTCATCTGCATTATTTGTTTTCTTATTATATTAATTTTTAGCATATTTTTCATGCCGTTAAAACATGCCTAAGAACTTTCATTGATGACTTTATCATTTTAATTTTTCATAATTTGAACAATTTAAATTTACTAAGATTTAACAAGAACTTAAAATTCGTAAGTTTTAAAGATTGTTAACTTTAAAAGGGTTGATGAATTTGTTCGAAACTTTAAAAAAATAATTTAATATTTATTATTTTTAATATTTGTAATTTTTAAGGGGACAGTACACCTTTAAAAGTCGCAGAAAATGCGAAATTTGTCCTGTATAACACATCTTAATTTAAGAGCACACTTCAGACACGGGAAGAAATGAAAATGCTAATTTTAGTCTATGGGGGCGTTATTTCCAAACCGCTTTGATTTTAATATTTTTGAATGATTTGTTTTTGCATAGGATAGCTGAGGACGATCGACAACCAGGCTAGGTTTTACTTTTTCGATTTTAGTTATAGTTTTTTTTTTATTGCTTCAATTTCAGAAACGATTCCACCGGCTCCGAAAGTAAAAGTAATTTTTTTTTTAAATATCTGAAACCAAAAATCGAAAAAGTAAAAACAGCCCGGTTGTAGATCGTCCTCAGAAATCCTATGCAAAAAAATTCATTTTAAAATATTATAAAGAAAGCGAGATATTTGAAAATAACGCTCCCACAGACTAAACATTAGCGCTTACATTTTTTTCCCCGTTACTAGTGTATATTCTCAAAGGTAACGGAAAGACATTTTTTGTAACGGTAAGGAAACGCGAAAATTTATCATTAACTATAATAATGTAAATCTGAAAATAATGAGACTGTAAGGTTAAATATTACATTTTATAAATGTCTGAACAGTGAACAGCAGCGCAGTTCCAGGGGCTACCTATTTGAAGATCAAATCCACGCCCTGTCGATGAGTTGGTATATAGCACATCATAGCAAAAACAGGAAATGTTAGTCTAAGTGTAGTGAAACACTACTGTGATAGAGAGTGTCGATAACTCCTAGCAATACCGCCGAGAATCAAGGACAGAATGAGAGAAAAAGAGAGAGGAAAGTCTACTAGCTAACAAATTTATTTTCTGATATGCAGCTGTAACGGAATCCTGGTTTAAACGGAATTTGTTCATTATTTCCCTAAAAATACCTGGCAAGTGTATCTGCAAAGACGCAAATAACCCATCTAAAACGGTATTTCGTATCTATTGTTTATGTTTCCGTCTTACCAGGTTTTATAGTGTCATGTTTTTAGCATGAGGGGGTCGAATTTTAATTACAACTAGGACCATTTTTCATGAACTCCGCCTTTTTTTTTGGGGGGGGGGGGGAAATAAAATTTGATGTCGATACGAGTGTGTTTTGAAAGGTTATCAGCCCGACAAAGAAAATAGTAATATTTTGACAATATTTCATTTTTTTTTAACGTAGTTCCTTACAACTTATAAAATGTAAACCAACGAGTTTCCGACTTTTTATTATCTTTAGTATAATAAGCCTTATCTATCTTTGGAAATGAAGTGGTGGTGTCTGCTTTAACCCCATATTTTGAAGTGAATTTCCGACTACCGAGCCATTTCTCCAGGCTTGGGAAGAGGAAATAATCGCTGGGAGCAAAATCCGGTGCATGTGGAAGTACTACAGAGCGTAGGTGATTGACTTTAGTAGCGAAAACTACAGGCATGTGTGCAAGAACAATGCTGTGGTGAACGAACACCTTCTTTTTGCTCAGGTAGGGAAATTTTGTCGGAATAAGCACTCTTCAATTGGTCCTGTAGAGAAGAATAACACTGTCCGGTGACGATTCTGCCTTTTTGTCGGTGGTCTATGATCACAACATCTTGTGAATTCCTGAAAACCGTATCCATGGCTTTTCCAGCAGGTGGAACCGTTTTCACTTTCTTTGGTGCAATTTCAGCTGCTCTTTCACCTTGTTTAGATTGCTCTTTCATCACTGAAGAATAATGGCGAATTCATGTTTCATCCACCGTTATAAAACATTGACGAAAATCAGCCGATTGTTTAAGTTTTCTAACTTAACTCGAAATCACCATAGTTCACATTACTAAAGGCCATCTGCACTACCTTCATTTAAAAAAAAAAAAAAAAAAAAAAAAAAACAACAACAAAAAAAAAAACAGTGAAGATGGAGAAACTCAAAAAATGCTAAAGAAAGGAGGGGTGGTGAATAAGGAGACCAAACTCACGAGGTTTAATTTGATTGTGTTAATAAATGAAATGTTTTCACGAAGGAATTTTCTGCAGAAAGTCCACCCAAATCAGCATTTCATTGCAAATTATATATCTCATAAAATCATAATAGAACCTCCACTTTTGAGCTTGCCAAATTCGATCTATAAGCAATATTCTGACGGAGGCAAATCAAGCAAATTTCTACCACTTATTTTAAAATGTTATTATTGTCTTAATTAACTGAAGTTATTAAATATGATAAAAAAAAATGTAACAATTTTTAATAGAAGTATGCCTACTTCATCCTCGTGAAGTCGGAACCTACGGTTCGATCCAGCACGTTTCGGCCTGAAATTTTTTCTATAAGCGAGGCTCTATGATTGAATACGAGTCATAATTGATTGTATCAGTTTCTAAGCCTTTGTTGTCTAAAAATTTGAATGTACAGGTCTCCTCGGACGGAAATTTCTTGTTCCCGGAACCGGGCAGTACAATTAGCAGTACAAAAAAATTACGTATTATGAAGCTAAAACTTTGGCCCGACTCAATTTCTACAGAATATGTCGATATTTTTAAAACAACGTTATTCTACATTGTTCAAAAACCAGATTTACGCATAGTTTTTATTTTCAGATTATATTCGTAATTCATGGAATATAAGGAATAATAACAGTATTAATATTTATTTAGACTACATTGATGACTACTTCGAAGAGGCCTTTTAATTAAAGCAAAAGTCAGTTTCTTACCCACAGAAGATTTTTCTTCGCATTCAGTGAGACAAGAAAATTGTTTATTAATAGATGTTACTTGGAAACTATAGCAGTAGTTTGCAGAAATACTGTTTATAATTAAGTGAATTAAATCAAACAATCCGCTAAAAGCAGCTTCAAATAATCAACAATTAGGCATTGTTTTCCAAACAAGACCACACGTATCTTTGCCCACTGTAGACACAAAATATTATAATTGAGATGAAGTGTTTCAATCCAAGTACCATTCTCCAAAACTTACTTCGTCGAATGACCGTTTATTTAAATCACTTAAAAATATTTTGAGGATAAGGTATTTTATTTTTTGGAAGATTTGAGAAAATACATCGATTCTTTAGCCAGATGAGCTCTAATTATGTAACTGCTAGGAATTGAAATTTTCACGAAATACACTTTCTTTAATTTCCATCAACAATATGCAACAAACTTTTACATCATTCCCAAAAATCTGAATTTGGTTACGGATTCTTCTCTGGTCTTTATCTATGAATTTTAATAACACTCCATCTTTACTTTCAATTTACATTGGTATCCTGGTTAAAGATTGCCTTAGTTAACATTTTTATTTCATGATGTATTTGTAATGGCACACACTTTCGTTTACTAAAATTCATTATTCAATGACAGAGTTTTATCAAATGAGTAGAGAGGAAATTAAGGCTCACAAAGCAACAGTTAGTAAATTTGTCATTAGCTTTTCAAGAATTATACGAGAAGGATAATACCATCATCAACCAGTCTGTCACTTTGAAAGACTGCGTTATTTACATAGAAAATGTCAGTAGGACATTTTTAACAAACTGATAAAAACATTTTCTGGGCACCAATGAATGACAGCTTAACATTGTCTTGATCGGCAAGTTCAAGTAGAGGCTGCAAAGTAAAACCAGTGATAATTTACCAAGCTAATTTATAAACTAGTAAAAACAGTTTCTTAGCAACAACGAATGATAGCTTAACACTGTCATGATCGGTAAGTTCAAGTAAAGACTATAAACTAAAAGCACTGCTAATTTATCAAATTCCGATATAGGACACAGATTGGTAAAGGATATTACGGCAACTCCTCCTGATTATTAACTTGGAAGTAGAGGAAGAAGATGGAGAATCTCTGGAGATATTTGACTGTGAGCTTTCAACTGACAAGGTAAAAAAAAAATCTCTATCAGCAATGCGGGGAAAATAAAATTGTAACTTAATCTAAAGATAAAGATGCAGAAAATAAATTTATTTTCTCTGATTTCTGATAAAGAAAAAGAATGCTTTGGTAAAATTGGAAGAAATTCGAAATATTGCTTTGAAATGGAATTCTATGAAATTCATTATCAGAATTGCATATCAATGTAATGAAAAATCCAAGCAGTTTTCAGAGAAAATAAAAACAAATCTTTCTCAAACAATTGTAAAAAAAAAAAAAAATACAGCTGTATTTATTACAAAAATCTGCAAATTCAGAGTGATGAATTAAAAAAGGTTTTTATACACAATCGAGGTATAAAAACAAAGGATGTTTTTGTGCCTGTCCACAGATTCCTAAAGAGTGATACAAGATTTCACAGGAAGGGATTTGTTCGACGGATGGCAATTGCACAGACCATCAGCTCATCAAGTTGAAGGCTGGAATTTTAGGATTAGATAGAACTCAATTAGCATATTAAAATGCAAATAGTCTGATAAGTCATATCTTGATAGAAAACACCTGCACACCGGAGTTTAGTATTTGATCGATTGGTTTATCATTGTATTTTGCAGCACCCAAATGTATGAAAATATTGAAGTTTGGGTGCATGAAAACACAATGGTAAACCTGCAGATCAACAACTAAATTGATGTTCTGTAGATGGTTTCCACCAAGATACGACTTGGCAGACCAATGCATATAACTTGTATATAAAATAAACGGTCAAATACAAGTATTACTCGCGCTCAGAGGGTTCCGTACAATAAATATATGAATTATTAACTGTATTATTTAAAAGAATAATGAAACTTTGTAAAAACCTATTCAACGTAGAGTTGGGTATAGCTGTATATATTAGAAAAGTATGAATGAGTATACCACAAAGGTTCAAAGAGATATGAAGCCGAAATAAAATTAAATATTGCTATTTTGTATAACTCTTTTTTTAAACGTATCTTAATCTGCATATGGTGAACTTAATTTGGTACTAACAATAAAAGTACTGCATATTTAAATTTCATTTGGCATTTCATAAAACTAAATTCAACATAGTAATATTTTTCATTTTAGAGTGTAGATGAAATAAAATCCTTGTTCAAAGTTTAAACTTGGCGTTGTACTAAGCGCGCTTCGAAAGGAGGTCGCACAGATGTAACTCGACTTTGTCCGTGCCGCATTCTTTTCAAATAGGTCTTTAATTATCATTTAAAGACACGGGAGGCGTATTGAGAGATCCACTCAACGCAAACTAGTCGCGAATACCATAGTATTTATGCGATTAATTATAATTAAATTGGTCTGTTTTTAACAATTTGACGTTTACTGCTTTTATGCTGCTACTGGGTATTGCATTACACAAATATATCATTAAAAGTTGTTATCTAGTATTTAAAAACCGATGGTATAAAGAGTACGCCGCCTCTGCCATTATGTATGTCCAAACCAACCGTGTCTTTAAGGGTTAAGGCTCCTGCCCCTGCCAGCGAAGGCACACACGAGCTAATGCTAATCGTATGGGGAAGGATTTTTCTAATATCTCTTTTGCATTTCGATATTTTAAAATATTTTTTTGCCATTGTATAGCCGAGATCCGTCTCTACATCGCACTTTCTTTACTTTTTCCTCCCCATAGGATTAGCATTAGCTCGTTAGTGTCTTCGCCGGCATTGACAGGAATCTTAATATCTCGGCGAATTACCGACGATTTTTTTTCGAAAATCATTATAAACAATGATTTTATACTTTTGATACGATAGGTACCTTTAGCGCTCTTCGATACCTTTGCTGAATGCCCGCAAACAGAAATCTGTATGTAACAGAAAAATGCGATTTTATGAAAAACTATGCCACCTAGGGCAATCGCTATAATTTTCCTGCGAGTACCTCTACTACATTCCTCTACTACCTCTAATTTTTTTCATAATTTTAGTTTCAGTAGATTTGAAAATAGATGGGGGGGAGGGACATATTTTTGCACTACATTTTCGACGATATCTCTGAAATTATAATATCTAAAATTAAAAGAAATGTATTTTTGAGTTCGGCGTTACGGAATCTTTTAACCGATACCCCAAACGATATACAAAGAAAATATATTTCTTCTTCAAATAACCTAATTATCCCCTCTACGTTTTTCCCCACATATATTTGTGAATGTTTAATAATCTGTAAATATGTGGGTCAATAGTCTTTATTACATCTCCCAATTTGAACTTCCCACGTTCCGTAGTTTACGAGTAAAATGGCTGTGACAGACAGGCAGACACAGGAGTGATCTTATAATGATTCCGTTTTTACTTTTTAAGTACGGAACCCTAAAAATCATGATTATTGCAACTGAGAAATACAAAAACATAAGAAGATGAATTATTGACAATAAATAAAACAAGAAAGGAAAACCATGTGCCAAGTATGGATTATGAACCCTTTCCTACATTTTTAGTTCAGTTAGAAAAACATAACACATTTGAAAATACACATTTATTAATTTCTAGCAATAGACGGAAACGTACTTCAATTGTTTTGTGAAGCTCTGTTATGTTCCTTATAAATTTTTATACACGCCACATACTGAGCTAAAATTTAATTCAGAAATAAATACGCTGAAAATTACTGAAATCACACTTCTAAGGCTAACATTAGCTTAAGAATTGCTATCCATGGACGGCCATGTATCCAATTTTTTGTCATATCCCTATTTATTTATATGCTACAATGTCATTTAGCCAACGGGACATTTAGCAGACAGCAATTAGACGACAGGATGTTTAGCCGACATGACAATTAGTCGACAGCGACTGTTAGCCGAAAAGACAGTTAGCCAACAGAGGACACCCAGATAGCAATTTTAGTTTGCAGAAAATTTTCAGCAATCTTACTTTGCAGATTTGCAATGTTGCAGCAAGCTCGGCATGACAAGTCTGAAAGTTCATAACAAGACTGCAACAAGATTATGCAAACTCCGAAGTCACCATACTTTGAACTTGCAGCTAAGTTGTCGTGCAAGTTGCAATCTTGTTGCATCAATCTTACTGCAAACTCATAGCAAACTAGTAATATTGCGATGTCAGACTATTTGCAAACGCATTGTAAATTTGCAATATTGTCATGTCAGAACATCTGCAAATGAATTGCAAACTCGGAATCTTGTCATGACAAGTATAGCTGCAAATATGTAGTAATTTCATTGAAATGTTGTCAATTCTCTGAATTTTGCGTTTAGTACACAGGTAAAATAGGATTTTTTGAGACAACAGATGCCCATTCACCCAAATTTGGGAAGAACTTCGTTTTGATACTAAAAAGGAAGATCCAATGAGTACTAAAAAAATAAAGTTGTTTTATCATGTTTTTTGCGCAAAAGGGGGCATTGTTAGCTCAGGGAGGGGGGTAACTAAAAATAAATAAATAAGTAGGTGAAATGGGATATTGTTTATTATGTTTTTTATAATTCCGAATCAGGTGAAATCATCAGCAAGTCAATACGATCATTTCTTACAAAGTTACGGCAGGTTTTATTAATACAAAGTCTTTTGCGGGTAAAATAGGTTTTTACAGTAACAAGTGATTGCTATTCACGAAAGCTTGAGACAAACCTCGTTTTGACACTACAAATCATCCAAAATGTAAAGTTGTTTTAGTGTTTTTTTTTTTTTTTGGGAGGGGGGGGGGGCATTTTAGCTCGAGGGGGGAAAATTCAACTTTTTTTAAATAGGTCAAGTGGGATATCGTTTCGTATGTATTTGAATAACATTATCGGCAAGTCGATACGAACATCTATTAGAAAGTTACAGAAAAGATTTTATCAATGCAAAGTGGAAAATTATATTTTATTTTTTATATAGTTTTGTCACATTTATTTTACGTTTAAAAAGAGTTTTTTATATCATATTAAGTCATCTCAAAACTATTAAATGTCTTCAAAATAGCAATAGTCAAAATCAGGATAATTTTGAGTTTATTTCAAAGTCATTAAATTTACCAAAATCCACTACTTATAATCTGGCCTAACTTTGTAAACAATGATCGTATCGGCTTGCTTGCGATATCATTTGATTCAGAATAAAAAAATTCACAACAAATGATACCCCATTTGACATTTTAAAAATAAGTTCTGTTCGCCCATGCGTGTTAAAGTCCCCCCCCCCCTCCTCAAAAAGAACCCCACGATGATTCAACTTTATTTTGGGGGAACAAATCGTATCTACATTTCTAGTGCCAAAATGAAGTTCTTACCAGATAAATTTTCTTGAATGGCTATCAGTTGCTGCTGTAAAAACCTACGGTACCTGCACCAAATTATAGTTTTCGACTTCGTATTCATAAAACTTGTCGTAACTATGTAACAAATGATCGTATCAATTTGCAAATGGTAATCATTCCATTAAATAATAATAATAATAATAAACGATACCTGTCTCTTAACATACCTAAAAAAAATTTAGTTTGCCCCTCCCGCTCCCTGAGTTAAAAACGCCCCCAAAACATGATAAAAGAACTTTATTTTTTAAGGACTCATCGAATATTCATTTTTAGTATCAAAATGAAATTCTTCCCAAACGTTGGTGAATGGTCACTAGTTGCCGCATTTCTACTCAAGTTTTGATTGTATATTTTTTATCTGTACGCTAATAGTCGTACTTTTGAAGGTTGTGCGAGTTTTGTGCAGGATTCCATATAATCAGGGATGTAGTGGAGGGTATACGGGGGTATACGCCGTATACCCTCTGGATTTTTTTAAGGACCGCCGTATACCCTCTGTTTCTCAAGAAAGCTATAGTATATAAACTCCAGGGTATACGCTCTGCCTTGAGCGTATACCCTCTGCTTAGAGAGTATACCCTCTGTTTTTTTTACGACTACACCACTGCATATAATCGGAGGTTTGTCAAATGCTTGACATTTCTATGCTACATAGACCGAATAAACAAGGACTTATAGTTTAAAGTAGATTCCAAATCACCACAAATATACTACCACAACCGCAGGAATTAAACCCGACATAGTTGAATCGGAGGCCACAGGGCTAACCATTCAACTACCTGGTAAGCCCCAATAACTTCCAATAATATACCTTAATTTGTTTAGAAGTTTTATTAGACTCGCCAATTCTCAATTAGTTGCTTATTCCCTTCTAATTCTTAGAAGGTAATTAAAAACATTATCTAAAAATAAGTGGTCCATGTACATAACCAATGCAAAGCAAACCTAGATGAGTATAAACACACACCCTCAATTTTAATTTCATATATAATTTTATTAAAGAAAATATAATTTATTTTCATTTCTTTTTGGCCAGAGTGGAATATATTGTTAAAACTTATTAACTTCCAGAAGGAAAAAAAAACTCATTTTAAAATTAAAATTTCCCTATGGGGCGATCCATAAATGATGTCACACTTTTTTTCAACATTTTTAACCCCCCTCCTCCCCTTTGTCACAAAATGTCACTCTTCACCATACCCCCTCCCCTCCCCTTGTCACATGTCACGCTATATTACGTAAATATATACTTGCAGCTCAGAAACAAAGCACTATGTTATAGGTCATATTTCAAATTTTATTTTTGAACTTTAACTATGTGTTTTAATGACATTTGTGAGCATAACAATAAAACTGATTCGTGTATTTATTTTATATGAAATAAGATTACGGTTTACAAAAAAAAACATAATATACAATAATAATAAAATATTAATATGAAAGAGCAATTGAAAACAGTAGTATTTTAGAATTTGAAATGGAATTTAATCCTATATTTACTTTATGAACACAAAATACTTTAAAACAGATTGATTTTGAAGAAGAAGCCTCAATATTAGTTTTACTTAAATGGAATTGCCATAACATTTCATTTGTCACATTAATATGAACATTTATAAAATTATATATTAAATCATAAAATAGAAATTACTCCGAATCATTTACTATAACGACTCTTCCTCCCTTGGAGAAAATATATGCTCGTCCATAGAGTACACAGGCATTTTGGCATCGCACTCATCCTCGGGAATAGTAAGTCCTCTATTATCTATGCAATGTTAGTAAGACCTCTTATGTTTAACCAAAATGTGTGATGTCAGACTTCTTCTTACCCCCTCCCACCCCCTTGTCACAAACTGCCACAATTTCACGAACCCCTCCTCCCCCCCTCCAAGCGTGACATAATTTCTGGATGGCCCCTATTCACAAATCTGATTAAATATAATTCTACAAAAACAAAATATTTGAAAAGTTTCAAGAATTTAAAAAGAACAAAGTTATAATAAAACAATACAGTCTATTAAATTACAAAGTTTATTTTCACACAGCTACAAATAATAGTTTCTAATACAAAGTATTAACATACTATTTACCAAATTAACATACAATTATTTAACATTCTTCTATATATTATTTCCGTGTCTTTGCATCCTAAAAGAGAAAAACAATAGAGTGCATTTTAAAAGTTACAAGTTAAATTTTCACTGTTTTCAAGAATCCTGCTTAGATTTAGTTCTAAAGATGATCACAAATTATAACTCTTCAGGCAAAATGACCGAATCGCTAATGTTAATCCAACGAGATATATTTTTTTAAATATCTCGTCTGTATTGTTATATTTTAAAAAGACTTTTTCTTTTGCATTGGATAGCTGAGGTAAATTTCTGCAATTGCGGTTTTTACTTTAAGTTCGTTGAAGTTTTTATTTAATTTTCTTTCTTTCTTTTTCTTTTCTTTTTTTTTTTTTTTTTTTTGTGCGGACACTCGCTTTTTTCACTGTTTATACCGGCTCGAAAGGAGAAAGTATATAAAAAAAAATCATTTAAAAATATTGAAATGCAACCGAGTTACCTTAAAAAAATTCTCTTATTGGATTAACATTGGCGAATTGGTGTTTCCGCTTGACTGAAGTAGCCTCTTAACCCTTTAAGCCCTGACCCACACAATTGTACGGGCGATTACTAAAGTAAAAGAGAATGACTACCTCCTGTTTTTGTGCGATTTAAAACCAAATCCGTACATTTATATGAGTTAATTGGCTTTAGATGTTTTGATAAGACACAACTAGGGGGTACCATCTACAATACAGGATTATATTTTCTGCTTTTAAAAAGACTATATCATCTGACAGCAATAGACAAAAAGTGTGAACTGTCGTAATTTCATTTAAATATGATTTATAATGTTTGCTTGGATTTAATATTTCTTTTCATATAGTTTATTCGTGATTTTAATTGATTTTGTCTTGGATAAATTTAATTAGGCTTCACAAAAGTTGAAAAACAAATGAACCACACAATTGTGCGGTTCCGGCATTTACCATTTCCAAAATAGATACAATTCCTAATATATATATATAAGAAAATTTTAAGTGATTTTTTTAAACTTATGTTTTTAGCAATTTATTTTTTATGAATTACATTTTTAAAGCTGACCAATTTTAAATTAATAGGTTTGTACTAGTCATGATTTCTATTTAAAATGGATAGTATTAGATATATAATATGCACATGTAACGAACTGTATGTTTCTGCTCTGAGTTATAGATGCCATATATGATTTATAAGTTTTATATGAGTTATATGCATACCACGAGATTGATTTTTAAGTTTGATAAATTCATTCCATTTTGCCCACACAGCAAGTAAACCGCCAGGAATAAATAATAAATTATAGAAAGTTCAGCAAATGCTCGACAGATTCCGTAGTGTCTGCTTGAATTTACCAGGAGATCAGGGAGAATTTTCCATAGATGAGCAGACGATTCCTTTTTTTAGGACGTGCCTTGGTAAAGCAGTATATAAAAAACAAACCACACTCTGTTGTAACAGCATCATCTGGGATAGTTTTAAATTTTGTATTATACCAGTGGGAAAGTACAGACCTGGTCCACAAGGATCTAGGCTTAGGACCTGCTGTCAGGGCCGAAACTAAGGGGGGGGGGGGCAGAGGGGGCATGTGCCCCGGGCGCCAGAACGAAGGGGCGCCAAATGAAGGATTATACCTTTGGAAAGGATTATTTTTTTCTGATGGACTGATGGCTTCCATTATAATGAAAAAGCCATTATAAATGAAGTGTTAGGTGAAGATGAAATAGCAGTCGTAAAAAGTTAGAACTCTGATTTTCTGGTCAGAATGGGAAAAAAAAAAAGGCCATAATTTTTTTTGAAAAAAAAAAAAATAATAGGTATAGGAAAAAAGGGACGAAATGGGAAAAAAAGGGACTGTAAGGATGGAACGGTAAGGAAAATTATCACCTATTTTTAGGAAAATCATGTTAAGACTAAGTGATAGCCACAATGTTCATTGATTTCTAGAAACAGTTGTTAACATTGGATTAAGTAATTTTTTTTTTTTTAATTTACCTCGAAAAGTGCAGAAATAAACCTTGGGGACGGTAAGACTACCAATAAAGCCACGATCTTGAAATTGATATTTAAATGCTGATTTAAATTTTGCAGTAAATTTCCTGTCAAAGAATTTTAGACATTCTTTCTCTAGCATACTTCTCCATGAGAAATAACTTGAAAAAAAAATCTGTGGCTGCATCTGAAGTGATTTTCTGTATAAGTTTAGCAAGAAGGACGGTAAGGATGAAAAACCCAGGGACAGAGTTCAAAAAATAATATCAACCGTAAAAATGTGTGCAGGTTAATTTTTTGCACAATATTTATATTAAACAATTGTCCCAGTTTCGGAAAAAAATTACATCGAATTACTTTTATTGAAACAATTTTATACAGACAGCTCCAAATTTAAAAATCAGCATCAGGGACGGGACGGTATAGGAGTTTTCCTGGTATTTGGACCCCCAACATCGTCCAAAACTTATTTATCTCGTTAATATTGTTATATGCAATCATGCAATGGAATGTTCTCCAGTATATGAAAAAAAAATGTATTGAAATAAAAATTAATATTCAGGGACATAAAAGTCAAAAGATTGTGAGAATTCCCCATATATTGTTGTACTTTTGTACTTTTTCGGTTTTGGTTACAGTTTTCTTTTATACGAGTACAGTTTCACTTTCAGAACAGGTTTCAAAATTGAAAGTATCTGCATATAAAAAATTGCATAAAAGCTCGAAAAGGTACGATTGCACAACTATATATATCAACCAGGTGTATCCTATGCAAAAAATAATATTAAAAAATATTAAAATGTGAGCCCAAAATATGCAAAGAACTGTCCATAGAATTAACATTAGCTTGAATGTTAAATTTTACTTTGGGTGACTAGTATCGGTTTTTAAGAATTACATTTTATTAAAGATTGTTATCATAGAAGAAAATAATAAATAAAGATGCAGTTGAACACTATTTTACATGTGAAAAAGGATTCAAAACGAAACATCTTTAATAATAACACAAATAAATAGTCTTCGAATCTGACATTAACAATATAACAATGGAATTAAGGTTTTAAGGTCCAAAGTTTTAATTATCAAAAAAAAAAATATTTTGTAACTATTAAAATAATATTTTGGTGCTATGGTATCCGAGGTTTTAAGTATCACACAAAGCTATTTTATAACTTTTTTTTTTTGGGGGGGGGGAGAGTTTAAGTAATTAGTCAATGCATTTTAGTTATTTAGCTCTAATTCATTGCAAAAATTCTGGATTTTTTAAAAAAGCTCCGTATATTCCCGGTTTCTCGAATAAATCTATATCGTACATACTCTAGACATGACGTACATGACTTTAGCGTACACCCTCTGATTTTTTTTACGATTACAACAGTTCAAACCAGATCAATATTTGTCATAATTTTACGAACCGGAATATTGTTCCGATTTGCGCTGCACATTTCAAGCCCAGGTTTGCTGTCGCGAAAAATTAACAATTTCAAAATATTCGTATTTAAAATTTAAGAAAAAATAGGAAATAAAACGACTTATACACATCCGATTAACAAGCAGTTATGTCAAAAGAAAAGAGAAATTTTTAAAGAATTAAATAAAACTGATGCCGGAAGGAAATACTGTTAACAACTTTAATAAAAATTAGAAAATAGCGATACAATAGAAGTCCATGATAAGAAGCATGGAGAATAGCACACTAAGAAATTGTTTAAAATACTTGATATTTGTATATAGAAAGGGGTTTAATGGCCATGAAAAGATAATTTAAATTAAAAAATACATTCGAACGCACTGCTGAATTCAAGAAGAGGGGGATTCCCCCGGAAGGTTTGATATTTTATGCTTTTTAATAAGCAATTTCCACACCGAATCTCTAAAATGTCCCCCCCCCCCTCCTCCAGAGCCGCAGAAATTAATCCCGGAGAAAAATATCTGAACTCAACACTGCTCGATCGGCGTGAGCAAGAAAAAAGGTAAATATTAATTAAAACGATATCTTAGAAATTCCCCTTAAAGTTGAGAAAAATTCATTTAAAAATTAAAATTTTCAATAATGCCTTAACATGGACCAAAACCAAACTATTTAAAAAATGTAAGCATTCCTCAGTAAATAAACATAATTTTTTAATTTATTAAAATTTCTGTACGAAATAAGTTGTAGTTTGTACAGAGAAAATACAAAAATATCCTAATCCCATTTGAATAATTAAAATAATAAATACCTTTATATCTGGGTTCTTTACTTGAACGCTAATCCAATGGCGCTGCTTCATGGAATTCAATAAAGAAGTGTTGTAATTTTGTCTTTGTAAAATTTCCGCGCATGCGCGTTTATATCTGTTCTCCTTCCAACAAAAGGAACTTTTCGCTTACGTCGTTATTTTATGACAGTGTTGTATCAGGTTTAGAGCAAAGTTGCGCTGCAAGAAAGCGATTGATTATATTCCGTCTACCTAGTAATGTCCTTGCGGCAATATTATTACTTCAAATTTTTCGTGACAAGAAAATATCAAGAAAAAATTAATCTTGCTGCAATTGTTCATGCTATCTGGGCAATTATTCGACATGGACATTCATCCCACTTAACTGTAACGTAACTGTAACCTGATCTTAGCCTAATTAAACCTAAGCATAAACTAACTGTAGCGTAACTGTAACCTAACCAATACCAAACTGTAACGTAACTATAACCTATCTGTAACCTAAACGTAACCTAAGTGTAACATAACCGTAACCTAACTGGAACCTAACAGTAACCTAATTGTAGCCTAAATGTAACCTAACTGAAACCTAACAGTAACCAAATTAGCCTAAATGTAACCTAACTGAAACCTAACAGTAACCTAATTGTAGCCTAAATGTAACCTAACTGGGACGTAACCGTAATCTAACTGTAACTAACGTTTACCTAGTTATAACCTAATCGTATGCTAACTGTAATGTAACTGTAACATAACTTTACCATGACCAAGCTGTAACTTAAGCGTATTCTAATTATCACCTAAACGTAACCTAACAGTTATTTAACCATAATCTAAACGTAACCTAAGGGTAACCTAATTGAAACCTAACAGTAACCTAATTGTAGCCTAAATATAATCTAACTGGGACGTAACCATAATCTAACTGTAACTAAAGTTTATCTAATTATAACCTAATCGTATGCTAGCAGTAATGTAACTGTAACACAACTTTACCATGACCAAGCTGTAACCTAAGCGTAATCTAATTATCACCTAAACGTAACCTAATTATAACCGAACAGTTACCTAACCATAATCTAAACGTAACCTAAGTGTAACCTAATTATGAAGTAACCGTAACCAAACTAAAACCTAACAGTAACCTAATTGTAGCCTAAATGTAACCTAACTGGGACTTAACCACAATCTAACTGTAACTAACGTTTACCTAGTTATAACCTTATCCTATGCTAACTGTTATGTAACTGTAACATAACTTTACCATGACCAAGCTGTAACTTAAGTGTAATCTAATTATCACCTAAACGTAACATAATTATAACCTAACCGTAATCTAAGAGTAACTAATCGCAATTGTAACCAAACTGCAAATTAACTGTAACCTAGCGGGAAGTGCATAATATGAAAGAGTGATCAAAGGGTTGCCCAGTCCAATAATATATCACTTGAGGGATGTCAGAAAAGTCAGAAAAATGCTCCCGGTGATACAAATTGGGGTAGGGGGAACGGGAGGTACATAATATGAAAGCGTAATCAAAGGGCTCCAATGCGATGTATCTCATGAGGGGTGTCGAAAAATGTTAGAAAAGTACCGGCTAATTATACTATCAGCTAAATGTCCTGTCGGCTAATCGCCTTTTTGGCTAAATGTCCTTCCGGCTAATTGCCACGTTCGGCCAGTTGCCTGTCGGCCAATTATCTGTATTGCTAAAATTATTACTATATGTCCATTTCGGTCAATTGTCCTGTATGCTGTATGTAAATTTCAGCTAATTGTGTTGTCGGCTATATGTACGTATCGGCTAAATGCACGTGTCAGCTAACTGCTATCTGCTAAATATCTTGAAGGCTATTTGATTGTCGGATAAATGTCTGCGACTGGCTAAGGGTCAAACATCTATACTAAAAGTAGTTGAGCTTGAAAATGCATAAATCAAATTAAAAAACATCTTTAAGTAATTCATGGTCATTCTCGATACTACTGATGAAATCTTTTGTGTAGTGTCTATGCAACGGAATAGCAATAATTTCAGCAATACAGACAATTGGCCGACAGACAACTGGCCGAACGTGGCAATTAGCCGGGAGGACATTTAGCCGAAAAGGCGATTAGCCGACAGGACATTTAGCTGATAGCATAATTAGCCGGCACTTTTCTAACATTTTTCGACACCCCTCATGAGATACATCGCATTGGAGCCCTTTGATCACTCTTTCATATTCTATGCAATTCATATGCACCACCTATGTGCCTGTGCAAAAATATTAGTTTAACTTAACTTATACCATAACTTATCATTAATCAAACATATCATAATTTAAAACTCACTATCAGCAATCATCCCTAATGTTTCCCTGTAAATGAACAATAAATTCGATGCACACCATATTCTTATCCAAACATCTTGCACTCTTTGTCTCCCCTTCTTCCGAAATTTCGTTTCCCGTTTTGCTTCCCTTACAGTATCAAGGTTTAAAATCTTTAAAATTCCTTAATATTTTCTTTAATTTTCTGTTTTATTTGTTACTTTAAACTAACAATAAATAGTCAGTCATAAATTTCGTTATCAATTTATTTCACCATATTCATTTCATTAAAATTTCTTGTAAATTGCCTCTATCGGAAATGTCATTTCTCCCTTTTGCTCCCTCATCACGGTACCCATATTTTAAAATAAAAACCCTTTAAAACTCTTTAATTTTTTTTATCTTTTCTGCTCAATTTGCCACTTTATTTTAACAATAAACAAACGATCATAAAAATTTCTCCTCCCCCCCCCCCCCAACCCCAACTGAAATTGGTATTTCCTCCTCGCCTCTCCCTCTTAACAAGCATCTGAAATTTAAAGTCCTTAATTTTTTTTTTCGTTTATTATTTTTTTAAATTATTTGTAAATATTTTCTAAGGTAAGTAAATAATAAGTCACCGATAAACTTCCGCCCCCCTCCCCCCGCAAAAAAGAAGTAATTCTGCTTATTCCTCTTTTTTTCCCTCAGATCACAAAATTTTAACCTTAAAAGTCATTGCTTTTTTAAAAACATTTTGTACTCTATCTGTTAATTTATTGTAATCATAAATAATCATATAACTATACTCCTCCCCCACCAAAATTGACGCTTGCTCTGACTCTACCCTTACCAAGAACACAAAATTTAGTCTTTTTTTGTCCTATTTCTTATTCTTTAGTAAGGTAAATAAATAAGTCATCAAATAAAATCCCCCCCCCTTTTTTTCTTCTTTCCCTTATTTAAGTTTAAAATCTTTGAAAGTCTTTTTTTAATACATTTTCAGCTTTATCTGTTTCATATTGAACAATAAATAATCGATTATATAATTTCTTCCACCCCCATATAAAATTGACGTTTTCTTTTCTCCCCCCCCCCCATTATTTCCGTGCTCATAAAATTTAAAGTCTGTAAAACTCCTAATTTCAATGTTTTTGCCCTATTTGTAAATCTTTAATAAGTTACATAATCAGTCATCTATTAAATTCCCCCCCCCCCCACCCACCCCCCCCAAAAAAAAAAATCTGTTTCTTCCTTTGTCTTACCCTCAATTCATGAAGTTAAAAAATCTAATTTACAGTCTTTAAAACTTTTTAATTTTTACTTTTTTTGGTCCTAATTATAAATCTTTATTATCTATAATATTAACTAAATCATTTCAACTATGTACGAAAGTGTTAACAATAAAGCAATAGGTGTACATTTAATTGTGCATAAAAAACATTTTAACTGTATTTTTCAAAGGAAAATGTCTTCAGAGAGATATTTGTAAGGAAAATATTGTGGTTTCTCGTCAACGTGCAAGTAAATTCTCAAAACCTTTCGAAATCATTTTATTCCGACTAGCTCAGAAAGAACCATCAAACGTAGATACCAAATGTGCCTGAGTAATCGACTGAACCGAGTATGTCCATAAAGAAAAAAGAAAAATCATGCGTCTACGTCGACACTTCCAGAACACTGTAACAAAACTTCGCCGTTTAATAAAGTAAAGAAGATATCTAACTAAACATTTGTAATACCTATGACACGTTTGAAAAGCAGATTTCAACAATTGCACCCATAACCTGGAAGGTACTCCAATTCTTTTGTGCAGCTCATATGAGTCAGTGTATATGATATATTTGTACTGCATATATTTGTACAGATTCTACATACTATGTTAAAATTTAGTTTTGTAAGAAAATACATAAAACAGTTGAAAATTCACCCTCGGCAAT
Organism: Maratus speciosus; assembly: GCA_963932465.1. Lineage (NCBI taxonomy): Eukaryota > Metazoa > Arthropoda > Arachnida > Araneae > Salticidae > Maratus > Maratus speciosus. The sequence continues at coordinate 348,173,443 of OZ010790.1, forward strand.
TTCTACTAATAGACGGAAACATACTTGAATTCTTTTGTGCATTTCTGTATATAGAATACAGATTTTTATACACGTCAAACAGCATTAAGCTGAAATCTAATTCATGCAAAATCATGCTCAAAATTACTGAAATCACACTTGCAGGAATTATTTTCTATCGGCAGCCCATGTATCCAGTTTTTTGAATATCCCTGTATAGGATTTTATTTGTATGATACAAACATCTCTAAGCATATTAAATGTAGTTGAGCTTGTACATTTATAACTAAAAAAAACCTAACATCTTTAAGAAATTCATACTCATTCTCAGCAATGGTTACGAATTTTTTTGTGTAGTCCTGTATAGGGTTTGAAAAATATGTGCACACCACGTAGTACGCAAAAATTTAGTTAAACTTAAAAACGCATTCTGTAATTGAAAATGTACTTTCAGCATTAATTTTTAATAGCTATATCGGATACAGTATTGTATCAAAATATTTTATGTTTCCCTGTAAATGAACGCTAAATGAAATGCAGACCATATTCGAATGCAAGCATCTTGTAGTAAATCAAAGTAACGTGTATCTATTTCGTCATGTTTGAAATAATGTAACGTGATCAAAATACGCTACAAACAGTTTTTCTCGTAGACCATATTGAACCAAGTTCTTTTATCTGACCCCGTAAATAATTGTTAAATGCTCATGTTGTACAGAAAGTAGGCTTAGGACACCTCAGAAATTCATATCAATTTCATTATCTTTGTGACAGAGTAATATCAATCAAATACGCAGCAAACGATATTTCTTCATGGGCTATAACATAACGGAATACTTTTGAGTTCCCTATACTCGTACGTTAAGCATTACACATAACATAGTCTATAGTAACAATTTTAAAGTGTGTCTCAATGTACATAAATTTAACTGTGTTTAACATTGTGTAACACTATTAAAATACATCCTAAATAACCCCCCCCCCCACACACACACATAGACCATAATGTAGCGAATACTTTTGAGTGCATCTGTAAATGAACCATGAATGGTGCACCGAACATACCATGATGATTTTGAATATCGTATATCAATTACATGGCAATCCGACTATATTTACGCTAGTTAGAGCACGGATAGACAGACAGACAGACGGACGGACAAACCCAATTCATAAACACTTTTCAACTTTCTTGGAAAGTGTTAAAAATGAAAAAAATGTAAATGAAAATAAAAGTATTTTATTGTTATTTAGATTACGAACCGCTACAAAAAACATTCTTAACTGTCTGCATCATTTAAAAAATATTTAGTGTACAGAAATCTCCCCCCCCCCACACACACACACACCTGAATTTACTCCTATGCACTTAAAATTTCAAATTGTGAAAACTCCTTTATGTTTTATAACTTACTTGTAAAAGTAAAATATAATCTAAATTTTCTTCCGCCTGAAAATTACACTAAACTTTTCGCCCTCTACCTTTCTGCTAACATCACACAAAGTTTTGAATATTTGGAAAACTTTATTTTTTCTGTCACATATTTTAGTGCTAACAACAATAAATTATGTACTATACCTATAAATGACTACGCTGGGATTTAGATGTATACCCCCCCCCTTCTCCTCAAAATTAATATTTCCCGTTCTCCCCTCCACCCCTCTACAGTACAAAATATACAGTTTATTTGGTTAACTTTTTCTCTCCTAATTTTATGAACATCTTTTTTTTAACCTTCAATGTTGTTTAGCTTTTATATATCTCTTGATAAATTTCATGTTCTAAAAACAATCCCCACAAAAGATAGTTATTTTAGAATATTTGTACCTGGCATTTCCCCCCTCATTCAATATCTTCCCCCTTGATTTTAAATGTAATTTCGTTATGTGAAATAAAATAGTTTTTATACTGCGCTAATTTCAATTTTATGTTTGTAAAAGCTGTAAAATGAACTTGAAGATAAAAAAAAAGAATATATCTGAATAAAATATTCATTTATTTTCTGAAAGTCAAATCGCTTTAATTTTTTGCACCCTTATTATAAACAGATTAAAATTCTTTTTACGGCTTTCAGCGTTATCCAGATTCTCCACAAAACAGACGGTTTTGATCTACGCTAGACAGTTGAAAAAAGAAATCCCTTAGACCACCTGAAACGTATTGGACATGAGCCAAGAATATTCTATTTGCTGATTGGAAGAACTCGCTTGTCAATCATTTGAATTTAGACCATCCTTTCAATTCAGCTAAAATGACAGCGGCCATCTTGATTTCTTTTTGTCTGTGACTGCAGTGAGCTCTTAAGTTAAAAATTTAAAATGTTGTATTGGCATCGGAAACTGATTTGTGAACGTATTTTTTTAATTTCTGACACACCAGGAAGAAGTTAACAATTTAGTTACAAAATTACATCTTTACATACAATAAACATGAATTAAATAAAAAAAAATAAAAAAAAACCGACTGCATAAAAAGCGAACTAATTATTTCTCATCTATGTAAAACTATTTTTTATATTACCTATTTTTTTTTTTTTTTACTTGTATTGATGACTTTTAAGTTGTGTTTAATTGTTAGTTCCTATCTATAAACACTGTTTTGATAATGTCTATAGATGTCTATGAAGGTTAGAGTTGCAGTAAAGCTAGAGATCCTACTTACACAACTTCCAGGTTGTGTAACATTTAAACGGAGCTTCTGATTGTAAAATAGTCACTGAAACATCGTCTTCATTTTGAAAGACCTATCCAATGATATGCCACTCAATAGGGTGCGTAAATTTGTTTTCGTCTCTACCACCATTTTGTATTTTAAGGCCGCCATTTTGAATTTATAAAAACAAAACTTAACCTATAACCATCGGACAGTTAAGACGAGTCGATAGAGACCTCATTCATTAAAATCCATCCAGCCGTTGGTATGTTTCGTGGGTATAAAGAAATCCACATACCCAGATACGCGTGAAACACATAATCCTTCTTGGCAGTCGGGTAAAAAGAATGTTCAGTTAAATAAAAGTTTAAAAAAAATCTATATTTAAACTCATTATTTTAATCTCCAGGCTTAAAAACGAAAGATATTCAATGCAGATAAAGAGAAACGGAGCATTTTAGATTAAGGGGTCTCAGGACTCTTTAAGCTTTAAAATTTTCGAAATGTTAATTTTTTTAGATGTTAACTGTTAAATTTTCTGAACATTTTGATGTAAATGTTTCCTTGAAATTCCCATCAGAACAGGAGTTATGGCTTATAGAATTATACCCGCCCAATAGCTGAAGGGGCGTTTTCGAAACTTTGAAATCATTTTCCTCCAAATGACGTTTCCGGGCAGAACGCTCACGATATCTCAAAAACTTCTGAATATGTTTTCATGAAATTTTCAAAATATGTGTTTCATGTTAGTCTGTATAAACTGAACCTAAAATTTCCTTTTTATTGTCAAATATATATATATATATATTTTAGGTGATTATATTGTTGAAATTTTCTAAATTTTGCATTAGCTAAATACATTTGTATTAAAAATATAAAAATGCTTTAAATACAAACTTATTTATGTTCAGGGTAATTATTATAATTTGAAGTATAAGTAAGCACCAAAATTTTCAATCTAGTTGCAAAATTTATTTTGTAATCCTGCGCGTAATCTGTTAAACGGATTTTCTGCAATTCAAATGTCTGACAGTCTGGAGCCCCCTGCAAATACTAATTATGCATCTTGCAATTTTTTTAAGTATTTGAAATGAAAGAACATACTTATATCTTACATCCCAGTTAAAATTGTGCGTTAAAATCAAATACATTTTAAGATATTAAATATTGAAAATGGTCTTTTTAGGGTTTCGTTCATCTGACGAAACCCTATTCGTCTTACTCCTTTGTCTGCCTGTCTGTCCGTCTGTCTGTCCGTCACAGAGCCCGTTCTCAGAAACTAAACATGTTGGAGACTTGAAATTTTGAGTACTTATAGCTGAACACCTCACATGAAACGACAAATCCTAAAATTTTGAAAAGGTCTTAAATTTAATCCTTTGGGCTCCCACATGTGTATTTCAAACAATTCTTTCTAAGTCAGCCCCTAATAAGGTTGGAGTCATGAAATTCCGCACACTTATAGCTGAATACCTGAGACAACAAGACAAATCATAAAATTTTGAAAAAAGTTTTATATTTAACCCTTTGGGCTCCAACTTGTGTATTTTAAGCAATTTTTTCTAACAGAGTCCCTAATTAAGTTAGAGACATGAATTTTGAATTATTGTAGTTAAACACATGAGCCCACACAACAAATCATAAAACTTTGAAAAAGTGTTATATTTAACCCTTTGGACTCCAATTTGTGTATTTTCAGCAATCCTTTGTAACAGAATTCCTAATCAAATTGGAGGCATGCAATTTTGTATTCTGATAGCTAAACACCTCAGATCACACGACAAATAATAAATTTCGAAAAACTTTTATGTTTAACCCTTTGGAGTCCAGCTTGTTAATTTTAAGCAATTCATTTTAACAGAGTCCCTAAGTGAATTGGGGACTTGAAATTTTGCATACTTATAGCTGAAAACTTCAGATCACACGACAGATAATAAATTTCGAAAAAAGTTTCATATTTAACCCTTTGGACTCCCGCTTGTGTATTTTAAGCAATTCTTTCTAACTGAGCCCATAATTAAATTGGAGATTTGAAATTTTGCCTACTTATAGCAGAATACCTGAGACCAGGCGTCAAATAATAAAATCTTGAAAAAGTCTTACATTTAACCCTTTGAGCTCCCATATATATATATTAAGCAATTCTTTCTAAATAAGCCCCATAATTAAGTTAGAGACATGAAATTTTGCATACTGATAGCTGAACACTTCAGATCACACGACAAATAATAAACTTCGAAAAACGTTTTATATTTAATCCTTTGGACTCCAGCTTGTGTATTTTAAGCAATTCTTTCTAACTGAGACCATATTTAAATTGGAGATTTGAAATTTTGCATACTTAAAGAAGAACACCTGAGGACAGGCGACAAATTATAAAATCTTGAAAAAGTCTTATATTTAACCCTTTGAGCTCCCACATATATATTTTAAGCAATTCTTTCTAAATGAGACCCATGATTAAATTGGAGACATGAAATTTTGCATACTTACAGCAGAACACCTGAGACCACACGACAAATAATTTTTTTTTTTCGAAAAAGTTTTATATTTAACCCTTTGGACTCCAGCTTGTGTTTTTTAATCAATTCTTTCTAACTGAGCCCCTAATTAAATTGGAGACATGAAATTTTGCATACTTATAGCTGAACGCGTCAGATCATAAGACAAAATATGAATTTTTGAAAAAGTCTTATAATTAATCCTTTGGGCTTCAACTTCTGTATTATAAGCAATTATTTCAAACTGAGCCCTAATTAAGCTGGGGATATGAAATTTTGCATACTGATATATTATAGCTGAACACTTGTGATCACACGACAAATGATAAATTTTTCAAAAAGTCTTATATTATTGACTACTCTGGGCTCTAACTTGTGTTTTTTAAGCATTTTTTCTAACTTAGCCGCTAATTAAGCTACAGCGAGCTAGTTTCACTTGAAGGGTCCGGAGGGGAGGGGGTCAATTTTTCCCCAAACCCCTCATCTGATATATCATTTGACGATCCTTTGGCCACTCTTTCATTTTATGCACAATAGCCTTTCATATTTTATTTTCACTTGGCCAGGAGGGCTTTCCTATTTTAAGTTTTATGGGTCCAATTTCCTCGACTAATATAAGTGCTAATAGGTTCTAAAACGGAGTTTTGTCGGGCAGACGTTTGTTTAGAATAGAGTGCACTCCCTTGTTGCGAATTGTGGAGCTAACAGATTTTGCAAAAGGATAGTGTTTTGAAAGAAATATTAAACGAAACCCTCTGTGCGATCTGTGATCACACTTACCCACTTGTTTTTTCATTTTTTCCAATTTTACGAGTTTGGAGACTCCATAAATAATAACCTTTTATTGATGCTATATTTCTTTATAGAACCATTCGCTCTACAGCGGGGTGCAAAATGATAGGAAATATGCAAAAACAAAGAAATCAGTTCACGTCTGCTATGCAATGCTCTAATATTTGTGTGATACTCCAATTAATTTTAAAGCAATCGTGTACAAAAAATGTGTATATATTTTAACTTATATTAAAATATGTATGTTGCTAAATTTACATTGCAGCAAAATCTTAAGAACGTCATAAATATTTCAAATCTCGGATAGTGATTGGTGGATATTTTTGCATATCGTTTAATGAAGAATTCAAAGAGATTCTGAGCGCATTCGTGTTAATTCGCAAAACCTTTTGAGGATGAGGGGGAAAAATGCTTTATGACTTGGAAAGAGGTCAAATTCTTGTTTATGATAACATTGGAATATTACTACAAAGAATTTCTGACAAAATTAAACTTTCAAACACTGACATTTTAAATTTCTTACGGAATACAACTCCATATGGTACTGCTAAAATCTACAGGAAGACCGAGAATTCTATCGAAACGATTAGAAAGTTTAATTGTCCGTAAACGGCCGTAATCAAAACAATGATAGCAAAGGAAATTTGAAGACAGATAAAGACATCAGCATTAGTATGGACTGTAAGAAAAGCAACAGAATGGTCTGTAATCCTTAAATATTGAAAATCACGTCTGTGCCCGCTTTTAACATATCGCCCATTAAAAAGCCCCCATTCAGTTTGCAAAGAAACATCTGTAGGAGCAAACAAATTGTGCTTAAATTATTTTCTAGTGATGAAAAGAAGTTTAATTTCGAAGCTCCGAGCGGTATTCCTTAATATTGTCATGACCTTCGAATGGAAAAGGACGTTTTTCCACGCGTCAACCGGGTGGATACTCTCGAATGGTTTGGACTGCTATTTCCTCAGGAGGTAAGTGTAGAATTACTTTGCTAAAAAGACGACAAAATAGCCATACAATGTTAGAATGCCATTTTTTAAAGCAAGGTAAACAAATTGCCGCCCTTAACTTTGTTTTTTAACAAGAAAATGCATCCACTCACTTTGCAAAAAACACAAAGAAATGGTTTGAAGAAAATAAGATTCCCACATTTGATTCGCTGGGCAATAGTTCGTACCTAAATCCGATGTAGAATCTTTGGGGCATTGCAGTGAGCAATATCTACGGAAAAAATGGTCAAATGGTCCAGTATAACTCAAAAGCTGAAAAAAAAATCTGTTATTTGTGAGGCATAGCGTGTTTTGTCGTCTCAACAAGTTCTAAACCTTGACAACTCTATGTCACAATGCTGTATGGAAAATGTTAAGTACAAAGGGAACACAATTGATAGATAATATTTTTACATTTTAGAAAAATCTCCTCCGCTCTTATTATTTTGCTTTTATGGGATATCCAGCGAAAATGCAATTTATTATATTGTAATAATAACAATTGTTTTAAAATGTTAATTTTTATGTTTATACTACGTATTTAGTTTGATAAAATCAATTTATATGGTTTAGTTGCGGATTAATATAATCATATTTATTACTTAGTCAATTAAATAAACATTCTTATATCATTTTGAATCCCTGTGTATATTAAGGGATTCACATAATAACTATATATCGATTAAGGAATTCAGAGAGTTTTAATTTATTTCAAAACGTTAAATGTACCGAAACGATGCAGATAGCACATTAAAGTTCTAAGCAATAAAAATCAAATGTATAAATAAATATAGCAATGTTTTCTCATTTCATGGCTGATAAACTGTATATACAAAGCCCACTTAAATTATAATCGAATTATTAATTTAAGCTTTGCGAGGTAAGAATACAATTCGGAATCCTGGTTAATATTGTGCCTAAAAAATTCTGGCATTTATATGTAAAATCTCGGAACTTTCGCAATTGTTTAAACGTGTCTTGGTGCAATTATCTTTTGCACCTGATACACAATATGTACACGTATTAAAAATCGTAACATGATTTGAGGAACGTTAATAAGAGAATGTGAAATACAATGCAAAACTACCAATGTATTTTTTAAAACATAGAAACTAACAGGAATGAGAAATCATGCGTCAAGCATATATTATGGAACACTTTCCAACACATAAAAAAACAAAAAAAAAACTGTAATAAAACTTCACCGTTAAAAAAGGTGAAAAAAGATACGTAATTAAACAGTTTAGAGAACCTATAGAAAATTAAAAAATTTAGTTTTAGCAATTACCTTCTATAGTAAAAAAAGTAGTCTAATTATTTTGTGCAGCACTGTGTATGATGTATAGATTCGCATATTATATACTTCATGGTATGCTAAAAGTTTGTTCAGTTAGAAAACTTACTTTTAGCAATTTTTGCCAATAGATGGAAATGCTCTCGAATTCTTTTGTACAGTTATTCATAGCCTCTAGAAACTTTTATGCATACCACATATTAAGCTAAACTTTTATTCAGGTAAAAAAAGCGTCTCACAACTTCGAAGGCACTTCCAGCAATTACGAACTATAAAGAGCAATGCACCTTGTTCTTTATGCAGCCCTCTAAATATATGTACTTATATTCTACAAACCTCTATAAATATACAGTATAGCAGAAAAACGTATAACACAAGCAAACTGAAGCAAATCACTCCCATAGTCAGTCATACTTACGAATTACTTTCTGTAGTCCTGTATATAATTAACAGAGTTTAGACACACTAACAAGGAAGCCCTCCTTACCAGGCATACTCAGAATATTTTGAAAAAAAAAATGCTAATTAAACTATTTATGTATGTAATAAACTATCAGACACATTTAACGGCGGAATCACAGTAGATAATCTGTAAAAAAATAAAATACTTTCGAGTATTTGGGCGTGGAAAGACGAAAGCGTCACGCGATTTGGCGAGCAGTACTTTTCCTCGTCAAAGCAAACGATTTTAATGCACTTGAAAATTGTTTGTTAATTGATTTTTTGAATGCGTGTAAATAGTATTTAATGAATTTAAACTGAAACAATGAGAGAGTTTAATAAATGCATTTTTTATTACATATTTATGTTGCTTGTTATTTAATTTTATTATTTTAAAAACAATTTCATATATAAAAAATATTTTCATATATTTAACCGTATTCCAACATAAAGGCAAGATGAAGGATGCTGCAGTTATACATTTCAATATCAAAGAAGTCGTTGTTTCCATAGAACAAAATTGAATTGACAGTGCTCAATTGGACTTTCTTTTGAAATTGAAACAATTTTAATTATTTTAAATTTTGTTTTACTTCATAAAATTTTATAGTTAACTTTCATTATAAATATACATATGGCAAAACTATAGTTAAATAAAACTAAATCTGACAAACCTAAAGTTATTTACATTAAATTTATTTAAACAAGTTCAATACGAAACATTTTTCTTAGAGAATATTTGACATAAAATGTATTTTTTGAAATTTTATTGCATTGCCAACCGGTGATAAATCACTAAATATCGAAATTTTCATTATTTTTTTACGGACGCTCTATCGAGTTTCCGCCGAAATTTTTTTTTAAAAACATATCTATCCCCATGAGTAGAACATTCTGTAAATTTTCAGATTTTTCGGAGTATGACCGGAGTATGGAGGCATTCCTTGTAAGTACTATGCAATTACGCAAACAAAAGTTGGAAACACATTTCCAGCAATTATCGTTCATAGACAGTTTTGTAACGAAATTAATTTGTGTGTCCCTGTAAATGAACGGTAAATGCAATGCACACCATGCTTTTTTTAAGCAAAGCATTGTATAGTCTTAGTAATGCATACGAATTTAAATGTATTTGGAATTCCGGTATGAATTCAACATTACATAAGCACAATTACTTGCTCTTGAAAGGGTTAAAAAAGAGAGATTCAATGTCATAGAGAATCCAGTAATAGTGCGTGTGAATTTATTAAAAACTAAACACAATTTTTTCTATTTCGCGCTATTACGTCGTTCAAAATCATTGATTACATCATCAAAATGCTATTTTTGACATTTTTAGCTTCAAATGTACCTTCACAACTTAAGTACAGTAAAATCTCGATTATCCGAAGTAATTGGGACCGATCATCTTTCGAAAAATCGACATTTTCGGATAATCGAGAATGCTTCAATTTTAAGATTAAGGACAAATATACGCGGTATTTCTTATTATGGTAACAAGTGCTTAATAAAAATAAAGCAATAGCAAAATAGAAACAAGAATAAATTATCTAAATTTCATTTTTGAAATTAAGTGCCTTTTACATATTTAACAAAAGTTTGAAACAAAGTTTTGTTTATCGCAGTTTTGAATGCCTTTGCTTTGCAATTCTACCACATAATACTATTAGTTCACTAGTATCACAATCTTTCTGCTGCTCCAGCCATGACAAACCTATTGCAAAACATTCAAAAGCATCAGAATTGCTAATTTGTTCGTTTTCTTCGTCTCCTAGACCACGTTCATACATTCCGGTTCTCCCTCCTCTTACTGTTTGCTTCACAGTTTACGGGAGCTCAAGTTAAATGCAAAGGAATTCTAAGAAAGGAGATAAAAAATATTTATCTGTACTCGTGTTTCGGAAAGGACCGCTTGCATACAAGGAATGTAATAGTAAATAAAAAAAAGCTTTAAAAATAGATTTCGGTTAACAGAGAGTTTCGGTTAAAAGAGTTTCGGATAAAAGAGGTTCTACTGAAGTTGTTTAGTGCTTAAAGTACAGTCATGGAAAAAAAAGTAAACACCCCCTACTAACTCCTCAACAAATTATCGTAGAAGAAAGTTACTGGTACCGAACGATTGGAAATAAAGTCTACTTTTAAGTGATGTATATAAAATTTGCTTAGGGGGCCATCTACATATGAAAACGAACCATAAATTAGTTTTTTTCAATAGCAGTACACAATTCTGACAGCATAAATGAACTCTACACCCTTCAATTAGCCTAAAAACAAATTTTCATGCAATTCGTACCATAAGTTTCCGAGAAATTAATTATTTTAAAACGAGCGTATTTTAAGGGCTGTATCCAAATTAAAGTTAGATACTCGATTGTTAACCCAGAGAGCCCCCTTCTTGATCAAGGCACTTAAGCACCACTCAAGCAGTCAATGAAGCCAGTTAGATTACAGGACAGCAGAAGAAATTTCAAAATATCTACTCACTTATATCATACACGGCCCCTTAAACCATCATTCTGCCGTTTTTTAAGCATAATTTGAAAACTACTTGGAAGAAAAATGTGAAATTTTGGATTTCCATAAAGCAGGAGTTAATAAATCTAAATCCATCAAAACAAAATTGTAGGTTACAATTCATAATTTTTTCAAATATTAATTTCATAATTCATACATAAATTTATGAAAATTGCAAATTCAGCGTATTTATGTTTGTTTATGTTAGAATTATTGCTACACAAAAAATTAGCACATTAGGAGCATAATTTCAGGAGATATAAATAAAAATATGAAAATGTAATTTAACATTAGAAGCACTAAATTTTGAATGTTTATAATTCAAAAACTAATCATTCAAATGACTTGAAATTTGGTGTCTAGTTTGAACCGAAGATTTGAAATATCCCGTTAAAATTGGGTATTGACATTGAAAATGAAGTTTGGATTCGTTTTAATATGTAGATGCCCCCTAAGCAAATTTTATATACATCCTTTAAAAGTAGAATTTATTTCTAACCGTTCGGTACTAGTAACTTTCTTCTACTATACTTTGTTGAGGAGTTAGTTGGGGCTGTTTACTTTTTTTTTCCACAACTCTACATTGTCTAATAAGAAAGAATAGTTAAAAATTAAGGTGTCGAGAAAAAAATATGATGACCCTTTGATTTGTAGAAATAGAAGTTTGATGTGATGTCTTGAATATGGAAATTTTATAAAAAAATGCTTTTTATTAAACTGTGGTATATTTAAAGTATATGCTATTTATATTATGAACATAATTTAGAATAGCCATTTTATATTTGAATGAGATCTTTAAAATTATATCTAAATGAAATAACGGATTTTCTCAAAGGGATTTCATGTTTCGGAATTCTGAAAAGTAAACGGAAAAGTATTCATAAGGTATAAAGTATATTTAGAGTGAAAATAAGATGTTTCCAAAAGACGCATTCCGAAAGGTGCATTGTAATTCCTTTATCTTGGGGAAATGGGTGCAATGAATTATAAATGAAATTGGGAAGCAAAGGGAAATATTAATTTTACCCCTTATCTACTGACGGTACTTATAAGTACCGTTAAAATATCTTGTCATAAAATTCGTTTAATACATCGATTAGTTGTAATACAGTTTAGAATGAGTTATAGATGCATTACTTTATCTTGTTCCAAAAGGATTATGGGTTACACACATACACACACACAAAAAAGGTTGATTTCTTTTGCCTTTGCATCTTTTCAGCTTTCTTGGCGTTGGGGGGGGGGGGGGATTTTTCAATTCGGAAATATTTCTATTGTAAGAACAATATATTTGTACATTTCCTAATTCTACAAAACACTGAGAAAAACATTTAAAATAAAAGATTTGAATGAGGTTATAAATAGTGCACAAAATCCCTATAAATTCAAATTTAATTAATCCTTTTAAATCCTTCAATCCTTCAATCCTTCTAAAATTCTTTGAAATTTATTAAATGATTATGTAAACCTTCTAATGTAGTTTCAAAAATTCACGAAAAATGCTATAGAAGATAAAATTTTCATGAATTCATAATTCTGTACATAAAAGGTTAAAATACAAAGTATGAAATCTTACATTTAAAATCTAAAATAAAATATATGAGTTGGCATACATTGTAAATTTGGTTTGAGGTTTTTGATCGGATGTGATCGTATATGTGCAGGAATTTTGTACTTGGTTTTGCAAATTCTTTATTGTGTCTAACTCTATTGCGAGGGGGGCTTTTGCGAAATATTTTGCTTATTTTCTAGAGCTTTCTAGCAGTAAAACTGATATTTCCAACAGTAAAAATGTTTCTTAATACCGGAAAGCTCCAAAACAATTTTAATAACTTGAATAAATGTTTCCTAAACGTAACTTATAGGTATTACAACTTTTCTAAAATAGCGAAAAAGTGTCCAGGTTGCGATTTGAACACAGGGCCTTTTGCTTAAGCTGCCAACGCTCGACCAACTAAGCTGTCCTTCACAAATCCGGCGGACACAATTCCCTCCACAAACTTTTGACAAAGACATCTATCTGGTCAATTATCCTAAACATCTCCAAAGAATAAACTGAAAGTAACGGATCTCCAAAAAACAAGTTTCGTACGAATCAAGGGATTCAAGGAATTTTATGTGTTTTAAGTAACAGAAATTTCTTTAAGTACTGGTCGCTATATCTGACGATAGATTTTTTTTCATTAAATTATGCAAATATTTCTTTACGAAAATTCTGGTAAAAGGTCCTTGAAAGTCCTTGAAGCGTACGAAACCTGAAAAATATTGGATACGTATTTATACGTCTTTATTTTAACACAATCGTAGTGATTTGTAAAGAAATCATACGGGTTGCAAATTTTACAAAAGAAGAATGACACTTTTAAGCACATTCTTACTTTTGTGTGGACAAAACTAAATTTTCGTAATTTGTTTTTGCGTCTTTGAATGGAGCCTTATGATAGAGTAAATAATGAACTGCGTAAAAGTATATCTGCGATTTCATGCATAAAAGTAAAACGTACTGCCTTGATTTTTTAAAGGAGGACTTTTCAATTTTATTTTCAGCCTACACTTATTAACGCCCCACACCACCGAGGTAAATTGTTTTAATTTCCACATATAAACCAAACAGTAAAATTATTAAGGGAGGTAAATGGCAAAAATCCGTCCTTGGATCCGAGTAATTTGAAATAAAATCCCTGCCGGCTTGACCTACAGGCATAGATAGGTTTCGAAGTTAAGTACTAATTTTACTAACAAAAACTAAATCAAGATTAGAGATAAACTCAGTTTAACAATTTTACCTGGCCGCCTTCAACGAATTTTTAATTCCATTTTTCTGTAAGAGCTGGTTTTATCAGAATCATTTTAATTCGATAATTTTTTCTTCAACCCCTATTTTCTTTTTTGTATTTTGTTTCTCCTGTCAAAAACTTGTCAATATAAAAGTTGTCGATATTATTAAGAAGATTTATAATAAATTTAAGAGGATTTGAAATTTTATGAATTCACAAAGTTATGATTTTTTTTCTTCCGCCCCCCTTTTTTTGTTTTTAATTTTTTTTTTCTTTACTGTAAGAGTTGTTTCTATCAAAAACCTGTCAATAAAAAAGTTGTAGATATGATTAAAAAGATTTATAATAAATTTTATTGGATTTGATATTTTCTGAAGTGACGAAGTTATGAATTGTTTCCTTCTTAAGACACTATTTTTTTCGCCCCTTGAGCCCATTTTTAATGACATAAAAAATCTATTATACATAATTTTTTGGCCCTTTCCTAGAAGTAATAATAACTTTAAACTGGTTTGATATGTATTATAATTAAGAAGTTATGGTTTTTTTTTCTGTTTTCACCAAAACCCTCGCTATTTCCATCCTCTTGGTTCGATTTTGCTCATTAACGAACTTGACCGAGATTTTCTTCCCCTTGTTTTATGTAGGAGTTTGGAAGAGATTTGTGCAGAATTGTGCAAGTTATCGTTTCCATAAAAAAGTTATATATATATATATATATATATATATATATGAACTGGGGGTGGTTTTGTGTTTTGGAAGTCATGACCCCACGAAATATACATAAAAGAAAACGTGCATTTTCATAAACGACTTCTAAGCACTTTACTTACAACTGCGCGAAAATGGGTCATTTTCCTTAAATCTCGGAGTTCTTACTATAATATGAAAATTAAAAGAATTTTTTTCCTTCTCATCCTTATTACTCTTATTATTGTCTTGGTAAATCTCTTTCGCAATATTTTATAAAAGTCTAAAGCTATAATAATAAAAAAAAAAAATATTAAGTAATTTACTCGTTTAATATGCTTAACAAGTATTATGTTTATATCCTTGGAAATTTTCCTCGTCAGATAGAAGTACTTTCAAACGTTAACTTAGGGTTTTAGTCTGAAAAAGACGAATGGCTTTCGTGGTAAAAGCGATGTTTCGTTTAGTTATGTTTTGTGTAATTTTTTTTTAATACACGCAGCATATTTATCATATGCGGGTATTTATCATTTATACAAAACATTTATTATGAATAAAAACCAAAGCAATTTCCACTCATTTTGGAGTACACATGTGCTGAGGGTGAGGTACTTAAAGTTGTAGGATTATTAATATTTAAATTGTAATAATTCTGATTATGTAACATAAATAAGTTGTCTAAACTTTTGATGAAATTCATCCCTGATCTTGCTCAAATGTCGGAATGCTGTTATAAAACTAAATTTTAGGTCGATAAAAAGGGAAAGTTTTTCTCATCAAATGGGAAACAAGTTGTCAATAATTGATAAATTTCTCTAGATAGTTGAAACAAATATCTATGTATATTATAAAGCATAAACATGCAAGTAAGTAACGCTGACATCCATACTGATTCGGTAAACAATGCGATTAAAACTGTGTTACAATAAATGAGTGATTATTTCCCAAGCCATACACTCACTAAAACATGCCAGTTGGACCTGATTACGGAAATTTATCAGTACTCGAGAATATGAAGACATACTTACACCCCCGTTTGCATTAAGAGTGCACACATACACTCACGTGCTAATATACCACCAAAAGTCACCAAAATAGCAAGTGAACGTTATTATAACATGCCAATTCGGTGAAATTCTAAATTTAATACATTAACAAAACAAATGTGGGATTTATGTGTCAAGAAAGTACCTTCTTCTGCTTACAATAGAAAATAAATTTCTCGCTATATTCGATAGTTTAACGATTGCACGTTTATTATGATAAGAACTGATGGATAAGTTAGAAATCCTAAAGTGAGCTTGAAAGTACTTATTCTGTAAAAATTAAATTTTTTTGAAAACACGCATCATATTTAACCAGGACTTCCCTCAGAGGAATTAGACTGAGCGATGTTACTAAGAACATAGATTTTATAATATCTCGTGACAAGAATAGAAAAAGAGATGCTATCTTTAATTGACAATACGGGGCCTGTCTAAAAAGTATTCAATCTTTGTCCGAAAAAAATATATAAGTTTTCTGACGGGATTGGTACCTTAATCCCCTTCAAGCTAGGCCCCTTGCACCTCCACACACTAAGCCCACCATTCTTTCCACGGGAGAAAATACTTCAGGAAGGCTTTTTTTGGAATGGTGTTCAACCCCGCCGTCGCATTCTGCATATTTCATTTCTACTCTGAAAACGGGATTCTTTCAATGGTGCCTTCAATTTTGGAAGCAACCATAAGTCGCAAGGAGTCACGTCTGAAGTGTATGGAATTTAGCAAACGACTGGAATTCCATATTTTGCCAAGAAAGTCTGAATCAGGTGCGATGAATGAGCTGGGGGGGGGGGGGGGGGGAATTGATGAATCTTTCTACACTTGATGAATCTTATGAATAGTTTCGCTTTGAGAATTATCAAGCGTTTGATGCAGTATCTTTGTTTAACTCATTCAGTCATCTTGAGAGAAATCAAAGTACGACGCATACGTATGACAGCACCTCACTTGGCGGCCAGCAGGCAAAGACTGGCTCACTGGAATTCGTGGAAAAAATTGAGGCATGCGCATTAAGCTGTCTCCTTTCAATGTGCACAATGACCTTAGAATCACTATTGCGCGCGGAAAAAGTAAAAGTCTGATACTTATCGCACAGAGCCCGTATACTGCTACAAATTTAAATTAAAATGAACAAATTGAATGATAGAATTACAAAATATTCTATACAATATACATTTTTAATAAAGGGGCAAAGCGAACCTACAAGACAGCCGTGCATGTGTATAAAATTGGAAGTCCGCAATACATTAAAATTAATAGAGAAAATAAAACACTAAACTATCATATATCGGAATTTTTACTCCTTGAAATGATGTCAAAAACATAAACAGACGCTCCGCACCAATTTGAATACCTCTAATTTACAAGAAAAAAAAAAGATGTGTAAAGAGAATGAAGGACTTATATATGGTCTGTGGCCCACTCGAATAGTTAATACACTTGAATATCTGTTTTTCATGTATGCCATGATGTTGTCTATAAGAATTTAGGGAATTGTCTCTTAAAAAATTGATATTTCAAAGTCCCGAAAAAGTCAACAGAGGCATGCAATGCGTTGTTCACATGTGATCCAGATATGCTCCATCGGGTTTAAATGAGGAGTGCATGCTGGCCACTACATACGCTGTATTGTTTTGTTTTCAAACATATTCTCATAGCTGTCAACTTGTACGGTTTCTTGTTACCACTAAAATTTAATGTAATTTTTTGTCTTGTTTCATCATTAGAAATCGTTAGATTTCGACGATTGTTATTGGTAAAATTTACTATTAAATTTTATTGGTGAGAAAAATCCATACAAGTTGGCAGCTGTGCATTCTCGACAAGGTGATCTGTATTCCGCGTTAGTATGCATTAAATAAAACAAACCAGCAATGACTGCAGCATAATGAATACCAGTATAAGTTATGACACGAGATCAGATTATCTCGTCTGCGTAACCTTTGAGCTGTGAAAGTGTCATTTCGAGTAATTTACAAATCCGAACGTACTTTTTCAACAAATCATGCAATTTAAAATTCCAACATGAACTCGATTAAACAATTTACTCGAATAAGTTACTATATAAAAAATCGTCTAATGACAATTGAGATGACCTTATGCTAAAATCTCTAGGATTAGTGAAAATGAAAAAAAAATTGCATATCAATTTTAAACAGACACTTTCCTCTGTTAGGGGCCTTAGCGAGAGAGAGAAAATTCTAGAGAAGGGATATTTTGACAAGTACTTTCGGGCAAGCTATTCGCTGTTTTATATCAACATTTATTCCAAATATACACTATTTATTCAAGGCTAGATGAGTAGCTACTCGTTTTGTTGCATTTAAATTGCCTGTTTTTTTTTTTTTTTTTTTTTTTTTTGGTAGGGGAGAGGAAATGTAGTATTATTAAATATTTAAAGTTTCTATGCCTAACAATGCAAATTAATGGTAATTTAGAACATTTTCCGTTCATTTCATTTTTTTTTTAATTTTGTATATTTTAAAAGCCATTACATGTTAAAAGTTGTTAAAAGTGTTAAAGGCATTACATGTTAATATTATCCCAACAAAAAAATTCAACCCGATAAAATTTTTTAGGTCAGCAGTAGCACAGAAAAAAAATTCGAAGGTTTTTTTGTTCCTGCATCGTTTTACATAGCAAATTTTTTAGAAATTGTTTTATTGCGAGTATTTACGTCTTAAAAGCGACATTCGTGTTAATTTTTCTCTTTATATTCCTAATAATTCCACGTACTTCGTTATTTAGATCACCTTTAGAACATTGTCCGCTTTATTTAGTCTTCTTAATTTCGAATTTTTTTAGAATCCGTTCTATTGCGAGCATTTACATCTTATAAATTATTACCATGCCAAATTTAAATTTCTAGCCTCAACAGTATAACAGAAATTACGGATTAGATAGATTTTTTTTATAGTGCGCCCTTTTAATTTCTGTTTCATTATTTTTTTTTAAACTGATCGTCATTTACGTCTTAAAAGTAATAGCCATGTGAAATTTCAAAATTTCTTTCTCTAACAATACCAAATAAATCTTGATTTGGAAACTTTTTAGAACGTTTTACGTTTATCTCTCACTTTAAAATTTCGAACCTTTTAGAAAGAGTTCATAACGAGTTTTTACATCTTAAAAGTAACCACCGCACAGAATTTCAAATTTCTAGTCCATACAATATGACAGAATTCGCAATTTTAAAACTTTCTTGCTCTTGTACCCATGGAGGTTGTTGTACCGACATAAAATATTGTATTTGTTGTAGCAGAGATGATCACCCGCATGTTCATACCATTATTTATTAAATCGGCTGGGTAGTTTCGGAGATTACACCCCACAAACACACAAATGTTACTGCTTTATAATATTAGCATACACAGCAGGAGCCTTTATTTTTTATTATATTAAAATATAAATAATTTACCTAATATGTGTTAGCAGATGTATTTTTTTAAATACATACATAAACCAGTTTAATACTTCTTAAATTTTATTTTCATAGTCGTTTATATCATTTGGCAAAAAAATCTCACTTTCTTAAACCGAAGTCGGTCAAACTTTTTTAAAAAGGGCCAAGGCCCATATAAGAGCTGAGTATCGTTAAGGGTAAAAGACAAATGGTAATAAGGCACTTAGCCGGATACAGGAGGCAAATCACCATTCTAGGTAGATTTCGTATGAAATACTACCTATTGGGATCGTTCCTATGTTGGAATTTCTGAAAATATTTTGCAGATCTACACCGTTCATGACCCATAGAACCCAAAACCACCCTCAGTAAAAAACTTTATCTATCTATCTATCTATCTATCTATATACATATATCACTTTCTTCTGGACACTATAACTTTCGTAATTCTGCACCAATCTCTTATAAACTGATACATAAAATCAAAGGGTATAAAATCTCGGTCAAGTTCGTTAATTTGCAAAATCGGACCAAGGGGATGGAAATAGGGAGGGGTTTTGTGAAAACCGAAAACCCCCCATAACTTCTTAATTTTTGTACATATCAAATCAGTTTAAAGTTTTTATTACTTCTAAAAAAAGGGCCAAAATTTTATGTATCACAGATTTTTGTTAAAGTTAAAAAAGGGCTCAAGGGGCGCAAAAAATAGGGTTTTTGGGAGAAAAAAAATCATAACTTCGTCAATTCTCAAGATATCAATTATAATTAATTTTATTATAAATCTCCTTAATATTATCTACAACTTTTACATTCACAAGTTTTTGATAGGACAATTCGTACCGAAAAAAAAAAAAAAAAATTAAAAACGAAAACAAAAAAGGGGGTTTGAAGAAAAATCCATAACTCCGTCAATTCAAAAGATATAAAATCCCCATGAATTTATCATATACCCTCTTAATATTGTCTACAACATCTATATAGACAAGTTTTGGATAGGACCAATTCTTACAGCAAAAACAAATTAAAAATACATAGCGGTTGAAGAAAAAAATCATCTAATATTCAAATCCAAACTGCGTATTTTCTGACTCATTTTACAATTCATTTTTGCTCTCAAAGGCTTCCAATTGGTACGTTTTCTTACCCAGAAACTATATAATGTACCGTAATGGTCGATTTTTTGATGGAGGAAGAATATATTTAAAAAAAAAAATGCTGTTAAAATGGGCATTTTGAACCGAATTTCCCGAAGCGTATTGTGTTGGAAAAATCATTGCATTAAGGATGCACTCAAATCCAAACTGCTTATTTACTGACTCATTTTTAAATTCATTTTTGCTCTCAAACGCATTTAATTGGTAGATTCGCTTATTCAGAAACTATATAATGTACCGCAATGATCGATTCTTTGATAGAGGCAGAATATATTTCAAAAAATGATGTCAAATTGGGCATTTTGAACGGAATTTCCCGAAGCAATTGTGTTATCACTTTCCTCTGGACACGATACCTTCCGCAATTCTGCACAAATACCTTCCAAACTGATACATAAAATCAAGGGACATAAAATATCGGTCAAGTTCGTTAATGGGCAAAAGCGGACAAAGGGGATGGAAATAGGGAGGGGTTTTGTGAAAACCGAAAAAACCCAATAAGTTCTTAATTTTTGTACATATCAAATCAGTTTAAAGTTTTTATTACTTCTAAAAATAGCGCAAAAAATTCATGCATCACAGATTTTTGATAAAATTTAAAATAGGCTCAAGGGGCGCAAAAATAGGGTTTTTGGGAGAAAAAAATTCCTTACTTCGTCAATTCTCAAGATATCAAATCCAATAATTTTATTATACATCTCCTTAATATTATCTACAACTTTTACATTCACAAGTTTTTATAGGACCAATTCGTACGGCAAAAAAAATAAATAAATAAAAGCGAAAACAACAAAGGAGGGTTGTAGAAGAAAAATTTTCATAACTCCGTCAATTCACAAGATATAAAATCTCCATGAATTTATCATATATCTTCTTAATATTGTCTTCAACATTTATATAAAGTTTTTGATAGGGCCATTTCTTACAGAAAAAACAAATTAAAAATACATAGCGGTTGAAGAAAAAAACATCTTATTAAGGGTGCATTCAAATCCAAACTGTCTATTTTCTTACTCATTTTTAAATTCATTTTTGCTCTCAAACGCATCCAATTGCTAGATTCTCTTATTCAGAAATTATATAATGTACAGTAATGATCGATTTTTTGATAGAGGCAGAATATATTTCAAAAAATGATGTCAAAGTGGGCATTTTGAACAGAATTTCCCGAAGCGATTGTGTTAGAAAAGAAAAATATTGCCCTACTGAGAACATAATTGTTTATTAATCAAGTTTTAATTAATTGAAAGAAAAATAAAAACACAGGTCGCTTATAAATCTTTTCAAAAATTACGTCAGCATGTTTCATATTTTTTTTATTAAAAATGAATCTGAAAATGTGTGAGAAAATTTCGAGTTGTTGAGTATGGAAAAATATTTTTTTTAATATCGCCTTAACATGATTCTGATAAAACCAGCTATTTTATAAAAAGGAAATAAAAACTCGTCAAAAGCAGACAGATAAAACTGTTAAAATTGATTTATATCTAATAATGGTTTAGTTTTTGTTGGTGAAATTAGTATACTTAACTTCGAAATCTACCTCTGCCTGTAGGCCGGGCCGGCACGGATTTTTTCGTAATGCACCCTTTTCATTTGGAAGACATAAATGAAATACATCTAAAAAACACGACTTTGACTCATTTCATTTAAAATACAAATAAATAAAAATAATTAGAAGCGATAATAGCATAAGTCAAAACATTTTCTTAGGTTTCGTAATCTAGTTTGCAATCAATGTCGTATTTGTAAAAGCGTCGCTTAACGCCAAGTTAATTTCATCTAGGTAACTTTTTTTGTTGTTGGGGAGGGCGGGATGTTGCAAATATTTACATTTGAATTTAAACTTTTGATTCTATATCTTTTGCTTGTATAATTAATTAGTACCTTGACGGTCGAGCTTCATTCGAAACATATGTAAAATACTCCTTGTGTGGTTGTTTGCTCAAAGCCAATTTTATATCACTATTATAACTCTCATACAGTTATAATAATTTTGTTGTTAGTATTACTCTTGTTTGACGGTAACCTTGCCTGTGTATCTGAAGGCGGATTATTGGCCATTTTTCTTGTACGAAGAGTGGCTATAACATATTCGTTTCATTTCGCATAACATGTACCAACTTATTATGCGAAAAAAAAAAGGTTAAAAGTACCAAAATATTGATACTTTTATGTTAACAGAGAGCAGGTGATAAATTGTCAACAAATTTTCCTATACCATATTCATGTTGCATTCATTTCATTTAAAACGCAAACCTTCCGCTTGATTAAAAATGCATGATTTTAACTAATTTCATGATACATTTCCAATAATACTTTTGGCATATTTTTTGCAGTTTGGTCTTATAAATGATATAAATGTACACGTAAATAAGCCTGATGAATGTTTATGCTTATTTTTACATATATATATAGACTGTATATTAGGGGTGCACAACCTTTTTTAGAGAAGGGCCACTTGCAAAAATGTCTGGGTTGTCGAGGGCCACATTATTAACATGGAGAGAATTCTTTTTCGGAGAGGTGATCTGTAGCAGTTATAATCATACAAAAAATTTAGTTTCAGAGGGGGGTGGGATAACACTCTAGGTTCCCCTACCCAGTCAACGTATCAAATTCAGTTGGCAAGGATATATCAACAGTTTACTTTTGTACGTATGACACAGATATAGCAAGGATTGTTTTCAAGGAGTGATAATATTCTTTGATTTTATTCGGCGGAGTAAATTTTGTTTTTTAAAAGTGCTAAAAAACAAATATAGACATCAAAGTGGCTAGTGCCAAAAAAAATGTGAACTTTATGGACGAAGAGGAGAGAAGGAGCCAATGAACGAAATTTCCACGCCTCATCAACGAAATTTACAATTTTTACACTCCCGATCAACGAACATTGTGATTTTTATGCGCCAATTCACAATTTCTCTGAAGCCGATTGAAGAAATTCGCATGCTTTCCGCACCTGATCGATAAAATTCGCTATTTTTCCGCACCTGATCGACGAAATTCGCTATTTTTCCACGCCCGATAAACGAAATTTTCGATTTTTCTGCGTCTCATCGACAAAATTCGCGATTTTTTTCATGCCCGACTAATGAAATTTTCGATTTTTTCGCCCCTGATCAATGAAATTCACGATTTTTAAGTGACTGTGACGAAATTTGCAATTTTTTCCAGCAGAAAATTGACAAAATTCGCGCTTTCCCCCCCCCCCCCCCTCTATAAACTGGCGAAATTTACGATTTTTCCGCTGCCGATTAATGAAATTTTCAATTTTTCCGCGCCCCATCGACAAAATTTGCAATTTTTTCGTGTCCGATCAACGAAATTTGTGATTTTTCCGCACCTGATCGACTAAATTCGTGATTTTTTTCGTGCCCGTCCAATGAAATTCGCGAGTTTTCGGAACCCAATCGACAAAACTCGCGATTTTTCCGAGCACGATCGACAAAATTTGCGATTTTTCAGCGCCCGATCAACGAAATTGGCGATTTTTAACTGGATGACGAAGTTTGCATTTTTCCTTGCATCAAATTGACGAAATTTGAAAATTTTTCTCGCAATAAACAGACGAAACACGCGATTTTTCCACAGCTGATAGAGGAAATTTGGGATTTTTCCGCTCTTAATCGACAGAATTCTCGATTTTTCTGCTCCTAATCGACAAAATTCGCGATTTTTCTGCTTCTAATCGACAAAATTCGCGATTTTTCTGCTTCTAATCGACAAAATTAGCGATTTTTCAACACCCGATCGACGAAATACGAGATTCCTACCTGAATGACGAAATTTTCAATTTTTTCCCGCATAAAAATCGCCGAAATTCACTATTTTGTTTCGCGACTGACGAAACTCACGATTTTTTCGCAGCCGATCAACAAAATTAGCAATTTTCCGCGCATCATCAACAAAATGGACGATTTTTCCATGTCCGATCAAAGAAATTTGCGATTTTTCAGAGATTGTTCAACAAAATTTACGATTTTCCCGTACTCGGCCAACGCAATTTGTAATGTTTCCGTGCCCAATCAACGCAATTTGCGATTTTTCCGTGATTGATCGAAAAAATTCGTAATTTTTTCGTATTCGGCCAACGAAATTCGCGATTTTTCTGTGCCCGATCAACTAAATTTGCGATTTTTCCGCGCATGATCGACAAAATTCGCGATTCTTAACTGACGAAATTTTCAAATTTTCCTGCAACTTATGGACAAAAATTGTTCTTTTTTCAAGTTATAAATTGACGAAATTCGCAGGCCACACGTTAACCCATCGAGGTCCACTTTTGGCCCGCAGGCCACAGGTTGTGCATCCCTACGTGTATACATATATGTATATATATACATGTATATATATATATATATATATATATATATATATATATATATATATATATATATATATATATATATATATAGATATATAACCATTAATTAAACATAACCTACCGCCATCAAAAACCGTAATATTGTGAATTAAAGCTGTAAGTATAATATATATATATATATAACCATTAATTAAACATAACCTACCACCACCAAAAACCGTAATATTATGAATTAAAGCTGTAAGTATAAAAAAAGTGCCAAATAATTTATTATAATATATATATATAATAGATATTTTTCTTATATATATACGAGTTACTTCTGTTTGTATGTGAAAATAGGTAAATGACTTGTTTACACTTAATAAATGTTTAACGAAATGCTTAACTATATCAAACAATGGTCAGAAAATATGCATGAAAAGTTTACTTCTCCCGCCAAACTCATTTTCTCTAGTCGCCATGGCACCTATACTGGAAAAGTACCAATTTCATTTAAAATACTAAAACGAAGAATAAAGAAGAAGAAGAAGAAGAAATGGTGCCATAAATCAAAGTATTTTATTTAATCATCAGATAATTGTTTCTAATTTGCACACGCGAAATATAAAAGATGTTATTGGCGATTAAAAAATTATGTTATGGAGATTATCCCAAAATATCAAATACTAAGATATTTTGGTTTTTTTCTTTTATATAGAAAAAAAAATCCAGATTTATTTTTCTGTTTAAATAGGTTTTATCATACTTTTATATTAGTGCGTCCACATTTTCTTTGGGCCATGTGCTGTAATCCTGTTTTCTACGAAAACATCCAGCCGGTAAAAATGACGTACACTAAATTTCCGTGACGTATGTAGATAAATTGTGCTTTTTTATCAGTTTTTTTAATATAATTATTAAGCGATTTGGAACTTATTTTTCATAGTTGGTGCATTCAGTAGGTTATCCTCATAGGTATCTTCTGGTACAATTAGAAAGGAAATACGACAAATATTTTTTTGAGTTATATTTGACGAAAGGTTTTAATATCCATCGTAGCCGTATATGGCCGGAAAGTAAAATTGCGCTGTGTGTTAGCCTTCGCATCGCTCAGACAATTATGCTTTGTTTTGTTTTTTTTCAGAAAACTGCAAAACTTAAGGCAATACTTTACCTAGTTTCCAATATTTTACTTATTATTAAAGTTTTCGTTGTTATAATTATTGTACTTTAGCGTATTCCATTCCTTAGAGCAGTTGGTGTATATTTCGATAAGATTGTGCCTCCCATATGTAAGTGGAGAAAATTATTTTTCCTCTGTTTTCAATATTTAAAAATTCAAAATTTCATAAACGACCTTCTGAACGAGGCTCTTCTACCTAAAACATTATTTCATGCCAAATCTGAATTTTACAAATTATAAGTTTTACGCGTTTTTCCAGTGAAAGTTTTAGAGAAATTATGATAAATTCCTACATTTAGAAGGGATTTTTCTTAAGTTATTTCATCCGTTTTAACTCTTTAATGTTTGAACTTTGTAGGATCCATGCTTTATTAACATTTTATTCTTAGATGTAACCTTCAGGACCGAAACCGAATTCTTAATTGATGAAGCAATACCTGATCGCATTTGAATGCTATAATACATGGTGCAGCCTAACTAACGGCTTTTTATTTGTATTCGGCTTATACATTCATAGTTATGCATTGAATACGAATATGAACAGAAAGTTCCTAACTGAAGTATTGTTTCTTTCTCAACTATTGTAATCAAGGTTTATAAAAGGTCTTTACTGTGTCCTAAACGGCGTTATTTACACCGCATTCGATGATACAACTGAAATCAAGAATGATTTAGTACCTTCGATTTTTCCCCCTTTGAGTGATATTGTTTATAATTTCTACTTAATTTTACAAATTTTTCTTTAATAAAATTGTTTGTAATATTAATTTTGTTTAGCAATTAAATTTATTCTAGAATGAAAAACAAAAGACTGCAATTTAACATGCTTACATTTCAAGAAATTCTGTAGCAAATTGTTTTTGGCTTCTCTTTTCGTTCCCAATGTTCCATGAGAGCAAGTTACGAAAGCAAATTTAGTTATTTTTTGACATTATTATATCTTGTATGGTATGTACAGAAAAACAAATGTCTTTATTCTTCTGAACATGAAAAAAGTCAAAAGTTTGAAAACATTAGATAAGCACTGTCTTTAAGAATAATTATTTGAAGCTCTTTTTAAATGCAGAAGGAATTAAATAATTATGAAGCATATAACAGCACAAATGTTACTTTCTTTTTGCCGAATGTAACTTTTTCTCTATAATAAGTTCAATAAATAGTGCAGTTATTGATATAATATACCCAACTAAAAGAAGAATAAATGCACCAACTACATCATTCAACTCGAGTGTCTTTTTTGTTGGAGAGACGTTTTGATATAATTTCATATTTCTTAAGCGAAATTGAAAGTAAAAATCCTTTTCTGATTTTTGATACAAACCAGATTCTAATATGCGACGCACCATCAAATTCAGTGCTTTCATGCAGCAGAAACGTTTATTTACAGCGATCCCAGAATGCAACAAAAAGAAAGAATCTTTGGATATTAGTATCTCATTTTTAGGTATGATTCTGAAATGATTTTCTGGATTTATAACAGCAATCTTCTTTTCAACAAAAGAATTAATTAGTACCTCTTTTGTTGGCGATATGAACCACTTGTGTTCTTCTATCTGATTTGCGATGAAGGCAGTTGTTTCGTCTTCACTGTGTAAAAGTGTTTTCAAAACCGAGGAGCCATCAGAGGTGACACACTTGTAATGTTTTGTTTTCATAGCTTCTTGTAAGCGATAAGTGTTATCAATTGGTTCTTCCAGAAATGGAAAAGTAAGAAACGACAGTAGAACCGCAGTATAACTAGAAGATAATATCATAACACACCATATAAAAGTTGATAGCATAATTCTTTCACTGCAATTTTCCGATTTCAAGATTTTAGATTTGTGAAGAAAACATCCAAACACAGAGAAACAGATATACTGAAGCGTATACTTATTTCGAAAAACTATTTTAAATGCAAAAATTGTTGAAAAGAAAGATACAACGAACGCAAGCCAGACCTGCTTGCTAAATGGCCTTATTATAGCTGTTTCTTTGGAGAGCTCGTCGGGAGGCCTTGTTGCAAATGTGACTTTCTCGGTGCTATAAGGATAGGAAAAATCTACAGCTGACATTTTCTCATTAGTAATTCCAAGTTTGCTAATTCCAATATCTGCTTCGTTTCTAGAAACCAAACCAATGACACCAGTCCATTCTCCGTCCTTTCCCACTCTTCCCCATTCTTTATCTTCAGGAATGTGAATATTAAAAGTAAAGTTAAGTCCTTTTGAAAGTAACCACAAAAATGTGGACTCAAGTCCTCCAGTAATTTGTATGTTTTCTTCTACAGTGGTATTGACGGTAAACAAATCCATGTTGGTGAGAATTGCTACTCTTAAGAATATTGGAAATTTCATGTCTGGAAGTAAGATACAAGAAAAAATATACAAAAATGTGTAATTTAATGAAAGTCAACATAACAAAAACACACAAAAGTTGTTTCACTGTACTACAAAAGGCTTGAAAGTTTGGCACAAATATTTTTATCATTAATAATCATTTAATAATTCTAGTCCATTTTTAATATATTTAAAGACATTTATTTCACCAAATTATTTACTCATTATTTATTTTCTATTTAACATGTGTTTAAAACGGAATTTCTAATAATTGTTGAAATTTCGTTTTTTTCTTTTTTCTTTATTCAACGAAAAAAAAATTATATGTAAAATTACTAATGCAGAATTTGTTAATCAATTCAAGTGAGATCTGTTGTTTTACTATCTTATTTGTGTAACAATAATAGTAATGCGGAAAAATATTCCCTCCACAATAATTATTTTTTAAATGATGCCGCTTGTAATATTGTTTTTCTTGTATCCCATATTGAAAAAAAATACAATATTTAAAATTTATGATTTTAAATCTGCTTTGAAAGTAATTTTTCTCCCTAAATATACATGTTACGGCCAATTTGATTAATCGGTAATTATTAATAATAACATACACACACACACACATATATAATATATATATATATATACAGGGTGTGGCAGGTATTTGAAAACAACATGACTCCTGCTTTCAAACCTAAATAGACACTAGGAATATTTTTTACATTTTTAACTTTCTGGATAGGTGACTACATACACAATATAGCATCATGCACTCAAACCACCGTCAGCCTCAATAACAGCCTCTACATGTTGTCGAAACCAACTGAAGTCAATAATCAGATGTTTGTTGCGAACATTTGCCATTGAATACAAATGGCTGCCATGAGTTCCTCAACAGTGTTGTTCGATACCTATTGGAGTCCTTCTTAACCACGCCACATTCGTAATAGCCTGTCAGGTTAATTCCTGGGGAACAGGGGCAACCAGTTGAGGATGACATGTTCAGGAAAGTCTTTGGCCATCCATTATTGGGTTTTATGGGCTGTATGGGATGGTGCAGAGTCTTGTTGAAAAACGTATGGCCTCCCGGGTATAATAAAAGTAATCCAGAGCACCTCGGTGTAAACAATGGTTGTTGACTCTGGCACCTTAACCCTTTGGGGACGAGCGTCTTTTACAGATTTTTTAATCTTTAATCACCGTTTTTTAAAACAGAAATTTTTGCCTAATTGAATAGGGAAAATGCTCGGATTAAATAAAGAAAAATTTACAATAAAAATTTACTGGTGAGAATAATCCCCGATTCTGAGCAACTTACGTGCCACGAATACCGGTCGCTCGTCCCCAAAGAGTTAAAGAATGATATGTGGAGGCACCAGACCGTCTTCGCTGCTCACCACCCCTCAGAATCATCAGTGAGGCTGGAACTTTTCTGTGAATGACGGTCGGAACTTCTTTGGGGATTTTATACAGCCACCTATGTTTTTGCGTTTGACTTCCTGGACCTAGATAAAGTTTTCCTCATCTGAGGAAAACAACAGCATTCCTGACTCCTCTTCATGTATCAGCTTGTCAAGGAGGATTTTGGCTTTGTCCAGGCGGTTATCTGTAGATCTCTCGGACAAGAACTGTCCTCTCCTCATCACGTACGGCCTCTAACAAAGGTCCTCACGAATCTCACACCGGATGGTGGCCTCATCAACCTGTAGCTCCCTAACGAATGCTCTCATTGATTTCCTTGAATTTTCATTGACACGAATGGCGAATTCTTGCATCTTAATAATGCCATATAGCCAACAGTGTCATCCCCTGTATGAAACGGTTGCTACATGAAACTTGGTAACCACAGTTGAGCTCGCTGTTTACTTTGCAAGGAACCAGTAACTTTGATACAGAGGCTCTCTAGTGTTTAAAGGTGAACATGGTGTAAGACGTAACTCTAATCTAGAAGCACTCTAATTGTCCGCGGTGCATTTTTAATTACGAGTTCACTGTTCCGCGAGTTAGCGATAACCGTATTCAAATTTATTTGCTCAGTCTGCCAGAGTATAAATAGGTGAGCGAAAATATGTTAAGCGGTTAGTTGGTCAGCCAGTAGTTGAAGTTCAGTGAGTTAGCAGCTAGTTCGTAGAGTGAGTTGGTGGACTGTTTTAGAACAGTTTCACCTTTAGAAACATATATGGCTTAATAAAGCATAAATTGGATTGTTACAACACATAAAATGATCAAAATTTTACAGTGACTTTAACAACAACAACAACAAAAAAAAACTATATCTCTTTCACTTGAACTCAAACCTTAAGGAAGATAACAGAAGGAGTGACTATGCAAATTTTGACAAAATTATGTGTACCTTATAACTATATGTTGAACACACGCCCAATAGAAAAAGAGGGAGAATATCCCTATTGGTCAAGAAACACAGGACTTTCTCCCCCTTTACTCTTTCAGAAAATATTTTTTTTTCTCTCTCTCTCTTCCCTGCCTGAGAAAAGAGGAGTCAGATATTCAGAGATGAGTGAACAGCATCTTAAAAAGGAGATGCATTTTTCTTGACAATTCTGTCACCACGTTCCCAGAGGCAGGACTTTCTCCCCCTTTACTCTTTCAGAAAATATTTTTTTTTTCTCTCTCTCTCTTCCCTGCCTGAGAAAAGAGGAGTCAGATATTCAGAGATGAATGAACAGCATCTTAAAAAGGAGATGCATTTTTCTTGACAATTCTGTCACCACGCTCCCAGAGGAAAATAATTTTGAAAGTTTTCCTTAACTCCTTGAGTCCTGGATCATGGCAAACAATCTCATTGTCAAATCATCCTAGAAATCTTGGAATGATGCTGTAAAAGTGGCTTCCTCATGACTAATGACTAAACGCTGCTGGTGTGTTTCAAATATCAGAATGGACGATAGAGACAAGCTTCAATGAGGTACAAAATATTTTCTTAACGGTTCCATTGAATGAAATTACATTGCGATTGCGCATTTTAGTGAAAGAGTGAGAATGGTAATAAATCACTTTTGCAATTACTCAAGTATTATGTATCCAAGTTTTATATTTAATTTTAATTATAAAATCTCAGGATTTTCACTTAATATGAAATACTTAAAATCCTTTAAATTTTGAATTCTTGTAATACATATATATAAGTGTGCATGCAAATAAATCTTTGTTTAAACTAAAATTTTTCTTCTTCAATTTATGTCTTGCATTTAATTGTCTAATTGTTATTTTGGGAATTATTGATTCTTTTACAGAGTAGGTTATAAACTAGGGCCATGTTACAAATACATAATAATCTCTTCGGGTCACCTAAAATCTCTGTATAATTCATAAGGCTCTTGTGCATCGAAATCACACAGCGCGAATAAATTTAATTTACGTAATTTTAATTGATGCAATAATTTATATCAATTTAAATTGCACACAAGAGCCCAGAATAATGGTGCACTCACTATACGAAATTATCGCGGTTAAAAGAGTCTTAATTCCCAATCTTCTTAGTATGCTGGATTTAAATGCTCATTTTGGTAATTTTAGTGCTAATTGATCAATTGATCAGCGTGCACAGAGCGTTCCAGCATGAATAGTTTTGGTGTCGGAGAAATGGCCTGTGTGGCTGGAGCTTAGCCTGAGAACAAGAACAGCTTTAGAGCGAGGTGAAATCTAGATGTGGATTTGAAGTCAACCCCGCGATCGCAGCTCAAGCACGCTCCGAAGAAACGAAGTTTACGTGAGTTGACTTTTGAGTTTCTTTTTAATTAAGATTGTTTTATTGCTATCAGGGAGTGAGGGCGAAATTTATAAGATCTTGTCTGCCAAATCCTTTGCCCGTTGTTGAACAAAAGCTCTATATTTAAAGCCTATAAGCCTCCTCATGAACTTCTACCAAAACTATTACGCCACAATTTTAGAGACGAATGACCGGGCGAATTTCAAGTATGTATCAGTCTCTAAATTGGAGTGTTTTTCAGCCAGTGAGACAATGACAGCCTGACTCTTAATTTCCTCAGTTATTATAAGTTCTGAGATGTTTACATGTAACATAAAAGAATTTGTAACCATGATGTGCAAGGCAGTATTTCACCTATAATGTTCGTTTTCAAATACTTGCTGCACCCTGTATATACGAAAATCAAATATATATATTTACTTTTGAGGGATTTTCTATATAAATTTTTAAAACAGAAATTTTCACATATTGAATATATCGGCACTGTTTGACACTTATCTACAAGTCTAAGTAAATACGTGTGTGAGTGTATGAATGTGTCTGTTCGTTCAATTTTAAAGAGACTGCTTCACTTAGAGCTACAATATTTGACTGAAAGCTACCTCTATATCTGTAGTTAAGCACCAAGGAGCTCGATTTTGGTTTTTTTTTATTAGATGTTTTTTAATTTAATGCTTTATGCGAGTTTTTGCATTTCTTCAAGTTCTGCGGCGATTTCTTGACATTATTAAAACAAGTTGGAAATTGCTCGTCAAACGTGGTAAATGGGGTGCCTTCGTACTATAACTAGTTTTACAAATATTCTTTGCACCACATATTGTACTGAATGTATATTTTAGTGCACTTCATAAGTGCCTATAAATTTCATTCTGTTCGAAAGGCTGTAACATTAAAATGCACTTGCAATAATTTTTTCCTTTTGGCCGTAATGTAACGGAAAACTTTCCACTCTCCCTGTAATTAAACTATACATCCGATTGTCATAAAATTTGAAATGACTCGACAAAATTTTGCAACAATTATATATTTAAAATTTCAGACCATTCGGAAGGCTGTAACATCATTAAAATTCACTTGCAATAATTTATTCCCATTAGCCATAATGTAACAGAAAACTTTTGATTGTCCCAGTAATTAAACTATACATCCGATCATAAAATTTGAAATAACTCGACAAAATTTTGCAGCAATTATATATTTAAAAATTCGGACCATTCGGTTGGGTAGTTTTTGTTCTGTTATATGCGGACAGACAGACAAACTGAACGACCACTATAGGTGCTATGTATTTATATAATTACGAACGCACCTAATGAATCCAGTTTCAATATTTTATCCCAATATAGTCCACTATATATATTGTCCACTTTTTAATAAAATTTATTCTGAATTCATATAGCAAATTTTGAATTTTTCGCGAACATTTTTATACGATTTTTTAGAATTTCTTTTGCATTCTGCGGCAATTTTTTGATATTAATAAAGATAATTCGGTTTCAAACTTTTAGTTCATTATAGTAAACTGGGGGGGGGGGGGAGGGCAGCCCTCTGATAGCTAACGCTCGCCAACCCTCGTGAATTGCAACACAGTTCACATTGGGACCGCAACTCGAACCCAGGTCGCTTCGCTCAATCGCCACTGTTTACATTAACTCTAGCCAGAATCAATATTATCATAAATCATTTTAACATATGAAATTTACAAATATTTTTATTGTATAAAAAAATAATGGAAAACTTCATTGCAAATACAAATAAAAATGCATTTTTTTCGCCTATACTATTGCACAGGACGGTTTATAAATAATTTTAATGTACGAAATTTACAAATATTTTTAATGTATAAAAAAATAACTTAAAATTTTGTTGAAAATGCCAAAAATGCATTTTTTCGCATATAATATTTCACAGCTCGGCATAGATTAATTTAAAACTCTTAGAAAAACACTACGGACAAGCTAACGAAATGTAAACAAAACGTTTTCTTCTGTGTCTAAAAGACAATTTTCTCAGGAAGCTGATTCGCTGAATGCATACGTAACAGTAAAACGAACCAATCGCACCGCTATTCATGCATCATCGATCAAACAATCTGTCTTTAAACAGAGATACTCTCTGAATGCTGATTTGTTGAATGAGCCAGGTGATGTGACCGTAAATTAACCACGGAGGATCTTTGTTATGGTTGTTGCCAAATGGCAAGTTATAAATTCAGCCTCATTTTACTGCCACGTAACAGGGATATATATTTAGATTTTGCCGGTTTTTAATTTTTTTGCAATTTTAATGCGATTTTCAACGCAATTTTAATCGTATTTACGCGTTCCGTGACGAAAGAATTCTGTTTCATACTTTTACACTAATATAGTAAACTTTGACCCACCCGATTTTTGAATTTCCAACGAGTTTGAATGCATTTTTAAATGTTTTCAATGAGATCTTTAGTCATTTTTCGCGTTTCGGTGTGTCAATTAGACATTTGTAAAAAGGATTCGGTTTTGAAACTTTTAGCCTAATATAATAAATTTTGCCCTATGCGATTTTCAAGTTTTAACTTTTTTCAATGCAATTTTTAGCGGTTTTTTGCGTTCTGCGCCGATTTTTTGACATTCGTGAAAGAATTCGGATTATATTATTTTAGCTCCTTGAACTAATTTTTGTCCACTGCGATTTTTAAATTTTTTATACGATTTTAAGCCCCCTCTTTTTTTTTTCATTTCTCGCCGATTTTCCCACATTAGCAAAAAGAAATAGGTTTTAATCTATGGTTA
The DNA here is from genome assembly GCA_963932465.1 of Maratus speciosus. Taxonomy (NCBI): domain Eukaryota; kingdom Metazoa; phylum Arthropoda; class Arachnida; order Araneae; family Salticidae; genus Maratus; species Maratus speciosus. The sequence goes on from OZ010790.1 coordinate 348,207,981, forward strand.
CATCTTTTAGATCAATATAGTAAATTTTGTACTCCGTAATTTTTGAAATCTTAGCGATTTCTTAATGGAGTTTTCAGCGTTTCTCGCGATTCGCTGCGATTTTTCACACAAGTAAAAGGAATCCGACTTTTATATGTTCTGGCCGAATACAGTAAGTTTTGTTCTTTTTACTTTCTTCTATCTTCAATAGAAGAAAGTATTGTAATCGAAATTTTTTCCGACTTCCGGTTTTAAACGGGTTCACAGATTTTAGGGGTCAGAGATCCCAAAAAACATGTTTATACAAAATGGCTGTCTGTCCGTGTGTCCGTATGTAGCCATTGTACCATTGAAAAGTGTATGAAGTTATGAATAGAATTGAACCAAATTTTTTGTATATGTTTTTAACTATGGCCAGCAGATCCTCCCTGAATTTGAAAACAAAATGCCGGAAGGAACCGCTGTAATAGCGATTTTTGTGCCAATTTTCTTATTGTACCATCGAAAAGTGTATGAAGTTATAAATAGAATTGGAATTTTTTGTGTGTGATTTTGGATATAGCCAGCAGATCCTCGTACGATTTGGAAATATTACACCGGAAGGGGGTGCTGTAATAGCGATGTCTGTTCTATTTTCATTATTGTACCATCGATAAGTGTATGAAGTTATGCATAGAATTGAACCAAATGTTTTGTATATGTATTTGACTGTGGGCAGCAGTTTCTGATTGAATTTGAAAATATTTTGCTGGAAGGAGTTACTATAATAGCGATTTTTGTGACATTTTTTTATTTTACCATCTAAAATGTGTGAATGAATGTAATTGAGCCAAATTTATTGTGCATGTTTATGGCTATGGCCAGCAGGTCCTCCTTGAATTTGGAAATATTCCATCGGAAAAGGGCACTGTGTTAGCGGTTCTTGTATAATTTTCTAGATTTTTCGTAGTTCTGTTGTCCATCGGCGGCTCGCGCAACGACGGGAACTCGCGTCCTGCTAAGACGGCTATTCGCAAACAGCTGATGTGTAACAAAATAACTAAAAACTATTGATTATAATAAATATCATGATCGAGATTAACTTGTTTTTACTCCGATTAATTGACTGAAGCAGAAATTTAAGATGAAAATCAAAGTTGGTATAATATTGAACTAATAATATTGCAGCATTAACACTGTAACTACTTTTTGAATTATTAAGATGTATGAGAAAGTTTTGGGATTGGAACATCCATTGAACTAGTTTCAATAAAATTTATTAGAATTAGTGTAGCGGTTTTTAAACTTTTCGCGACATTTTATTGGGATTTTTAGAGTTTTTCTCTTTTCGTGCGATTTTTTGACGACTTCGATTTTTTTCGAGTAACACCGGGTGAGTCAGCTAGTAGTATTAATAAATTTCAATTTTTATTTTCTGTTTCAATCACATTTTCTTTGTCGTACGTGAATTCGGAAGTATATTAATATCATTTTGCCGATGAATGAAATTTCTCGTAATCGTAATTGCCGAAACGTCAGTAAAGGCTTACTGTAGAGAAACGAAAAGTTTTGGTTTCCGTCTGTCTGCTTGTTAGTCTGTCTGTCCCGCGATAACTTCCGTAAAAAGCGTCCGATTAGCTTGAAATTAAGGATGCATGTTGGTGAGGTCATCGGATTTAGCTGTACAGTTTTTGGTTAAATTTGGTTCATTCGTTCGGAATATATAAAACATTTTATTTTCCGCCTTAATGCTTTCCTATAGCAATTCAGACGATTTTTCCATTTTTATTTGTTGAAAGGAAATGGCTCATATGATTGAAAGATTTAAATGATGAATTATGGATGATGGAATTTCCTAATTAGAACCATACATTATTCATATTAGTTTGAAATTTTGTGTATACATTTGTCAGAGTTTTTAAATTCGGTGTATATCTTATGGAGGGATTTTATATATATGTTCCAATAATATAAAATATTTTCTTTTTTTAATTTACTTTTTTTCAATCACATATTTCATTGTCTTAATTTTCTTTTAACTGTTTCCTAGCAACCGAAAGGTGAATTTGATCTCATATATCAAAAATAAAACAAATACGCTTTGAGGTTGAAATAAAGGGGGCTTGTGTTATGATATTAATTCTTATTATTAAAAAAAACGTTACTAATATCTCACAGTTTATCGTCTGGACACAGCTAACAGAAATATTTAATTTTTAATCGAAAATTTCAATGAGAAAAAAAGAATGAAAAGTAAATTGGTAGTAAATGTCAAAATTATGCACCGCAAAATTATCATGTCAAAATTATGCACCGCAAAATTATCGCTGTCGAAAAGGACGTCATGGTGTTATTACACGAGGAGTCAAAGACGCTTCAGATCCCAGGCGTCTCCATGTTATTCCTATGGCTGCAGAGGAGTCGCCTGGAGAGCCGGCGTCTTTTTTCTGTCGGAGCATCTTTGACGCCCGAAACGAGGCGAGTCGCTAGTAACAGCCAATCAAATGCTTGGAAATCTGATAATAGAAAAGCCTTTTCCGGAACAGCCAATGAAATGCTTGGAAAAGACGGGCCGTGAGGCGGCTGTTGTCGCCAGACGCCTGGGATTTTAAGCGTCTTTGACTCCTCGTGTAATAACACCATTATTGTATCGGGAAATAAATATTTTCATTCTTAAAAACAAAAATTAACTAGATTGCCTGAAAAAATATTTTTTGACGAGTGTTAGTTCTTAATGCCGCCTCATTTCAGAAAATATGAATGAAATTTTTTTTATCTTTAAAAGGAAATTACATTTTCGTTCGTAAAACCTAAACTTTTAATATAATTGCGTCAACGTAAATCCTTTTCTGCCCACCAGTATTGAAGAATAAGGCTCGGAAGTGTAAAAAGATTTACCATGATCATTAGCGCAATCAATAAAAAGTTACATATGTAAATTAATGAGGCCACGGGGGGTTCAGGGGGGCTCCGCCTCCCTGAATACTTTATTATTTACAAAAAATACCAGAATTAGTAGCTCATGAAAATTCAAAATATCTTTCCATAACAACGTTTTTAATTTAACGCTTCTAATGTCTGAAAACTTCGTATTTTTTATCCTTATAAATAATTACGTAATTTGAAAACTTTAAATTGCGGTTTGCAGGAAATTGAATATTACTAGAGTGTGTCTAAAAACAATGAATTGCAGATCTGACGTTGAGGCTCCTGATCTGCAGATTTACTAGTAAGTAAATAATTTTGCTGTATTGCATTTAATTTAATTACTTATTTAATTGCCGAAACTTCAGTGAAGTCTTACTGTGGAGACCCGAAAAGTTTTTGGTTTCCGTCTGTTAGTTAGTTAGTTAGTTAGTTAGTCTCTCTGTCCTGCGATAGCTGCCGTAAAAAGCACCCGATTAGCTTGAAATTAAGGATGCATGTTGGTGAGGTTCCCGTATTTAGCTGTATAGTTTTTGGTTAAATTTGGCTCATTCGTTCGGAATATATGGAACATTTTATTTTGCTCCCTAATGCTTTCCTATAGCAATTCAGACGATTTTTCCATTTTTATTTGTTGAAAGGAAATGGCTCATATGATTGAAAGCTTTAAATGATAAATTATGGATGATGGAATTTCCTAATTAGAACCATACATTATTCATATTAGTTTGAAATTTTGTGTATACATTTGTCAGAGTTTTTAAATTCGGTGTATAACTTATGGAGGGATTTTATATATGTGTTCCAATAGCATAAAATATTTTTTTTTATAAATTTACCTCTTTTTAATTCACATATTTCATTGTCTTAATTTTCTTTTAACTGTTGCCTAGCAACGAACTACACCTAAAAATATCGGAAATGTGAAAGTATGTGTAATTGTTTGAAGTCAAATCAACGTCGAAAGGATGAATTAATGCTTTTGTGTCTTTACATATACAGTCGAACCCGGTTAAGACGCTCACGGTTAATACGCGATCCCGCTTAATACGCGGATTTTTTCCGATCCCTTGAATATCGCTCATAAGACTAATGTAAAAATATCACGTTTAATACGCGAATGGTTATTACGCGATCCCGCTTAATACGCGATAAATTTTTGGTCCTTTGAGGGAAAATAATCACGCTTAAGACGCGGATTCATTGATCAAGATGCGAATTCCGTCTCTCATCTCAAGTGTTGGCAATTTTGCGGATTATTTTTATTCAGATAAAAAACACTGTTTTCGAATAGTATTATTTACTTTATTTAATAACAGATTAATTAACGCAAAAATTAATAATCAGAAATAGTGGTAGATATTTGAATAAAACAAAGCACCGCTAAATTAGTAAAACTGCAATTCTTCTTTGATTCCGCCTTCTAACGTTCTTTGCCTCTCGCTTCGTGTATGTTTTTACAGTAGTAAGAGAGATATAGACGAATTCAGGTTACTCAGATACATCATAAAAATTATTATGATTAGAGATAATCATGCCTGTTGTTAGTGAGATTTTAAATGTACGTTATATCACTAATATGTTTTATAATGCATGTTATAGGCAACAAAAAATGAAACTCGTAAAGATTAAATAAATACGACTGCGATTGGATAATTCTTTTATGTTTTCTTTACTTTTTGTTATGCTAACAATATTATGTACACGAAGATTAATAAAAATAGTTTCTTCTTATATTAAAAAGAAGGGTCAATTATAAGGGTACTTATTAATACAAGTACTAAATTTGATTTTTAAAAATGGGTTGTGCTTCAAAGTTTTAATGTTTTATTCTTTTTGTTAAAAAAATTTTAGTCTAGTAGGAAAATTATTTTTGTTGTTTTATTTTTGCTTGCAAAGTACAAATCGACAACAAAACCAGGTTGGAATCCACATTTATTTTCCTTTTTTATTCCATTCAGTCATATAAAAAGAAACAAGGAGTTAAAGTTGAATACAATTTAATTTTAAACTAAACATACGTAAAAGACACAATTTTCGACCGTAAACATATAAACGAAAGCTCAAAAGTTCATTTAGACGATTAAATGTGTAAATAAGACCAGTTCCTGCAACATGATACAAATCACGTTTAATACGCGATCCCGCTTAATACGCGACTTTTGTCCACTCCCTTGAAACGCGTCTTAACCGGGTTCCACTGTAGATGGAATTTACCCCCCCCCCCCCTCTTTCCCCAAGAAATAAAGAAAGGCAATGTTCTATTGATTTTGTTCAAATATTTTTCTTTTAAATTAAAAAGTTCATTATTTTCATAAGGAATAAATTGACATTTTGCTATAAAATTTAACAATCTTTTTTTTTACCGTTCCCAAGAAAATCCGATCCCGGAATAATAATTTATCCCAAACAGTTAATTTTGATTTGAAAGATTTTCATGTGCAAGAGGAAAATGAAATAAAAAAAATAGACATAAATACGTCTTCATATTGGAAATAAAACGAAAATACGAAAAGAAGGTGAATTTGATCTCATATATTATAAATAAAACGAATACGCTTTGAGGTTGAAATAAAAGGGGCTTGTGTTATGATATTAATTCTTATTATAAAAAAGAATTTTACTAATATCTTATGGTTTATCGTCTGCACACTTATATTCACTAATATTCAAGTTGGTCAAAATCGTTTCAATAAAAAAAAAATTATATGAGCAAAAACTATACCTAGTAATTTAAATATTTTTACATCATTTGATACATTATAAGTTCTCGGTGAGCAGACAGCATTTAATTTTTTAATTTGACTCATATTTTGAGGATTTATCTCCATTTTAAATTCAAATTTTCAACAATTTCGAGAGATATTTTTTGTATATCTTAGAAAAGGGCGTTATTTTAAACTGTTGCCAATTTTAAAGACACCGCAAAGAATAATATTTCCTTCAAAGTTAAAATTTATTTACACGTAGCTATTATAATCAGAAAAAAACTTTTAAATGGGAATTAAGTGATTACGTGTTACAAAACAGGAAAATATTGAAAATTACGACATTAAAAACTATAGTTACACATGAATTTTAAAAGAGAGAGAAATTTTTTAAATAATAAACTAGGGGGCTCTGCCCCCTACGAGCTACGCTCGCCAACCCCCCATTCAGACACCCCAGATTCTAAAATTGCGCTAATTTCATCGGCTTTAACAAGCTTGAATTATAATGTAAAAAAACAGTGGCAATCTGCCTGTAAACGGGCTTTTATTAATTTTCCTTTGATTTGAGACGTTAAGTTCAAATAAGCTGCTGCTAAGTGATACAATGGCTGTTTTCCCTCTTTGATAAAAAAAATAGATAAAAATTAGAAAATAAGCTAATGTAAAATGAATTAAGTAAACAAAGTCTTTGTCTCTCGGTATTTTTTTACAAACGCTATAAGAAAGTTCTTTTAAATAAGACATTTGAAATGTATCGTTTTAAATCTGACGTAATTTTCACCAAACTTTTCTTTCTCTTTTTCATATTCATATGAAAATTCTTTTGTTCTTAGAAAGGGAATATTATTAACGCTGTCTTAGAATGCAGGATAATAGTTCAAAAGATTATCTCAAAATATGAAATAAATGTCTCGCGCAAATATATTTTTTAATTTAAACTGTTTTGCCAACTGTTAATTATTTGGCCTTAATATGATGTAATTTTCTTCATTTACGACTTTTAAAGCATAATAATGGATTTATTATTTAAAAATTTTCTTTCTCTTTTAAATTCACGTATAACTATTATTTTTATGACGTAATTTTCAATATTTTTCTGATTTTTAACAACTAATCACTTAATTCTTATTTGTAAGTTTTTTCTGTTTATAACAGCCACCTTTAAATACATTTTTCTATTTGAAGGAAATATTATTATTTGCGCTGTTTTTACAATTGGCAACAGTTTAAAATAATACCATTTTCTCAATTACATAAAAAAATATCTCTTGAAGTGTTGGAAATTTGAATTTAAAATGGAAATAAATTCTCGAAAAATAAGTCAAATTAGAAATAAATGCAGTCTGCACATCGGGAACTTCTAATGTATAAAATTATCTCAAAATGTTTAAATTCCTATGCATAGTTTTTACTCCTATAAAACTTTTTTTATGGAACAATTTTGACTAACTTTAAAGTTAAATGTCTCTTTAAATAATTATTCGATTTAAAAACTGCCTGCATCAGGGTGTTTGTCAAACGTTTTTCTGTAATATCACCAATATTCATGTTTTTGTATGAAACAGTTTTCTTAATATTAACGAAGAAAGACCCCCCGGTCACAAAATATCTGGATGTCAGTGTAGCGGGAAGATCTACGCAGATTTTCATTGGTCCATTTCCAAATCGTTACTTTTTTATATATATAGAAGGATTCATTATTATGCGTTAAATGTCGCAATGGAGGAAATTTACGTCATATTTTAAAAAGGCCAAATAATTGACAGTTGTCAAACCAGTTTATATTAAAAAACATATTTGTGCGAGACATTTATTTCATATTTTGAGATAATTCAACTATTATCGTGAATTCTAAGACAGCGCAAATGATATTTCTTTTCTAACAACAAAAGTATTTTCATATGAATGTTAAAAAGAGAAAGAATACTTTGGTGAAAGTTACGTCAGACATAAAACGATACATTTCAAATGTGCTGTTTAAAAGAACTTTCTTATAGAGCTGATAAAAAACCGCGAGACAAAGACTTTGTTCACTTAATTCTTTTTACATTAGCTTATTTGAAAATTTTTAATTAATTTTTTTAAAATCAAAGACGAAAACAGTCATTGTATCCCTTAACAAACACTGATTTCGCCTTAAAAATCTCCAATCAAAGGAAAATGAATGAAAACCCGTTTATAGGGAGATCGCCACTGTTTTTTAAAATTATAATTCAATCTTTTTGAAGCCGATGAAATTAGCCTGCTTTTAGAATCTGTGGTGTCGGAACGGGGGGTTGGCGAGCGTAGCTCGTAGGGGGCAGAGCTCCCTAGTGGTTTAAAAAATAATTTTCAAGTATGAAATTTTTAAAAATAAATTTTTGTCGCATGCAGCTCGATTTAGGAAGATTAACCCTATTGAACTTAAAAAAGTGTAACTAGTTCAGTGTTTTTCTGCTAATGTTCCACAAGGAAATTAACACTTCATCAATCAATAAATAAAATAATACAAATAAAAGACAAAGTTAATAGATATGTAATCGAAGTACGTGCTTAAACACTGAAAAAATGCTGTAAGTACTGAAATCTTTGGCAATTTCTAACCCCTCGCAAAATCAGCTAAATCAAAAGTATCGCTTTTAATAAATTTCAAACTTTTTCTCAATATATAACTAATTTTTTTCATAGAAAAAGGCTTTTTGATGTTGCTAATGATTAATCTAAAAAATATATCTTAAACTCAAGAAATTTATCATAGTTTTCAATTTAAATAAACATGTATTTTATAAATAAATAACATAAGAGTAAAAATTGCTATACAAAAAAAAAAAAAAAAAAAAAAAAATAAATAAATAACTAAAAAATTCCAACATAACATATTATAATGAGAAAAAACTACAATCGAAAAAAATCCCCTTACAAATGATGTCGGTAGGTATCTCACAGATACATGGTCCTGTTTTATCAATTATGTGCACTCGACCAAAGTCATTATACCACTGGGACGAGATATCACGCGACTCAAGAATATATGGTGACGACGCTACTCTCTACTCTAACGCGGTCGGGGAAAAAAAACAAAAACATATATCGTATCTCTCAGATCAGTCGCGACAATCCTAGTGTTAAGTTATCATATTCAACTTTTGAATCATCCATAATTGGATTGTGATATACTCACGAACGATAATATGAAACCAGAAACAAAGCAACACAGTATACCACTCTAAAGCGGATTAATTGAGGGTCTCTAAAATCGTCCGTAATTAATTATTGCTTAGATTAAGTGAAATAAACTGTAAACTGAGACAGGGTATAGTTAAAACATCCTATAAAATATCATCGATAAACGTTTCCTTTGCATCTGCAATAATGAAGAAGCAAATTAATGCATTGAAAATAAATTTGCACATAGTTTACAGGTTATTTCGGTTCTATAGTCTAACGGTAAATCGCATACATAATAATAATAAACTAAAATGTTAACTCATAGGAATAGAGTAATTCATATGCAGATTTATAAATCTCTCAAAAACGTATATTTATGTATGAGTTTTCAATTTAAGTATTGCGCGGCAGCGCAACACTTATGTATTTCCAGTGACACTTCATAATGTTAAATTAACATGGAAAAGCCTATGTAGCTCATAACTTTTTTGACTTTTCTTCCCACCTTTTTGTCCCTGATGCCACTCATTTTTTATTTTTTGCTAATTTTAATAATATTATGAATTTAAAGTCTGAAAACATTTGTCTGCCGTCAGGGTCAATACGAATGATAAAATGCATTTGCATGTAGGTGGATTATAATCCAGAAAGTAACCCAGCTTATGTTTTATTTACATTACTCAAATATTTTTCTTAAAAATTCCAAATTTATCTTTTTTCATTGAGAATCAACGGACATTTTTCCTTTAAAAGCTAACTTTTTTTCTTTATTGTTGCAAATAACTAAAAAAACGTGAAAAATGAAACTCAAACAGGTTTTCTTTAGTAATCATTTAGCAAGTATTGCGCGGCAGTGCAATATTTATTTAATTCCAGTGCCACTTCTCAATGTTAATTTAACATGGAAAAGCCCATGGAGCTCATAACGTTTTGAGTTTTTCTTCCCACCGCTTTCTCGCTGGTGCCACAAATTTTTTATTCTTTGGTAATTATAATAGTATTATAAATTTAAAGTGTGAAAACGTTTGTCTGACGTCAGGGCCAAAACGGAATCGTCAAGCATTTTGTTTCCCATTTTGACCAATGAGCGATTGTTGCCCACGCGGCGTGGCCAATCGTTTTCTTCCTACCGGCAATTAAATGGCGGCATGAGTCAGCCCGTATTATAGGAGCCTTAGATAAAATGCCTTTGTATATGGGTGGATTATAAACCAGAAAGTAACACAGGCTAGGTTTTATCTCCTTTATTCAAAGGTTTTTCTTAATAATTACAAAGTTCACTAATATTATTGAGAATCAATAAACATTTTACTAAAGAATTTAACATTGTTTGTTTATTGTTGCAAAATATTCAAATGCCGTGATAAATTTGTGTTTACAGCAATTAATTTTCAGTTAAAAGATTTCCGCGTGAAAAGTGAAATTGAAATAATTGTTTTTAAGAATTAAAAGTGAGATGAATATGGCGTCATAGTAGAAATAAAAATGACATTTTCAAACATTTCTTAGTTATACATGAAACATTAATATGAGTAAATACAAAAATTAGGTGAATATGACGTCAAAAAATTGAAATGTATTTTACAAATACTGGTTTTTAAGCATGACTATCAGGTAGCCAAGATTAGCACGTAGTTCGATTACAAAGGTGTGGAGAATTATATGTTTTGACGCCAAATGGGCGATAAAGGGATGGCAATGGCCGTATTGTTTACTTAGGGTTACCCCTCCTGGGTTCATCGCTCGCGCTCACTCTGTTTGAGGTGTTGTTGTTGAAAGAATGTTTTTAAGAACAGTTTCGCTTTTATTGTAAATAAATGTATCATTATGTATTATAGCTGTAAATATGTGTCTTCCAATAAAAAGGAAGAGAAAAATGATATCCCGTCGAATAATTGAGTAAGTGCCAATTGATTTAATTTTCGATAGTGTTAGTTAATTTAAGAACTACACTGAACCAGAACCGGTCGCCACACTGGTGCAAAGTCCGCGAATATAAATTGATAACTACGCTACTGGCATTTCATTAAACGGGTAAATTATTTAAAATTTCTCTTAAAATCTAAGATATATTGGAAGACATAATTCTTTGAATGAGTGAATATAAAGATGAATCAAAGTGAAGTTTTAAAACGAAACATAGCAAAACGCGGATCAATTAGAACCACAGTAACGAAATTAATAAAAAAAAAATTATAGTGAAATTAAAAAAGAAAGTGATTCCAAATCGGAAATAGTTGAGGACTCTTTAGCGGCATTACTTGAACATAAATTATCATTAGAAAAATTGGATGAGTCAATTGAATCGGAAATTGAAACCAATAATTTAGAAACAGAAATAGAAACTTCAATAGAATATAAGGAAGCTATTGTGACTTGCAAATCTAGAGCCAGTAGATATTTGAAAAATTTAAACATAAATTCAACTATCGCGAGTGAACCAAAAGTAACTACGCACTCCATATCAGACAGTCAATCAAAGTCGAATACGAAATTGCCGCGAATTTCTTTAAATAAATTTACAGGCGACATTTGAAAATTACAAGAATTTTGGCCTCAGTTTAAAGTTGCCATTCACGAAAATGAAGCTCTTCAGCAAATTGAAAAGTTTACTTACTTAAAATCTTTAATTTCTGATTCAGCAGCTGCCGCTATTAATGGGCTTCTATTAACAAGTGAAAATTATGTAACGGCAATAAATGTATTAAAGGATCGTTTTGGGAAAAGAGATGTTTTAATTTCCGAGCGCACTAACAAACTATTAAACTTAGAAGCAGTACGAAGAACAAATGACATACATTCTTTGAGAAAATTATACGATCAGATAACAATACAAATACGATGTCTCGAAGCGCTTGATGTGAAGTCAGACCAATATTGTTGCTTATTATTACCCATTATTTATAAATGTATACCGAATGATCTCGTATTACAATTTTCCAGAGAACAATGCGATAAAAAATGTTTGTGTAAATGATTTATTGTTGTAGGTATATATAAATATTTTACAGACATACATACAATAAATACAATAAACCCAACTGGAGTGAAAAATTAGCCAGAGCCAGGAACCGAACCCTAGACCACTGCATTCCAGGCAGTGGTCCCGGGTTCGATTCCTGGCTCTGGCTAATTTTTCACTCCAGTTGGGTTTATTGTATTTATTGTATGTATGTCTGTAAAATATTTATATATACCTTTAACTGTTGAATGCAGGCGGTATTTATATGTGAATGTGTGTTTTAATGTATATTGCAGTATGTGTGATTTATTGTTGTAATTGAAACAGGAAATAGAAGCGCGAGACAAAACTATTAATGTTACTTCTATCAGTTTTGAAAATACTAAGTCCCATGAAAATAAATTTAGACAAAATTCTTCCGAACACTTTCACCAAGAAAAAATAAAAAATCCTTCAGCATTCACATTAACTACAATTACTGAAAACCTTTGCCCATTTTGCTCTCAAAAACATGAGGCAATTTCGTGTCATTTAAATTTGGAACAACGAAAAGAATCTTTATTAAAACAAGCAAAATGTTTTGAATGCTACCGGAAATTCCGTAAGAAGCAATATTGCAGAAATATTGAAATTCATTGCACACTTTGTTTTTCGAGAACGCATCAAAATTCTCTTTGTAACAAAAAACAAAAAGAAAGATCATCGAATGAAAATAAAATTGACCTTCTTTCGACTGAGCGTGAACCGGGGGAAAGGTAAATACGTATGAAAAAATAACAGTTTCGTCACTTTGTTGTAATCCAGATGAATATATTTATTTTCAATCGTTGAAAGGAATTATGATTGGAAAGAACCAAAATATTAATGTTCGAATATTATTAGATAGCGCCTCGCAGCGAACATTTATCGGGAAGAACTTATCTAATCGTTTAAATTTAGAGGTGACAGGGCAAGAATCATTAAAAATTCATACCTTCGCTGGAAAGAAACCTATTGTTGATAATCATAATAGAGTAAAGATTTTCCTAAAAGACAATAATTCGGACAATATGTCTGGAAGCGTTAGAAACGGAGAGAATCTGTTACGATATAATACGAGCGCCAAGTTCTGAGTTATATAAAAAAAATTAAAATATGGGTATAGAGTTATCAGACGTTTCTAATGAATTAGATGATAGTGATAATGAAATAGATTTGTTGATTGGGAGCGATTACTATTGTTCAATTATGACAGGAAAATATAAACGCATTTCACCAACTCTTGTTCTGAATGAAACTAAATTAGGTTGGACACTTCACGGCAAATTCTCAGAAGAAGTTAATGTAGATAATTTAGTGGGTGCAATGTACATATCTATTTGGGATAATAACAAGGATGATAAAATGTCAGCTCAGCTTGAAACTGTAGAAGGGTTGGGGATTCAAGAAGATAATACGAACAAATGTAAAGATATCATTAATGAATATAATAATTTTATAGTAGTAGAAATTGTTGAACCCCAGGAAATAAATTCGACCAATGGTAATTTGGCATACTACTTACCCCATCACCCTGTTATTGAAACGGAGAAACAAACTTTAATAAATCCGATGAACTGGCGACATTGTACCGGTAGCTCAAATCCTGCTGACCGACTTACGAGAGGAGTCTCACTTTTCGACCTCGAGAGCGGCTTTAAGGCTGCTGATAAAGAAGTGCAACAATTTGAAAAATTCATTAAAGATCAAGAACTTCAGGATTTTATATCAAATAAAGGTGTGACATGGAAATTTATCGTCGAGCGTGCCCCATGGTGGGGAGGGTATTACGAAAGGCCCGTAAAAAGTGTAAAAGAACCCCTAAGGAAAATTTTAAGAAAAACTCTCATCACATTTGAAGAATTGGCAACAATCTTGACAGAAATAGAAGCCATAATAAATATGAGACCACTAACCAGTCATTTCGGCGAGCCAGAGCCACTTTTACCGGCTCATTTCCCTCAACTAGGAAGAGAAAACATTAGTTTTGCTCTACGTTTTGCTGAATTTGAAAATAAATTTTCTTCCAAAGAAACTTTGTTAAGGAAAGAACGATATCAAAGTAAATTGTCGAAACAACTGTGGATTAAATGGACGGAACAATACTTATTGAATTTAAGTTCAGTTCATTAATTTAAAACTCTGAAAGACACAAAAACTTAAAAATTGGCGACGTTGTTTTAGTAGATGATAGCGCTAAATCTAAACTGTTGTGGGACTTAGGAATAGTTAAGGAAGTCATTATTGTCAGAGATAAACTTATTCGTGCTTGCATAATAAAAACTGCTAAAAGACTGCTGAGAAAACCAATACAACTTTTGTATCCTTTTGAACTAGATATCTGAATGATAAGTGATTTCAGTACTTCATTTGAAATTTATTTTTTCTACTAGTGTTTGAATATCAAAGTGTGTTTGTTTTATAAATTCATAGTTGGAAATATTTTGTGTGTGTGTGTGTTTTGCAATTTGTTGTTTATTTAGTAAAATTGTTTCATTTTATGCATAATTGTACTTTAATTCAAATTGAAAAGATAATTGAATTAATAATGGTATTTAATTTGCTTATATTATATATATATATATATATATATATTCAGTTAACCTTATTCAGGTAAAATATCTGGCCAGATATGTTCATGTAGCTACATGTTATAATGTTATAAGAGTGTCATTTTAAAAAAAAAATTATATTGATCATGACTTTATTATTTTATGTTTAATTCTTTATACTTCAACACCTGTAGATTGAAAATTTTCTATTTTATCATTTGAGGTGTGATTTAAGGTCAAGTTTATTATAAGAATTTGTTTATGTTGATTTATCATTATGTACTCTCATGAGTCCAGGTGGGGAGTGTGTGGAGAATTATATGTTTTGACGCCAAATGGGCGATAAAGGGATGGCAACGGCTCTATTATTTACTTAGGGTTACTCCTCCTGGGCTCATCGCTCGCGCTCACTCTGTTTGAGGTGGTGTTGTTGAAAGAATGTTTTTAAGAACAGTTTCGCTTTTATTGTAAATAAATGTATCATAATGTATTATAGCTGTAAATATGTGTCTTCCAATAAAAAGGAAGAGAAAAATGATATCCCGTCGAATAATTGAATAAGTGCCAATTGATTTACTTTTAGATAGTGTTAGTTAATTTAAGAAATCCACTGAACCAGAACCGGTCACCACAAAAGGTCTTAACTTTGAAATTTATTTATGCTTTCTTTTATTTATTTATTGATGAAGTTTTAATTTCGATGAATATTAGTTGAAAAAAAGTTCTGAACAGTTTCTATTAGTTTAACACGGTTTAAAAATTGAAATCGTCCGACGTTTAGAAGTTAATGAATTTTCAAATAAGTGAAATTTATTTTGTAGGTTACATCGTCAACATGACGTCAGCGTTACACACGGACATTTTTTGGCTATATTTTATATATATTGTTCATAGGCAATTTCTTTTTGTACAAAAATAAATAAAAACAATTATTTATAAATTTTAAAAAGACGTTATGGCACTTTTTTATCTAAAAATTTTCCTCTAGGTCTTTTGTCACAGAAACGGCTGGTATTGCCGCAAAATAAGTACCCAAGTTAAACTTAAGTAACAATTTACTCTTGCTTTCACACCGTCCGCTGCGAAGACATAGGGTAAAAAAAAAAAGTAAGTAAATTATTTTTTTAATGTTTTACTGTATAACAGCTATGCTGTTATTAAATGTTAGCAGTAAAAATTTAACACTATTTTTGCATTAATAGCGTTCACGAATGGAAAACGGAGTAACTAAATTTAAGTAAAATTTGATTTTTTATGCTCAGATTGGAAGTTTTAGTCCATACTACGACAACCTGTATTACTGCTTTGATGAAACATTTTGGATTAATCATTGATAAATTATACCGCAAATTGCGATTCGATAATCATACCCTAATGATTTTACATTCCGTTAATTTTGAATGAGTTCGTCTGAATGCAGTTGTTATTAAAAAACTTAACATATTAAACAAAAACATAATTTTCGGAAAAAATTAAAAAAAGAAAACAATTTATTTTCTACATTGATTAAGCCCGAGAAGGGGAAGATATCAGTTATTATAAAACTTAACATATTGAAGAAAAACATAATTTGCCGAACAAATTAAAAAAGAAAACAATTTATTTCCTACATTGTTTAAGCCCAAGAAAGGACAAATATTAAGATATTTCATCCAGTTAGCTCTACATTTAATGTTGAATTTTTGTAACAAATAAGTTAAATCAATTGAACATTAAAAAATAAAAATAAAATTCAAACAATATGATACTTTAAACATCATGAAAACTTAGATTCCGTTCAAATGAAATCCAAATAAATCTTAGACTTTTTCCATTTTTAAGTTGAAAATATTTGTATTGCAGATTATGTTTTATGTTTATGATGGTTGTACATCATAAAATGGTACGACAAGTTAAAAATACAAACCTTTAAAAAAGTCTAAGATTTATTTCGATTTCATTTGAACGGAATCTAAGTTTTTATGGTGTTTAAAGTATCATATTGTTTGAATTTTATTTTTATTTTTTAATGTTCAATTGGTTTAACTTATTTGTTACTAATATTTAACTTCAAATGTAGAGCTAACTGAATGAAATATCTTAATATTTGTCGCTTCTCGGGCTTAAATAATGTAGGAAATAAATTGTCTTCTTTGTTAATTTGTTCTGCAAATTATGTTTTTCTTTAATTCAGTTTGAAATATAAATCTTCTGGCAACAAACTTGCATAGCAGCTAAATTTTAAAGCAGTTAGATTTTAAATTAATAAGCAGATAGCTTTTAAATTACATTGTTTGTATCTCATTGTAACGTAATGCATTTTTTCCAAAAGAACAATAATAATTTTTATTTCGAATATATATGATGGAGTTCTGCATCTATATTTTCAAAATTCTGAAGCAGAATTGTTAGAAATTTTTTTGTTTAAATTTTCATGACATATAAAATCTGTCACGTAAATTAGAGGGTGATTTTTTTAAAGATTCTGCATCAGTGTTTGAAATTCAAAATTTCAGCTAATGCATTCAAACGAAGTTACATTTTAATGTTTAATGTGTTACATTATGCTAGAAATTAACTGTCTATAAACTGAATGAGAATTTTAATAGTGTGAAATAATTTTTTGAAGTTAAGAATACTTACAAAAATGAGTTTCCTACTAGATAGACACAGAAATACCTTTTTTATGATATGCCACCGTGCGTGAAAGTACGTGCATTTAAGTATATACATCTTTACTAAAACTAGGAAAATACTAATATGTATTTTTATGGGATATATATTTTTCTACAATTCATTACAAACGCGAAAGCAAAAAGTGCGGTACTAAGTAGCTTTTTGCAAGCAAATTATCAATATAACTTAAACAAACAAACAAAAAAAAACATTCAACTTTTTACCAGACACACACATTTTAATCAAAATATATCGATTATTCATATCTTTTGATCAACTAAACAATGAAAGGATAATATATGCAACACTCTCAATAATCAAGAAGAATTGAAACGAAAACAAAAAATAATTTTATACAACTACGTAAAAAAACCGTTAATTTTATGTCAGAAAAATATGATTGAGGATATAGTTACTAATGATATGTTGTATATTGGGACATGTTGTGTTATTTTTAATTAGCCCTGTACATGTTTTCGAATACATTTTTAGTAAAACACAACACATCACATCTCATGCACACACATATCCTTGCATGTCGAGAGATTTCAAATAAAGGAATGACATTGCAAATGCAAACGTAAATTTTTGCTATGCAGGAAAAAGCATTTAAATTACATCCATTTTTTATTGATACGTTTTATAACACAGTGTTTGTCACATTTTTTTTTCCAGAAGATGTTTTTTCACTTGCATAGTCGTTCTGATTAATGACAATCAGTAAAATTCAATTGGAATCCGAATTTAGAAAAAAAAACGAGTTCCTATGAGATCACGAAATCTTTATTAATAAATAACTAATAAATAAATAATAATTAATAACATATATGTCAGAATTTTATAAAAAAATGTCTTACTTACAAAAATTAAAATAATTAATAATTATAAGCCTACAAATAATACGGATATTTCATTAAAATATTTCAGCAAAGTACGATATTTTAATCCTTAAATAATTTGCAATAAATATGTGTACAATAAACCCTCGATTTAACGGACTAATTGGGACTAAGATGTGTCCGTTAAATCGAAAGTCCGTTAAATCGCAAAGTACTATTTATAATATTATTTTGTTATAATTATAGTACATATATATATATTAAAGAAAAACCTAATTTGGAGAACAAATTAAAAAAAAAAAAAATTATTTCCTAAATCATTTAAGCCCGAGAAGGGGCAGATATTAAGATATCTCATTCAATTCGTTCTACATTTAATCTTAAATTTTTATAACAAATAAGCTAAACCAATTGAACATTAAAAAATAAAAATGAAATTCATACAATATAATGCTTTAAACACCTATATACTTAGATTCCGTTCAAATGAAATTGAAATAAATCGTAGACTTATTTTAAAGTTTTTAATTTGAGTTTTGAATACCTTATCATATTATGTACAATCGTCATAAACATAATGCAAAATCTGCAATACAAATATTTACAACTTAAAAATGGAAAAAGTCTAAGATTTATTTCAATTTCATTTGAACGGAATCTAAGTATATAGGTGTTTAAAGCATTATATTGTATGAATTTCATTTTTAATTTTTAATGTTCAATTGGTTTAGCTTCTTTGTTAAAAAAATTTAACATTAAATGTAGAACGAATTGAATGAAATATCTTAATATCTGCCCCTTCTCGGGCTTAAATAATTTAGGAAATAAATTTTGTTTTTTTTTAATTTGTTCTCCAAATTAGGTTTTTGTTTAATATGTCAAGTTTTTTAATAACTACTGCATTCAGACAAACACATTTCAAAATTAATGGAGGGTATCATCATCAGGCTTTGATATGTGCGATATCGCATCACAATTTGTGATGCAATTTACCTATGTATAATTCAAAATGTTTCACCAGTGCAGTAATGCAGGTTGTTGTAGTTTGGTCAAAAAAGTACAATTTGAACTTAAGAAATCATTTTTCCCTACTATGACGTCATATTAATCTTCTTTTTAATTCTTAAAAAAAAAAAAAAAAAAAACTATTTTAGTTTCTTCAGTTTCATGTTCCACGTGAAAATCATTCAACTAAAAATAGGCAAATTATTATTACGGCTTTTGAATTATTTACAACAATGAAGGAAAAATGTTAAATTTTATTAGAAAATGTCCGTTGATTCTCAATGAAAAAAGCGAAATTTTGAATTATTAAGAAAAATATTTGAATAATGTAAATAAAAATTAGCCCATGTTACTCTCTAGATTATAATCCACCTATATGCAAAGGCATTTTATGATCCGTTTTGATCCTGACGTCTGGCAAATGTTTTTACACTTTGAATTTATAATATTATTAGAATTAGCAAAGAATTAAAAATGTGTGGCATCAGGGACAAAAAGGTGGGTAGAAAAAATGAAAAAGTTATGATCTCCATAGGCTTTTCTATGTTAAATTAACATTGAGAAGTGACACTGGAAATGAATAGGTATTGCGCTGCCGCGCAATACTTAAATTATTACGTACTTGTAATTACATATATTATTACAGTGCAAATTACATATATATATATATATAATATATATACAATATATACAGTGTATATACATGTATTGTATATATACAATATATGTATATACATAAATATATATTGTATATACATATATACTACTGTATATGTATATATATATGAACACAATACATTACTTTTTATAATACAATATTGGTAATGAAATACAAACGAATTAACATATATGCAACTTTTATGGGAATGAAACACTTTTTACACAGAAATAATAATTAATAAACAAGCAATAAACAAATGGCTTGCGCATGCTTAGAACGAAAACCACGCTGCAGTGAGAATCAAAGCGCGCGCTTTCGGCCTTTCGTGTTCTTTCCCTTTTTTTAAGGTTTCGTTCATTTGATCACGAGACATTGTGTCGCCACAGATATAATAAATATTTTTTTATTTTACCGAGAAATCGCTTTTAAAAATAGTAAAAAGAAATTCTTTGTCGTTGTTCATTGCTTGATTTTTTACATATAAAAGCTTAAAAGAGGGTTGCGTGCTCAAGTAGGGGAGGGGGAGGAGGGCAGTAATACTTTTTTTTTCGAAGCGTGTTTCATCGTTTTAGAAGCTGTTTTATCATGGAGGCTTCCAGTAAATAATAGTGATAAATAAATATTTGACATTTGACAAATATAAAAATTTGAAATACGGGCGTTGACTTTCAGGTTAGAGAGAGGGGAATAATTTCAAATTAATGATTTTGATTTGTTAATTTAAGGATAAAGTGTTTTAAAAGGGATATTAAACGAAACCCTCTGTGCGATCTGCGAATCACACTTACCCACTTGTTTTACTTTAATTTTTGTTTAATTTTTAATTTTTAATTTTTTTTCTTTTTTTTTTTTAATTAGTCCGTTGAATCCGAAGTCCGTTGAATCCAGGTCCGTTAAATCGAGGGTTTACTGTATTTAAATTAATTAACTTTTATATTTTCAACTTTTAGACTAAGAGAAAAAATAAACTCTTATAATAATCTGTATAATGCATCAATACTGCTTTTAATACCGCATTAATATTAATAATATGTATGCCACTTTAATAACAGTTCATATGGAGTTATAGTTTCTCTAATGAAAACTAGTTTAACGAAAAGTAAATTAATATGTTTTCATGATACATTTTCTACGAAACATTAAAATTTATCGAAAGGATGAAATATTCCTCAAACTATAGCGAAAGAAGAAAATAAAGAAATATCATTTACAGTAATTTCAAGAACATTATGGGACACGAATTAAAAATAAGTATTACACATTTTTTGAAATTGTCTATAGTCTGGTTTCATAATCAATTTATCCCCTACAATAATTCAATGACGTATACGCAAAAGAATATCGATATAAAAATGAAGATTTTCTTTTTACGAACGTGCAGAAACAATGATTTATTGGTAGCGTGTGCATTTTTTGATTCTTCAAAATGCACGATGCATTTTAAATTATTAAGTTTTTAAAACAGATCATTTCTAGATAAATCCATCACTTATTCATATTAGCAAATAGGTCATATTGTAAAGAACATGACTGAAAACTAGATATTGTTTTACTTTATATTTTTTAAAGAACTGATTTATTGAAAGAGAATTTATTGATAGTGTTTTATTAATTTCAGTGAAACATGTAAGAGTTAAATATTCATGTAAGTTTAAACTCTTATGCATAATTTAAATTACAAATGCAAATATTGTAGTAAGTAACAAATTGTAAATACTAAGAAACTGATTCTAATAGATTATTCTAGGCAAGGAAATAAGCAATTTTTTGTGAAAGAAAATAATTTAAATTTTTAGAATTTTTTTATTTATGTTCATTTTAGCCAACATTATAACATAAACCTTAACTAAATTTGAAAATATTAAATAATTATTTGAATATTTGATAATAATTAAATATTTTATTATACATTAAAAAAAGTAAATAATTTTATAAACCAAAATTTTTACTAATTTTGTGAAATATTTTAATTTCCGAATAAGTAAAACACGTTCTAGCGAAAAAAAAACTATATTTAGCTAATTTGAAACGATTGAAAGCAGTACTACAAGCCGATTCAAAAGCAATTAAACAAACATTAAAGGACATAGAATACACTACAATAACATATTTTTAATAGAAAACGAGGGTCGTAATTCATTGTTTTCAGTAAATATACAGGGTATCTCAATACAGATAACACGAGGCAATTATAAAAATAATTTCCACTCGAATTTATATTTATAACTTTAACAATACTGAGTATAAAAGGAAAAAAAATAGTTTTATTCAAATATGAGGTGTTTTTTTTTAACGTGTAAACGTTCCTTTTTGACGAAACCATCTTACATATGCACGAATGGGAACTGATGTTGACTTCCAATAGCTTCACACATATGTTTGAAAATATTAATTTTAAGATGTCGTGATTTTATATAAATTATTATTTTAATGGCACGATTAAACATTGTTCTAATTTCAAAAGAGATTTCATCGAGAATAACGGGGGATGGCGAGCGTAGATCGTAGGGGGCCAAGCCCTCTAGTGAGATAGAAGAAAGTTTTGGGATTGGCACATCCAACTAGTTTTCTCTGTTGACAATCTTGCAAGCTGAGGCAGTTTATTTGACTGGGCGCACATTCCTAAGGAAGACTCGTAAGAAACCCTCCAAATTTATTATTATTTAATTTAAAACAATACATTTTGGTATACTGTTTTAGAATCCTTTTATAAGGAAAAATCAAAAAAGAAATGCACTTTTTATAAAAAACGTGTACTTTTCATTGGGATTTTTATGATTTTTTTCTGTCGAAATGTACACTTTTTAAACTAGTTGGATGTGCCAATCCCAAAACTTTCTTCTATCTTATACATTTTAATACTTCAAAACCTAGTTACACATGTTAATACTTCAATATTATTAGTTCAATACTATACCAACTTTGATTTTCATCTTAAATTTCTGCTCAAGTCAATTAAACGGACTAAAAACGAGTTAATCTATATCATGATATTTGTTAAAATTATTAATTTTTCCTTATTCTGTCGTTATCAGCTGTTTGCGAATAGCCGGCATAGCAGGAAGCGAGTTCCCCCCGCTGCACAATAGAACTACGAAAAATCAAGAAAAGTATACAAAAATCGCTAGCACGGAGCCCCTTTACCGCGCAATATTCCCAAATTCAAGGAGAACCTGTTGGCCAAAGCCAAAAACAAGCACAAACATTTTGGTTCAATTGTATGCATAATTTTATACGCTGATCGATGGTACAATAATGAAAATGGCACAGAGATCGGAATTATAGCGCCCCCTTCTTTCGGAATTTTTTCAAGTTCAGGGAGGACTTGTTTGCCATAGCCAGAAACATGCACAAAAAATTTGGTTCAATTATATGGATAACTTCATACACTTTTCGATGGTACAATAATGAAAATGGTACAGACATCGCAATTATAGTGACCCCTTCCGGCAGAATTTTTCCAAATTCAGGGAGGACCTTCGTGACATGACCAAAAATAAACACATAAAATTTGGTTCAATTCTATGCATAACTTCATACACTTTTCGGCGGTACAATATTCAAAATGGCACAAAAATTGTACAAAATCGCTATTACAGCGCCCTCTACGAGCGATTTTTTTACAAATTAAGGGAGGACCTCCTTGCCATAGCCAAGAACTTAAAAATTTTTTTTGGTTCAATTCTATGCATAACTTCATACACTTTTCGATGGTGCAATATTCAAAATCGCACAAAAACCGCTATTACAGCGCCCCCTAACGGCGAATTTTTTGCAAATTCATGGAGGACCTGCTTGCCATAGCCAAAAACTTAAAATAAAAATTTGGTTTAATTCTATGCATAACTTCATACACTTTTGGACGGTACAATATTCAAAATCCCACAAAAATCGCTATTACAGCGCCCCCTACCGGCGAATTTTTTCCAAATTCAGGAGGACCTGCTTGCCATAGCCAAAAACTTAAAATAAAAATTTGGTTCAATTCTATGCATAACTTCATACACTTTTCGATGGTACAATATTCAAAATCGCACAACAAACGCATTTACAGCGCCCCCTACCGGCGAATTTTTTCCAAATTCCGGGAGGACCTGCTTGCCATAGCCAAAAACTTATAATAAAATTTTTGTTTAATTCTATACATAACTTCATACACTTTTTGATGGTACAATGGCGACAGACAGACGGACAGACGGACTGACGGACACACAGGCAGACAGACATTTTCTATAAACATGTTTTTTGGAATCTCTGACCCCTAAAACATGCAAATCCGCCGAAAACCGGAAGTCGAAAAAAATTTCGATTACAATACTTTCTTCTATTGAAGATAGAAGAAAGTAAAAAGTACTCCTCATTTAATCATATATATTAGAAAGCAGTAAGCTCGAAAAGTTCCGCTCGAGTGTTTTCAAAAACTACCCGGTGGATTTTTTTTCCAAATTGTATCATTCGATAGGAAATATTCCCGGGGTGGTTTATGAGAAAATATACAGGGATAGCTATGATTTTTGATAATAAATTTCGTATTTTACTGCTATTTTGAACAAAAAGATTGCCAGTGATTATCTTTTGCGAAAGATTTGTTGATTAAAGAATTAAGATGGCTATATCTGTTAGAAAATAATACAAACACCTCGCGAATAAATGAAAAAAATACTGATATTTAATTTAAAAAACAACAACAAAAAAAGTTTTAATAAGACATAATATTATGAAACGAAAATATTTAATTTTAACATGGAATAAATATTTGTAATGCTTAAAGTATAAATTATTGTGAAATTTTACAGTTAGTACAATATTTGGCGAATTATCGCTAGCGATAGGTTAAAAAAATGAATCTGAAAATTTGATTTGACAATTTTGAATGGAAATTTTTTTTCTTCTTTTTAGCTCTTTTATCGCATGCGCCAGGTTAATAAAAACGTGTCTGAAAACTTGATGAAATAAAATCTAGGTTACATTCTTTATTAGTCTTTTTCTTTTTTTTTGTCAATTTAATAATTATTTTTATATAATTCTCCCATCATATGATTTACAGGAAAAACTAGAAGTATTGGTAAAAATGGCTGTATTGAGTTGCATGCTATTTATTTATTACCTTCGTCGCCAAACAATGCAATTTTAAGACAAATAAGACCAAAGTGTGAAATAAGTCGAGAAAAAAGCATTTCGGAGTACATTTTTATATTCAACTGTAAATTATATAAAAGCAGCTAAAATTATAATTATGTAGTCAATCATTTAAATTTTAGTGAAAATGTCTTCCATATACACACATATTCTAAAATAATTTACTTTCAAAGATTTAAAATATTTTTTACCATACTATGGAATACCATTGCTATGGAAACACGCGTTTTGTTTTCCTCAAGCATGTGATTTTTATATCCTCGAACTCAGATCATTACTTATTAATTGAATATTGTGTATTATGTTATTTTTTTAACATGCCGAACATATTGTCGATTTCACTTATAGGAATATTCACTGTTTTTAAAGTTAGGATATAAGAATATTGTTAAGAAGATTTCTGCAATTATACGTTATTACTATAAAAAAAATGCAATTTAACAAATTACGACGACCATTTGGAAAAGGATTTTTTCAAAGACTAAAATTTAAGACATAAACAGTCGCGCGATGTTGATCATACATTACGTACGCCATGGATTACATTTTTCGGTACTGTAAATTTTTAAACTTCTACGGAGCTGGTCATACATTATGTACGCCATGGATTTAAGATTAATATTTATAGCCCAATTTTAAATGAAATTTCATTCTTAAACTTCTAAACATCCCACAATATTACTTTTTACACAGTCGTATAGAGAAAAAAATTTACTTTTAAATGCATTTTTCTTTAAAGCTGTATCTCAATTTGTTTCTGAGTTATTAATTTGTTTTTGTAGAAGTATCCATCTCTGTTGAAAGTAAACGGAAAATACAGATTACTGTATAGACCAATCAGAAAACAAATAAAATGCGAGATTCAACTAATAAAATGCTTCAGATATGCTTTTGATTTCCTACCCTGACCGAGGACAGTAACCATTTTTCCAAATGGTTAATAAATAAATAAATAAAATAAACATTTTGCAATAAATATTGCTTGCTAATATGTCATTTCTTTTTAGCTTTTTCTGCATAACTTTCTGTTGCTTAACCATTGTTTAAAAAATGTTTTATTCAACATATTGGACTAATCTTACGGAATCGTGTCAGCTGCCAACGAGCATGTTGCATGGCGTATAAAAATTCAAAACATTAGACAGATTTTGAAATTAGCGATTACTAAATGATGGTTTTTCATAATGAAGCAAACAAACAAAAGAAGATTTATTATTATTTATTTTTTACCTCAAATTATTTTACTCTCATAAAAAAAAACAATACTTTCAGTGTAGGGGAAAAAATTTATGTTTCCAATGGTGGCAAATGGAATAATGCCCATGGACTTATCATTTCAGCCTTGATAGGATTAAATTATCTGGAATTTCGATCAGTATAAAGCGAATTGTCCTGACGTACGCTTTAGCAGCTAAACACAGCAACAAATTAAGAGTTATTTTCATAATCTAGGTTATTTTCACAACAGACGGAAGATTAATTTACTCTTAAATATAAAGAAAATAGCAGGCCTATTTGTTTGTCCGTGTTATTATGCTCTTTAGAAAAAAGGTAAATAAATCTTCGGTTCAGGTATTCACCAAAATGCATATTGCTAAAATTTTTGTATAACTAACTTTATTTATCATTGTCAGTTCTTAACCCTGGTACATGTGCAACAATATTGTTGCATCAGTTTTAATGTTTGACGTGAACTCTCACAATAACGTCGATTACGGGTGATTATAAATATTTTATTGGGTGCATGAGGTTTATTTTTCTACAAGATTAAGTCATCGAGTTTTTTCCCGGGTTAACGGTTACATGATTTCAACTGGTCTACA
This sequence comes from Maratus speciosus, assembly GCA_963932465.1. Classification (NCBI taxonomy): domain Eukaryota; kingdom Metazoa; phylum Arthropoda; class Arachnida; order Araneae; family Salticidae; genus Maratus; species Maratus speciosus. The sequence goes on from OZ010790.1 coordinate 348,234,376, forward strand.
AAATGAAAAGACAGTGAAAATGACGTCATTTTAGATTTATTCAGGCAATTCAGCTTTAAAAACACACATTTTTATGTTTCACTTTTCTTTTAAATATGAAAGTTAAACAATTGTCTGCAATAAATTGTCTTTGTCTGCAAATAATTTATTACTTTTTTGACAGCATTTACCCTGCTAGAATCCAAAGAGGGAAAAGAGTAGTAGCACAAGAGGGTATTTATTAAGAAATATAACTAACATCCAGTGAGATTGTATTTCAGCTACCAGAATCACATATTGCACGAGCTGAGAGGCCAGGAGATCAAAGACAAACAAACAAAAATGCACCACCCGAGCATAATTCAAGTTCAATGGTAAATCTCTGCAATCATTGTAATGCATCTCGAATTTAATATTGTCAGATATGAGAACATTTTAATTCCTATTGTCATAACGGTCTCATTTCTGTACCAAAAGTGCACTGTGAATAATCAACTAAAAGAACTGCTTCTTAATAGCTAAATTTTGTCCAACGCATAAGGTAATATAATATCGCAATGGCGTTCGCATCTTTTCAGCAATGCTGAAGGACATTCAAGTTAAAGGCCCATTAAAAAAAAAAAATACAAGTTCGAATTCTCCATTTCGCTTAATTCAAGGTTTATTTGGAAATAGTGACCAGCGCAGCGGGCAAAGCCAGCTAGTGTTCAATATTTTAATATAATTAAAAAATTTTAAATATTGTTATAGTATATTCAAAAGAGCTAGAGAGATATATTTTTAATTTTCTTTTTTAATTATCTTGAAAAAAAAATTTAATTACACATAGTAAGTTCATTTAAAACTGTTATAATTTTCATGTATACCATGTTATATAAAATTTTCAGAAGCAGTTAAAAGCAAATCTCTCCCTACGTTTGTTGCATATTTTTATGAAAATTAAAAAAATAAACATTTTGTTTTTAAATTATTTTATCATTGCACCTTAGTACTTTGAACAAAGGCAGAATATAAAAAAAAGAATTTTCAGAAAAACGTGTTTGCAGTATAAAATGCAATAGAAATTAATAAGAAAAAGATTACTTCGTGTTGAAACTACTTTTTATATTAATTTCTAATAATTAATGACTATTTTTTAAGCAAAATTGTTTATATTGAACACAATGGAAAGTTTTGTACCCAATTTTGTCTATCGATTATTGTCAATCGATTTAAGAACAACAACAACAACAACAAAACTAGGAAACAGGAATTCTGATTTTTCAGAATTTAGTGTCGCCTTTAATGAAAAAAAATGTATAATTGTAGATAGTACAAAACGTATTTCAGTTTTAAGATTTAAAATACACGTTTTTATTTTATATAAAATGACGTCATTTGCATCAGGTGAAGAATTCCACATTTATGATCCAGTCTTAAACCACATCTATAGAAAAATGTGCATACGACGTCACTATCGCGGAATAATACACAAACCCATCAAAAAGCGATGTCGTCATTCAAGAAACTGGAGAAAAAAAATCCTGTACCTAATGATTCATAAGCCTTAATTTGTTTGTAACATTAATATGGATATTAAAAATTAAATATAGTTTATAATAGCTCCATCTTTATCAGAAATCATCTATTTATAAAAAATCCAAGTCTCTGTGTGTCCCTCACAATTCTGGTAGGATCGCCTCATTCATCGCGGCCATATTAGTATTCGTATGGAGAAATTGTTATGAGGTTCAACAATGAGTAATTGTTGAAAAACACTAATAGCAACCATAATAAGTTGCCACAATAGAGCCAAATTTTGATCAACTATCGCCAAATTTGGCGACAAAAAAAGTTGCCATATATATATTATCAACCGATAACAACTGACAGACTTAATGTCATAAATTAATACACATTAAAACAGGCAATTTTTTGTACAAAATGTAATTTTTATGACCAGTGGGTGATTTTAGAAATTTACACACTTATCTGTGTATATATAATTATGTGGAAATTACAATAACACACCAATTCGTGTAAATTTAGGCATTTTTTTACATTTACACATTTAGTTGTGATTTTCAAGTGATAACAAATTACGCACTTAGTTTTAGAGGCAAAATACACATAAAAACAGGTAAATTTTTGAAACAAATGTGTAAATATTATGACAAGTGTGTAATCTTAGAAAATTACACATATATATGTGTAAAATTACTTAATTTACACATTTATTTTTTAGAGTGTGCCGTTACATAAAAAGTTCTAGGAATCCCAGTTTCCTAGAAAAACTTTAGTAACTTTACAGATTTTCTTTTTACAGTGTAGATGTATATGTCGGATATATGGTATTTAAGATACAAATATTACGTATATATTACGTATATGGTGCATATACTAGCGTTTGCAGTATTTATGCGTGTATATATGATGCACATAAAAGCTTTGAGAAATCGTAACTGTAACATTAGAAAAATCATAACTGTGGGGATCACTACGACAGGAAAGTATACCATATTCGCTTCAAATACACCAGCAAGACTCTCTTATTATAATAATAAGGGCGTCTTGGTTGCCAGCATCAATTATATATGGCGTAAATTCTTGTCGGATACCCTATTGTGGAAAATTTACTTATACTGTTGTAATAATACAAGTTCAGATGATTTTGGGGCAGGGTACCGTATCCTGTTGTGGTTGGCGCGATTGGCGAAGGAATCTGTAATGATGCCAAAAGGCCGTTTTAGCGTTTTGCCAAGTTTTTCAAGATGGCAGAAAAATACGGTTTTAAAATTTTCAAACATATATATTTACATTATAAAGGTTATATATGTATTATTTATATATAAGTGTATATATATATTATATATATATTTATATATACTTAGATATTCATATTTAAATACATATTATATACATATATTTATATTTTTCATATTTTATATACCCATTATGGTACTAGTTAATTATCTCGTCGACCAATTTCGCCAAATTATATAAATTGCCAAACCACTCGACAAATTATATAAATTGACATAATTTTTATTTTAAATAACGAAAGAACAAATAAATTAGTATATCGTTAATAAAAATACAAATAAAACGTCGAAATAAAAATCACTTTTTGACGTAAACACGTGTAACTTGCTTAAACTCTAGTGAATGTGACATTTACAATCAACCATTATTATCATTTAATCTTATATTTTAGCGATAGATTTTTGGTCGGCAGGATAACTAAATAGGGCACAGATGTTCATATTGGCGCGATATTTTTCCGACGCCAAATTGGCGAAAACATCAACAGCATAAACAACAATATCTGGGTTACCATATCAAGCAAAGTAACAACACTTTGGTGCCAGTTAAATACCCGTTGCGTATATGACATTGGCGTCTGAAAAAAATCGCGCCAATATGACATCTGTGCCCTAAATAGTACCCTTATTTTATATATGAAATTAAAACATAACATTACGCTGAAAACGTTAATGTTATATATATATATCTTAAAATATATAAAAATGCACATATATATTTACATAATATTATGTATACAAAAAAATATCCTTTAAAAAACCCCGGAAGATTATAAATAAAAGAAATTCTTTGTAAAAAAATATGTATGCAAAAGTATTACTTATTCACCAGTAACATTTAAGTAATAAAAAAAGAAACCTCAAATGCTGGGGCCACATTGAAATCACCACATCAACCACATTGAAACATTTATCGCCAAAAAAGTAAAAAAACAAACAAACAAACAAACAAACAAAAACAGAATAGTATATGGAACTCTTTCCTGATTTCTGGTATAATAAAATCTTGCAGCATTCATTCAACAAAAGGCTAATCTTCCATAATCAGGCTATTAGCTAAGGTTGGCTTAAAACACGAATGATTTTTACAAAAATGAGGTCTTAAGTGAGTGACAGTTACAATAATGGTTACAATAGTTGGTACTTGTTAGTTATCCCGTCGACCAAATTACTGTCGTCGAATTGTAAGGTTAGGTGCAATAATGGTTGATCATAATTGTCACAATCACTTGACAATACGTGTTTACGTCGTCAAGTGATTTTTATTTCGACGCTTTACTTGTATTTTGATTAATGTTATACTAATTTATTTGTTCTTTCGATATTTAAAATAAAAATTATGTCAATTTGTGTAATTTGGTGAGAGGTTTGGCGATTTATATAATTTGGCGAAATTGTTCGACGGGATAACTGACAAGTACCCAATAGTTAAATTAACTTTGGACCAAACTATTCTCCCAACAACAGACCAGTTTAGCTGCGGACCTGATTATGAAGAAATCAATCAATGAAACATAAAATTTGCACAAACTTGTGCACACGTAAGGATTAAAGGGAAGAGTTCCCTATCCTGTGCTGGTTTTTTGCAGAGCTTTTTTTTGGCATTAAATGAATCGATGTGGTTGCGATCTTCAGCCTTTGGGGTTGCTTTTTTTCTGGAATGGACTTTATTCATATGTTTATTGTGGAATTTTTTGCATTTAGCATATTCTTTTCGGAAAAATTTATAACTTTTGTTTTAATTGGACATATATAATAAATGTATAAGATTATATATAAGTACATAATATTTATTTATAGGTGTATATATTATGTATGTATAAGGTATATCTCTATATGTAATATGTATACATAAAAATAAAACTAGTAAATCTGCAGATCAGGAGCCTCAACGTCAGATCTGCAATTCATTGTTTTTGGACACACTCTAGTAATATTCAATTTCCTGCAAACCGCAATTTAAAGTTTTCAAATTACGTAATTATTTATAAGAATAAAAAATACGAAGTTTTCAGACATTAGAAGCGTTAAATTAAAAACGTTGTTATAGAAGGATATTTTGAATTTTCATGAGCTACTAATTCTGGTATTTTTTGTAAATAATAAAGTATTCAGGGGGGCTCAGCCCCCCTTAATCTCCGTGGTCTCATTAATTTACATATGTAACTTTTTATTAATTGCGCTAATGATTATGGTAAATCTTTTTACACTTCCGAGACTTATTCTTCAATACTGGTGGGCAGAAAAGGATTTACATTGACTCAATTATATTAAAAGTTTAGGTTTTACGAACGAAAATGTAATTTCCTTTTATAGATAAAAAAATTTTCATTCATATTTTCTGAAATGAGGCGGCATTAAGAACTAACACTCGTCAAAAAATATTTTTTCAGGCAATCTAGTTAATGTTTGTTTTTAAGAATGAAAATATTTATTTCCCGATACAACGACGTCCTTTTCGACAGCGATAATTTTGAGGTGCATAATTTTGACATTTACTATCAATTTGCTTTTCAAAAGTTTTTTTTTCTCATTGAAATCTTCGATTAAAAATTAAATATTTCTGTTAGCTGCGTCCAGACGATAAACTGTGAGATATTAGTAACTTTTTTTTAATAATAAGAATTAATATCATAACACAAGCCCCTTTTATTTCAACCTCAAAGCGTATTTGTTTTATTTTTGATATATGAGATCAAATTCACCTTTCCGTTGCTAGGAAACACTTAAAAGAAAATTAAGACAATGAAATATGTGATTGAAAAAAAGTAAATTAAAAAAAAGAAAATATTTTATATTATTGGAACACATATATAAAATCCCTCCATAAGATATACACCGAATTTAAAAACTCTGACAAATGTATACACAAAATTTCAAACTAATATGAATAACGTATGGTTCTAATTAGGAAATTCCATCATCCATAATATATCATTTAAATCTTTCAATCATATGAGCCATATCCTTTCAACAAATAAAAATGGAAAAATCGTCTGAATTGCTATAAGCATTAAGGCGGAAAATAAAATGTTTTATATATTCCGAACGAATGAACCAAATTTAACCAAAAACTATACAGCTAAATCCGGTGACCTCACCAACATGCATCCTTAATTTCAAGCTAATCGGACGCTTTTTACGGCAGTTATCGCGGGACAAACAGACTAACAAACAGACAGACGGAAACCAAAACTTTTCGGGTCTCCACAGTAAGCCTTCACTGACGTTTCGGCAACTATCTGTATAAACATCGTATTTTTTAACATGTGACATACATAACATTTATTAAATATATATATGTTTATAAATATTTAAAGACCATGTTTTTCCGCCATCTTGAAAAATGTTATAAGATGCTAAAATGGCTTTTTGGCGCCATTTGGATTCCTTCGCCAATCGCGCCAACCAGCACAGGATATGGAACTTTTCCCGGATTAAACATCTTAATATGTGTATGTCACATAAAAGTATAATAACATATATTAAAAACGGTACAGATTTCATATACGCACTATATTGGCGCGATTTTTTTCTGATGCCAATGTCATATACGCAACGGGTGCTTAACTGGTGCCAAAATGTAGATATTTTGCTTGATATCGTAACCTGGATATTGTTGTTTATGCTGTTGATGTTTTCGCCAAATTGGCGTCAGAAAAAAAATCGCATCATTATGGTGCGTATATGACATATGTGCCTTAAAAACATTAAACTGTAACTAGAACCAAGACATTATAAATAATTATTAATATTTCTGAGTTTTTAATGCTCTAAATATAATTTATTGCGGCTTAGATGTTATATATTCCCGCGGCCGCCATCTTAGATTTCTCGGCGATGTTTTGTTGGCATTTATCGATAAATAAAACCCCGACGAGTGACATGTTCTGGCAACCCCGTTAAGTCTAACAAGCGCATAGATCTGCTGGCGACATTTACTTGGCAGAAAAGGGGTTTTCACGCAAAAAAATCCAAGATGGCGTCTGCGGGAATATGTAACATCTGTTCCTTTATTACTATCGGCACAGATGTCATATTCGCCCCATATTGGCGCGATTTTTTTCCGACGCTGATTTGGCGAAAACATCAACAGTATAAACAACAACATCCGGGTTACCATATTAAGCAAAATAACGACACTTTGGCGCCGGTAAAGTATACATTGCGTATATGACATTGGCGTCAGAAAAAAATCGCGCCAATATGGGGCGGATATGACATCTGTGCCTTACTATCTAAAGACTATTCAATTATTTTTAAAATTCTGTATTTTATTAGATTTTATACAGAATTTTATTTTTTACTAATAAAATGAAGTGCTAGAGTCTTCAAAGGCAAAAATTGATAATAAAAGCCTTTTCTTCAATTCAACTAGTCTTTCTAAACTCTCATTCTAAAAGAATGCACAAAATCTGGGCATTTTTTTATTACATGCTTAAACTCCTTGTATGTAATAAAGCCATCCGCATCGAGGTCGCCTTCCGCCATAACATTTTCAATCATTTCCTCAATATCAATGGCAGTGAATCTATTAATGCCTTCCAGCCTTCTCAACAGTTCCTCCAGATCATCATGGCATATCATATCATCATCGTTGAAGTCATAAATTTTAAATGCATACTCTGCTTTCACTGATTTATGAGCTTTATCACAAAAGACAGACATCATTTCCAAAAACTCTTCAAAACGAGTGGTGTCTTCATTCTCACAAAATACTTTCACAATTCGATCTTTAAAGGGATTAACATGGAATGCTTGCATCTGAAGGATCTTTTCTTTGGGAACGGCTGGATTTCGATCAATTTCAAAAGGATCTTCCTCCGAATGCAGCGATTCGAATAACCAGTACACCCGCTTTATTTGCCTCTTTGAAAGAAATGTATAAGACTGGTATTCAGTTAGCTCCTCTTCAGAAAAAACGCATTTCTTTTCTTGAATGTAATCCTTTACTTGATAATATTTATTAGCAACTGGATCAGTTAAAAAGCGAAACATTTTGAAGAATAAATTACTAGGCTTAAACGACAGTCTACCATTTCAATCAACTTCACAGCAGGAAACATCTATTATTTTTTGACTTGTTGCCAAATCGTAATTTCACAATTTTTATTGAAATTATTTAGTTTTGCGACAGCGCGAAAGATTTAATGACTAAAATATCATCGATTTATAAATTGCAGTACACACATTTTTAACAGACGAAAATATGAATGTTATATATTTAAAAAATATATATTGAAATGGTTTATTGTGAAATCCATCAGACATTGCTAAAGATATATTTCTATAAATAAACCTTTCAGAAGTTTAAAATGATTCGTATATTGATATTTTGTCTTACAGATTTAGGTTAATTATTTGGGTACTTCTTAGTTATCCCGTCGACCAAATTACTGCCGCCAAATTGTAAGATTAAATGCCAATAATGGTTGCCATTAATTAATTAATTGTAAGATTAAATGCCAATAATGGCCAATAAAACCATTAATTCGACGTTTTATTTGTATTTTTATTAATGTTTTACTAATTTATTTGTTCTTTCGCTATTTAAAATAAAAATTATGTCAATGTGTATAATTTGGCGAAATTGGTCGACGGGATAACTAAGAAGTACCGTTATTTGTTTTAATATTTCGAAAAATTATTTTAAAATTATGAGCTCAAGTTAAGCATATATAAAACTTTTCAACAACAGAAAATGATATCATTTGCAATATGAAATGTAATTTTTTTTTCAGGAAGCAGAATTCTTTTAATTAAAACGGTATGAAAATGGCGCATTTCCGCTCATATTCCATTCTCCATGTGCACAGTTGAAATCCTAGTGAAACTTGAGGATTTTTAAAAAGTTATACTGCTACCTGAAGCAGCTTTTAAATATTAAACAAAAAAAAGTATTCACTAATACCAGGCGATAAGGATCGCTAGTTGTGGTAATCCTCACACTTTCACTATTACATACTTTGTAAACGCTTTATTGAGCATCTATGTTTTGAATCTTTGATCGATAATTAACCCTGCTTTAGTCGTGTGTGTGTATTTGTCATACAAACTGCGATTTCATTTTGTAAGTTTTTGACTAAGTATATTACGAACTTGTGCCTTCCTCTACCTTTACTCCTACCGATATCCATTTTTCATCCGCGACAGTTGTTCTTGAACCGCCTAATGCATTCAACATTTACAACAGGTAAATGGAGTCCTGTATCACAGAGATATACTGTGGCATATACCGTGGCATACTTTATAAAGAATGCATACTTCTTTTTCTACAATGTGTGAAGTCAATCACTAGAGGACATTGCAAGATTCCACCTGAATTCTGATTAATAGTGAAATCCTGAACAGAAATTGAAGACTAACTCTGACCAATCCGATAAACATACAAGACTGGACACTATCATAGAGTATAATGGTAAAGCGATGACGATCGCAACGCTGTAGTGACAAGAGGCAAGAAACTTCGGTACTAATTAGTTATCCCGTGGACCAAAAATCTATCGCCAAACTACAAGATTAAATGCCAATAATGGTTGATCGTAAATGTCACATTCACTTCCCTTTAAGCAAGTTACACGTATTTACGTCATCAAGTGATTTTTATTTCGACGTTTTATTTGTTTTCTATTAATGTTATACTAATTTATTTGTTCTTTCGTTATTTAAAATGAAAATTATGTCAATTTGTAAAATTTGGCGAATGTTTTGGCGATTTATATAATTTGGCGAAATTGGTCGACGGGATAACTAAGTAGTATCGAAACGTCTCATCCTCGGAATATTTCTGTTAGTGAGATTTATCTTCATAAGATCTTTCTTTAAATAAAATTCTTTTTCAAAAAAACGATTTTCTTTTCTTCTTTTATTACGTGTGTGTAAATAATGGGTTTCAGAGCCGCCCTTAGGGGTGTGCGGCAGGTGAGGCCGCACAGGGACTCGCGCCCGAAAAAACAAAATTAACACAAAATAGCTAAATATATATTATTTATTTTGTTGTGAGTTATTTATTTCACAATAGAATTTATGTACGCAAACATGCTTATTGATAAAATGTAAAATGTTTTAGGAGTAAAATGCTCGGTGAAAGTTGCGAACATTAAGAAGAGAATAGATCGTTTCTATCTCATATTTAATGTAATAGCTAATCTGCCCGTTGGGCGAATTAATCTGGCCATTGCCCGGACCCGTCATAATGACCTTAAACAAATTTCAAATTTGTATGATTTTATATCTTCAGAAAATCTTTCACATGAACTTAGTTTCAGGGGTTATGAAAATTATGTGTATGGCGCTAATAGTTCATTTACAGTAATACTAAAAGAATTCCGTTACATTATGGTCTAACGAAAAAAAAAACCATTTGCGGTGTACTTTTATGAAGTTACACTATTTTAAACATATTGAAAATAATCTGTATCATTAAAGAGCGTTACAAAATGCTTACTATCAGGGCTTAATTTTCGCCGGAACACAACAGAGCTAAGCTGTGGTACTTCTCTGTTTTTAGTAAATATTTAAATATTGGTCGGAATTCACCGAAGCTCATAGATACAGGGCTTCGGAGCCCAGTGCAGTAGCGCTTCCGAAAAATCGAAGCCTAAATTACTTTTTCCTTTCCTTCCCATCTCCAAGCTTTTGTATTCTTTTTATATTAAAACATTTATATGTGACGTAATGTGTCACACACGTAAGAGATGGAGATAAAAAGTACTGAATTTTTATATTAGTTTTCTGCTTGGACTGACTCGAACTCAATCTGTCTTACATTCAAAATTTTATTTATTCATGTATAGAAAAAAACTTTTCCTCCTTCAAATTGAAATATTATATTCTATTTCAAATAATTTTAATGATATTTCGATCAAAATGAAGGGAAAACAGAAATCGCGTTTTTCTATTCTAGTGATAGTTGCAAATGTATGTCAGGCATTGATGGCGGCGACGTGTTGATAGGGCGCCACTCAATAGACTGAACAATGAATTTGCCTCCAGTTCGATTTTCTTTTGTGACAGTAGGATAGCTTTTAATAGGCTGTTTTGTCATTATTATTTAGATATTTAACCTGAAAAGAATACTTTCTATTTTTAGCCAACGAGCATCAACTTCATGTTTTGTTTGTTTGAGTTTATTTGTCTTCTATTGCGTACTAGTACAGAAATCACGTTAAGGATTTTTCTATTTATTTTGTGTTATGAACGCTGCCCATGCTAAGGCAGTGCTCTGCACATTTACGAAGTCACCTTCATTTGTAAGTAGTTATAATTGCAATGAACTGTTATTCTGATAGAAAGCAGTCGAGCAGTGTTTCCCCTTTTTCTATAAAAGAATCGAATCTTTCCGATAACGGTGTCAAACGTTTAATTTAATCTGATTTTCAGGGACTCACCACAAAAGATTGTTAATCGGAAGGAATCAATTAAAATTTAAGATATGCACCTTTTATAGAAAATTGGAAAACATTGTTCCATTCTTCAGCATGTAAAAATATTAATTTCTATAAATTCCATGCATTTTTTCATAAAAATGCATAACTTCGAACTATCCCTTTTAACACTATTTTCGAATCATAATTCTTACCACATTTCATCGCAGAACTCTGCAATTAATTAACCCTAAAATAAAGCAAAGATTACTGTTTGGAATGAGTGATAACTAAAAATTAGAATACTTGACTACTAAGTATATACTGATAGGTATATTTAAAACTTTTATTTTGCTGAAGAATAAAAAAAGCTTTAAATTTTTCAAATAATGTACGAAATATAAATATACAGATTAGAGTGACGGGGGGGGGGGGGGAGGTACGGTACAGTGATTAATACTGGTACCACAGAATATTAGGACTCCGGTACTCTTTTTGTTAGAAATTAAGTCCTGCTTACCTGAATTTTAGCGTACTATGCACAGGTGCGCAAAAGAATTCGGATATATTTTCGACTGTTGATGGGAATTTCTGAAACTGGGTTTTCAAATATGTTATGCGCTTTCTAAATTGTTTACTTGGACTATCTTTCACCTTATTAAACTGTGAAGATTTGTTAAAATATTCTGGAAATGTTGGAAAGAGTTTCATAATCTATGCTTGGTGCAAGATTTTTCGTTCTTGTTTGAATTTCACTTCAAGGTAATTTAAATATAACAAAAAAAAAAAAAAAAAAAAAAAAAAAAAAAACAATTTGAAATGCGATACGGTTGTGCTCATAACTATCATTCTCCTTTTAATCTATGTCTCAGATATACACAACAGAGAAAATATATTTGGCCAAAACGTTTTAGTTTACTTTTCTGTCGTGAAAATTTACTTTTCACTGATTTAAAAGCCCTAAAAGCACATTTAGCTTTAAATAAAATCCAAATAATAAATACCTTTATTATTTTCCTCTTGTTATTTTTGCAGAAATCTACCACTTACTTAAATTAACATTCTCTGGGTTATCTCTAGAGAAAATGATGATTCAAACGGTTCTTTATCAACAGACTTGTTTTCAAAGAAAGCTAAATCTCTTAGAATTATTTTCAGATGAAATTAGGTTATTGCTTTGATTATTCCGGCTGTTTAAAATGTTAATGGAAAGTTTCAATTTCAGAAATTAAATCTGTCTGCAAACACAAGAGCGCTTTGGAAAGATTATTATCATAAGAAAGTGAATTTCTAAGTATAATACCTCAGGGTTTAAAATTGACGGTTACTGAGAAAAGCGATTAAGATAGTGTTAAAATCGCAACATATATTCAAAGAAATAACATTTTATTCCACGTTCTTTTGTGATGCTTATTATAAAACGTTATTTTTAATTATTTCAATAAAAGGAAAATAAACTAGAATACTCTCAGATATTTTCGCTGTCAATGTTACTGATGTAAAATGTACCGAAATTGTTCTCAATGAAATCAAATCAAAGTTTGAAAGAAGGATCAAATTAGCCTAAAGTATTAAAGGATATTATATGACGTTCATACTTTTAAAATCCACCAGAATAACTTATGTGCTATAATATTATGCATAATATTTCAATTTACATATAATTTTTGCTCTTATTTTCTCTTTTAGTCTTTTTCAAAAGATGTATTATTAAAAAAATGACTTTTTTTGTTAATAAAGCTGATATAACGTTGCATAAATCTAAATCTATTTGAATCATAAAGCGTGCAACATGATATTAATTAAAATCTAGTTGCTCTTTAATGGATTCACAAAAGAAATATATATGTAACGATTATTCCACTAAAAAAAATGTCAAAATCTGAAACTTTTTATCAAATTTGTTTAAAGCGAACTAAGATGAATAAAAACTATTAAAGAACACTTTGTTGTCCAGAAAATAATGGCAGAAATTTGATACTACCATGTTTTCTTTCCATCCAATGCGTCTAGATCAATCCGATTATACAACTTATCATATGTGTAGTTGTTTCATTTAATGCGTTATACTCGAGTGTGTTATACGCGAGTTATTGTGTTATACGCGAGTTAATGTGTTATACGCGAATTAATACATTACCTCGCTATTTAAGTTACAGTAATTCTTAATAGTTTAAGACTGTTCCAAATACAACCTTGTCAAAGAAAAATTACTTGAGATTCCAAAAACATAAATACAATTTGTGTAGAATTGCGACCCAAATTACTGAAATATTCTCAAGGAATGGGGCGAGGAACCAAAATCACAAGGCACCATAAACTGATGGTTACAAAATTTTGTTTTTCAAGATAAGCGCGAGGATGAAGGCGGATTCTGCTGTTGATAACACTGTACTGAAAGAAATAGTGGAAACAAATACTCGACTCACAGATAGAGTATTCGTTGAATAGTTTGGTGCATCGATCCATTTGAAGCATAAAGCATACAGCATAATATTCTTAATTAAAATCCAGTTGCTCCTTAATATAATAATACCTAATTCTCTCTATGCCTAAATGTGACGACCATTAAATTTGACAATGCTCTTGTACTTAATATCGTAATGCAAGAATATTAAATAGATGCTATATAAGGACACATCCGAACTTCATGAACAAAACCCGAAACATTTTTTTGCCTTTAAAACGTTTTCTTTAAAGAAATTTCAAATTAACGTACGCACCGTTCATTATAAATTATTTAATACAATTTCCGAACATATTTGGTAGTTGGAAAAACTAAGACACTCGATACATTGGTCCCACACGAATTAAATGAAAAGAAAAATCTGCGTCGATTTGAAATGTGCAGTAATCTTCTGCTTCTGCGGTAATTTTTCTGAAATGCTAGTCGCTCAACTTTCCACCAAGCCATTTCTTTATATTTATGCACCTAGAAGGAAGAAACATCCATAAATCGAGAAAAGGCAGAAAATGACTTAGTAAGCTCTTGGAAGGGGTATTTATATACCAATGGATTTATTTTGAATAAAGAAAAGTTGTTTATTGTAACATATATTGTTTTTTTCCGTCCTTTCCTGAAAATCAGCTATTATTATTCTAACATTCTGATAAATTAGAGAATATAAAGGAGTGACATAAACAAAATTCTGCATGGATTTATAAAATAAACAAGTGACAATACTGAAAAAAATTTCTATATTTAATGTATTTGATATTCATTTTTTTAAGTATATATAAATCAAGGCAATTTTCAAAAACTTTAACGAATCAAAGCCTTAATTATATTTAAAATATATTGCATTATATGAAAGCATTCTAGTTTTATCTCAATTAAATACAAAATTTTAACGAAGTGCAATATTTCTCTCATAATAAGTCTTCCTGTGTAGGAAAATCAAAACATTACATTTAATCTAAGTAAGCAAAAGAAGAATCCATAATACCAACCGGATCATTCTTGCTTCTTTATACAGAATTTCTATAGCACCGGAAGAAATGATACAAATCTAAAAACACATTTTAAGACACAAATATTTCTGTTTCGCCGAATCTTCAATATTTATCAGTAAAAAAGCTTTGTCTTAAATTATGGACAATCTTCAAATATTTAAATAAAATTCTGAATGTATGGAATCAGATAAACTTTTCAAATAAAAAATACCTGTGAAGTATGAAAAATGAAAGAGATTTATTCCAAGATATCGAAAATGTTTCTATTTTTCAAGTGAGAATGTTTCTAAATTGAGAAAAGTATGCAAATATATTCAGAGACTAAAACTTAAATTTGTGGCGAGTATAAATAAACGTCGACGTACAATCGAAATAATTCTTTCAAAATTCTTTCTTTTTTGTAAAAAATGCTTGTATGTAAACCACATGTATATTTCCCTGAACTGTTTTTTTTAAATTATAAACAATTGTTTGTTTAAATAACCGATCGGAGTTCAAAAGTGTGCGCTTTGGGTAAAGGAGATGATTTTCTTTAAATTAAAACGCATATAAATATTGTTGTGAAACTAACACATAAAACTACTGTTCATTTTCGGATACAGTATATCATACAATAGAGTATTTATTCTGGTTGTTAAAATCTTTGAATTTCATTATTGAGCTGATTATTTTTCCACTACTCGTTATATATGTTTTATTATTTTACATTTGATTAACTGGAAATTTATAATTGTATACACAGGCAGTAGAAGAATTCCGATATTTATAATGTGTTTTAGGAGGAATTTGATAAATGTTTTTCAAAGAAAAAATTAACTAACTAATAAGCGGATATTTTGGTTACATTTTCACCAGATATCAATATATTATCTGGAATATACAAAGGACGTTCCACAATAACTGAGAGTAAAGTCATAAAAAATCAAGAAATATATTTACATCAAAAAATACATTCTTCTTCTTCAAAACATCTTCCCTCAGATGATATGCAACGGTCTCATCGTCCAACCCACTTTTGAAAACAAGTAGAGCAACCGTTTTCTGGAAGTTGCTTCAAAAAACCCTACACAGCTAAAATAATTTCAGAATCTGTTGTTGAATCCGTTAGAATTACTTGTTGCGGACTTGATAAGGGGTTCAAAATGATGCATCCAAGTTTCATCACCTGTTATTACAGTCTTTAGGAAATTAGGATCATGTTGATCCCCTTATCAAGTCCTCAACAAGTGATTTTGACAGATTCAACAACAGATTCTGAAGTTATTTTAGCAGTGTAGGCTGTAGGGTTCTTTGAAGCAGCTCCCAGAAAACGCCTTGTCTACTTATTACCCGACTGCCAAGAAGGGTTATGTGTTTCACGCGTATCATCTGTGTATATGGATTACTTTATACCCACGAAAAATCCCAACAGCTGGCTGGATTTTAATAAATCAGGTCTCTATCGATTTGTCTTAACTTTCCGATGGTTATAGGTTAAGTTTTGTTTTTATAAATTCAAAATGGCAGCCGTAAAATACAAAATGGCGGTAGAGACGAAGAAATTTTTTTTACGCACCCTGTTGAGTGGCATATCATTGGACAGGTCTTTAAAAATGAAGACGATGTTTCATTGACTGTTTTACAGTCAGAAGCTCCGTTTAAATATTACACAACCTGGAAGTTACAGATGGGAAACATCAGAAAGTTTAGTAGTATATGTATGTGGTAAGGCCTAACGCATTTTAAAATTTCAGCTCTAAGGAATTGTGGGTGCAAAAATAATCAATCTGAAAGTTACAAAGATCAAATGTTGAATCCAAAAATGTAATGGTTTTCGTATATATATATATTTATCATATATTATAATACGATCAAATCTGGTATGTGTCTATGTGTGTGTGCATGTAATTTTTTTCTAAAAAAGTCCTTCCGGCCAGTGCCGGGAGGAGAGGTAGCTCTCATAATCCTTATTTTTTAAAAAGCCAGTTCATATTATTCAAACACAAGAAGCTCAAATTAGAGGACACCGATTTCAGAAGATTCAATACTAATTTTTGACAATACTGAATATAAAATGAGAATTTCGCGAAATTAGTCAGCTTTATCCAAGCTGGTTTTATTTAAAGTGATTTATATTTGGTTGCCAAATTTGACGATATCTCGGTCGAGAACTTAGTAATTCCTGTGCATATACTAACTCGCATCGGAATCCGTTGATATATACGAGTGCTGTCGCAGGCAAAATATCAGATTTTTCAAAATGTCACCCACATTAGAAATTCAAACTGCTATATCTCAGCTATTTCTTAAGATAAAGATAAAACAAAAAAGGCTCCGGAATCCTTGTATCAAGGTCAAACATTTAAGAAAGAAACCTTTTCATTTTCTAACTTTTTTGTACCTCATTTTAAAATTTATTTTCATTTTTAATTTTTAATGGCCGCCATTTTGAAACAAGATGGCGGATGAAACTGGCTAACAAACTTGCTCGAGAAATTGCTATATATCATGCGCACGGCTTGTCACATATAAATCAGTTAATAAATACGTGTGTTATCGTGTGACAAAATCAGATCGTTTCAAGATTTCTGCCATGCTAGAAATTCAAAGTGCTATAACTCAGCTATTTGTTAAGATATAGACGAAACAAAAAATTTTCCGAAATCTTTGTATCAAGGTCAAACAAATAAGAAAAAAATCTTTTTCAATTTCTAATTTTTTTCTACCTCATTTTAAATTAAATTTTTATTTATAAATTTTAAATGGTCTCCAGTTTGAAAGAAGATGGCGGATGAAGTTGGCCAACGAACTCGGTCGAGGTATTGGTATGTACTGTGTACACATCAAATTACATACAAATCGCTTCATAAATACGCGTGCTATCGCGTGACAAAAATCAGATCGTTTCAAGATGTCAACTACACTAGAAATTCAAAGTGCTATAACTCAGCCATTTTTCGAGATATAGACGAAACAAAAAATGCTCCGGAATCTTTGTATCAAGGTCAAATACATAAGAGAAAAAACTTTTTCAATTTCTAATCTTTTAGTACCTCATTATAAATTAATTTTTTTTAAATTTTTTAAATCCCTGCCATTTTTAAACAAGATGGCGGATGAAGCTGGCCAACTAACTCGGTCGAGACATTGGTATGTACTATGTACACACTAAGTTACATCCAAATCGGTTCATAAATACGAGAGTTACAGTGTGACAAATATCAGATATATGTGTATGTATATATATATATATATATATCAACATTAAACGGAGGGTGGTTTCGGGGTCTAGGGGTCATGATCGGTGAAAATATACCAAAAATTTTCGGAATCGCTTTCCTCCGAAGGCTGTAAAATGTAGTTTTTTGTAATGAAAGCTACCTAAAACGGCTCTAACGATTTTGACTAAATTTTGTATTTACCGTTTCGGAGTAAGAGAAGATTGTTGGGTAAAGTAACATGTTCGAGAAA
Source organism: Maratus speciosus (assembly GCA_963932465.1). Classification (NCBI taxonomy): domain Eukaryota; kingdom Metazoa; phylum Arthropoda; class Arachnida; order Araneae; family Salticidae; genus Maratus; species Maratus speciosus. The sequence goes on from OZ010790.1 coordinate 348,252,425, forward strand.
ATTTGTTTTGTGGGTCATTTTGGGGTTACATAGGAACAATGCATTTCAATGGGAATGAAGGTTGAAACAGTCATTAAGTGAAATTCCTTTAAGTGTGATTTCAGTAGCGTTAAGAATATTTTTGCCTGTCGTTTTCTTTCTAAACAAAACTTAGCATACTATACAGAGACTATACAGCTCTGTAGATCATATAGAGTGTTGCAAAACAGAAGTGGTGTACTTTCCGGTTATGGGCTTTAATTGTTGAAATCTGGTTTGGAAATGTGTTATACTTTACAAAAATGCTTACTTAGATATTTTCTATACATTATTAAACGGCGAAGTTTTGTTAAAGAATTTTAAAAGTGTTGGAAAGTGTTTCATAATCTATGCTTTTTTTTCTTGTTTTAAATACACATGTTTGCTTATATTTAAGTAATCATTTATGCTGATACAATTGTGCTAAAATATCCAATAGGTTCAGGTTTTTCCTGTATTCTGTGGATTTTATAACGGTGGATATATTTTAAATATCTCTCAAAATCCATACTGTGTATTTACGTGAGAAACATGGGGGAACTTTATTCATTCAATTCCTACTATTAGTTCACACTCTCCCTATATTTATTTATTTATTTATTTATTTATATATCTTGTTCAAATTTTCAATCGTTAATAAAATACTCATTATTCATCCTATTAAGTTGAAATAAATTTTTTAAAACTTGTACTGGATGACAATTGATGTTAATACAGTTTTTTCAAATATTAATTAATTAATTAATTTTAATTTTGCATGGGAGACAAAAGGGCGACCATTGGTTATTGAAGCATATAATGCATCTTCATATCTATAAGAGGGTTGCCATAGGGGGGGATCCTATTCTGTCGCCAAATACCGCCAAGTTTGTCACCAACTTGGCGATATATTGCCAAATTTGGCGTCAAAATGAGTCGCCAAAAGTGACGCCAACTTGGCGATATCTCTAATATTTCGCCAAATTCCCATACAGTTTCATTGTAAACCTACCTGCTTATAGAAAATCAATAGACTGAGATTTTTTAATACAACAAAAACTAATATTAGCTTAATAGCCGAGTGGTTAGGGAGTTGAATTCGGAAATAATTAGGGGAAAGCTGGAAATAGTTTTAACCCCTTCAGTTTAGGTCTAGAATGAATATGCTATGTTTTCCACCTCGTACTAGGTGAGCGTTAGGAATTATACATTGATTTATAGTCAAAAAACACGTTTCTTTTAAATACCATAACACTATCTCGAAATCACTAACTTTTTCAAAAACCTTGTCAATATAAATGTTATAGAGCTTAAAATTCTGAATAAAATGAGTACCTACACTTAATACTTTTGTTGAATATTAAGGTCACAATTTTACTTTAAAGTTTTAGCCCCGTGGTCAGAAGGTTGAACTCAGAATTAATTAGGGGAAAACTGGAAAACGTTTTAATCCCTTCAGATTAGGTCTAAAATGAATATTCTATGTTTTCCCCCTCGTACCAAGTGAGCATTAGGAAATACGTACGTATTTACATTCGAAAAACATGTTTTTCCTTAATATTTTTAACAATATCTCAAAATAGTTAATTCTGTCAAAAACATTGTCAATGCAAATGTTGTAGAGCTTAAAATTCTAAATAAAATGAGCACCCACATTAGTATCTTTGTTCAAAATTAAGGTCGAAATTCTAATTTCAAAATTTCGCCTTAATCGTTAATAAATGGCATGAAGTCCGGAGAGACCAAATTACCTAAGAATATCTCAAAACAGCTAAGTCTATCAAAAACATTGCCAGTACAAATGTTGTAGAGCATAAAATTCTGAATAAAATGAGCACCCACATTAATATTTTTGTTCAAAATTAAGGTCGCAATTTCAGATATTGTTAAAAATATTAAAGAAAAACGTGTTTTTCGAATGTAAATGTGTACATGTTTCCTAACGCTCGCTTAGTACGAAGGGGAAAACATAGAATATTCATTTTAGACCTAATGTGAAGGGATAAAAACGATTTCCAGTTTCCCCCTAATTAATTCTGAGTTCAACCCTCTGACCACGGAGCTAAAACTTTAAAGTAGAATTGTGACCTTAATATTCAACAAAAGTATTGAGTGTAGGTACTCATTTTATTCAGAATTTTAAGCTCTACAACATTTGTGCGGACAATGTTTTTGTAAAAGTTAGGGATTTCGAGATAGTGTTATGGTATTTAAAAAAAACGTGTTTTTTGACTATAAATCAATGTATAATTCCTAACGCTCACCTAGTACGAGGGGGAAAACGTAGCATATTCATTTTAGACGTAAACTGAAGGGATTAAAACAATTTCCAGCTTTCCCCTAATTATTTCCAAATTGGGCCTTTTTTTTGCTCCCCTACCACTTGGCTATAAGGGATGACATTAAATTTTTCTTTCATGACCTAAGTAAGAATTGACTTTAAAAACAAAATTTTTATATTACCTGTTTTTGAATTTTATTTAACATTGTCTTCAAAATGTTTTAGTATTTTAATATTACTAGAAAGTTGAAAAATAGGATTTTATATTTTGAAGAGTATTAGAAAGAAAAGAAAATTTTCTTTAATAAAAATCTTTTAAATTCATAAAAAAATTACAAAAGTATTTAAATGCCTTCTGTTACATTTTTATAATTTTTAAGAGAAAATAACCCTGTCATATTTCACCTTGTCTGCTGAACAGTTATAATTACACTTTTTTCCTTTTACTTGACTTTTTTTCCTTCAAAGATAATGAGATTTTCCAGATTTAACGAGATCAGATTTAATTAACATTTTAATGATAGTTGTTTGTTTCTTTACAAAACAGGCTCTTTAATTAAACTGGGAGTATATACTCATTATTTGTCAAAAAGTCAAATAAAATAAGAAAAGTGAAAAAAATACATATCTCTTCATAAAGAGACCCAGTGACATTTAAATTTTTTATTTGTTTCCGAATATCGTGTTACTGCAAATAAAAAACCATTAATCATATGCATATTAAAGTTTTAATAAATGAAGGGCTTAGATGTAAACATGCTAACAGATTTTTTCTATCTTTTCTTCTTCTGATTTTCATGTAAAATTATTTTTTTGCATCTTGACATACTTTTAAGGAGACCTTCTACATTAAGAGACCAAAAAAGAGCACCTTTTTATGATTTTTTTTGTACGAAAACTGCATGATGGATCTGTTTGAAATTTTAACAGTTTGCTGTACATATCTTAAGCTATACACAAGAATTTTTTAATGAGATTTTGTTGCTTCTACCCTAAGTTATAAACAAATATGTTCAACTGCTTTGGAAATTTTCGTCTGGACGGTGGGCATGATAGCGCCTTGTAGAATTACCTGAAACACAAAAATATTTTTTTTCATAAACTTCGTGAGTATAGTTCTAGTTAAATTAAAGGAACCCATAAATCTAACTGTTCTTAAAAAAAAAAAAAAGTAACTAACGCTGTCACCGCTGCCGCCGCTGCCGCCGCTGCCGGTTTTGAATTTTTTGTGACCGGAAGTCTTTCTTCGTTAATATTAAGAAAAATATTGCATACAAAAAATATGAAAATCGGTGGTATTATAGAGAAATGTTTAATAAAGACGCTGATGCAGACAGTTTTTAAATCGAAGAATTATTTTAAGAGATATTTAATGCTAAATTTGGACAAAATCGGTCCATTAAAAAAGTTTTATAGGAGCAAAAACTATACATGGGAATTTAATCATTTTTAGATCATATTATGCATTAGAATTTCTCGGTATGCAGACTGCATTTATTTCTTTAATTTGTCTCATTTTTTGAGGTTTTATTTCTATTTTAAAATTTTCAGCATTTCGAGAGATATTTTTTACATATTTTAGAAAATGGTAGTAATTTAAACTTTTGCCAACTGTATAAACAGCGCAAACAATAATGTTTGCTACAAATTAAAAATTTATTTACACGTAACTATTATAAACAGAAATTATAAAAAGCAGGAACTCATTGAAAATTACATCATAAAAACTATATTTACACGTGAATTTTAAAAAAGAAGGAATATTGTAAAATAATAAATTCATTAACATGCGTTGGAAGTCTTAAATAGGATAAATTGCGTCACATTTACTTCACATTATACTTTTTACGTAAAATGAACAAAAAATAATATTGCAAAACTGTTTAAATTAAAAAACTGCGCGAGACATTTATTTGATAGTTTGAGATGATCTTTTCGACTATTTTTGTTAGGACAGCGCAAATAATATTTCATTTCTAACAAAAGAATTTTCACGTGAATATTAAAAAGGGAAAGAAAAGTTTGGTGAAAATTACGTCAGATTAAAAACGATACTTTTAAAAATGTCTTATTTAAAAAAAAAAAAAAAAAACTTTCTTTTCGCTTTGTTAAAAAATACCGGGAAACATAGACTCTGTTTACTTAATTAATTTTATATTAGCTTATTTTGAAATGTTTAAGTCTTTTAATTTAATAAAAGACGAAACCAGTCATTGTATCTTTTAATAGCAGCTGATTTGGCCTTAAAATTTCCCCATCAAAGAGAAATAAATAGAAACCCGTTTATAGGGAGATCGCCACTGTTTTTTAAGTTATTATTCAATCTTCCGAAATCTTTTTAAAGCCTGTCAAATTGGCATGCCTTTAGAGTCTGCGGTGTCTGAACGAGGGTTGGCGAGCGTAGCTAGTAGGTTGCAGAGACCCCTAGATTATTAAAAAAAAGTTATGTAATAGCTGGTTAAAAAGAAACATTTTTTTGTTAAAAAAATTCGTTCTTATTTGTTAATATCTTTTTTTAAAATAATTTTAGTAAAAGATTTAATTCATACTGAAGGAAATTAAATAAGTTTTAATAAAAAAAAATCAAGAGGATCCATTGAGTAGTTTTTTTAATCTTGCCGGCTGTGTCAACCACATTTTTTGACAAGGTGAGCAAGATTAAAAAAACTACTCAATGGATCATCTTGATTTCTTTTTAAATTAAAGCTTATTTAATTGCCTTCGATATGAATTAAAGCTTTTACTAAAATTATTAAAAAATTTTTTATTAACAAATAAGAACGATTTTTTAACAGTTTTTTTAAAAATCAGTTATTACATAACTTTTTAAAATAAATTTGTGGGTTCCTTTCATTTAACTAGAAGCTATACTCACAAAGTTTACGAAAAAATCAATTTTTGTGTTTCAGATAATTCTACGAGGCACTATCATGTCCACTGTCCAGAGAAATTTTTCCAAAGCAGTTGAACATATTTGTTTATAACTTAGAGTAGAAGCAACAAAATCTAATAGAAAAATTCTTGTGTATACCTTAAGATATGTACAATAAACTGTTAAAATTTCAAAAAGATCCATCATGCAGTTTTCTTACAAAAAAAGCATAAAAACGTCCTTTTTTTGGTCTCCTATTGTAGAAGGTCCCTTTAAAAGTACACGGTTTATTTATTATTCAATAAATTCCAATAAAACAAGACAAATTTTAGACTGTGCAATGACTCTTCATTACTAAAATGCAATAAATACAATAAAGTAAAATCTGCCAGTCAAAAAGTGTTAGATGTAATTGCTGAAGGTCCAGTTTTAACAAATCTGCTACTATCTGAATGTTAACTGATTGTTGGAATTTTATCTGATTTTCATGTATAATTATTTAACTGTATCCTGACATACTTTTAAAAGTACACGGTTTATTTCTTTTTCCATAAATGCTGTCATAAACAAAGAAAAATTTTATACAATACAACGAGTCTTGATTATTAAAATTCAATAAGTTCAATAAAATCAAATATACAGGACAGAAAATGTTACACGTAGTTATGTGTAGATCTTGTTTTAACGAATCAGCTGGTATCTACATGGTAACGGATTGTTTGAATGTATTCTGATTTTAATCAACTGCATCCTGACATACTTTTAAAATTACACGGTTTATTTATTATTCAGTAAGTGTAAATGCCAATAAAAGAAAGACAAATTTTAGGCAGTATAAGGAATCTTCATTAATAAAATGCAGTAAGTCTAATAAAGCAAAATCTATCAGAAAAAGATTATTACACGTAGTTAAATAAAGGTCCTGTCTTAACAATTCAACTGTTTTAAAAGAAACAATCAAGACTGTTTTGGTTGTAGTCTTCTTAAGAAAATGTCTACATCGAATAACTTTAAATATTTGTTAGTTACCTTGTTTTACATCCGAGATCTTCAAATACTTTAAATCTTTTGGAGTATTTTGAAAAACATAATTATTATTTAATTATTTGTAAAACTATTTACATTAAATTTTTAATAAGTATGTCGTTAATTTTTGTATTACTGTAGAGAAAATAATATTTTAATGCTACGTATTTGTTAAACTACTTAATTATAATGAGTTGTTTTATTCCTACTCTATAGGAAATGAAATTTCAAAGCTTTTATTTATTAAGTCATTTGTTAATTTTTAAATTATATTCAGTTTCTTCATATTCATTTGTTTATTTTTAAAGTTAAACTCTTTAAATAAACTTTGTTTCATTTCCATTTCATTAATTTAGTAAGATTGACGACACAGTTTCGCTACAATTCATGTAAATTTTAGTTAATTTGTTTTCAAATGTCTTTATACTATTAGTATTTCCATCAATACGAATTGTCTGTTGTGGAACAGCTTTTAAAGATGCATAAAAATGAAAAAAAGGAAATAAAAGAAATTATTGGGAATAATGGAAAATTTTTATTGAAAGGAACGTTCAGTAACGCAAATAAAAGAGTAACCTTTTATATTGCATTCCAAAAGATAATAAGCTACCAAATGGCCCATGGAGTTGCTTTTGGCAGCGATTTTCAATCGCGTTTTATCATATTACAACTAATTATCATTGAAAATGTCAGTAATCAAGGTGCACACTCTAGAGAATAGGAATGAACCTAAGAGCTCAGGCCATAGCAGATTCAAATATAACATTTTCCTTCTCACCACAGTGTTTCTCTAGCATCGGCTTTTCCTAGTACAAAATATGGCTTATGACATTCTTGATTACATGTGTTGGGTGAAGGATTTGCCTCACACGAAATCGTTGAATTTTCTATTGTTTAGGTGGGAACTTGATGTTTTGATATTCATAATACGTCCGCTTCCCAATATTTTATTGCACTCAATAAAGTACGGAAAATCTATAGTGGGACAGGGAAAGTCTTCGGAATTCCACGCAAAAGCATAATTTTATAATTTGCCTTGATTGTATGAGCAATCTCCGACAATGTATTTAAGATTTCTTAAATATCCAAATATGAAAAATATAAGTAAACAAAATAATATATCAGCAAAAAGTTTTGCATTAATGATAAATAAATTTTTATATGATAGGCGAAGTATTTGCACTTAAAAATAACTACAAAAATCAGCACAAACAGTCATTAAAAATATAACCTCGGGTTCTTTCGTTCTGTCTCCATGGTAATGGCAAAATTTGAAGTTCATTATTATTAACATAATTTTTTTGTTTCGAGCAGAAAATATTTAGAAATTGTCCTTAGTATACAGTCAAATATATACAGTCAATCAGGGTAACTTTGAACCACGGGGTGTAACTTTGCACCACCTCCTATTTTTCAATATTTTTGACTCTAAAAGACTAAATAAAATCCAGAACTGCGTTCTGTTGGCGAGGTTCTAACCTGGGATTTCTACTCTTTATTTTAGAAAATAAATTAGCAACATTATGCGCAATTAATTGCATCATCTAACTATTTTTGTGAAGTACTGTTTTCAAGTTAATTTTGAATGCTGTTTTGAAGTTGTTGTAATCCAATTAAATTTTCATAGTAAGTAACAATATATTCATTTATCAGACATATTATTATCTAAATGTTGTAAATGTGTTAATATTTTGTGATTATGTATTTATTAATAGTTAATAAAATGTAAAATAAGAAGGCACTAGCATTTTACCGCATTTTCAGGGTAACTTTCAACCGGCTCAAATTTACACTGTTGCTTATAATTTACTGATTATAGGTGCTACTGTCGAAAATTTCCCATATTTGCAAGTATATTTTATATAAATGCCGAAAGTGTGCATTAGATATGACATGTAAATATTTTTACAATATGTGTAAAATACATAAAATTCATTTAGAGGCGTGATTAGGGGCGGAGTTACTCAAATTTGACATTTCATACGTTCGACGTTTTTTATTCTTGTTTGAATAATACTACACTGGTGTGCCAAAATTAAGGAAAAGTCACAAAATGCTAATTTTCAAATACGCGAACACTCAAAAGGAAATAATATAATTCAAGTAATTACTATTTCTACAACACAGCTAGTCCATATAACATCTCATTCATGTCACACATGGTCACAAGTGTCACAGTCACTACGGTGAAGCAAAAAAATAGGAAATTCCATACATCTCATTATGAGTCTCAAATGATCACTATATGTGACTCCACTGAGACGTCACTGTGACTGATGCTTTGTGACGAGTCACCATGTGACTTCACAATGTAGTTGCATTGTGACTCTCATGTGACTGTCATTTGTAGACTCAATTTCAAAGTCATCGTGAACGCTGCATTGTGATAAGTTACCAAATAATGTCACATTAAAGTCACATGATGACTTTCAGGTGACAGAGAGACTACTGTGAAGTCACCATTGTGCTCTTTTGTGAAAATTCACCATGTGACTATAATGTTGACTATAATTTTGTGACTTATCATAATGCGAAGTTCATGATGAATTTGAGTCTAAAAATGACATTCACATATGAGTCACAATGTAGCTACATTGTAAAGTCACCTGGAGACTCGTCACAAAGCAGCAGCCACATTGACTTCTCAGTGGAGTCACATATAGTGATCATTTGAGACTCATAATGAGATGCATGGAATTTCCTATTTTTTTGCTTCATCATAGTGACTGTGACACTTGTGACCATGTGTGACATGAATGAGATGTTATATGGGCTAGCTGTGTCGTAGAGATAGTAATTACTCGAATTATATTATTTCCTTTTGAGTGTTCGCGTATTTGAAAATTAGCATTTTGTGACTTTTCCTTAATTTTTGATAACCAGTGTAGTACTTGTATGTACAGTTGCGCTCAAAAGTATTTTGACAACCTTATATTCTCTCTTATTTTATTTAATATAAAAATTTAAAAGAAAATATATTCCCTATAATTGAGAACACTATGGCTGCACTTATTCAAATGTATCAAGTTTCAACTTGTTTGTTTACATTCGGCGCCACCGAAGAAATATGACTCCTCCTTAGCTCAAAAGTATTTTGACAATTAGTTTCCATTTAATTGTTGAAGGTGTCAGTGGCACAATAGCTTCCATTAGTGTTTATATTGACTTATTGTGATTATTTTTAAATGCCGAAATATAAAAAATATTGAAGTGATTCTAGAAAAGCCGCTGTCAAGGCATTTAAGAATGGTAGACTGCAAGCAGAATTAGCTCGTTCTTTTAAGGTGTCTCGACAACTTGTTATTACATGGAATAAAGTTTTTAATAAACAGAAATACATCGAAAATAAGCCTGAAAGTGACCATCCGAAAAAAACAACTTGCAATGTTGACTGTATTATAAAAATTATATCTACAAGTGATTATCGTAAGACCGCTGTAATAATAAAAAAAGAATTGAAAGAAAATTACGGCAGAGACATACACGTTTCCTCGGTCAAACGACGCCTAAACCTCTATGGTTTACATGGCAGAAGACCAGCAAAAACACGTTTGTTATCTACTAAGAACAGGAAGGCTAGAGTCGCATTTGTAAAAGGGCATAACTCTTTCAGGGGCAAAGCAATTCCATTGCTAAAGTGTTGAAATTAATGATTGACACCGGAATTCGAAAACAAATTTATTTGTAAATAAGAAAAAGCTATATTTCACACACATAATAAACCGATTTTTTTTAAACCAAAATTCTGGTGTCAGTCATTAATTTTAACATATTAGCAATGAAATTGCTTTGCCCCTGAAAGGGTTATGCCGTTTTACAAATGCAACTCTAGCCTTCCTATTCTTAGTAGATAACAAAAGTGTTTTTGCTGGTCTTTTGCCATGTAAACCAAAGAGGTTTAGGCGTCGTTTGACTGATGAAACGTATATGTCTATGCCGTAATTTCTTTTAATTCATTTTTTATTATTACAGCGGACTTACGACAATAACTTGTAGTTATCATTTTTATAATAAAGTCAACATTGTAAGTTGTTTTTTTCGGATGGCCACTTTGAGGCTTATTTTCGATGTATTTCTGTTTATTAAAAACTTTATTCCATGTAATAACAAGTTGCCGAGACACTTTAAAAGAACGAGCTAATTCTGCTTGCAGTCTACCTTTCTTAAGTGCATTTACAGCGGCTTTTCTAGAATCACTTCAATATTTTTTACATTTCGGCATTTAAAAATAATCACAATAAGTCAATATAAACACTAATGGAACCTATAGCGCCCCTGACACCTTCAACAATTAAATGCAAACTAATTGTCAAAATACTTTTGAGCTAAGGAGGAGTCATATTTCTTCGGTGGCACCGAATGTAAACAAAAAAGTTGAAACTTGATACATTTGAATAACTGCAGTCATAGTGTTCTTAATTATAGTGAATATATTTTCTTTTACATTTTTATATTAAATAAAATAAGAGAGAATATAAGGTTGTCAAAATACTTTTGAGCGCTACTGTATTACTGTAACTATGGATATATTATAGAGTTAAAACATTGGATATTGTTTTTCATTGCATTTTTATGTTTTATATGAACAATAAACAGGTTTTTTTTTATTTCTAAATGTTCATGGTTCTCTTCTTCCGCATTCCTTATGCCTGATATTTCTTGTAATATCATAAATTATACAAATCTTGTGATGTCGGGAGATGTAAATTCGCAGTCTTTACATATCTGAAAACATTTTTTGGTGTTTAAAGTTGTCCTGACTACAATACTTTTTTTTATAATTAAGTATTTTATATAAAAATTTATCATACGGTGCAAAGTTACCCTAAATGGCTGGGTAATTTTGAACCAGGCTAAAAATCCATTTTTTATTGCTTTTATCCTCATTATTCCTTAATTTTTTATAGTCAAACAATAATTTAGGATCATTTCTTCTCTTTTATGCCCCTAATTGCGACAATATTCTTCAAATAAGAGTGTGGCATATGAAAATAGAGAAAATGGGGATCAAATATACCCTGATTGACTGTAATGAAAATAATAATACATGCACGAACACTTACTTATAATGAATGTATGTATACATACAGGAATTCATGCATAGGCTAAAGCTTTGTTATCGAGGTTTTAGACAATATTGACAGTAAGCACGCGCAATGTTCGCAACGATGTGGTTTAATGTATAAAAGCAGTTCTATTGGAGCCAGGAAATAGACAGTCGCCTATATTTTCACCCCCTCCTGACTGTAACACGATGAAGTTAGGCTAGTTTCTACAAGTTGCCGAACTGCAATGTGATCAAGGCAGGCTGAAATGTATACGAATTGATATAATGCCATTTCCTGCCTCTTTCATTCGCTGCGATTTATGTAAACATGGAGGCAAATATTTTATTCAAATGTGAATTATATGGACATGGTTTATCTAATTAATTATACAAACAGAAATTATATAAGCATAGAGGCACGTGGTTAAGCTCAAGTGTAAATATTTGCCGTACATATACAAAATTAAAAAAAATCCCAGATTAATACCATGAAATTAATTGTGCTCTCGCAGGATAACACTCGCTAAAATACACTAATTGTCAGAGACCCTTTTTGGAAGTTTTACTGTACAAACATAGATACATACAATGAATACACACATGACATGAAATTTTTCTTGATTTCTTTGGTGATTATCCGTTGCCATGCGTCGAATACGAAAATACCCCAAATCGCATATGTACAGTAGTTAAAAGTAATAAAGAAATTTAAATTTCAAACTAAATTACATCGATTACGAAATTACAAAGAATGTAAGTCTAATTTAGCTACCAATCAGTTTGGGTTTAAACAAAGAACAAAACAACAACAGCAACAACAACAACAACAAAACCGTGGTCGCCATGTACGTTAGAAGTAAAACTTGTAAAAGTCAATCATTTTCATAAATCCTTAATTGTTGGCATCAGTAACGTCATAATGATGCGGTCGACAATTTTTTGGCGTTAGAGTCAACAAATGTATTTGATTTTCAATCTCTAGAGAGATTTGGCTTTACCGCCGTCCACTTCAATTTTAGCGTCAATGCGAGTAATATTTTTGGTGCTATCGTGAAAACAAAAGTGTGATTTCTTACAGGAAACCGGAGCTGACACCGACAAAACAACCGACACCGACCGTTTCCGACAAAAATAAGCAAATATCGAAAGCGTATACAATAAATATTTTTATTCCTTAGGTAATGAATGTACTGAACAAAAAATTTGTGTTTCACATCATTTACAAAGGATTTATCACAATGTTTGTTACTTGAAATATATATCCACTTCGGGAAGAATTCAATGGTAAAGCATTGACTTTGTGTGGCTATTTTTTTTTTCTGGATTATTGAAAGTACATCATATTCCAGTAAATAAGACTTACCATGGTATATTAATAGCATTTCACATTGTTTACGTTTTGTAAATATTTAGACAGGTGTAGTTAGGGCGATTTCGGTTCGTTAGCTGAAGAATTACTCTTTTAGAACGGATTTTCGCTGTAAAAAGATTCTATTTTTCGGCTTTGCGAATGAAACCCTTGAAAGGACGTAACATGTATATTTTTCCTATTCGAATTAGGATTGACAGTTTGGCCTTTGTATTCGAAAATTCCTAATTTATACCAGAAATTACGAATAGTAATTTTTGCATTATTTAATGACAGTCATTTTGTGTTTATATATAAATTAAACAGACAACACTGATTCGAAGCTGTAATTTTGGAATCCGAGCCCGTCATATTCGTAGCAGGAATGCGGATTTCGAACAAGTCTGCAGTTGATTTGGCACACAAAGCTGCTGAAATTTGTCGCGGCTTTTATTCTACCGGTTAAGGAGACGGTGGACTAAATAGAGCAAAAATACGAATTTTTCTTTAGTGTTGTTAAAATTTTAAAAAGCATTAATATAATGACATATATGTATCAGATAGTATATTTTCATACTTTTCGTAAAGGTGCATATTAAGAGCGACACACACATCATAATGTATTTCAACTGCATTTTCCCTTTTCAAAAGTTTTTACATCTTTAAAATGTTCCCTGTGTTTTACTTTTTCTCCAAAATTCTCAATATCGCCAAACATCGATCTTAACACATCCTATAGAGTAGGGATGCACAACCTGTGGCCCGCGATGGGTTACCGTGTGGCCCGCGAATTCCAATTTATTACTGGAAAAAATTGCAATTTTTGTCCATATGGTAGTGGGAAAAAATCGTGAATTTCGTCGATCGGGTGCGGAAAAATCTTGAATTTCGTTGGTCGGGCACGGAAAAATCTTGAATTTCGTTGGTCGGGCACGAAAAAATCTTGAATTTCGTTGCTCGGGCACAAAAATCGCGAATTTCGTTGTTTGGGCAAAAAAATCGCGAATTTCTATGGTCGGTAACGGAAAAATCGTTAATTTTGGTGATCGTCTGCGAAAAAAATCTAGAGTTTCATCAGTCGCGAGAAAAAATCGCGAATTTCTACAATTTGCCGAGGGAAAAATAGGAAATTTCGTTAGTCATTTAAGAATCGCGAATTTCGTTAATCGGGTGCAGAAAAACCGCAAATTTCCTAGATGAGTTGCGAAAAAATAGCGAATTTCGTCGATGAGGGTCGGAAAAATCGCGAATTTTGTTGATCGCGCACAGAAAAATCGCGAATTTTGTCAATGAAGCGCGGAAAGATCTGAAATTTTGCCGATTGGGCTCGTAAAAAGCACGAGTTTTGTCGATGGGGCTCGGGAAAATCGCAAATTTCGTTGGTAGGGCTAGAAAAATGTGAATTTTCTCGATCAGGAACGGAAAATTCGCAAAATTCATCGTTCAGGTGCGAAATAATCGCAAGTTTCGTCGACCGGGCATGGAAAAATCGCGAGTTTTGTCAATCGGGCTACGAAAAATTGCGAATTTCGTTGGTCGGGTATGAAAAAATCACGAATTTTGTCGGTTAGGAGCGGAAAAATTGAAAATTTCATTGATCCGCTGCGGAAAAATCGCAAGATTCGCCCGTTTATCGCGAGAAAAAATCGCGAATTTCGTCAATTTGCCGCAGGAAAAAATTGCTAATTTCGTCAGAGTCGGTTAAGAATCGTGAATTTCGTTGATCGGGCGCGGAAAAATATCAAATTTCGAAGATTAGGGCATAAAAATCGCAAATTTCGTCGATCGGAAACGGAAAAGTCGTGAGTTTTGTCGATCGAGATCGGAAAAATTGCAAATTTCGTTGGTCAAACGCGAAAAATCACGAATTTTTTCGTTTAGGAGCGCAAAAACCTCAAATTTCGTTGATCGGACTCGGAAGAATCACGTGTTTCGTCTGTTTATCGCGAGAAAAAATCGCGAATTTTGTTGGTCAGGAGCGGAAAATCGCAAATTTCGTCGTTTAGGCGCGAAATAATCGCAAATTTCGTCGATCGGGCACGGAAACATCGCATGTTTTCTCAATCTTGTTCCGAAAAATTGCGAATTTCGTTCAGCGGGTACAGAAAAATCACGAATTGTGTCAATCAGGAGCGGAAAAATTGAAAAATACATTGATCCGCTGCGGAAAAATCGTAAGATTCGCTCGTTTATCGCGAGAAAAAAATCGCGAATTTCGTCGATTTGCCACAGGAAAAAGTTGCAAATTTCATCAGAGTCAGTTAAGAATTGCGAATTTCGTTGATCGGGCTCGGAAAAATCACAAATTCCGTTGGTCAAACACGAAAAAATCTTGAATTTTTTCAACGCGGAAAAAATCGCGAATTTTGTCAATCGGCCTCGGAAAAATTGCGAATTTTGTTGATCAAGCTCGGTAAAATGTCAAATTTCGTTGATCGACTCCTTCTCTCCCCTTCGTTCACAAAGTTCACATATTTTTACTAGCCACTTTCATGTCTATGTTTGTTTTTAGCAGTTTTAATAAAACAAAATTTTCTCCCTAGAATAAAGTCAAGGAGTATTATCATTCCTTGAAAATAATCCTTGCTATACCTCTGTTATATATACAACTGTAAACTGTTGATATATTCTTGTCAACTGAATTGGACATGTTAACTGTGTAGGGGAACATAGAGGAGTAACCGCCCCCTCTAAAACCATAGTCTTTGTCTGATTATAGGCCACAGATAACCTCACCAAAATAGAATTCTCTCTGTGTTACTCATGTGGCCCTCGACAACCCAGACATTTTAATAAGTGGCCTTCTCTTAAAAAGGTTGTGCACCCCTACTATAGAGATATTGATAATTTTGAAGTATATTTAAAACGCAGCGAACATTTTAAATTTGTAAGACTGCGAAGAAAATAATTTTCAGAAAAATGCATTTGAAATACATTATGAAAAGTTACTTTTATTAGTTACCTGTATAAAGATTATAAAAATTAACTTCCGCCTTTCTATATGGTGTAATTTTTAAAATGTTAAGAATAAATATTTATGTAGAATACAAATTTGTATTATTATTAACGTTTAACTATACCGTCTCCTTAAATGCCCTGAATAAAATTGAAGAGGATTACGCAAACATAGAGAATGCAGTTTACGTAAAGTTTATTCAAAGTTAAGTCAAAATTAATTATTAATTATTTATTGAAACTCATTTTCACGGCATAAAATATATAATTCTCAACAAATCATTAAATACTTGTGTTAAAGTATACAATATAACACAATATAAGTGTTAAAAAAATCTCATTTCTTAAGTTTAATAGATATTGAAAAAAAGGAACATAAACATGAAAAATCCAAGTTTTGAGAAAAAGTCAATTAAAGATTTAAATGGCCATTAAGCTGTGAAGTAGTCTGAGAAAGAATGAATAATTTCAACACTTATATATATATATATATATATATATATATATATATATATATATATATATATAAACATGTGTGATATATCGTTGGAAAGGTAAAAGTTTAAACTATTTAATGATATAAAAAAGTAAAAATCGATTTTTTGGTCGAATTTTGCTTTCCGGGCCCCTTAATCTGCGACTTTTAAAACTTGAATTAATATATCTATTGTTTTAGGGTTACTATACGCATTCATATTTCGGTATATATGGGCAAACACTACGTAAGCCCTAACTGTACTGATATTTTCTTTAAAAAAGCATTTCAAATTTAAACGAGCTAAAATTAAAACGTAGTAATATTAAATAACATATTTAAACGATATTTAAAACAAAACGTTTAGACTTAGAATAACACAAAATTAGAAGCATATTAAAATTGCTTCATAAATAAAAGTTTATTAATCTTTTAAAGCAAACTGATCCCGGAATGCAATCCAATCTGGAAAATATTTTATTTCGTTAAATCAAATGTATATATTTTGTTTTATTTTCACCTAACAAGAGAGCAGAATAAACATATTATTTCATTAACTATAATACCATATTTTCAGGATTTTGTTTTGATTTTGATTCTGTTAATTATTTCATTAATCTACGTAGCAAATGTAAAATACTAGCGATATAATGAAATTACTATACTAAAACTAAAAACAATTCCATAGATTTCTAATAATAAGTAACGAATTATATTTAATATTAAGTTTATAAGACATTTGTTGGTAAATACTTTATTGCTTCGCTACATGATGATTAAATAATATGTTATGCTTATAGAATAAAGAAATACATACTAAATTACGCATATTACTAAACATTACATATAAGTATGTTTTATATTATTTTTTTTCTTGTTATACAAAAAATAGTTGATGCACAGAAGTTTGCATAGTTTTCCTAGTAATTAAGTATTCACATTAGTGTATATGAAGTAAAAAGCAATATTTCTAGTTACTTTTACTTATAAAATATGAAGATAATTCACAGTATTCATATTCTGCAATAACAGAATTTTTTACAGCTTATAAATAGTGATATTGTTTGAAATATAGGAGATTTTACAACTGAGAATAAAATGAGGTTGAATAGATTTTATTATTATGCATATTCTGATGTTTAGAATGTAACATGTAATGTAAAATAATTTCTACAATTTCTCTTCCTTAGAACTGCCTGTTAAAATTTTATTAAAGCAACTGGAAAAAGAAATATCCTTTCCGACTTTTTTGAATTTATCAGTACAACTTTTATTAGGTGTGGCGGTTAATAATTCTGAAATTTTTCATTTAAAAAACGCGAGTAATTTGGAAGAAAGGCAAAAAATGGTTTGTTCAAAGTATGTGCCTATTGTGATGATTTGTTTATCGTTTTTACTCATAAATTTACTATCGTCCTGTTGCCTCGATTGATCGTTAGCTTTGTGCTGAGAACAAACACACTTCGATACCCAAGTTCAGTGAGAGATACTTCGCATAATAAAAATAATAATCACGGCAGCTGTAATCTTGAAATAAAAGGATTCAAGTTCATCAGTTAAAAGAAACAGATACTTTTATTGTTTCAGTGTCAGGAATTTCCTGATGCAGGGTGGGATCCATGGCGGTATCCAGATACTCAGCCGGCACACAGTGGTACATTTTGATGATCTAGGTGGACCAAATCCATTTATCCGATTATCTCGGAATTTGACAAAACAGTTTGTACTGGTAGCTGAATGCCTGTATTTTCGAGATCCTTAATAGTTTTGTCGAAAGAATCAGAGGTGTCGATTAATTATGACCGTAAAGAAGCAGTTGGTTTGAGGGAGTTTCAAAAGTTGCACTAGCTTCCTCTAAGTTTCAAAGCACGTCGTGACTATCCTGATTTATTTGAAAGCACGAGTTTGCTGATCTAATGTCACAGGTTTGTCAAGGTCAGATTTAATCCATTTTTGTTTGAAAATAAGCGATATTAAACCCGCTTTACCGCTTTTTTCAAAGGCTGAAATTCTGGATGATCCTTGAAGTTGTTTACAAATTTCATATTGACTTTTAACATATTATTCAGCATTATTCAGCAATAAGTATTTTTTTAAATTAAAGTGCCATTCCTGAAGTATTGAAAAATTA
Organism: Maratus speciosus; assembly: GCA_963932465.1. NCBI lineage: Eukaryota > Metazoa > Arthropoda > Arachnida > Araneae > Salticidae > Maratus > Maratus speciosus. The sequence continues at coordinate 348,270,557 of OZ010790.1, forward strand.
AAAAAACTCCTGCAGATGTCCGCAGATCAGTAAGATTTTATTAATAAACAAGCATTACATTAACTTGCAGTGATGTATGTATGTTTAGTTCAAATCTTGCAAGTCAAATTTAAACCAATTTTAATTACCCTATTGGGCCGAAATAATTATGAATTCATGTGTAATTTGTATGACAATACAACATTATTATAATTTAAAGAACATAGAAGTTTGTTTAGAATACTGTTTCTACAGAGCTTCACAAAAATTTAGATTAAAACTTGCAAGCTATTTTTAAACCAATTTCAATAATCTGATTGAGCTAAAACTTCACTCAGGATATATAGTTCTGATGACAATGCAATATTATTATAATTTATGGAACGTAGCAGTTACGCTTTTTTTACAGGGTCTCATAAAAGATTAGCTCAAATCTTGCAAGACAATTTTAATCCACTTTCAATTATCTGATTGAGTTGAAACTTTGCCTACATGTGTTTTTCCGATGAAAATTTTATTAAATTATAATTTGACGAATGTTGAAATTATCTATTTTGTACAGGGCCACACAAAAGATCGCGGAAAAATTGTCGCTGAAAAGCAGAAATTTTAATTAAATTTCTTTACCATTTATTTTTATTTTAAGACATTGTTGTTAAATAACCAAATGTTTATCACTGTTTGAGTATTTTAATAGTGATGCATTAAAAAAACCCATCAAAAACTAATCAAACTTCAACGATATACTTTTGTCCACCTAGATCGTCCAAACGTCTCTCTGTGCGGCACTTTGAAATCGAAGTGATTACAAATCGTCGAACGGTGTCCTCTAAACTTTAGACATAAAAAACCTCTCTAAAAACAGTTGAAAGTTCGCTATAAGTGAAGGAGGACGTCAGATTTCAGAGATGGGTGATTCCATACAATGTTAGCAAATCAGCTGTGGATGATATGTCCCTGATTTTAATGAAAATCAGCATTTAAGTAGATCATATTTATTTATGAGCAAATGCAAAATAATAGATTTCAGGATAGTTTATTTAAGTATCAAAACTTGCATTAAAAGTTGACACAAAATCGAGGTTTTGTATACATGCTTGAAATTTCAATTTTGATTATTAGGAATGGAAACATTGTATCAAAAATAATTTATAATTAAAAAGTGAATAATAAGTAACCGTTTTGCGTAATTTAGTAACTGTCTTTATTTTCCTTAATGAGAAAAATAAATAAATAATGGAAAATTTTGAGACGAAAATAGAATATTTCTACTATTTGTTTGAACATGAAGGAAAGCTCCTAAAATTTAAAAATTATTTGGCGCTATAGATAAAAGTATATATTTTAAATATCGAAACTTTCATTCTTAACTCTTTATTCCTTAATGAAAAAAAAAAATAATACGAAAATACATTATTTCTATTAATTGTTTGAACATAAAGAAAAGCTTTTAAAATTTAAACATTTTTTGACGTTATAAATAAAAGTGTATATTTTAAATACAGAAACTTTCATTCATGCCTTCAGTATGTTTTTTGCCTACTCTACATTAAAATATTCTTGAGAAAGAACATTTTAAAGCACAGTAGAATTGAAAAAATAACTATACAGTAATCCTAAAATAGTATAGATGGCAGCACTAATTTTTTTTTCGGAAATAAAGTGATATATTGTGAATAACGCACAAATTTTGAAGTGTAATGGCTCATAGAATGTAACAAATGTTACCAATTGAACCCGATTTTATTGTGTGAGAAATAAAAAAGCAAACTTGAATTTTTTTTAGCATATCATGGGCTTATTGAACTTTATGACTGTGCGATATTGTATATATCTGATGCTTCCTTCAGTTGATTTTTATTCCTACAAAAGAGTAAAAATTGCGATTTTGAATTTTTTTTAAAAGTTTCTAAGTTATTTTGAAGATACAGGAAATAAATCGCAACTTCCAAACTTTAGCAATGTTATTTTTATGTGGAAAACTTCATCAGGCATTAATTTCTAGACTGTTTTTTAATTCCTTTGATTTTTATAAGGTTTTTAATTTTCCCAAAATTGACAAATCATCAGTTTTTACAACCAATTTAAGATTAAACATAGTATTACTAATTTCTTATTACTAAATAAATTTGAAGATGATTTTCCAGAGATTAGAACAGTATAAAAAAATTAATTTATTTTAAATTGTTTTCAAGATACGGAACTTCAAACATGCAACTTTGAACAATTGCACACATGACATTCTATATCACAAGTTTCTTAAATGTCCAGAACTTTTGAAATATTTTATTTTTTGTCAAGGTATTTTGCATAGCTCTATTTAAATATGAACTGAATCTGTGTATCAATTTTTATTAAAATCGGTTACTATGGCGCAACGACTTTTTTTTAATTTTGCTCATTTTGTATGGAATGACACAGGTACTAAATCAGATCTAAATCCATCAATTTCTTTGCATATCACCACCAGGGTCTCAGGGCACCTGATGCCGAAGCCAGCGGGCGCACCTGCGTATTACACTCTTAAAGTTTTTACCAGAAACTGCGTGGAGGAAAAACGGCAAATGCGTTTCAAACTGCCGCTCAGCGATCAGGATCGCCAAACTAAGCGCTGTGAAGCGTGGGCTCGCCAAACAGCACGCCAAGGGAGAAAGTTGCGCACGCATCGATGCGATGACGTTCTCAAATGAGAGAAAATGCAAACACATTGCCGTGAGATCGAAGACTACGATCTACGAATACAGCACGGGATGAATGAAACAAAGTGCAGATATTAAAAATGGGAAATAAATAAAAGTAATATTAAACAGAATAGGTCAGATTGAATAAATATGAGATGTTTAAAAGTAAGATTAATTAAAATGCTTGGGAGTATGTAAACAAAATATATTGCACACAATAGTGCCATCACTGACTACACATTTGTTTCATTTCTCTGGCATGTTGTGGATGCCCTCCCAGAAAAAAACGTGCATCTTTCGAGGCGATCCAGTCATCAAGCCATTTTTCGACATCGCCGTAATTGTTGAAATGTTTCATGGAGAATGCGTGAGACGTCAAAGAAAAGAAGTCGTAGTCGCATAGGGCCAAGTTTGGTAACTGTGGCGGGTGAGCAAGATTTCCCCGCGAAGTATAAAAATGGGGAAAGTCGTACGCAAAATAATCTTTTCGTGTCTTGTAGCACATTCTGGGTGCTTTTGGTTGAAATTGATCTTTAGTTGAGTGTAGATAACGATATTAACTGTTTCCCCTGATTTTAGAAGCTAATGGTACACGAAACTCTTCTGATCCCACCAAATCACAGAAGTTTGTTTTTTAAAAAGCTATTCAGTTTTGCGGCCGATGTTGATGGCTGTCTTCGGTTAACCCTTTATCCTCTGTTAGGACACTGTAACAGTAAGTTTCCGCAAGTATACGACGGCTTTTACTCGCGTTTTTCTTTTGATTGAACAAGAAAAACAGTACTTGCCGCACATGCTCTTTAATTGGCTGGAAACATAACATGTTTACCACGCGAAAAATTTTGACGAAACTCGAGAACGATTAAACATCAATGGCATTTTGAAAGGTATTGTCATAGCTACAAAATGACATAAGAAGTTAATCTGTGAACCAACACTTTTTTACAGGGCCATCTCTTGAAAAATTAAGAATTATTAACCTCCACACCTGGTATATGGGATGTGAATGTTACAGCAATTTTTTATGCTTTTCAAAAAATATTGTTTAATATACAGAAAATTTGCTCAGTTTACATTTTTAAATAATTACCTGGAAATGGCATAATGTGTTATTATTAGGCCTCAACCTATGTCTAAATTGTACTATTTTTAGAGAAGATTTTTGAATGGAAAATGGTTCGAATTTTCATTTTTGTTTAAAGATTATCTTGAAAGCCTAACAGAATCGCCCTGTTTGTTACAAATAGATCCGAACTTACGAACTTTAGCTCATTCTTTCTATTTCTTGCAACCTGTTTCAGGAAATCTGTTAACAGAGTTAAGCTTAAAAAATTACTTTACACGATGCCTTACAGTGAATTATAAAAATACCATCCCCATCCCTATTGTTAATATCCACTTCTTCAGTTTGGAAGTAAAAAAGTAGTTACAGAGAAAATTATTGGCGGTAGGTGATAAACAAAATGAGAGTGCTACACACTAATTTATATTTTAGAAAATATTAAGTTATCTCATGAAGTAAATTCTGCAATATATCGTCAACGGAATTCATTTTTATTTGGGAATCCATAGGTATAAGGGAGAAAAAGAACTACAGAAACAACCGCTGAAAATCAGGAGTATTCGCCAAAGTCGTCACGATTGAATTAACACTAGAACGGCGGGAAATTTTGCTCAAGTTTTATAAAAAATATTTCACATCAGAATTTTTATTTAGAACTATTTAACTTATTTATTTAAGTTATTTTTGTGCAGCATATATTAATCTTATATTATAAAAAAAATTCTGGTTCGAATCGAAATGTTTTCATTCGGCAAGGGTCAAAATGACCCCTCGCCGCCGTTCTAGTGTTAAAGGAAATGATATTTAGACGGCGAAATACCCAAAAGTGATTTTTTTAAATTTAAGTACTGTTGCTAGTGGTTTTCTGTTCTTTGATAGTTGAAGAATAAAGCCCTCCTTGAATTTTTTAGAAAAATATTTTTTGAGATTGCACAGATGAGTACAGAAGATGAATTTTTTAGACCTTTAAAATTGGTCAATTTTAGCCGAATTCGGTTCCTCCTCATGTACCTTTATTTTCTAAGATAAAATTTTAGAAACTCTGAAGGTATTTACCTCTTATATAAAGGGCAAGAATTCTCAATTCAGTAATTCTAACATTGTATTATTAAAATGTGAATAAAATTGATTGTGGAAGCTCTTTTTTTATATAAAAAATGTCCCATTAGTCTCCGATATGACTTGGAAAATTTTCTTATCTACATATATCCTACAGACTATTGTACAGACTCCTCTCAAACAACCATAAAACATATAATGTTTTGTCTTTTCAAAACGTTTTAATTGATTTCCATTTAGTATTTATTTGCTTTATTCAACGTATTCTTTCATTTTAATTAAGTACTTTTTTAATTGGTTTACGCCAATTTTTGCGATATAATGGAGCTAATATTATAGATTATGCAAGTTTCCAAAAAAAAAAAATATAGGCTTTTTGAACACAGAAGAAACTGAATTTCAACTTTTCACCCCTTTCGATCTAATCATAGTTCTTTGAATTTGTCAAATGTGCGCCGAAATTTTTTTTATATGTCAATAGCTATGGCACGTACTGGCCTGCGGATAGTTACATTCGGTTCAACGGAAAAAATACATAAGAATCCACAGTGAAATATTTCATAAGAAAATGCATATTTTAGTGCCCTGCTGAAATAATAAAAAACTCAAGTTATCAAACATCGACAGAAAATTGGTTATAACTCCTTAACTGTAGGTCATAGCGACCTGCGAATAATCTAATTCGATTCCTTAAGGGGTCTTGTACCTTTTAAACGCGTCGAAAATTAACGAAAAACCTCAAAGTTTCAATTAGTCTATCTTCAAAACCATTTTTATGTATAAACATGAAATTTTGGATATTTATTAAACAGATTGTGCTTTGTAATATGCTACCATTAGAAATTTATTAGACTTTTACAGAATTTGTGTATTGTTGAAATCAAAATAGCTCCTTTTTTTACTCCAGAAGTTATTGCGCGAATGATATTTTGAGAAAGTATGTATGGATTGTCATGAAATTTAGTAAAAATACTAAACAAATATGTGTGTTTAAAATGAACTACTTTTAAGTATTTACAATGGTAACATTTTTAGTTATGACTATTTTTATTCATTAAAAATACAATTTTTTTTTTTCCAAAAGTATATTTTTTTTATATAGCTAATGAAATAATTTTGGCTTAAGAGTAGTTCATTTTAAATACACATATATATTTAGTATCTTTACTAAATTTCATGACAATCCATACGTACTTTCTCAAGATATCATGCGCGCAATGACTTATGGAGTAAAAAAAAAGAGCTATTTTGATTTCAACAATACACAGATTCTGTAAAAGGCTAATAAATTTCTAATGACAGCATATTACAAAGCACAATCTGTTTAATCAATATCCAAATTTTCGTGTTTATACATAAAAAGGTTTTGAAGATAGACTAATTCAAATTTTAAATCTTTTCGTTAAATTTCGTCGCGTTTAAAAGGTACAAGACCCCTTAAAAAATACATTAGAAACAGTGAACAGAAAAAAAAGGATGAGACGATTTGTATAATTTTTGCTGGGAAACCTTTTGCCCCATCTTGCAGCACGGCGCCACTTCAGAAATAGGGCATAAGAGGGAAGAGTCCTTACGGGAAATGCTCAGATCCGGTATCCACACGCTGATAATGCAGGCTCCCCATCCGTACATTTATCAATGGCTTCTAGAAGGAGTAAAGTATCTTTAGACGGCGTCTTTATGTTTACTACTAGTTTGAACATTGTTCAAAGATAAATACGAAAACTTACGTACCGCTACCAAATACAATGTATACGAATTTATGTTATAAAATGGAGAAATACAAAATTATAAACAGAAATTATGTGTATGTGTTGTGTACACAAATGTATTTAATGAAAGTCTTTTACTTTCCTTTTGTGTTACAAAGTTTTATGTTTTGTATAAATTCTAAGTGAAAATTTACTGTAAATTAAAGGAAATTAATAATTATTTCCACACATTTCTTTTAATTATTTATGCAGAAAGCTTCCCCTTACTTGAATTAACATTCTCTGCTTTATCTCTAGAGAAACAGCTATTTCAGACGGTTATTCAGAAATTGGCTTATTTTCAAAGAAAATTAAATCTCCTGGGAATATCTCCAAATGAAACTAGGTTATTGCTTTCATTATTCTGTCTGTTTAGTATGTTAATGGGACGTTTCAATTGTAGAAATTAAGTTTGTCAGAGAACACAAAACCTCTTTGAAAAGGTTTTTATAATACGAAAGTGGGTTGTTAAGTATAAAGACTCGGGGCGTAAAACCGAGAAAGTTTCCGAAGAAATTCAAAAGATACATATTAAAATAGCGACTTATCTTCAAATAAATAATTTATTGTAAGTTCTTTTGTGATTCGTATTTTAAAAGGTTTTATATTCATTTCACTAAACTAAAAGCATACTTCAAAATCTACACATGTATTTACGCAATTAATCAACTAAATCAGAATTGCTCTAATCTGAAGGACGAAGCATTAATAAAATACATTTTATTTTAAATTATTTTCAAAAAATGTATTTTTTTAATATTACTTTAATATTTTAAAAATATTTTCTCGAAATATATTTTTTCTAAATTCGTTTGCAAATAAAAAAAAAAAAAAAAAATGTGACCTATAATTTTTTAAAACATAAATTGATTTTTAAAAGCGTCAAATATGTGTATCCAAAATTACAACTCATTCCGCAGTAAATTTTAAGTTATAATTAAAAAACTGTCCGCATTGCAACTAAAAATCAAATTTAGATTAACAAGAACGAAAAATCATGCATATACCATAAGATTACGAAACACTTTCCAACACATTCAGAATACTATAACAAAACTTCACAGTTTATTAAGGTGAAAGATGATGTCTAAATGAAGAATTTGGAAAACGCATAAAACATTCGAAAGACCGATTTCTGCTGTTTCTATGAATAGTCGATATACGATTTTAAGTAGATTTCTTAAGAAACAAATTGCTCCCCTATGTTGGAATTTCTGAAAATATTTTGCAGGCCTACACCGATCATAACTCCTAGAACCTAAAACCACTCCCAGTTCAAAACTTTATCTATCTTTCTATCTATCCATCTGTTTATCTATCTATATTACTTTTTTTATGGACACGATATCTCCCATAATTCCGCACAAATCTCTTCCAAACTGATACATAAAATCAAATGGCAGAAAATCAAGGTCTAATTCGTTTATGGGCAAAATCGGACGAAGGAGGTGTAAATGGGGAGGGTTTTTGTGAAAACAGAAAAAACCCATAACTTCTTTATTATGATACATATCGAATCCGTTTAAAGTTATTCTTACTTTTAGGAAAACGGGCCGAAAAACTTATGTATGACAGATTTTTCATATCATAAAAATTGGTCTCAAGAAGCGAAAAAAATCCAGGATTTTAAGAAGACAAAAATTCATAACTTCGTCAATTTGCAAGATATCAAATTCACTTAAATTTATTAAAAATCTTCTTAATATTATGTACAACTTTTATGCTGACAAGTTTTTGATAAGACCAACTCTTACAGCAAAATATATAAAAAAAATATTAAAGAAGAAAAATAAGGGGAACAATTTATAACTTCACCAATAGATATCCAACCAGCATAAATTTATTATAAATCTTCTTAATATTATCTAAACTTTTATACTATCAAGTTTTTGATAGGACCGATTCTTACAGATAACAACTAAAATAAAAATTTTGTTTTTAAAGTCAAGTCCTACTTAGGTCATAAAAGAAATATTTAATATAATCCCTTAAGCTAATATTAGTTTTTGTTGCATTAAAATATCTCAATTTGTTGATTTTCTATAAGCAAGTAGGTTTACAATGGAAGTCTATGGGAATTTAGTGAAATACTAGAGATATCACCAAGTTGGCGTCACTTTCGGTGACTCATTTTGGTGGCCAAATTTGGCGATATATTTCCAAGTTGGCGACAAACTTAGCGGTATTTGGCGACAGAACAGGGTCCCCCCTTTGGTAACCCCCCTTATAGATATGAAGAGGCATTAAATGCTGATCAATAACCAATGACCGCCATTTTGTCTCCCATATAAAACTAAAATTAATTAATTAAAATTTAATTAATGGATTAATATTTGAAAAATCTGTATTAACATTAATGGTCATCCAGTACAAGTTAAAAAAAATTTATTTCAACATGATAGGATGAATAATAAGTATTTTATTAACGATTGAAATTTTGAACAAGATATATAAATATAGGGAGAGTGTGAACTAATAGTAGGAATTGAAAAAAGAGGGGGGTTGTTGACGAAAAATATCATTTCTCCGTTAATCCACCCCTAAGGCGATAAAAAGTACCATTATGTTGCTGAAAAATTTTGACAACCCTCAGAGATGCTGTATATAGGGTAGCATTATTAAACGCGCGCGTGTCTCAATAAAAAAATGTCAGAATTTAAAATATAATGTGTAGTTTATTTAATGAAACAATCACCACACGGTTTAAATTTAGTATATAAATTTTCTCAATATTATCTATAAATTTTGTAGTAAGAAGTTTTTGATAAGATGAACTCTACTAATGGATGATACTACTAAAAGTATTCTCAAGGGATGAAAAGGATAGGGGTTGAAGAAAAAATTGTCGTATTAGTATGATTTTGACAAAACCAACTCTTACAGAAAAATGAAATTAAAAACTTGTCAAAAGCGGCCAGATTTATTTTTAATCTTGATTTCATATTTCCTGATGAAATCAGTACTTAACTTAGAAATCTACCTGTGCCTGTATTCCGAGCCGGCAGGGATTATTTTTAGTGCAGTCCTGTATATAATCTACAGACATCTATGCATACTGCATAGTACGCAAAGAGTTTGTTCAGTTAAATGCATAGCACAGTTGAAAATTTCCACTCAGCAATTTCCGCCAATAAACGGATGTTTTTGAGAATTTTTATGCCACGCTGTATATGATCTATAGAATTTTTACACACCAATTAATATTTTAAAAATACTTACACTTAGAAACGCATACACAACTGAAAAGCACATCCAACAATTATTGTTTGTAGGCTTCAATAGTTCAATTATTGCTGATTTTCTTCTATAGCCAAATTCTTTTGTGCGTCGCTGTAAATGAAAGATAAGTCTTCTGTAGTAAGAACCTTGCAGTACACCTCCGGGATGTATGTCAATTTCAATATGTTTAAAATACTGTAATATCATTAAAAGACACGGCGAACGATTTTTCCATATAGACCGTAATATAATGAAATTTTTTTGAGTGACCCTGTAAAGGAACCGAAAATGCTACACACTTCATTTTTAATACCGAACATTCCATAGTAAACACCAATAACATACATAAATTTCATGGCAATTGGACTATATTTACGCGAGTTAGAGCACGGACAGACAGACAAACGGTCAAACTGGCGGACAGAAAAACCGAATTCATAACCACTTTTCAACTATGTTGGAAAGTGTTAAAATGAATTTAAATTTAGGTGTTTCACATTTTAAACTTTCATAAATCCTAAACTATTTGACCGAATAATTTTCCATTTCGTATCTCATGGTAAAATGTACCGAAATATCCAAACATGCTGTCAAAATTGGGTGTTCTAACTGGAAATATTGAAGTTTGGTGCAATTTCTGTATGAAGATGGCCTTCTAAGTTCTTTTTTAACATTAATGTAAAAACGATATAATTTACAATCGAATGTTTACTTTCATCTTTTTCTAAGACTTTTAGAACCGGAATTATGACCATTGTTCGGTTTTTATGCATAAAAAATACCTAGGAAATAAATTTATTTTAAACGAAAGAAATTCTCCCCAGACCTATTTACTTCAATCAATGTTCTCAATTTATGTCAAAAGTGTAAGTAATAGAACATTTTAAGTATTTTTTGCAGAAATCAGAATAAAATCCTAGAAAACAAATTTTGTTTTAAACAAAAGGAATTATCCCAGTCCTGTTTAATGGTTCATAACATTTGGTAGTCCTTTAAATAATATGCATGCATCAGTCAGATACAAGCAAACTAAATTAAACATTTCCGGTGTAAAGATATTCAGTCGTTGAATCAAAAGGTTGATAATACTACTTGAAAATTCACTGAAAGATGTTAATAGGCACTTATACTTTAATGGGTACTAATATTGCCGCGGTACATGAAACTCTAATGCTTGAAATAATTAATCCAAAATGCTCATCTGGATTAATTTTAGGTATGTGAATATTATTAGTCCTTTTCTGAATCATAAGCAAGTTCGTATAATATATTTCGATCATTGTAAACAATATGCAACATAGAGTTTGTTATTTACTTTTACTAGGGGATCGTACCCGGGCTTCCCGGGTTAAAGAATATAGGTGGAAACATTTTTCTTTAATTGAAAACTAATATTTTTTTATATGCAATAAATTTATTAGATTGCCCACTTACATTAAAAAAGAATTTTTCATATGGAAAATAAGAATTATACAATCAAATACATTTTTGAAGTTTATCAAAAGCGATATTTTCTTATTAGCCGCATGCTAAGAGTTATTTGACCAAGATTTTGCTACTTATTTATGGCATCCTTTTATATTCTGATAATTTCAGAGCTTATACATGTCTGTTAAATTTGTGTTTTATTTATATTATTTTATTTATTTATTCATAGGGAAGTTTTTTTTAAAATGGATATTAACCGTAAGAAAATGATGATCTCTTTATTTTGTTTTAAGGGCAAACGGATTAATTAATCTTTCGTAATCGAGCTCCGCGCGATATAGATAAAATAAAAAATATTTCATTCTTTAAAATTGTTTTTAAAACCATAGACAGTAAAGTAAGATGAACTTTGCAAACAAATTCCATTTGAAAAAAAAAATCCTATTTGGTGATCTAAAAATTTAAATTGTGCGATTACAAATATGTTAGATTTGTGGTTTTAGAATATTATTCTTTTATTTGTTTATAAAAGAAATATTAATTTCGTTAATTTGTCTTTCACAAATATGTTAGATTGGTGTATTATTTAAATATTATTCTTATATTTGTTTATAAAGAAGAATTAATTTCGTTATGCAAAAATAGTCAGAAACAAATGCTGAAAAATGTTTGTTGCTTTATGTGCAAAAGGTTTATTATTATTATGTATTGAAACCGGCACGTGTTAAGATAAACTTTTTAAAAAATCATGCTTAAAAGTTATTTTAGAAAATATAATACATCAGTCAATTAAGCTACAATTTTTAAACAAATTGCATTTGAAAATAAATTTTTTCTCCATGCGACGAAAATTGAAAATGTACGATGGTCAGAAGATTAAAAAATTGCAGTAGCAAAAATTTCAAGACCGAAATTTGATTGTGAAGTGTTGCCATTCGCAAAATGACATCAGTGTTACTCACAGATACGTTTGTTCTTTATAATATAGATACTTAATCAATAAAATATAATAAAGATCAGTTATTAGGATGTGGCTATCAATTGAGGCTCTTATGCTTGGTATTCAGGAATGAAAAACAGCAATTTTCACTTTCTCAAAATTTGCATACGCACTTCTGATATACATATTCATCATTTTTTTAAAATTTGTATTTTGTTTGATCAATTAAAAACCATTTTAACTCAAAACTTGAAGTCACGATTGCCAGCAACATCTTTCATGTGAACAGACGCATCCTTTACTTGAGATTCTAATCTCAATTAAGGACAGTAAAAATTTCTGTTTTTTAGACGCATTTGTGTTAAAATGTTTAGTTTTATCTAAGAAAGTGATCGTTTTTTTTTTTAAATATGACTTTATTTTCACTTAAATAAGCATTTCGCCTAGTGTCTGAAACTTAGTATCAGTACACATGCAGAAAGAAAAAAAATATACAAAATTTATGAGGAAAAATACCTATTTTCAAAAGCAGTGTGTCATTTTCCGTTATTATGCCCCTAATATAATATTCTGCTCTTAATAGAATTTCGCGACACTAAACCTTATACAACAATTTTTATCAACAACTTTGAATTTGTATCAGAAAATAGCATGAATAAAGATAAAAATACCTCATTATTTCTCTCTTGTCTGCAATAATAAAAGCTATCTAATTTTCTCCATTTTGAAGAAATTTCATAAAATGCTTTTAAAATTAAAATATAAAAGTGGGGATATTGAAAAAAAAAAAAAAAAAAAAAAAAAAAAAAAAAAAACCAAACAGATAGCGCGATCACATCTACAAATGAAGAGATTTCATTTTAAAAGAAATATTAGTAAAATTGGTTCAGCAGAAAGATCAGGGCAGATGACTAAAAAACACACTTGTGATTTAAATATATAGATTATATAAAATTAGGAAAAATTAAATTAAGCAAATTATGTTATTTTGATAAAATTATAGTAGAATGTCCTAAAGAATAGCATTAAAATTTTATTGTTTGAGAGAATTTTGAACAAAAACTTCTCGAACATATTATTTTAAACCGCGAATTATTTGTTTGCTTGTCTAACTCGACGAAGCAAATCCATCCTGGCGAGAATCATCAATTCTGTAATATAAATCGTTATTATTTGCATGTCACCTCTCTTCTATAAAGACACTTTAAATTTTTGTAAAACATTGCGCTTTATCAGTGTGTGATTTCGACTGCATTAGTTTCAAATGTGAACCATTTTCACCTGTGTAGAATTTCAAAGCAGCTGGGCTGTGAAAATGACGCATTTCTACAAAACATAATTCAAGTTTAAGAATTAATACACGCTTTTTTATAAAATGACGTCATTTGCATCCGCTAAAGCAATCTACTTTTACAATCCACTCTTAAACTTCGCGTATAGAAAATCATGCATATGACGTCATTATCACGGAATAACAGACAATATTCTTGATATAGCCCCTATTTTAATTTCAACTTTTCTTTTAGGTTGTAAGAGAAAATGGCAACAAAAAAATACAGTATCTCCTATTGTCGACTATTATCCGTTTACTTTCAATGACTTTCAATAGAAATGGGTGCTTCTGTTGCCACGATAAGAAAAATGGTATTAAAAACTACAAAAAAATTAATATCTCAAAAATAAATTGAGATACAGCTTTAAAAGAAATTGCATTTAAAAGAGCAATTTTTTCCTTTTACGACGGTGTAAAAATTTAAAATGTGCGATGTTTAGAAGTTTAAAAATTTGCAGTAGAGAAAATTGCAAAGCCAAAATTTTATTTCAAATTTCAAAGTGTTGCCATTCGCAAAATGACGTATGCGTTACGCACAGATATGTTTGTCCTTTATAATATAGATAGGATGTTAAAGATCATCAAATGTCATGAATGAAAGAAATATATAAAGGTTAAATTAAACAGAAAGCTCCTCTATTTACTAAGAAAGACAAAATTATTGTTTTGTCTTTCTTAGGAAATAGATATTATATTGGATACAAAAAATAAAAAATAAAGAAACAAGAAAGAAAATGACAAAAATCATAACTTTTATGTAAAATTCTTGCATTATTTGTATACTTGTATCAGAAGTAGAAAAAAATAAATAAATAATTAAAAAAATATCTGAAGAATCAATATATATATATATATATTTCTTATCTCTGTTAAATTTTTTGCCAATATCTATTTTTGGCATCATCTAATGTCTAATTCAATATCAAATACTATATTTTTGTCTCGTGATTTTAGGGTATACCACTACGTTTAAATATCCGAATTTGGGCAAATAAAAAAATTCATTTAATAAAACACACATACTACAATATATATATTAAAACACACATACACACATAAATAACGCCTGCATTCAACAGTTAAAGGTATATATAAGCATTATACAGACATACACACAATAAATACAATAAACCAAACTGGAGTGAAAAATTAGCCAGAGACAGGAATCGAACCCGGGACCACAGTATACAAGACTGCTGCTCTAACCACTGAGCTACTCCGGCCGATGCCTGAGTCTGCAATTTCTCACTAATAAACCATGTTGGGAAAGTCACCAGCCATCTATACGACTGGTCTATACATCTATAGCCATCCGGAGTAGCTCAGTGGTTAGAGCAGCAGTCTTGTATATTGTGGTCCCGGGTTCGATTCCTGGCTCTGGCTCTGGTTTGATTCCTGACTAATTTTTCACTCAAATTTTGTTTATTGTATTTATTGTGTATATGTCTGTATAATGCTTATATATACCTTTAAAAAATACATTGTTCATGAGAAAGATTTTAAAATAATTGTTTATTGTTTAAAATTATTATTTAAAATTATTGCTGTTATTGTTTCAGGCCTTTATCAGGAAGTGTGTATTTAAATAGTCAGCCATTTTTTTCAAACGCTTGAATAAATAAAATGATTTTTTAATATTAATATACAGGTACAAAATACATATCTGGAAAATTTTAACCATTAGAGGCGAATATTTCTAATAGATTTTCGGAAATAAAACTTTAAATGTGTTTTTTGAAAAAAAAAATATTTTCATGAACAATCAGTTTTGAAAAGTATCCCATCATCAAAATTATGTTTATATTTATATATGACTAATTGCCTACAATTTATGTGATGAGTGTATGTGATGAGTGTATGTGATGAGTTATGAGTGTAATGAACTAACGATTATTTATTTGTAGACTTTCCTGAAATTTTACTGTTGTTTATATAAATGAATACAAAGAAAATATTTTAAAATTGATCAAAGTGATAATTTGCATGGGTATATCACTGAAAATTTTTATTAGCCCCCGGTGTGCTATTTCTTTCTCCCAGCTTATTTTGTTTCCAATAAATAACGTTACCTTGTATACGCCAACCGTAAAACAAAAGCCGATGTTTCATTGTGCGATTAAATACTCTACAGCATTTTTTAAAACTTCTAAACATCGCACATTTTCAATGTTTATATCGTCGTATTGGGAAAAAAAAGTACTTTTTAATGCAATTTTTTGAAAACTGCATCTCCATTTGTTTTTGAAATATTAATTTTTTTGTAGTTTTTAGCGACATTTGTTTCATTTTGGCAACTCGAGTACTCCATTTCTGTAGAAAGTAAAGAAAAAATTGTTGAAAAATAGCAATTATACCTTTTTGTTGCCATTTCCTCATTAAAATTGAAAAAAAAATTATTAAAATATGTGCTATTTTGAGAAAAATATAAATGAATGATTTATGATAAAACATGGAGCTTTTATAAACTATATTTAATTTTGAGTATCTCTATTAATGCAAATGATGTCATTTTACATAAAATAAAAGCGTGTGCGTTAAGTATCAAAATTCAAATATGTTTTGCAGTAGAATCCCGATTATCCGAGTCCCGCTTAACCGTGTTATTTTCTTCTGATGGACTGGAGGCTTCTATTATTATGAAACAACCATTATAAATGAAGCGTTAGGTGAAGATGAAAGAGCAGTCGTAAAAAGTTTGAACTCTGATTTTCTGATCTTGACCAGAAAATCAGAGTTCTAACTTTTTACGGCTGTTCTTTCATCTTCACCTAACGCTTCATTTATAATGGCTATTTCATAATAACAGAAACCACCAGTCCACCAGAAGAAAATGAAGTAATGAAAATGCCGGGGGCGACACTAAATTCTGAAAAAGCAGAATTCCTGTTCTCTAGTTTTAAGTCTTACAACGGAACTACCTGAGGTGCTAGTTGACAATTTTGATAAGAGTGGTATCATTGGAAAGGTCTTGTCGTGAGAAACATAAAATCCACTCTAACTATCCGTCGGAAATGAACGCCGTAGGAGCTGCAAGGCAAATTTGGGCAACGAATGAAAATACGTCTTCAACAGCTGCATTATCCTAACGTCCTTCTAACCAGATCTTCTTGAGGGAAAACATTAAAGCAGTTGACTGAATTGTATATCGCAGGGCCGAAACTAAGGGGTCAGAGGGGGCATGTGCCCCGGTCGCCAGAACAAAGGGGCGCCAAATGAATATGATACCTTTGGAAAGGATCATTTTCTTCTCACGGACTGATGGCTTCCATTATTATGAAACAGTAATTATAAATGAAGTGTTAGGTGAAGATGAAAGAGCAGTCGTAAAAAGTTAGAACTCTGATTTTCTGGTCCGAATGGGGAAAAAAAATGGGCATAATTTTTTTTTTTTTCAAAAAAAAAAAAAAAAAAAATATATATATATATATATATATATGGCCAGTTTTTTTTCTCCCATTCGGACCAGAAAATCAGAGTTCCAACTTTTTACGGCTGCTCTTTCATCTTCACCTAACACTTCATTTATAATGGCTGTTTCATAATAATGGAAGCCATCAGTCCATCAGAAGAAAATAACTCGGTGAAAGCGGAAACTCGGTTAGGCGAGACTTGGATAATCGGGACTCTACTGAATATGTCATTTAAAAAATGATCTTTAGAATATTTTTGTTGATGTTCAGAGGGACCTCCCCCTTGGATCCGCCTCTGTAGATTACGTAGTTTAGTATTACACATTTTATGATTACATATTTTAAATTTTAAAGTAAGTCGTCTATTATAAAATTAGTAAAATTCTCTTTGTAAATATACTTTGTGGAAGAGGGGGGAGGGCGCCAAAATCCATGTTTGCCCCGGGTGCAAAAAAGGCTAGTTTCGACCCTGGTATACCGAAACATTTCTAAAATCTATACGTGAAGGGAAGAGCCTCCTCATTTTGGGTGAGTAGGCACGCAGTGTAGCTAATGAACTTCACAGAAAATTGAGAAAAATGGTCGAAGTCATGATTATACACGGAGAAATACCTCCAGCCCCTAGATTTTTTAACGTTTCATGACTACAAACCTTTAGCCAAACATATAAAGTATTTCAAAATTCAGCGGCATATATGTGGTGCAAAAGATTTGGTTACGAGGGAAGCTATTGTAAAATTGCATCATTTGATTCACAAGCAAATCTCCGCCCTTGCATTTGAAGACCTGCACCGATATGCTTGCCAAAAGGCGTTACTACGGACTGAAATACCAAGCTTTAGATCTGTGAGACAGGTATGTTTAATATTAACAGCCAAAACTTGTAACAGATGTAACATGCAACCATTTATCAAATGTACCTGGTGTGAAGAGCTTTTCTTCTTTACACCAGGTTCTTCTTCACTTCTTTCAGGTTCTTTAAGCGCTTTTATACTGACACTCACTTTCACCAATGTCCAAGTGATCAGCCAAATGTCATAAATGGACCTACTGTCATATGGCCTACACAACTTCTTTACTAATCGCAACATTTGTGGTATAACGGCTTTTTTCAGTGTTAATAAGACCATATTCGTAACATCCATCTCATACAGCACATTTCTTTCATTGCATTATACAGCAACACATTGTCCATATTAACAACGTTACAAACAAATGCCAATTGTTCACAGTCACATTTGAAAAAATGCTGATTTATTTAATTATCCGTTGGTGGAATGCTTGTGCAAAATTGCCTTCCAGCTCCTACGGCGTTCATTTCGGACGGGTAGTTTCATTAGAATTTTTGTTTGTCCCAACAAGACTTTTCCAACAATACTGCACTTATCAAAATCGGCGACTAGCATCCAAAATAGTTAGATTTTTGTTCATGATATTGATAACAACTCAAACTGCATAGTTAGGGATAAAAAATATGTAAACCAGTAAATCTACAGATCAGGGGTCTCAACATTAAATTTGCAAGAAATCTATTTTTCATCTACCTTCGCACAAATTCTAGCATCCTGAAATCCGCAATTAATAATGTTAGATCATGTGTAGATTTCTAAGTATATAAGATTTTCCAAAGAGTCAGACAATCTGATCTTTAAGAATATCAAGTCAGCATGATTTTATTTATTTTTTCCTTTCTGATATGCTATGAAATTTGGCTGAAAGGCGACCGTTACAGGAAAACAAGAAAAGAAAAAATAAAGAAAAAGCATACGCATTATTTCAAAAAGGTAAAAATTATAAAGAAAAATGTTTCATATTGTTTTAATATATGCATGCAATTAAGTAAAAATTATTGAAAATTGCGAATGGCCGAAAGAATTGTTAACAAAATTTAAGACATCGCATATGTAAAGTTTAGCATTCATAATGTAACATTTAAATCAATTATTCAAATGTGCTATTTTCATTTCAGTGAGTGCTAAAATATGAAAATCGTCAGATTCTTTTATAAAAGCATTATGGCGTAAAAGAAAATATTCCATACTTATCAAACGAACGAACAAAGCTTAACCAAAAACTGTACAGCTAATTCCTGGTACCTCACGAACGTTACCTAATTAGTAAATAATAAAAAAACATTTTGTTGCAGTTGGCGCGAAGCATACAGACGAATAGACAGATACCAGAAAATTTTCTGACCTCAACTAATGTCTTGGCAAAAAAAATGGAAGAAAACAATTTACTTAGGAAATCAAATTATTTTTTATAAACTAATTTTTTGAAACAATTAGTATTATACTCTTTCTTTTTTGCTTTCTTTTTAAAAATGGTTGTGAAACTTACAAAGGATAATTTAAGTAGGAGGAATATGACTTCAAACGAATATAAAAACAAAATTGTTTAAATGACTATACTATTCTATTTCTCTTTAAAGTTTAAACGTTTCGTGTAAATTGATAAATGGATAATTACCACGGATAATTAAGTCTTCCAGATTTATAGCTTTATTGCACGTCCGTGGCACACACATATTACAATTCAATTACATAAAACCAAAATGAATAGAACACGACAATTTATATATATATATATATATATATATATATACAGTGGATTCTCTCTATTCTGAACACTCATGGGACCGACCAAAAACGTTCAGATTATGGGGTGTTCATTATAGAGGGAGATTTGGAAATGCACTACTACTACCACTATGCATCGAGTTTATAAACTATATAGAATACATAGCCTGGTTAGTCATGCCATTTACCGAGATGGAGATGCTGAATTTAGATTTGGCAGGTAGTGTAATGTCAAACTAAATTCAGCCGGACCTTCTATTATCTCATTTGATTTTTTTTTATTAAAAAAGTTTTACAAAATATAGAATTACATATATACAATACATTACTTGAAAACATAATCGATATATTACTTTAAAAAGTAAGTAATTTTAGTCTGTTTTTGCATTGTGTATGCTCGTGCAGTATAGATGTTATCTAGTTGCTTAAGGAGTGGAAATGATGTTCCGGATGATGTTCTGCCGCATAGCTCAACAGGTCTTGAATCTCTTGGCACTTTGCTTGAAAGCAATCGTACTTTTTGTTTCATCGGTCTCTTCTGATTCTGTTTCTTCTTCACTATCCTCTTCCTCTTCAATGATGTTATTGTCGCAAATCAGAAGGCTTTCGTCGGTTTCGAGATAAGCTCCAGGTTCAATTTTAGTATGAAGCTCCTGAAGTACTGACCCAAAGTCACTCACAGCTGCTGCTTCTTGGTCCTCTATTCTTGATTGCTCATTCTCACACGGGAATCCACTTTTGAAGAAGCATCTTTGGATGGTGCAGGAGGTTACTTCATTCCAAGCCGCTTATATCCAACGGACAGCATCCATGACGTTGAACTTCTTCGTTAGTTCGATTGCCGAATTTTGCCTTCTCCATCACCAGAGGCATTTTCTTCAGAAAATGGATTAGGTAGTGAGCTTTAAAGTTCTTGATTACTCCTTGATCAAGTGGATGGATTGTAGAAGTAAAGTTCGGTGGCAGGAACTTAATGCTTACGTTGCACAGATGCGTGTTTGTATGTGATCTGTCATTATAAAAAAAAGAAGAATTTTTATCCCTTCTCTCTTCATCAACTCGTTAATGCCCTCCAAACATTGTGAGAAAATTGTGAATGTCATGCAGGCTTTTCGATTTGATTTATTGTACACAAACAATAATACGATATTCACATTTTTGAAGCATTATGATTATTCATTTCCGTTCACAAGTGGTTTGAGCTTCTCACTCGTAAAACTGGCGCAGAGCATGATGGCAAGTCATTCTTTCGAGATTTTCTCGCTAATTTTTGCTAGGATTTTATTTGGAAGAGCTCTAAAAAAGAGACCGGTTACGTCTGCATTGAAAATGTCAATGTCGTCGAAATCCTTCATTATGTCCTGAAATTTTCTTTTCCATTCCTCCACAGTGTTGATATTTATGTCTGCAGCTTCACCATTGATTAATTTGAATTTGATGTTATGCCGACTTTTGAAGCAGATCAACTACCCTTCCAATGCCTTGAATTGTGTGATTTTCTCTTTCTCTGCAAAATCCAGAGCACTCTGCTTTAGCAGGGGTTCAATAACAGAAACACTCTGCGTTATCATTTGGCTAAAAAACTTCCAGACGTGATTGTTTATGTTTTCGTTTTGAAAGTTCTACACTTTGTGGAAGGTTCATTTGCTTCAAAAATAGCTATTATTTTTCCCTCTTTCTTGCTGTTGGCGTTGACTTGGTCTACTGAAATTACAAACTCAAATGCAATTTTTCCTTTGATTTACTTTCAATTGTTATTTTTGAACAACTTCGTATTTTTTCTGAGGCTTCAGTCCTTTTTTTCCCTACTTATTTCTAACATATCTGCGTAAGTGCTGTGCTTCTTTCCCTGCAACGATAGCGAAACGGCAAAACATTTTACCTTTGCCGAGCAATAAAGAAGAGGGGAACAGAAGCGATAATGCTGTCCAACTTGTTTTGTGAAAGGCCAATCATAATCCTTTTTTGACCACTGTTTCTAACACCTGTTGTCTGTTATCTGCCACTGGGGACGGGGCATTTGTGCTGCGTAATCTTTCTATTTTTATCTTCGCTCGGGAGGGGGAACCACGTGACATGGTTTTTACATTACTTTTTTTTTTGTATCTCTTTGCATAAAAATTCATTGTTTTGTTAATTTTGTTTATTTGTTTATTACAATTTACCACTTTTCCTGAAATGGCAAGAGGTTTATATCTCAATTTTTTTGTTTATTAAAAATATAACAATGTTATAGTTAGTTGAGATGTAGAACACGTACGGTAAAGACGTACCTGTTTGAAAAATATTCTTTTCATTCCATTTTTTTTCCTTACAATAATTTTTTTGTTTGTTTTGTTAGCTGAAGATTTTATCTGAATTACTCAAACAAACTGCAGCATCGGATAGATGCTTTAAATCTAGCAGTGATTTTGTCCGTTTATATTTAAATCGAATTCGTTGACCTTTTTATTCTTTTGCAACATTTTCTCCGAATTTCCATGATGGAGCAATTACCCACATTTCGATTGCAAACATACGTTCAGTTTACAGAGAGGTGTGGTAGAATGGGGACCAAAAGTTGCGTTCATAATAGCGGGGTGTTCAGATTAGAGAGTGTTCAGAATACGGAGAGTTCATCTTTTGTAAAGTCTATAGAGTTTCGCCGGGACCATCGGAATGTGTTCATAATACCGGGGTGTTCACATTAGAGAGTGTTCAGATAGAGGGAGTCCACTGTATATATATATAAAACTGTACTAATAAACAGAAAAACAAAAACAACAACAAAACCAAAAACTTGAATACATACCATCAAAATCAAAGTAAAGAACACCACATTTGTGGGTAAAAAAGAAAAGCACGGAAAGTTAAAAAGAAGATGTAACAGGGTTTTAAAAAGTAAGTTCATTAATCTGAATGAAATTCATACATTTCGAGATTCGATACAGTAGAATTGGCCCATCCGGGAGATATTTAAGCCAGGTGTGGTGGTTTTTTCACGTGAAAACGAGTAGTTAAAGGACATTATAAACTATAATATAGTGAATTTGAAAGTTTATTGCATATGCTGTAGGGCGATACACGTTTCTTCTAATCTGATAGAGATGCTTCTGAAATGGGCCATCATTTTGGAAATATACTAAGTACAATCTATTGTTAATGAAAAATGTAGTTGAAACGAGGAATAAGATATATATCTTCCAGCTATTGAAGAAGTTTTTTCTATCGCTTTAGCCTGTTCAAATTCTTGACTAATTTTCAATCTCAAAGCAATAACCTAAAGCTTTATAGAACTGCAAAATAAGCATTGGTCTCAGTTTTGTCCTCATTATTTGAAGTAATCTTTATCCACCGAGTCATTTCTTCAGGTTTGGAAAAAGGATGTAATCTTTGGGAGCAATTATACGAGGGTGTATCAATAAGTTTTTGACCTCAGATAAAATAATTGAGTAAATTTATGAAATTGCTACATTGTATTTGTCCTTTTCTATATAGTCACCATGCGCAGTAACACATTTCTGCAAACGGTATTTCAAAGAGAGGAGGGAGGATATTCCAGGAGGTGCGATAGTAGACCCAAAGGGGGTCATTTTTCTAAATTTTGCCGATCCCCAAATGTGACATATTGTTGGAAAAACCTATGACCACTTATTCATGCTATGCACCTCCCGAGACCCTCCCCTCAAATTTGTCTCACGGGGGGCATGAATGATATCAGCAAAATTTAGAAAAGTTACCCCGGAGGGCAAATCAGAGGGTAGGGGGGAGGGAGGAGCATAGAATGAATAAGTGGTCGCAGGCCTTTCCAACAATATGTCACATCTGGGGGTCGGTAAATGTTAGAAAAATGCCCCCTTTGGGTCTACTATCGCGCCGCCTGAATACATCCACCCCCTCTCTTTGAAGTACCGGTTGCACAAATGTGTTACTGTGCACACTGACTATGTAAAAAAAGAGTCATAAAATGTAGCAATTTCATAAATTTCACTCATTTATTTCTATGCGAGGGCAAAAACTTATTGATACACCCTCGTGCGGCGCATGTGGAAACACTGCAAAGCGTAGTTCATGGAATTTCGCAGCAACAACCAGAGACATGTGTGCAGGCGCATTGCCGTGGTGAAAGAGCACTTTCTTTTTGTCCAGATGTGGACGTTTAGTCTGAATAGCACTGTTCAGTTGGTCCAGTTGCGAAGTGTAACACTGTCCGGTGATGGTCGTGCCTTTTCCCAGGTAGCCTATGAACAGCTTACCATGGGAACCCGACAAAACCCTAGCCAAGACTTTTCAAACAAATGGAACCGTTTTCGCTTTCTGTGATGCACTTTCACCCACCCACTGTTTAGACTGTTGCTTCGTCTCTGGTGTTTAATGGATAATCAATGTTTCATCTAATATTATAAAACGTCAAAATCAGAGGAATTGCGTCTATAGAAGGCCGAACACTCTTCAGAAATGTTCATTCTTTGTCATTTTTGTACGACGTTCAACAAGCGCGGCACCCATCAAACGGAAAGCTTTTTCATACCCAAAACACGGTGAAAAATGTAGTGGACACCGTCTATCGAGATGTTTGTAATGTCAGGAAGTTCGCGTATCTTCAGTCGGCGATCATTCAATACAGCATTGCGAATTTTTGGAACAATTTCGTCGGTCGTAGTAGTTTATGGACGTCTGAACGTTCACCATCTTGAAAAGATGTCCGACCACGTTTAAATTCGATAACCCACTTTTTTTATACTCGAGTACGAAAATGAAGAATCCCTTAAAGTGGAATGCACTCTTTTTGTATCTACATGGGTGTTAAGCCAATTATAACAAAGTATTTTATGACAGCTCGAAGTTCAATGTTATCTATTTTGACAAAATGTCAAAACTTGTTTAGTTGACTTTATCGACAAGCAGTTACCAATAAACTCACGCGTCTGAAACTTTGCAGCATGCCATGAAAGGATCATACTTTATAAATATCATTGTCATTTGGTCATACTTCCGCCATCTCTGTGTCAGGCCGAGAACTTATCGAAATACCACCTAAAAATAACGGTTTCCTGTTTTCTAAAATTTAGTACCCCACGCTGTTATGCGTTTCATATAGTTTGACACTGTATTAAGCGTTTTACTATTGTTTGGAAATTTCTCATAACTGATAAAAATATTTAGTGTTCAAAAATCTCAATTCACATCGAATTTTAATTAAAGACACAGTAACTTTTACTATCATTTACTGTCGTTTTTACATTTTATTCATTATATAATGTGGGCGCAAATATAGTAAAATGTTTTTAAATTTAATTACAGAAACGCAAATAATCATTATTTTTTGTTTTTATTAATCACGCATTTTGTTTAACTAAATTTAAAGTTACAAAACTCTTATTTTATTTTATTAAGAAAAATTGTTTTGCTTTACAAATAGCTTGACAAAATCTTGTGAAATTTAGAGTTGTAAGGAAATGGTTATCCATTTTTACGTTTAAAATGCATTATCTAAAAGAACATAGAATTTAAATTCTTCACCTATATATTTTTATACTTTATTTCAACACGCCTTAGAGAAATTTTCATATAAATTTGTTATTTTAAAATTTACGTGCTTTATCTGCTGCTGAGATGTTGTTGAAAAGTCAACAATCTAGTCATGAATTTTAAATTTTAAAACAATAGCTCCCACAAATACTTAGTATTTCTCTCTCAGAAAGGTGTTAAAAAGAAGGTTTACTTAATGCATACTATAAATCGTGTGGTAAATTTATAAGCTTTGTAAGAAACAAAAAGTAACAAAATAAGTTATTTTTATGTGCAAAATCTGAAGATTTTGGAGATAAAAATCTCCCATGTAAAACTAAAATTAATTAATTAAAATTTAATTAATGAATTAATATTTGAAAAAACTGTATTAACATCAACTGTCATCCAGTACAAGTTAAAAAAAATTTATTTCAACTTGATAGGATGAATAATAAGTATTTTGTTAACGATTGAAAATTTGAACAAGATATATAAATAAATAAATATAGGGAGAGTATGAACTAATAGTAGGAATTGAAAAAAAAAAAAAAAAACAAGTAATATAAAAATTTTGTTTTTAAAGTCAATTCCTACTTAGGTCATCAAAGAAAAATTTAATATAATCCCTTAAGCTAATATTAGTTTTTGTTGCATTAAAATATCTCAATTTGTTGATTTTCTATAAGCAAGTAGGTTTACAATGGAAGTCTATGGGAATTTGGCGAAGTATTAGATATACCGCCAAGTTGGCGTCACATTTGGCGACTCGTTTTGGTTGCCAAATTTGGCGGTATTTGGCGACATAACAGGGTCCTCCCTATGGTAACTCCCCTCATAGATATGAAGATGCATTAAATGCTTCAATAACCAATGGCCGCCATTTTGCCTACCATGTAAAACTAAAATTAATTAATTAAAATTTAATTAATGAATTAATATTTGAAAAAACTGTATTAACATCAATTGTCATCCAGTACAAGTTTAATAAATTTATTTCAACTTGTAGGGTGAATAATAAGTATTTTATTAACGATTGAAAATTTGAACAAGATATATATATATATAAATAAAAAAGTAATATAAAAATTTTGTTTTTAAAGTCAATTCCTACTTAGGTCATCAAAGAAAAATTTAATATAATCCCTTAAGCTAATATTAATTTTTGCTGCATTAAAATATCTCAATTTGTTGATTTTCTATAAGCAAGTAGGTTTACAATGGAAGTCTATGGGAATTTGGCGAAATATTAGAGATATCGCCAAGTTGGCGTCACTTTTGGCGACTCATTTTGGTCGCCAAATTTGGCGATATATCGCCTAGTTGGCGACAGAACAGGGCCCCCCTATGCTAACCCCCCCCACCTTATAGATATGAAGATGCATTAAATGTTTTAGTAACCAATGGCCGCCATTTTGTCTCCCATGTAAAAGTAAAATTAATTAATTAAAATTTAATTAATGAATTAATATTTGAAAAAACTGTATTAATATCAATTGTCATCCAGTACAAGTTAAAAAAAATTTATTTCTACTTTGATAGGATGAATAATAAGTATTTTATTAACGAATGAAAATTTGAACAAGATATATAAATAAATAAATAAATAAATAAATAAATATAGGGAGAGTGTGAACTAATAGTAGGAATTGAAATAAATAAATAAATATAGGGAGAGTGTGAACTAATCGTAGGAATTGAATAAAAGAAAAGGAATTAACAAACTCTTTCAGCTTCTATAGGTCGCACCTATCTCTAATTTATGGCCGGCTATGATTAAAACCACTTGTGCTGCACAAATACAGAATCTGTTCTCAGTGATATAAAATTCCTTTATGCATACGTATTACAATATTATGTATAATTGAAATGTTTAGTTATAAATTAAACAAATGGTTAAATACTGAAAAGCATGGAAAATGACAAAAAGTTCAATCATGAAATTCAATTACTATATAAACTATTTATAATTTCAAGATTTAAAAACGCCATTTATTCTAATAATTTATTTTATTCTATCTATCTAACATCTTATATGACTATACGCCTGTCTCTGTATCTACGTGTCTTTCGTCTATCTATCTCTCTGTCTGTATATCTATCTATCTACCGGTCTATATCTCCATCTACGTGTCTTTCGTCTATCTATCTCTCTGTCTGCATATCTATCTATCTATCGGTCTATATCTCCATCTATCTGTCTGTATCCGTATCTACAAAGAAATACAAACACCTGCTTTCATGAAAGTACGAAGAAAGTAGATGGATATTGTTGAATCTAGAAATAGTATCAAACACAGAGATAATCACCGTTACATTCAGTTACTCCTACAATGTAGTCCTCTAACAGTGCTTTGCACAGCTTTAATAGTTAAAAATTTTATTTAAGACGTTGTTTAGCAAATATTACATGTAAATGGGGTCTCGACAACTTTTTAAAAGGGGTTCTGCTACCCACTTTCTTCCATTGTTATCAAGTCACATTTGGCTACGAATTTTGATATAATAAGAAGGTTAGACCTGTTTTCCAGAATGTAAAAAAAAAAGATACATACAAAAAATCTATGTATATATTTCAGTTTTGCAAAGCAGTTACATTTACGTCAGTACGTGAAATAAAATTTTATTAGCCATTCAGTTTTCTTTCTTTTAGATTTCATGAATTCTGTAAATTTCTGCAGTTTAAAGTTAGTGAACTTATGCCAACAAAACTATTTCATAATACAGGTTAAGATGAAATCCTGATTGTTAAATATTTATATTTTCTATTTTCTCTGTAAGCACAGATATTTGTTTTCTAGTGTATGTCTTAACTGAGTTATGAAAAATTCGGGTAAGAAATCTATTTATAATATCAAACGATTGTCATAAAATTAGAATTCTTTTTATTAACTTAACGTTTTTAACACTTTCCAACAAAATTGAAAAGTGTTCACAACTTCGGTTTGTCTGTCCGTCTGTCAGTATGTTCGCGCTCTAACTCCCGTAAATATACTCGGATTGCTCTGAAATTTTTGGATGTTATTGAAGTTTACCATAGCACGTTCCCTATTTCAAATGAAGTTCTTAGATATTTAGTTCATTTACAGGGACAGTCAAAAGTTTTCCGTTACATTACGGCCCATGGGAAAAAATCGTTTCAAAAGATTTTTAATGATGTTACATGCTTTCAAACATAATAACATTAATATGCATTTATCAAGTGCACTAAAATATGCATTCTGTAGAATATGCGGTGCAAAGAATAGTTATTATTCATTTACAGCGCCATACAAAAGAATTCCGTTATATAATGATACAGGGATGGAGGGAATTGTTTGCGTCGTATTTTAATTATATTAAATTATTTCATGTATAATGAAATTGATATATGTCGCTGAGGTTTACTTTAACTTATTTCATGTATAATACGAAGTGCATAGCATTTACAGGGATACACAAAATATTTCAGATACTATATTGTATCCGAAGTTCTCTACAGTAGCTACGATTTCTGGAAATGCATTTTTAATTATGTTGAGCGCTTTAATGTTTTACTATATTTATGCATAGTATATGGTGTGCATAAATACTATAATTCATATACAGAGAATCCGTAAAAGAATCCGTAATGATGCAAATTGCTTAAAGGTGGTTTTAAATGAGTTATGCATTTTTACGCTGAACTGCACTTAGTTTACTAAGAAATGTTTGTAGAACATAGATAAAATGATATACAGTTTCACGCAAAGAATAGGATACATGGCCGTCTATAAATGATAATTTCTGGAAATGTGATTTCAGTAGTTTTAAGAGTGTTTTAGTTTGAAATAAACTTTAGCTAAATAGCGGCATGTAATAAAGGTACTAGGTTAACTACAGGGTTGTACAAAAGTATACAAGTATGCTTCTATATATTAGTATAAATTGCTGAAAGGGAAATTACAACCTACTATGCGTTTTCTTGCTAAACTATATATCAACCTACAGATCAAATACAGGGCTGTTCAAAAGAATTATAATACATATTTGATATCGACGGTAACTGCTGAAACCAGTTTTTCAAATGTTTTATGAGTTTTCTAAAATGTTTACTTAGTTATCTTATAAACCTTATTTTTCTAAATAACGAAGTTTTGTTAAAGCATTCAGGAAGTGTTGGAAAGTGTTTCATAATCTATGCGCAAAGCATAATTTTTCTTTCTTGGTTTAAATTTAACAACGTTTGACTAATTTAATGTCTAAGGTCAATGTGCCTAAATGAGACACGACTCTACATAGTTTTGGCGCGTTTAGGGGATCGGATTTAGCATTTATACTAACGAATAGGGCTCGAGATCTTACGCATAATACGTATAAAACGTATACGTAGAGAACCGCTTTTACCATATTATACCTATCCAAAATCCGAATCGATAAAACGTATACGTATACTCCCGAGCACTACTACCGAACGTTATAATGTTTGTAAAATTAGCTTACTTAATCGTATTAAACTAAATATAATTTATGTGTTTTCAGTCTATACAAGAATTTTCAGAATTTTCACCCCCTAAAAGTATTGCGAATGCGAATCCTCTAATCATGTGTCTGTATTCTCTGTCTCGAAATACACCGCTATTCTTAAGAGATATTTTTTAATTAAAAATTTTAAAGACAATATATTTTTCTATTTTGATCCTTTTAAACACATATTTAAGTAACAGGTTAAAGAAAAGCACTATTGGATGATCATGATGGAAATCCTAATTTATTAACTCAACACAGCTTAGTTAAGCATAATATCTGCTTTAAAAATCCCTTTAATACAATATATGAAAATACCATATAAACTTACCTTAGTTAATATCCTAAAATTCTTTCCTCATTTAGGGCATTCAGTTCGTTGCTAATAGCTCTCTGAAGAAAACAAGTCACCTAAATGCGTAAAATATTTTTGAATTCTAATTCGAAAACTTGTCGTCTTTTCCCGAGCTTAAATTTCAGGTCAATGAAATACACGTTGTAGTTCTCGACGTCCGCAAATTTATTTGATCTTCAAAGTTAAAAAACAAAAAATAATGAACCATTTTAGGGATTTTTCACCGCATTTAGGGAATATGGGGGCACTTGATAATGAACGATGTGCATTGTAAAGAGAATTTTTTTAAGTGCAAAAACATTGTCGCATTTTGGGGTCGTCACATTTAGACACAATGACCTTATCTGATGAAAAACAAATAAACATGTATTATGTTTGAATTACTAAATATTTTCTCCCGTGTTGTTTCTGTTTTGTTAAGGGTACGGTGCACTTTCAAATGAGCAATAATCAACCGAACATACGAATTTTCGTTTTTTATGATTAATATTTACACAGTTAAAATATTCAAATATTGCCACATATTTCAAAGTATTTTTTCGTACTTCTTAAAGTTAAATATCAAAGGTAGAAAGGAAATTAACATGTAATAATGTATTTCAAATGAGTTTTTCCTCAAAACATTTTCCGTAGACTATCCGTCTTTAAAATACTCTTTGTTGTTTAATTTTCTTCATATTTTTTTTCTACCTGTAAGTCATGATCTTGATACTTAACTATGATGAATCGGTATATTCGTTTTAGAATGTTGGTATATTAAAGTACTCGAATTAGTAACAAACGTTTTTATTTTGAAAATTTTAATAAAGTTCAATTCCAGTTTTTGTATTTTTTTTAAAAAAATAACTTTCTTTGGACTAAAATGGTCGGAAATTGCACGTCAAACGTGGCAAATGAGGTGCATTCGTACTATAACTAGTTTTATAAATATTCAGATCTTGGTGCAATAGCTGTTACACTTTTATACAAAAATGCATGAATACAAAATTTATTACGATCATGCATATTAAAATCAGTAATACGGAAATAATATGACTCCATCTTAAATATGACGTAATCACCATGACAAACTAAATCATTACCTTTCATAGGATATCATTGAATTAATTACGAATGATAGTATTTAATAGAATGAAGTAAACTTTTTTTAATGTCTTTCTAAGTTTTGATTCGATTTTCATAAAATTTTAAATGACGAGACAAAACTCTGCAACGGTTATATAGATTAAATTTCAAAGCATTCGGTTCGGTAATTTTTGCGCTGTTATATTCGGATAGACAGACGGTCCAGACGACGACTATAAGTGCTACGTATTTATGTAATTACGAACGCACCTAAAAATGTATGCATGTAATTTTAAACAAAGGCCTTTAACGTAATAAGAAAAAAAAAATAAAGTGTGACAATATTTTAAATTTTGGAACGCATAGATCATTTAAAAATATTTTTAGACAAAATAACAGATTTAAAAACACTTACATTTTCAGTAAATTGATATTGTTTTCAAATATATATTGAATTTAGGGTTACAGAACACTTGTTTGAAAAACCTCTTGTTGGAATAAGATTAAATAATTAAAAATAGTTATAAGTCCACGCCCCTTTAATCCTTATGAAAAAGTATGTTATAAATTGCTACTTCCTACATCTTAATTTATTATTATGAAAATCTTTCCAAGTTTGATCCTGTGTTACTATTCATAGTAGTTTGTTTTATTTTTTAATATAGACAATTAGCCTATGAATTAAACAAAAATCAATTATTTTATATTGCAAAGGTGGATAAGAAACCTATGACTTAGGATATGGTTTTAAAAATATGAAAGAATGTTTGAAAATCATTTTATATATAAAAAAACTGTCACATTTGTGACACTGCATTGTGTCCGGTGGCTTTTATTTTTACCGAACCTGACAAATAATATTGAGTCGGTGTTTTTTTTATTTTTTTCTTCAGGTGGGATCAGATTAGAATCTTGCATGGAGTCGTGTGACCATTATTTTGTCAAGACAGGTCCTGGTTCGGATTCGTGTTAAACTTGGACACTTGTCCCGCTGAAAAATTATAATCCGAATGCCATCTACAGCAGGAAAATAAAAAAAAATCGTCCCAAATGTCACTCTCTTCACAAACTGGTCAAGCGATGTGACACCACAAAAGGCTGCAAAGTGGCAAGAAGGGCTTCTCATCCACATCACTATGACTTCACAAGCTCACTGTGACGTCACTACTTCGTCGCCATGAGGTAACGATGCTATACGGGTAACTTTGCTTATTTTTTATTTTCTTGTTGAGCGCCAGTTGGTGTATTTTAGAGAGAGTGATTTGACACAAGAGAGAGTATTTTTTGTGACAAACACATTCAATTGTATCTATATTGCTGCCATTCGAATAAGTTTATAACTGAAAGACTGGTGGCATACGCACGTGGTGCATGCTCAAATTAGAACTGTTTGTCCAAATTGTTGCAATCCATATTCGACATCTTGGCAGTACTGTCATGAACAAATTCTATTAAACAAGTAGGATGCGTCAACAAACGATTATATCAACAAACCTGGTGATAATAGCAATCTCGTTGAACTTTGGTTCAAAATCCTTTCGACTAATGAAATTTTATTGCTGGAATGTCTTCACTATCTTATGCAAATCGCGCTCTAGGTTCTCCTCTTTCAAGGTGTTGTCCAAAATCTTTTCGAATAATCAAACTTTATTTGTCGTATGCTCAGTGGCGGCTCGTGGGTTATTTAACTGGCGGTTCACAGTACATAAATTGTGAAAATAAAATCAGTCAGTACGACAGTTGTATCAGTTGTATCAGTATCAGTTGTACTTAGTGTACAGGTGAAAATGCATTTGAGTTTTTAAAAGTTCATTGAAAAAAAATGCAACTAAGAGAAATAATATCGAGAAAAAAATGTAATATTTTACTTCCTATAAAGGAGGATCATACTATCAAACAAATAAAAATCAAAAAATAACTAATTGAAATAAAAACCAAGGGAAATTTCCTAAAAACTACAATCAAGGAAAAGACAGCTTAATATGGAAGTTCCTGCACCATGAAGGCTCTACGAGTCACTGAACTCAACAATAGAACGAAGGGCTAACTCCCTATTCTGTTACATTGAATCCAGAGTTCCGACCATGAATACAATGCCCAAGATTTTCAGAGGAAAATTTTTGACAAAACATAGATTTCCTCCCATAGAGTAGTATGGGGTGAATATTTTCAAATTCGATTTTCTTTTTAAAAAATGACAAAATTGCTTCCATTTTCACTGATCTATATTTTTTATTGAAAAAACAATAGATTTTATTTAAGTTAATCGCAATCTTTTTGTTTGGTATTAATTAAAAATGAAATTTTAGGTAAACTCAACGAAAAAAAGAAAAAGAAAAATGTGTTAAGTATTGCTCATAAAAATATTAAAAAGACGTAGAAAGCACAAAATAGATAAAAAGTATGCGGAAAAGTTTGAAAAAAGGCTTAATAATGTTAAGAAAAGTGCAAGACTCATTACTTGCATGCATTGAAAGTGACGGTAGAAAGTGGATCGGTGAGTTAGCTCTCCGTATTATTGTAGAGCTCAGTGTTACGAATGGAAAAATGAAGCGATATGCCTTTTCCTCACACTGCCTTCGCCGCTTTCGTTCACATAAGCTTATTTCGAAGTGAATTTCCTCGATCTCACGTGCGATTAGACCGGAATTGGACTCTGCTCATAATTTTCGAAATTCACATTATTAGAATAACATTTCACATGTACTTATTTAAAAGAGATGAAGATGAAGGGGCGTAATTAAACTCATCCTGTAAATCGACAAAAATAAAGAAATGCGGTTAATATTATTGTATTTAATTTTTTTAATTATTCTATTTTTTTTTGGGGGGGGGGGGAGAGTTGGACAATTTTATAATCTTAATTATTCGCAATGTAATTAGAAGTTAATTGCACGTAATTGATTATAATTACATACATTCAAACACAGAAATTTTTTTTAGTTAATGGGATGCTGCTGGTTCCGACCAGTGTTGCCAGATTGGGGACTTTTTTTCTCCCCAGATTGTTGATTCTCATCGCTTTTTTGAAATAGCAATATTCGGTCTATTTAAAATAGATTAAAAATTCTGGAAATTAAGGTGAACTATACTATTTTTAAAAAAGCGGTGACAGTCAAATAATCTGAATTAAAAAAGTCCCCAATCTGGCAATTTCGACTACAGTGATGCAAGAATTTTTTACGGTGTGTAATTTAAACTATAATTAATTACATACAATTAAATTGTAATTACGTTGCAATTACAAATTTGCCCAACTCTGTTTTGAGGATCGCGTGTTAATATGCACCGATAGAGGAGCGCCACTCCGTATGATACATCTCTCCCAATTATGAAGATTTTTATTTAACTTTCATGGATTGAAACTCAGTAGACAATCATATATTAAAGTATTTGACATTTGCCAGTAAAAAAATAAAAATAAATTATATATATGCGATATGATAAATACTTTTAGCTTAAAAACCTTACCTTCTGCACTTGAATTGTAGTTTAAAAGTTGCATTTAAACCCGGGCAATTGTTGTTGAGAAAACTGAAGACATTACATATATACACGCATACATAAAGCCCAAAAACAGAAGTTTCTTTTATAAAGTCGCTTAAAAGTATATGAACTAGTCTTCGTTTATCTATTATATACTAATACTAATGCCCAGTGGTTAGGGGGTTGAATTCGGAATTAATTAGAGGAAAGCTGGAAATTGTTTAAATCCCTTCAGTTTAGGTCTAGAATGAATATGCTATGTTTTCCCCTTCGTACTAGGTGAGCGTTAGAAAATATGTATAGATTTATAGTAAAAAAACATGTTTTTTTTTACATACCTAAACAGTATCTCCAAACAGCTAACTCTTTCAAAAACATTGTCAATGAAAATGTTGTAGAGCTTAAACTTCTGAGTAAAATGAGTACCTACACTTAATATTTTTGTTGAACATTAAGGTCACAATTCCAGTTTAAAGTTTTAGACCCGTGGTCAGGGGGTTGAACTCAGAATTAATTAGAAGAAAACTGGAAATTGTTTTAACCCCTCCAGTTTAGGTCTAAAATGAACGTACGATGTTTTCTTCATTCGTACTTGGGTGAATGTTAGAAATTATGTACATATTTATTTTCGAAAAACACGTTTTTTTTAAAAATTACATTAACAATATCTCAAAACAGCTAACTCTATAAAAACATTGTCAATACAAATATTGTAGAGCTTAAAATTCTGAATAAAATGAGTACCATCATTAATATTTTTGTTCAACATTAAGGTTGCAATTCTACGTCAAAATTTTTCAAATCAAGATCTTGAAGCCAGGAGATACCAAGTTAACTTACCAATATCTCAAACCTGCGCTTTTAATATTAAACAAAAATGTTAAGTGTAGGTACTCATTTTACTCAGAATTTTAGGCTCTACAACTTTTGTACTGACAATGTTTTTGATAGAGTTAGCTGTTTTGAGATATTGTTAAGTTAACTTGGTCTCTCCTGGCTTCAAGCTCTTGATTAGCGATTAAGGCAAAATTTTGAAATAGAATTGCGACCTTAATGTTGAAACAAAAATATTAATGATGGAACTCATTTTATTCAGAATTTTAAGCTTTACAGCATTTGTATTGACAATATTTTTTATAGAGTTAGCTGTTTTGAGATATTGTTAAGGTAATTTAAAAAAACGTGTTTTTCGAAAATAAATATGTACATATTTTCTAACATTCACCCAAGTACGAGGAAAAAAACATAGTACGTTCATTTTAGACCTAAACTGAAGGGATTAAAATAATTTTCAGTTTTCTTCTAATTAATTCTGAGTTCAACCCCCTGACCACGGGTCTAAAATTTTAAACTGGAATTGTGCCCTTAATGTTCAACAAAAATATTAAGTGTAGGTACTAATTTAACTCAGAATTTTAAGCTCTACAACATTTGTATTGACAATGTTTTTGGCAGAGTTAGCCGTTTTAAGATATTGTTATGGTATGCAAAGAAACATGTTTTTTGAGTATAAATCTATACATATTTCCTAACGCTCACCTAGTACGAGGGGAAAAACATAGTATAGGGTCATTCCATGTCAGTTCAGGCAGGCATGTAACCCACCATCACAGATTTTGATGAAACTGTGTGTGTTTGTTCCTATTAATAAGATATGATCAGCAGTATTTTTTTTTACTCCTTGGTCAAATAGTTTCTGAGAAAAAAATTGTCAAAATTTTGAAGAACTGCCGTCAGTTGGCATTCTTGACTGCTCGGTTTTCAAATGTAGCATGACATAAATATGATCATATTTCTATATCTGCTCTACAAATCATCTTCAAATAATTTATACATAATATATAGGGTACGCAGTTTATGAAAAAAAAAATACTGTTACGCTTATAACATTTTAAGTGTGTCTAAAAAAATGTTTAAACTTTGAAGTCATGAATTTTTTATGAAAAATAATGCATTAACTAAAAAAGCATTATCAACAAAACGCGGTATTTTTATTAAATTTATTTTTTGTGGGGGATATACTTAAATGTGTCCTTTACCTGATTCTGAAATAAAAATAGTGGGATTTTGGGTGTTTTTAGTAGTATTTCCCATTTAAAAATATTTTGAGGCGTATTTCAAATCAAATCAATCAGAGTCATTCCATGTCAGTTCGCCTAAGACATTTAATTCACTGTCACAAATTTCAATGAAACTGGGTATGTTTATAGCTCATTTTAAGACATAATCACCTTGATCCTAAGTAAAATATTTTTTAAGATAAAAAAAAAAATCTAAATATTGAAATTTTTTTAAAAAATGATTTTAATGACGGGTCTATATTTAAAGACTGCATAAAAAAAAGTCATTTCAATATAAAATCACTAAATAAGTTTCAAATAATGTATATGTGACAAATAACGTAGACAGATTATTATTTATTGTTGTTTGTCATGTTTAAACACTAAGAGTGTGTTTAATCTTGTGAATTTTTAAAATCAAGAATTTTATGAAAAATAATGTGTTAATGAAAAATTTATTATTAACCGAAGGCATGCTGTTATTACTTTTTTTAATTGTACGTAAAAATATCTTTTCAATAGTTATAAAATAAAAATAGTGAAAATATGAGCAATTTTAACAAAATTTTCACAAGATGTGAATGTTTAATGATAAATATTGAAGCTTTTTATGCTAAGATGTACTATAATGACTACGATATCGTGTATTGCTACTCTTGTTTAACTATAATACATACAATAATAAAACAACAAATATTATTTACAGCAATAAAAATTAAATTAAATAGCACCAGTTCCTCTACCAACACTACACTGCTCAACAGCCGACTTAAAATCAACAGCCCACTCTTATTGAAAAATACTTTCAACTGTTCAAATAATAAATAAACTAAATTTAAAAATCTTAATACCAACTAATTATCTTAAGACGATAATAATAACTAAACAACATAATGAATTTATAAATCAGCTTTTAATTGAAAATTCATGAAATGGTCGCTTTAAATGTTGCTGTTCATCGAGTCAATCAAAATAAATTATAAAAAAAATAGTGAACCTAATATGCTGACTGCAATGACACTTCTAACAAAACTAATTAATTCATTACCATCTGAAATCAAACCCGAAAGATCAAAAAGAAAAAAATCAGCTGTAGTGTGAATGTGACATACTCAGTTGTTGTTGAGATATGAATGTCTTTGTGACATTTTCACCTGTACTTCAATAAAATATAAACATGTACGCATTTTTCATTCATCCAAATTAAGTAAAACAATTATAAAATTTTGTTGTCATTACACCAGATGTTAAATTTTTCGTTACATACTATTAGATAAGTTCTTTACTTTTATAAATTATTGACATAATATCATAAAATTTACCATATGTATTTTCTGTAAGTGTATAAACAATATATATGCTTTATTAAACATAAATGAATAATTTTTAAATAATTTGTTTGAGAACAGGGATATATACACACACACATATATATATATATATATACATACAATATATGTTGAAATCCATCTTTCAGCAATATTGTGATGAAATATATCAAATTACATATCATTAGAAACTGAATAAAGTTACAAAAGTGCAACTCATTAAGTTTTAAATATTTTTTTTACATATAGTTATTTGAAAGATATAAATTCGGATTATGCATTTTTTGCATATATTTAAAGCACAATATGTCAAAATTTTCTTCAAAGGATTGAAATTTGGTATTTTTTTTTCAATATTAGCAGCTCAATGCTAAATTTTCAATATTAGCAGCCAAATATGAGTTTAAAGATTAGGAGTGTCATTTTGAAAATTTCTATTGGGCGGTGAGGAGCTAGTGATTTTTCTCTTTTTTGGAAAGGGATAATTGCTCTTCGCCCTAAAAGTTTTACTAAAAAACAATATTGTTTATTTTTTTCCATAAGAAACGAACATAAAAGATAATTTGAAAAATAAAATAAATGTACCGTAATTTCCGGTGTATAGCCCGCGGATCAAACAATTGTGTTTCGACACAGAAATTTTTTTAAATAAAATGTAACTTTTTAGATCACGGTAAATATTGGTCTTCAAATACTGAATAAAATTTCTGGGTCCAAACGGAATTGTTTGATCTGCGGGCTATACACCCGCGGTATAAATACGGTAAATTACGGTATAAATAAAAATATTTCCAGGGATGATACATTGGATAGATTTTACATCTGAAAATATTGATAATTTTAAATATGATTTAAATACTACTAAAACCAACCAAAATCCCACTATTTTTATTTCAGATCCAGTTATAATGTAGTATTATGTACAACTTAAAATTAAAAAATTAGTCATAGGAACTCCGCCTCTGATTGATAAAGCTTTTTTAATAATTTCATTATTTTTTGTAAAATATTGATTTCAAAAATTATATAATTTTTTAGACACATTTAAATATTTTTAACATTACAGCAATATTTTTTTCATAATCTACACACTTTATTTACCTTGCTTAAATTATTTCAAGAAGATTTCTTTATTAGTTATTGAAATATGATTTTATATATAAAATGAGGCCTTTGAAAATTGAACAATCATTAATGGCAACTCATGGCAATTTTCCAAAACTTTGATAATTTTTTCTCATATTTTCACTATTTTTATTTTATAACCATTTAAAAGATATTTTTACGTAAAGAGCAATAACACCCTGCCTTCGTTTGATAATAAATATTTGATTAACACATTATTTTTGACAAAATTCTTGATTTAAAAAATTCACAAGATAAAACACTCTCAACAAGATACATACTCTTAGTGTTTAAACATGAAAAAAAACAAGAAATAATAATCTGCCAACATTATTTGTCGCATATACATTATTTGAAACCTATTTAGTGATTTTATATTGAAATGACTTTTCTTTTTAATGCAGTCTTTGAATATAGAACTGTCATTTAAAAAATTTTAAACAATTTTCAAAAATTTTGATTTTTTTTATCTTAAAAAATATTTTACTTAGGATCAAGAAAATTAAAGGTGATTACGTCTTAAAATGAGCTATAAACAAACCCAGTTTCATTGAAATTTGTGACTATGATTAAATGGCTTAGGGGAACTGACATGGAATGATTCTGCTTGATTTGATTTGAAATGCACCTCAAAATATTTTTAATTAGGAAATACTACTAAAAACACCCAAAATCTCACTATTTTTATTTCAGAATCAGGTAAAGGACACCTTTGAGTATATCACCCATAAAAAATAAATTTAATAAAAATACCGCCTTTTGTTGATAATGCTTTTTTTGTTAATGCATTATTTTTCATAAAAAATTTACGACTTCAAAGTTTAAACATTTTTTTAGACCCACTTAAAATGTTATAAGCGTAACAATATATTTTTTTCATAAACTGCGTACCCTAAATATTATGCATAAATTATTTGAAGATGATTTGTAGAGTAGATATTGAAATATGATTATATATATGACATGCTACATTTGAAAACCGAGCAGTCAAGAATGCCAACTGACGCCAGTTTTTCAAAATTTTGACAATTTTTTTCTCAGAAACTATTTTACCAAAGAGCAAAAAAAAATTACTGGTGATCATATCTTAATAGTAAGAACAAACACACGCAGTTTCATTAAAATCTGTGATGGTGGGTTACATATTGGTATTTTACTGCCTGATTTGATGTGGAATGCCCCTATATTCATTCTAGACCTAAACTGAAGGGATTAAAACAATTTTCAGCTTTCCCCTAATTTATTCCGAATTCGGCCTTTTTTTGCTCCCCTACCACTGGACTACTAATAATAATACTAATCTATCTATATCTATACTAATATTATAAAGAGGTAAAAATTGTTTATTTGTAGGAGGTAAGCTCTGGAACTACCGAACCGATTCCAAAAGTAATGGTATCAAAATGATGGTGTTAGTCCAACTTAGAACATAGGCTATATCTTATGACAGTGCACTGGCCAAAAGGGGGTGCAGGAGCAAAAAAGTTCTAAAAATGCGATTTTTGTGTTACTGAAGGGCCTAGAAAAATGAAATTTGGAATGGTAGTTACTTATATGATACTAATGATCTCTAAGGACATTTCTTAAAAAAATCGAAATTAAAAAGGGGTGAAAATGCACAGAAAAGCGTTCTGAAAAAAGTTCTAAATGACGATTTTTATGCAACTTCAGGAAGTACCAAACCGATTTCAAAAATAATGGTGTCAAAATGATTGTGACAACCGTTGCTCCAACATAGGTTACATTTTATGTCGGTGCCACTACCCCTAAAGAGCGTGCAGGAGTAAAAAACGTATGAAATTGCGATTTTTGTGTTACTGAAGGATCCAGGTACATGGAATTTGGCATAGCAGTTACTTATTGGATAGAAATTATCTCTAAGAACATATCTTAAATTATTCGAAATCTAAAAGGGGTGAAAATGCGCAAAAAGCGTTCTAAATGGCGATTTTTACGCAATCTCAAGAAATACCAAACCGATTTAAAAAATAATGGTGTCAAAATGATGGTGACAACCCTTGCTCTAATATAGGCTACATTTTATGTCGGTGCAACTAAACTTAAAGGGGGTGCAGGAGTAAAAAAACGTTCAAAAATGCGATTTTTGTGTTACTGAAGGGACCAGATATATGGAATTTGGAATGGTAGTTACTTATATGACATAAACGATCTCTAAGAACATTTCTTAAAGATTTCGAAATTTAAAAGGGGTGAAAATGCATGAAAAGAGTTCTAAAAAACGTTCTAAATGGCGATTTCTACGCAATCTCAGAAAGTACCCAACCTATTTCAAAAGAAATGGTTGGAAATTGATGATGACAGCCCTTGCTCCAACATAGGCTCTATTTCCTGTCGGTGTCACTACCAGCTAGGGGTTGTAAAAGCAAAAAACGTTCTAAATTGCGATTTTTCTGTTACTGAAGGGCCTAGAATCCTTGAATTAGGCTGGGCAGTTATTTATAAGATACAAATGATCTCCAAGAACATTTCCTAAAAAATCGAAATTTAAAAGGGGTGAAAATGAGCGAAAATCATTCTAAAAAACTTTCTTAAAGCGCTATCTACGCAATCTCAGGAAGTACCGAACCGATTTAAAAAATAATGGTGTGAAAACGATGGTGACAGCCCTCGCTCCAACATAGGCTGTATTTCATGTCGGTGCCTCTACCCCAAAGGAGGTGAAGGAGCAAAAAACGATCTAAATTGCGTTTTTTGTAATGCTGCAGGGGCTAGTAACTTGAAACTAGGTATGGTAGTTACTTATACGATATAAATGATCTCTAAGAAAATTTCCTAAATAATTCGAAATTTAAATGGGGTGAAAATGGACTAAAAACGTTCTAAATTGCAATTTCTACGCAGTCTCAGACCCAACCGATTTCAAAAGTAATGGCTAGAAACTGATGATGACAGCCCTTGCTCCAATACAGGATCTATTTCATGTCGGCGTCACTACCACCTTGCGGTTGCATTTTAAAAAACCTTCTAAATTGTGATTTTTGTGATACTGAAGAGACTTGCAACTTGAAATTTGGCATGTAATGCGCTCTGAGAAGATTTCCTTAAAAATTTGAAATTGAAAAGGGGTGAAATGAACGAAAAGCGTTTTAAAAACGTTCTAAATAGCGATTTTTACGCAACCTCAGGAAATATACACCGATTTCAGAAGTAATCTTTTCAAATTGATGGTAACAGTCCCCGCTCCAACATAGCCTATATTTTACGTTGTTGTCACTACCACCTGGGAGTTTCAGGAGCAAAAAATATTCTGAATTGTGTTTTTTTGTGTTACTGAGGGTGTCTAACATTTTAAATTTGGAATAGTAATTACTTTAAAGATGGAAATGCTTTCTAAAAATTGTCGAAAGAAAATTCCAAATTTAAAAGGATGAAGTGAGCGAAAAGCGTTCTATAAGCGTTCTAAATTACGATTTTAATGCATTCGTACGAAATACGAAACCGATTTAAAACATAATGGTTGCAAATTTATGTGATAGGACCTGCTCAAACATAAGCTATATTTTATGTCGAGGGTTGCAGGGGCAAAAAACTTTCTAAATTGCGATTTCTGCGGTACTGAAGAGGCTAGAAACTTTAAATATAGCACGGTAGTTATACTTATAAAATATAAATGTACTCTAAGAACAGTCGAAAATAAATTCGAAATTAAAAAGGGGTGAAGCGAAGGGATGGAGCGAAAAGCATTCTAAAAGAGTCCTAAATTACGATTTCTATGGAATCTCAGGAAATAATAAACCGATTACAGAAGTTATTGGTTGCAAATCAAGAGTGATAGTCCCTGATCCTATACGGGTTATATTTTATGCCGGTGTCACTACAACTTGGTTGGCAGGAACACCAAGAAAGCCTTTAAAAACATCTCAATTTCGTATTTTATAGAATATTAGGAAATAACAACGGATCTCAAGGTTAATGTAGGCAAATTAATGGTGACAGCCTCTGTTTCAACATTTTTCGAGACATTCTATTTCAACTCTGTTTCAGCATTTTATGTTGGTGCCACTAACACCAGAAAGGAGGTAGACTGTTAGACAAGAAGCTTGGAATTTGACATGATGGTTAATTTTAAGATGTAAATGTGTTAAGATGGTTTCTCAAAAATTCAAAACTTCAAATGAATACTGAAATGAGCTCATTTCAATGAGCATAAAAGTCTTAAAATACTTTCTAAATTATTATTTCATTAGAATTTGTTTTAGTTCTTCTTATTAATTAAAATC
Source organism: Maratus speciosus (assembly GCA_963932465.1). Taxonomy (NCBI): domain Eukaryota; kingdom Metazoa; phylum Arthropoda; class Arachnida; order Araneae; family Salticidae; genus Maratus; species Maratus speciosus. The sequence goes on from OZ010790.1 coordinate 348,313,634, forward strand.
TCATTTCTGTCTATTGCACTGTTATAATGAAGTTTATTCAAACTGTGGCTTAATTTGTAATTTGTGAATTATTTCAAAAAGTGTTCTTCTAATAAAAAATAGTCATGCAAATATCACTTGGCATATTTCAGCTATTGCGCAAGCAAAGCCGCGGGATTTGCTATTCTATATGTATGCTTCTATACTTAATATTATAAACAGGTAAAAATTGTTTATTTGTAGGAGGTAAGCCCAGGAACTACCGAACCGATTCCAAAAGTAATGGTATCAAAATGATGGTGGTAGTCCAACTTAGAACATAGGCTATATTTTATATCGGTAAAATAACCGAAAGGGGGTGCAGGAGCAAAAAACGTTCTAAAAATGCGATTTTTGCATTACTGAAGAGCCTAGAAATATCAAATTTGGAATATTAGTTACTTATACGATAGAAATGATGTCTAAGAATGCCTCTTAAACAATCCGAAATTTAAACTGTGTGAAAATGCACAGAAAGCTTTCTGAAAAACGTTCTAAATGGTGGTTTCTACACAATCTCAGTAAATACCAAGCCTATTTAAAAAATAATGGTGTCAAAATGATGGTGACAACGCTTGCTCCAAGATAGGTTACATTTCATGTCGGTGCCACTACCCCAAAGGGGATGCAGGAACAAAAAAAGTTCTAAAAATGCGATTTATGCGTTTCTGAAGAGCCTAGAAATATGAAATTTGAAATATTAGCTACTTATTAGAAATAAAGTATTTCTAAGAACAGTTCTTAAACAATTCAAAATTTAAAAGGTCTGAAAATGCGCGAAAACCGTTCTAAAAAACGTTCTAAACGGGGGTTTCTACACAATCTCAAGAAATACCAAACCGATTTAAAAAATAATGGTATCAAAATGATGGTGTTAGTCCAGTCTTACTTAGAACATAGGCTATATCTTATGTCGGTGCCACTACCCCAAAGGGGGTGTAGGAGCAAAAAACGTTCTAAAAATGCGATTTTAGCGTTACTGAAGGGCCTAGAAATATGAAATTTTGAATATTAGTTACTTATAAGATATAAAGGATTTCTAAGAACAGTTCTTAAACAATTCGAAATTTAAAAGGGGTGAAAATGCGCGAAAAGCGTTCTAAAAAACGTTCTAATGGTGGATTCTACACAATCTCAGGAAATGCCAAACCGATTTAAAAAAAATGGAGTCAAAATGATGGTGACAACCCTTGCTCCAACATGGGCTGTGTTTTATGTCGGTGCCACTACCCCAAAGGGGGTGCAGGAAAAAAAACTTTCTAAATTGCGGTTTTTGCACGGAAGGGCCTAGAATCATGAAATTTGGAATGGTAGTTAGTTATAAGATATCAATGATCTCTAAGGACATTTCCTAAAAAAATCGAAATTTAAAAGAAGGTCAGAATGCGCAAAAAGCGTTGTAAAAAACGTACTAAATTGCGATTTCTATGAAATCTCAGGAAATACTGAACCGATTACAAATATAATGGTGTAAAAATGATGGTGACAGCTCTTGCTCCAACATAGGCTATATTTTCTATCTGTTTCCACTACCACAGAGGAGATGCAAGAGCAAAAAAGTTCTAAAAATGCGATTTTCGAATTATGGAAGGACCTAGACTCATGAAATTTTGCATGGTATATATTTATTAGATATAAATGCGATCTCTAAGAACAATTCTTTAAAAATTTGAAATCTAAAAGGGGTGAAAAGGCGCGAAAAGCGTTCTAAAGACGTTCTAAATGCCGATTTGTCAGCAATATCTCAAGAAGAATCAAACTGATTTCAAAAGTAATGGTAGGAAATTGATGCTGACAGCCTCTGCTCTAACATAGACCCTATTTCATGTCGCTATCACTATCACCTAGAAGATGCAAGAGCAAAAAAACGGTCTAAATTTCGATTTTTGTGATCGGTAGGGGCTAGCAACTTGAAATTAGGCAAGGTACATATTTACGTTTCGAAAAAATTTAAAATTTAAAAAGGGGTGAAAATGCGCGAAAAATGTTCTAAATTGCGATTTCTACCCAATCTCTGGAAATACCAAAGCTATTTCAAAAGTAATGGTTGCAAATCAATGGTGATAGTATGTTGCTGTCACTACCATCTGAAGGTTGCAAAAGCAAAATATGTTCTAATTTGCGTTTTTTGCACAACTGAGGGGTCTAACACTTTGAAATATGGCATGTTATTTACTTACAAGATGCAACTGCTTTGTAAGATCAGTCGAAAGAAAATTTCAAATTTGAAAAGATGAAGTGAGCGAAAAGCGTTCTAAATTACAATTTTATGCAATCTTATCAAATACCAAACCGATATTAAAAATAATGGTGACAAATTGTTGTTGATAGAATCTTCTCAAACATAAGCTATATTTTATGTCTGTACCTTTACCACCAGAGGGTTGCAGGAGCAAAAAACTTTCTAAATTGCGATTGTGTTACTGAAAAGGCTAGAAACTTTAAATATGGCATAGTAGTTACTTATAAAATATAAATGCCCTCGAAGGACTGTCGGAAATAAATTCGAATTAAAAAGGGGTGAAGCGAAGGGGAGGTGCGAAATGCATTCTAAAAAAGTCCTAAATTACGATTTCTATGCAATTTCAGGGAATATAAACCGATTATAAAAGTAATAGTTGCGAATCAATGGTAACAGTCTCTGATTCTACCACTTGGGTTTCACAGGAACAATAAACGTTCTAAAAAATGCTTTAAAATCTTTCTAAATTACGTTTCTGTGGAATATTAGGAAATAACAAACCGATTTCAAAATTAATGTTGGCAAATTAATGGTGGCAGTTCCTATTTCAACATAGCCCTTTATGTTGAGAGAGGTGGTAGGATTTGGAATTTGACATGATATTTAATTATAAGATGTAAGAAGATGGTTTCTAAAAAATTCAAAACTTCAAATGAATACTGAAATGAGCGTATTAATTGAGCATAACAGTTTCAAAATATTTTCTAAATTATCATTTTTTTAGTTTTATTTCGTTTTATTAATTTAAGTCTCATTTCTGCTTAATGCAGTGTAACAATGATGTTTAGTCAAACTATGTTTTAAATGGTAATTTTTGAATTATTCCTAAAAGTAATAAGTACCTTTAAATAAAAAAACCTTCTAATAAAATAAAAATTTAGTTAGTACCTTTTAAAAAAAAATAGACATATTAATATCACTTGGCATATTTAAAATATAACGCGAGCAAAGCCGCGGGGTTTGCTAGTAATATTATAAAGAAGTAATGTTTGTTTATTTGCAGGAGGTAAGCTCTGGAACTACCTAGCCGATTCCAAAAGTAATGGTATCAAAATGATGGTGTTAGTCCAACATAGAACAGAGGCTATATCTTATGTCCGTGCCAGTGGCAGAATGGGGGTGCAGGAGCCAAAAACTTTCTAAAATGCGATTTTTGTGTTACTGAAGGGCCTAGAAATATGAAATTTGGAATATTAGTTACCTTTAAGATATAAATGATCTCTAAGAGGATTTCCTAAACACTTCTAAATTAAAAAGGGGTAAAAATGCGCAAAAAGCGTTCTAAAAAAGTTCTAAATGTTGGTTTCTACACAATCTCAGGAAATGCCTAACCGATTTAAAAAATAATGCTGTAAAAATGATGGTGACAACCCTTGCTCTATGATAGGCTATATTTTATGTCGGTGCTACTACCCCAAAAAGGGTGCAGGAGCAAAAAATGTTCGAAAAATGCGTTTATTGTGATACTGCAGGGGTTAGCAACTTGAAATTGGTCATAGTAGTTAGTTATATGATATAAATGATCTCTAAGAACATTTCATTAAAAAATTAAAAGTTTAAAGGGGTGAAAATGTGCGAAAAGCGTTCTAAAAAACGTTTTAAGTTGCGATTTCTACGCAATCTCAGAAAATGCCGATTCAATTTTTTAAAAAATGCTGTGAAAACGATGGCGACAGCACTTCCTCCAACATAGGCTATATTTTATGACAGTACCACTATCCCAAAGGGGGTTACAGGAGCAAAAAAAAGTTGTAAATTGCGTATTTTGTGTTACTGCAGAGGCTAGCAACTTGAAACTGGGTATTGTAGTTACTTATATGATATAAATGAGAGCATTCTAATAGCATTCCTTTAAAAATTAAAAATTTAAAAGGGGTGAAAATGCGTGAAAAGCGTTTAAAAAACGTTCTAAATTGCGATTTCTACGCAAACTCAGAAAGTACCCAACCGTTTTCAAAAGTAATGGTTGGAAATTGATGATGACACCTTTGCTCCAACATAGGCTCTATTTCATGTCGGTGTCACTATCACCTAGGGGTTGCAGAAGCAAAAAACTTTCTAAATTGCGATTTTTGTGTTACTGAAGGGCCTAGAATCTTGAAATTAGGCAGTGCAGTTATTTATGATACAAATGATCTCTAAGAACATTTCCTAAAAAATCGGAATTTAAAAAGGGTGAAAATGAGCGAAAAGCGTTCTAAAAAACTTTCTAAATTGCGTTTTCTACGCTACGGCAGGAAGTACTGAATCGATTTAAAAAATAATGGTGTGAAAACGAGGGTGTCATCCCTCGCTCCAATATAGGCTGTATTTCATGTCGGTGACACTGCCCCAAAGAGGGTGCAGGAGCAAAAAACGATCTAAATTGCGTTTTTTGTGTTACTGAGTGGGTCTAACATTTGAAATTTGGGATTGTAATTACTTCAAAGATACAAATACTTTCTAAGAATTGTCGAAAGAAAATTCCAAATTTAAAAAGATGAAGTGAGCGAAAAGCGTTTATAACCGTTTTAAAGCACGATTTTTATGCAATCGTATGAAATACGAAACCGATTTCATATATAATGGTTGCAAATTAATGGCGATGGAACATTCTCAAACATAAGCTACATTTTATGTCGGTGCCTTAAACCCATAGAGGGTTGCAGGAGTAAAAATCTTTCTAAATTACGATTTATGCGGTACTGAATAGGATAGAAACTTTAAATATAGCACGGTAGTTACTTATAAAATGTAAATGTCCTCTAAGAACAGTAAAAAAAAAAAAAATCAGAATTAAAAAGGGGTGAAGCGAAGTTAAGGAGCGAAAAGCATTCTGAAAGAGTCCTAAATTATGATTTCTATGGAATCTCAGGAAATGATAAACCGATTAGAGAAGTTATTGGTTGCAAATCTAGGGTGATAGTCAATGATCCTATACGGGCTATATTTTATGCCGGTGTCACTACCACTGTTTGGCAGGAACAACAAGAAAGCCTTTAAAAACATCTAAATTTCATTTTCTATAGAATATTAGGAAATACAAACCGATTTCATCGGTAATGTTGGCAAATTAATGGTGACAGTGTCTGTTTGAATATTTTTCGAAACATTATATTTCAACTTTGTTTCGGCCTTTTATGTTTTTGCCACTAACACCAGAGAGGTAGTAGACTGTTAGACAAGAAGCTTCTCATTTGACATGATGGTTAATTATAAGATGTAAATGTATTAAGATGGTTTCTATAAAATTCAAAATTTCAAAAGAATACTTAAATGAGCATAAAACTCTCAAAATACTTTCTAAATTATCATTTATTTGGAATTAGTTTTAGTTCTTCTTATTAATTAAAATCTCATTTCTGTCTATTGCAATTTTATAATGACGTTTAGTTAAACTGTGGCTTAATTTGTAATTTTTGAATTATTCTAAAAAGTTTTCTTCTAATAAAAAATAGTCATGCAAATATCACTTGGCATATTTAGACTATTACGCGAGCAAAGCCGCGGGGCTTGCTAGTTTCTAAATAATATTGAAAAATAAAAGAAATATATTTAGCTGTGAAAGAAAATATCCCACCAATTAAATATTTTGAATAAACTAACTTTATTTTAGTACACAAAATATTTCGTTTAATGGGTAATGAAAAACCGTAATTATCTGATTAATAAAATAGAGGAACACTAGCAATACAATAGCTTTATTATTCTATTATCAATTAGGAGATTTTCTATGATCTTCAATTGTTAATAAATAATATATCTGATACTAATTAATAAGACATTCTGATAAGAAAATCACGATTGTCTAATCACATCATGAATGAATGTTATCTAATAATATAATATAATGTGATTAATTATATATATTATCGGAGATCACGCCAATTACTTTTTTTACATTATTTTTTTCACTATTAGTGCTTAGTCATCAAAAGCTTTTGAACAGTTTTCTGAGCATTTTATTCAATAAAAAATGAGGTTGTACAGAAGATTAATACTTGTCAATTATGGGATGAATCAGATAAAAATGAATTTGATTAGACGGCATGCATTCCCTGTAATTATGAAATTCTAATATAATAATAAAGGATTTCATCTACATTTAAATATTTAACCTTGGAACCTTTTTATATCAAGGCTTAAGAGTTAAAAAAATAGATATAAGAATTATTATTTACATTTTTATATATCTTTTTACTGTTAAAAAAAGTGACAAACGCTGTCTTCGTGTTAAATGAATTTTTTGTGAGCGGAGGTAATTACAGGCTAATATTAAGAAAACTATTGTATATAAAAAATGTTAAAATTGGCAGTTTTATAGAGAAATGTTCAATAAAAACGCAGAAGCAGACAACTTTTAAATGGAAGAATTGTTTTAAAAGTTATTTAAGGTTGAAGTCGGTCGAAATAGTTCCGTTAAAAAAGTTTTATAGGAACAAAAACTACGCATAGCAGTTTGATCATCTTTTACAGAGATTTGCTTGACAATCTTACGGTGTGCAGTGTGCAATTATTTTTTTAATTTGATTAAGGTCTTGAAGTTTTCTTTTCAAATTTTGTTCAAATTTTCATTATTACAATAGAGATTTATTTGATATTTAGAAAAGGCCATTTGTTTAAATTGTTGCCAAATTGAAAACAGAGCAAAGAAAAATATCTCATTTAGAAAATGTATTTACATGTGACTGTTAAAAAAGGAAAGAAAACGTTAAAATATATTAAATGATCTCTTGACGTGATCAAAAAGATATTTACACACTAATGTTGAAACAGAAAGAAAACCTTAAAATAATTAAATTATTGACGTGAAATGCATTCAATGGTAAAAATTACTTCATACATAAAACGATACATATAAAACGGTTTTCTTATGGATAATATTCATGTCACGTCACAGTGGGAGTCACAGGAAGTAAAAGTAGCACGGCTGTCAATTTTTTTTATATATTTCACCATTTGATGCAGGATAAATACAGGTAAATGCATGCGTAAAATACTTCATATAAGAAATATTATAAATTAGCTTTGTACTACAGAAAAAAGTTTTCATTCAACTGTAGTTATATAGTCCAGGCAATAGAGACCGTATAGGTACTCTACCTAGCAAAATTAATGGTAGTACTGGAAATCGGCTTTTTAGATGTTTTTTGGGTCGCTGAATCCAAATTTGTAACTTCCCACCAAAATTTCCCCCGGCAACACCCCCAAATTTTGGTAAAAAGACCCCCCAAAAAGGTTTTTATTAAAAAAAATTATTTATTTATTATTTTAGAGAAAAAGTATGTAGAAATTCAGAAAGTAGACAAAATTTCCAATGAATTAGATATATGACATTATGACTTAGGATGAAGGGGAAGGGGGGATCTGCCTCGGAACATGCGCCGCAGTGCTGCGTGGACTAAGTTGCGCAATTCCACTTAACCACTCACACGTTTACATTAGCCCTCCCATCTTCCCTCCGAACTTTCTCTATAAGGTTTACTTTAAGTTTTTTGGGTCGCTGAATCCAAATTTTTAACTTACCCCCAAAATTCCCCCCCGAACCCCCCCCCCAAATAGTTGTTTTTAACTTAAAATTTTTGTTGTTTTAGGGGAAAAGCATTACGAAATTCAGAAACTAGATAAAATTTGCAACAAATAGGATATATGACATTATGACGTAGGATAAACGGGGAGAGAGGGGGCTGCCTCGGAACATTCCCCGCGCGCTTTTCTCAAAAACCAAATTTTTTCAAAAAATCAATTTTTGGGGGGGTTGCCGGGTGAAATTTTGGTAGGAAGTTACAAATTCGAATTCAGCGACCCAAAAACATAAAGTGAGTCGAAATCCAGAACTAGTATTAATTTTGCCAGATAAAATCCCCTATTGCCTGGACTTCATAATTTAGTGCACGTAGCGCCGCAGTGCATGTTCAGAGGTAGCCCTCACCCTCCCCGTTCATTCTAATTCATAATGTCATATATCCTATTTGTTGCAAATTTTGTCTAGTTTCTGAATTTCGTAATGCTTTTCCCCTAAAATAATAAGAAATAAAGGTTAAAAACAACTATTTGGAGGGGGTTTCGTGGGGGAAATTTTTGGGGGAAAGTTAAAAATTCGGATTCAGCGATCCAAAAATCTTGAAGTAAACGTTATTGAGAGAGCTCGGAGGGGAGATGGGAGGGCGAATGTAAACGTGTGAGTGGTTAAGTGGAATTTCGCAACTTAGTTTACACAGCATCGCACGCATGTTCCGAGGCAGATCCCCCTTCCCCTTCATCATAAGTCATAATGTCATATATCTAATTTGTTGGAAATTTTGTCTACTTTCTGAATTTCTAGATACTTTTCTCTGAAACAATAAAAATATTGATTTTTTTAATAAAAACCTTTTCTGAGGAGATTTTTACCAAAATTTGGGGAGGTTGCCGGAAGAAGTTTTGGTGGGAAGTTACAAATTCGGATTCAGCGACCCAAAAAACATCAAGAAAGCCGATTTCCAGTACTACCATTAATTTTGCTAGGTAAAATTCCCTATTGCCTGGAATAATAATAATATTTCATTTCGGCGTAAGCGCATCAGAAAATGAAAATTTGAAAACAAAAGCAGAATGATTAATTTCAGAAAAGAAAAACGATTGATGTAACTAACATTATTTATCCATTATAAAAACTACTTGAATTCGTGTATATTAAAGGAATGAATAACAATAAAAACGTATTAGGGGCAGTAAAAAACAATTGAATTATTGAGAAATTTTACAAAAACTTACTCTCCAGGACTTTTCTTGCATTCTACATGTAGGGTCGTGGAAAAAAAAGCAAACACTCCATACTAATTCTGCAACTAATTGTAATAGGAGAACGTTATTGGTTCCAAACGATTGAATATAACGTGTAATTTTCAATGATGTATATAAAATTTGCTTAAGGGGGCATCTACAAATCAAAACTAGATAAAAAACTCAGTTTTTTTCAATTGCAACACCCAATTTTGACAATATATTTTAAATCTTCGGTTCAAACTGTGCCTAGATGGGGAATTTCAAGTCATTTGGATAATAAGTTTTTGAATTATAAGCATTCAAAATTTAGAGTTTCTAATGTTAAATTGCATTTTCATATTTTTATTAATATCTCCTGAAATTATATTCCTAATGTGATAATTTTGTGTGTGGATTAAAACACTAAAAAACCCAAACAAAATTACATTGAAGTTGTATTAAAAAAATTATGATATGAATTATGAAATTAATATTAGAAAAAAATATGAATTGCAATCTACAATTTTTTTGATGGATTTAGATTTATTATTTCCTGCTTTATTGGAATTCTCTATTTCAAATTTTTCTTCCAAGTACTTTTCGAATTATGCTTAAAAATGTCAAAATAATGGTTTAAGGTTAAATGTCTCCCTACGATGTGCAGAAAAGCATATTAAAAAAAAATTATTGAAACATTTGGGGCGGCAATAGTCTAAACATATTAAGCGAATGAAATAGTAATATTGACAAGAAATAATACATTAACAGAGGTTACATAGTCATTCTGTAGCATTTCAACAATCGAGTACCAAAAATTCAATTTGGATACAGCCCCTAAAATATGCTCATATTGAAATAATTAATTTCTCTGGAACTAATAGTACGAATTTCACGAAAATTTGTTTTTATGCTAATTGAATGGTGAAGAAGTTATTTATGGAGTCAAACTTGGATATTGTTATTGAAAAAAAAGTTTGGGTTCATTTTAATATGTAGATGGCCCCCTAAGCAAATTTTATACACATAATTTAAAAGTAGACATTATTTCCAATCGTTTGGTACTAGTTACTTTCTTCTACAATAATTTGTGTCAGAGTTAGTAGGGGTGTTTATTGTTTTTTTTCCCACGACTGTACACTGTAAAAATTTATGTAATGTCACTCCATAAAATTTGCGGCAGACTTGCTGCCTCCATTTTATTGAGTAATTTAACCGATATAACTGGTGTTACGTTACATTAATGTGTAATATTACACCAGTTACATGTTTAAATTGCATCATTATATAACTTTAATTACTCCATAAAATTTGAAGCAGCATGTTGCCACGAATTTTATGGAGTAGTGTTACATAAATTTTTTACAGTGTAGTGCGATTCCGTGCAGAGTGTCACACACGTAACGCAGACTTTAAATTGCATTTATTCAATTATTTATTAAATTTTAATGTTAATTCTGATTTTAAGTGGTATGGCAAATAAGTTATTACCATTAAAATAGCAATTAAAGCCTTTGTGCAGGAATATTGAAATGCAGTAAACCAACGTTTAAAATGCACAAATAATGCGTGAAAAAGCAGCAAACAGCTGTTTCGAATCTACAGCGAGATTCTTCTTCAGTGCAAGAGAGGGAAAAAAGGAACAGCGTGCTAGAAAAAGTAAGGCTGAGCCAAGCTAGAAAAAGCAAGCATGGCTCAGCCTTGCTTTTTCTAGCACGCTGTTCCTTTTTTCCCTCTCTTGCACTGAAGAAGAATCTCGCTGTAGATTCGAAACAGCTGTTTGCTGCTTTTTCACGCATTATTTGTGCATTTTAAACGTTGGTTTACTGCATTTCAAGTTATTACCATATTTTTAAATTTAAATGTGTGACAATAAAACTCACAGAAGTATATCATTTAATTTCATTGCTCAAAATTTGCTTTTTACCTACTTCGGAAATTTTCGAAAATTTATTTTTTCCTACTAAAAAAAAAAAAAAAAAAATACCAGATCTCGAGTTATACCAAGGGAGGATCCACACAATTATGTGGGTGCAAACTCGATTTTAAATCGCCCAAAAAGAGGAAAAGGGTTTTTCTTTTACTTTACGAACACGTACACAATTCTGTAGGTCAGGTCTTAAAAGGGTATACGAATGTCAGGAGCCTTTAGAAGTGCATTTCTGTTAAAATATTTATAGACTTTAATTCATATTTTATTTAAATTCATTATTTAAATTTATATTTTATTTAAATTCCTTATTTAAATTCATATTTTATTTAAATTCATATTTTATTTAAATTCATTATTTAAATTTATATTTTATTTAAATTCATTATTTAAATTCATATTTTATTTAATTATGAATAATCTATATTTTATTTGTACGATTCATATATCCCACATAATAAATTTAAAAATGCAGAAAAATGAAATAGTTATGTTTGGGTACTTGAAAGCAACATAACAAAAACAAAGAAACAACAAAAAAAGAGAGTGAATAAAGGGAAACATAAATATAAACATCAGGAGATAAAAAATTTACGTACATATTATTCCTAAACGTTTCAATTTCTAAAAGTTCATCTAATTTCAATTTTGATGCCTTAATCTAAAATTTATCTTAGAACCAAAATATGAGTTTATTTGGTTACTGCTAAAGCTTGTTGCAATTTTAACTGAGAAAATGCTCCTAGTTTACTTTATTCATAAATAATTATGGAAAACATCATTTCCAGTAGAAAATACCTTTTTGCATCTTTCGTTGAAAATATGTCAATTAAAAGCAGTGAGTTTATTCAATCGCTCTGGATTTCTCACCGGTGCACAATGCTAAATTTTAGAGCGCAGCGGAACTTATTTTCTGCGGATGCATCGAACGTGCTTTTGTTAAAAATTAAGGTTATTTTATAACTAAAATGAATAAAAGTTGTCTTTATTGAAAAAAATGCAAAACGTTATTCTATATTTCAAATTATATTTTAAACAACAAAAAGTAAAAAACTGCGTAAAACAGGTATAGCGTCCACGCAAAGTACTTATAAACATTTTATTTCATATATCATTATACAGGCTGTCCACTCTCAACGGTGTCCAATGGCTTATTTCTAAATTGTTAGTCATAGACATATAGTTCCAATTACAAAAATGTTTTAAATGAGGTAACGAAATATTTTAAAAGCGATTTGGGTCAATAAAAACATTTCTTTAAAAAATTACGAAATTAAAATTTTATACGCTCCCTCGGTGCTATAAATTATATTTAGAAAAATTTTCCTGTTACGTTGACAAGTAAGACAGAAAAAATCCCGTTCATATAACACTAAAATTTACCGTGCTATGAAACTTTGCATGGCATATACAATTTTTCTGCATCTGAACACAAATGAGTTCGACCATGCTTTGAGGTGTCATATACCAAGTGCTTAAAGTATTTGAAGAACTTATTTCATGTGTATCTGCGTTTTGAAAAAAAATCGTACAAGTATTACGATTGAGTTAACTTTTATTATGTTTCAGATTGGCTAAAATAATTGTATTTTAACAAATGTTTTATGTTGTGAGGATTTGAGTCTGTTTCTTTTCATGATTTCTTTTAAGAATATGTGATTTTTATAAGTTTTTATTTAATTTCAAAGATCATATGTATGTTTTTCCAGTTCAAAATTTGTACTCGAACTTTAACTCACTTTCAAATATCCGATCGAGATTAAATTTTACACACTGACGTTATTCCGATGACAATCTAATATTATTATGATTTTTGGTGGTTACCATTTAAACTTATTTTACAGGATAACACAAAAAGTTTCGGATAGAAGTTTAATAAAAAGTTTTAAATTAGGTAAGAGAAGACTGTGATGGTTCTGTTTTTAACTTTTATGGATTTTTTAGCACTGAATCCAAAAATTACCTTAATGTTTAACCATCATGTCAAGATTTTTTCGCAAATCATAAATTGCCAAAATTACAGAAAAAAAAATCGGATACTTTAAAATAGAGAAGATGGCTGTGTTTTTAAACTTTTGATAATTGATTTTTATATACTTTTTAGCACTGAATCTGAAAATGACCTTCATTTTTAACCATCACGTTAGAATTTTTATGCAAATCGTAAATGTCAAAGTTAAAATATAGCGAAAATATGAGGCTATAAAACACATGTAAAATTAATTTTATTTATAGTTAAAAATGAAGGTCATTTTCGGATTCAGTGGTAAAAAATACATAAAAATCAATTATCAAAAGTTAAAAACACAACAATCACATCTATTTTATAGTATCAAATTTTTGCTGTTTTTTTTTTTTTTTTTTACTTTAAAATTTACGATTTGCAAAAAATCTTTACGTGATGGTACAAAAATGAAGGTCAATTTCGGATTCAGCGGCACAAAATGCATAAGAATTTTACCAAAAGCTAAAAAACATGACATACCCCAACTTTTGTAGGGTAGTGTAATCTAAATATAATATCATTTTGTAAAGAATTGAGGCTGTTAATTTTCATCATTTTATTTAACAAAAATTCTGTTTTTTTTTTTTTTCCTTTTTGTATGTTTATTACAAATGGCATATTTTGAATTAATATGTCAGAATGATTAAAGATTTCAAATTTATACTGCAATGTTAATTTTTTGTGTGTAGTTATTTTGTAATTAGTGTGTCTCAACAATTTTTTTATTATATTTGACGGAATTATATTTCTACTAAATTTGTGAATCCTCCCTAATTTGCAGCAAAAAATATGCTCCAACTTTAAACAGCTATTACTCGGCCAATTTTATATGTAGGATAAAGGGACTTTTTTTGTCTTACTTGTCAGTGTAACAAGAAAATTTTACTAAATAAAACTTAGGCCGGGGGACCGTATAAAAATTTAAATTTCGTCATTTTTTAAGAAATCTTTTTATTGGCCTAAATCGTTTTTAATACACTTCTTTACGCCATTTAGAACATTTTTGTAAGTGGAACTATATGTCTATGACTAACGGTTCAGGAATTAGCCATTGGACACCGTTGAGAGTGGACACCCTGTATGTACTCGTATACTGAAAATTAGATCATCTCACGGCTGATGTCAAAAAATTAAAATTAAAATATTTCATCTACAACACACTTGGAGAAAAGTAAAAAAGGTTGATAGTTGTTAAATTTGAGGTGACTGGGATATCTAAAACCTTGAGGGGCATACTATAGTTTGTTAACTTTGGACAGAGTAAAACAGAATCTAGTGTTTTGAAAAATCCAAAGAAAATAGGTTAATAGATTGAAGATTGAAGTCCAAGTGTTGATTGTCCAAGTATATCGGACGCCCAAGAAAATTTCTCAAAATAACTAATTTGAGGCTATCAACATTTTTGCTTTTATAAACAGCATCTAAGCTTTATTTTGTATTTTTCTTTTTCTTTTTTTCTTCCTGTTTTTTTTTTTTTTTTTTTTTTTTTTGCTATGCATGTATGCTATGTCTTTTGTAATTAGCACCATTTTCGTCTACTGGAGTATTCCATATTTAAAGCCACTGAGAACAGTTTTAAACGCTATCTATTTTATAAAATTACTAAGATGTATTTTTTTGTAAATTTTAAAACAAATGACATCAAAACACATCTCAAAATCCCTTTTTTACCCTTTCTTATTTCTCCCTTTTCTGATCTGCTAATGTTTTGCTCGGTAACTGACAAAACTACACATCTAATAGGTTAATTTGTATAGTCTAATATTGAAATTAGTCATATGTTTTGTAAATTTTTACTTCCGAAAAATTAATTAAGCTTTGTTATTTTGTGAAAATTTTCCGCTATTTAGCAGCTACTAGAAGCATGTATGCTGTACCCTGAAACAAGTAAAACTAGTGCATCCCCTTGTCTCTAGAAAAAGTTTTGTCACATTTTTCTTGGAGACTTAAAAACCGGGATACTATAAACTGTCTATAACAGGACTGTGTATAACGATAAATCTGTCTAAACGATAATTTATGTGGTACCGACAGTAATCATGTGAGAACTAATGTAAAGCAAATTTAAGTTAGTTCGTGTGAACCTGGCTATAACAAAAATTGTGTCCCATTCGAATTAGCTAATTTGAACTAGGTATTACTGCTGTGGATTATTGAGCAAAATCCAGTTTTTTTCTGAAGAATGTTTTCTAAAACTCAGAATCTACTACGGAAGTCGAACTCACAGTACAGCGTTCACGCTGAATTGCAGACATGAAGCTGACAGCGGATGAGCACTATGTATGCGAAGCCATAGTGAATATATTTTAAAGGAAAGCGAAATGCAAATTTCAGTGGTTCTAGGATTTGAGTGAAAAAAAAAAAACATTCATAAAGAGCTTATAATTCAGTGCAAATCTACTCATCAGCTGCTCATTTTTTCACACTTGATTAATGGACTATGTTAAGTTATCTAGGCAATTTTTTATTACTTTGTTGTGTGATAATTTTACAATTAAATTCTCAATTTTAGAAAGTGTTCAAGCCATTCAAGCATGGGTTTAAAAATAGGAAGCATTTCAATTACAACTGTTACTAAATTTCAGAAAGTCTCGAAAATATGAAATGAATACAATAAAAAGAGAAACAATGTATATCTACCTACATTAATAAAAGAAAGATGTTTCTCCCTGTCTCTTTCTCTCTCGAATTTCTAAGTTTGTCAATGATTTTGAGTCACTTATAATAACAATCCAAATTCAACCTTTTAGCTCAATATAGTAAATTTTGTCCTTTTTTCAATAAAGTTTATTAGAAATTCATACAGCGATTTTTGAATTTTTTGAGATTTTTTTAAGTATTCATTTCACTAAAAATAAAGACTTTGTTTTTATCATTTGATATCTATTTGATACCTTAGCCATGTAATATTTTATATACCCATATGGAGAAAACCCTCAGGAATCATTAAAAAATATATGAAAAATGTATTAAATGTAAAAATTAATATTTAATCCACTACAGCGTTCACGCTGAATTGCAGACATGAAGCTGACAGCGGATGAGCACTATGTATGCGAAGCCATAGTGAATATATTTTAAAGGAAAGCGAAATGCAGATTTCAGTGGTTCTAGGATTTGAGTGAAAAAAAAAAAACATTTATAAAGAGCTTATAATTCAGTGCAAATCTACTCATCAGCTGCTCATTTTTTCACACTTGATTAATGGACTATGTTAAGTTATCTAGGCAATTTTTTATTACTTTGTTGTGTGATAATTTTACAATAAAATTCTCAAGTTTAGAAAGTCAAGTGATTACTTTCATTTTTAAATCTATCGCTCCGTTTTTAATGGTAAGAGCGTTAACAGCTGTTCTTTTTGAGGTTTTAAATACGGTTCAAAGAAAATAATTACATTTGGCAAAAAATTACAAATTAACTAATTACTCGATAAATGAAAGTTTTAAAAAAACGACATCTCTTATAACCATAAACTGTAAAAATATTAAAACAACGAAAACGAAACTTTTCGAAGCTTCGAAAAAAGAAAAAATATATCTGAAGCAAAATAAATGAAAAATGTTAACTAAGGTGTCGATACCGCATCTGTTAAGTGATTTAATGAAACTTAAAACATATTCCAATAAGTGGAATCTTAATTAGCAAATAAATGTATCCATTTATTGAAGCATTTTTTAAAAATCCAGCAATAGCTTGCTTGTTCCGTTTCGTGATCGTAGTGCGTTATTAAATTCAACACTCGTATTTGCCCCAGGTGACGCACTAAAAATGAATATCTTAGAAAATGTTTCGTTTTTATTTGTAGCCACATTTTTTCATAAAGTTTAAATAAAAATTTTCTGATTCTTAGAATCGTCTGGCATTGAATTAGTCTCCCTCTAGCCATAACGTTCCCTTTGCTCACTCCTTAAAAAAAAAAACAAAAAAAAAAACAAAAAAAAAAATGCGATATGAAAGTGAGTATTCAGTAACATGAATTGCAGGGAAACTATTTTGGGTGCGCTAGATGAGAAAGTTTCCTTTCTCAAGAAATTTGATATTTCAGAATGTTTCGACATAACAAGTTAGACTCGAAACGAAATATTAAAAATTGCACAGAAACTAAAATAACTTGTCAGATTTGATAATATAAAAACATAATCATCTTTAAGATAAAACATAATCATCTTTAAGATAAAAAATAATCCTATTAAGATAAAAACATAATCATTCAATAAACAGTTTAAGCATGGAAATTAATAATTATTTGTAATATTTCCTAAACATTTGATATCGCAAAATTTTCAAAGAAAGGGAGACACGTTTATCATTGAGACGTATTTCGGGTAATTTGAAAATATATGTGGTGATAAAACCGTATTAATTGCTTCTCAGTTGCATAATACAAGACTATAAAAAGAAATTTCCGTTCCTGAAAGAAACATTTCCACCCCCTTTCACCAAGAAGAATTTTAAAATAGCGCCCTTGATGCCTTGTACTGTAATGTTTTGAGTATAAAGCACTTGTTTTATGGGTATATTGTATCATTGTGTAACCATACTGTATTTAAGCGTACACAACGAATTATAAAATTATTATTTTTTTAAAGTTTCAAATCCTAATTAAGTAATAATTTATTTAAAATTCAAGGCATTTTAAAAATAAAATATTCAACGTAGTATAAATGCAGATATAAAAACAATATAAACTATAATTCTTTAAATAAGAAGTGCCTATTAATATTTACTGCAACTTTTATAGTTCGTACTGACAAAATGTATGTATGCTTATATATATAAAACCCCGTAATTTTCGGTTTCTCACTTTTTTTAATTGCAAATTAGTCAACAACTTTCTCCAGATAAAGTTGACAAGCTGTAGGTTCACCCAATTATTATCGCGAAAAGTAAATAAGTTCAGCTGCTTCCCGTTTAAAAGCACCTTCTTTTAACTGAGCATAAAAAGCTATTTTAAATCGAATCAATTCAAGTCTAAATAGGTAAGATATCTAAGAAAAATGACAATTGCAACAATGCTGATGCGTCTAGAATGTCTAAAAATCTGATAAAGATATCAGATGACGAGACGAGAAATGCTGCTGATAAGCATTTAAAAATGTACACTTAAATGTAGAAAACATTTAAATTTATTCTTGATTATTTTAATTTCAATGTAAAAGTATATTAAGTAAGAGTTTTATTAGAAAATTTTCGCGAGCATGTGGAAATCGTCAAAATACATTAATAAATGAAGTAAGTCTAATAAAAGCCATTTTGAAGACTATTATTATAGGCTGTTTCAGTTTCTATTCAAATAGTTTGTTTATAGACATTGTTAAATTGAAAATGATACAGACGCATGCTTACAGTTATTGAAACTTGTTGTTTTAGCTTTACATAAATTTTGTCCTTAAGATTTTCTTAATCGTGAGGATTTTTTTTTTTTATATTTTGTGAACAGAAAATGGCATTTTAACAAGAAGGTATTTTAAAGGAATTTGACTTTATATTTAAATTGAAAGAATCTTTTGCTAATTTCTTTCCTATCATTCAATTCTTTTCCTCAATAAATATGCAACGTAGTAACTATTTATGTAGTTCTTACAAGGGAACCACTTTTGGTGTTGCAATTTTTAAGACCACTTATCGGACTATTAACATTGAATTTTTTTAAAAGAAAAGCATTTAAAAATAAAAATTAGTTAATAAGTATAAAATATTGAAAAAAGTTTGAAAATTCCTTCAAAAATCCACGAATTTGATTTTGAAAAATTGCAACTTTATATTCATATTTTTGGCGGGGAAACAGTTGGCGTTTATTTTCAAAAGTAGAGGTTTCCGGCAACCCTAGCCAAATGTCATAGCTGAATTTGTACTAGCTAGAAATTGCAATGACCGACCTATTTCGACGCAGTAATTTTTCTAAATTGTGTAAAAATATTAATTTACTTTATGATTACTTTTACCGAAGGACCATTTAATACAGCAACATTTCATTTTAAACATTCGAAATTTTATTTCATTCGATTTCAAAAGAAATTAGTTTGCTTATTTTGTATTTCACTAAAAAATAGTTTTCAATGATCTTCGAAGCTTTTATATAATTATATTACTTATATATTTCATATCGTCTGCATAGAAAAAAAATAAAAATCTAATATTTGTTTCTTATGCTATCAATTATTTAAAAAAAAATCGCAGTCTGATATAATTCTAGTAATATGTTCTGTACATTTTCTCTTTGAATAAAGCGGGCGGAAAATTGTAGCGCCATATTTGGCGACTTAAGTCACTTTTGGCGTGAAATAAACAAATAAATATGTAATAATAAAAAATTAAAAGGATAAAAAAGTATATAAAATATTATTTTAACAGAGAAATTTTTTCGGTTCTCTAACCTTTATGTATAGGGCTACAAAACGCACCAGGTCTCGATGCTAGGTGCGAGCAACACCAAAAGTGGTTCCCTTGTTAGTTATTTCTTTTATTATAATTTGTTTTTTCAAATCAGCCATCTATAACTTCTTAGGAGTTTGAATGAATAATCTTAATGCATACGTATCAAGAGAAAAATTGTTTCAATCTGGAAACTATAATGGAATCGTATCCCATTTAGCAAAAATGTCCTAAGGATATAGTATTCATAACAAAATCTTGCATACATAGATAAGAAAATGTTTGTGGATTTTTTCTATGACATTAGATATTCATTCTTTAGTATATTTTTGCGGCTAGAAGTATTTGGTTTTTCTTTTTACTTCAATACGTAGTAGAATGCATACATGTATTCAGAAAACTAGGCTTCTTTTATACGAAAGACTTAATTTCATTAATATACAATAAATGAATAAAATTGTTCAGAAAATCTCTCTGGGATATAATTACAAGTAGCTATTTATAATATAAATGAATTATTTTGAAATGCGCTAATATATTTGTCACATACATTCTTATTATAACAAAATATAAAAATTTTTTGAACGTATTTGAGTTCAAGAGTAAAACATAGTAACTGACATTTCTGATTTTTTCTTGGTTATCATGGAAAAACTGTATATTGACATTTTTCTAAAAGCACAAAGCTTATTTATTAATCCATAGATGCCATTATAATTAAAGATAACTTTTAGATAAATGAGTTTTTAATTATTAAAATTCTGTTAGCCCAATAAAATAAAATCTACCAGATAAAAAATGCTACACATTGTTATCTGAAAGTTCAGTTCTAACATATCGGCGCTTTCAGAGAAAGCAATCATAAAAGTTTTGCTTGCAATTTTTTGAAAAAATTTGAAAACTGAATATATCGAGACTTGCATTTTGTTAGTTACTTTGTTTCACACCTAAACAATTCAATTAGAAAGTAACATGAGAAATAATTTTTAGAAAGTGTTTGGAATATATTTAACATCTTATGAGAAAAGTAACATTAGAAATCATCAAACTAAACATGTTGAACTAAAAATTATATCTGTTTAATTTTGAAACTTTCCTTTCATTGTCTCGTACAATTAAAATAGTGTTGACATTTTTCTCCGGAAAGAAATGTGCATCTCCGTGCGCGATACTGGTAAGGTCCGAGGAGGCGGCAGAGGGGCTATTTCAATGACTATATTCAAATCACTACACATTTAAGCCAATGTATAGTCACGTTTGACTATACATTGGCTTAAAATTTCAAATATTCCGGGGGAGGGCATTTCAGTGTTCCAAGTGTGGGGAGGAGGGATGTATCTACGAGTAACCCTATAAATTCGTTACTGATTGGTGATGGTGTGAAACATAATTTGTTTCGATTGTGTTTAAAGCACAAAAATCATAAAATGCTTCAAATTATCGCGTTTCAAAACATACAATTTATAAAGTTTCACGATATATAAAACCCTTAAATAGGACCTTTAAGGGGTCTCAGGACTCTTAAATTTGGAAAAAATGAAAAAAAAAAGCATTTTCAACATTTAATAACTTAAAATGTGTTTGATTTTAAGACACAATTTTAATTGGGAATGAAAGATATAAGGACGTTCTTTGATTTCAAATATTTTAAAAGTTGCAAGATGCATAATTAGCATTTACATGGGGCTCCAAACTGAAAGACATTTGACGAGCGGAAAATCGGCATAACAGATTACTCGCAAGATTACAAAATAAAATTTGCAACAAGAACGAAAATTTAGGTAGCTACTTATACTTAATATTGTAATAATTACCTTGAACATAAATAAATTTGTATTTAAAGCATTTTTATATTTTTAATACAAAGTTGTATTTAGCTATTGCAAAATTTAGAACATTTCAACAATATAATCACCTAAAAATATATACATTGTTTTAACAAAAAAAAAAAAATTATAGGTTCAGTTTATACAGACTAACATGAAACATATGTTTTGAAAATTTCAAGAAAAAATATTCAGACGTGTTTGGGATATCGTGCGCGTTAAGACAAAAAACGTCATTTGGAGAAAAATGACTTCAAATTTTCGGAAACGCCGCTTCAGCTATTGAGCGGGTATAATTCTAAAAGCCATAACTTCTGTTCTAATGGAAACTTCAAGGAAACATATCAAAATGTTCAGAAAATATAGAAGTTTAACATATAAAAAAATTAAAATTTCGAAAATATTAAAGCTTTAAGAGTCTTGAGACCCCTTAAGTTTTAAACAAACTGTACCAGGCAAGTTAGTGATGTGTCTAAGCCTGTTTCAGATTTTCTAAGAACGCACTTTAATTTTTTTTCTTTAATACTATCTATAATAATGAATTTAACTTCTAATATTACTTAATTAGACTATTTATTTTAGTGAATTTTTAAGGTTTCAGTCATTATTTTTTAATTCATTTCTTTTTGAAAAAAAAAAAAAAATGCATCTTCTCATTATTAAATGGTATAATCTTTGGCATTCACGCATGATTTGAAGGTGATATTAGTATCATTTATTTAGAATAGCGTACCTAAGTGGTCTTTAGTCATATACATTTAGATAGAAATTAGTGGAAATGTAACAGTCGCACTGAATAAATTTATTTATACAACAAGTATTTTTTTTTTGGTTGCAGTGTTTTAAACCAAATTTAACCCCAGTTTTAGAAAATTTGACAAAAGGCAGTAAAAATAATATAGTGCGATTGGAATATAAATGTATTAAACATTTGATAAAATATAAGCAGTTGTATGAAATATTTTTTATCTGCGCATGCGCTAACGATAACAAAGATTTCTTTTTTTCATCATTTAATAGGAGCAACTCATATAAAAAAGCCAGTCAAATATCGTGAAAATTGAGAAAGACATCGGCAATAAAGTGAGCTTATTTTAAGTTGCTTTCTAAAAGCAACTGAATGAAAAGAGATTTTCATAAATTGTCATTTTTAATTTTAATGTTTTAATTTAAATTTTTATTGATGCTTTAGTTCTTCTTGGAAAACCCCCAGAGTGACCGTATTCCAAGAAAACTAGAATTTTCAAAATCTTAGCATTAGCTTCATATCTGCTTATTGACATTCATTAAATATTAACTCCTTTGATCAAATCAGTTAATAAAGAATGACTGTTTGTGGAAAATCCTTAATTATTTAATTATTTAGCTGCTTTTAGACAGCAACTAAAAATCAGCTCACTCTATCGCCGATATCTTTCTGAATTTTCACGATATTTGACTGACTTTTTATATGAGTTGTTCCATAAAGATGTAGATTAAACCATAAAAAAGGTCTTTGTTATCGTTCACGCATGCGCAGAAAAAATATTTTATACGAATGCTCATATTTTATCAAATGTTAAATATATTTATATTTCAATTTTACTGTATTTTTCTATTACATCTTGTCAAATTTTCTGAAACTGGTGTACAGTTTTAAAATGAATAGAGTATAGTTTTCGCTTTATTAAACAGAATAAATTTGAATAAAACGAAAATACCTTTGATTTCTTGACTGCGTGCCGAACTTCGTCATCGAATAAATTTATTCCAAGAAGGCGACTTTTGAAATAGATGAGTTGAATTAAACCAGAACGTTGTCGAATTTGAATTGGTGAGACGAGATAAAAAACATACTTAAAGAATAAAGAAGGCACTTCAATGAATTACGAATTAACTGGTCTTTCATATTTTTTAATATTACAGAATCAGATCTAGATTTAAAACTACTTCACATCACGAATCAAAAACATTCTAAGCTTCTGTCACAGGACCGCACAAAAGCACAAAAAATACAGAAGAAAGTTAACTAATAAAAATAAAAACAAAAGACAATATTAATATACACAATATTTAAAAATGACAATAAGAATTTAAAAATTAAAACAGAGTTAAAATAATATGATTTTGAATTAATTAAAGTCTTAATTTTTAAGGCAGTAAATAGTTCGATTCAGAAAAAAAGTCCTTGCAAATTTTTAGTGTTGCTATCTATAATGGCCTTTTTAATATTAAAGTCTCTGTTCATAAAGAAAATCATACAACTGGCGTTAAATTTTGTTAAAAACACTGCATGATATAAACAAAAATAATGAAGAATATTTTGAACTCCCTAAAAAAATCGCTATATCTCCATGAATATACGAGCTGTGTTACACAAATGAATACACATATTGTGCAATACCCACATATTCGTATTTTCTAGAGATAGATAATTTCGTGCATTTGATTTTAGAGGGTGATATCAAATATTATTATTTTCCTTCGATTTTTTGTTGGCCCACTTATTTTCCTTCTGATCAAATCGTTGTGGATAAATATGAGGTCAAACATGTTATTCGTAATCCTGAAGTTCCAGAAGTGTAGACACGTATAATCTTTAAATATTTGACAGATGTTTAAAAATTGAAAGTGTCCGGTAAAGAATGGCCACATAGTGTATATTTCCAATAATCTGGTAATGGGTGAATAGCGAAGTCACACTGAACCATATTCGCTGTTTAATTGAAAAAAAAATCATTAATATTAGTTTATATAAGTATGGATAAATGAAAACATCAATCGCTCATTTTATTTATTTGAAGTAGCGAAATACCTTAAGTTGGACCAGAAGCGAATAGCCACTGAACTTCTCAAGTTTTCCTTAATTAGACGAGTGTTTAATATATATATATATATATATATATATATAGTTTCTTGATACCTATTCTAAGAATTTCCATTTTATACTACATGTTTGTCATCTTTCTTGGTATTTATTTAATATCATTTCAACAAAATCATTTCACTGCTGCTAATAGTTATCAATTAATTTTTATAACTTTACAGTTATAATTTGCTGCTAAATTTATTAAATTAATTATTGTAATAGGATTAGATGATGTTTTGTAATTATATTATGGCTATATTTTATCATTCAAATTTCTATGCTGCTTATGCGCAAGTCATTATGAATGATCACTATTTGTTATTTTATTTTATTTTCATTTAGAATCGCAAGAATTCTTTCTGAAACGCAATTTCTTTTTAATTGTGTTTGAGTCCACCCATCACCAAAATGACCAACATTAAAAGATAACTTTATTTAAAAACATGCCACAACTACACCACACTATCACAAGACATGACTCGCTGCATCTGGACATCACTCATGTTTACATCTCATCATCCACTGTTGCCACTCACAGTATAACTAAAATATACAGTTAAACACACAGTTACCTAACAACTTCCCTTTTTTATACACATACATGTATTTCACATATTAAAGTTCCAGCACCAACAATTCTTATAATAAAAATCGCTGCGGAGTTTTTACAATTCTCCCTGATCTGGTCATTCGAGGACCAGTCACAGGCAATTCACTCTTTTGCAATATAGCTCCAGATCCGGAACTGTCATTGTAGTCATTCTGTCTAGGATTCATCTCAACCTTCTCCACCTCCTTATCCTTAACAGCCTGATCCATTCCATCTTCCCGTCTCTCACTCACTTTGTCATTGCATGCTGTGGTCGCTTCTCTCAACCAACTCCTATTTCTTCTTACAATTCCTCCCTCAATATTAACATCGTAAGATCTTGAGTTATGAATGTCAATGACGGAGCCTTTTTTCCACTTATCAGTTTCCTTTGACAATGTAGGTGGTTTTCGTATATGTACTTCCTGACCAATTTCAAGTGGGGGCAACCGTTCAACCTTTCTATCATAATAGCTTTTAGCTTCCCTTCTTTTTAATGATATCTTATCTGGAATCAAATCCTGAATTTCTGGCTTTAACAATTTCTGAGATATAGGCAAATTAGATCTTGTTCTTCGAGACATCAATCTTTGAACTGGACTTGAATTAATATCAACTGTTGGAGTATTTCTCCAATTTAAAATATTCAACCATACATCTTCCTTATTTTTAATAGATTTCTTCATAATATTTTTTACAATCTTAACTGCTGATTCTGCCTTTCCATTGCCCTGACTATGATAGGGTGTTGATGTAGATTGTTCAAAACTCCACCTCTGTGCAAACTCAGCAAACTCTGAACTTCTAAATGCTTTTTCATTATCAGTAATCAAAACTTTTGGAATACCATGCCTACTAAAATGTTGTTTGCATCTATTTATCACACTTTCAGATGTGATATTTGGAAACCTATCAACTTCAAAATAATCTGAGTAATAATCCACCAAAATTAATTATTTAAGTACCATTTATTTCAAAAATATCAGATGATACTCTCTCCCATGGCAATTCTGGTATTCTGTGTGTCTGCATGGGTTCTTTTTGCAAATAACTTTGGTTCAAGTTACAAATTTCACAAGTTTGTCAAAGTTGTACAAATTTCACAAAGTAACAGTTCTTTGAATAACATTTTTTATCTCACTTGACATTCTTGGCCAAAACAATGTGTCTTTTGCTATTCTAATAGATGCATTTATTCCTAGATGACCCCGATGAACCCTTGAAATCATATATCGTCTCAAAGACCTTGGAATAACAATTCGATCAATTTTAAAAACAATTCCATCCTGTATTGTTAGATCTTCTCTAAAAGTCCAATATTCTGTGATTAAGGGCGATATCTCCTCCTTTTCCAATGGCCATCCATCCAGCACCACCTTTTTCAATTCTAGAAGTACTGGATTTTTATTAGTTTGTACTTTTAAATTTTCATATGTCATATCCGATGCATTTAAAATTTCTTGTATTTTAATCTCTGAGAGCTCTTTATAAATATTATCTACTTGAAAAATATCTTGCTTCACCTCATCATGTGAAGTTTCTGACAATGCAGCCCTAGAGAGTATATCGGCAATATGCATCTTTTCAACTTTCTTAAATAACACATTCAAATTATATTTTTGTAAACGAAGAAGCATTCTCTGCAGTCGTCTTAGAACTTTCAGTAGTTCTTTTTTAAAAATAGCCTCCAATGGTTTATGATCTGTTTCCACATTTATTTCACTTCTTCCACTTATAAACTGATGAAATTTTTCACAAGAAAACACAATAGCCAAACACTCTTTCTCTATCTGAGCATATTGCTGTTCAGTTTTATTTAAACTCCTTGAAGCGTATGTAATTGGCTGTCCTTCCTGCATTAATGTTGCACCCAATCCAGCTTTGCTTGCATCATATTGAATAGTTATTTCTTTATTTGGGTCATAATAACCAAGAACAGGAGCTCTAATTACTAGATTTTTTATAGCTTCAAATGCATTTTCTTGCTCTTTTGTCCATTCCCATACTTCATTCTTTTTAATCAATTTTCTTAATGGTTCACTAATCGATGACAATTTTGGTAAAAATTTACTCAAATATGTTGTAAAGCCTAAAAAACTCTTAATTTCATGTACATCTTTTGGTCTTGGCATATTAGTAATGGCCTTTACTTTTTCAGGATCTGGCCTTATACCCTGAGGGGTAAAAATATGTGCCAAGTACTTAATTTCTTTTTTTCTAAGTTTTATTTTATTTTTATTAAATTTAATATTAGCCTCTCTTGCTCTTTGAAACAGACTCTCTAAATTGTGATCATGATCTTTCCTAGCTTCCTCCTCAGTAGCACCACATCCCACAATAAGTATATCATCAGCTATGATGATAATTCCATTCAATCCTTCAAATATTTCATGCAGTCTTTTCTGATATTCCTCTGATGCTGTGCATAATCCAAATGGAAGACGCAAAAATTTATACCTCCCAAAGGGTGTCCAAAAAGTGGTTAAATCTGTGCAGTCTGAACTTAATTTAACATTCCAAAACCCATCCTTAGTGTCTACCACTGAAAATATTTTAGCATTAGTTAACAAGGGCATAATCTCTTCAATTGTTGGAATAGGATACTCTGATCTCTTTAATGCCTGATTCAAATTCTGTGGATCCAAGCATATTCTCAATTTATTTGTAGTCTTTACCAAAACTAAATTGCTAATCCAATCAGTTGGATGAGTGATTTTACAAATAATTTTATTTCTTTCCATATCAGCTAATTTCAAGTGTAACTCTTGTCTTAGTGGAATAGGAATTCTACGAGGAGACTGCTTCACCGGAAGCATGCCTGGTTTAGTCTGTAAATGATATTCACCTTCAAAACAACCAAATCCTTCAAATATTTCTTTATATTTAGTAAGCAATGGTTCATGACTGAATGACACACTCGAAGAAATTTTATTTATCTCAGCCTTAATCTATAATAAATTTAACATTTGGCAAGCCTCTGCACTTAATAGTGGATTTTCCCTATATTTAACAATTTGAAAATCCAAAGGAAACAACTTTGAATTCCTCCAACATATAACAGTAACCTGTCCAACGGGTTTTAAAATCTTCCCTCCAAAACGTCTTAATTTTGTTTTACTTTTTCTAAGACTTCGGTTTGAATCTTCGCATAAATTACAAAGGTCATTATAACTCATTACATTAACTGTTGCACCAGTATCCATCTGACACTTAATTTTCTTTTTTACCCTGTCCACTTCCAATGTTAAATATGTCATCAACTTCTTAGAATCATTAACCTTAAAAATCATTTCCATTTTACTACACAACTCATCCTGTAATTCATTAGAATCCTGTTCATGAAATTCTTTTACACTCTTATTTTTGCAAGCTTTAGCAAAATAATTTTTCTTTCCACAGTTTTTACAAGTTTTATTAAATGCTGGGCATTTATTCTTTCCAAATTCATGCTTTTCTGCACAATATTTACACCTAGCCTATTATCTAAAATAACTGTCATTCCTATAATATCCTGTTCTATCATTTTTTAATTTATTTTTAACTCTATTAACATCTTCAAAATCCTCAGTTTTATTAGTCAAACTATCCACATGTCTGTTTGCACTTTCATTACTTTTACAAATATCTATTGCTTTTTGTAAAGTTAATTTATGGTCACTTATAAGTTGTTTTTTTGTATTTCTATCACGAATACCCAAAACAAGTCTATCTCTAATCAATTCTTCCAACATATTTTGAAAATTACATGTCGATGCTAATTTTCTCAATCTTACATACATATTGTTCCATTGATTCATATTGCTCCTGAACTGCTTCATTAAATACAGATCTTTCATAAATTTCATTTATATATGGCTAAAAATGTTCTGATAATGCTTTAATAATTGAATCTGACTTTTTTCTATTTTCCTCAGGTATAGCTAAATGCTGATATATAAGAATCTTTCCCAATAACAGAAAGCAAAGTAGCAACTTTTATTGCTTCATCTTTTTCATTTAATCCAGTAGCAATAGAATAATTTGTCGAACTTGCTTTAAAGAAATTCCAATTTTCTAACACATTTCCACTCATATCAACAGGCTGTGGTGGTGGAATTAGAATAGCCATCTTCAAATCAGATTCAGACATGTTAGGCTTAAGTTCAAGAGAGGTTAGGCCCAGCAATTCTTCAAAGTTCAACTAAGTCCAAAATATAATTTATTCAGCAAAAATAAATCCTTTTTCCCACCTCTGACACCATGTTTGAGCCCACACATCACCAGAATGACCAACATTAAAAGATAACTTTATTTAAAAACATGCCACAACTACACCACACTATCACAAACATGACTCGCTGCATCTGGACATCACTCATGTTTACATCTCATCATCCACTGTTGCCACTCACAGTATAACTAAAATATACAGTTAAACACACAGTTACCTAACAAATGGTATCTTTTATATATTTTATAAATATATAATTTCTTTTGCTAAATGTTTTGCGACGTTTGCCAACTATTTTTTAAATAATTTTTATGCGCTGAGTTTATTGATGCATTTGCGCAAAAACTTAGTGTGTTATCATAAGATTTCTACTTTTGTAGTTTCTTGATACCTATTCTAAGAATTTTTTACTACATGTTTGTCATCTTTCTTGGTATTTATTTAATATCATTTCAACAAAATCATCTCACTGCTGTTAATAGTTATCAATTGAGATGAGATTTTTATAATGTTACAGATATAATTTGGTGCTAAATTTATTAAATTAATTATTGTAATAAGATTAGATGATGTTTTGTAATTATATTATGGCTATATATATATATATATATATATATATAACCATTAATTAAACATTACCGACCATCATCAAAAACTGCAATATTGTGAATGATTGACTACATGCCATAAACCAACAATATAGAACTGTATGTGTAAAATAAAGTACCGTATACTTAATTACAAGAATTAACATGGAAGAAAAAAAAAAGAATATGGATTACGAAAAAATTGAAAAACTTATATATTGAATTACGTTTTCAAGAGTACAGAATTCAATGATATAAGCAAATCGGTTGTTTTCTGTGGGAAAAAAGCTATAAGCTGAAATTTTTTTTCCCCTGTACTCAAATAACCAATATAATCAAAATAATAGTTTCAAGATGAATACAGAACATTATCAAATGGCATGAAATGAAAAAAAACTACAACCCATTAAATATTTAATTTATAGCAATAGAAATCTTACAAAAACATACCGTATATATATATATATAACCATTAATTAAACATATAAATAAACAAAAAACTTTTTACTAAATTCAAGAAATTAAGTCAAGAAATATATTTTCAGAAAATTATCAACATACAGCTAATTTGTTTTTAATAAATTAAAGAACTTCGGTTAGATTGTATGCTTCAGTTTTTAACACATGAGTGCTATTTCGACACTAACTTATTGTTTTATGCTGCATGCGCATGAAGTAAGGGGGAGGGTGTGAAAAGAGGAAGTGATTTATAATTTAGAAATTTGAGAATGATCAATTTGATAAATAAAGAACGGATTTAAAAAAAAAAAAGTTTTTCTTTTGATAAAAGTAGAAATTTCTGTAAAAGAAAAATATTTACAAATGAAATCGGAGTTAGATTTTAACTTTTATAATCCAGAAATTACAAAATTTAATGTTAAGACACTGCCGTTGCGCTTAAGAAAAAAATAATCTTAAGCATAATCTGTACATCATCATCATCATCTTCAGTCTAGACTGATACTAAAGAAGAAATATAAAATTCTGAATAACACACCTGAAATACGAAAAAAGAAAAATATATATTCTAAGAAATAATTTATAACTTCAAGGAAATTCCAAGTTCGACATTTCTTACATTTTGCTGTCATTAATGTCATGGAATATAAATCATTTCGATTGGTTTACTTCTGAGTGGCATACTTTTTTATATTATAAATATTTTAGACATTTTTGTGGTCTAATAGCTGAAGTTTACTAAGTTTTTAGAAATGTCTTTCAAACTCGTTTTCGAAATTCCTATTAAAAAATCTAAAAAAAAAAAAAAAAAATCTAAAAAAAAAAAAAAAAAGAAAGAAAAACATTGTTTTAAAATGTATTTAGTTAACAACATGTTTGAAATAAATTTCTTTAAAAAGAAGTTTTATGTATAGAATGCAAGGTTGTTATTACTGTTTCAAAAAACATGTATTTATTAATAATTTTTTTATTTTTAATTATTTGACTACTTTAAAACCAAATATCCGTAAAAATATTGATTTTACATTTTTGGGCTAATAATAATAGCAGCCTGTTTTTTCATTTTTTTTGGTCAGTGTTAATTTTATGTGGATATTTTTTAAGAACTTCAATTAGAGACATTTGAAAATTAGCATTTTAACAGAGTGAATAGGGGATTTAATTATAAAATACTACATTCTCCCTATAAATTTTCAGCCCCACCAGTGGCTGAAAGGTTCTGCTCTCGAAGCTGGTAGACGGGAGGTGCTGGGTTCGAACCCAATCGCGCCCGCCGGCCTAACCGTTTCGGAGTTTTCGTGGTTTTCTTCGAAACCGTGGATTACCATGCTTAAATACGGGTTAGGTTCCCTTAGAAAGACCCCCACGAAGGGCACTCCCCCCCAGGGCCTATATCCCACGTGTTGATAATTGGCCGTCATAAACACAAACCAAACCAAACCCTATAAATTTTCTATTTTTAATCTCACTATAAAAATAAGGTTTTTAGCACGTAGTTTTAACATTGTTCAACATAAAGCAAACGATCATGCATTCTGATGTTATGAAACGCTATTGAAATATTCTGAAAGTTTTCATTTAGGGTCTGACCAATTACGATAATTATAGTTATATAATTTTTCAGTTTTTTAATTCATTGAAGTTATGAATTGTATAATGTTTGAAGATTTTTCTGTTTCCTGAAAAGTTTAAATGTTTAACTTTCACGTTTATAGCTATGAGAGAAATTCATCATTTGAAGAAGGATTAGGACCTTTAAAAAATAAAGAATAAAGAATAAAGATACTTTGGTAATTAGAAACTATAGTATTAGCTGAAGAGGAAAATATATAGAACACGATCTTATTTTTCCACCATATAATGGATAGATAGCAAAACATAATTTCGAGTGCAAATAATTGTCGTCCGTCTTTATCAGAGTAGTTAGCCCGACAAC
The DNA here is from genome assembly GCA_963932465.1 of Maratus speciosus. Lineage (NCBI taxonomy): Eukaryota > Metazoa > Arthropoda > Arachnida > Araneae > Salticidae > Maratus > Maratus speciosus. Next base: position 348,345,382 of record OZ010790.1, read on the forward strand.
AGGAAACCAGGTTCTGCAAAGAAAAAAATGTACAATGTTGTTTAATAAATGTGAATACAGTAACTAGGTTAAACTATAATTATTCTAGGCTAAAAGGAATAACACTAAAAGAGTGATAATTGTATGAAAACTAAATTTAATTTATCAATTTCACATTTAATGATGTGATATCTATTGAAAAGGTTCTTTAGTATAAAAAAAGCTTTGTATTCTTTCTCACATTAGTTTAATTATACACATCACGGTTCAAACCAATAATTGCTACATGTTTCCCCTTTTGCAATGAATTTGGAAAATCTTAGTAAATATCTGGAGGATACTGAAATAACAAATGAGAAAGATTTGTGTGCATAATTGAGTTATTATGTGCATTATTGCATTTTGCTTTATATAAAAACAAGAAAAAGGGGGAACAAAGATTTTTGCTTTATAAATAAAATCGGTCAAGTGCGATTATCCACGATTTATATTTATAAAGAAATGACGCATAGTAACCGTTTATTTGAAGTCAGTTTCCAACCAAAACGTCATGACTGACGTCACACTGAAAGCGTCAATAGATACTTAAGATTAAGTCTAGTTTATAAGAGTTCCATGTTTTGACAGAAGTTATTTGTTTATATTTTTTTCAAAATAGCACGTATTTTAATTACATTTTCTTTCGGTTGTTATGAGAAAATGCCAACAAAAAGATATAATTGCTATTGTTTAACTATTTTTTCTTTACTTTCTACATAAATGGAGTACTTGAGTTCCCAAAATTAAACAAATGGTGCTAAAAACTACAAAAAAATTAATATTTCAAAAATAAATGGAGATACAGTTTTCAAACAAATTGCATTTAAAAGTACTTTTTTTTCCCAATACGACGGTATAAAAAGTGAAAATGTGCGATGATTAGAAATTAAAAAAATTGCTATAGAGCATTTAATCGTACAATGATACATCTGCTTTGTTTATTGCTGGCTTCTGTATGGTAACGTTATTTTTTGGAGACAAAATAAGCTGGGAGAAAGAAATAGCACACCGTACCGGGGGCTAATACATAGCGGTTGAAGAAAAAACCATCGTATTAAGGGTGTACTCAAATGCAAACTGCTTATTTTCTGCCTCATTTTAAAATTCCTTTTTGCTCTCAAACGCATCCAAATGGTAAATTTTCTTATTCAGAAACTATATATTGTACCGTAATGGTCGACTTTTCGATAGAGGCAGAATATATTTTAAAAAATAATGTCAAAGTGGGCATTTTGAACCGAGTTTCCCGAAGCGATTGCGTTGGAAACGAAATATATTGTCCTACTGAGAAAATAATTGCTTATAAATCAAGTTCTAATAAATTGGACAAAAAAAAAAAAAAAAAAAAAAACAAAACAGGTCGCTCATAATTTTTTTCAAAAATCACGTCAGCAAGTTTCGTTTTATTTATTTATTTTTTTTAATCAATCTGAAAATGTGTCATAAAATTTCGAATTGTTGAGCATGGAAAAGTATTTTTTTGAATACAGCCTTAACATGTTTCTGATAAAACCATCTCTTATATAACCATGAAATAAAAACTCGTCCAAAGCGGCCAGATAAAATTGTTAAAGTGGGTTTATCTCTAATCATGATTTAGTTTTGTTGTTGAAATTAATATTTAACTTCGAAATCTACCTGCGCCTGTAGGCCGAGCCGGCAGAGATTTTTTTTATAGATATACTCGGTGAATTACGCGTACCCCTCCTTTTTTAAAAAAAAGAAGCCTTCAAAACATGCGTAGCATAAAAATAAACAGCATTAAAACCATTTTTTCATACTAAAGAACCTTTTAAATAGATATCACATCATTAAATGTAAAATTAATAAATTAACTAATACAAACGTAAAGAAAATATGCAAATGAAAAGGGAGGGCATAAGCTGTTTCCAAACCTATCTGTTTGAATACCAAGAAAGCATGTGATATAGTTCATTCAAATAATGACGTCTTCTTCTCATGCTTAATTTTTAATTTTTGATTTTTATGCACGGTGAATAAAGCACGGCTGTAAAATTTGAATAATATTCACGTTTCAAAAGTGTGCGTTATAAGCCAGAATATAGGGTAAGTAGGCTTTTTCATATTTGTCACACTGATTAAAATGTACAAAGTGGAAATTGAACATCTATAATAACAGAGAAAAAAAAATTACAGATTTTTAGTGAAACATTTTAATTAATTTTTATAAACATTTACAATTAATTTTTTTTATTATATTTTTGTCATTCTTTTGATATTTTCGTTAAAATAGAGTACATTGTACAGTAAAGGAATTAAAGTATTTCATTAATGAAGTTTGCATATTTATAACATATTTCAATATTACCTAACCTGTCTTATATACACCCGTAGTAGGTGTTCATATCAGACATTTTGCCCCAAAATAAGGATGAGTGAATTTGAAGAGAGAGAATATAATAAATGATGCAATTATTAATGACAGATGTGAAAACTAACTACTGAATAGTAGTCTCTAGTGCCAATTGACATTAAAGACGAATGTAGTTACCTGTGTCTTTTTATTACTTTTTTCTAACTGTAACAGAAGAAAGTGTTGCAATTTAAAATTTTTTCACTTCCTGTTTTTGACGGATTTACACATTTTAGTGTTCAGTGATCCCGAAAAGAAAAACGTTTTTAGAAAATGCTGTCTGTCCGTATGTGTATTCTCTTTGTATCCCACAAAAGTGGATGAAATTATAGATAAAATTGAACCAAACTTCATATATATGTTTTTGGCTATGATTAGTAGGTCACAGTTGAAAATGGGAATATTCTCTCGGAAGGAGACGCTGTTATAGTGCTTTCTGTACTATTTATGCTATTGCATCATCGGGAAGTATACGAAGTTATCGATAGAATTGGACCAAACTAGGTTTTGACTATAACCGCCAGATACCAGTTGAAACTGGGCATATTCTCCAAAAGGGGGTCATGTGATAGCGATTTTTGTGGGATTTTGCTTTTGTATTATCGCAAAGTGTATGAAGTTACGGACAGAACTGACCAAACTTCATACATAGGTTTTTGACTGTCGACGCGACGTCAAATCCCAGTTAAAATGGGGATATTCCGCGAGAACGGTGCGTTGGCATGCAATTTGTGTGCAATTTTTTGTAGATCTTTTGTGCATCGACTGCTCGTGCAGTGAAGTGTACTTCGCATCCAGGTAACCAGGCCATTTGAAACCAGCTGACGTACAACAGAATAATGCAATTTTGATTTTATTGAAAAATGTGATCGAGATTAATTCGTTTTTATACTAACTCGCTTTACTGTATTATATGAACTCGCTTTATGTCGTTAGATGCCGCTATCCGAAAAATCTTCAATAGTCTATTTCAGTCCTTTTGACTAAGGTTCCGTTACTCCTGCAGACCTCTATCCATCATTGCCTTTTCAGTATCATCCATTTAGTTGTTTTGAGATTTTCCCCGTTTCTTTTTTTAAATTTGTTTTACAATTAAATGCTATTTTGGGTAGTCTTTCTTTATTCCTTTTTTAACACGACTATACCAGATTAATTGCTTTTTTCGAATGTTATCTAATATGGTTCCTTTTAATTTCATCATTCCCTTGATTATTTCATTTCTTATTCTTTCTATTCTTGATATCCTGTATGATCTTCTTGGGGCATCCATTTCTACATCCGCTAATTTCTTTCTTTATGTCTTCATAATTGTCCATCCTTCTGGTCTATATAACAATACGCTCTTTACAATAGAATTGTATACATTATACTTTCTTTTCCTAGAGATCTCCTTACTCCACCAAATAGAATTTATTAGTTTTACAGCCTTACTCCACTGTCAAATTCTGTATTTAATTTTCTGTGAGTCTCTTCCTTCTCTATTAATGTCTACACCAAGATATTTGGGATTGGCCCATCCTACTAATTTCTATAGGTAACACATCGATTTGAGACAAACAGATGTATAAGGTAAAGGTATCTAAATTAAGATGTTTGTAAATGCATTAATATTTCATTTATGTTGATTAATCAATGAAGTCAAGTAACATATTTTGTTTCGCTATATTTTTTCCTCCAAAATTACTTTTATATATTAATTTAAATGCGTAATTGCTCAGTTGAAGTAAATATTGATTCATTGTTTTCAAAATATTATTAGTTGGCACAAATTCTGCTCTCTATACCGTAAATAGAATACAAAATTGCTTTGCATTTGTGGTCGTAATTAATCTTGAAAAATATTAAAAGTATAATAAAATTCACTCACATTTCATTCTATTTACATTAAGAAAGTTTGTAAGTACATGTTTTGAAAAATAGCTCATTTTAGTAAAATTTTCTTATCTAAAAATATTTTATTTTTCCTCCAGAATTTTTTTTTTTATTCTGTGACTTGTTTATGTAATTTCCTACCTCTTTCTTTTAATATATTTTCAATATTATTAATAATATTTCATGTAGATTAGCTTATGTTTTAAATGATATATACGAAGCAAAGTTTCGAAGAAATTTTTTTTTTGTAAAAAAACAAACAAACAAACAAAAAAAAACCTCACACACAAAGAACACGATATTTTAAAAGAATTATATATTTTAGTCATCTAGGTATTAACGTTAACAAAACTAAAAGTTATCTCATAAATTTATGCTTCTTTTCTATTGGAAAAATGAATTTCTTTTAAAGAATGAAAATGGTATAATAATCCTAGAAAATCCTGGCATATTATGAAGCTGCGGGTACTTTATTATAATGTATATATATATATTTAAACGTATTTTTCGTTTAATAGCGAAGAAGTTTATTTTATGTAATTTATCACAGGATAAGTTTCGATAACGTTGAAACTTTAAATATAATAAGTTTTATCTTTATTTTCAATTTTCATACAAAAAACATTTCTTTAAAAAATGAAAGTAATTTAATAGGACGTATTTTATAATAGAATTTATTTATTTATTGGAGCTTTACAACTATTATTTTGTGATGCTAATAAGCCTTTAATCTAAGCATCTAATAATAATTAAAATAAACACACACACACATATTTATGTACAGGGTGCCCCTTTATGGGCCAAACTTTAAGCTAAGGTAGAGTACACATAACGAATCAATTTTGGTATCGCAATGTAGGGGTGGAAATGAAAAGCGTTAGCGAAAATCAAGAAATCCGCAGGGAATGAAAAGAAAAGTGTTTTATTGACATAACAATTATATTAAGGGCTGAATTATGCCATCAACAACATCGATACATGCCTGTAGGTGTTTAGTAAGTGATTGGCGTACCCTTTCGAAGTTTCCAGTTGTTTTACGAACAATTGTAGCAACGGTTGAAAGTCTTGCAATAAAGTCTTCATCGGAGTCAATTGGCGTCCCGTAGATCAGGAATGGCAACAGTACTGGGAAACGAGCCTTAATGGTAGAGACACATACCTAATTATGAACAGAGTTAACTTAGATTTTATATGTTATAAGCAAGTCATAGCATATTTCCTGACGGGACATGGAAGTTCTCCAACGTTTCTATTTAAGATTAAGGAAAAAAAATAACGATAAGTGTGTCTGCAATAATAGTGGTGATATTGTCCATTATATATTTGAAGATGCAGCATAATGCCTGCACACTTTTCATTCGACAATATAGACCTCTTAGACGAAACCTGTGGTCTGTTTTATTTGCACCAACAAGTTGTCGTAAGTTATGTGAGATTTATAACAAGTTAAATGAGCTCTATAGTTTTATTGAATGCAGATTTTAATTTTATTATTCTGCTCATGTAGCTATAATACCCATCGGAACCTGTCTTATCTAAATTCTCCCAATTGTTTGTTCTTTTATTTTGAACTGCTACGTAAAACTCAAGAGTTGTTTTGTTACTTAAGAATTTGTTCTATATTATGTTAAATTGTAAATTGTTGTATTGTTCTATATTATGTTAAATTGTAAATTGTTGTATTGTTCTATATTATGTTTTAATTGTATTTAATGCAGCTTGTCATATGTTTTTAATTTTTTTCCCAATTTACATTTTCCTTATATCTGTCACCAGCGGCGAGAAAAATTTTGTTTATTTTACCGTGCTCTGCGAAGCATATAGGGCATGTTGCATTGCTTTTGTAATATATATTTTTTAATTTTTTCAATTAATGCCCATTTTTCCGGCTCGTTTCTGTAGCTGGAGTTTTCTAGATGTTGATGGGGGGGGGGGACCTTACCACCGGGACATTAATGCATAAACCGAATGGTTGGAGCTCCGGTTGGGTGATTACTGGTGTCTCATAGATGAGATACCTGGAATCTTCGAAAGGATACGCCAATCACTTGCTACATGCTACCAGGCCTATATTGACGTTGGTGGCTACACATTTGAGCACTTACTGTAATTGTTATGCCAATAAAACGCTTGTTTTTATTTCCTCCGCATTTCCTGTTTTTTGCCAACACTGTTCATTTCCGATCCCAAATTGATATACTAAAATTGCTTCCTTATGTGTGTTTTACATTCCCTTACAGTTTGATCCATGAGTTCAGGAACACCCTGTAGATATACAAAGTGGCTGTATATATACAATAAGTACCTATACAAAGGACGATTAAAAAAGCTTTTACAAAATTACATGGCAAATCAGACATACAGCAAGGATAAAATATCACGTTTGAACATAGGGTCGCAAACCACTTATTTAGTCACAAATACAGGGTTTTTCATCCTAACTGAACCCGAGTTGACGGTAATAATTTCGAGAAAAGCAAAAACATTGTAATGAAAATAAAACGATATGTACCTTGTTTTGTGTGAAATGTGATAACATCACGAAAAGTTCTGGAAAAGCATGTTGTTCAAGCAATCGATGATACCGTATGGATTGATAGTAACAGTCCAAAATGTGGGGCGTCAAGTGCATACTGCTGGCGCGTATAATGGAAACTTCTGCCACTTTTGTTTGGTGTTATCACATTAACAACAAAGGTGAGAAAATCTGTTAAATGTTTTATTATAATATACTTCAATTTTCTGAAAGTTATTGCGGTCAACCCTAATAGAGTTAGGATGAAACACCCTGTATTTGTGACTAAATAAGTGGTTTGCGACCCTATGTTCAAACGGAATTTTTCATCCTTGTTGTATGCCTGATATGCCCTGTCATTTTGTAAACTTTTTTTGAATCACCCTGTATATATGGATCTACATATGCATGCATTTCAGGGGATGAGAAAAACTATCTAAAAATACGATTAGGTCCATTTAAATAAAAAAAGTAACTATTTTTTTTAAAAGTCGGTTCGAATACTATTATTCCACCTACTGATAATAGGTATTTTTTATTTTCTTACTACATGCATTTAGCATATTTTAGCGAGAGTTGTTTGTAACGGTAGTGTTCTGTACAATGTCCCTTTATTGTCTTCGAGGTTAATTTTTAACCACATTACTGATGTTTAGAGAGCAGTAGGTAATTATCAATGAGAAAAGCTCTTTGATAAAAGAAAAAAAATATTTGCACACTATTATGATCATATTTAAAACGTATCAAGAAGATGAAAACATTCGTCAAGCATCGATTATGAAACACTTTTCAACGTATTCAGAATATTGAAACAAAACTTCTCAGCTTAATGAGGTGAAAGATTATGTCTAAGTAAGTAATCTGAAAGAGGATAAAACATTTGAAAACTCAATTTTCAGCAATTACCATCAATAGTTGGAAAGGCTAAACACCACAGAACAATAAAACCCTAGATTCAGTTAGTCATAAATTGATGCTGTTTAGGTCTGGGTATATAGCACACAGCGTGCATCACAAGCATTCTACGCTGCACTATTCACAATATCCGTAATAGTAAAGAATTAATACACGGAATTTCATCAAACTTCATATTCTGTTATATCTTGACATAAAAATATGCTATATAGGTTTCGGTGTATATCGCCAAACAGCTGCTACGTTATATTTCTCACGATTTCGGCTATAGCTATATCCCAAGAACTAATACACAGAATTTTATCAAACTTCGTATTCTATTAGACCTTAGAATAACACATTTAAAAACTCAAATTTTAGCAATTACCATCAATAGTTAAATAGGCTAAACAGTACAGAACAATAAAACTCTAGATTCACTTAGCCATAAATTGGTACTGTGTAGGTTTGAGTATATATCACACAACAGGCATTCCACGCTGCATTTTTCACAATATCCGTGATAGTAAAGAACTACTACACAGAGTTTCATCAAACTTCATATTCTGTTATACCTTGACATAAAAAGATGCTAACTAGGTTTCGGTGTATATCGCCAAACAGCTGCTACGCTGTATTTCTTACGATTTCGGTTATAGCTATATCCCAAGAGCTAATGCACCGAATTTTATCAAACTTCGTATTCAATTAGACCTTGAAATAAATAGCTACTGATTCAAATTCGATTTTGATTACTCATAAGGAGGAATCTGCGAAATCACTTTGTGAAAAAATTCCTATTCAGGTAGACAGTTGATTGAGGGACTATAGCAGAGTGTTTTGAAGTATTATTATCTCCATCCCCGTAACTCTTAAGCACTTTTAAACACATTGTTGTCATAATCGTTCATTTTTTACCCCAACTTTTGCCTTTGGACCCGATTATGTAATGCTAGACCTTTGTGATGAACATTATACCTGTATCTTATTTTGTATTATTTTGTATATTGTGTAGAAGTGTATCAAATTTCATAATTGAGTTTAATGCTTAAATTGTGTGTGTTGATCTAATTTTAAAATTTAATATCCCACAGGTGGCGCTGTTCTGTTCTTCTTTTAATTCACTAATCCTGTAATTTAGTTTTAAATTCCAAGAAATGTACTATGTTTTATGTTAACAAACGTTGATGCTATTATAAATGAATATAGTATTTGAATGATATAGAAGAAAATTAAATAAAGTAAGAGAGACTTAAATATACATTAACATAAAATTAAAAAACTTTTAAATTATTAAAAACATTTCAAATTCATATAGTATACGTTTCGCCAATCAACCGCAAGTCCTAATCAGTACAGATTAACCATTGTAAAATATATAACAAGACGAATAAAGTACAATTACAGTTCAAGCTCTTTTTTTTTTTAACAGAATATATGCCCCAGGTATGGATCCTTTTCAAGTGAATTCTGGAAAATTTAAAATTTTTGTTTGCCTTTTTTGAATGCACAAATAAGTTCTTTCAGGCGAATTTCCATCGATCTACCTGCTTCACTAATGTAAACGCTATGGCAATCATTACAAGGGATGGCATAAACAACATCGGTTAGTTTTGACTTATTATATTTAAATTTATGCTTATTAAATTTAAAATTTTTAATGTTTAATATTTTTGATATTTTAAAATTTTATAAATTTTATGTTAATGTCTATTCAAGTCTTTTTTGCTTTATTTATTTTATTTAGTCATTTAAAATTCAGACTTTAAATGTATGTATATTGCATAGCATACTAGTTGAAAATAACAAAAAGAATTTATTTAATTTATTTAAGTGATAAAAGTTTTTGTTAAAAATGCTGTAATAGTAATATTAATTTAAAAATGAATAATTTTATATTACTTTTACACAGTGGTTAAAATTTCCTTTAAAAAGATATGATTAGTTGAAAAAAAGCTTTCAAATTTAAAATTCAAAGGAAAAAAAATTGTTTTCTCTTTAATAAACCTTTTTAAAATAAAAAATTACATTTACATTTTTTGAAATAATTAAGTTTTAATTTATTTGATGCTTAAAAAAGTTTAGTAGATTGGATTATTTTTTATTTATTAAATAAAAACTGTCCTAGATTTTTTCTTGGTAATACAAGAAACATATTTTGAAAGGTAACAAAAAGAAAAACAAAGAGGAAATTAGCATCCCGGAACTGTACTTGCCAGTGGATTGGAACTGAAATTATGTTAAATAATTTTCGTATTAAAGGCATGCTTTTTTTTTTTTTATAGATTACTTTCACCAAAGCACAATTATCGTTAAAATTTGTTTATTTCTTAAAAACATTAAAATAACAATTTTTTTTGTTTATCTCAATTAAGATTCTTTTCATAATTCGCATTCAAATATAAGGAAATAATAAAAAGGTTTCCTTTAAGGAATAAGTTTCTTTTTAATTTTTTCTTATTTTGTGCTCGTTGATTCATTGGAGAACCTTCCGTTACAGCTTTGCGCTGCTTTTCTGAAAAAAAAATGCAAAAATTTTTCTATAAGAAAAATAATTGAATAATTTATATTTTCTTTCGAGAAAACTGTTGAAAACTTGCCACGGGTGTTTGTAAAATTTCTTTAAAACACATTTTTTGCTTATTTTAATTTGTATTATTTGCAAACTGGTTTTTCTATAGCAACAAAAATTTAAAATAAGCGTTTTTTTTTTTAAAAAAAAGGTAAAATATGCTAAATACAAACTTAATTTAAAGCATTTTTCTATTATTAAAAATTATGATTCTTGGTGTTCAAACGCTTTTTTACTAAAATTTATTTGGTTTATCTATGTAATTATACGTAATTTCGTTTAAAAATTCCGATATGCTCTATACTTTAGTATAGTCATTTCATAACATTGTACATTATTTTGCACTAATATATTTTACAAGTTTATGAAATTAAAAGTTTTTTTAATTTAGTCGTGTGAATTAACTTTAATCGCATCTATTATTTTATTAAATAAAAATATAAAAAAGTTATAACTGGAAATTCAGAGAAAATGAAAGATATATAATTATTTGAATAAAATAATTTATCCCAAGACATGGAATTATTAAAAATGTTAAATAATTTTTTCAATAAAATTTGCAGGGAATTACAGAGATTTTATTAAGAGACAAAGAAACAAATCTAATAAAGCTCATGTTTTTAACATCGACAACTTTCATTCATTACATTCTAAATATCAAAATTCAAATCAATCGTTTACTTCAGAAACATCATAACGGACGAAAAAAAATCGAAATGAGCTATCCCCGGTTTTTTAAATGTTTATATAGATGCTTCGATTGCTGCAAAAATCCAGTAAAGTAACATTCTGTATAACCTCGTTGCGAGACTTGAAATATCCACATAGTGCAGAAACACCACATACGACATGACTTAGTCTTAAAATTGCATCTTAGATTTTATTTATTTATTTATTTTTATTTTACAGAATGCGTCATCTGTTCATAATATTTTTCATTTAGCTAATTTTCTACGTTGTAAAAAATTATTCTGCATTCACTTTATTCAGTTTATCGAGTATGTTTGAACTCCAGATGTATCTGGGTCAATCCATTTCAAGTGGTCCAGAAAATCATTTATTCGTTGCTTGACCCTTTTTCAAAAATATGAAAATTTTTGTACAACAACCCCAACATGATGGAAGTTCAAAATGACTATTATTTTAATTTTATTAACTTTCGTTTGTGCATGGCAGCCATTTTAGTTTCATCGTCTGCAGCAATTTTCTCACATGAAGGATAAAGGGTTTAAGGAATTATAAATAATTCATTTTTTTATTTCTGCAATTCAAGTGCGGATTAATGTAATTTGTACAGAATTTATTGGACTAAGAATGTGGTAAAAGAGTATTTCCGAAAATAAATCCTTATTTGTGAAATTTAAGCATAAAGTTTCAGTTTTTTTCCAAAATTTGTCCGTTTACAAGAGGAAATTTTTGTAGCAAGGAAAACTGTCAACATGACATAATTTTTTTACAAATACGCCGAAAGTACTTGTACTCACACGCCAAGTTCCAGATCTGCGACTTTCTGTCTCTTCGCTAAAAGAAATCCCAATTTTTTTCAAAAATGACAAAAATCGCACTTTTGAGGCTTTGATATCTCTGGTGGGGCACGAGATAAAAATCTAAAGTTCTTATCTTTGACAGTATTGTATGGTAGTGTTATGCACAAGAAATTTCAGGATGGAGATTTGACTACAAGCTGAGGTATGGCAAGGGCAACATGTCAAAACAATACTGCCAAACTATTCTTTTGTTGTACTCACAGGTAAATATTTATCTCAGAGTGTCATTTAAATTTATTTCTTTGATTATCATTAAATAATAGTAACAGAAACTAAAGCCTTTTGCAAAGCTTAGCAATTAATTAAAAAAATAATTACGACAAAGGCCTACATTTTGTATGGTTTGAGTAATTTTTGTTCTAAGTAATTTTAGTAACTAAAAGAAACCTCAGCACTTTTACATAAAAAAAATATATATACAAGACCTGAGCCAAAAACAGAGCAAGGAAAGAGGAAAGTTGTTAATATTGTCATACTTGTTGAGACATGATCTAACGTGTCAAAACACATTCTTGCTTGTTGGTTCAAAAACCACAATTTTAATCTTTCTCAAAATGTTATTTGTAGGAACCAAGTCTTGTCATCTCTTGATAACTTGATTGAAGTTCTTGGCCCTGCTGGCTCATAGAAATGAACTTTGGAATCACTATGTGCAAGTTTTTTTTTTTCATTAATAGTTCCTAGCTCACTTCTTATCATGCAACAATGTCATTTTTATTACAGTATAAATTTTGAAAGGGCTGGATATCTTTACTTTCTGAAAATTACTTGAGTTTGATGCTTGGTAATATAGTAAATGTTTCATTTACACGAACATACTTATGGTAGGAACAAGTTTCTCGGATTGGCAAGCAGCATTAAAACAAATCTCCATCCTGAAATTTCTTGTGCATAACACTGCCATACAATACTGTCAGAAACCAGAACTTCAGATTTTTATCTCGTGCCCCACCAGAGATATCAAATCTTCAAAAGTGCGATTTTTGTCATTTTTGAAAAATTTGGGATTTTTTTTAGCGAATAGAAAACAAGTCCCAGATCTGGAGCTTGGCGTGTGAGTACAAGTACTTTCTGCCTATTTGTAAAAAAATATTATGTCATATTGACAGTTTTCCTTGCTAGAAAAATTTCCTCTTGTAAACGGACAAATTTTGAAAAAAAAAACTGAACTTTATGCTTAAATTTCATCAATAAGCATTTAGTTTCGGAAACTACGCTATTTCCAGATTTTTAGCCAAATATATTTTGTAGAAATTGCTTTAATCCGCACATGAATTTGAGAAATAAACAATGAATTATTTACAATTCCGCAAATCCATCATGTGGGAATATTGCTGAAGACGATGAAACAAAGATGGCCGCCATGCACAAACAAAAATTAATAAAATTAAAATAATAGTCATTTTGAACTTTCATCATGTTAGGGTTGATGTACAAAAAATTTCAGATTTTTAAAAAATGGTCAAGCAACCAGTGCTGGACCACTTGAAATGGATTGACCCATCTACAAATATTTTGATCATGTGGATTAATTTTACATTTTGTAATGAACCGTTCACATTTACTGAAGCGTTCAGTTTTATCTTTAACCAAGATTATTTATTTAAAAAACAATGGTACAACTAATGGGGATACTGAAATGAAACGTACTGTCTTGCTTAAACCGCATTACTGCGAGTGGAAAATATTTCCTTACTCTCCTCCCCCAAATCCCAATGAATAAATTACTTTACCATTTGATGTGGAATCGTGTCCTTTAAGTTCTTGCTTTTTTTCGTAAGGAAAATATATTTTTGGCTCTGTAAGCCAGTTTTACTTAAATGTCTCAAAACGCGTCATAATGCACTTATGCGATTTCTGAAATAAATGATTCATTGAATGTTAAAAACAATTATAATGCATCAATTTTATAATGCGTAAATGAGATCATCGCCAACATTCTTTACAAATTAATAATGAAATAATAGACGATATAATACTCAGATTAAATGAAGAACGTATTTCATTAAAATTTATTTAAAATTACTTTTGAAAATACAAAATATTAACTGCCTCATTATTAATTTATTTCTAACGTTACTGGTAAACTTAGTGATTAATTTTCTTTTGTCTTTTCCGTTTTCTTTATCAAAATTTTAGTCTATCATTAAATCTAATTCTATCATTACATCTAATTCTATCACCAAATTCAATTTTAACGGTACTTTTTTACATTTACTTAAATTTTAGGTCCAGTTGTATCGTTATTACGTAATGGATAATGTTTTCACATAGAAAAAATGAAATGTTTCTTTACCGTTAAAAGTTATCTTTTGTAATGAATATTTGAAATTTTTAATTGCATTTTTGAAATAAAAGAATAACAGTTTATTGTTTCATACAAACCAGTTTACTGTTTCATACGAAATGATTGTTTTACTCCTATCATGACCTCTTGGTATATACATGTTGGTGATACTAAAAAAAAAAGGGATACTTTGTATAGAAATACAATAAGGCTTGTTAACCCTTTATGAACTGAATTATGAATTTATGAAAATTTCATCTTCTAAAGCATTTTTCGTGAACTTTTAAAACTAAATTAGAAGATTTACATAATCATTTAATAAATTTTAGTAGGATTTTAGAAGGATTGAAGGATTTAGAAGGATTGAAGGATTTAGAAGGATTGAAGGATTTAGAAGGATTCATTAAATTTGAATTTATAGGGATTTTGTGTAATATTTATAACCACACTCAAATCTTTTATTTTAAATATTTTTCTTAATATTTTATAGAATTAGGAAATCTACAAATATAATGTTCTTACGATAGAAATATTAAAATATTTCTGAATTGAAAAATCCCTCACCCCCTCCTCCAACTCCAAGAAAGCTGAAAAGATGCAAAGGCCAAAGAAATCATCATTTAAAAAATATTTTTCTTTGTTTTAACGCATCATGCTTTTGGAACATGATGAAGTAATGCATCTATAACACATTCTAAACTGTATGTATGGAATTAATTTTATAACAAGTTATTTTAATGGTACTTATAAGTACCGTCAGTAGATAAAGGGGTAATACAGATTTTCAATAAATAAGGGAAGAATCCGATTTCAACAGATTTCTATCTTAGTAAATTAAATTTATTTTACAGATCAAAATTCAAAGAGATTTTTCTTCATCGCCTGTCTTTCTACAGAAAAAGAATACCTTCCAATTGATATTAATTATAACTAAATAGAAATAATTTGTTTTTTGATTGCTTTATCAGGTCGTGTAGATTAATGCTTTTTTTTATGCAAGCATAAACATGGATTTTTAATGTCTAGCACTTACAGTAGCGTAAATATCCTGCATAAAAAATACGGTACGCGCCATAGAAGGGGCAAAAAATATGAGCGCATCTGCTGACACGTTAAATGGGAATGGAAAAAGTTACGAAACCACGTAATAAAATGTTGAATAAAAAATTGCAAATTTCCCAGTGTATAATATTGCGCAATTATTGCATCAGAAGCTGTTCTTTATGGGCACAGTTTGAGGGTTTTTCTGTAAACCCAAAAAATACTTTTTAAGGATTTGGAAACCTGTCTGCCACAATAATCATCAACAGTGTCCAGATTTAAAGTTAGTAGTTAATATTTAATTTCTATGAAAGAATGGGTATTCATTAATACAAGTAGTTATTTATAAAACATTTGTAATGACTTGAAATACCTTTCTAATCCGTGTCTTATGCGAATTTTATAATCCTTAATACTGATTAAGGGCATTTTATAATATTTATTATTGATACTATGGTTTTAAATATGATGAAATTGCTACAGATAGTTTGCGATATCAAATATACATTTATAAAGTTGTACTTCAAATTATTTTATACTTTATATAAACACTGCTTAGTGAATTATTTTTAAGTGGACTCGAGAGTGAAGTACTAGCGATGTTTGAATTATTTATCGTGCTACAATTTACACAATGGCTCATATATTATTGCCAGTTTAAATTCATCTTTACTTGTATTCTTTTATTTACATTTTTAATTATTATAATACCCTTTATTTATTCAATATTTTAAAAGATATTACTTACATTTATTTTTTAATATTTGAAAAAAAAATAGTTACTTGGTATCTTGTATTACCTATTGCTTATTACCACATTATCCGCATTTAATCCTTACATATACTTATATCTAGATTTATAATAATAACTTCATCGTCTGTTATTTTATTTTTTTAATTCCTTGCAATTCGTTTAAAATGATTTTGGCTTCTCCAATTTATTTATTTTTTATTTTTTTATTTTTTACTTAACGCTAGATGGTAACGACAGAGATTCTATTTTCGATTATTGTCATCTCCTTCTGCCAGAGGTAGAGCTTCAAACAATTTTATTTTCTAGATGTCTTTTTTATTTTCATTTTCCTTTGGATTTCTAGATAAGGAGCTAAATATCGTCCTTTTTAGGCCTAATGCCGACAATATTCGAAGAAATAAGATATTTTTAGTAGCAATTATGCTTATGTAGCTCCTGTGACGAATCCACAAGTTAGTCATAGCTTCTTATTTTTGCATTTCTTTTTTCCTGCTTTCATCTTTTGAATTCTATTTTCCATTTATTTTAACATTCATTATTTTATTTTAGGGGTTTAATTTTTATAACATCTTTTCCTCTGAGCTTCACACATGTGATTTCATTTTACTCATATATATATGTATATATATACATATATGCGTATACATACGTGAATATCAGGGATTTAGTGGAGGGTATACGGGAGTAAACGCCGTATAACATCTGGATTTTTTTAAGGAACACCGTATACCCTCTGTTTCTCAAGAAAGCTTTAGTACGTATATATACACTAGGGTATACCCTCTGCCTTGAGCGTATACTCTGTGCTTAGAACGTATACCCACTGTTTTTTCCACGACTACACCACTTTTGAATATATATATGTGGAGTGAAATAACAATACAAACTTTGAAAAGAACGGCAGGCATGACTCATAAGCTAATTTAAAAATTTATTGAATGTACATGTACACTATATGACCAAAGGTGACCGGCCACTTGCGATTTTAGACGTTTTGTTAAATATCTAGAAAACTACATGAGGAATTATCCTGAAACTCCAGGAGTGTAAACAGAATAGTACATGTCATATATTTCCGTAAGAATTTTTCCCCGAAACCCCATAGGGGACCGTCAACAAATTGAAAAAGAACGAATATCTTTTGAATAACCCTGTAAAAGCTAATGTAGCAAAAGCGTTCAAACTGCAGATTATGATTAAGTGCCTTATTGTGATAAACTGTGTTCTTTTTTATGAGGATGGCATCTATACTCGTAGAGAAATTAAAGTTTTTATAAAAAGAGCCCCAAATTTTGCCAAGTTTTTTGCTTATAATTTGTAGAGTTCTTAACATAGTTCTTTTAAGAAAATAAGACAAACAACATTGTACACAATACCCTGCAATCAGAATTAAAAAAAAAAAATAATAAAAATAATATGAAAAATGAGCACGTTTACTAAATAATGATTCACTGCGCATGTACGAATGTAATCAAAATATAATGTGTTAGCTAAATGTATAGAGCGATTTTTGTTAAAATCTCAAAAACAAAGTTTGAAAAGTCTGAAATATATCGTTGATAGAATAAGCTCAAAATCCGTTATTCCCAAAAGGAAGCAAAAAGATGAGGGGTTGTATCCAAATGCAGTAGTGCGTGCAATATTGTGTATGCTATATTGGCACTAATCAATGGATATATGGATACAGCCCCTCATCTTTTTACTTCATTTTGGGAACAACGGATTTTGAGCGTATTCTATCAACGATAATTTTCAGAATTTTCAAGATATGTTTTTGAGACTTTTACAAAAGTTGCTCTATACATTTAGCTAACACATTATGCACAACATATTTTGATTGTGTTCGGGCATGCGCAGTGAAGCATTTTTTAGTAATCCTTCTCATTTTTCATACAATTTTTACTATTTTTACTTTTTTCTATCTTTACAAGAAGAAAGTATTGGATTCGTGAAAAATTTCGACTTCCGGTTTTCAACGGATTTATACGTTTTAGAATGCCCAGAACACGATTTGATGGTTTTTAGAAAATGTCTGTCTGTGAGTCTGTCTGTCACCCTGTCACTCTGTCACTCCGTCACTCTGTCACTCTGTCTGTGAGTCTGTATGTGACAAAAATTTTGTGGGCGCTCTATCTCAAGAAATAATGCACGGAATTTCACAAAACTTCATATTTAGTTAGACCTTGATATAAACTGGACCTGGTTAGTTTTTGGTGAAAATCGCCCAACAGGTGGTGCTGCTATGCGGCATTTTTCACGATTTCTGCAATAGCTATATCTCAAGAACTACTGCACGGATTTTGATAAAACTTCAGATTCAGTTAGTCCAAGATATAGTTTGGTGCTGATTACTTTTTTGTGAAAATCGCCCAAAAGGTGGCGCTGGTATGCTGCATTGTTCATGATTATCGCAATAGCTCTAACTCAAGAAAAAATGCACGAATTTTCATCAAACTTCAGATTCAGTTAGTCCCTGATATAAATTAGTTCTGTTTAATTTTTGGTGTAAATCGCCCAATAGGTGGCGCTGCTGTGCTGCATTTTTCACGATTTTCACAAGAGCTGTATCTCAAGAACTATTGCACGGATTTTCATCAAACTTCAGATTTCGTTAGTCCTTGACATGAATTGACGTATAAATTAGTGCTGTTTAATTTTTTGTGTAAATCGCTCCACAGGTGGCACTGCTATGCTGTATTTTTTGCGATTTCCGCAATAGCTTTTTCTCAAGAACTAATGCTTGGATTTTCAACAAACTTCAGATTCAGGTATACCTTAGTATAGTTTAGTGCTGTTTACTTTTAGTGTAAATCGCTCAACAGGTGGCGCTGCTATGCTACATTTTTTCAGAATTTCCGCTATAGCTCTATCTCAAGAACTAATGCATGAATTTTCATCCAACTTCAAATTCAGATATACTTTGATATGAATTTGTGCTAAATCGTTGTTATTTCTTGTACTATTTAAAAGATTTAATTGACGTGATTTATATAGAAGAAAGTTTTGTGATGACCACAACATACTAGTTTAATTCTGGTTGCAGGGTATTATGTACAATATCGTTTGTCATATTTTCTGAAAAGAACTTTTTTTATATTAAGAACACTGCAAATGATAAGCAAAAAACTGGGCAAAATTTGAGACTGTTTTTATGAAAACCTGAATTTCTCTTCGTGTATACATACTATCCTCATAAAAATGAACCCAAATTATTACAATAAGCCACTTAATCATAATCTACAGTTTGAACGCTTTTGATACATTAGTTTGGACAGGGTTATCCAAAAGATATTCGTTCTTTTTCAATTTATTGACGGTTCCCTATGTGATTTCGGGAAAAAATCTTTGCGGAAATATATGGACTATACTATACTGTTTACACACCTGGAATTTAAGGTTAATTCCTCATGTATATTTCTAGATATTTAACAAAACGTCTAAAATCGCAAGTGGCCGGTCACCTTTGGCTATATAGTGTATAAACTATGTGAATTTAGAACTTTTTACAATAATATAAAGCAACATCTTTAAATGCTTATTAAACAATCCTCTTAATCGCTTTAGGCCGGGACACTTCTCCACAGCATTATCATATTCTGTCGTGTCCAATGCTCTTTAGGAGGCGTCTGCATCCAAAATACTTGCAGTGACCTTAAGAACACGTGACAATCACCACTGAAAAGTTATGGTGCTGCCTCTCTCGGGGATTAAGAACACCGAAAGCTATATGTACAACGGAGATTTCCACTAGAGATCGACCGAAAATTCGTTTTCGTTTTCGTTTTCGGCCCAAATCTGAGTTTCGCCGAAAGTTCCGCATTTATGTATGTATAAATTACTTAAAAAATTTCAACATTTTCGTTTTCATTTTCGGCCAAAAATGAGAAGGGCTACCATAATTTGGTTTCAGTTTCATTTTCATTTTCGGCCTTAAAAACCTGTTTCGGTCGATACTTAACCTCCACACCTTTGGCCATACTGATGATTTGGCTGACCTCAGCCGACCGCCGTGCTGCCCGTAAGTTTCAACTGGACTGTTGTTCAAGTATCGTGAAAAGACAAAAACAACAATCAGAAAAAGTTTAAAAGAAATTCACGGTTTCAAGCTCAATAGTTAAGAGTTCGTCCTTGACTCTTTTTTATTTTTTACAAATAGTTTCCCTATTTACTTGGGACTTCCCAGGATTCTTTTTCAAAAGTGTCAGTCTGGAAAGTGTGACGTAATCTTTATATTGTCAACGTCGTAAAAATTCTCTCGTTTTTTATGTAACTTTGAGCTTCATTGACTATGTAACTTTGAGCCACGCCTTCATGTACTAGGCGCAAGTAGTCGTGATCATTGAGCCTGCTGTAAACCTAGTTTCTTGTACGTCGAATGTGTCGTTTATTTTACATATAATAATTTGTAGGGTCCTAAATATTTTGGTTTTAACCTCAAACCTGGATGTTGTTGTGCGCGTTTGATGGCAATTATATCATTAATTTAAAACTTGTTAGAAATTTTTTCATCTCATATTATAGACTTTAAATTTCTTACTTTGAATATCTCAAATTTACTTTTTGGCTTCATATCTTAGGTCATCACGATTATTGATGATGTGAGATTGTGTTTCCGCGTTCAGAAGATCATTGATCTTAAAATGATTTTTTATCCCTATTTCTAATCATGTGTATTAGTAAATTCTTAGAAGAAGATAGATATACAGGCTGTTCCAAAATGATCTTTACAACTTTGATCACGTACATTTCAGAATGGAGGATAGGTAGAAAGGTGCGGCTTGCAGCATAATGTTCACACACACCTAAAGTTTAGTTTGTCTTTTTTGCAGGTTAGTTAATTGATGAAAATGGCGACACCCCAGAAGATGGTACAATGTGCGGAAAGAAGACAAAATCTACCACCCAGAAGCTGCGGAACTTCCGGACACGATACAACAGCACACGACCATCACGTCCGACCATCAGAAAGTTGTACACGAGGTGCACACGCTAATACGGACATTCTACACCGAACATGGCAGGAAGTGGAATATCGCTTAGATATCCTGCGTGCTACAGATGGCGCACACGTTGAACTCTGTTGAACGAATACCAAAACTTTAGGTGAGTGTTAACATTATGCCGCAAGCCTCACCTTTCTACCTATCCCTATTTCTGAAGTACAATATCTCATCAAATTTGTACAAATAATTTTGGAACACCATGTATATATATCCAATGGCTAAAACTTCTTCACTCGATTATAGCTACCTCATAATTATTATTTTAAAGACATCTGTCTCATTATACAAATCTCACCAAAACACTCCTACTTCTCTCATTTTGAAAAGAATGCATTAAAAGCAATGAGTTATTCTTCAGAGTACAAAGTGTATTTATTTTGACATGCATAATTTGATATTTTAAGGTGTGCGTCGTATCTGGAACACGTCGTCAGTTACTTACAGGAAAAACCGAAAATTGTACGAGAAATGAACGACATATACATTGTTCTTTTTTATTGAAAAAATATTGAGAATTATATATATATTATAAAAAAGTAAATAAATAATAAAATTATTATACTTCGTTTTTCACTTTTATAATTATATTGCTTCGATTAGTTATGGTTATATCATGGAAAAGTGCCCTATTTTTTTTCCTTCTTAATCGCGATTGTTTTTAACAATTTTACTTTCTATCATATTACTTGTAATTGTAATTGCTATAATTGTTTTTTAAATTTAATGATACTTTTCCTTTTTAATCTACCATTCTATCTTTGTTTATTCGAATAATTATGCTCATTCTTACGCATTTTAGACTACAGTTAGATTTCTTCTCTTTTATGGCTCCCTAAGTTTTAATACAGTTACTCCTAGACAGGGCGTAAAGTTGGCGTCAGCTAGGGAACCCCAAAAATGTCTAACCTGTTGAAATATTCAACTAATAATCATATTACTAAAATGTTTGAAAAATCCCTAATGAGATTATTGCTGAGTTTCCAAATTACGGGGTCTCATACCGCTCCACTAGAAAACGTTCTGGGTAATGTTTGACTGTTGATGATGAAACCTGAGTTGTTTCCTTGCTTAATCGTAAACTTAATTATTTTACTTAATATAAATTAACCTTATTTTTTCATTTTTCTTTCCTTTTTCCTTTCTTTTTTTAAAAAAAGAAGTTGTATTAATTTAAATAATAAAAATATAAGAAGTCTGATACTTTTGTTGCAAAAAAGCATGGTTTTTAAATAGCGTCTTTCTTGAAAGCACATTCAAAGTGGCTGTTGCCTACAATCTTTTTCTAAGCTTAGGAAATAATGGAGTATTTCTAAAATATTTTTGATCTATTTTCGTAATTAAAATTTATATTTAACATTAATATATATATTTAAATACTTTATCATTTTTCTATTTTAATTAGATGTAATATTTTGGAATTTGAAATTGTATTACTTTTTAACTAGTTTTACATTACCACATGTGCTCGACGTAGAGTTGTATCGCAACTAGGAAGTCCATGTGCAGAAATTAATTAATATCGTAAAATGTGTTTATTAATAGTTGGAAATAAGAAAGTCAAGCAAAGATTTAAAAAATCATACATAAAACAAATACTACACAATTTTAGAAACACCAATTAACTAATCACATTTTTTAGTTAAAACTTAGATTTTTTTCTGTAATTAATAATATAAGTCTGCGATCTTTAAACATTTTAAAATTTTCTCAACTTAATAATCTTGGTAATAAATTTTCTTCATTAACAATTTCAGGGACATAACACTTCAATTGCTAAAATGTTGAAATGAGTGAATGACACCGGAATTTATGAACAAATTTATTTGGAAATAAGAAAAGGGGTAAATTTCACATACGCAGAAAAATTTTGTACCAAAAATCTGGTTCCATTTGGGCATTTGGATAATAAAATTAGGCAGTTTCATAAACATACCACCACCCTTGGAAGGGTCAAGTACAAATCAAAAGTTTCTTTGCAATGTAAACAAACGTCTTTCAAATAAACAAACATACTAATATTTTGTCCAGGAGTGATCGTTATTGATAGATTTTACTTTATAAAACTCTCATTTTCTTATTTGCCCTCTATAGTGTACATGTACAGTACTGTCTAGAACCACATTTCAATCACCCTGTAAACGCGCCTCGATAGTGTCATTTTTAAGAGCCGGTTTTCAGGGGAATTCCAGCCCACGCAATACCGAATTTAATTTCATAAAAAAAATGTAAACTATTTATAAAAATACGTTTTGAGAAATTCGCGATTGCTTCATTTTGATGCGATTTCTTTAATTACAACCCCTACCCCCCTCCATGTTTAATGTCTCCCATCGAAAAAATAATTGTATTTTTTTTACATACAAAAATTAAATTATAAATTTCTTGACATGTAAACATTAGCTAAATTAAATGCTACTTCCCTTACTAATTCATATGCAAAATTATATCAGTTACATCAGTTAGAGAAAATTGTAAGGTAAAAACTGAATATAATGTACTGTCATTTGATAATTACATTTATTTGATTTATTTTGACATATATGCATTCTTTTCTACAACCACCAATAACAAGCGCTAGAGGTACTTTACTATTATTAGAATACATTAAATGTTCTTTTTTTAGCAATGTTCTAATGGAATTACTTCTAGTATTCAAAACTACCTTTACGTTAAATATGCTACATTTATCTCATAATGTTTTATTTTGTTTTGTTTATTTTTTTTCATTTGTTAATAAATGCATTTTACTAAACTTTACAAAGAAATTTGATATGTTTAATATTATTTGTCTCTGTGTGTAAATATGTAACATTCTAGCACATTTTTAAGAGCTATCATTTTAAATTTTTATTTACTTATATGTTAAAAAAACTAATAAAAAATTAATATAAAGTTAGTTTTCATCCTCTCAAGTTTTGCCTAAAAAAGTAAAATATTTAAATATAAACTATAATGAAATCATGATAGCTTTCCACAAGAAATTAAAATTGTATTTTAATATATATATATATATATATATATATGGGTTAATCCATTTCAAGTGGTCCAGAAAATCATCTATTCGTTGCTTGACCATTTTTAAAAATTCTGAAATTTTTTGTACAACAACCCTAACATGATGGAAGCTCAAAATGACTACTATTTTAATTTTATTATATTTTTGTTTGTGCATGGCGGCCATCTTTGTTTCATCAACTTTCTCACGGAATTGTAAATAATTCATCGTTTATTTCTCCAATTCAAGTGCGGATTAAAACTATTTGTACAGAATACATTGGGCTAAAAATCTGGTAATAGAGTAGTTTCCGAAAATAAATCCTTATTTGGGAAATTTAAGCATAAAGTTTCAGTTTTTTTCCAAAATTTGTCCGCTTACAAAAGGGAATTTTTCTAGCAAGGAAAACTGTGAACATGACATATTTTTTTTTACAAATTGGCCGAAAGTACTTGTTACTCACACGCTAAGTTCCAGATCGGAGATTTCCTTTCTCTTCGCTAAAAAAAAATCCGAAATTTTTCAAAAATGTCAAAAATCGCACATCTGAGGCCTTGATATCTCTGTTGGGGCACGACATAAAAATTTGAAGTTCTGGTTTCTGAGAGTATTGTATGGTAGTGTTATGCACAAGAAATTTCAGGATGGAGATTTGACTACAAGCTGAGATATGGCAAGGGCAACATGTCAAAACAATACTGCCAAACTATTGTTTTGTTGTAGTCGCAGCTAAGCGTTTATTTCAGAGTGTCGCTTAAATTTATGTTTTTGATTATCTTTAAATAATAGTATCAAAAAATAAAGCCCTTGGCAAAGCTTAGCAATTAATTAAAAAAATAATTATGCCTAAGGCCATACGTTTTGTATGGTTTCAGCAATTTTTGTTGTAAGTAATTTTAGTAACTAAAAGAAACCTCTGCACTTTTACATAAAGAAATAATATATTTCTATAAAAGACCTGAGACAAAAACAGAATAGGGAAAGAGAAAAGCTGTTAATGCTGTCATACTTGTTGAGACATGATCAAACGTGTCAAAACACATTCTTGCTTGTTGGTTTAAAAACCACAATTTTGATCTTTTTCAAAAATTCATTTGTAGGAACCAAGTCTTGTCATCTCTTGATAACTTGATTGACGATCTTGGCCCCGCTGGCTCATAGAATTAATCTCTGAAATCACTATGTGCAAGTCTCACTTCATTAATAATTTCTAGTTTACTTTTTGTGCAAAAATGTCATTTTTCTGCAGTATAAATTTTGAATGGGCTTTGGATATCTTTACTTTCTGAAAATTACTTGAGGCTGATGCATGGCAATATCCTATAATGTTTCATCTACAGGAACATACTTATGGAACAAGTTTCAGGGACTGGCAAGAAGCATTAAAATTATGGTTCTTAAACCAACAAGGAGGAATGCGTTTTGACACGTTTGATCATGTTTCAACAAGTATGACAACATTAACAGAATTTCTATGTTTATCCCTGTTCTGTTTTTGCCTCAGGTCTTGTATAAAAATATTTTTTTTCTTTATGTAAAAGTGCTGAGGTTTCTTTTAGTTACTAAAATTACTACAAAAATTACTGAAAACATACAAAACGTATGGCCTTAGGCATAATTATTTTTTTAATTAATTGCTAGGCTTTGCAAAGGGCTTTATGTTTTGTTACTATTATTTAAAGATAATCAAAAACATAAATTTAAGCGACACTCTGAGATAAATGCTTGGCTGTGACTACAACAAAACAATAGTTTGGCAGTATTGTTTTGACATGTTGCCCTTGCCATATCTCAGCTTGTAGTCAAATCTCCATCCTGAAATTTCTTGTGCAGAACACTACCATGCAATACTCTCAGAAACAAGAACTTCTAATTTTTATATCGTGCCCCACCAGAGATATCAAGGCCTCAAAAGTGCGATTTTTGACATGTTTGAAAAATTTGGGTTTTTTTTTATCGAAGAGAAAGGAAGTCTCAGATCTGGAACTTAGCGTGTGAATAACAAGTACATTCGACCTATTTGTAAAAAATTATGTCATGTTCACAGTTTTCCTTGCTAGAAAAATTTCCTTTTGTAAACGGACAAATTTGGAAAAAAACTGAAACTTTATGCTTAAATTTCACAAATAAGGATTTATTTTCGGAAACAACTCTATTACCAGATTTTTAGCCCAATGTATTCTGTACAAATCGCTTTAATCCGCACTTGAATTGGAGAAATAAACGATGAATTATTTACAATTCCGCAAACCCTTCTTGTGAGAAAATTGCTGCAGACGATGAAACAAAGATCGCCGCCATGCACAAACAAAAATTAATAAAATTAAAATAATAGTCATTTTGAACTTCTATCATGTTTGGGTTGTTGTACAAAAAATTTGAGATTTTTTAAAAATGGTCGAGCAACCAGTGCTGGACCACATGAAATGGATTGACCCATATATCTATATCTATATCTCTCTATATATAATATAAATCGTAAAATATTTGCAAATTTTACGAATGGGAAATTTAAGTGATGATTATATATGTAATATTATCATGCCCCTGGTATACATAATTAAAAGTAATTTAGTTTATTAAAGTGTCATTTACATAGTTTATAAGACATACTGTACGTAAAAATTCAACCCCATCCGATTAACTGTAACTAACAGTGTAACTATCATTCAAATGTTAATAATATTAAGTGTAACTAAAATTTTTTTTTTCAATTTATGTTTTAAAAAATATTTTAATAATTGAATGATTTTTTATAAACCATATTGTTAAATTAGCGTAGGAAAGATAATGCCCAAAGTGTGAGACTGAAAAGCGAAATTTCAAATATTTAAGAGTGAAAATCAACATTCTTATTATTTTGAAAATTTTTACTAATTTATATCTCTCTATTCTAAAAAAAAGTAACTACCGCTGTCACCGCCGCCGCCGCCGCCGGTTTTGAATTTTTTGTGACTGGAGGTCTTTCTTCGTTAATATTAAGAAAAATAATGCATACAAAAATATGAAAATCGGTAGTACTATACAGAAATGTTTGATAAACACGCTGATGCAGACAGTTTTCACATCGAAGAATTATTTTAAGAGATATTTAATGCTAAAGTTGGACAAAATCGTTCCACTAAAAAAGTTTTATAGGAGCAAAAACTGTTCATAGGAATTTAATCATTTTTAGATCATTTTATGCGTTAGAATTTGCCGGAGTGCAGATTGCATTAAGTTTTTATTTTTGACTAATTTTTTGAGGTTTTATTTCTATTTTAAATTCAGATTTTCAGCATTTCTAGAGATATTTTTAACAGATTTTAGAAAGTGATAGTAATTTAAACTGTTGCCAACTGTATAAACAGCGGAAACAATAATGTTTGCTTCAAAAAAAAAAAAAAAAAATTATACGTGTAAATAAATTAAAAATTTATTTACACGTGACTATTATAAACAGAAAAAAACATTTGGAATTAGAATTAAATAATTATGTACAAAAAGCAGGAACTTATTAAAAATTACGTCATAAAAAGTATACACGTGAATTTTAAGAGAGAAAGGAATTTGTTAAACAATAAATTTATTAACATGCGCTAGAAGTCTTAAATAGGAGAAATTACGTCATATTTACGTCACATTACAGTTATTACATAAAATGAACACAAAATAATATTGCAAAACGGTTTAAATTTAGAAATTGCGCTAGACATTTATTTGATATTTTAAGAGGATATTTTCAACTATTTTTGTTAGGAAAGAGCAAATAATATTTCATTTCTAACACAAGTATTTTCACGTGAATATTAAAAACAGAAAGAATAGTTTGGTCAAAATTACGTCAGATTAAAACCGATTAATTTAAAATGTCTCATTTGAAAGAACTTTCTTTTCACTTTGTTAAAAAATACCAGGAGACAAAGACTCTGTTTACTTAATTCCTTTTATAATAGCTTATTTTGAAATGTTGTTACACGTGTCTACGTCATCAAGTTATTTTTATTTCGACGTTTTATTTGTATTTATATTAATGTTGTACTAATTTATTTGTTTTTTCGTTATTTAAAATAAAAATTATGTCAATTTGTATAATTTGGCGAGTGGTTTGGCGATTTATATAATTTGGCGAAATTGGTCGACGGGATAATCAAGTAGTACCGCAACGGACTTGGCGTTAAAATTCCCCAATCAAAGAGAAAGGAATAGAAATCCGTTTATAGAGAGATCGCCACTGTTTTTTAAATTATAATTCAATCTTTCGAAATCTTTTTAAAGCCGATCAAATTAGCGTGCATTTAGAGTCTACGGTGTCTGGACGGGGGTTGGCGAGCGTAGCTCGTAGGGGGCCGAGCCCCCTAGTTCTCTAAGAAATTATAACTTTAAGAAAAACATTAAAAAATCATCTCCCCTCAAAATTTAATTTTCCAAAAGAATAATAAGTAATAATTTAATAAATCATGGGATAAATAAATTAATATAACATGCCCAGCATTGCGTTGAAATTGCTATTTTTACAAAACCAATTTGTTGTTTAAAAATAGTAATAATAGTAATAGTAATGAATTTCTGTTAACGGAATCATTGGAAATATAACGGAATCATTGGAAATATACTTTAATAAATTACAGAGAAACATTTTCAAAAATTTATTTATTTTATTATACAGCTTCAAAAGTTATGATGTTTGTAACATCTTTTTTATTTTATTATAGACTAAATTAATGTTTTTAATGCGTCTTTGTTTGAGTGTATTATTCTGTTAATTAAGTCTTAAAAAGTCTAAGTAATCAAAAATATTTTTATTCTGCGTTCTATGGCTTGCGAGCTTATAGTAATCTAAAATATACCAAACATATAGTAACCTAAAATATACCGAACATATAGCAAATAACACATATTGGACAATTGCACCGTAAAATCTAATAAATAAAGACACAATATTGCTTAATGGTACACAAAATACGAACTTTAATAAGCTAAAAGTTGATTGCTACGTTTCGAGCTGTTTCTACAGCCGTCTTCAGGAAAATATGATGGTAATAAGGCTCAAAGTTCAGAGACGAAAGCTTCCTGTGCAAGAAACAATTAGTCAAAAAAAAAAAGACTAATTTCGACTAATTTTTTTCGACCAATTCTTTCTTGCACATTAAGCTTTCGTCTCTGAACTTTGAGCCTTATTACCATCATATTTTCCTGAAGACGGCTGTAGAAACAGCTCGAAACGTAGAAATCAACTTTTAGCTTATTAAAGTTCGTATTTTGTGTACCATTAAGCAATATTGTGTCTTTATTTATATAGCAAATAATCTAAAAATTTTCACAAATATGGATGCCGTATTCTTTAAAAGAATTTTAATTGTATGTTTAAAAAAAATCATTTTTTTTGTAGAAACTGAGTTGGGTGCGGCGAACCCTTATTTCACTGTTTTTTGAACGGGCTGGCCGGGCCTGTTTTCACTGATTTAAACAGTCTGTGTGGAGCCTTTTTTTACTGATTTTTGAATGGGCTGGAGGGCTGTTTTCACTGAATATTAAACGTCTCGTAGCGGGAATGTGTTCACTGATTTTTGAACGTGCCGCGTCGGGCCCCGTTCGAACCTTTATCTCTTGCACCGGGCCAACCCCCGGCCTGGAAATTTCCTCCCCTGAAGAACTTTAAGGTTCAATAGCCTCATATAAACCTTTCGTAAAAAGCCAGTTTGATTGCAAGTAGTACGGCAGTATAACAGAATGGGACAAAATGTTTGCAATTTTCAGTTGGTCTGGAAATTAAAATTTTCAATTAATTCGACACATTTTATATTTTCTACTTTTAGATAAGGCTGCACATTATTACACTGCAATTGTTTCAAAATCTGAAAAAATATATAAATAGAAAAATTGTTCTATTCTTGTCGAATCTTTCTTACTGCGTAAAATCATTTTGGCATTAGTCAGGTGTATAACCTGTTAAAATGTTTTTTAATAAAGAAATGAGATCGTATGCATATGAGCTCGAATACTCTGTTTTAAAAATATTTATTAGTTTATTTTGTGTGTTTTAGTTCATTATTTGTATACTTTTTTGATCTATTTAATTAAAAATCAATAAAAATAAACTTACTTTATTGTAAAATAAAACAAAAATATACTCTTAAAAAATGTTCAAAATAGCTGTTTAATATTAAAGCAGCCGCAACATCTTAACAAACTAGGATTAGCATCTTTCTTTACATAGTGCGCGAAAAACACTTTTTAATAAATATTGTTATATAAATGGCTTAAAATAATGTTGTTGTAAACATTTTTTTTATCTTTTTAATCTGTCTAATACCCCAACTTTCTTTTTCTAAATGTGTCCTTTAATTTATGAACTATTTTAATGTAGGAAAAAGATTTTAATATAGCGCTTGAAAATTTTGTTGAAAAGAGTAAAATAGAAAAGAAAAGTTTAAAGATTAATTATGAGTTCGTCTCTAAATAATAATACAAAAAAGAAGCATAAATTTGGCTAAGAGCTTTATCTCTAGTTCTTTTAAAAAGTAATTTTAAAAAATATTGAAAATCTATAAAATAGTGTATATTATACTTAAAAGTATTAAATTAAATATGATAAAAAATATTCAGATTAAATTGCATTACTTACACTTAAATAAACCTTTAAAGCTACACCGAGTGGTTCAAAATAGGCGTCATGGCGATTAACTTTTAAACCACTGGTGATATAAATATATTTACAGTTACTTTAGTTATTAAAATATGGCATTTATTTTATAAGGAATTATTAAAATACGAAATTTATTTTTTTATACTCCCAATTTTCTAGTAACTTATATCTAGAAAAATACTGAACTGCGTCTATGAAGTGCCTTAAAAAAATCTCCGTTTTCTACGATAAAACTTACTGAGTTATGATACTGATATCATAAGTGTGTTCTTGCACTATAAGTAGAAAGACGCGTTTTTAGAGCCGGAAAACTTCGACATTTCATAAAATTCAAAGTGTCATAATTCGATAAGTTTTGGTTGAAAAGGAATGAGATTTTTTAAATATCGTTCTTAGAAGCAGGGCAGAATTTCTCTAGTTATATAAAAATGAAAACCATATAAAATTTAAATCCAGCCTTTTAATACGCATGCGGCCACTTTTAAAACAAATGACATTCAGAATAGAAGGAATATTTAATTTGAATCCTTTTTAGGTGCGTTCGTAATTATATAAATGCATAACACCTGTAGTCGTTGTCTGGTCCGTTGGTCTGTCTGTCTGTCCGCATATAACAGTGCAAAAACTACTCAACCGAATGGTTTGAAATTTGATATATATAATAGCTGCAGAAGTTTTGCGAGTCATTTCATATTTTATGAAAATCGAATCAAAACTTAAGAAGATATTAATAACCGTTTTCTCCATTCTATTAAATCCTATCATACGTAATTAACTCAATGATATCCCGTGATAGGTAAGCCGAGAATTCATTAATTAATCTGTGTTTTCCGAGAATGGAGTCTAAAGAGGAGTGCCTGCGTACGCATGTGTACAAGTTTTATGAAGTCAATATTCATCATGGGAAGAAGTTCACCGTGGACCCTTTTTTCTCCCAAAATATTTCCAAACAAACAATATACCATATTCTATGACGTTTTAAGAAGGGAGTCCAGCCCGAAAGACAACCGGGATCGGGTAGGAAGGCTAACAAACTCACATGCCGCTTGTTCAGAAAATTCTCTGATGGGGCATTCAACTTGGATGATGAGTCATTCTTCACGCTCCACTGACTCCATTATTAACGGTAACGGTGGCTACTACACACCTGATGTCTCCACGACTCAAACTAGCATCAAATTTACTACTAAAGCGAAAATTGAAAATAAGATCCTCGTTTGGATTGCGATAGCTCCGAAAGGCTTGAGTCGTCCGTTCATCCGAAAGTCCGGGCTCGCTGTCGATGGGCAACGATATTTAAACGAGTGAATTCGCCGTTGTCTCATTCCCTATATCCGTTTCAATTACAACGACGATAATTACGTCTTCTGGCCAGACTTGGCTAGCAGTCATTACTGCAAAACCTTTCTCAACCACTTGCGCCAATAAAACATCACTTTCGTAGAGAAGTCCGACAACCCGGCAAACGTTCCCGAAATTCGACCGATTGAGCAGTTATGGTTTTATATTAAGTCAAAAGTGTATGCTAAAGCCTGAAAAGCTCATAACATCTTGAAATTGATCAATAAAATCAAGTAGTATCTCAAAATTAGGCACCTAGATTTTGTACAACGTTTAACAAATGCCACCAAAAGTAAGATCAATAATGTCCGACGAAACGGTTTAATTGAAACCCAATAACTATTTTAAAGAGAAAAGTAGTTATTAAAGTTACCTTACAGTGCCATTTTGTGTTCTTTGTGTCATTTTATTTTATAGCTTTCCCATCAAGAAAAGTTTGAACGGATTTCTAGGAAACACTCCTTACATAATCGTAATAATTTTTGTATTCATGCATGTTTGCATAAGAGTTCAACAGCTATTGCACCATGATCTGAAACTAGTTAATTATAAAACTAGTTATAGTACGAACGTACCTCATTTGCCACGTTTGACTTACAATTTTCGCCTTTTTTGTAATTGGGAGTGTGTTTCTAACCTCAGGCAATATAAAAGAGATAATAACCATAACCTGTATTTTGAATTACACGGTATTTGACATTTTAGTGAGCTTCAGGATATCATTTTGTTATAAATTAATGATTATATATGTATATATATATAAATAGATATCCACGTTGTCCAGTAAATCAAGAAGAAACAAACATATATTGATTAATAGCCATATTTTCGAACATTTATGCAACTCAACATTTAACTCTTATTTTCTGTTCCATGGATAATGAGAAGATTTTGTGAGTACCTCTATTTCGTTTCTGAATTTTAAAGTAAGTAAATTTTTTCCCCATTAATAAAGAAGAAAAGTTTCCATTGCTCTTCAGATCATAACATGGAATTACCATGACTCAAAAGTCACAATTTTTTTAATTTTCTGACCAAACTATTCTGAAACATATTAATCGTGCTGATAACCGAATTTGTACTATTTTTGTGAAATATTTGGGAGACTTACGGCCCATTTATTTTCAGAATTTAAACTTTTTATACGTGTAATAAATTATTGAAATTTATGTTTAAGTATCTTCTGTTGTTACATTAGTTAGATTCAAGCTTTTGTTTTGCTTCTTAAAATAGGATATTTAAATAGGCTAGTCTACTTACGTATATATGTCAACTTACATAGGACATTGAATCTGAAAGAATCATTTTAATTATAAGAATATTTACTTAAGCTTGACATTAAATTGGAAAATGCATAGAAATTACGTCATAAATATTGTGATGCTGAATGAAATATTTTAGCAGCATTTTATGCTTTGTTAATTAGTTCCAAAAAGAAAGATTAGACATGAAAAAGTTTTTTTATATTGGAGTGGAAAAAAATCCTTTTTATTAGAGTCGGTTGAATAATTTTGTAATTTAAATATATATATATATTACACGACTTAGAGAGCGAGATATACATAGACCTGTTGATATGAAAAAAGCCTGATGTGGATCTCTAAAACAATTTTCTTGCTTTATAGCACTTAAACATTCTTCTAATTTCTCAGCCGAAAAATCAGCATACTTTTTACTGCCAGAGGACATTTCGTAGTTTTGGGGGAATTTTTGGTTTCAGATTTGAAAATAAACTCACGTGAATAGTAACTAAAATATTTATTGAAATAAAATTAACAAAAAAGTAACAATTGAAATTACTCTCACAAAGAAATTTAAATAATTTTTCCAAAAATGCGGATATTTCGAATCCGCCTATTGGTGATTCCAAGTAAAGCCCTTTTAGGTAGCTTTCATTACAAAAAGCTACCTATTGCAGCCGTTCGGAGGAAAAAGATTTCAAAAAAATTTGGTATATTTTCATCGATCATGACCCCTAGACTCCGAAACCACCCTCCGTTCAAAAGTTGATATATATATATATATATATATATATATATAATAATAAAGAAAGAAGTTTGTGTGTGAGTGAGTGAGTGAGTGAGTGCGTCGACGGTGTTCTGAAGAGACCGCTGCACGTAGAGCTACAGAATTTGGGGAAAAGGTACGTCTATATATGAAATTTTGCACCTCGAAGCCCGATTTTCGATTTTTTAATTTAATTTTTTATGCGATTTTTAGCGCTTTTTTATGTTTTGAGGCGATTTTTCCATATAAGTGAGAAGAATATGGTTTCTTTCTTTTAACCCAATATAGTAAATTTTGTTCTCTTTTCAAAAAAGTTTATTCGGAATTCGTGCAGCGATTTTTGAATTTTTAGCGAATTTTGTATGCAATTATTGAACAGCATTTAATGCATTTCCATAAGGAGGTTACCGTAAAGGGACACAGTTCTGTCGCCAAACGTCGCCAAGTTTATCGCCAACTTGGCGGTATATCGCCAAATTTGGCGACCAAAATGAGTCGCCAAAAGTGACGCCAACTTGGCGATATCTCTAATATTTCGCCAAATTCCCATAGATTTCCATTGTAAACCAATATGGATTACTTGCTTACAGAAAATGAACAAATTGAAATATTTTAATGCAACAAAAACTAATATTAACTTAAGGGATTATATTAATTATATTTAAGAGAATCCAAGTAAATTAAATTGTGAATAAAAGTAACATGATACAATGCTTAGATTATTGTATTTTATTGATATTTTCGACGAAAGGGTTGACAGTGGTCATTTTGGCGAAAATTATAGTTGATAAATGAATTGAAATGGCCATATCCATTAGAAAATAATGTAAACAACTCGCAAATTAAAAGAAAATAACTGTTATTTGTTTAATTTAAAAAAAAAATCAAAAACCTTTTTAATGTGAGATAAAATTTATAAAATGAAAATATTTAATTTAAATATGAAAGGAATGTTTATAAAACTTAAAAAATAAATTAGTATGAAAGAAGTAATTGATACATTATTTGGCGATTTTTCGCTTCGCCAGGTTAATAAAAATGTGCCTGAAAAAACTTGAAGAAATAAAATTTATGTAAGTCTTTTAGTCCTTTATTTTTTTATTCAATTTAATTATCATTTTTATGTAATTTTCCCATCGTATGTCTTACAGGAGAAAGGCTTTATTTGTAAGTTACATGCTAATTAATTATTACCTTGGTCGCCAAACAATGCAATTTTAAGCCACAAAGGCAGAAGCGTGAAATAAGCCAGGCGAAGGTCGCAGTAAGTTTTTTTAAGTATAGGAGAACATTTCGGAGTAAATCTTTATGTTCAAATGTAAATTATATAAAGAGGAGTTGAAATTATAACTATGTAGTCAAGTATTTAAATTTTAATGTAAAAATGTGCCATATACACGCATATATTATAATCTTCGATAATCAAGCCACCACCAAATGACATATTTACTATATTATTGAAAGTTTTGTTGGCACAGATGTCATATACGCTCCATGGCACAAAATGGGCTCCAAAATGGCGTTATTTTGCCTGACATGGTAACTCGGCTATTGTTGTTTATTTATTAATAAGTTGTTTATTTACTTTTATTTTCTTTTTTACAGCTATATAAATTGTTTTGTTCTATAGATATTAATTAAACTTTTTATTATTTATTGCTATTTCCTTTTAAAATAATAGAAAATAATTTAAA
Organism: Maratus speciosus; assembly: GCA_963932465.1. Lineage (NCBI taxonomy): Eukaryota > Metazoa > Arthropoda > Arachnida > Araneae > Salticidae > Maratus > Maratus speciosus. The sequence goes on from OZ010790.1 coordinate 348,380,924, forward strand.
TATATATGTGTAACTGGTATTCAAAAACGATGTTTTCACCAAATTGGCGTGAAAAAAAAATCGCGCCAAACCCGGTACGTATCTATGCCTAATAGTTATTTAAATTATTGTGATTACTTAGTATCAGGCAACAGATTGAAGAGTATTTGGTATACTTTTAATATATGGGCTTTGGTGAGTTAGAGAAAATGGCCTTGGCGAGTGAAGTGAATTTTACGTATATTTACTGGCAAACTATTTACTTTACATATAAGCATTTTTTTTCAATATTTATTTTATTTATTTATATAAAGAAGAGCTATTTATCTACTTTTAAATACGAACAGAAATAATTTATGGTTCTACCTGATTATCCCGTAGACAAAAAAAAAAAAAAAAAAAAAAAAAAAAAAAAAAAAATCGCCAAACTATAAGATTAAATGTTAATAATGGGTGATCGTAAATGTCAAATTTACTTGACATTAAACACTTTACACGTGTTTGTTACGTCATCAGGTGATTTTTAATTCGATATTTACGTTTCTTCGCGATCTGCTGCAATTTTTTGACATTCCAACTAAAGTAATTTCTACCTTCATTTCAATAAAGTTTATTCGGATTTCGTATAACAATTTTCGAATTTTTCGGGTATTTTATATGTGATTTTTAGTATATTTTAGCGATTTTCTACCATTTTTCCACAGTAGTGAAAGACGTTGATAGAAGTTGAATCAACTTTCAATCTTCGAGCACAATATGTAATTTTTTTTTCTTTTCGAAATTTGTGCAGCGATTTAAAATTTTTTCGCGATATCTTATTGTGATTTTCAGAGTTTTTTCGCAATTCGTGCTGTTTTTTTACGTACCCGGGCAACGCCGGGCAAGTTAGCTAGTATATATATATATATATATATATATCCGATCTTTGTCACACTGTGACTCTCGTATTTATGAACCGATTTGGATGAAACTCGGTATGTACATAGTACATACCAATGTCTCGGCCGAGTTCGTTGGCCAGCTTTATCCGCCATCTTGTTTCAAAATGGGGGCCATTTAAATTTTAAAAAAAATTTTAAATTTGAAATGTGGTACCAAAAAATTGAAAATTGAAAAATATTTTTTTCTTATGTATTTGACCTTGATACAAAGATTCCGGAGCAGTTTTTGTTTCGCCTATATCTTAAAAAATGGCTGAGTTATAGCACTTTGAATTTCTAGCGTGGCTGACATTTTGAAACGTCCTGATTTTTGTCACGCGATAACAGGTGTATTCATGAACCGATTTGGATGAAACTCAGTGTGTACATAGTACATACCAATGTCTCGACCGAGTTCGTTGGCCAGCTTCATCCGTCATCTTTTTCAAAATGGCGGCCATTTAAAATTTTCAAAAAAATTTAAAATTTGAAATGTGGTAACAAAAAATTGAAAATTGAAAAATATTTTTTCTTATGTGTTTGAACTTGATACAAAGATTCCGGAGCAGTTTTTGTTTTGTCTATATCTTAAAAAATGGTTGAGTTATAGCACTATATTTTTAAATTCGAATTAGTTTTCGAAATATTAATTTTTTTCTAATTTTAAATACCTTTTTTCTAATGATGGCAACTCAAATTTTAATCCTAACACATATTTTTTCCATATTTGAGAAAAGGTTATTATTTTAAATTAATTTGGCGACCAGTTTGGCCTCCCTTAAATGTATGTTAAGAAATGTATCATGTTACTTTTATTCATAATTCAATTTACTTGAACAATCTTTCGTGAAATCGAAAGATTCTGATAGAGAAATCGAGAAATCGGTATTTTTATGTTAGCGAGAGGCAGGTGATAAATCGCCAAACATTTTTCTTGTCGCATTTTTTTTAATATTTTATTTATTTCATTTAAAATATAATCCTTTCAATCATTTATTTAAAATACAAAACTTACATTTAAAACTGAAACATTTAAAATTGACGGCTTTCACTTCTTTCTTTTTTTTTAAACAAAAGGAAAAGAAAAATATTAGGCACAGATGTCATATACGCACCGGGGTACCTAATTGTCGCCAAAATGGCATTATTTTGATTGACATGGTAACCCGGCTATTGTTGTTTATTTAATAATAAATGTTTATTTACATTTCTTTTTTAAAATTATACAAATTATTTTGTTGTATAGTTATCAATTATTTTTTTTTAATATTTCCTTTTGAAAATAATAGAAAATAATTAAAAATTACGGTACTACTTAGTTATTCCGTCAACCAATTTCGCCAAATTATATAAATCGCCAAACCACTTGCCAAATTATACAAATTGGCGTAATTTTTATTTTAAATAACGAAAGAACAAATAAATTAGTACAACATATACAAATAAAACGTCGAAATAAAAATCACTTGATGACGTAAACACGTGTAACTTGCTTAAAGGCAAGTGAATGTGACATTTACAATCAACCATTATTGGCATTTAATCTTATAGTTTGGCGATAGGATTTTGGTCGACGCGATAACTAAGTATAGTATCAAAAATACATTTGTAACTGGTATTAGAAAACGCGGTTTTCGCCAAATTTTCGTTAAAAAAAAAAAAAAAAAAGAATCACGCCATACCTGCGGTGCGTATATTTCAACTTCAAATCAATGTTTTAATTTACCACTCGAAAAAAAAATGCTAACTGGCGAGTTGAAAAAAAAGCTATTGGCGAGATTTTCACCCGGCTAGCGTAACAGTACCAAGAATTCTTTGCGATCGTGGCAAATTTTATGTAGTATTATTCGAAAAATATTTTTGATTTTTTAATCAATATGGAAAACTTTCGGCACAGATGTCATATACGGCCCCATATTGGCGCGATTTGTTTCTGACGCCAATGTCATATACCTAACGGGTACTTAACTGGCACCAAAGTATCGTTATTTTGCTTGATATGGTAAGCCGGATGTTGTTGTTTATGCTGTTGATGCTTTCCACAAACTGGTGGCGAAAAAAAATCGCGCCAATTCGATATATGACAATATATGACATCTGTGCCGATAGAATAATATTTGGCTACTTATCACCTGTGCTTGGCTAACATTAAAGTACGAAAATGGCATCTAGAGTATAAAAAGCGAAGTGGTCCGCCCGGAACTGTTGATGATAGTCACATGACTTGGGCTATTGTTATAGAAATTGTTTTAAAATATAGGGAGACAAAGACTGTATACTTAATTCATTTTATTTTAGCTTTTTTTCAAATGTTTAACTGATCCTCTTTAATCAAAAACGAAAACAACCATTGGATGTCTTAACAGAAACTGATTCTCCGTTAAATTTTTGCAATCAAAGGGAATTGAATCGAAACCCGTATACAGGGAGATCTGCACAACTTTTTTCAGTATAACTTAATCTTCTTTAATATTTTCAAAACCCATCAGAATTGCGTGTTTTTAGATTCTGCGGTGTCTGAACGGGGGTTGGCGAGCGTAGCTTGCAGGGGGCAGAGCCCCCTAGTATAATACATAAAATTAAAAGAAATGTATTTTTGAGTTCAGCGTTACGAAAGCTTTCCCTCGATACCCCACACGGTATACAAAGAAAATATTTTTTTAAGTAACTTAATTAGCCCCTCTACATTTTCCCTAAATATATTTGTGAATGTTTAATAATCTGTATATATGTGAGTCAATAGTCCTTTTTACTTTCCCCAATTTGAGCTTTCCACCTTTAATAGTTTACGAGTAAAATGGCTGTGACAGACAGACAGATACAGGAGTGACCTTATAATGGTTCCGTTTTTACTTTTTAAGTACGGAACCCTAAAAAATAATGAGAGATAAAATTGAAATAATGATAAAGTTATTATCACTGTCATATATAACAAATCTCGATAACATATATCCTGAAAATCTAGTTTGTTGACATTTGTACGGTACATTTTGTCTTTTTGTGTCTTTCCACCCCTCTCCTCCTTTAGACTCCATTAGTATCCAATAACATGTTTTCATTCTTATTACCGCAAACACTCAGCCAATGGTTTCTTATAGATTTAGTTATTAGGTAATTTTCATGTCATTATATACATTTTATTATTTACACAATTTCCACATAAAGTACTTCAATTTTAAAAGCAAGGTGTCCCAACTAAATAATAGTACGCGATAGAGAAATTTCATTGCCATAATCAAATTTAGTAGCGTAAAATTTAAAAGAATCAACCATTATTTTTACAGAGCGGACTTTGGTGCCCACCAGTGTCATTAGCGCAGCATTCATTACTTAAGATTTTTACAGTGTTAAGTAATTTATTAAGTAAGCTAATGCTGTTGTTATTTTCTTAGGGGCTGGGATCGAAATGTAAAATTCTTTTTACCTTATGTGTATTTGAAGTGCCCGAAAATGTGGCGGTGAAAGATATCAGATCACAGAATTTCATGTTTTGATCACATAATAACATACTCTCAACTGGATGAAGATGAAAAGAGCTGGTACGTAGTTGCTGGGACGACGCTTAGGGGTATTTCCATAATTTTGCGCGTGTCCGCCGCACCTCAGATAACTCAATTTCTTACCAGAATTTACTTTAAATAAAATGTAACCTACTTCTGCTTAGCATTTTTTTTTTGAATAAAATTTTCGGTATGAAAAAGACTTAACTAAACCGCGGCGCATACGCGGGAAATTACGATAATTGTTAGAATATTAGTGAATCAATTCAGTAAACCCAAAATATGTGCCGACTTCATGGGGACGAAATGAACACTTCAAAATTCTAAAACTGACCTACAAAATCATACCAAAATTATTCACCAGTTGGGCAAATCTTTGCCTCGCGCATAATTACTTCCCGCTCACACTGAGGCAAGGGGAAGTAGTATACTTCCAGAAGCAAGGGAAGGATCCCTCTGAACCCTCTTCTTACAAACCGATCTGCCTGCTTCCAACTCTAGGAAAATTATTAGAAAAACTTTTTGTTAACAGACTAGTTCATTTTTTAGAATCTAACAACCTACTTCACCACAGACAATTCGGGTTCAGAGAAGGCAGATCCTGCGAGATTGCTTTATCTGAAATTCTATTCTCCTGCGCCTCCAGCATCACAGCCGGAAACTACACTTCTCTTGTCTCACTCGACATTAAAGGTGCCTTTGACAACGTCGAGTGGCGGGACATCTTGCTTCAACTCATTAACATTGGCTACCCGGGAAACCTGGCTGGAACCACCAGGTCCTATCTATCAGAGCGTAGCATTTTAATAAGCTGGGGCTCAGGCTCCTCAATTCATAATCCACAGAAAGGGTGTCCACAGGGCTCCTGTCTAGGTACCAACCTATCGCTCATGATAGCTAACGTAATCCTCGGGGAATTCGAGAGGCTTGGGTTCCTCCTTTTCGCGTTCGCCGATTATTTTAGCTTTGTCCTCTCGGGCCGTCAGAGAATCGACATTGAAGACCTAGCAGCTCGCCCCCCCCCCTCTTCCACCAGCATTTGACTCGTTTACACCTCCAGCTCTCCACAGGCAAATCACAAGAAGTTATCTTTGCCAAACCACGCGATCTTAAACGCTCCCCAACGATGCGAATCGATGGACAGGTGGTGAAACATGAAGACAAAATAACTCTTTTAGGAGTCACAATAGACAAAAACATGAGCTGGATGGCACACATTAACAATACCAGAGAAAAACTCACAAAGTTCTTCAATAACCCACGTAAACTTACAGCAAAAACTTGCGGCATAATTCCCCAAATGCTTAAAATATGGTACCACACCATAGTGGAACGGATCATCTTTTACTGCGCGGGCATCTCGGGAGGAAACCTCACCCAGCTGGCGAAGGACAAATTGATCTCAACTCAAAAGATGTTCCTACTCCAAATGAGCAGAAGCTATAAGGCAATCTTCTCAGAGGCACTTGCAGTGATAACGGGGATCCCTCCCATAACAATGACCCTAGAATTTGAATACCTAAGAAATAAAATCATTCACTTAAAACACGAATCAACGCATCACACACATTCTTCTAATACAGACATACAGACGAAAGTCAGCAGTTGGATCTTGCATCCTGCGAAAGAGACATGTCATTTACAAGTTAACCCAGAAAAACATACCTACAAGCCATCCCGAGATCTAACCGTATACACGGATGAGTCCCGAACCGAATCAGGCGTGGCAACAGCATTCTGTGTCATGAGTGATGGGGAGGTGACCCATCAGTGGGCCAACAGGATTGGGGATCATAACTTCGTCTATCAAGGGGAGCTCCTCGAGATCCTGCGGGCATTGGAGTGGATCTCTGGCCAATCCTTCCCCTTTGTTAGGGTCTACAGTGATAGCCTCTCCAGCCTCCAAGAAATTTTCGCGCACCGTACCAAACACCCATTAGTACTTAAAATTAAACAACTCTTAACACTAGTCCACAAATCTTCCCTTGGTCATGTATCGGCCCACATTGGTGTTGAGGGCAATGAGCGAGCCGATGCACTGGCCAAGGCAGCAACAGAAAAACTGGCAATAGATTTTTAACTCCCAGTTACCTTCCCATGTCAAACGAGTCTTAAAAGGCAGAATTCTTCCAGCCTCGCAGGCTAGGTGGGACGGCTCAGACAAGGGACGCTACACACACAACCTCATACCTAAAGTCTCTAGGAACCTATATCATCTCTCAATACCCACCACCGCATTCCTGACTAGTCACGACCCTTTCAAATTTTACCTTAAAAAATTCCACTGCACTTTCTCGCCTCTCTGCGAATGCGGAGAATTAGGCACACAGAGCATAGCTACTATCACTGTACCCTAACCAAAACCTGGCATATAAAATTTCACAGCTCACCCCCCAAATCCTGGCTATTAAGCATACTCTCAAGGCCGGCACTGCTGACAAAATTAAAGCATATTTATAAATTTCAAAAAGAAACTTGTGTTCTCAATTCCTAGCGATCATGCGTAAAGTGTCAGATCACCACTACAAATCTGAACTTTCTGGACTTGCAGTGTATTCCAGCACACGCAGCATTGCCATAGTAGCAGCAACCCCCCCCCCCTTTTTTTTCACCTGCTGCCTGTCGCGTGGGGGCTCCTTGCCCTAGCGGGTGACGCCCAAGTCATCGTTTTCTCTCCCGCTCTCTGTTGCGAAGGGGCAGAGCTTTTATGTAAATTCTTATCTTTTTTTAAAGTTTTTAATAAAGGCGACCGGGAGGGACACTATGCTCTCCAGACTTGGATTCCTCGTTTGAGCAGTCCCTCTTAGGCAATCAAACTGGCAAACTTCAACCACTAATTTAAATAAAGTTTTTGTCCTATTCAATTAATTAACAAAAAAATAACGTTTTAAAATTAGTGGTGGAAGTTTCCCTGATTTGCTTATCCCCCTCCCTCTTACCCAGCGCCTACATTGAAAAAAAAATCGATTTTCACGGGATAATACTAACAGTTGGGGTGCCAGTTTAAAACCGTAAAAATAACAAAAATAAATCGTAAAATAAGCATGTAATATACCGTTTAGCAGTAATATTCGATTTAATTCATTTGCGAGATGGTATATTACTGCCATTTTCAAGTTATAAACTTGCACCCCATCTGGCAGTATTAAACCATAAAATCCACAGTTTATATTTGCAGTGTATTAATTCAACAGAGTAGACACATGATATGTTTAAAACATTATTATTTTTTTGTTAATAAAATATCTAAAGTAAAATTCCTGGATCAAGAACTTTGAATCTTTTTGTTTCTCAAACTTCTCAAATAAATTTTTTTAATTGTGACATTGAGTTAAATAATAACGAAAACATTCATCATTTAGTGTTTTTCTTGTCATCGTCACCACCAATAAATAAATTATTCAAAAAAAGATGAATATCTGGTTAAGATAATAATTTAAGAAACGTACAACACGTTTAAATATATCAGGAAAGAAATCACCATTTTAGTTAACCCTTTAAGACCCGACGTATTTGTAAACAAAGATAGTCACGCCTGTAGAAAGTAAAACATGGACTGCAACCGCTACCTGTTGTTAAAAAATGTTACTTTACTCTATCTTCAAACCAGAAAGATCGTTTGATTCGAGTTTTTATTACATATTACTCAGAAGCAAAGATTTAAATGAATGTCTAACCCGCACGATCGTGCGGGTTGGGTCTTAGAGGGTCAAAACTGAAACTACTAATTGAAGCATATTATTTTAACGGACGATATCGTGCGGAATCTTCGAAAAATCAAAAACATTCAGTCTAAAAATATTCACCTTTTGTTTCATTTTCAGTGCCATCGTGCTCAGCAACTCATAGAATTCTGCTAGAACACTCTCGAATACCGCTTTCAAAACATGCAACAGCGTTTATCTCAAAGTGGTGATTTTGGAAATGGTGAACATCATTCGAAATTTACCAATTAAGTTATAAACTTACAATCTGAAATAAAAATACACTCTTGTTCAAAATTGAATAATTTTCAGATTTGGTCTATTATCTACAGAATTACTGGACAGATATTAAGGAAATTAGGTATGTACAGTCATGGAAAAAAAAATAAACACCCCATACTAACTCCTCAACAAATTATCGTAGAAGAAAGTTACTGGTACCGAACGATTGGAAATAAAGTCTACTTTTAAATGATGTATATAAAATATGCTTACGGAGCTACCTACATATTAAAATGAACCATGACTTTGTTTTTTTCAATAGCAGTACCCAATTCTGACAGCATAAATGAACTCTACACCCTTCAATTAGCCGAAAAACGAATTTTTATGCAATTCGTACCATAAGTTTCCGAGAAATTAATTATTTTAAAACGAGCGTATTTTAAGGGCTGTATCCAAATTGAAGTTCCGTACTGGATTGTTAACCGAGAGAGCCGCTTCCTTGATCAAGGCACCTTAAGCGCCACTCAAGAAGTCAATGAAGCGTGTTAGATTACAGTACGGCAGAATAAATTTCAAAATGTCTACTCACTTCCATCATAGACGGCCCCTTAAACCATCATTTTGCCGTTTTTTAAGCATAATTTGAAAACTACTTGGAAGAAAAATGTGAAACTTTTTAATTTCCATAAAGCAGGACTTAATAAATCTAAATCCATCAAAAAAATTGTAGGTTGCAATTCATAATTTTTTCGAATATTAATTTCATAATTCAAAATTCATATCATAAAATTATAAAAATTGCAAATTCAGCTTATTTATGTTTGGGTATATTAGTATTATTACCACAAAAAAAATTAGCACATTAGGAGCATAATTTCGGGAGATATAAATAAAAATATGAAAATATAATTTAACATTAGAAGCACTAAATTTTGAATTTTTATAATTCAAAAACTTATCATTCAAATGACTTGAAATTTGGTGTCTAGGCATAGTTTGAACCGAAGATTTGAAATATCTCGTTAAAATTGGGTATTGCTATTGAAAAAAATGAAGTTTGGATTCGTTTTAATATGTAGATGACCCCCTAAGAAAATTTTATATACATCATTTAAAAGTAGACTTTATTTCCAATCGTTTGGTACCAGTAACTTTCTTCTATGATGATTTGTTGAGGAGTTAGTAGGGGGTGTTTACTTTTTGTTTTCCACGATTGTACATAGAATGATATAGTGTAATAAAAATTAATACTCAGCAGTTATAATGCGTACGCATGATCGTACGTAAGAATCATAAGCGTCAGAAGGTATAAAACAGAGATTAGAAAATGGAACCAAAAATCGAGGATATGGTCCCCTCTTACAGCTTTCACAACGGGAACTCATACTGGAAATCAGGCAGTTTATTGGTGCCTGTGGCAGTTAGTTTCACCCCTCCAGCAACGCTGTTTTCAGTCCCTTTGTGATTCTGGGAGGTGGAAAGAGAACTCCGTTTTTCTCGTCAAAGACCTATTCATAATAAGGTTTAACAGAATGTGAAGTTTGGTTAAACACCGTGCATCAGTTCTTGAAATATACTCTATTGCAGAAATGTTCATAAAGGCAGCATAGTATCGCCACGTTTTGGGCGATTTAAACCAAAGCCTAACCAGTGTTTATTTATGTCAATGTCTAACTGTACTGGAAGTTTTATTAAAGTCCGTACATTAGTTCTTGAGATAGTGCGCCCACAAAATTTATGTCACCTACAGACAGACACACATACTCACGGACAGTGAGTCTAAAAACAATAAAATCATGTTCAGGACCTTCTAAATTGAATGAATCCGTTGAAAACAAACTCGGAAATTTTCACGAATTCAACATTTTCTTCTTGTAAAGATTGGCTATACTATGATTATGCTTCTAATAATCGCATATAAAAATGGATATCAATCGACTCGGAATAATATCTACTATTAAATGTTATGCAGGAGTTATATCGGATGTCGAACATTTTCTTTTTTTTTTTTTTTTTTTTTTTTTTTTACCGTAACACCCGTTTTTAACATTTTCTTTGAGTTTCTCCTATCGAATCAGCCCACAAAAGTATATACGAGGGTGAGTCGGAAAATAAGTTTCCCCTGGCAACTGTGGACAGAGATGTGAATGAAAGACAAAAAATGTAGTGAAACATTAAAGATAAGACGTAACTTTATTTTTCTACATAAGTGCCAAGTGAGTTGAGACATTTGTCATACCTCTTTATAAGCTTCCAAAAGCGCTCCTTAAAAAAAAAATTAGGGTTCTGCATCATTCTGTTCCCGGTAGATATGGAGAGAAAGTGCGTTGTGAATTCGTGGTCAAAGGAGGAAGTGAGAGCGGTTGTCCGCTATGAATGGGCACGTAGAGTATCGGGATCAGAAATCCATAACCACCAGGTGGGAGTCTATGGCCAGATGTGATGTCGAAACAAATGGTGCGGAGATGGTGTCGCCAATTCAGTTGAAACGTCAGCAAGTGTTGGACAGACCGAGACCTGGACGGACGCGCACGGCCGCTACAGACGAAAGCAATACTTGACTACTTCTTTGTAAGAAATTCTGAAGTCACACAAGTCGTTCAACGCTTCTTTTGTATGCAGAGCCCTGCTTTTTTTCTTGGAGAGCTTTATGAAGCTTATAAAATGTTAGAACAAATGTCTCAACTCACTTGGCACTTAAGTAGAAAAATAAAGTTACGTCTTATCTTTAATGTTCCATTACATTTTTTGTCTTTCACACACACCTCTGTCCACAGTTGCTAGGAGAAACTTATTGTCCGACTCACCCTCGTAGTTTGGCATTTTGTGCTTAAATATTTATAGCGTTAGAAGCGGCGATGCAGTTCGCCGATGATAATGTTAAATCTATATGACAAACTTTAATTTATATCTTTCCAAAAACTTGTCCAATTAAAATGTTTCTTTTTTAATGATGTACAACTCCAATTGATGTATGAACTCAAAAAGTTTATTTTTATTTGTGAAAATTATTGATAAATTCATATTTAAAAAATGTATGAATTATGACTTACATTATTTTTATATAAAATTTATTATAAAAACATGGGTATGTGATATTACAGTTCATTCATATTATTAGCTTTTAAGATATAGAGAAATAAGTACATTGTAAGATTATGGTCATTGATACGATATATGTTATTATGGCTATTAGCCAATGGCTAGATGCTCTTAACATAATATGCTTTAGCATGTGATCCAAGGCAATATACGTTTTATTATAACAAAAACATGACTAAGTACATGGCTTTTTATTATTTATTTATTTATTTATTATTTATTTATTTATTTATTTATTTTATTTATTTTTTTATTTTTTTGAAGAATAGTGAGGCAAAGTTTCAAAATTATAAATCTTGTGAACATATCACAATTCCTTCCAAATTAAATAAAAAAACATAGCGTATTCTTGCTATTATGAATAACAGTTACATAAAAAAATACGTCATAAAAATATAATGAAAACCCATTAGTAAAATTCTTAAAAATACGTCATAAAAATATGATGAAAACCCATTAGTGAAATCCTTAAGTAGTGCAACAATACATAAAATCAAAATTACCATTTTTCTAATTTAATTCATGTTTCATTTTGTAATTTATTTTCCTAGCCCCATTTTCTTATATTATTAGATTAATAAATATTTCCTTATTTCATTCGCAAAAGGTAATAGTATTGTCCAGATTTTTAAAAAAACAAAAACGTTATGATTAACTTATATACCTATATATTACAAAAAGAACTTTTTTCTTTTACTTTTTAGCAAGGAGGTTCTGAAGTAGTAGGGTGATCCGTTGCTTGAACTTTAGAAGAAATAATAATAACAGCTGCGTTCGGAACAGGATTTTTTTGTTTCTTTTTTTTTTCTTTCTTTTTTTTTTTTTTTCTTTTTTTGCTTATGACAAAAACGTATATATATATTACAAATAGAAGTATTTTCTTTTACTTTTTAGCAAGGAGGTTCCAAAGTGGTAGGGTGATTCGTTGCTTGAACTTTAGAAGAAATAATAATAACAGCTGCGTTCGGAACAGTTTGTTTTGTTTTGTTTTGTTTATGAAACGTTATGATCATCTTATATATATATATTACAAAAAGGAGTTTTTTCTTTTACTTTTTACCAAGGAGGTTCTAAAGTAGTAGGGTGATCCGTTGCTTGAACTTTAGAAGAAATAATAACAGCTGCGTTCGGAACAGGTAATTTTGTTTTCTTTTTTTTTTGGGGGGGGGGGGGGGGGCAGGGGTTGTGTCTTCAGTGGTAAAAATAAAAGTCTTTTTTCCTTAAATGTAAACTAAATCTAAATCAGAAAGAATTCTTAAAAAAAAAAAAAAAAAAAACACTGTTTTATAATCCTTCATTGTTTATCCTAATTTCACGGCTATAGTTCCTGTTGTTCAAAATAAATTCCTTTACAATATGTTAATTTTGCGGAGGCTTGCTCAGGGAAAATTTACTGCTTTTATTTAAGGGATCTCAGTATTCTTAAATTTGGAAAAAATAAAATAAAAATACAATTTTCAACATTTAATATCATACAATGTATATATGATTTTAAAATACAATTTCGATTGTGATTAAACAAGTATGTTCTTTCATTTCATGTATTGAAAAAATTGCAAGAGGGAGAATTAGACTTTATAGGGGCCTTCAAACTGTCAGACATTTGACAAGCAGAAAATTGGTATAACAGCTTACGCGCAGGATTACAAAATAAATATTTCAACTAGAATGAAAATTTTGATGCCTACTTATACTTCAGATTATAATAATTACCCTGAACCTAAATAAATTTGCATTTAAAGCATTTTTATATTTCGAATACAAAATTGTATTTAGCTAATACAAAATTTTGAAATTTTCAACAGTATAATCGTCTAAATTATATATATTTTTTTAAATATAAAAGGGAAATTTTAGGTTCAGTTTTTACAGACTAATATGAAACATATGTTTTGAAAATTTCATGAAAAAATATTCAGAAGGTTTTGGAATATCCTGCGCGTTATGCCAAAAAACGTTATTTGGAGAAAAATTACTCCAACGTTTCGAAAACGCCACCTCAGCTATTTAGCGGGTATAATTGTAAAAGCCATAACTTCTGTTCTAATGGGAATTTCAAGGAATAAATTATATCGAAATGTTCAGAAAAAAAAGAGTTTAACATCTAAAAAATTAAAATTTCGGAAATTTTGAAGCTTTAAGAGTCATGAGACCCCTTAAGCTTGGTAGAAAACAAGAACAGGTAAATTTATAATTATATATAAAAGTTTTGCCCTGTTTATTTTATAAGATATAGCAACAGCAAGGGAAATAAGAATAATTTATCCTATCTATCCAGGATTTTTATGGAAACAGCAAGGAAAATATTCCAGCACAATATTTATCAGGATTTCTAAATTCGTTTCTTAACGTATAACAATAATTTATATAGTATTTCATTATTAATTCATGAAAGTGTATTTAAAAAATATTTATATTACACTCTGTATATTTTTATATTTTATTTTCTACTTTAGTGTCTAAAATATTTTGTTCTTACGGTTTCCCAAGTAGTTGGCATATACAAGCGAACGTGAGGCGCATAATTCTTTCCATTGTTGTTATAATACATATACAGTTCAACTATAAAGGATATTTGACGATTTACCGCTTGCGTCAAACTAACGGGAACGTAACTTAAAATTAGTTTGGTCATTCATAAATAAGATAAAAAATAATAAAATGCTGTATTGTCAGCGGAAACAAACTCGCATACATAATTTTTATACCCTAAATCAAGAAGTGAGTGAAGAAATCAATTACAAAATTCCATCTTTATACACACGAACCAAGTTAAGTTACGTAAAAGAGTGCAAAAGTAATAGATTTCCTATTGCAATTTTCAGAATAGTAGATTAGTTGTAAATCTATTACAATCATGCTGATTTAAAAGGGGAGCCTCCATTATGACTTGTGAGCACCGCTATTTGATAAAGGTTTTTTAAAATAAACAAATTGGAATTTAATTTTTTAAACTGTATTAAAGCTGTAAAAAGCTATTAAACATTTAAGTTTTACAAAAAATATATTACTACTATTATTATTTTAATTTTAAAGTGAAATGGAAAAGATTTTCTTAGCAATCACTTGTCAATGACAAAAATTAATGGTACACCAGATAAGTAGATGTCTTATCGTCTCTTGTAGACTCATGTTCAAAATTAAGAGAATTTGTATATTTTGTCTAATTTCATGAAAATACTGAACGAAAGGTAAAACTAATGCTTCAAAACAAATATGCCACTCTTTAGTGTCGAATACGTAAGCGTACACTTGTGTATGGGCGGAGTGGGCTTTACAAGCAAGCGTGGCAGTTTTCGCGTTTTGTTCGCTCGCGCACCTCGCTGAATATCTTGGAATTTTATTGCAACATTCGACATCAAAATGAAACAGTAAAACTGAGTATCACCAATGTTTGGATCATGGAATGAGGTGGCAAATCGCGGGGTGACTGGAAACAGGGCAGTCTCAAGTGCATATTCTTAGAGACTCCAATGTAACGCACGACGTCGCGTCGTATCCAACTTTTAGAACAAATTTAAGGATACTGGATCCACAGAGAGAAAGCCTGGGCAAGATCGTGCAAGAGCTACGACGACTGACAAAGATTGCTAGTTGTCCATTACATCAAGGGGTAAGAAGAGTGCAACAGCTTCTCAGCTCTCTCATGACCTATATGTTGCCACAAGCAGTCGAATTTCAAGGGTTATTGTTTTCAAAAGGCTACATGACAGAGGACTGTTTGCAATAAGATCTGCTTCTTGCGCCCCGCTCACTTCTACACGCAGGAGAACCCGTTTAGCATAGTGCAGAGATCATTAACTTTGGACCAGGAATCAATGGGGTACCGTTCTATTCTCTGATGAGTCTCTGTTCAGCCTAAATACGAATTCTTGACGTCCTTTCATCTGAAAAAAAAAATGTGGAATATTTCACATCTTCCTAAGCAGGGTCTCTTTCAACTAGACTGAAGGCACCACGGGTCACGTGATTTACTAGAGAATTGTTATAAAACATTTTTGCTCCTTAGTTTTTTTAGAATGATGTAAATTTGATCGCAGTAAGCAAGCTGCAGTTTTTGTCTTTGTCTTCAAAAATGGAAGAAATATTATTTTCGCTTTTAAGTAAATTGATCCCGAACATGAAAACATACTATATTTTTGTTACAGTTTCTAAAGAGAAGAGAATTACTGTATTTCCTTTTTAATTGGTCCTGAAATCGTGTATGAAGGCTGGCTGGATTTTAATTTAAGATGATTTTTCTAAAAGCTGTAAATATGTAAAAATGTAAATATTTATCGTATATAAACAGAAAATTTGTAATTATTGAAGTGATTCTTGATTTCATAAAAAACACTTATTCATCGTTATCTTGATATAATGTGATATAAGTTGAATTGTGACATCTTGAATTTTGCTCTCCCTCTATTATTTTTCGTAAACTGTGATTTAAATAACTATAAACTGAATAGCTTGGATTATTTTTGGATTATATGAACATTCTTCAATAAACAAGGGTCTGCCTTCCAACTTCCGAAAAAAATACCATTATGGCAGCGGAGGTTTAATGGTCTTAGTGGGGATCATGTTCGATGGTCACGAACACATCCCTGTGTTTGGAAAAGGTTCTATGACTGGTGTGACGTGTAGGTATGATATCATAGTACCCTATGTTTGCTTTTCTGAAATACTTTTATCCCTGATTTCATTTTATTGGACAACAACGCGCTCCCAGATAGAGCTCATCTGGTCGACGAATTCCTGGAAACTGAGGGTATTCGCTTGATGGATTGGCCAGTCAGATCTCCAGACCTAAATCATATGGAGTTTCATGTACAGTTGGAATAAAATCTAATTAGAAATTTTACTGTTTCCATTACACGTAATTGTAAGTAAAACTTCTTAGTTACCATTACAACAGCGTAATGATAATTATATTCATCTCAAGTACATTTGAAATCAAATCAATAATATAAATTACCATTCACATTACACGTAATTGTAACTAAAATTTTACAGTTACAGCCTTACTGCTCCGTTATGAAAATCATAACCTTCTGCATTACAGTTACAATCATATTTTAATTAAAAAAAAATCGCCATTGAAATTACACGTAATTTTAATTATAAGTTCTCAATTATAATTACAATTATATAATGATTATCATAACATTTATAGTTACGATTACAATGCTAATTGAATTTCAAATTTAAATTATAATTACACGTAAACGTAATTTTAATTTCCTCAATTTAATTACAATTATGTACTGATAATCATAGCATTCATAGTTACGATTACAATGCTAACTAAATTTCAAATTCATATTATAATTACACGTAATCGTAATTACAATTTTCCCAATTATAATTACAATTATATAATGATAATCATAGAGTTTATAGTTACGATTACAATGCCAATTGAACTTCAAATTCAGATTATAATTACGCGTAATCATCATTATAATTTTCTCAATTATAATTCCAATTATATAATAATGATAATCATAGCAGTTATATAGTTACGATTACAATGCTAATTGAATCTCAAATTCAGATTATAATTAACATGTAATTGAAATTATAATTCCTTACATGCCGTTGCGTTGTAATGAGATTACAAATTAATCAGATTACGAATTTGCCCAACTCTGGTAACATTTAAAAAAAGTAAGTTAAAAAAGTCGAAAGAAGCGTCCTTCTTTGAAGAGAGTAGTTCTGGAGAAAATAAATTATTCAATTTTAAAAGAATACTTTTATTTAGAAATAAAAGTTGCTTGTGGTTAAACATTTTAGCTAGAGAAAATTTTTATAATTGTTTAAATTACAAATATACAAGTTGCATATGCGCACTTTTTAAGTCAGCTCAGAGTACGAACAATGCAATTTCAAAAAAAGTGTTATAATGATATATCCTGATATTGTACAAGAAATTACATCATTACTTTTATTTATTTACCAACATTATGATGTTTGAGTAAGCTTTTTTTTCCCTTTTTTAAATATATCATTTGTTTATGTAACTTTTTTATAATGATTTGAACGTGTTTCAGATAATATCTAATACAATACAGTTTTTACTTTCTTCTATCTTCAATAGAAGAAAGTATTGTAATCGAAATTTTTTTCGACTTCCGGTTTTCGACGGATTTGCATGTTTTAGGGGTCAGAGATTCCAAAAAACATGTTTATAGAAAATGTCTGTCTGTCTGTGTGTCCGTCTGTCCGTCTGTCCGTCCGTCCGTCTGTCCGTCTGTCCGTCCGTCCGTCTGTCCGTCTGTCCGTCTGTCTGTCGCCATTGTACCATCAAAAAGTGTATGAAGTTATGTATAGAATTAAACCAAAATTTTATTATAAGTTTTTGGCTATGGCAAGCAGGTCCTCCCGGAATTTGGAAAAAATTCGCCGGTAGGGGGCGCTGATATAACAATTTTTGTGCGATTTGTAATATTGTACCATCCAAAAGTGTATGAAGTTATGCATAGAATTGAACCAAATTTTTAGTTTAAGTTTTTGGATATGACAAGCAGGTCCTCCCTGAATTTGGAAAAAAATCGCCGGTAGGGGGCGCTGTAAATGCGTTTTTTGTGCGATTTTGAATATTGCACCATCGAAAAGTGTATGAAGTTATGCATAGAATTGAACCAAATTTTTATTTTAAGTTTTTGGATATGGCAAGCAGGTCCTCCCTGAATTTGGAAAAAATTCGCCGGTAGGGGGCGCTGTAATAGCAATTTTTGTGCGATTTTGAATATTGTACCGACCAAAAGTGTATGAAGTTATGCATAGAATTAAACCAAATTTTTATTTTAAGTTTTTGGCTATGGCAAGCAGGTTCTCCCTGAATTTGGAAAAAAATCGCCGGTAGGGGGCGCTGCAATAGCGATTTTTGTGCGATTTTGAATATTGTACCGTCCAAAAGTGTATGAAGTTATGCATAAAATTAAACCAAATTTTTATTTTAAGTTTTTGGATATGGCAAACAGGTCCTCCATGAATTTGCAAAAAATTCGCCGTTAGGGGGCGCTGTAATAGCGATTTTTGTACAATTTTTGTGCCATTTTGAATATTGTACCGCCGAAAAGTGTATGAAGTTATGCATAGAATTGAACCAAATTTTATGTGTTTATCTTTGGTCATGTCACGAAGGTCCTCCCTGAATTTGGAAAAATTCTGCCGGAAGGGGGCACTATAATTGCGATGTCTGTACCATTTTCATTATTGTACCATCGAAAAGTGTATGAAGTTATCCATATAATTGAACTAAATTTTTTGTGCATGTTTCTGGCTTTGGCAAACAAGTCCTCCCTGAACTTGAAAAAATTCCGAAAGAAGGGGGCGCTATAATTCCGATCTCTGTGCCATTTTCATTATTGTACCATCGAACAGCGTATAAAATTATGCATACAATTGAACCAAAATGTTTGTGCTTGTTTTTGGCTTTGGCTAACAGGTTCTCCTTGAATTTGGAAATATTGCGCGGTAAAGGGGCTCCGTGCTAGCGATTTTTGTATACTTTTCTTGATTTTTCGTAGTTCTATTGTGCATCGGCGGCTCATGCAGCGGCGGGAACTCGCTTCCTGCTATGCCGGCTATTCGCAAACAGCTGATAACGACAGAATAAGGAAAAATTAATAATTTTAACAAATATCATGTTATAGATTAACTCGTTTTTAGTCCGTTTAATTGACTTGAGCAGAAATTTAAGATGAAAATCAAAGTTGGTATAGTATTGAACTAATAATATTGAAGTATTAACATGTGTAACTAGGTTTTGAAATATTAAGATGTATAAGATAGAAGAAAGTTTTGGGATTGGCACATCCAACTAGTTTAGTTCTAATCTATGAAGTAGGTTTTTATTTCGATATACATAAATATCTGCTCCAAATAAATACCACTTCTCTTATTAAAGTTGATAAATTGTGGATAAATACATACAGTGAAACTTCCATTTAACGAAGTCTCATCGTTACATTTAAACACTTCGTTATGAAGAAAATTCGTTAAATAGAAATTAACTCAAAAATTAATTAAATTTCTATAATAAAATATACATGCATAAAACGAAAAATACACATAAAATGGAAATATTGGAAAATTGTATTTTAATTCGGGCAGTAATTTTTTTAATGCAATGTAGACATAGGGGAAAATTTAATTAGAATAATGTGTAAAAAAAAAAAAAACGCAAAATAAAGAGAGGTGAACAAGAACTTAAGTGTAGCGTACATTTTCTCTTTTTGCTCAATAATCTAGATCCTTAACTTTTAAAAAGCCTGTGATATCATTTTGTGCAAGTTTCTTATAAAAAATACACTGTTCATAAAAGTGTTTGCACTTTTGTAAGTATCTGAACAATTCATATGTAACATTTTCGTGAAACTGGAATCCCCTTCTTATTGTATCGAAGGTTTTTAGTATTTCTTCTTTTGAATGGAAAAGATTGAATAAATATATAATTTCATTTTCATACAATCTGCTGAAATAAACCCATACATCCATCGCAACAGCAACCTCTCCGTTTGAATGTTGTACATGCCGCACGAAAGTGGAATAAACTTCGTTATTTAGATTATATTTTTCTTAATATGGAGATTAATTTACATGTTAATGGTCAAAGTCAAGGTTCAGCAAAAAATTTCTTAAAGTAGAAAACTCCGTTAAATAGGGTCTTCTTTAAAGGGACGTTCCACTGTATATACATTTTATCTATCCATTATTGATTGTTTCTAAACTTGCAAAATAAGTAGATGATAAAAAACTTCATCCTATTCCATAATATATTTATACTATTTGGGAAAGATCTCATTTTTATCTTTAACTTTTTTACTCAATATAATAATACACATTTATTTAAATAATACCTTACCAGGAAAAAAAAAATCTGTATTAAACAATAGTTTCGACCATAATTACTACATTTAATCGAAAAAAACCTATTAAAGCCATTTTACGCTACCCAGGTGTATCTTTATTACATGAAGAAGAAACTTTCATATGATTATTAAAAAATTCTAGAATTTTTCTACCGTTTCAAAACAAGAAAATTAGAGAGTTTTTTGTTTTAAGCTTTCTTTTTTATATAAAGCACAGAATTTTTTTTTTTACAGATGTTCCACGTTAATTGCTACTTAAATGAGATTTCAGGTGTTTCTTTTTCTACTTTTTTTTTCTCATTAGAAACAGCTTTGCTTGAACTCTTTTACTTTTTTTTTATTTTTCTTATTCTTTCTAAACAAAAATATAAAGATTTATTTATTTTGTGTGCACCGAAGCAAACTAATTATAAATTAGTTTTCTTTTCAATAATATAGGAAGAATATAATTTCTTTAAAACAGTTTGTTTTCTCTAGTTCATATGATGATTTATACATAAGTTTTCAGTTAAAATTCTGTGATGGCTTGCGTTAAAGTAAAACAGAATTTGCTAAAAATGATGCATGCGATAACATCAAAATATATAGGAATGTGTACAAAATTTTATTTTATACATGATGCCTCAAAGTATAGATATTAATATGAAACTCACTTTTATTTCACTAATTAGTTTTAACATTCTAATTTCAAAGCATATTTTGATAAATTTATTATTTTCTTTTATCTCATTGTTTATATCAGTTTGCATGATCTATGGTTATCGATTTCAATTTTTTAATACTAAGGCAGCCTTTCATTTTAGTTGTCAGTATCGTTAAACTAAATTTTTTATTTATTTATTTTTTTTTCTCTACATGAATATTGTGTATCTTTCTTTTCAGAGCTAAAATATGCACGTATAGTCTCATTTATGTAGTCATTAGTCTCACTTTATTTAAGATTTACCTTTTAAGTCACACTCTAGCAATTTATACCGAAATTGCAAATTAACACTATTTCTACCAAGAGCTGTCAACAGACACATTTCGGATTTTAACTTAAAATTGAAGAGCTGAGTGGATGAACATGTTATGCTACATTTTCAAAAAAAAAAAAAAAAAAAAAAAAATTTGGATGAAAGCGTTATGAGGTATCCTATCACATGGTGAAGCTAACATACCAAGATTCTATTTAGTCTTGAAGAGTTAAGACATTATTCATTAATATTTAATATTTTAATATTTAATAATGTCAATAATATTAATATTTTTTAATATTTGAAAATTAAATATGAATAAGTTTTTCTGAGAGAGTTTAGTACCATACCTGTTAATATTTTAAACACATGGTATCAAACAGAAAATAAATCATTAAAATTTGCAGCAAAAACTTTCACTTCAAATTTCTTCAAATGTAACTTTTGTTACTTAACATGTTCTTCTACTTAGTTCTTCAATTATTCTCTAAGTTTAATCATTTCTCCAGAATTAATTTTTTGACTTTTCGTACAATAGTTGTTAAATTAATTCAGCTATATCCTTTTCTTCCAGCTCACCCTGGATCTGAAAATATGCATATGGTATACATATTTCTACCATGAGGTGTCTTTTCACATCTTAAGGATTTCATAGTTCCTATTTTCCAAGGATTTCATAATTTTTCATTTTAAACAATTTTACATATAAATATCAACATCATTTTACAGCATCATATCAATTATAATCAGATTAGAGAATCCCGATTTCAGTTGTAACGAAAAATACAGGAGTTCCTGCATAAATTTGACATTCGCTTGTTTTCCGGCATGTTGCATTTTAGTGTGGATCATTGCAGTGACTAAGTTATAAAAAATTGAATAACGCGTTTTGTTCTCCAATTCTGGTAGTGAGCCCAATACACATGAATTTTGTTTTCATTCGTGTAAAAACTGAGGTATTGAATAAGGAAAAAATTGAATTTTATTACACTGCTGTTTTTCTGATTACTGTTGTTATTGTACAAAGATTGAATTTTTGCACGTGAGACTGGAAGTTTGCTAAGTTAATAATATTAAAATCTTTCATTTTCTATAAAATATACATATATATATATATATATATATATATAAGAAGATGATATTTTTAAATTGTTGTTCCTGTTGACATAAAACATGTTTGATTACATTTATGTATATTTATATTTAGAAGATTGTTTAATTTAGCTAGAATTTATAACCTGATTAAATAATCTCTGATAAATAAGCATCAATGTGTTAATAAATATATTGCTCAAATTATCTATATTTAACTGATAATTTGAAATCCCAACGATTTAGGCAATTATTTGCATTTAAACGCAAAGGTGTCAACAGACACCTTTTGGTAGAAATAGGTATATACAAAACCGTGGTAGAAATAGTGTTAAAATAATCCTTCAACTATTTTTGGGGAGTATGAAAAGGAAAAAACAAAATTTTCATGAAATTTATCATGAGTAATAAAACTGGTATATTCTGGCCACCGCAAATATTTCGTCTATTTAAATCGAATCATCTGCATCCAAAATTAAATTACTATCTGTTCTTTCTTCAAACATAGCTCCCGCAGAAATCGTGACAACAAAGCATAGCAACAACACCTGCTGGTTGGTATTCCCCAAATTCAAGTTTCAAGTGTCAATATAATCTACAGAAACAAAAATCGCTACTCGATTTATTTACGTTTATAAATCATAACATCATCGATTTTTTCAGCTTTACCTTAAACCAAGGTTGGAAGAATTAAGCTCCGTGTATTTATATGCATTATTAATAATTAGTACCCACTATTCACAAGAATTGAATTTAAAAAAAGCATATACTATTTTCAAATAATTACTTTTGAAAGATGGCGATGGACACGTTTCACAAGGCTACTAAAATTAAAATGATTTATCAGGTAAAAATGACATTTTTTGACTTAAAAAACTACAATATTTTTTGTAGGTTCGTCAAAATGATGTCATTTTCTTTTCACCATATCTGAAGTTAGAGACCAAATAAAAAGAACAATATACCCTTGACAAATAATGTTTTGCATAAAAAATTACGTATTGTGCAGGGTGTAATTTCCATTTAACCTACAATCTTGAATTGTTTTTTTTTCATGAAGTTTAGTATTTAATTAAATTAATGTTATAAATATTTTTGATATGTATCCAATAATATTGCATTTATTTTTTCCTAAATAAATAGAAAAATCTTTTGAAATTTAAATGCGACATATCTGATTGCCACGCAGCTTGTCTATTATATTAAAATTTGATTGCACTCTGCACCTCTTTCTGCTAGAATAGCGCAACGAATTTAGCTCTATTATAGCAGATATCTGCATGGATCCGAGAATGTCTGTAAGCGGTAAGAAATTTTAAAATTTGAAACGATTTCTGACATATTAATTTTTTATAACATTTAGCGAATATGCTCTAAAAATAGCAAATAAATTACACCATTTTTATGGATAAACAGGAAAAGGGTAAATAAAATGGATTATTATATTTCTATTAAAATCATTTTCTCATTGTAATTGAAAATAGAAATTACACAGACCTGCAAAAAAAAAAAATACTTTTTGAAAATTGCATTAGTTTTGATAACTAATTCTTATTTTTTTTTTAGTGCTGATTCCGAAAATGAAATCTATTTTTTTCTATCACGTAAGGATTTTTCGCAAAATGATTGCATATTTTTAAAAAAAAAACTGAAATCACGAAATTTTGGCATTTCATTTAAATTTCATTTATTTATAAATCCATGTAAATTACATTTATATCCAAGTTCAAGTAATAGTTAAGTATATGTAGAAGGTTATAAGTCCTTAGAGTAATGTTTTTTCTTTACATCAAAAGTTTTTTTGCCACTTTTCCTACTGTGAACTTTGCAGAGATTATCCCTTTGTAGCATCCAGCAGTAGTCGCCCTATCATGCTGACATTCCTTTTGCCTTGATGTCGCCCCTCCATTTGTTTATATCCTAGTAAAATCTTTCACCTTGTTCCTCACTAATTGCACCTAAATTTTCAGGAAAACAGTCTAGGTGTGAATCGAGAAAATGAACTTTTAAGCTCATATTACACCCTAAAATCTTGAAATTTTTTACCATCTCTTGTACCGTAGATTTGTAGTTTGTGTCCTTTTTGTTGCCAAGAAAGCTAATAATAACTAATTTGAAAGATTTCCAGGCTTTTCTTTCGTTTGTTTTCCTTTTATTTTCAAAATTTTCATCTTTCATCATTTTCCTGATGTCTGGTACTACAAACACACCTTCCTTCAGCTTTGCTTCGGATAAACCCGGGAACTGCTCACACATGTATTTCAAACATTCAAATTCTTTTGGTAAAGCCTTAACAAATTGTTTCATAAGACCTAATTTTATATGAAACGGTGGAAGTAACACTTTTTTGAATCAATAAGATTTTTTCCTTTACTAGTTCCATGAGGGACAGGACTAATCGCAGACGGAATGTCAGGATAAAATATTTCCTTCCTGTTCTTTAAATTAAAATCTTTCCCATTACAGATACAAAAATGGCGATCATCACTGTGATTTTAGGTTCTCTCCAAACGATTGGTATACCAAACCGAAAAGGTTGCTTTTTACTTTGAAATCATTGTCTTAATTCTTCTACACAAATACGACAAACTTTGTGTGGAGCCCAAGGCTTGTCTTGATCGCCCAATTTCATGCCAAAATAAAGTGAAATACACTTTTTTTTACATAATCAGAAATTCTTCTTTGTTGTTTTTTCACAGTATAGTTATCACAAATATAGCAGAAATAATTCGGTGAATTAGCACATCCTCTGGAAGTCATGTTTTCTAATGCAGCAAAAACTAGAAGTAAAAATTACTACTATAACTTATAACACACAGGTCAGAGTAAAAACACATTTGTACAACACAGAATAAAGAAAGACACTGATTCAGGAATAGAAATTATGTCAGTGAAATTGGGTGTGAAAAAGGGGTGGCGAGCAGACACCTGCAAACAGGAGAGATCCGATTTCAACTAGTTTCCTCTGTCTTGAATATTGTATTATATAGGCAGTTTACCAATTAAGAGAAATATCCTGTATTGAAATAGTTTCTTCTTTCTTTTTTATTAGTTTAATGCATCAATTTACTATTTTAAGTCCATAAATTTATTTATCAAACTCATATAAATATTAATTTTTGGTCCGAAATGTACTAAATTCATAAAAAAATAGATTGCGATTTGTGATGAAACTGTACGTGAGGGATTTTTTTCATTATTTTTCTAGTGATCAGCATCCAAAAAACTATAAAAACTACCACTTACTTTAGCGGCAATTTTTTCATCGCAGGCTTGTGTTATTTGGAATTTGAATGTATCTTAAAAATTAAATATTGATTAAGTTAAATTGTTCAAAAAAGGAAAGAAAATAACATATTTCCTCATATTCAACATTTTTGACTCAATTTTTTCTACAGAAATAAAAATCGTCTGCCGACATATTGACACTGAAAGATCATTACCAGCTTATTATTACATCATTACATTTTCAGCTTTCCATTTAACCAAGGTGGAAGTTTTAAACTTCTTGCTTTTATATGGATAATTATTGTCCCCTATTCTCAAGAAGAGACGGTATTCATTTTTGGGGTTCGAGGATCTAACCAACATTAAACATTTTATTAGAAAAACATTGAAATATAACTTGAAAGAATTGTGCTTTTGAAGAATTTATAAATTTTAAATTTTGCTGCATTAATGATACAAATGTACCTAATAAATTTGAATAACATAAGGAATCTTCATTAAATTTCAGAATAATTTTGTGCTAATTATTGACTTTATTGAAAATATAACGTTAAAAGAAATTAGGTAATAGCTGCCGTCTATACACTATGACGCAAAAGTTTAGACAATGACGTCATTCAGCTTTAAAATGTAGAATTATGACGTCAGAATTACAAAAACCTGTAAATATATTCAAAAACTGATTTAAAATGCTATGTACAAAAGACAGTCGTTTTATTTGCTATAATACTAATTTTTTTCATAAAAATTCAAATGTGCTTGTCGCAAAAGTTTAGACACTATTCTAAATTTCTTTGAATATTCGCTGGCATATGCAAATTTAGAATCGATGATGTCACAAATTTGGAGTACTTAAGTTCTGCAAACGATTGCGCTTCATAGTCGACATGCCGAGAGCTAAAGAAATTCAAGTGAATGAGGTTTCAAGGATTTGGCAGTTGAAAGGTGAAGGGAAGAGCGTTTCTGAAATTTCTGCTATTATTAATAGGTCAAAAAAATCTATTTATCGAGTTTTATCGAGTGGTTCCGAATATAAAGCAAAATGTCGGTCTGGGAGGCCACGTGTGACAAATGTACGAGAGGATCGCCTGATACAAAGACTAGCGAGTACTCAAAAAATGAGCGTACGTGGAGTGCAAAGCTCATCGGGACTCTCTGTATCAAAGGATACGATTCGTAGACGAATTTTGGAAAAAGGAACAATCATTTATAGCAAAATGCAGAAGAAACCAGCTCTGAAACCACATCATAAGTTACAAAGACTTATGTGGGCTCGAAAGCATATGTCATATGCAGAGAAATGGCAGTCAGTCATATTTAGCGATGAAAAAAAAGTGGAATCTGGATGGTCCAGATGGTTGTTTATCGTATTGGCATGACTTGCGGAAGGAACCTCGACGTTTTTTTAGTCGCAGACAAGGAGGGGGCTCGGTGATGGTTTGGGCAGCATTTTGCTATAATGGACAAGTATCTCTGACCTTCACCAGTGGTCGTCAAACTTCACAGCATTATACACAGACATTAGAAGAAAACCTATTGCCATTTGCTGAGCTTCTAGGGGGTCCTCAGTGGGAATTTCAGCAAGACAATGCTTCAATTCACACTGCAAAACATTCAAAATCTTGGTTTAATTCCCATAATATAAGAGTTCTCGACTGGCCAGCATGTAGCCCAGATCTTAACCCTATAGAAAACCTTTGGAGCATCATGTGTCGCAAAGTTTATAGCAACGCTAGACAATACTCTTCTGAAAAGGAACTTAAGACATCTATTGAAAATGCATGGTACGATATCGATCCACAAACTATGCAAGATTTAGTTTCTTCCATGCAATCTCGTGTATATAACGTAATACATAAGCATGGATGCGCAACCAGGTTTTAAAAATTGTTTATTTCGATTTTATTTAATTTGTGTCTAAACTTTTGAGACAGCAGTTTATTTTTGTTACCATTTAATTTATTGCAATATGCACAATTCCACTTTTCTTTGTTATAAATATTGTTTATATGTACAGCACATTAATTTCAAGCAGTGATTTGAAAATTGAATAAATATTTTTCAAAGTATGTAAGAATTTCTTCATTGTCTAAACTTTTGCGTCATAGTGTATAAACAAGTAAAATTTCAAGTGTTTAAATTGAGATTTGTAAATAAATTAAGCAAATTGAACTTATTTCGAATAAGTAGGATTTTACTTAATGATTTTCGACATTTAGGTAATTTAGAAAAAAAGAAAATTATGCTTTTATAAAAGTTTTTATTATTTGATAATTAAATAATAAGAACATATTTTGTCAATTAACTCAGTTTCTAAGTTGATAGAGTGACAATAATACAACATAGACTAAGGGGCTCTGCCCCCTGCAAGCTACGCTCGCCAACCCCCTTTCAGACACCGCAGAATCCAAAAACACGCTAATATGATGGGTTTTAAAAATATTAGAGAAGATTGAATTATACTGAAAAAAGCTGTGCTGATAGCCCTGGGTTTCCATTCAATTCCCTTTGATTGCAAAAATTTAAGGGCGCATCAGTTTCTGTTAAGACATCCAATGTTTGTTTTTGTTTTTGATTAAAGAGGATCAGTTAAACATTTGAAAAGAAGCTAAAATAAAATGAATTAAGTATACAGAGTCTTTGTCTCCCAGTATTTTAAAACAATCTCTATAACAATAGCCTAAGTCATGTGACTATCATCAACAGTTCCGGGCGGACCACTTCGCTTTTAATACTCTAGGTGACATTTTGATACTTTAATGTTAGCCAGGCACAGGTGACAAGTCGTCAAATATTATTCTATTGCCGTCATTTCATTTATATTATAATAGTTCAAATCATCAACTGCCATAAACAAATACGATCTCATTGCCCCATATTGGCGCGATTTTTTTCCGACGCCAATTTGGGGAACGCATCAACAGCATAAACAACGACATGCGGCTTACCATACCAAGCAAAATAACGATACTTTTGCGCCAGTTAAGTGCCCGTTCCGTATATGACATTGGCGTCAGAAAAAAATTGCGCCAATATGGGGCCGTAAGTTCCATTTTGATGAAAAAATATATATATATATATTTTTTTTCGAATAAAACTACATAAAAGTTGTCATGATCGCAAAGAATTCTTGGTACTGTTACACTAATCGGATGCAAATCTCGCCAATAGCTTTTTTTCAACTCGCCAGTTAGCGGTAATATTTGGCCAGATGTCATATACAGGTTTGGCGTGATTTTTTTTTTTTTTTTCTTTACGAAGATTTGGCGAAAACTTCGTTTTCAAATACCAGTTACATATGCATTTTTGGTATTATTTAGTTATCTCGTCAACCAAAAATCTATCGCCAAACTATAAGATTTTAATGCCAATAATGGTTGATCGTAAATGTCACATTCACTTTACTTTAAGCAAGTTACACGTGTTTACGCCATCAAGTGATTTTTATTTCGACGTTTTAGTTATATATTTATTAATGTTATACTAATTTATTTGTTCTTTCGTTATTTAAAATAAAAATTATGTCAATTTGTAGAATTTGGCGAGTGGTTTTTCAATTTATGTAATTTGGAAAAATTGGTCGACAGAATAACTAACTAGTACCGTACTAATATTTGGAAATTTTTCCAGAGAGAAACATTCGCCTTGAATACAATATTTCAAATGAAAATCAAATTTCAAATTATTTTTGCTTAAAAGGCGCAAAGACCAACTTAGTGAAAAAGATTCCATGCCGGGAATCGAACCCTGGCCATCAGTATAGCGCACTGACGTTCTACCGCTAAACCACATGGAACGATACCCAGCCTGGAACTTCTCACTATTACAAGTTGGCAAGGCTACAAACGCAGCACAAGATGGAATATTTTCCGTGAGCCACCAACATGGGGCAAACACAGACACTTAATTAAATCCAGCATCGAAGGAATCTATATTAATATTTGGAAATTTTTCCAGAGAGAAACAAAAAAATTTGCGCCTTTTAAGCAAAAATAATTTGAAATTTGATTTTCATTTGAAATATTGTATTCAAAGCGAATGTTTCTCTCTGGAAAAATGTCCAAATATTAATATAGATTCCTTCGATGCTGGATTTAATTAAGTGTCTGTGTTTGCCCCATGTTGGTGGCTCACGGAAAATATTCCATCTTCTGCTGCGTTTGTAGCCTTGCCATTTTGTAATAGTGAGAAGTTCCAGGCTGGGTATCGTTCCATGTGGTTTAGCGGTAGAACGTCAGTGCGCTATACTGGTGGCCCGGGTTCGATTCCCGGCATGGAATCTTTTTCACTAAGTTGGTCTTTGCGCCTTTTAAGCAAAAATAATTTGAAATTTGATTTTCATTTGAAATATAGTACCGTACTTTTTAATTATTTTCTATTATTTTCTAAAGGAAATAAAAAAAAATTAATAACTATAGAACAAAATAATTTATATAATTTAAAAAAAGAAATAAAAGTATATAAACATTTATTATTAAATAAACAACCAATAGTCGGGTTACCATGTCAATCACAATAATGCCATTTTGGCGGCAATTAGGTACCCCGGTGCGTAGATAACATCTGTGCCTAATTTTTTTCTTTTCGTTTTGTTTTTTTAAAAAAAAGAACGAAATGAAAGCCATCAATTTTAAATCAAAGTTGTACATTTTAAATAAAATGAATGAAAGGATTATATTTTAAATGAATTTAATGAAATATAAAAAAATGCGACGGGAAACATGTTTGACGAATTATCACCTGCGTTTCGCTAGCATAAAAATACCGTCAGAATTGATTTCTCTATCAGAACCTTTCGATTTGGCGAAAAGAGTGTTCAAGTAAATTGAATTATGAATAAAAGTAGCATGATACATTTCTTAGCATACATTTAAGGGAGGCCAAACTGGTCTCCAAACTAGTTTAAAATACTAATTTTTTCTGAAATATGAAAAAACAAAAAATCTGTTATGATTAAAATTTGAGTTGCCATCATTAGTAATATGTATTTAAATTTAGAAAAAATTAATATTTCGAAAACTAATTCAAATTTAAAAATTCTAATACCAGTTTTGAGATCTGTGGATCAATACGGATTTTTGGTGTTAATTTCATCGCAAAGCATTCCATATTTTAGGGGAGTATGTCTAATTTCTGTACTTATCTTAATAATTGCGATTTAGCTTGTGCAGTTTTTCTTAGTGTATGATTAACGTTACCTGCCCCATATGTGATTTACTTGGATTATTTATACTTAGATGGTTACGTGTCCCTTTTGTGAAGAAACTTATTATGGGGCTAGTAAGCGCATTGAACACGGGGCAAGTTGGCTCGGTGTCTGATGTTTGCTGGTAGCTTGTAAAACGGCAAATACCAAGAAAAGTGGTTGCAATGCAAGATTTTGGGCACACGAGGCTTGCCCAAACGGAGACACTCGAATTTTTATTTGTGACAACTGTAACTCTGATGATGATATTGAGTAGGATGGAAGTTACTCAATGTTAATATTTTATTCATTATTTTTATGTCTGTATAATTTAGAATTTACATTGCACGGCGATAACGCCTTTGTTTAAATTTACTGGTAATAATAAAATCAATTTTCTTAATTGCGTGTCTCATTTGAATTTCATTTAAATTTTTATAAAGTGTGTGGCAACTTACCCCATAGGTATAGGCAACTTGAACCGTGACGGGGTAGGTTGGCCCACAATTTTCCTTTTACTTCAGGCTTCCTCTAAACATAAACTACAAAATATACAAACTCAAAACTCCGGGTACTTATAGCCCGACTAGACATAACCTTACTCCTTCAGGACTCAGAAAAATCGTTCTTCTTTAATTCGGTTAAAGGACATTCTAGTATAACGGGCAACGAACTGGCCGATCAGCTGGCGAGATCGGCAGTCGATGAATTAACTTTACCACTAACATTTCTTCCATTCCCACAATCAACATTGAAATTAGAACTCAAACAACAAATGCTACACCGATGGCAACAACGTTGGTCTACAGTGCAGGTGGGTCAATATACGCGTGACTTCATACCTAAGGTCTCACAAAACATTTTCACAAGTAACAGATACCTGTATCTCTTTCTCACAAATCATGGACCCTTCCAACCACACTTATATACCATAAATAAACGAGACTCACCGCTTTGCATTTGTGGATCATTATCAACATCATTGCACTATACTTTACATTGCACATTAACGTCCCACTATCACGTAAAAAGGCCACAACAGATGACACTGCCTGACTGGCTAACTTACCTGCTTGACCGCCCAGTTCTCCTGCAACGTATAGCGAATTGTATGAAATTTTTAGAAGACAACGAATTTATATTTACCAATCCCCTCCCTTTCTGAGCTAGCTGAGCAAACTCATTGTTTTCAGCTCCCATTTCAGAGAGGAGCCCCTGTTTTGTACATAATGTAAATATTTGTCTTATTTCCTTTGGTTTGTTTATTTAGTATTTTCATTATATTTATCAGCATATGCATTTCACTTAAAGATTTTCAGCTCTAATATTAAAAAAAAAAATGTCTTGTAATTGTTTATGCATGCATACAACATAGTGCAATTGCTGTTAATGTATGTACTGAGGACACTTCTTGTGAGTTTCAGAGTCAAAAACAGCAAACTGAATTTATTTTTCTGTATGTTATTAACTGTTTTAAAAATATTGTCATTGTTAATGTATCTTACCAAATACAGAGGATTTGAGTCTCCACCCGGGATTGCACTTATACTCCAAAGCGAAAGCTGAATTCCTGGGGCGGTCATCCCTGTCATTCGTGCCTGTTCTTCAAAAGTACAGTTAAAGATTCATAAGAAACCTAAACAAAAATGAATAAAAATCAATAACTAAAAATTGCGCCTATTAGCCCTGGTCTTCCCTACTTGCTTGGATGCGAATGCTACAGTCATTTTTTGCGCACGATGGCTAAACAGACAGGGGCCTCCATTTAAGGTGGAATATTACCCACTATATGACTGAGCTGGGACTCAAATCGGACATTTTTGTCCAGTAGCCGCAGCCCTAACCTCTGGAAAAACAAGTGAACGATTATTTATTTGAAATTAGGTATTTAATAAAACTAGGACTTCCCTCAGAGGGATTAGTCTGAGCGATATTGTTGAGAACATAGATTTAATAATAACATGTGGAAGCAAAGAAAGTGAGATGTTATCTTTAATTGTCCATATACTGCGATAAATTGAAATGATGAAAATAAACAAATCGTACAATTACAAAATCTTATATATAAATTTGTATACACTGTTTAAAAAAATGGGAAATCAAACCATGCAAGACAGCCATGCATGGATATAAAATTGAAAGTAAGTAATATATTAAAAGTAAAATAGAAAATGAAACACTAAATTATCTTATATCGGAATTTAAACTGTATAAAATGATGTCAAGAGCATAATCAGACGCTCCGCACCGATTTGAGTAACTTTAAATGACAAATATATGATGTTTAAAAAGAATGAACTATACTTTATAGGGTGTGTGCTCCCCCGGAATAGTTAATATTGTACAATATCTGTTTTCCACGGATGCAATGAGGTTGTCGATAACAGTTAAGTAATTCTCTCCTCAAAATCTGATATAGTATCAAAGTACCGAATACATCAACAGTGGCATGCAATGCTTCGTTAGAGTGTGTTTTAGATATGCTCGATCAGATTTAAATGACGAGTGTATGCTGGCCACTACATACGCTGTATTGTTTTGTTTTCAAACATATTCTGCACAAGTTGAAGTTAGTATTTAGCATGTATTAAAAAGAAATCGGCAATGATTGCAACATAAAGTATGACACAAGATCTGAATATATCGTCTGCATAACTTTTGAGCTGTAAAAGTGTCATTTGAAGTAATTTACAAATCCATACATATTTATTCAGTAAATCATGCAAGCTAACATACGCTAATATGAACCCGATTATGAAATTTCACCAGAATAAGTTAATATATAAAAAATCTACTAATGATAATTGAGAATATGACCTTATGATAAAATGTCTAGAAAAATGAATCGGATAAAAAATTCATATCACATTTAAAACTACACTTGCCTCAGTTAGTGGCCTTGGCAAGAGAGAGAAAAGCCTAGAGAAGGAACACTTTAACAAGTACTTTCGGGCAACCTACTCACTGTTTCATACAGGTCTTTATTCAATATTTACACAATTTATTTAATGCTAGGTGGGTATCTATCAGTTTTGTTGCATTTAAATTGCATGTTTTGCGGAGGAAATACAGCATTAAGAAATATTTAAAGTTGCTATTATACCTAATAATTCTAAATTAATGGTAATTGAGATCGCTTTCCGTTCATTTCATATTTTTAAATTTTAAATTTTTTAGAAACCAATTATAAAGACAATTGTATATTTTAAAACTAACCCGAAGCAAAATTTCAAGATTTCGGGCTCAGCAGTAACGCAGAAATAGAAAATTTTCGAAAGCTTTTTGTTTCTGCATTGTTCTATATAGCGACATTTTTAGAAATTGTTCTATTGCAAGAATTTGCGTCATGATAAATACAGCCGTGTCAATTTTCATGTTTATATTCCTAACAATTTCATGTACTTCGTTACTTAGATCATCTTTAGATCTTTTTCCACTTTGTTTAGTTTTTCGATTTTTTAGAATGCGTTCTACAACGAGCATTTACATCTTATAAATTACTACCATGCCAAAGTTCTAGTTTCTAACCCCAAAAGTATCCCAAATATTTTAGTAGTCCAAATAAATCATAGTTTAGAACCTTTCTAGAAATTTTTACGTTTATCCGTCAAATTGAACCTTTTAGAGAGCGTTCATTACGAGTATTTGCATCTTAAAAGTAACTACCGCACCAAATTTAAAGTTTCTTGCCCAATCAGTATCGCAGAAATCGCAATTTCAGAACATTTTTGCTCCTGAAGCGAAGTAGGTTCTTGCACTGACATAAAATACAGTCTTTTTTTCGGAGCAGAGATGGCCACCAACATTTTTTTAAGTTGGCTATGTAGTTTCAGAGATAACACCTCACAAACGTACAAGCCTTAATAATATTATACACTTTATAATATTATAACGCTTTATAATATTAGCATTAGATGTACAGATACAAAAGCCATTTATCTGTTACAAACTAAAGTGCCCGGCGTTGCCCAGAATTTGAAGAATGTTTGTTCTGAAAAATCTATTTCAAAATTTAACATACAACACAAAACAAACATTAAAAAAAGCAGTCGAAATGTTGTATGAATGAATCATATGAAAACGCTATATAAAAATATATAAATATATATAACAGACGCAAAAGAATACAGCTATAAATGAACTTGTTTCAATTTATAATTGGAGCAATAATGTTAAAGTACGGCAATATTTCCCTAATCGGGTTTTTATCATGCTTCAATACATTTTTCAGACTCATATGACGTTATACTATATCCACCACGTCTTTTATATTTCCAATATGACGTAATATTTTCCTCTTTCATGTGGAAACCTTGAAATAGAAAAGTTATGAAGTTACATTCACTTTCATTTAAATTCGTCAAACTAATTATTTCATTTTTATTTTTCACGTGAATGTCTTGCAATAGAAAAGTTATGATGTAATATTCACCTTTTTTTTTTAAAATTCGGCAAATTATTTATTTCATTTTCATTTTTCACGTGATATCTTGCAGTAGAAAATTAATTGTTGTAGTAATAATTTTATTGTGTACTTTAATAGTTGGCAACTTCTATAACGAAAAATGTTTAAATTTGATAAGAAATTGCTGTTAAATTAATGGTTTTTTATTAATTAAAAATTAACTATAAATTATTTCGATTCCGGATTACTTTAGTTGCCTCGGCCATGTTTTAATACACATGTACGTATCTTTTCAAAATTTTGGCTTCCCAGTTAGAGCCCAGAGGGTTAAATAATAGACTTTTTCAAAATTTTATTATTTGTCGTTTAATATGAGGTGTTCAGCTCTAAGTATGCAAAATTTCATGTCTCCAACTTATTTAGGGGCTGAGTTAGAGAAATTGCTTAAAATACACAAGTTAGAGCCCAGAGGGTTAAATAATAGACTTTTTCAAAATTTTATTATTTGTCGTTTTGAGATGTTCAGCTATAAGTATGCAAAATTTCATGTCTCCAACTTAATTAGGGGCCGAGTTAAAAAAATTGTTTAAAATACATAAGTTAGAGTCCACGGGGTTAAATATTAGACTTTTTCAAAATTTTATTATTTGTCGTTTCATGTGAGGTGTTCAGCTATAAGTATGCAAAATTTCATGTCTCCAACTTAATTAGGGGCTGAGTTAGAAAAAATGCTTAAAATACAGAAGTTAGAGACTGGAGGGTTAAATATGACTCTTTCAAAATTTTATGATTTATCGTGTTATCGCAAGTGTTCAGCTATAAGTATGCAAACTTTGAAGTCTCCAACTTAATTAGGGGATGAGTTAGAAAAATTGCTTAAAATACATAAGTTAGAGCCCAGAGGGTTAAATATTAGACCTTTTTCAAAATTTTATTATTTGCCGTTTGATGCGAGGTGTTCAGCTATAAGTATGCAAAATTTCATGTCTCCAATTTAATTAGGGGCTGAGTTAGAAAAATTGTTTAAAATACACAAGTTAGAGCCCAGAGGGTTAAATATTAGACCTTTTCAAAATTTTATTATTTGCCGTTTGATGTGTGGTGTTCAGCTATAAGTATGCAAATTTTCAAGTCTCCGACATATATAGTTTCTGAGAACGGTCTCTGTGACAGACGGACAGACAGACAGACAGACAGACAAAGGAGTGAACAGGTAGGGTTTCGTCAGATGAACGAATCTCTAAAAACATGCTGCGGATGACTGTAACAACATCCTAAAATTACATTACCATCAGCGATCTACCAATCCCGAATTTAGTTTATATTCGTTTTATATATTCTTATTCTTTTGTGCGGCCCTGTAAAATAACTATCAATAATATATACAGTAAAACCTCTGAATAGCGGACACCTCAAGAATGCAGAATTTGACCTCTATTTGGAGGTGTCCGCTATTGAGAGTAAAACATGTACAGTTATTTAAGTGTTGGTAATCGAAAAAATGTTCGCTAAATAGAGGCGTCCACTAATCGGGTGTGTCCGTTATGGAGGTTTTACTGCATAATAGTATCATCCTTTACAAGAAAATTGCATGCTGTATGACAGACAGACATCCAGAGAAAGGTAACCTCCCGGAGCAATAAACACTCATGTCTTTTGTTATAATCATCCTCAATCGTTTCTAAATTTCGTTATACGAGTATTAAAATAATCTGTTAATTTCCAGTCGATAGACTGACAACTATCTTTTAGCCTGCGTTTTTAGCCGGATTTAGCCTGTTGTATGTCATACAACAGGCCAGATTTAATACAACAGGCTAAAAACTGTCACCGTGGTACGGAGTACTGTATTATTATTTGTTTGCCCACCAAAACCGGTTGCCACTGGTTGTTGCAAGGTTTGTGATCACGTGGTTGAAACTGATCTATTCAATATTACTGCGTGCGTATTTTTTTTTTATTTGCTCCATGTGTTCAAACCAGTTGTCTACGAAAACATCCACCGGTGAAAGTGACGCACGCCAAATTTCTGTGACGTATGCAGATAAATTGTGCTTTTTTATCAGTTTTTTTAATATAATTTTTAAACGGTTTGAAACTTATTTTTCATAGTAGGTGCATTCAGTAGGTGGCCCTCATAGGTACCTTCTAGTGCAATCAGAAACGAAATCCGACAAATATTTTTTGAGTTATGCTTGACGAAAGGTTTTTATTAGGCTTTTTTTTTAGTAGGACATGGCGTTAATATCCATCGTAGCTGTAATGTG
The DNA here is from genome assembly GCA_963932465.1 of Maratus speciosus. NCBI lineage: Eukaryota > Metazoa > Arthropoda > Arachnida > Araneae > Salticidae > Maratus > Maratus speciosus. The sequence continues at coordinate 348,418,348 of OZ010790.1, forward strand.
TCCGGACAGTAATATTTCGCTGAATATTAGCCTTCGCTTCGCTCAGACAATTAATATTAAAATATTTTTAAGCATAAAATAACATTGTATTTATTTTTCCTGAAGAAATCGAAATATCATACATTAAAAATGCATCACTTCCTGTTGCCACGCAGGTAATTTATTTTAATCATTTTGAGTACACTATTATCATTTAGTTAGTATCATTGTCTATATTATTGCTGTCCCCCTTCTCCCGTATCCTATAGCAGGAACAAACACGCAGATGTGAAGTGAGGATCGAATTGTAGCATTTAGAGATTCATACGTAGAGCCCATCTGTGGCGATAGTACCTTTTTAGGTGCGTTCGTAATTATATAAATACGTAGCACCTACAGTCGTCGTTCAGTCCGTCTGTCTGTCCGCATATAACAGAGCAAAAACTACCCAACCGAATGGTCTGAAATTTTAAATGTATGATTGTTGCAAAATTTTGTCGAGCCATTTAAAATTTTATGAAAATTGGATGAATAGTGTAATTACAGGTACAGTCAAAAGTTTTTCTTTACATTACGGCCAATGAGAAAAATTATTGCAAGTGCGTTTTAATAGTGTTACGTTTTAATAGTGCCTTCCGAATGTTCTGAAATTTTAAATACATAATTGTTGCAATATTTTATCGAGCAATTTCAAATTTTATGAAAATCGGATGTATAGTTTAATTACAGGGACAGCCAAAAGTTTTCCGTTACATTACGGCCATTGGGAAAAAATTATTGCAAGCGCATTTTAATGATGTTAAAGCCTTCCGAATAGTATGAAATTTTAAATATATAATTGTTGAAAAATTTTGTCGAGCCATTTCAAATTTTACGAAAATGGGATGCATAGTTTAATTACAGAGACAGTTAAAAGTGTTCTGTTACATTACGGGGAATGGGAAAAAAATTATTGCAAGTACATTTTAATGATGTTACAGACTATGCACTTATGAAGTGCAAAAGAATATACATTCAGTACAACATGGGGTGCAAAAAATGATTATAAAATTAGTTATAGTACGAACGCACATCATTTGCCACGTTTGACGAGCAATTTCCAACTTGTTTCTATATTGTTTTGAAAACGAATCAGTAATTTAAAACTGGTGTCATAATAGGTTTACAAGAGAAGAGTAAACATGTATGTATCTTGCAAAATCCATTTCTTTCGAATCTTCCTATGATTATCTATAACACTTCGTCACAAATACTCCTTCAAGTTTATTTGGAGATTCTGGCGTGCATCTCCAATACTATGCAACTGGAATGTATCCAGAGATTGAACAGACATTGTCGAGCATATATGCACTGGGAATACACGGCTGTGTTGCTGGTTTTAGGTTATAGCATACTTGCATAAAGTAATATTAGTGAATTTATTATGTATATTTTTGTTCGACACGTTAAATGTAAGTATTTAGCAAATTAATTATCTAACCCATTGCAATTTTTATGTGCATTGTTTAATTTATGACACATAATTTAGACTTTTCATACTTTAAAGGAAATTCATTACTTGTGTTTACATGTTTATTTATTGAGTGCAGCTAAAGTACATTTTTTTAAAATTTAATATTTAATTTTTAAAAAGTTATATTTTCATTGCATGTTAAGTCGTCAAACATGCATTATTTAAGTCAAAATCGATGTCTAAAACAAATATACTAAAATAGTGAATAATGTTTTAAAATGATTTAAAAAAAAATAAAACATGCTTATTTCCATGAAAACTTGATATATTTTGCTACAAAGTTTATACTAGTTTTTAGATGTAAAATGTAATAATTTTTGAAAGCGCTACTGGAATTTTTTTACGTTTTCATAAAACAAAAATGTTAATCAAATGCGCTTATATATGGATCCTCCAAGATGTGTTACACAATTACTCATCAACACGGAGTTAGGATGCACTACAACTAGGAATCCGACCCGGTCATCTCCTGCTCATTTGTTCATACACTGCATTCCGAACTTATTGGTTCAGTCCATCGAAGCCTCACCTCTTATGGCGGATTAAACAATCCGAAATTATCAACCTTTCTTTACTTTTAATCGCTTCGTCTTCTATCTCTTTGAGATAAAGGTACTTCCTTATCTTTTTTATTCTGTCTTTATATATTTTTATTTTAGTACAGCTTTAGTACTACGGTAAAACTTAAATTTTATGGCTCCTCTGAGATCCGTTACACTAATACTCATCCACAGTGAGTGGAATTGCATTGCAAATGGTTTAACCATCAACATATAGGGGAGGCTATGGAGAGTTGACCATAGGGTAGGCTTGACCCACCCTTCAGTTTTCATATTTAAAAGAAATGTTAGAGTTTGCTTATAGGTGGCAACCAAAGCTACTAAAATGCTCAAACAATATAGTGTTTGTTTCATGCATGTAATTGAAACAGGTATGGAAAAATCAGTTGTGAAGAGTTTTCAGCTTAAAAGTGTATTTTTTAGATTTTGTAAGATTTTCTCAGATAAAATATGTCATAGAAATTTAAGTAAGTAGGTTTTAAGTAATGCAGAAATACTGAGCTTTCATTCCAGGCATAAAGATTTTACTTTAAATTATGCTAAACATAATAATGTACTATACTTTAAAAAGTGGTTATGTGGGGAGGCTTGATCAAATCAATGTGAGGGAGGCTTGAACAGATGGTCAAAGCACCTTATTTAAGTGTTTTTGAAAATATTTTTATTATACACTGTACATAATGAAGGATTAATGGTTACATTTCTAAAATAATATAAATTTATCCTGTAAAGCTATAGTAAAAGTGGGTGATAGAAAGGAAAATGTTTAAAACTGATTAAAGAAGCGAAAAACTGCTGTAGTAGCAAGAAAAATTTAATGAAATATAAATTGGAAAGTTGATAGAAACTTTTATTTCATTTAAATAGTACCCATAGTAGATAAATAGAAAGTACGAAAAAACTAGAAAGGATAAAAAAAGTAGTCTTAAGAAATGTTAAGTGTTTTCTACAAAAGATCGAAACATTTATTAAAACACTTTAGGAAGGTATGTAGACAAAATCCACCAAGATGAATACAATGAGATGAAGCCAAATTATGTTCAACTAATGCCTCCCAGTTCACAAAAAGTGGGTGTTTAAAACAGATTTTTTTTTTCTGTGCCTTGAATTCGGTATCAGCAGGGTTGTTTACACACCACGTTTTCCCAAATAATTTTTAATACTAATTAAACCATGTAGCATACTGTTACTCTGCCTTTTTAAAACTGATTTGACGTCCCTTATCAAATACAAAAATATAAAATAAAGTTGGTCAAGCCTCCCATATGTGGGGAGCCTTTACCCATTATTTTCTCATGATTAAAATCAATCATTTTTTCAAATTTCATATATATTACGCTTATGTCACAATTTTATTTTGATAACTGATTGTAAAACGAATAAAGGATACATGAAATTTATTCAAGGTTTAATATTTAAAAAATAAAAAAAATATTTTGTAAAAAATGTGTCAACCCACCACAGTCTCCCCTAAACTGTTTACCTGTTTATGAAATACAAAATTACATTCAAAGGTTGGGAGGATTTTTTTATTTTTGGAGTGTAGTTTAAAAATGATTAAGTTTAAGTTTTGAGTACGCAATTACGTTATAAAAGTATCATGCTCCCGTTAACAGTTCTAGTTATCAAACTGAAATTATTATTAATGATAAAAATTTGTATCAATTCAAAAATATTTTTAACTACAAATTCAAAATCTATGTTATTATTATCTATGTAGATTATTAAAAATGGAAGATGAATCAGGTTAACCACTGCATTACTAATAACTAACAATGTCATTCCATTGATTAGAGAGCTCTATTATCGTTCTTCTGAAATTGTCTATAGCATAATTATACAGCTGGAAGATAATAAAATGTAAATCAAATAACAGATATACATGGAAATTATCTGCTTATTTAGAAAGTATCATTAAAATATTCCAATCGTTGCACATTGTTTTGGAATATAGTTGATAATTGTATAATATTAAAAAGTTCAGTTAATCATTGAAAAATAAGGTATTATTGCACACGCTCTCTGGATTTTCCCACATGTATCATAACAGTATATAAGTTTTTAAATTAATTGTATCTCTCTATTCTAAAAAAAAGTAACTACCGCTGTCACCGCCGCCACCGCCGCCGGTTTTGAATTTTTTGTCACCGGAGGTCTTTCTTCGTTAATATTAAGAAAAATAATGCATACAAAAATATGAAAATCGGTGGTTTTATACAGAAATGTTTGATAAACACGCTGACGCAGACAGTTTTCAAATCGAAGAATTATTTTAAGAGATATTTAATGCTAAAGTTGGACAAAATCGTTCCACTAAAAAAGTTTTATAGCAGCAAAATCTATACATGCCAGTGTAATCATTTTTAGATCATTTTATGCGTTAGAATTTGCCGGAGTGCAGATTGCATTAATTTTTTTATTTTGGCTCATTTTTTCAGGTTTTATTTCTATTTTAAATTCAAATTTTCAGCATTTCTAGAGATATTTTTTACAGATTTCAGAAAATTGCACTAATTTAAACTGTTGCCAACTGTATAAAATGTGCAAGCAATAATGTTTGCTTCAAATTGAAAATTTATTTACACGTGACTATTATAAGCAGGAAAAAAACTTTCAAATTAGAATTAAATAATTACGTATAAAAAGCAGGAACTTATTAAAAATTACGTCATAAAAAGTATACGCGTGAACCTTAAAAGAGAAAGAATATTGTAAAATAACAAATTCATTAACATGCGTTAGAAGTCTTAGGAGAAATTACGTCATATTTACGTCACATTATAGCTATTACATAAAATGAACACAAAATAAAATTTCAAAAATGTTTAAATTTAGAAATTGCGCTAGACATTTATTTAATATTTTGAGAGGATATTTTGAACTATTTTTGTTAGGAAAGCACAAATAATGTTTCATTGCTAACAAAAGTACTTTCACGTGATTATTTAAAAGAGAAAGAATAGCTTGGTAAAAATTACGTCAGATTAAAAACGATTAATTTAAAATGTCTCATTTAAAAGAACTTTCTTTTCACTTTGTTAAAAAATACCAGGAGACAAAGACTGTTTACTTAATTCCTTTTATATTAGCTTATTTTGAAATGTTGTTACACGTGTCTACGTCATCAAGTTATTTTTATTTCGTCGTTTTATTTGTATTTTTATTAATGTTGTACGAATTTATTTGTTCTTTCGTTATTTAAAATAAAAATTATGTCAATTTGTATAATTTGGCGAGTGGTTTGGCGATTTATATAATTTGGCGAAATTGGTCGACGAGATAATCAAGTAGTACCGCAGCGGATTTGGCGTTAAAATTCCCCAATCAAAGAGAAATGAATAGAAATTCGTTTATAGGGAGATCGCCACTGTTTTTTAAATTATAATTCACTCGTTCGAAATCTTTTTAAAGACGATCAAATTAGCGTGCATTTAGAGCCTGCGGTGTCTGGACGGGGGTTGGCGAGCGTAGCTCGTAGGGGGCCGAGCCCCCTAGTATTGCAAAAAACAAAGTTTCAAATTTATCTCTCTATTCTAAAAAAAAGTAACTACCGCTGTCACCGCCGCCGCCGCCGGTTTTGATTTTTTTGTGACCGGAGGCCTTTCTTCGTTAATATTAACAAAAATAATGCATACAAAAATATGAAAATCGATGGTTTTATACAGAAATATTTGATAAATACGTTGATGCAGACAGTTTTCAAATCGAAGAATTATTTCAAGAGTTATTCAATGCTAAAGTTGTACAAAATCGTTCCACTAAAAAAGTTTTATAGCAGCAAAAACTATACACGACAGTGTAATCATTTTTAGATCATTTTATGCGTTAGAATTTGCCGGAGTGCAGATTCCATTAATTTTTTTATTTTGACTCATTTTTTCAGGCTTTATTTCTATTTTAAATTCAAATTTTCAGCATTTCTAGAGATATTTTTTACAGATTTCAGAAAATTGTACTAATTTAAACTGTTGCCAACTGTATAAAAAGCGCAAGCAATAATGTTTGCTTCAAATTAAAAATTTATTTACACGTGACTATTATAAACAGGAAAAAAACTTTCAAATTAGAATTAAATAATTACGTATAAAAAGCAGGAACTTATTAAAAATTACGTCATAAAAAGTATACACGTAAATTTTAAAAGAGAAAGGATATTGTAAAAAAAGTCTTAGGAGAAATTACGTCATATTTACATCACATTATAGTTATTACATAAAATGAACACAAAATAATATTGCAAAAAAGTTTAAATTTAGAAACTGCGCTAGACATTTATTTGATATTTTGAGAATTAATTTAAAATGTCTCATTTAAAAGAACTTTCTTTTCGCTTTGTTAAAAAATACCAGCATACAAAGACTCTCTTTACTTAATTCCTTTTATATTAGCTTATTTTGAAATGTTGTTACACGTGTATACGTCATCAAGTTATTTTTATTTCGACGTTTTATATGTGTTTTAATTAATGTTGTACGAATTTATTTGTTCTTTCGTTATTTAAAATAAAAATTATACCAATTTGTATAATTTGGCGAGTGGTTTGGCGATTTATATAATTTGGCGAAATTGGTCGACAGGATAATCAAGTAGTACTGCAGCGGATTTGGCGTTAAAATTCCCCAATCAAAGAGAAATGAATAGAAATTCGTTTATAGGGAGATCGCCACTGTTTTTTAAATTATAATTCAATCTTTCGAAATCTTTTTAAAGCCGATCAAATTAGCGTGCATTTAGAGTCTGCGGTGTCTGGACGGGGGTTGGCGAGCGTAGCTCGTAGGGGGCCGAGCCCCCTAGTTTATTAAAAAAATAATAAAAATTCTAATCGATTGCAGATCAACCATATTTTATTTTAGGTTTAAAATAGTTTAAAATAAATATATATAATTTTTCATTTTAAAATTATTGTTATTTTTTAAACATTCTTCAAAACCACTTTTTTTGTTGTGTACATTTATAAATATCAGTAAAATGTCCCAAATTTACGACCAACGCACACATGGAAACAATGACAATTTAGGTGGACATAAAGGTATTAAATGGTATATTTAGGTATTAAATGTGTTTCAATATCTAAGATAATTGGACAAAAGGTTCTTTGATATCTATCCAGTTCAAGAAGAGGAATAATTACGATGTAAGATTTGACAGTGTGTTACGGGCGTTCGTCAAACTTATCGAATCTGTAGCCTTCTTACACAACCGGCATGTAAAAATGCTCTTCCTTTAAATCCATACAATTGTTGACTACATGTTTCAACTTGTTTTCATGTTGTAAAGTAAGTTATTGGAAGCAAGGTATTTTGATTACATTTTTTTGTTGCATATTATAAACTTTGTAAGTGCATAAAAATTTCTAATAAATTAACTTTTTAATGATTTTTCCGTAAATCACTACAAAAAGTTTCTCAGAGCGCCCCTTATCCATTTTCATTAGAGATTATTTGAGTTATTTAGAAGGCTTTCGTTCACACACAAAAATTACTCATCACTTCTCCTCATCTATTGAATGAAGTATTTCTTCTTGACACGTTAGAAGTAACACATTTGGTGTTTTTAATCAGAAAAAATCTCAAAGACATCGAATATGAAATTTTTAATTAAAAAATAAGAGAGTAAGGAAAGACTGTATAAATACATTTAAAAATTGAAAATTAAAGACTAGTCTGAAAACGTTGTTATTTATCAATTACATTATATATTGTATATCACATTGTTATATTTGCATTATTAAATTAGCATTTTTTCCATTTGTGCAGCGGTTACGTCTGTATATTAATAGGTCAATCATCACCAGTTCATATTTCTTTTTTTTTCGCGATATATGAAATCATTTATATACATTTGTACGTCAGATAAATAATTTTTCTATGACTTGCCTCACAAATATTACCTTAAGAAATTAAACTAAACAAGGTTTTCCTTATTTTGCAATAAATCTTTTTGCAGATTCCGGTGTGAATTCGACATTACAGAAACTCAATCACTTGCTCCTCAAGAGGTTAACTAACACAGCAAGTACCTTCGAAGTCCGTTCTATAGAAGTAACATTTTGTTAAGTGTAGCTATGTTTCTTTTCCATGATCGATATCTGATGTATATGTCGTAGGCTAATTGATAAATCCGGCTATTTGCAAACAGCCTAGGCTCTTTGCAAAGAGCCGGGCTAATTGGAGAATCCATCTCCCTTTTTCCAATTAGCCTGATATTGTTCAGGCTTATTGCAAAGAGCCTAGAAAGCGTAATGCTAATTGAAAAATGGCCCCTTATTATCCGATCAGGGTGATATTTTTAGCTCACAGGTCATCAAAGCCCGAGAGCTTATGTTCCCGCCGATTCTGTATGTACGTGTGTACGTACATACGTATGTACGTAACGCGATAACTCTTGATAGAAATATCCGATTCGTTTCAATTTTTTTTTCTAGGTTCATTCTGATGAGGTGCTTCCCTCATTAGTTTTTAGGGTTCATTGGTTAAGGATAAAGGGGGAAAAGGAGGGCTAGTCACCCCCCTTAATTTATATAAATCAGTTTTTCATGCAGAGTTATTCGATCTGCTCCAAATTTCGTATACCGGTTTATTATGTTAAGGAGCTTCCCTGATTAGATATGGAGGTTCATTAGTTAAGTATAAAGGAAGGAAAGGGGGGAGCTAGCCCCCCCCCCCTTAATTTAGATAAATGGGTTTTTCATGCAGAGATATTCGATTTGCTCCAAATTTCGTATACCGGTATATTATGTTAAGGAGCTTCCCTGATTAGATTTGGAGGTTCATTAGTTAAGTATAAAGGGAGGAAAGGGGGGCTAGTCCCCCCCTCCTTTAATTTAGATAAATGAGTTTTTCATGCAGAGTTATTCGATTTGTTTCAAATTTCGTATACCGGTTTATTATGTTAAGGAGCTGCCTTGATTAGATTTGGAGATTTATTGGTTAAGTATAAAGGAGGGACAGGGGCTAGTGTCCCCTTAATTTAGATAAATGGGTTTTTCATACAGAATTATTCGATTTGCTTCAAATTTGATATACCAGTTTATTACGATATGGCTTTCTTCATTTGATTTGGAGGTGCATTGGTTAAGTATAAAAGGGGGAAAGGGGGTCAATTGCCCTCCCCTTAATTTAGATAAATGGGTTTTCATGCAGAATTTTCTAATTTAGTTTAATTTTTTTTCAACCGTATCCGAACTTGAAGGTTCCATTTGAAGTCAACCCGAAAACCGACCACAACCAGGTTTCGGATTGAGTTCAATTAGAACTTTCAGGTTCGGATCGGGTTGCCGGTGGGCGGAGATTATTTTGTCTGGCTTGCATCGGGTTATACTGTTATAGTTCTTTGGAATAGTTTTGTCGATTAAGATTTGGTTCGGGACGGGTTTCAGGTTGACTTCGAATGGAATTTTTAGGTTCTGGTAGCGTTGCGTGTCTACGGAAACTAATTTGTCTTGTTCGGATCCGGTTAAAGATCTTTGGAATATTTTTGTTGGTTATCAGATTTGGTTCGGGATTTCGGGTTTTTTCAAATGGAACTCTCAGGTTCTGGTCGGGTTGCGTGTACACTGAAATTATTTTGTCTTGCTCGGATCGGGGTACGGTCTGTTGTAATTTATTTTTCGGGTTTGGGTAGGGTTATGCGTTAATAAACCTGATAAAAAGAAAATTGCCCAGTTAAACTGATGGCATTGAGCTCACAGGCTATTCACACTAAATGAATATTATACTCTTATTTCAAAGAATAATGCCCCTCGAAAAATAAATGAAGGGATTAGTCCCCGTTGCCCCATTTCTACTTAACCAAAGAACCTCCAAATCTAATCAGGGAAGCTACTTAACATAATAAACTGGTATACCAAATTTGAAGCAAATCAGATAATTCTGCATGAAAAAAAAACATTTCACTAAATTAAGAGGGAGTATTAGCTCCCCTGTTTCTCACTTTATGCTGAACAAATGAACTTTCAAATCTAATCAGGAAAGCTCCTTATTAGAATGAACCTAGAAAAAAAATTAAACTAAATTAGATAATTCTGTATGAAAACCCATTTATCTAAATTAAGGGGAGGTGCAATTGCCCCCCTTTCCCTCCTTATATACTTAACCAATGAACCTCCAAATCAAATGAAGGAAGCCGTATCGCAATAAACTGGTATATCAAATTTGAAGCAAATCGAATAATTCTGTATGAAAAACACATTTATCTAAATTAAGGGGACACTAGCTCCTGTTCCTCCTTTATACTTAACCAATAAATCTCCAAATCTAATCAAGGCAGCTCCTTAACATAATAAACCGTTATACGAAATTTGGAGCAAATCGAATATCTCTGTAAGAAAAACCCATTTATCTAATTTAAGGGGGGAAGGTCTAGCCCCCCCTTTCCTCCCTTTATACTTAACTAATGAACCTCCAAATCTAATGAGGGAAGCTCCTTAATATAATAAACTAGTATACGAAATTTGGAGCAGATCGAATAACTCTGCATGAAAAACCCATTTATCTAAATTAAGGGGGGGGGGGTCTAGCCCCCCTTTCCTCCCTATATACTTAACTAATGAACCTCCAAATCTAATCACGGAAGCTCCTTAACATAATAAATCTGTATACCAAATTTGAAGCAAATCAATAATTTTGCATAAAAAACGTATTTACCTAAATTAAGGGGGGGGGAGCTAGCCCCCCCCCCTTTCCTCCCTTTATACTTAACTAATGAACCTCCAAATCTAATCAAGCCATCTCCTTAATATAATAAACCAGTATACCAAATTTGAGCTAATCGAATTATTCTACATGAAAAACGCATTTATCTAAATTAAGGGGAGATGCAATTGCCCCCCTTTCCCCCCTTTATACATAATAATGATCTTCCAAATGTAATCACGGAAGCTGCTTAACATAATTAACCGGTATACAAAATTTATTGCGAATCGCATATTTCTGCATGAAAAACCCATTTATCTAAATTATGTGGGGGGGGGGGATAGCCCCCCCCCTTTCCTCCCTTTATATGTAACTAATGAACCTCGAAATCTAATCAAGGCAGCTCCTTAACTTAATAATCTGGTATACCAAATTTGGAGCAAATCGAATAATTCATCCTGAAAAACCGATTTACCTAAATTAAAGGGGGTAGCCCCCCTTTCCCCCCTTTATACTTAAATAATGAGCTTCCAAATCTAATCAGGGAAGCTCCTTAACACAATAAACCGGTATACCAAATTTGGAGCAAATCGAATATTTCTGCATGAAAAACCCATTTATATAAAATAGGGGGGGGGACTAGCCCCCCTTTCCCCCTTTATCCTTAACCAATGAACCCCCAAAACTAATCTGGGAAGCACCTTATCAGAAGGAACCTAGAAAAAAAAAATTGAAGCAAATCGGATTTTTCTATCAAGAGTTATCGCGTTACGTACACACGTACATACAGAATCGGCGGGCACATAAGCTCTCAGGCTTTGATAGCCTGTGAGCTAAAAATATCACTCTGATCCGATAATAAGTAGTCATTTTTCAATTAGCCTAACGCTTTCTAGACTTTTTGCAATAAGCCTGAAAAATATCAGGCTAATTGGAAAAAAGGAGATGGATTCTTCAATTAGCCCGGCTCTTTGCAAAGACCCTAGGCTGTTTGCAAAGAGCCGGATTTCTCAATTAGCCTACGACATATACAATAGGGTGGGTCGAAAAAAACCGAAATATTTATAATCGAAATGTAATAGTGCGGAAAAGTTGCCTTTTGTTATAAAGAATCATTTCGTAAAATATTAAACCGATCGGTTAATATCTTTTACCGCCGCAAGCGGTGCAAAGTTCCGAAAAATAAAAAAAAAAACATGATTTTTGTAGATTTTTTTCTAAATTATCCAAACATAGCTATACTATTTCTAATAAAATGCAATAGCTAATTCAAGGTATCAGTAATCTAATATTAAAATTTCATTATGGTGACATCATATATTTTACCGCCGCAAAAAGACCGAAATTTCTAAAAAATATTACAAAATTTAAGTTTTTCTTTTTTCCCAATTGTAATAATCTTTTCATATTTTTAGCTTCACATTTTTATATTTTTATCTTCTTCTTAATCGCCATAATATTTATATTTCTAATAGACTAAAAATGTTATTTTCTGTTGAATTTAATTTCACATAGATTGTTTATCATGACCGATGTAATGCTACCAAAAACATCTGCTCTACGATAGAAACACATGCAACCTGCATGCGCGTAAATTTATTTCTCTTTATAAAAAACAAATTTCACTTGGTTGTTTTTTTTTTTTTTATAGTTTATTTTCCTACTCGACAGTGTCAAGGTTTGACGTGCAGTAGTTGAAAGTTTGTACACGTGTGAGAATCATTAAATTTCGGTAGAAGTAATAGATTTAAAAATTAAGTTTCGCAGTGTAAATGGAAAAACCTAAGAAGGCAAGTAAGTTTCGAAATCGTTCGACGTTCACATGTCCTTTATTTGGAGCCCCGAAGGAATTAACACAATGCATATTACCAACCCATGAAGATGTATTGTGATATTGTTTCCAAGAAAGGTGTAATCTTGCACCGGACGTCGGCGATCAAGAATTCAAATTCTCCGTTATTGCCGAACGTGTAGCTAAAAAAATTGAAAGTGTCTATACCGACATTTTCGCATAATCGAGTCATAGCGATGTTAAATATATATCACTAGCAAACCCCGCGGCTTTGCTCGCGTAATATTTGAAATATGCCAAGTGATATTTATATGCCTAATTTTTATTAAAAGAAATTATACTTTTAGGAATAATTAAAAAATTACTATTTAAAACACAGTTTGATTAAACATCATTATTACACTGCATTTGGCAGAAATGTGTCTTAAATAAACAAAACGAAATAAAATTAATAAATGATAATTTAGAAAATATTTTGAAACTTTTATGCTCAATTAATGCGCTCATTTTAGTATTCATTTGAAGTTTTGAATTTTTTAGAAACTATCTTCTTACATCTTAAAATTAACATTCATGTCAAATTCTAAGTCCTACCACCTCTCTCAACATAAATTGCTATGATGAAATAGGAACTGTCACCATTAATTCGCAACATTAATTTTGAAATCGGTTTGTTATTTCCTAATATTCCACAGAAACGTAAATTAGAAAGCTTTTAAAGGCCTTTTTTAGAGCGTTTGTTGTTCCTGTGAACCCCAGGTGGTAGAATCATCGACATAAAATCTAGCCTGTGTAGGATCAGAAACTGTTACCATTGATTCACAACTATTGCTTTTATAATCGGTTTATATTCCCTGAAATTGCATAGAAATCGTAATTTAGGACTTTTTTAGAATGATTTTCACACTTCCCCTTCGCTTCACCCCTTTTTATTTCGAATATATTTTCGACAGTCCTTCGACGTCATTTACATTTTATAAGTAACTACCATGCCATACTTAAAGTTTCTAGCCGCTTCAATATCACAGAAATCGCAATTTTTGAAATTGTTAGCTTCTGCAACCCTCTGGTGGTAGTGGCACAGACATAAAATATAGCTTATGTTTGAGCAGGTTCTATCACCAACAATTTGTCATCATTATTTTTTAATCGGTTTGATATTTGATAAGATTGTATAAAAATTGCAATTTATAACGCTTTTCGCTCACTTCAGTTTTTAAATTTGAAATTTTCTTTCGACTGTTCTTAGAAAGCAGTTGCATATTGTAAGTAAATACCATGCCATACTTCAAAGTGTTAGCGCCCTCAGTTGTGCAAAAAACGCAAATTAGAACATTTTTTGCTTTTGCAACCCCAGATGGTAGTGACAGCAACATAAAATATAACCTATGTTATAGCACGGACTGTCTCCATTGATTTGCAACCATTACTTTTGAAATAGTTTTGGTATTTCCTGAGATTGAGTAGAAATCGCAATTTAGAACGTTTTTAGAAAGCTTTTCGCGCATTTTAAACCCTTTTTAAATTTCCAATTTTTTCGAAACTGTTCTTAAAGATCATTCATATCTAATAAATATGTACCTTGCCTAATTTTAAGTTCCTAGCCCCTACCGATCATAAAAATCGAAATTTAGAACGCTTTTTTGATCCTGATGCAACGTCTATAACGGATAGTGATACCGACATAAAATAGTGTCTATGTTAGAGCAGAGGCTGTCAGCATTATTTTCCTACCATTACTTTTGAAATCAGTTTGATTTTTCTTGAGATATTGCTGACAAATCGGCATTTAGAACGTTTTTAGAACGCTTTTCGCACATTTTGCTCCTACAACATCTCTGGGGTAGTGGAAGCAGATATAAAATATAGCTTATCTTGGAGCAAGATCTGCCACCATCATTTTTACACCATTATATTTTAAATCGGTTCAGTACTTCCTGAGATTGCATAGAAATCGCAATTTAGAACGTTTTTTACAACGCTTCTTGCGCATTTTGACCCCTTTTTAAATTTCGATTTTTTTTAGGAAATCTCCTTAGAGATCAATGATATCTTATAACTAACTACCATTCCAAATTTCACATTTCTAGGCCCTTCAGTAACGCAAAAATCGCATTTTTAGAATATTTTTTGCTCCTGCACACCTTTTGGGTTAGTGGCACCGACAAAAAATATAGCCTATCTTAGAGCAAGCGTTGTCACCATCATTTTGACACCAATATTTTTAAAATCGGTTTGGTATTTCCTGAGAGTATGTAGAAATTACCATTTAGAACGTTTTATAGGACCCTCTTCGCGCATTATCACCCCTTTTAAATTTCGAATTTTTTAAGAACTGTTCTTAGACATCATTTATATCTTATGAGTAACTAATATTTCAAATTTCATATTTCTAGGCCCTTCAGTAACGTAAAAATCGCATTTTTAGAACGTTTTTTGCTCCTGCACCCCCTTTGCGGTAGTGGCACCGACATAAAATATAGCCTATTTTAGAGCAAGCGTTGTCACCATCATTTTGACTCCAATTTTTTTAAATCGGTTTGGTATTTCCTGAGATTATGCAGAAACTATGCAGAAAAAGAGAACGTGCATTTTTGCTGGATCAACACACGACAAGAGTCGGTTATATTGCTCAATTAGATGCTGGATATAATTCACATATACTAAAGAGAGTGGAAAGGAAAGCCCGTTCACAAAAACAGAAGACTAAAACATCAGAAAAATTATCTAAAAATGAGGCCGTGTGTGAGAATGATTCTTCTAGGATGAGTTGACTGAACTAATCGAAAATAAAATTTTATTTTCTGTTGAAAGTGCTGATTATAAACCAAAAAACGCTTTTTCCAAATCTCAAAATATGCAGATGAATCTTGCAGAAACTTCAATGTTAAGCGATAGATATGGTGTATCTGACAGGGCTACTGCCGCATTAGCATCAGAAGTTCTCCAGGACGTAGGTATCGTAAACGAAGATGATACTTCAAAAGTTATAGATAAGTATAAAATCCGAAGGGAAAAACTGAAAATTAGATCTCAAATAAGTAAAACATTTGACATACCAAGTTTAGATACTGCCTTTGCTCTATACTTTGATGGACGTAAAGATAGACCTCTCTGCCAGGTCAAAGAAGGAGCGAAGTTTCATCGTCGCGAAGTAAAGGAAGAACATATATCTTTGATACTTTAACCAGGTTCCCATTATTTTGGTTATTTGACCCTAACAAATAGCAAGGCGGCTGCTATAAGCAATGACATTGTAGATTTTTTGGAGAAAAGGGAAATGGAAACTTCAAAAATAATTGCAGTTGGATGTGAATGACCTATCCTTAACACAGGAAGCAAAGGAGGTGTTATACGTTTGCTAGAAGACAAATTTCAAAGACCACTTCAGTCGCTTCCTTGTCTTCTGCACTTCAATGAGCTCCCTCTGAGACACCTTTTCGAACATCTTGATGGACGAACGACGGGTCTTCGGTCCTTGTGGGCCAATTGGGAAATCTCTTGCGACTTGCGAATTATTACCAGTTGCACAATTTAAGCCAATTAAATCTGATATCTTAGCTGTTAATAAAGACGATTTGTCAACTGACCAGAAGTATACGTTTCAAATAGTGCAAGCTGTTTCAACAGGCGAGTGTTCAATTGACTTATCTCGCCGAAGCCCTTGACCAATATCTCACTCAAGGCGAGTCACTACTGCAAATCGAATTTTGAGACTCCATGTTGGAACAGAGGAACCCTCTTCTGAACTTGTAATACTATCTGAGTACATCGTGAATGTGTACTGCATCGGTTGGTTCACTATTAAAATGAATCCATCATGCTTCCATGGTGCCCAGAATTTGTGGGCTATAATTAAAAACACCCGTTACTTGCCGGACAGTCTACGAAAGATTATAGATCCTGTAATTTCACGAAATGCTTATTTCGCAAATCACGAAAATATCCTTATTTGAATGCTAGCAGATGAAAGACAGCACATAAGGACTCTAGCTTTGAAGAAAATTGTCAAAGCAAGGAATTCTGCAGTGTGCAATAGCGCCATCCAACATTTCGTTATTCCAGACTTGAACTTTGTAGCTGAAAACTATATCGATTTAATTGACTGGCAAATCTGTGAACTAACGGAACCGCCTATTACGATTTCTCTATCATCAGACGATCTCACAACGCTGGTGAGTTTGAGAGGTTCGATTAAAAATATTAGCTGCTATAAATTTCCTTGTCATACACAGGCAGTAGAGAGGTGTGTAAAATTAGTCACCGAAGCAGCTTCGAATGTTTGTGGACAAGAGCAGAGGGAGGGTTACATTAGATCAACTTTAGCCTCTCGAGAAATAATGGCTTCATTTGAAAGCAAATCAGATTATAAAATTCATTTAAAAAAAATATCTTTTCATTTAAATTTTATTTAATCCGATTCTGCTAAAAATATCTTTATTTCACTTAATAAAATACTTCATTTTATATCATTTTTGTAATTTGTGGTGCATCAAGGAACTTCTCTCTATTGCTGACATGAAGTAAAACAGCAGAGCATGAAGCGATTGTCCAGAAAAATAAGTGAGTACCTTTATTTATTTATTTTTTTATCTATTGTTATCATAATTACTAGACATTTATAACATTTTAGTAGAAATAAATTAAAGTTATTTAATTCTAGAGATATTATAAAAGTAAAAAAAAAAAACGGAAAATTGACATTTTGCCATTTTTTTGAAAAAAATTGGTCCTTTTGCGCCGTTAAAAGATATGCTTTCATCTTAATGAACTTTTACAGGGATATTTCTGATATCTTCATGTAGCTATTGCGCTCTATTAGAAGTTGTATTGCTATGTTTGAATAACTAAAAAAAAATAATGAAAAAAACTACGTTTTTTGCGATTTTTTGGAAATTTTACCCCTTTGCGTCGGTAAAAGATATTAACCGATTGGTGTAATATTTTAAGAAATTAATCTTTACCACAAAATGCAACTTTTCCGACCTATTACGTTTCGATTATAACAATTTCGGTTTTTTCGACCCACCCTAATATACAATAAGTAACGTAACTCCTTTTTGAACACAAAAAATAGCAATACTGACAAATGAGATATATTTTACAATTCTAATTTTCAGCAAGTATTTATTTTTCTCTTACAGTTCATTTTCTCTGATTTCAACATTAAAAAATATATAAAGACTTTGTTCTTATTAAAACGTCTTACAAATGGAATTTAACACCTTCCTATAAATTTTCTTGACGCATCATTTGTTTTAAAAATGTAATACCATAATTTGTTTAATATTTTATATATACATTTATTTGAATATATATGTTTAACGGATACACGCATAATTAAGGAAGGTCAGATAGTTTCATGACCGGAACCACACCAATCATAGAAACGTCCATAATCGGAGTTCTTTTGCTACGACATATTTGAAGAAGCGAAAAATGTTGTTTTAAATAACATTTTAGTGACAGATATACAACATTTATTTAAGAAACATTTTCTTTCTAAAAATTTGAATGCCTTCTCTGAGATAACGCTTTAGGAAATAGTGTACGTTTTTCTTGTAGCCCGATATGCGCGACATAGTAAGAGGTCACTAAACATACATTTATTTAAAAATTATTTAAAGAAACAATCAATCAATATTAATCTTCGGACAATATCTCTGTATGAGTTGGGAAAAAAAAAGTAAAATCGTGAATTCATGTACGAGGCAGATATGTGTGACTACTAAAGCTTTAATTCTATAATATTGTCATTTTTGTTATTAAAAAAACTATAAATATCTTAATTAACGCTTTTAAAGCATTTGTTAAGAATCCATTTTGAACTCGAATACGTCACTTCCTGTTCTGTAGTCCTCGAGTTTAATATACAAGCGTAGTCACATAAACGAATAATTAAGAAAAATAATTGAAGCTCAAATTTCCTACAGCAAAAATATGGTATTTTGTGTTGTAAAAGACACACTTTTTTACTATTAAAATGCGCTTTAAAAATTGAGTGCATCTTATAGAATAGAGGTGCAGTTGTTCTGGGTTTTTATGTAGTTTCTTTGTTATTTCTCATGTTTCTATGATTTATATTGCAATTTCGTTAGTATTTTATATAAAAATGCAGAAAAAAGAAATAGGTTTATTCCATGTCAATTGGCCTAGAGATTCCTTTAGAAACCCTTTCAATTGTGATGTAATCACTAAGGGACATACACATAAGTCTGAAGGGGACATCTGCAAACTGCAGAGACAGAAGTCTCTGGCTCTGGAATTTTATTATACCAAAGAAAGAAATTTTCAATACTAATACCTAATTTTGACATCATATTTGGCTTTTTCGTTAATTTTTACTTTACAATACCAAACGGAAAGTTATTTGATCAACTGGTTTACCAATTACGAAGGTTTAAATTTTAAAACTTCTAGTGTTAAACTCATTATTAATTGTTGCGAAATGAACTGTAATGCTCGAATTATTTTAAAGTATAACTTATAAACTACTTGTTGGAATGAAGTGATATTTTAGATTCGTAAATTTGAGCTTCTAAAAATCTATTTCTGTGAAAAAATTTATAGATTGCAACTTATATTATTTTAATAAATCAATTTCATGATTCTTTAACCCTTTCCGGCATATGTCGTCAAAGTAGCGGCATTTAGTTTTAATCTACAAATGTCACATTGACACCAGTATTTTTTTTTTAATTCGGTTTCTTTTGTACACGCATAAATATATTTAGTTATTTACAAATACATTTTATCTTAAATTCCAGTCAAATTGTGACATTTGAGCTTTAAAAGAAAAATAAAAGCCCTTTGCCTCCGCCTAGAAGGAGTACATCGACTGTTAAGAGGTAAATATGCGAATCTGAAATTGCAGCTCATTCCGTTATGTAGTTTTGAATTATGTTTAAAAAACGAGTCCAATCCTGGAGTCACTGGGATCTTAGTATCTCAATCAGTATGATTGAGATAACAAGTACTTTTTAACATAAAATAAAACATATTTAATTTATATCCTATCGTCGTACTTTTACGACAATCATGTATTTTTATTTACACAGAATCCTGCACGAGTTAGGTTATACCGTCTAAAATAACTTTAAATGTATTATGTGTATTAAGTGTATGCTAAAATCATTAAACGTATTCACATCACTTTAACCCTTTCCGGCGCGGACTAAGGCTGTGTGTAAAATGAGGAAATGATTGATTGACACTAGAATATACAAACAAATTTATTAGAAAATAAATTGCTTATTTTCCCGTACTTTATAAAAGGAAAATTCTCATTAAATATTTTTGGTGTCGTTTGTCAGTTTTGAAATTAAAATTGGGTGTCCTTTTATGCGGACACCGCCCGTTAACCCTTTGCGGCGCGGTGTCCTTAAAAAAGGACATCTAATTTTAATTCCAAAACTGACAAACGGCACCAAGAATATTTAACTAAAAATTTCCTATTATAATGTCCAATTAATTTTAAGTTTGTCCCCAGTACTGCCATGATTCAGTTCCTGTTAGTGCTTCCATAGTATTACTGTCGGGGATGTGGGGCATTTGGCCCCAGGCTCCTCGAAAAACTGTCAGAAGTCAAGCAAGTTCGTATTTACTAATAAATTCGTTTATAAATTGCGGTGTCAGTCCATTATTTCATCAGTTTATAAACAGAATTACTCCGCGCCGGTAAGGGTTAAAGAAAGGACAATTTAGAGATGGTCGCAAATTTGAAAGTGGACCCATTTGCTGAAGGCTAATCAATCGTATTTCAAATATTCAAGAGGAAGAAACATAAAATAAAACGCATTTTTTTAATTTTTAATTCGTTCTCACGAAGCATGGACAGTCAATTGTCGTGGTAAGTATACCACTTTCTTCATAGTTACTTTACAATAATGTAGAAAATAAGTGTTTATTGCTGAGATTGATTAAAAAAAATCACGCTGAAAAATTATTTAAAAAACCATAAAAAATCCAAAACAAACTTCATATGAAGGTACATCCTCCTCCCTATTTGATGATGTAAAAATTGAAATTTTGTTCTATTTAGAAATGACTGATTGAGTCATAAAAGCGAAAGCGATAGCACGTGTTGCTCGCAACATTATTGTGAAATTATTCTACCGTACATTTTAAAGGTACCGGTGAACAATTTTTCAACCGCATACTGATCAATATAGAATTTTATCGCGAATAATAAAAAAAATTACATGCATAAAATTTACATGTATGTATAATGTTTATACACACATTGCATTAAGATTTTCAAAATATTCTAGGCAAACACAAAACTCATTTATTTTACTTTATACATCCAGTATAAAAATGTTATTTTACTTGCTTTGATTAGCATTTCTCTTCGCTATTCTATTCCACCCCAAATACGTAGAATCCATGAGATACAGTATTTATGCATTTCAGCAAATGGGTCTTTTAAGTTATTCCATTTTAATGCAAAACACTATTTATACGCATGAATATTTTTGAATCAACCTTCTGAAATTTCATTACGAAAAATTCCGTTGGGGAAATGTATTATTTCGTAAGATAAAATATTAAAATCAACATTTAAAAGATAATGAAGTTCTAGATGTAATCTATTTTATAGGAATAAGTAAATAATATGGTCTATTCATTAAAAAAATTACTTACTAAAAGAAAATTTGTTCATGCAGAGATTTATTCGGCATTAGATAAAAGAAACGACGTTGAGAAATAATTTTTTTTCTCCTTTATATGAAAATGAAATATACAGGTTGTAATACAGAGGGTGTTTACACATACATATAATAAATGCATATATAATATACATATATATTGGGAACGAATTTGATTTTAAATTAAAAGACAACGAGAAACAACAGGGGAAAAATCTGGTAACATGTAATACCGTAATAACTGAAATATGTGATTGACTGCTATGAGAAGAAATCGTCTGCTACTGAAATGGCACGCAAATGAAGTGAGTGACTTGAAGATTATAAATTTGTTCTTTCCGAAGATAATTATTATGAAAATCTGTATGAAAATCACTTAGCAGGTGGTAAGTAGAAAATAATTGTCACAATTGGTGAAGTGTGGATTTATCTAAATGACTATAACAAAAAAAGATCAATTTATTAATGGAAAAGAGGCCAAAAAGACTTACTATTTTGGTTCAAACACTACAAAGAAAGTTTCTCTAAAGGATTTATGGTGATTGCTGGAATCTCCTAAAACGCAAAATTAAAGATCAGAAAAGTTGAAAAAAATGTCAAAATTAACTCTACTTATTATCAAAACAATTTACTAATTTCTATTTTTTAAAGAGGAAATTCCACAACTTTATCCTACGAACGTTAAACTTGTTGAGTTGCAATAAGGACAAAGCGAGCTGCCATACATCCAACAGTACAGTCGCATTTCTCGAAAAATTGACAAGATAAACAAGAACCAAGTGTATACCGTTAAATAATATTACAACCAAGCCCCCAGATGTTTCCCCGATGTTAAACTCTGGTATCTCGGCAGATGACCTTGGGAGAATCTATTTCTGACCAGGGGTTTCAGGGTCAAAGGTTGCCAAGTACAAGTGCGTAATTGGCGAACGGACAATCCGCCAAATGCCGGAAATAGGGATTTTCACCACCAGTACAAGTTTACTCTTTTATCTGTGATTTCTAAGAAGTTGGAAATAACTGTAAAATGTATATTCCTTGTTCATGGTGATTTTACTATTTCAGATCGTAGCTTTTATTTGAGGTTGATCTTGCTCTTCGCCTTTTAAATTATTATTATCGATCTTTGTCAACTATATTCGCCTTAACAAAGTGCCACGGAAAAAGAAAATTATTCATTCCAAGGAGCGAAATGGGATTTTAAAAATGGTGAAATTTTTTGAGGAGGAAAGGAACATTCGTTTAAAATTTCTCGCTTGCATTTTAACATTTTTAAATGATTTTTCCCTAGAATAGCTAAGGTCGATCTATAAACTGGTTACTTTTCGATTTTCATAAAGTTTTAGCATAAAGATTTTTAGATTTCTTTTATAATACATAAAGTTACTTTCACTTTCGGAGTCGGTTCTGAAATTGAAAGTGTACTCATTATTAAAAAAAGCACCCTAAATCGAAAAAGTAAAAACTAGCCCGGTTAGAGATCAACCTCAGCTATTCTACGAAAAAAAAAAAAAAAAAAAAAAAAAAAAAAGAAAGAAAAAGAAAAGAAAAATTCGAAAAAAGATCATTTAAAAATATGATACATTTGAAGTGAATGCTCTCATAGGTTTAACATTAACATCCCTAGTGTACATTCTTAAAATATAATATAATGTTTTATAATAACTTAATTTAACACTACAACCATGCAGAGTCACATCAAGTGTAGTTCAGATGGTCACTCAGCACTAGTCGTAAAATCTGATAGACGCTCAAGTTATTCCTATCAATGCACTATCGATTGATTAAATAAACAAATAATTCAAAAAGCCAATGCCATTAATTAAATGTAAAATCCCCCCCCCCTCCTCCCTATTTTTTAAAGGTACTATGGAAAAGCCAATAAAAAATATCGGAATTAATCAGTTATCCGTTTCTGATACTTATATATAATTTTTTTTTTTAAATATCCAAATCTATAGTTAAAAATATCTCAATATGCATGAATGGAATAAATGTAAAATAGAATAAATAGAGATAATAAAATAAAATTAGAAGGAAATGAATTCATTCTCTAATTAATCTTATCTTAGGGAAAGTGTATGAAATTTCGAGCTCTTGAAAGGCATTTATATGATCCTATATATAATAATAAAAATATGCAACTGGGAACATAACAAATTTTATCTACTTTAAAATGAGATAAAGAGTTGGTTAATTGTTCATATGTTTAATTATCGTAAGTGAATTTCCCTTTAATTAAGGCATTTATTCTTCTTTAAAATTAAAGTCACGTGTAATAGCTATTAATTTATATAAATGTCTAACATTTTAAATTTAGTTAAAAAAAAGAGAGATCTATATACACAATGAAAACATCCTAACATAACGTAGGCATTTTTTAAAAATTCAGAAGCATCTTTTTAATTATAAAATCATTAATAAATTTATATCTAAAATATTATGAAATGATCCGCATTAATTCTTATATATAAAGAATTGCCATTGTTGAAAATATGTCTAAGTGCTTTTACAGTTCATTCCGATAATTAGTATCATCATTTTTATTATCAGAAGCATCGTTTAAGTTTTCAAATATCATAATTATTAATAAAATTATTGCTATTAGAAACGGTCACAGTTAAACATTACATTTATAAAAAATATGTTAAAAAAATAAAAGAATCCGCTTATGGTTGTCACTATTTTCGGCTAACGCGCTAATTATGGATGCCATTCTCTCCAGTACGTTACAACCTTTTGCCGATTATCCAGAATAGAATCGTCCAAATCTCCGCGCGTGAAATGCCAAGATACCGGAGCTTAACAGTACCGTGTCTTTGGACTATTAAAACAAGCTCATGTGAAACGCCGACCAACAACGTTGAGTGGACTCTAGACATGTGTGGTGGGGGAATGGAACAATATTTCACTTGCAGTTTTACAAAAAGCCCTGTTGTCTTGGAAATCCTTTTTCCTTGTGGAGACTAATGCATAAATTTTATCAATACTCTACAACTTACTTTATCAATTCTCTCTTTAGCGAGCGAAACTGAAAATTTATCTAATGTTTGTTTATATCATTTTTATTTCTTATGTGTTTTCTTTTTGCCACTGTAATTTGAATAATTTTACTCAGTTGAAAAAAAATATATATAGTATAGTAATCCCTTAACATTCGCGAGTTGTGATTATTCTCGAAATAAAATATAAGGAACATTTCAACATTCGCGAATACTTAACTTGGTCATTCATGGATATTGTTTTATAAAGAATATTTTTCACAAAGTAAACTCGCTTTGTTTTACCAATTTCATAAACTATTTTCATATAACTAACTAATATCACAAACTATTTCATAACAGCTGCATTGTACTGAAAACAAAATTCCTAGATTTTTTTAAATTTAAAATTTTTGTTGCAAGTGAAAAATTTTCTGCAAAAATTGTATGGAAAATATTAAAGCTCCAACAACTGTTGAGAAAGCAATGGAATGTGATCCTTCACTGGTGCGTAGTCTTAAATTTATAAGTGAAATCAAGACCACAAGTTTTCGTTAGATGGAAATTCATAAAAAAAAGATCTGTTCTGCCAAACAATGGTATATAAATAAATTTTTTCGGCCATCAACTAACAATTAAACTTTGTAAACTATGTTTATAATTATTCAAATTTATTTACAGCACGTACATTCTAATACTTAATAAATTTATTTTTACATTTTAATTGCTTTTTTCATTTAAAAAAATACTAAAACCTAACCCCCTTTAATACACGAGAAGATAGTCTCAACGTTCGCGGAGGTTTTCGCGAACCTAATCCTCGCAATTATTGAGGGATTACTGTACTCTTCTGTAACAGAAAGGTCTTTATGTGTTTACTGTTTCCACCTTAATAATGAACAGTTTTTAATTACCTGTAAACTTGATTTTGATTACTTTAATTCAGAAGCCTTTCAAACAGACGAAAAGTTTGTTAAAGATTGAAATACTTCGGCATTTTTGGGGCTAGTCTTTGTCTAATCGGTTGTGTAAGTTTGATCAGCGTTTTATGACATAAATATTTTTATTTGGATCTAGTAAAATGACTTACTTTATCGAACAAAATTGTTGAATCAAATAGTTAAACAATATAAATTCAAAAAATTATATAACACACATTAAATCCAAAATTTAATATTATTTCAATGAAAAACAGAAAAGGGTGTTTTTGCACCTTCAGCTCTCTTGTAGTGGGGTACGACCTGAATGTACAAGGTCATCAGTAATAAACTCACATAGAAAGTATAAACAAAATTAGTTTATTAGATATGTGATTTTAATGCAAAAACGTAAACGGGAATTTCGTAAAATTGATTGGATGGAAGTGAAAAAAAATTGCAAAATATGACCCAAACATCCATTCAGACAGAGAAAAACGAAGTTAAATTAAAGCGTGTAAAAATAAGTTGAGAAATAGACTTTCTTCTAAAGTAATACTTTTAATGCCGCACAAACTAAAGATATAATTCTATACTACATATCGATAATTTTGTAAAAGTAGTGGATGGTAGAATGGAAAATAATGTAAATAAAAAAAAAATGTATGTGAATATTATGAATAATCTATAAAAGTAATATTTTTATATGATAGAAATCTTGGTAATAATCATAGATTTTCATACGTTCAAACTATTTGGTCACAAGGACCAATATTTTCGAACAACCATGTAAAATTATTAAGCAAAGTGGTGATATCTTTCGATTCATAATCATATGATATCTCAATATAAAAAAAAAATGTTTTAGTTAAGTATTCTTAATTGATTTTTATTCGTTCAAAAAAAACTTTTGTGTATGTACAGAACCTTAAAAAATGATTAGCTTATTTTGAAAATAAATTATTAAAAAACTGCTTTAATAATAAGTGTAACTCCGTTTGCTTCATTTGCATTAGGCAATCAGTAAACTTTCAACAATATATAAATTGAAAAAAAATTACAAATTTTGTCAATAAATAAAACTGTTTGCGATGAAATAATGCTTTTTTTTCTCATTTATGGGGCATTCTCACAATCTTTTGACTTTTGGAAAAAAAAATCTGACAAAATTAAACTTGCTAAAATAACATTTTAATCTGATAGACGAATGCCTTAATGATTCAAAATAAAGAAAAAATGGTCAGCAGCGAAAATATTTTTATTTAACGGAGGTTTAAGTTAAACTTGTGAGTTTAATTTTCCTTATTATTTTACCCTATAACTTTTTATTTCCTTCTAAATTTTTACTTATAATGAATTTGCATAGTACCCATAAGACATTCAAATAAGAAATAATAACAATGTAGTATTTTTAATACAAAATTTTGGTATAAAATTGTGGGTTAAAGAAGGGACGGTAAGGTAAAAAAAGGGGATGGTATTGGAAAAAAGGGACGAAATGGTAAAATAAGGGACGGTAAGGATGGAACGGTAAGGAAAATTACCACCTAATTTTAGGAAAATCATGTTAAGACTAAGTGATAGCCACGATGTTCATTGATATTTAGAAACAGTTGTAAACATTGGAATAAATATATATTTTTTAAATTTACCTCGAAAAGTGCAGGAATAAACCTTGGGGACGGTGAGACTACCATTAAAGCCACGATGCTTGAAATTGATATTTAAATTCTACAGTAAATTTCCGGCCAAAGAATTTTAGACATTATTTCTCTAGCATATATCTGCACGAGAAAAAACTTGAAGAAAATTCTTTGGCTGCATCTGAAATGATTTTCTGTATAATTTTAGAAGAGGGATAGTAAGGATTCTAAAATCCAGGGACAGAGTTTAACAAATAATAACAACCCTAAAAATGTGTGCAGGTTAATTTTTAGCTACATATTTAAATAAAACAATAGTTCCAGTTTCAGAAAAAAATTACATCGAATTATTTTTATTGAAACAATTTTATCCAGACAGCTCCAAACTTAAAAATCAGCATCAGGGATACGGGACGGTATATGAATTTTTCAGGTGTTTGGACCCCCAACATCGTCCAAAACTTATTTATCTCCTTAATATTGTTGTGCAATCATGCAATGGGATGTTCCCTAGTATATGAAATAAAAAAACACAAAAAAGTGTATTAAAATAAAAATTATTATTCAGGGATTTAAAAGTCAAAAGATTGTGAGAATGCCCCATATATTTTATGTAGAGTAGCAAAATTCAGAAAATCATTATTTTGTTTACCCCTGAATAATTTACATTTAGAATATTCTTTATGCATAATCCTGAATTCTATACCAATTAATATTATGCTAATATATATATATTATGTAGAGTAGAAAAATCCAGAAAATCATTATTTTTTTTACCCCTGAATAATTTACTTTTACAATATTCTTTATTCATAATCCTGAATTCTAATCCAATTAATATTATGTAGAGTAGAAAAATCCAGAAAAGCATTATTTTTTTACCCCTGAATAATTTACTTTTAGAATATTCTTTATGCATAATCCTGAATTCTATTCCTTTAAAATTGTTTAGATTGTGTCAGCGACAAAAATGGATTTTTCCTATAGATCATATTTATTGGCAGAAACATAATATCAAACGGAATTTTGAACATATAAGTTCCAAACATGCACTAAAGGGTATTTGTAGCGAAATGTATGAAAAGCATTTTTCAAACTAGCCCATATTTTAGAGGATATTGAATACTACTCAATGGATATACGTGAGATATATCTCAATTTTAAAGGGAAAAGATTTTCAATTTGCATTCAATATGTGGGACTTTTATCTTTTTTCTCAACAGTTTTTTAATAAAAATAAACTACAGTTTAATAGTTTTTTAACAATAGTAGCATTATAATATTTTACAATTATTCAAATTTATGTCGTTTTAATTTTGTAAGAAACTTAAATAATAATTTGCAAACATAACAATACATGAACTTTTAAATGTTTTGCCTCCTTTGTTTGTCACTTGATTCCATCATCAGAAGATTTATTTGAAGATGATTTCATTATTCAACAAGATTTAGCGTCACCGCATACCACGGTGCCAACTAAGAATTGGTTCCGCCAACGCAACATTAAGGTACTTCCTTCGCCACCAAACTCACCAGACCTTAATCCGATCGAAAACTTATAGTGTATAAAGAAATAAACACTCGAAGAAAATCCTATTTCAAGTAAAACTGAGTTGGTGGCACGTATAAAGTCTATTTGGGCTAATATTGATAGAAATGTTTGTAAACACCTTGTATATAAATTTTTTGAAAACAACGTTTAAACACACAATAAAACAAGCATATTTGATCATACGTATACGTTTCGTGAGTACTAGGACTCACATCCTCAGTGTAAAAACTTTAAAAACAATACCCCCCCCCCCCCAACTGCATGTACGGTGAAAAAACCCAAATGTCAAAACATAATACCAAAAGACCATCAAGTTCTAACAGCCAATGAAATTAATGCGGAAGTGAAGTGTCGTGACACAACAAATCCATCCAGAAAGTTGAGATGTATGGTGTACTAGATAAATCATTAACCAAGGAGTCTTTAAATTTATGGATATGAATAGCCTCAAAAAAAGTCTAAATCCAGAGGAGTAATGCATTTCTTGATAATGGTAGCTGAGTCAAAATTAAAATTATGTCCCTCCCCCCAGCAATGAGAGGCGATAGAGGATTTCTGTAATTCTTTTTTCTTTACATAGTTTCTGTGTTCATTGATTCTGTAACGGAGTTTTCGTTTAGTTTGTCCAATGTAGGACAAACCACATTGGCATTGAATGTTGTAAATGCCCCAATAATTATGTGGAGGAATTTGGTCCTTAAGTTGCGAAAAAGATAATTTATTAACCGGTTTAAAAACCACATTAAAATCATAATGTTTTAAGATATTAGCCATCTTAAAGCTAATGCTATTATAAAATGGTAAAATGATAAGGTTGGAAATGGAAACCGCAGTAACAGGAGAATCAAGATTATTAACATATTTATTAAGACTATGAGAAATTAAATTATTGATATAAGATAAACTAAAACCTCGATCAATAGCCACAAATCTAATGTAATTTAATTCTGTAATAAGTGAATTATTATCTGAACAAATTAAGCGAGCTCTATTAATCAAATAATGAAAAGCCGAAGCTTTTTGGGAAGGGGGGTGACATGAATTGAAATGGGGGGGGGGAGTGTGACAGCAAAAGTTTTACGGTAAACGCAAGTGTCAAAGGTGTTAGGTTGACGTGTAACCAACACATACAGAAATGGCAATCTATTATCAATTTCAACTTCATAAGTGAATTGAATGACTGAATCTATTGAGTTTAAAATCGTTAATATATTGTCAACAGAAAATTGAGAAAGGTCCAAGAGTGCAAAAGAATCGTCTACATATCTACAATAAAATGGGAAGTTGATAAGGTTAAACATTTTAACCTCAAAGTAATGCATATATAAATCTGCTAAAAAAGGGCTAAGGGGATTACCCAATGCTAAACCATCCGCAATGGGTAATCCCCTTAGCCCTTTTTTAGCAGATTTATATATGCATTACTTTGAAGTTAAAATGTTTAACCTTATCAACTTCCCATTTTATTCTAGATATGTAGACGATTCTTTTGCACTCTTGGACCTTTCTCTATTTTCTGTTGACAATATATTAACGATTTTAAACTCAATAGATTCAGTCATTCAATTCACTTATGAAGTTGAAATAGATAATAGATTGCCATATCTGGATGTGTTGGTTACACGTCAGCCTAACACCTTTGACACTTGCGTTTACCGTAAACCTTTTGCTCTCACACTCCCCCCCCCCCCATTTCAATTCATGTCACCCCCCTTCCCAAAAAGCTTCGGCTTTTCATTATTTGATTAATAGAGCTCGCTTCATTTGTTCAGATAATAATTCACTTAGTACAGAATTAAATTACATTAGATCTGTGGCTATTGATCGAGGTTTAATTTATCTTATATCAATAATTTAATTTCTCATAGTCTTAATAAATATGTTAATAATCTTGATTCTTCTGTTACTGCGGTTTCCATTTCCAACCTTATCATTTTACCATTTTATAATAGCATTAGCTTTAAGATGGCTAATATCTTAAAACATTATGATTTTAATGTGGTTTTTAAACCGGTTAATAAATTATCTTTTTCGCAACTTAAGGACCAAATTCCTCCACATAATTATTGGGGCATTTACAACATTCAATGCCAATGTGGTTTGTCCTACATTGGACAAACTAAACGAAAATTCCGTTACAGAATCAATGAACACAGGAACTATGTAAAGAAAAAAGAATTACAGAAATCCTCTATCCCCTCTCATTGCTGGGGGGAGGGACATAATTTTAATTTTGACTCA
The DNA here is from genome assembly GCA_963932465.1 of Maratus speciosus. Taxonomy (NCBI): domain Eukaryota; kingdom Metazoa; phylum Arthropoda; class Arachnida; order Araneae; family Salticidae; genus Maratus; species Maratus speciosus. Next base: position 348,448,807 of record OZ010790.1, read on the forward strand.
GCTACCATTATCAAGAAATGCATTACTCCTCTGGATTTAGACTTTTTTGAGGCTATTCATATCCATAAATTTAAAGACTCCTTGCTTAATGATTTATCTAGTACACCATACATCTCAACTTTCTGGATGGATTTGTTGTGTCACGACACTTCACTTCCGCATTAATTTCATTGGCTGTTAGAACTTGATGGTCTTTTGGTATTATGTTTTGACATTTGGGTTTTTTCACCGTACATGCAGTTGGGGGGGATATTGTTTTTAATGTTTTTACACTGAGGATGTGAGTCCTAGTACTCACGAAACGTATACGTATGATCAAATATGCTTGTTTTATTGTGTGTTTAAACGTTGTTTTCAAATAATTTATATTTTCACACAAGTTCTGTACTTATTACCTTGTATATAGTCTGCAAGATCGTTTGTGCGCTGTTATAAAAACTAAAGGGGATGCTACAAAATATTAACTACCATTTACTTCATATTTATAGGGTAATATTGTTGTGTAAAATAAAATATTCTAATGTTCCGAACCAATCTAAGTTTTATTCTAATATTTTGATGTGTTTCAGAAAGCTGTATACCTAATTTATTGTACTGTATTTTATATTTTGTAAATGTTAAAATCTTATCTAAACATTCCAGATTTATTTTATAAGAAATTTAATTGCATTTACTTTGTATCAAAAATAAATAAATGAAAAATATATTTTTCTTATTACTTTTTTTTTCAATTATTCTAATATTTTGAATATGAGGCGTACTTACTACCGAATGATTTGCTGATTTGTACCTTAAGGTAAAAATTACGAAACAATCTAAACATGATGTCAAAATTAGGCGTTAGGATTGAAAATTTTAATATTGCGCAATTTCTGTTACCTCTTAAGGAAAATTTAAATGCAGAATAAATTAGTAGCCATTATTACCAATTGCTTGCGACAAGTCATATTTTTGTCGTGGAAGAATTAATAGGGAATGATCACCTTTATTTTCCGGGAATGTCCATGAATTTTAGTTTTTTTTCACAGTTTTTTCCACGTAACCTTTGGAAATTAAATTTACAAGCATGGATTTGATTTCATATATATAACTTAGGAAATAAAATACTTTTAATTAATACAAGGAAATACAATCGGCCTTCCCGGATTACAGAATATAGGGGAAAACCATTTTTTTTTAAATGAAAACTCTAATAGATTTTTTCCATTTAATATATTCTTTCAGATTACGCACAAATAACACAGAAAATCCTTTATATGAACAGCCCCACCAGTGGCCGAGAGGTTCTGCTCTCGAAGCTGGTAGACGGGAAGTGCTGGGTTCGATCCCGATCGCGCCCGTCGGCCTAATCGTTCGGAGTTTTCGTGATTTTCTTCGAACCTTGGTTCTCCAAGCGTTAATACGGGTTAGGTTCCCTTAGAAAGAACCCCACGAAGGGCACTCCCCCCTTAGGGCCTATATCCCCCGTGTTGATAATTGGCCGACATAAATACAACCAACCAACCAACCAACCTTTATATGAACAACTAGCTGACACGCCTGGCGTTAACCCGGTCCCGTGATAATATTCTTAAATGAACCTTAATTTTGTATGATTTTATATTTTTAAGTCGATTTTGTCGGAAGTACGTGTTTGCTGACTGTGTGAAAAATCGGTTAAAAAAACAAACAAACTGATATTTAGCAGTAAAAACCCTTGAAAAAAAAAAAAATATTGATATTTCGTGGTAAAATGGCACGTAAAAAGATTTTAATTTTTCATTTGCGTCTATATTTCAGTAGTTAAAAATAAAAGTTGATTTGAGTACATTACTATGGAAGTCGCTAAGATATTCTATATTTTAAATAATTATTCTCCTACAACCTCTTTAAACTGATAAAAAATAATTAGCAGCGTTCCCAATCATTTATGGTTTGTTGTTCCGTGATAACGGGAAAACAAGGCAAGGAGATGAGAAAAAAAAAGAAACCGTTTGCAATTTAATAATAGAGCATGTGATTGCTAATCAATTTTTTTCCGGGATGAGACAGTTTATGGACGACTCAATCCCAGCCACTTCAGTAAATTTCAGTTCAAATCGCGCCTAATATTTCGTATATTGAAATCACAACATACTTTATTTGGTTATGACTAAACAAATCATACATTAAAAATTTTTATCGCTTGTGTTATGTGTCACTAAATCTTTAACCTCTTGTGGTTTCATTTAGTCTAATTGGTTAAGTATTTAGAATGATTATTTAACACATCCCTTGTGCATTAATCACAAGTCACTATCGTGACTGATACACAAGGTAAATTTCATTTACGAGTTATACTCGTGATTGATTCACGAAAAAGTTTACTCAGTGTAAGCAGCGTACCCAATTTTTTCTGAAGTATTACCCCTATTTCAAATCATCTTCATGGTAGATTCCTTTAACAATCTGAAATAGAAGTCTACAATAAAGATATCGTTTTAAAATAGTGGTAGTAAAGTGGAAAATTTTAGGAACAGTGCGATCCCTGGTTTACTTTACGCAAATCACACTCGTGATTAATGTCCCAGTGATTAAAAAATCGAGAGAAAATAGGAATATTTAAGCAAATTTTAAAAGTAAGCTACTAGATATAAGTGTAGTTATCAGAAATTGCATTTTGCACTGTTCCGTTCTTTATTAATGTATTTTAATCTATATTTACAGGCATTTCGGGTATATATATACATCCACTTGAATATCTTTGTAGTTCATACTTATAAAGCACTTTTCTATATGCATATGTAAAAGTCTCTCAATTTTCAGATGATAGATGCAATGTGAGTCAGACCTGTAAAATTTACTTCTGGGAATTCTGGTGTATTAAATTCTGTTTAAGATAACAAATTACCGTAGCGGACAAATCATAATATCTTTGGAAGAAAATTTGAAATTTTGAATACGATCCTCTAATTTGGACATCGTTATTTCTATACTTCGGTATGGTATATTTATTATCGCATTCACGTGCTTCGTAACATCGGATACCAAGCGCGAAGACATTCAGTCCATAGTTAGGTAACTATAAGACGTAAAGTTTAGATCTGCTAGTGTAAAATTCCTTTTCAATAGAAAAACAAACAGCAATGAGGGTAGTTTTTTAAGCAAACCTCAAAACTTGCTTAGCTGAAGGAGCTATAATTTTGGATTCGTATATTTTAATTTTCTATAAACCGATTTCTGTTAATATTTTTACACATTCCGGTAAATATGGTTTCGAATATTAATTTGAAAATGTGTAAATTATGAAATTTATATTCGAAAATGATAGGTATTGAACCCTATAAAAATTTCAAAAGAAATAACTTTCCAGAGGCTTTAAATAAGCGAATTCGAAATTAAAGGTTATTGTTATTCCTTTAAGTAGTTTTTGATTTATGCTTAAGAAACTTATAACATTGCAGTTTGTTTTCCAACAATTAAAAAAGAATTTAATATTAGGTAATGTTAGATTACAATCCAAACTTTGCATTTGCATAATTCCTAAACTACTTAATCAAATAACATTTCGTTCGGTATACGAAAGTAGTTTATAAAAAATCCAGATATGATGTCAAAATCGTGTAATCGTGTTAAAATTTCAAAGAGTTTCGCAATCTCTATCTGGAAAAGACACCCCGAAGTTATTTTTTAACGAAAATTGAAAACATACAAGTAATGTTCCCCCTTTCTCACCGACTGCAGACTGTAAGAAAAGAGAACATTTTTATTATCTAGCAAAAATGTAATAAGTAGACTCCCCCAAATCCGCACAGCTTGGGACCAGAGGTTTTGCGGATTTTAGAATTTTGTGGATTTCTGGTCATTGCTTTGTTTACATTTTTTAAACAGTAAGTTGAATGTAATAATGTAATCAAAATTATAATGAATGCTTGCAATATAAAAAATATTAAAATAATTAAGTAAAGTAATAAAGTAAAATGATAAAAAGATAATTTAAAAAATGATTAAATTATTAAAATTAAAAGTCAAGTAAATATTTAATATAAATAATTAAATATGCATAATTAAGATGAGATACACTTTCCCTCAATTATTCACTGAAACTTTCTTCATAAAGGTACCCTGTTAATTAATTCACATAGAAATCTTAAAGTAAGGAAGTTTTATTTTAGGTTTAGCCAGTCTTAATAGCCAAAAAAGCTTGATTAATATTTGGTAAAAAGATTGCGATTACCAGATATTAGCAATATCTTGATTTTTTTTCTCAAATAAATGTATACTTCCTTTATGAAAAACAAAACTACAAGTTCAGTCATATTATCGAGAAATACATATGGAACGATATAAAACTAAAAAAATCTGTAATTTTGTCCCTAAATCTGAACTGAAAAATTCATTGTTTACATCTGCAATGATGTGCAGATTTTAGGCGTTAGCGGATTTTATGGTTGCGGATTTAAGGGATTCTGCTACTAAAGGATTCTGTATACTTAAGAGCTACTGTAGATTTTAAAAAAAATCTCCATTAACTTCAGAAACCTCAGAAGCCTCAGAAACTAATAGATTTCGAGATTTATAAGAAACATTTATGAAACAAAAATGTTTTGTGCTGCCCGTAAGTTTTGGAAACGTTTTGAGGTGGATTTTACAGTGCATTAATCAATTTTCCCAACCAGGTATCAACTTGAAATATCGGTTTTTCAGATGCCATCAATTCTCATACAGAGGTTTTCAGCTGCACAACAGAATTTAAAACATGTGAAAATAACAAAACATTTATTTTACAATGTTAATGTAGCGCGCTTGAATCATGAGCATGAAAATGTTTAATTGAGAAATAGTATCCGAAATACCGACAATTGGTTTTGATATAGTGTTGAGAAAACTGATTTATACCCCTCAAAAAATATTACGTAAACTTTACGAAAAATTATGGGTAACAACAGTTACTCTTACAACCCTCTTCTTTAAATCTTGAAAATATATTGTATTTTAAATGTTCTGAAGATAGAGAAACATTTTTTGGAATCGTGATTAACACGTAAGAGGTTTTATTATATTTACATAAACATTCTTGCTATATAATTAAACATTTCCCTTTTTTACAACGTACAATAATTTAAGGGGTGATCCAAATGCAACCAAATTAATAATTGGATAATTAATGCCAGTAGCAATATAAAAGTTTGCCAGAAATAAATGGGATTTTCTTATAGTCAAACATTTTATTGACTTAATATATTTATCATCCACCATTAAAGGTACAGTTGTCCTAAAGCTGCTGTCTGTCGCTATTTAAACATCATCTAACTGAAATATTCTTCATGGTTTCACAGAGTATCGCGCTACGTCTAATGGCCTTCATCATAAATTACAGACGTCACATTGATAATTTGTAAACCTGGGTGCACTTCAAATTTTGTGTACCGGTGTAGAAACTATTGGCACAATTGGAATGCTAACAATTGATGACAAATGTAACTATTCCAGCAGCAAAATTTTTGCTGTTACAGAAGCCAATTTTTGTGTACGTAACCTTTAAAAAGGGCATTGTTTTACGTGTATGAATCTAGAATTACTGAATTCTTACTTTTCTATGATCTTTGGATTAATCTGTATGCTTTTGTAATTTATAGATGACTTACGTTACATTGACACAATGCTATGGACGATACCGTCCATGCATTCGTCTGGTGGTGGACATAGTGAGCATACTAAACTTTGTTTTGTCATTAAAATTAATTGTATCATGCATATACAGGGGTTGGAATAAATAATATGAACACTTGGGAAAAAATAGCATTAGAAAGAAACCTCTCGTATACTCCTGCTCTCGTGCAGTGAAGGGTGTCACTTAGTGGATGAGAGTGTACACACATCAGTCTGCGACTAGCAGTGATAGAAGACAGATGCGAAATATATTTCTGTGTTAAAATTGTGCTGTGGCTGACTTCTCCGATTTAGAAAGAGGCATGATTGTTGGAGCCAGTCTTGCTGGAGCCTCAATAACGATAACGGAAACCTTTCTAATTGTTGGGAGAAGTACAGTGTCGACTGTAATGTCAGCATATTTGAAACACGAAAAAACATCATCTAAAAAGCACAGCAGTGGTCTAAAGTTGAAGCTGAATGACAGAGACAGAAGGGTTGAAATAGCCACTTTACAATGAATATTTGCCATATGCTGTTCACGCCTGGTAGTTTTTGATGAAACTGCTTCCTGTAGATGTGTGTTCATCTCAGATGTTATCTGGGATGCTGTTGTCTTGTGTTTTTTGCCACAATATGCTTCAAATCCTTGTCTCTGTCATTCATCTTCGACCTTAGACCACTGTTGTGTTTTGTAGATGATGTTTTTGCGTTTTTCAAGTATGCTGACATTACAGTCGACACTGTACTTCTCTCAACACATAGAAAGTTTGCCGTTAACGTTATTGAGGCTCCAGAAAGACGGGCCCCAACAATCACGCCTCTTTCGAAATCAGATTGGTCAGCCATAACACAATTTTAATAGAGGAATATATTTCGCATCCGACCTCTATCAATGCTAGTAGCATACTGATGTGTGTACTTTCTCATCCGTTAAGTGGCATCCTTCATCGCTAGAGGGCAGGAGTATACGAGAAATTTCTTTCGACTGCTATGTTCATATTATTTTGTCCAACTCCTATATGTCTTAGTTTTATTAGTAACTGTGCGTCCGACTTATAATAACAAGCTACTGAATATAACTAGTGGAGCTTTTAAGCTGGTAATTGAATAAAAAATTAAATACGTTTGAGGGTTTCTAATAATTTTATTTTTTACATGTAAGATAATATATTAATTTTACTAAATAGAGAATGCTCTAAAACTTCGTAATCGACTTTTCCCCTATATATCCTACCGTTTTCGAGATAAGAATGCTAACTTCGCAGTTTGTTTATAGGGGACGCTGCGAGCTACCTCATCTTAAAACTCACATCCATTTTACTGTATCTAACAGGGCTTGAATTTCAGGGCGGGATGGCGGGATTCGCGCCCAAAATTTTGAAATCCCGCCCAAAATAATACCGTGGGCGCGGGCGGGAGACTCCCGTCCAAAAAACTTCACCATTTTCCTGAAAATTTTGCATTTTGAAATTACGATTAACTCCCGCGAACGCCTTGCAAATTTCCCGATATTTTCGCGCGACTAATTGACACATTTTGCAGTTTTTTTTTATCGTGAAAGATCGTTGAAACTCACGAATTTTCGATGCGACCGATAGACAAATTTCATTATTTTTTTCTCGAGATCAGTTGACAAGTGTCCGCGACCGATTAGCGAATTAAGGGGTGATTCTGTTACGAATTTTCCGAAAATTTAAGGCATTAGGTTCCAAAAATTGTGAAAAATCGGTCATCAGTTCAACAGAAAAATATCGCGAATTTCGACAAATGATCGCCGAAAAAATCAACTTTGTCAATCGTTCGAGGAAAAAATCGCCAATTTCGTCGTAAAGGGTTGCGAATAAAACACTAATTTTGCCAAAGGATCGCGGTAAAACGTAAATTTCGTCAGATTGCGGGAAAAAAACTTGAAATTCATCAAAGGATAGCAAAAAAATCGCAAATTACATCAAAGGATAGCAAAAAATCACAATTTTCGCAAAGGAGCGCGGAAAAATCTAATTTCGTCAAAGGATCGCGAAAAAAGAGAATTTCGTCAAAGGATCGCGGAATAAACACGAATTTAGTTTTTAGTCAAACAGCCGCTGAGAAAAAACCGCGAATTTCATCAAAGAATCGCGAAAAAAACCCGAATCTCACCAAAGAATCGCGATAAAACACGAATTTCGCCAAAGGATCGCGAAAAAACGCGCAATTCGTCAAAAGATTGCGGGAAAATGAGAATTTCGATAAAGTATCCCGAAAAAACGCGCATTTCGTCAAAGGATCGCGAAAAAAACACGCATTTCGTCAAAGGATCGCGAATTTCGTCCAGGGATCACGAAAAAAAACCCCGCGAATTTCGTCAAAGAATCGTGCAAAGGAATCGTCAAAGGGGCATGAAAAAACGCATAGTTAGGGATGCTGGGAGTGATCCCCCCCTCCCCCCTTCATCTCCTCTGTTGTAATCTTTCAGACAATTTGCTGTCAGTTTCAGATTTTTTTTTCCACTCAGAATCACCCCTGCTTTCTTACTTTTGTAAATAAAAAAAAAACATTTTGCATTATTATTCTGAGTTGTTGATTTAAATTGCTTCAATGGTATTTTGTCATACCTGTATTAATACAGACATGACAAAATAATTAATGCAAATGTTTAAAAAGCACGTAAAATAACAGTGGGTTTCATATTTTTTTCTCCCTCTCAAATAGCTCAACTTCCCTCCATTTATAAATGTTGGTGGGGAGACTCTCCTCCTATGAAAAATTGAATTTCAAGCGCTGATCTAGATAATACGTTGAAGGCTATCATCTCACCATTTATTTGAGCCAAAGCACAATTTAGTAATTCCCTTGTATATCAATCCAATGTAGACACCGCATAAACCATAATAATTATGCAAACAAAAGATTAATGATTTAATCAATAAACTCCAAGTAAAAGCATACTCTCAGTACACAGATAAAAACATTACATGCATAACTGTCTGATAACACTCATACTTAAAAAAATATAAAACAATTAAAAAATACACAAATTTCTTTCACTTCAATTATTTAATAGTATTTTATATGTTTTTCTTTTTTTATATCTTTCTTCTCCAGGAATTTTTTATAATTAACTTCATTTCAAAAGCATAAATTTAGAAAGAATAAAAATGAAAAGTACATTTTCAGTAAAATATTCTAAAATAAATTCACTAATATATTTGCATTGTTTACTTTTAAAATTTAATTTCGGAAAATTTAATTTGTTTTTGTCCGAGAAAAAATCGTATTTTTAACTTCTAATCAGAAGCTTAGGTTGGAAGGAAATGGAAAAATACGCCAGGATTTAGAGAGAGCTATTTTATCTCAGTCTGTATTTCTCTTTTTTTTTTTTTCAAAAACCTTTTTTTTTTCTTTCTTAAAATAAAGTTCTTTGCTATGAAATATATCAATGAAAATTTTTAAAATTGACTTAAAGTATACAAAAGTAATTTATTTTCAGTTTGCAGATATTTTTCGTTTATCTGTGTATTCATATCAAGACAAGGTGCAATAGAGGAAATATAAGGTGTGTCAGATAAATGACACGATTAGTACAAATGTTAATAACTTCGTTTTTATCCTCAAACTTTTCATGATCATAGCTACCCATCATGTTCAATCTTTTGCTTGTGTATTTCAAAATTTTTCTATGTCATACACAAAATGTTTTTTAGTAATACACAATATATTAATGAAACAACCAATCAATCAATCAGTCCAGTTCGCGCTAGATATTACGAAGCATGTTCTTATAGACACTGCTGCCACTGCATTCTCTACGTTTAGCTTCAGTTCGTCAACGATAATATCCTCTGTACCTTAAGTGCATACGCAGGGCGTACTGCCAGCTTTTGCGTTGAGAATTGTTTATTTGTTTATTGTACACATACTTCCGACTTTGTGCTTGACATCAAGTACCCGCTTATAAGCTTTCGTCGAAATAAGGAAGGGACATACACACAAGGAAATAGACAACACTTGAAGATTACTTTCGGTAACTTCTCAAAGAGTGTGCAAAGGAGTCCCCGGTATGAAACCAACACCTCTCCTACGCTCGCAGCGCGATTAGCGCAATACTGTCTTAATCACTCGACCACGGGATGAACACATTGAGAGTTTATCATAGACAGAGTTTATTATACATTAAGTGAAGATATAAATTTCATTTCACAGGGGCTGTGGTGGAGTGGAACCAGGAATGTAATGGAGGGTTTATAGTGGGACACGAAGTATAAACTTCATCTTTTTGATAAATATCTATACCCTCCGTAAGTATAGCGTAAACAAAAGCGTATCCTCTGACAAAAGCGTATGTCTTCTGTTTTTTTTACGACAGCACCACTGAGTGAAACACAGGAGTGTTGTAATTATGGAGTTATTTATTCCATGAGCATTGAAATTGACGCATTGAGAAGCTGTAAATGCAGGATGGAATAGGTGGGAAGTTGGAAAAAAGTTCAGTTTAGGCATGAATGCCATATCGCATACAAAAGTAGTCGAAGTGAGTCATGCACAGCGCACTCACAATATCTTGCGTGGAATGCAATGTAACTTGGAAGTTCTGTGTCTAACTTAAAGAAGTCACTCAGAAAAATTATGAAGTGCGCAAGTAAAATTTTATGGTTCGTTATGTTTAAAGTGTTTAGAGCTTTTCTTATAACGAAGCTATTGCCATTCGCAATATTGGTTTTCTTTCTGATGCCCCTTCCCTTTTCGGAAAACATTTTACAGGTTGATTATTTCTTTATGTGGCATTAAGCGAAATTTTAGAAATAATTTATTTAAATATCAGAAATGTCGTTTTCCTACATAAACTAAATTAATCATTTAGAACGAAATAAAAAGGTATTGACCAAAATGCGACTTAACCTATTTAACAAATTACGCATTATTTGAATGTACTATGATTTTCTGCCAATTTAAATCCCTTTATTTATAAATTTACACTTAGTGTTGTGATACAGTTTTACGAAACCGCCTGATTTTTTGTAATTAATGGAAACATTATATTGTAATTTCAACACATATAATGTGCACGTATTGAAGCACAAATAAAACTTTGGCTACAAAAAAGTAACTCTAAGAGTATTACATCTCGAGAATTCTAATAAATACTACTAGTAAGATCAAAAAGTTCGCTGACTGTATTAATCAGTGTCTCCAATTTACTACTTTTAAAAAAAAGTTTTTTAACCCGATGAGCGTCGAGATTTTTTTGCACTTCCATACGAATGGTTGTAGATGCCAGGATATACATATTGTCAGGCTAGCTCAGATTAAAACCACACAGAAATTTCACATAACTTCAAAATAACACTTTCTCGGGGTGGCTTTTTAAATATATTTTTATTTAATCTTGGTAAGACGGCACATCACAAGTAGCACGGCACATAACACATATATAATAACACGGATATAACTTTTTACATTTTAGCACATCTCAAACAGAACACAACTACAGTCAACGCTGTAACAGAACACTCTCCAACTCACAGCATTTCTCATTCGGCAAAACTCACGGAAAACGGTCACGTGACTGCCGGTAGAGTCTATTTGTTTTAAAACGGGTGGCGCGCGTTACATCCTCCCCTTCTGTTTCCGATTTACGTCTCGGAGAGGAAACAGGATGCTTTCTGGGTCTTCCTCTTTTCCTTAAGGGTGCAACTGGAATAGTTTCAGTTTCTTGAAAAGGTTACAAGGCGGAAACATGGTAAGACCCAATTCGCTCAGTAGGATTGTCCAGGCTAGCAATGTTATATGTCACTAGTGACTTTTAAGTCAAAACTATGTATGGTCCATCTCTCTTAGGCATAAATTTGGCTGTTTTATTTTTACTTGCTTTGCTCACAGGATGTAGGTTAACCCATACTTTATCACCAGGTGCGAAATACACTCGTCTACGATTTTTATCGTAATATTTCTTCCGCTGATCTTGTTTCATTTCAACACGCTCTTTCACACTTTTTGAAATATTTGCAAGACGTTTAAGATATGGGGTTATTTCCGGAACAAAATTGTCATTTTCCACAACAGCTCTAAAATCGTTCACCACATCATCGATTGTTCTTAATTCTCGACTAAATTGCAGATAGGCGGCAGTTTGGCCAGTTGTATCAGATTTGGCAGAGTTCGTAGCAAATCTAATAAAAGGAAGTTTATCAATCCAGGAACTGTGTTCATCTCCAACAAGGATTGCTATTCGAGGTTTCAAGTCTCGATTTTTGCGTTCGACTGGATTGGCCTGAGGATGGTACAAAGGTGTCAATGATTGGTCTATTCCAAGAATGTAACAAACTTGTTGTAGAACAGCGCTCACAAACTGAGGGCCGTTATCACTTATGAGTCTTCTTGGGATACCATAACGAAGGAAGATCTCTTCAATCAGAGTAGTCGCACATTCTTGTGCAGTAGCAGTTGTTAAGGCAAATAGTTCGACCCATTTAGTGGCACAATCTTCTACTATAAAAATCCATCGATGCCCATCTTTACTAGGAGACAATGGTCCAAAGAGATCAATGCTGAGGGCCTCAAATCGCTGAGCATAAGCAGGTGTTCGTAATAAACCGGCCGGTTTTTGATTTGTTGCTTTATAACGGGCGCACTCTGGGCACTGCTTCACATATTCAGAAATGTATGCTCTCATGCCTGTCCAATAATATCTTTTAGCAATTCTCTGATAAGTTCCTGCTTCACCATAATGTCCGGCTGAGGGGTCGTCATGATGAAGTTTAAAAATATTTTGTCTTTCTTGTACTGGAACGACCAGTTGCGCTTCTTCGGCATCTGATTCGGGAGCATACCTATAAAGCACACCTTGATTCATCAGGAATCCTCTATCAGTCCAATTGGCGAAATCTTCGCTTTTGTGTTCGTCTTCAAAAGAATCTATGATCTTTTTAAGGTTTTCATCTTGCAACTGCGCTTCTCTGATATCTTTTGGACTTCTTGTTGGCATGTCTATGCTGACAAAATTGCATGTCTCACAGAAAGCAGATTGATGATAACAGATAGGGCGTGACAGCATGTCAGCCACAACATTAGATTTTCCAGGTTCATATTCTATTTTCAATAAGAACGATTGTAACTGTAGTGACCAACGGGCTAATCTCGCCGATGATGACTTAAGGCTCAAAAGCCATTTTAAAGCTTGGTGATCCGTTGCTACAACCACTTCTTGGCCTTCCACATAGCCACGAAATTTTTCTAAGGCCCAGACAACAGCTAAAGCCTCGCGTTCTGTAGTGGAATAATTTCTCTCTGCACTTGTAAGAAGACGGCTAGCATATTCTATGGGGTGCTCAGAGGCCTTGTCAGTACCCTGTAAAAGTACAGCACCAAGAGCGTAGTTACTAGCGTCAGTTCGCAGAATAAATGGTTTGGTCCCATCAGCTTGCTTCAGCACTGGAGATGTCATGAGACACTCTTTTAGAGTTTCAAAGGCTACTTGCTCTTCTTTTCCCCATTTCCAGGTTGCTTTCTTTTTCGTAAGATTGCTAAGGGGTCTTGAGATATCAGCAAAATTTGATATAAATCTCCGGTACCAAGAACAGATTTGTAGGAAAGACTTGAACTCTTTAACATTTTTGGGTGGAGGTATCGCTTTAATTGCCGATACCTTGTCTGAATCTACTTCTAGACCATTTGGGGTTATCCAGTGTCCTAAGTACTTGACTTTCTCACAGGAGAAATGACATTTTTCACGTTTGGCATCTAACTTAAGTTCAATGAGTCTCTCGAACACAGCTGTAAGATCTGAGAGATGTTTCTCAAACGTTTCTGACAAAACGATGATGTCGTCTAGATACGATAAAGCAAGGACATGTTTAAGACCACTTCTAAATTGATCTATCAATCTTTGAAACGTGGCAGGAGCATTTTTGAGTCCAAAAGGCATCTTTAAAAAACGATAAGTTCCAAAAGGGCCGACAAATGCAGCTTTATCTTGATCTGGCGGGTAGACTCGAACTTGGTGATACCCAGAACGAAGATCTAAAGTTGACATGTAAGAAGTATGCTTGGCTTCATGTAAAAGGTCGTCCATTCGAGGTAATGGATATTTATCTGCTACTGTAACTGCATTTAATTTCCTATAATCTATGCATAATCTTATACTGCCATCCGGCTTTGGTACGAGAACCACCGGCGAAGCATAAGGTGATTCACATTCTTCTATGATACCTTGAGCTAGAAGATTATCTATTTCCTTCTTAAGAATTGCTTTCTTAGCAGGAGTCATCCGATAAGGTGGCACAGCAACAGGAGCACTATCACCTGTGTTGATATGATGCTCTACAAACGGGGTTGCCTCTCCCCCTGGTTGAAAACATTTTTCATACCTTTTCAGAAGATCATTAAGTTTGTCCCTTTCATCGGAATTTAGATTTTTGCCTTCATCTTCACGTAAAGCGTACGGATTGACTTCGACCGCACCAGCTGACGTACTATTTTCTTCTTCGTATTCATCTACAAAACAAAACGTTTCCTTAGGTTTATCATTGAAATACCATGTTTTGTTGGCAGTATCTAACACTATGTTAGCATTATGTAAGAAATCCATAACCTAAAAGAGTTCTATTACCCTTGGCATCTGGTAATACTATGAACTCCGTTTCGAAGACTCGGCCTTCAATGTCTACGGGCACAGTGGCTGACAAAGAGTCTCTAACTACCGTAATTCCGTCAGCTAGTGTTACTTCATGTGTATGAGGATTCAGGGCAACACCAGTTTTTAAAAATAATTGATACATACGTTCTCCGGCAATAGAACGATTCACTCCCGTATCTGCACAAACCAACACTTTTTTATTGCAGATCGTGATAGGCACATTTGGAGCTGAAACTGCTGATGTATTTAAACTATATAGCTCAAGACGATGTGCTTGAACAGTTTGTTTTTTAACCGTAGGGGAACAATCTGGACATTTCTTCTTTATAAATCCCAATTTACCACAACCATAGCAAACAATATCGGATTCTATGCGTCGATTAGCAAACTTAGGGGAAGATCTGTCTTCTTTTGGAGGCTTACTCTGCTTCCAATTATTTTCTCGACGAGAAAACTCTTTTTTATCTTGGGGTACAACCGGATTTCTTTTAGGAAACGTAGATCTGATGATGTCATACGCATCTAATTTTTCGGCAAGGTCAACTGACGAATTTAAATTTTCCCAATCGTCTAACATATGTTGTTTGCATTCAACAGGCACGCGCCTTTTCATTTGATCAGCTATGATAAGATCCCGAAGAGCTTCAAAAGACGTTACAGTTAATTCTTTAAGCCAGTTTTCAAAATAAGCTCGAAGTTCGAAATAATAATCTCGCCAAGTAATTCCTTTGGCCTTGCGATGAGTAAAGAACAGCTGCCTAAACTTTTCGGCACTAATTTTAAACCTTTTTAGAAGTAAATCTTTAACATGTAAAAATTTTGAAGCGTTTTCTTCTGATTCGCGAGCGATAAGCGTAGAGATAGAAGATGGTACAACACTGAGTAAATACGAAACCCACATATGCTCTGGTACCTTCGAGAGCTTTAATTGACATTCCAGGAGCACCAAAAACAAGGTTACATCATCAGTTTCTGGCCTGAATGTAGGCAACAGCTTTTGGATATCTATCTTACTCTCCGGGTGAGACATTAACCCTGCTGCACTACCACCTACCGCTCCACTGGAAGTACTTTGGCTCTGAGCCTGTAACTTGAGCTTCTCAAGCTCAAAATTCATCTCAAGCTTTTTTAACTCTAACTCTTCCGCTCTATGCTTTTCTTCTAATTCAAATTTGCGCTGTTCTAACTCAGCTGCTTTTTGTTTTTCCTCTAAGTCCCGTCTGCGTTGTTCTTCCTCGCGAGTCGAAATTTGGTTTCTGACTAATGAATTTACAAAATCAACTTCGTACGAGGGGGAGGATTTAATTTTTTCACGCAATGTGACAACCGTCATAGAGGGTTGCACATCTAAATTCATTTCTAACGCAACCTGATATAAATCCTCTTTGCGAGCTTTATTAAGTTCAGACATTTTAAACTTTAGTAAAACAACAAAACAAGTACCCCACAAATTACGAAAATTCTTTTAAATTATTCCCCAAGGTGAGCTTTGTCATTACAACTCATATAAATAAGACTTTAATAAAGCAAAACAGTAAGGTACCTTAGCAAAACTCTGACTACAAAACAAAACAAATTTTAAATCCCTGCAGGTATAAATAAACTGGATTGTCATAACGCGACATTTAATCAAAACAATATTTTAACCAATATAAAGCCATTTACTGAATAGTTAACACTTTCAAACAATATTCTAAATAATATAAAACACATAATTGAATAATTAAAATTTCAACCAATATTATTATTATATTACTAACGCTACTTAATATCGGTTTCATTCAATATAACTTCAAAAGAAAAGAAACTTTTATAAACAAACAATAAATGCAAAAACTTACTTATTCCGTTTTGAAAATGAATCACATTCAAGGCTTTTTTATCAGTAAATCAGCAACTCAAAATTAAATACTTACGTTTAGCATTTAAATAATAACAAACACTTAAATAAAAATAGTAATCATTTCTCTAACAAAAGCAATAAAAAAATTAAATAAATAAAGACGTATCTTTATGAGAATTGCGATAGAATTATAAATAACATTTTAACAACCTATATTTGACTGAAAACAGTCTATTTTTCCTCTTTTAAAAAGAAAAGAAAAAACAAAGATCAACGAAAACGTAAATGAATATTTCTTTCGCTTTCTCTCGCACTCACTCTTTTTTTCTCTTTTTTTTTATGAATCAAAATATTTTACTTAAAGCAAAGTAAAAATTAAACATACATGAACAGAATCAAAGTAAAATTTTCAGAATAATGGGTGAGGGAGGGGGGAAGGGGAAATATGCAATACAAACATGACAGGAAAACAATAGAATGAATTAAAATTTAATAATATCAAAAATATTTAGAATTTTTAGAATATCAATAATGTTAGGTATATGAAGAGAATCAAGAATGCATTCTTTTTTATCAAACAATGGATCCATTCAATTTAAAATGCTTACTTGTTGAAAACATCTTGCAGAATAAATCTTGTAGAATAAACACACATATCCTAGAATTTTCTTAGGACATTAATGAAGTAATTTGTAGAACTTTACAACTTGAAAAAAATAAGAACACGTATCACATGGTGTAAAGGCGACGTATTATTCTGTAGAATCATAGGAACATATTTTACTCACTGACAACGACGATCGAATCTGTAGAATATTAGGAACATATTTCACTTGCACACGATCGGTCGTGCCATTTTTTTTTTTTTTGCTAGTTGAAAACCGCACTTCTTGAATAAAAATATATTACTATATCACTTGACTTGGAGAATGATGAAATAATATTGCGAACACTTTTGAAAAATTTGGATGTGAACATTTTTCTTCGAATTCGTGGCCCGAGGTTGGGTAGCCAATTGTCAGGCTAGCTCAGATTAAAACCACACAGAAATTTCACATAACTTCAAAATAACACTTTCTCGGGGTAGCTTTTTAAATATTTTTTTATTTAATCTTGGTAAGATGGCACATCACAAATAGCACGGCACATAACACATATATAACTAGTAAATCTGCAGATCAGGAGCCTCAACGTCAGCTCTACAATTCATTGTGTTTAGCACCCTTTGAGTAATATTAATCTTTCTACAAAAAACGAAATTTAAAGTTTTGAAATTACATAAACATTTATAAAACGAAAAAATATTTCGAAGGTTTCTGACATTAGAAGCGTTAAATTAAACCCCTTGTTATGTAATGGTATTCTGAAAATCTCATGAGCTACTTATTCTGGTAATTTTTAGATAATAAAGTAGATTTCTTCAGGGGGGCTCTGCCCCCCTGAACCCCTTCGTAATGTAATTTAATTTACATTTGTAATTATCAATTAATTGTGTTAATGTCCTTTAGTAAAATCTACCAATAGACGGAAACGTACATGAATTCTTTTCTACAGCCCTGTATATTACGTGAAGATTTTTACGCGTCGTCTATAACATTTAAATTTAATGCAGACAAAAAACCCTCTTAAAACTGCTCATATCACAATTCCGGGGATTAGTATGCATAGTGTGCACCATATATCCAGTTTCTGCGGAGTCCTGTATATGGTTCTATTTAAATTCTGCAAACATTTGTTAGTATACTAAATGTAATTGGGCTGGAAAATACATAACTCAAAAAAAAAAAAAAAAAAAAAAAAAAAAAAAAAAAAAAAAAAAAAAAACACTGAAGCAATTCGCGCTCATTTTCATTTATACTTACGAATTCATTTGTGTATCCCTGTACATGGTCTATACAATATTTAAGCACTACTTATTAAGCACAAATTTACTTAACGTTAAAACGCACACCATAATCGAAAATGCTCTTCAGCAATCATCCCTAATAGACCAGAACTGTATCCGAAATTTTTTATGTGACCCTATAAATGAACGATAAATACGATACAAATCATATTCAAGCTTCTTGTAGTCAACCACAGTAATGTAATTTAATTTCATAATGTTTGAATTAGTGCAACACAATTAACACACTGACGACAGGCAATTTAATTAAATCTGGGTTTAAAAAAAGTAGAAGCTCCTCCCTCTTCTGAAAGTGTCTCGGAAATTGGTTTCTGAGATATGTTTTTCATGTTTATGCAGCAGTAAATATCTTTCAATGTACGGATGTAATATATAATGTCTTACAATCTATAAAAAATATGGACAACACAATATAAATGTCTTTTCTGTAAGGTAGAAGTCACCCCCTTAGCCAATGATGAATTCTGAATAAAAACGAGAATTCTCGTTTCCCGTCGCTAATGTGTTAAAATAAGCTGTGAAGAGTTTTTTTTCTCCCGTAGACCACATTTTAGTTGACCACTTTTGTCTGACCCTGAAAAAAACATATGCTTTGCACCCCATATACTACAAAAATGTTTCAAAAATACATATCAATTTTATTATTTTGTAACAGAGTGACATCATTAAAAAACGCCACAAAAGTATTTTCTTCAAAGATTGTAATATTATGAATACTTTTGAGTTCCCTGTACGCATGCTGTAAGTGCTACACATAACATATTTTATAGTAACCAGGTTCTAGTGCACCTTAATAAAGTATATAAATTTCATTACGTTTAAAATTGTGTAACATTATTAAAATACACGCAGACGATTTTTCCCAAAGACTATAATGTAACGGAATAGTTTTGAGTGCCCCTGTAATTAAGCTATGAATGCTACACTCTTCATTTTTAATACCAAACATACTTTGGCAAACCTCAATAACGTATATCAATTACATGTAGTCCCGACTATATTTACGCGAGTTAGAGCACGTAGAGAAACACGGCAGGCGACAGATAGAAAAACTGAAGTCATAAATACTTTTCATTCATGTTGGTAAGTGTTAAAAAGGATTTACATGCCTTTAACTGTACTTTTTTTTCACTTATAGCATGGTTAAACATTAGTTTAAACATCCTAATCCATGCGATAGCAATAACATATTAAAAGCCCCCCAAAATATGCATATCTGGAGATCTATAAATCTACTGGAAAATAATTCATTATCATGTCCACTGTTAATTGCATAAATTGCATCGATTTGGCGCGATAAAATATTTTTGTGATAGCCTTTTAATAGTACCTGCAACAAAATTAACGTAATTTACTAACTTCATTCATATTTGACGCAATGATAGGCTACGAATAACAGTCGCTAGGCAACGAAGAAAAGGAAAAAAAGAAATATGTATCATGTAAAACAAGAAAATTAATTTAAAAATTCTTTATATTATTGGAATACATGTATAAATGTCCTCAAAACATTATACACGTAAATAAAAAAATCTGATAGATATATTGATAAAACTTCAATATAATAGGAATAATTTAAAACCCTTATTTGGAATTTTAGTATCCATAATTTGACATTTAAAACCATTAATCAAACGTGCCATTTTCTTTCAACTAATCGAAATTTGAAAATCGTCTGACTTGCCGTAGAAAAGCATTATAAAGAAAAATAAAATCTTCCATATTTTACGAACGAATGAACCAAATTTAACCAAAAACTATACAGCTACGTCCGGGTATCTCACGAATATGCCCAATTAATTTCAAGCTGATCGGGTGCTTTTTGCGGCAGTTATCGCGGAACAGACAGACAGACAGACAGACAGACAAACGGAAATCAAAACTTTTCGTGTCTCCACAGTAAGCCTTCACTGACGTTTCGGCAATAACACGAATACAACTTTTTACATTTTAGCACATCCAAACAGAACTCAACTACAGTCAACGCTGTAACAGAACACTCTCCAACTCACAGCATTTCTCATTCGGCAAAACACACCGAAAACGGTTACGTGACTGCCGGTAGAGTCTATTTGTTTTAAAACGGGTGGCGCGCGTTACATCATTATTTATCGCAGTTTGATGCTAAAATATAGCTCATATACCTTCATTTAATATACTTTCCAAAACATTATTCTATTAAAAATGTATTTGTCTATAGCTATTTTAATGAGATTTCTGAAAACAGAAGTAAAAAAAAACGGGCCAACCGCCAACTCAAAATAGCTACCAGAATTTCTAAATAGTAATATTTGCTTTATTTAATGCAGATATCCGTGGTTAACTAAAACAGCAACAAAAAGTACTATTCGGAATTTCAGTTAGATATTTTATATTAAAAAACGCACTAGTCTGCAACATCATGTTTTGACAAAATATTTTTATCCCACGTTTAGATTTACGATCATATACCAAATTAAAATCACATGGATCAAAATATTTTTAATTAATGTCATCAAATTTTTGCCCTTCTAAAAACGAATCTTTTATATATTTTTAACTTTGCCTATGAAAATATGTCATAATAATCATATCATCACAGTCTCCGAAAATTTTGATCCTGTTAATGTTATATTTATTTGCATTCCCTCAATGCCGTAGAAAAGCAAAAATGTTTAAAGTGATTTTAGGCCTTCAATTTGAAATTAATAAATTTATTTATAGTGAATTTATATGGAAACAGGGTCCTTCCGCATCCAGGTAGTTGGACAATACACCTGTGACTTTAATGTTTTATAATTTTCTTCAAACCCCGAATGGTAATTGTTTTTTCGTAGTTATCTGAAGAGGAGATTCCAATGAGTACTGTTGATAGCTGTCGCAGTGATAATAACATTAGACTCTGAAAGAAGTAAAACATAATATTTCAATACTAAAGACAACTTTGTACAACTTTACTTACAACTTGCAATAAATGAATTTATATATATAGTTCAACAGCACAAAAAAACAGATGACATGTAGATGCTACTTTGCCTAAATTATACGAAGTTGCTATTATTATGCCGGAAACATTTCACAACCACTGCGAATCTGTATAAGTGCTTCGATGTTGTTTTTATGAAATGGGACAATTTAAATTCTAAAATTTTTGGTCCTGAATACAGGATACAGAACCATCACTCCCACAACTCATACTGGTGTTTCTTTTATGAATATAACATCCTATAGATTTATTGTCGCTGACATTTTTTTGAACGGATTTGACATATTTTCCATCATTCTCTTAATTTTTGCCGTATTTAGGTGCTGAGTTCAACCGGAGTTACATAATCTATAAAATGCATTTATTTCATCTTGTTTTAATCCGACTGCCAAGAAGGGTTATATGTTTCATGCGTATCTGTGTATGTGTATTTCTTTATACCCTCGAAACATCCCAACGGCTGGATGGATTTTAATGAATGAGGTCTCTATCGATTCGTCTTAACCGTCCGATGATTATAGGCTAGGTTTTGTTTTTATAAATTCAAAATGGCGACCATAAAATACAAATGGCGGTAGAGACGAAAAATACGTACCCTATTTGTGGCATATCATTGGATAGGTCTTTCAAAATGAAGACGGTGTTTCATTGACTATTTTACAGTCAGAAGCTCCCATAAAATATTATACAACCTGGAAGTTGTTTAGGTAGGATCTCTAGCTTTACTGCAACTCTAACCACCATAGACTCCTATAGACCTCATCAATACTGTGTTTATAGATAGGAACTAACAATGAAAAACAACTTAAAAGTCATCAATACAAGTAAGGTTTTTTGGGAGCAACAGGAAACACGAGGTAACTGGGCCATAGGCTATTTTATAAAAAACTGTTGGTGTGTTTTAAGTTTTAGCTTTTGTGAGCAATGCCCCTTTATCTCTACTTCCTAAAACAACATGTATTAACTCAATAATAACTCTCACTTTGCTGTAATAGGTTTCGAAAATTTACGTTACTTTTTTTACAAACAACGTCAATATGGTTGAACTTCCTCGGATTTTTATTAAAATACTGTAAGTACGTTTATTAAGCAATCTTTTTTTTTTTTTTAAAGATTAGACATATAACTACATTAATATTAATAATCTACATTAATATTATAATCTACATATTTACTTCATGTTTTAAATGTAAGCCCGGTGTCTCAGTTACTCCATAAATGTTTCGAGAATGGGGTAACTGGGACATGTATCCGGGGTAACTGGGCCATGCTGGATGCAGTTACCCCAATAGTTATAAATAATTTTTTTGTGTTTCTCTTACTACGGGAAGTAAATTTCTCCATTGGTTTTTGTTCACAATAAAGAAAATGATAAAATACCTTATTAAAATAACGTAATGAAAATTAAAAAAAAGCATATTGAGTGGTATCAAACCTTATTTTTTGACCCCTTGAGAGGCGGTGATGCCGTTATGGCATCACTTAATTTTAATTCCTAATTGCCACATTGGTACCTGAATTTTTTAATTAAAATTTAACCTTTATTAAGTACGCGCAAATATACTTTTACATGTTTTCAGATAGATTATCTTGTAAATATTGGTGTCATTAAATTATTTCAACATTTTACGAATGCAAGTACCTTGCCCCTGAAAGCCAGATAGCCAGACCTTGAAATTGTACTATACACAGGGGTCGCACTCTATAGGCATAGCTGCCAATTTTTACGCTTTCTTGCTACCACTAAAATTTAATAGAGATTTTCATTTAGTTTAATCATAAGATTTCGACGATTAAATAAGACAACATTTACTATGACATTTTAGTGGTAAGAGGAAAGCGTAAAAGTTGGCAGCTGTGCTATAGGGAATCTTTTATCGTCCCTACCACTATTTTGAAAATAATATTTTCATCGCATCTTTCTTTAAGGAACTAGGGGGCTCTGCCCCCTACGAGCTACGCTCGTCAACCCCCGTTCAGACACCGTAGACTCTAACAGCATGCTAATTTGACCGCCTTTAAAAAGATTTCGGAAGATTGAATCATAATTTGAATCTGACAATTATAATCTGACGTAATTTTCACCAAACTTTTCTTTCTCTTTTTAATATTCACGTCAAAATACTTTTGTTAGAAATGAAATATTATGATCATCTTAAAATGTCAAGTAAATGTCTCGCGCAATTTTTAAATTAAAACTGTTTTGCAATATTATTTTTTGTTCATTTTACGTAATAAGTGTAATATGACGTAAATTCTCCTATTTTGGACTTCTAACGCATGTTACTGAATTTATTATTTTACAATATTCTTTCTCATTTAAAATTCACGTGTAACTATAGTTTTTATGACGTAATTTTCAATGAGTTCCTGCGTTTTATATTTTTTGTTTATAATAGTCACGTGTAAAATAAATTTTTAATTTGAAGCAAACATTATTGGTTGCGCTTTTTATACAGTTGGCAACAGTTTAAATTAATGCAATTTTCTAAAATTTGTAAAAAATATCTCTCGAAATGCTGAAAATTTGAATTTAAAATAGAAATAAAACCTCGAAAAATTATTCAAATTAAAAAACTAACTGCAATCTGCACACCGGGAAATTCTGACGCATAAAATGATCTAAAAATGATTAAATTCCTACGTACAGTTTTTGCTCCTATAAAACTTTTTTAATGGAACGATTTTGTCCAACTTTGGCATTAAATATCTCTTAAAATAATTCTTCGATTTGAAAACTGTCTGCATCAGCGTGTTTATCAAACATTTCTGTATAATACTACCGATTTTCATATTTTTGTATGCAACAGTTTTTTTAATATTAACGAAGAAAGACCTCCGGTAAAAAAAAATTCAAAACCGGCGGCGGCGGCGGTGACAGCGGTAGTTACTTTTTTTTAGAATAGAGAGACAATAAAATTTTCCCTATATAGTGCGACCCCTGGATAAAGATAAAATACTTAAGTACTTACGTAGCCTTTTGTTCAGAGATTTACCTTGCTATTTTTTCCTTAAAATACCCATGTGACTTTTATACTTATTATCTATACTAAAGTACATAAGTACTTACTTTTATATTTTTTTTATAAGTTTTATATTTTTGGTATAAATAAATCTAATATTTTCACTTTTAGTGCTTTTTTTAGGCACACTGACAGCAAAGGTTTCCCTTACAACGCTGTTTATTGACATATAATTTACATGATCTGCCTGCTTTAAATTTTTTAAGTTGTTTACACTTTTTCAAACAGGACCTGATATCCGATATGAAAAAATATAAACGCGTGTGGAACATAGACCCCCCCCCCTGGTCCAGTTACCATTTTTGGGGGCAACTGGACCAATGAGGAAAGAAAGATGAAATATGCATATTTTTAAATATTAAAATGTAATTTTGAGCATTTCTGTCTGATAGAGGGAACATAACTGAACACATTTACAGAAGTACAGACTTTAATTGAAATGAACATTAGTTTTTTGAAGCTGAATTGTCAGAAGCTCCAGAGTCACATTGTAAAGTCATGTCCCAGTTGCCCTAACTAACCTTAAATAAAAAAAATAGGTAAGTAATATAAACAAGTAATATAAAAAAAAAAATTAAGTCAATTCCTACTTAGGTCAATAAGAGAATTTTTATCCTCCCATTCTTCTTTCCTCTTGAGTGGAGCTTAAAATGCCTTGATCAAGAAGAGGGCTCTCTCGGTCTTAAAATACCTTGATCAAGAAGAGAGCTTTATCGATTATTGAAAATTATTTAATTTAATTTAATTAATGAATTAACATTTGAAAAAAACTGGATTAACATCAAGTCTCATCCACTACAAGTTAAAAAAAATTATTTAAGCTTGATTGGATGAATAATAAATATTTTGTTAATGATTGAAAATTTGAACAAGATATATATATAGCGAGAGTGTGAGCTAATAGTAGGAATTGAAAAAATAGTTTCACATTGATGAAAAATAATTAATTAGTTCGTTTTTTACGCAGTCGGGTTTTTTGATTTTTTAAATTTAATTGATTTTAAAAAGTAGTAGCTCAGCAACCCGCAACTCACGTAGCCAGTATCAATATAATATCATGGAATATTAAACGTTATTCATACAGGAAAGTTTGATTGCCATCTAGATAACACAATTTAAATTTATTTATCTTTATAGTGGTAACACTATGTTTTGACGAAATATTTTCATGCTACATTTAGATTTATGCTCACATACCAAATTTAAATTACATCGATCAAAAGGTTTGAAATTAATGTTATAAAATTTTTGTTCTTCTAAAAATAGATGTCTAATATATTTTTACTTTCTTCTGTCTTTACAAGAAGAAAGTATTGAATTCGAGAAAAATTTCGACTTCCGGTTTTCGATGGATTGATTTAGAAGGTTCTGAACACGATTTGATTGTTTTAAGAAAATGTCTGTCTGCCACTCTGTTAGTGAGTCTGTCTGTCTATATGTGACAAAAATTGTGTGGGCGCTCTATCTCAAGAACTGACGCACGGAATTTCACAAAATTTTAGTTTATGTTAGACCTTGATATAAACTGGTACCGATTAGTTTTTTTTTGTATATCACCCAATAGGTGCCGCTGTTATGCTGCTTTTTTCTCGATTTTTGCAATAGCTCTATCTCAAGAACTAACGCACCGTTTTTCATCAAACTTCAGATTCAGTTACAAGTTGACTTATGTTGTTGCTTATTAGGTTTTGGTATATATCGCCCATCAGGTGGCGTTGCTAAACTGCATTTTTCACGATTTCAGCAATAACTTTATCTCAAGAACTAAAGTACAGATTTTCATCAAACTTCAGATTCAGTTAGATGTTGACGTAGGCTGTTACTGATTAGGTTTTGATATAAATCGCACAACAGTTGGCGCTGGTCTGCAGATTTTTTCACGATTTTCGCAAAAGCATATCTCAAAAATTAATTTAATCAAACTAATTTAAACAATTTAATCAAATTTAATATTCAGTTGCATTTTCACGTAAATAGATACTTATTAGACTTGGGTGCATGTTGAACAACAGGTGTTGATTTTATACTCTTTGGATAGGAAATTTTGGTTGCGGACATCTAAGAGTGATGGTTCCGAAAATTGATGATTTTTTTTTTAACAATGCGATACTTATATCTTCTTGTTAAATGCATCCAATTCAACGAACCTATATACCTTTACAATCCTCATGATAATCATAGAATGTCATTTAATTTTGGCACTGTGATAGCAAATTTTGAGTTATTAACATGTATGAGTTTTGGAATGGGCACATCAGATTAATTTAATTTTGTCTATCATAATAATTTTACTGGTGATACTAAATGAACATGAGATGAATCCCTTAATGTAATACGACACTTCGATTGACGATTTCTTCTGGCGAAAGTAGAATTTCTAGCAGGAAAAAGCAAACTTGCTCATTGCGTGTTGCCTCCATCGTTCCCGTAGTCGATACTGAAAGTATCTGAACTTTTATGGTTATCACTGACGTACTACTGGAAATAAATGAACAAAAAATTACCACATATTCATTACACATTAAGCTAACAACGGAACATATAAGTGAATTTGTGCGCAATAAAGTATGCCAATAAAAAATTATGATCAATCTTTATTGAACAGCCCTCGTATATTCACTTATTTTTAAAGTTTGATTGAATTTATTTAAATTTGAAATATCTCTTTTCAAAATTAAAAGAAAGTATAAATATAACGGATGTGTACAAAAAAGAAAACTGACTGATTAATATTGTTATTTAAGAAAATATTAACATTCAAAAAATGGTTATTATAGGGAAAGAAAATTATTTTCCGATAACATACGATCTTAACAACAACAACAACAACAAAAATAACAGTAAAGAAAAAATAATTTAATGAAGGTAATTTATAAAACTAATGCGTATAATTTAGATTTATTTCATTTTTCCTGAGATAACAAAACTGGAATAATGATATTTAAAATAATTAATGTTATCGAGTTTCAACTTTTATCAAAGATCTCTATCTAATTCGAATTGTAAAAATTAATGACATGTATTGTGAATAAATTCGAATTCTTGATATATGAAATGCAAGTTAACATAGTTAAGGCACATTTGCAATTTATTAAGGGTAAAAGCTACAAATAAGCTTTATTTTGTTATTAAATATCGAATTTTAAATCTAATTAATTTACGATATATTTACATTGATAAATATTCTAGAAGATAGATCATTAGTATTATTATTTCAATTGTGGGTTTTATATTTAAATTATAGATGAAAATGTTAAAAAAAAGCTGCGTAATAATAAATTTTACAAAAAGCATCGAGCAGCGGTTACATGTTTTAAATGCTCTTCTTCATCATATGAAAATCTCTTTGCATCAAAATGGTTATTTTTTAAGCAGTTACGAAATTTAATTTTGTATACGGTCCCTGTGTACTATACGTCTCGCCTGTCGAAACGTTCAGTAGGAGGCGTGCATATCAGCTTTTGGCAAAAGGTAAAGGGCACCATTAATCACATGACATAAAACATGCGACAATATCATCTCATTGTAGTAATGATAGCGATACACATACGTTTCATACGATGCATATACAGTAGTGACCAAGATTGTGGAAACCTTTTTGAAAAGGGGTCATTTTGTGGTTTTCTAGCGCATAGCAACATTTTCTGTTTAAGTAATACCTTAAAATTACGTGTTAGTGGAAATATAGTATTTAATTAAGAATATAATGAATTAAAAATTGTTCAATTTTTAGTATATAACCCTTTATATACTGCATTATGATCTACTACAGATTTTTTGATGTATTTTTTTTTCAGTTACTACAATGAAAATTAAAGGAATATAAACATATAAAAATAACATATAAAAAGTTGCTCACCCGCGAGAAATTTAATTAATTAGAGGTAATTAATTAAAGTGATTCTTTAAAGTACCTTTAGTACACTATGCTTAAAATATTCTCGTAACAGAAAGCCCACATGCTATTTTAAATAAAGTTTAAACACTTAAAAATGTTAAATAACAAGAAGACACTCGCAAGTTAAGAAATAAAAATATTAAATTGACATAGATTTATTTTACACATGAAAAATAAGTAAAAATTCTAATTTGATGGCATTAAAAAAACTATTTTTGGTAGCTTTCGATCTTGTTAGCAGTTCTTTAGTTATGCAACGCCTATATTCCAGAGGCAACATGTTCCCTCGCATCTCCACATAAGCAATATATGAATTTACATGGGCCATTTCTAGCATAGCAAAAACGAGCTGATGCCACAACCTTTTCGATTTCCTATAAAAAATAACAATGAAACAGAAAAGAAATACCATGCAAATCATTAATACACTGCAATTTAACAATTACATTAGGAAGCAGTTAAAAACGATGGATAACTGCACAGACGAAAAGAACACAAAAAGTTTTCGCCAACATCCAGTGTACTGGCGGTACTTATAAGCACCACCGAGTAATTCATTGCCAAATCAAATACATACACCCTTCACCTAAAATAGCTAGTCAAATCGCATTCAAAGATCATAATGAACACATTAAAAAAATCCAACACTTATTTTATGTCCTTTAGTAGGTTTGCAGCAATAAAAAGTCAAGGGTAACAAACCGTACAAAATGTCGGCGCAAAACACATCGATTGTTTCAAAGAAAGCCTCCTTCCTCGCTAAAATAACAAACCTAGAACAACTGCTGCCATGTATCCTGAAAAAGTGGAGTTAAAAGAGTGTTTGTGCAAAGTACCATTAGAATATTAGTAGTATTCACAATGGGATGAAAGTTTAAACTGACTGGTACTTATAAGTACCGTCAGTAGATAAAGGGTTAATCAAAAGTTATAGACAAATAAACAAAAAAGTGAAACAGAGCTTGTTTAGGTTAGCATGCAGTAGCTTTCATTTATTTTAATGCAGTCAATGAGCATGACTTTTTAGAGAGCCAATCAGCTGTCATCCTGTTTTGACATTGAGTCAATCAGGTTACAGTATGATTCAACTGTTGTCATGTTTTAGAATTGTGAGGAGTACATTTGCCAGTGCTTTATGTGATTCCTATTAGAGTTGAATGTAAAACATAAGAAAATTAAAGAAAAGGCACAAAGAGTCAGCAGATCGTCTAGAAAGCGATTTAAAATGCAGTAAACTCCCGATTATCCGCGGAATTGAGTGGCGCGATTGTCGCGGATAATCCAAAAAAATTTGAAAAAGGGAACAAATCAAAACAAATATATACTTGAACAATTTATACACATAATAGGTATCATAAACGTACATTTGAACAATTTATACGCACAATGGGTAACACAAACATACTTATTACTTGAGGAATAATAACATTATTCACTACTTACAAACTTGTAGATTTACTTCTTCAGAAAATCAGTCAAAAGTTTCATTTTTTTTGCATTGACACACTTCTTTATTTGCGATTGAAGTTTTTTAGCACTATTTTATCACAAAGTGATGCGTCATCTTCTACCTCTAGATACTGAATAAGGCCTTCAATGTGAGCTAAAGCTGCGTCGTGGTTCACCTTCTTTTGCACCTTACCATCTTCTACATCACTCTCTTCCAAACTCATACCTAACGCTTCTTCTATAATTTGTTCATCAGTTACACGCAGGAAACCTGAATCGTTAGTGTCACAATTAATCCTTTCAATGATATTATCTTCATCGACATTTTCTCCACCAGCAACAGATTTTGTTAAATTCGCTAAATCATGAACGGAACTTCTTCTTCTTCCTTTTCAGATTCTACTAGAGATTTTTCTATACTTGGAAAAATCTTCCGCTAGGACTTCACTAATGTTGATTTCTGAACCGATTCCCAAGCACTGTTTACATCGTTAATGCTATCAAGAGTCATGTGACCTTCGAGGAAGCTTTTAAGATCATCTCCCTCTTATCTCTCAGTATCTTTTCTTTTTTTTCATTTAATTTTTTCTGCCAGTAATTTCAATCTGTATTTTTTCTTAATTGATGCTATTATGCCCTGGTTCATAGGTTGGATAAAAGCTGTGACATTGGGAGGCAAAAATTGTGCAAAAATATTTCCATCT
Organism: Maratus speciosus; assembly: GCA_963932465.1. Classification (NCBI taxonomy): domain Eukaryota; kingdom Metazoa; phylum Arthropoda; class Arachnida; order Araneae; family Salticidae; genus Maratus; species Maratus speciosus. The sequence goes on from OZ010790.1 coordinate 348,478,822, forward strand.
TCCGACTTCAATTGTAATTCTCCAGGGTAGGATGGAGCGTTGTCAATTAGCAATGCAGCATTCTGGGCTAAATTTTGAGGCGCCATTTGTTCTGCTTTGTGCACGTGACTGCTCCACATTTTCAAATGGAATTTATGTTTAGTAAAAAGGGTCGAAAACTCATCTTACATCGTAGGAATAAGTTCTGTATGACGGCTGGGAAAGAAAAAGAAAGAAAGAAATTTAGACTAGCGGATAATCGGGAGTTTACTGTAGTACTATTAAGTGAACCATGTTACAGTTATGAAGAAATTAGACAACAAATTGGTGGAAATGTAAAAAGAGATTGGATTTCTAAATTTTTTAAGCGGAATAAGGAGGCCATGTCACTACAAAACCAAAGAAAAAGCTGTACAATAAGTACAGCAAGTGATGATAAACTATTTTAAGGGGCAGATCATGTTGAGCAGCCAGAAAATGACCGTATTTAAAGCAGTACGAAAAACTCTGTACTTTCTTAACTAATGAATGAAACGCAACAATTTTTTTTCTTTACTTTCACACATTCTTATGGTTTGATAGAACATTCAAATACACATACGTTTAGTATTATTAATTAATTAAATCATAACGACAAAAGTGGCTTTCGAAAAATATGAATTTATGCATTTTGCGCACACGATTTTACAAATTCTACTCATGATATATGTTTAATATTTCATATTTTGTTACTTATAATATTATATTTTACATTGAACTTAAATTTGAAAGTATATTAAAATTCTTTAGCATAATTAATGACTTTTCTAATCATATTAACTAAATTTCAGCAAAAAATGTATAGTTACTTTATCCACAATTTTCTGTGACAAAAATCAGACTAAATTGAGGTCCAGCATAAACTAACACATGTAAATTAAGAATATACATAATTTTATGGTTCTATGCTAATTAGTTTTTAAATGACAGTGTACGCAATGCCAAAAAATCAATTTGTAGAAAAACGGCTTCAAAGTTGGATTATAACACTACAGCAAATGCTTTTATGCTAGATATTTTTAGCCATAATTTCTGTTCTAATTGGTATTTTTGTAAAATTCTAGTGGATTTGTAAATTTTCGTGGTATCCATTTTGAAATCTGTAAAAATCATTTTTTTAAACCGTCAACTTGATCTCTTTCCTTAAGGGGTCTCAGGAGTCTTAATTTTTCACTGAAGATGCTTTTTAGCATCATGTCACATTTAATTTTACTTCTGATTCCCTATGAAACACAAATGCATAAAATTTTTCCCACTGATTGCTAACTATCTGTTCTATGTAGCATAATTATTTCAATATTATACAATTGATATTTCACTATTTTTTTTAATATTTATTTATTATAAAAAATTAAAATTGCATTTTTACTCTCATCTACTGCGCGCAAGATTGTAGCGAAACTATTGGTTCTAGAATCCCAAATAATATTGATAATGATGTAAAACTAATGTACTTTGAACGTATACTTCAATTTAAAACAATTAAAATTTTATTTTCTTTAAATAGATACATTTAAATTATAAAATTTTGAAAAAAAAATCATTTTTTGTTGAAAAAATGCTAATTTTAAATATTCAATCCAATTATATTAACAAATTTGAGGTATAAGTTGTTCCTTATATCAAAGTGAATAAATGTTTCAAGTTTTGTACAAATTGCTTCATTTGTTCTTGAGAAATGTAGCGCGCAATGAATACAAGTCAAAAAACAATTTTAAAACTTTCCTCAAAATTAAACATTTTAAAAAGTGTAAAATAATATTTATAGAACATTGAAATTATTATGCTACACAGAACAGATATTAAGCTGTCAGTATCAACAAAATTATGTATTTCTGTTCTATACGGAATGTGAAATAAAATTAAATGCGACACGTTGCTAAATTGCACCATCAATGAAAAGTAAGACTCCTGAGACCCCTTAAGAGACAGTGCATAGGTGACAAAAGATAGTTATCTTAATGTACAGAAGGCGAAATGGCGGAAGCCAATGTAATGGTGAATGCAAGGATAGTTCGGCACAGAACTGTCGTTTATTTTATAGCGACAATATGGCTTGCTCTCAATGTAGTGATTAATCGTCAATAGAACAATCGTTCTTCGATGCATAAGAGTTTCGAATTTAGTAATCTTGCATTTTTGACCTAAGAAATAAGTTACGACAATAAGTTACTGTTAAGTGTAGCGTAAAATAGACCAAATTAAAGAAGCTCTATTATAGCCCTGCCCGATTAGATATAAATAAATGCTGTTTTTTAAGCTGAAAATCTTCTTAAAATAAGACTTGTCTTGAAAATTGACCGAAGAATGAACTCATAAATATTTCACTTTGTGATACAGCTACCTTGCTCACCCAAACTATATTCTGTTCTTTTAATTGCAAAATACGTATTAAGTATAAAGAGACTTGTATCGGTTGTAAAATTGAACATTTAATATGGTACGTATGTACGTGTACAACTTTGTGTTGGCAAATAAAAGAAATATTTTTTTGTACTTGATATCGATGAATTAGAAAATGTTGGAAAAAAATTAATTTTTTTAATTATTTCAGAAGCTTTAATCAAATTTAGAGATTATAGTAATATCTGATATTGATCATAAATTTGTTTCAAATGAACTTAAGAAAACATATTTCAGGACGAACTCAAAACATGCATTATTCTCAAATGTTCGCAAAGTTCTAAAATGGATTCATTTTTTTAAACATTTTTGTAAAAGAAATACTACTGCTTTCTAAAAAGAAAAAAAGAAAAACAAAACAAAACAACAACAACAACAACAACAACAAAAAACTAATGAAAGCTGACTGACCAAATGTGTTAAAAAACGTCATTTAATATATGCCATGCAAGTAATCTGTCAATTAAAGTTTATAGATATCAATCAACTGCAGTTTTTTTATTTGCCTGCTGTGCTTTAAGTCTTTTTTTCTCTGTAAAAAAAGTATATACTATATACATAAAAGAGTTTTATCTTTTAGTTAACTAAAATACACTCTGAGAATCTTAAATTAATTTTTAGTAACGAATGCCAGTGAATGGAATAAAAATTTCAAAGCCGTAAATTTAATTAAAAATTTTCGCAAAGTAAAATAATTTTCTTTTAAGAAATTCAAAATATTTTTTTTATTCTTTGTTTAGAATATTCGATTACGATTTCAAAATACAAAAAGTTGCGTAAGCTTTCAATTATAGAATTTGAAAATAAATCAAATAGAATAAGTTTTTTAATAAGTTTCACATTTCATTAAAATATCGCAGTGAAGCAAATTTATTTGCTTCAAAAAATAAAGGAATACACATTCTTCTGTTTTTAATAAATACTATAGCATATTAAACATATAAATAGTCCATCATAATAAAACAAGGAGTTTGTCTGTGAGTCTGTCTGGTTGTATATGTGTATAGCAGTCTCACGATGTGGTGAAACAGGCCAGTGCTTCGACATTGTGCATAAAAAAAACTCCGAAGTGATCCTAAACATATTTTAAAGAATTTTTTTTCCAAAATTCGATTTAGCTTCTTAAAAAATTGCGTACCATGTTTGCTTGGTAATACTGACAAGGAAGTCTCCTTACTAGGCATACTCAGAATATTTTGAAAAAAGATACTAATTAAACTACTTATGTATGTAATAAAGGATCCGTCAAATTAGCGGTGGAATTATAGTAGAAAGTCTGTAAAAAAATAAAATACTTTCGAGTATTTGGCGCGAAAAGACGGAAGCGTCATGCGATTTGTCGAGCAGTACTTTGCCTCCCCAAAAGTAAACGATTTTAATGCACCAGAAAATTGCTTGTTAACTGATTTTTAGAATGCGTGTAAATAGTATTTAATGTTTTTAAACTTAAACAATGAGAGAGTTTAATAAATAAATTTTTTGTATTACAGATTTATGTTCTTGTTATTTAATTTTATTATTTTAAAAACAATTTCATATATAAAAAAATAGTTTCATATATTTAAGCGTATTCCAAAATAAAGGCAAGATGAAGAATGCTGCAGCTATTCATTTCAATATCAAAGACTCGTCGTTTCTATAGCAAAAAAATTGAATTGACAGTGCTCAATTGGACTTATTTTTGAGATTAAAACAATTTTAATTAATTAAAATTTTGTTTTAATTCATAAAATTTCATCGTTAACTTTCATAAAAATGTATATATGCAAAACTATAGTTAAAACAAACTAAAACTGGCGAAGCTATATTTAAATTAAATTTATTTAAACAAGTTCAACATAAAACATTTTTACCTTAGAGTATCTGACATAAAATAAGTATTTTTTGAAATTTTATCAGACCGTCGACTCTAGAGAGTCCCTGAGTCTTAGGCTGCTTACGCACGCGTATTTTGCCTACTTCTCCAGTTTTCTTGGAAAAGCTTTTGACTTGACCCATCTGCGGTTTATTCACAAAATAATGAGGGGAATCAACAATGGGCCAGGAGATACGGAGCTCGACTCTACTTGAAGGAAAGTTTTCTCTTTTGCCGGACATCATTCCCTTTCCTGCTAAAGTCGTTAAGAATCAAAGACACAAAAAACGAAGCCGACACTGCTAACAGTCAGAAGGATGGTGCGGTCGCAGCTTTATTCTTCAGAGCCCGCTCTGTCCTCCCAGACTCCATCCCTGTCAAAAGGTGGATGCGGCCCTACCACATTGGCTAGTCGTTGCTCAGAGTCACCATCCAATCCGTAGGCTTGCTCTGGGATTCACCTATGGCCGTCGCTACACAGCTTGCCTCAAAAAACGAGGTGCCGCGGGTGATAAAGACATGTTACCCGCGTATGCGGGCATTTGCCACCCATGCACGACGTCCGTTACCTGTGACTGCCGTACTCAAATGAGTCTCTCGAGGAGGCTGTGGTTAGCCCACATCCGCCCCCTCGCATCCGTATACTACGAACTCAGCCGGGCTCCAGGACTCCTCCCCCACTCAAGATGTCGGTTCCGGACCAACCGGAAGTGCGGCCACTTACTTCATAGGTATAGGCAACTAACCCCGTGACGGGATAGGTTGGCACACATTTTTTCTCTTATTTTCAGCCTTCCTCTAAACATAAACTACAAAAGCTATAAACTTAGTACTCCGGGTATTTATAGTCAAAGGTCGCTGGTTAAACAGTGCAGTGAAATTTTGTTAAAAAACTTAAACAAAAAATTAATAAAACTCCATAACTAAAAATGCGCTTACTAGCCCCGGTCTTCACTAAGAATTCTGGGACTTCAGGGAAAATAACTCTTTTTTTTCAGTCGGATGTAAAATACTTCAAAATCATGTATTTTTAAAAAAATTCGCGTCTTTTTTAAAAATAACTTCTCTCACTAGTCACCAAGAGTGGTTCGCTCCTACGAGCTGCCACGAAAAAGAGTTCATGATGTGACAGCCTAGCTCCTAGCTATGGGACATGACTTGCTCCGCCCCCTCTCAAAGCATTGAAATTGCTTTATATTGCAGCTTCCAGATTCGGTGGCAAAGCGACGTGTGATGGCCAATACTCGCCGCGTCGCGTACATTTTCAAAACCTAGATATAATGTCTATATGTACAATGTAAATGTAATATTAATCATACTCTGGACTGCTCAAAAATATTTCGATGTATTGATGTCTATAGTTGGTAATTGAAAAATGTTTTTATGTGTTTAATGCATTTTCTAATTGAATTTTAGTTTCACTAAAATTAAATGAAGTTATAAAGTGTAGATTTCGCCGGATCCGATGAAATATCTCATTTTTGGAATGGCTAAGTACACTTTCAATTTTTTGCTTTTAATACTAAAATTATGCATAAGCATTCAGTACGTTGGACTTATTGTAAGAGTCTTGGATAAAACTAGCCTACTTAAAAAAATAACTGGTTATTTTTAATTAGTCTAAAACTGCTCTCGCATTAAGCGTCAAAAATCTCATACTGACCTGAAAATGGCAGATGATTTTCCAATTAGATTGGCTTTTTGTAAAGAGCCGAAATTCTCAATTACCATGTAACTCATACATGCTAATACAAGTAATTAATAATACAGATTATTATTTAAGGGTCTCAGGACACTTAAAGCTTCAAAATTTTCGAAATTTAAATTTTTTTAGATGTTAAACTACTATAGTTTCTGAACATTTTGATAGTATAATTGTTTCCTTGAAATTCCCATTAGAACAGAAATTATGGCTTTTAGAATTATATCCACTCAATTGCTGAAGCTACGTTTCCTAAACTTTGAAGTCATTTTTCTCCAAATGACGTTTTTGGGCGTAACGCGCAAGTTATCTCAAAAACTCCTGAATATTTTTTCATGAAATTTTCAAAACATATGTTTCATGTTAGTCTGTATAAACGGAACCGAAAGTTTTCTTATTATTGGACGAAAAATTATTTTTTAGGTTTGTTTAGGAGTTTGTTTAGGAGTTTGTTTAGAACTTTTGAAATTTTCAGAATTTTACATTAGCTGAATACAACTTTGTATTAAAAATATAAAAATTTTCTAAATACAAATTTATTTAGGTTTAGGGTAATTATTATAACCTGAAGTACAAATAAGCGCCAAAATTTCCATTCTAGTTACAAAATGTATTTTGTAAGCCCGCTCGTAATCTGTTATACTAATTTTGAGCTCGTCAAATATCTTACAGTTCGGAGCCCCCTATAAATGCTAATTCTGCATCTGGCAATTTCTTAAATACATGAAATGAAAGAACATACTTATGCCTTTCATCCCTCAAAAAAATTTTGTTTTAAAATCATATACCTTTAAAGATGTTAAATGTTGAAAATAGTCTTTTTTTTTCTTTTTTTCTAATTTTAAGTGTCCTGAGATCCCTTAACCTTAATTTTTAAACTTGTGTATGAAATTTTTTTCTGAACATTAAACACGATATATTTCCAAAACACAAAATAAATATTTCATGACTTCAAATGACGTTTTCTGTGTAAATTGAGATAAAAGAGAATGCAGCATTTTAAAATTTTAAATTAATGACAGCTGGAAATGGATTTTTATAAAGAAATTGACGTAGTCACCCTCCTAAACAAACACGTTTACTAATGAACGATTCATTTCAAATATGATAACATATTTGAATTTATTTTCCGTAATTTTACAAATAAATAAATAAATAAATAAATAAATAAATAAAGCGATAGAGGACTTGATAAAAAGGTACAATATTTATGCAATGTAAAATCTGGTTCCGTTATCTTTTTCTGATTTTTATTTTAAATAATGATTTTTACACTATTTTACAATAAAATTTTTTCTTTTCTTCAAAACAAAGGTATTTTTTCTTTTATTCTTTGAGACCTAAAATAATATTAAATATTATATATGATTAGGAATAATAATTTAAAACACAATACACAACATCTCTTTAGCAAAAATTTTAATGCAGACTAAATTCACGTCTTTAGTATATTTAAAATTTTAATTATTGTAGAAAATTATTGAAGAAAAAAATGATTATTTCCATATCTATTAGTATCTCACAAATACAAGATTATCTAGGAATAAGACATTATAAAGCATTTTAGAACTTAACAAATGTAATTAATTCATTAAAAATAATAGATACAAAGTAAACAGCTCACAAAGATGGATTAAAATGTTATTAGTACTTTGACGTCAGAGAAGCACATACATGTACTACACTGAGTGATATTTTATTCATAATATTACTAAAAAATCAAATGGGATTTAATATAATTTGATTATAAGTGAATGTTAAATATAAACAGCTTGATTAGTTGATTAAAAAAAAAGGCATTACTTACTTCATTTCAGGTAAAATATAACTGAACTTCTTTTAATCACTATGCTTTTTTTTAGCTACTTAATTTAGCCTTAATTACTCTTTGTTTATTTTCATTTATTTAGCAACCGTCTCAATTTTATAACTAAACATGTTGTTTTAATTAAAAGTAACGTCAATTGTAAAGTTTTTTTGATTAAATGTAACAAGTTTTTGAGCTAAATAATTTTATTATATTTTCTGATCTTGGAAATGCATTTTGTACAGTTAAGCGATATGATAGTTTAGCTAAAACCTTTACCATGCGTTAGAAAAGCCACTTGTGAAGTCGATTTTGAAAAAAAAAAAATATATATATATTCTGTTGGATTTCTGACGACAACGCGTGTGTGTGGTTTTTTTTTGGGGGGGGGGGGCTGGTAAGGGATTTCTCACTAGTAATATACACAAATTGAAGTAAAAGAGATTAAGAAAAAATAGATATAATTATTTCAGTAATTCTATATATATTTTTAGAAAAAATGTATGAGCTCCAACGTTTGGAATTCACATCTATATTAAATAATACACATATATGTACATTATAATGCATATATTATGCTTTAAAATATGTACATTATAATGCATATATTATGCTTTAAAATATGTACATTATAATGCATACCTTGTGCTTTGAAAATCATGTTCACCTTAAAATTTGTACTATTTTTTATTTTGAAAAGAGGCTCCCATTTTGACATAATGTTTCAATATGTGGCTTATGTGATGTCTATAAGCTAAAAGCATTTTGAGAAAGAAGTTAGAGTTAAAAAGTTTCAAATATTTAACCACACATTAAATTAATTACCATTAATACACATTTCCACCAATAATTCATACAATTATTTCATTATGCTCTTTTGCGTGAAATTTTTATTTATAAACCGAAAAATATTTGTATAATTTTCATAATTTTATATTTTATTAGTATTGAAATTAATATTACAAAAAAAAAAAAAAGAATTATAACTTATAAAATATTTTATTGCAGTTTCTTAACAAATGGATGAAAGCAAAGAATTTCAACTTTTTACATCTATTCTTTTTTAATTATTATTAAGAGAATAACTACTCGGAAGTAAAAAATAAAATTTGCCAGTTTTAATTTAAATATTACTAATTATATCTCAACTATAACGTATTCGCAGTGCCAATGCTATAAATAATATAAATGTAGACATATAACGGTTATTTCGCATGAATTTATCATTCTAGAATGTAAGTAAGTATTTTGCAAAACTCCTCTCAAGTATAGTCATTTAAAATTTTGAAATATTGAAAATATTGAAAGCAATATATAAAAGGTCTTAGAAATATGGTGGGGCATTTACTTACATGAGCTTCAGTTCTTCATATGGACTAATATAAAAAAAATATCAGTTGATGGTAATTTATTAAAACAAAATATTAAAATATGAGTTAATGGTAATTTATTAAAACAAAATATTAAAATATTCTATCTTAATCGATAAGTGGCGAAATATTAGTTTTCGTTAGTTTGCTATTCATGTAATACTGTAAAAGTACTTATGTTCGCGTCTTTCGTGAGCCCGTCGTAATCGCGAAAATTTAAGCCTCGCGAATTTTTCTTTTCTTCTCAAATAGTAAGAAAAAATCAGAAATTTTTCACTTATCCAAAATTTAATGATTACAGTTACTTAAATAAGAAATGAGTACAAAAATTTCTTGAATACCATACAACTATTTCTTGAATAAAAGTAATAATACAACTGATAGAATGCAGCTCTTTCACTTACAATATTTATGCCATCTTCTTTTTAACCATTCAAAATTATCTCATGTTTGGCTTCAACACCGTTAAATGTGCGCACAAGACAAGAAGCGTAATTCGGTTTTTGCCGTGATATTCGCAGGTCCACAGATTCATTTTCCTCTAGAAATTTAAGCTCATTAGAATACCACTCAGTAAACTCATTCTTGAGCAAACGCTTGAACTCGCCGTTTTCAGCTAAGTCCAAAGGTTGGTGTGCTCCTGTGCAGGAAGCGGGCATAAAAAATGGAATAATATTCCTCTTCTCTAGTTCAGGCAGAAAAAGAGGATCTTGGCGTGCCTTAAAAATGTCGAACAATGCTAAACCAGGTTGTTTTGGAACAAGCTCGAGAAGGTCTCGCTGATGTCGTAGTAGGTGCAAGAATATTCTCGAACATTGTGTATCGAATCATTGTGTTAGTATTGTTCCAGTGCCACACATTCCAGTCCGCGGGAAATGTAAACTTTGGATGATAATTTGTTGTTTTTTCAGCCTACAACAATTGTGGTGGAAGTAGGTTTCCAGAAAGGAAACATGCTAACAAAACAGTCATTTCTCTTTTATCTTCCATGCCGATTATGAACACTTGTTTTGAACCACGTTCTTCCAATGTGTATTCAGATGTAGGCACAGACTTTGCGTTTGTCTGCTCGAAGTTAACCCTTTGAGGGGCAAGCGATTGCGTTTATATAATGCTGAATTCCCACAGGAAATTTGGAACAATTTTATTTCAAAACAAGGAAAAGCAATTTTTCAACTCTTTTCCCCAAAAGTTATAAAAGTAAAACTTAATAAAAAGTTTCTGGTGCAAATCTTAATTAAACTGAGGTTCGTCCCTCAAGGGGTTGACTAACACAGGGATGAGATTTCGATTTCTGCGTTTTTGCATACCAGTATTTTCTTACAGAAAATGTTATTTCGTTTAATTGGAACATTTTTGCGATTTAACCGAACAACATTCTCACTAAGAATATACTGGTGTACAAAAACGCGGAAATCTCACCCCTGTGAACGTCTCAGGGGGAATATCGTTTATCTAGATCACCGTACGAACACGGTTAACGAATTTGTCGCGAATAGCTGGGAAGTCTGGGTGCAGTTTAAGTGCAGCTTTGGTTCCCTTTCTGCGGATAAAGTTCATTCTTACCAGCAGGCTTCTGGCCCAACTCGTGCTCAAATCGAAAGAGTTCAGTTAAGATGGATCATGTGATTTCACAATTCCTTTTGCAGCTGCAATAGCAATAATGCGGTTCACTATTCTACCAGGAATCCGCAATTTATGTATATATGTTTGAACACTTGCGTCGAATCACTAAGTTTTAACTGGCGACCACGATTACCGTGCGGTAAAGTGTACATCTGCTTTAGCTTGTTTCGATGCTTGAATGTACTGTTTCTTTATGCTACGAACTGTTGATGCACTCACCGGCATTTTCAGTTCAGAGGTAAAATGTTTCACTGCTTCAGAATTTCCGCTCATAGTAGCATATCGGCCAATTTCGGACCTCAGCATCATTTCGTCGTATATTGCATGTTGCTTACGTTTTTCTTTCAGTAGAACAGTAGAAACCTCTGTATTAGAGGATATTATTTCTTTTGATTCAACAAAGGACTTAGCGTTTCTTGAATCTGGAAGTCTTGCCAGCGGTGGAGCTCCTATAGGAATTTTCTCTCTATTGACCATCAACTTGCACAGGTATTCCCACATTTTTTTACGGCACTGATAACATGTTCTCTCTGCTCAATTTTCTATCTCGCACCCGCAGGCATGGACGGTCCGAATCCAAGAAAAACAAAGGAGGTGTGCGATTGGTTATACTTTCGGTGCAAAGGGGGGGGGGGGGGGTTCAAAAGTCCCAGTTTTGATAAAGAACGCGGGAAAAGAAATTTGTTTGGGGTGGAATGCACGTGTTGAGCCAAGGTCAAAGTTGATAAGTACCGCGTGTTATTTTTAGAGCGATGGGGAGAGGGAGAGGGGACGAACTTTACGGACTAAAGGAAGTTTCTCAAAATGCCTTATGCAAAAGGGGTTCTATTTAGGTAGTTTCAAGATTTTTCAATTTTCGGTTCTGTTCATATAAAATTCGCCAAATTTTCAGCTCGCAAAATCACCGATATCTTCATTTTCGCGAAAATTACGGCTCGCGAAAATAAGTCTTTTTAAAGTATATATTATTTTTATGAATAAGAATTTTCAATTTCCAAGATAATAAAGTTTAAAACCATGCATTAGCATTTCCCTTCATAAGCAAAGTACAGTTTAATCAAAAGTTTGAAACTCATTTAACGGTGCTTGATAATATTTAAATTTTAAAAGTAAAAACATATTTATTATTTCTGTTTTCTACTTGTGATGCTTAAAACGTAAATGAAAAATTTATAAATCAACAAATGAAAGATAACTAGCCTAACAAAGGGTTGTCATGTGTTTTATTTTTTGATAATTTATTCTTATCTCTTTTGCAGTACTGAATCCGAAAACGACATTCATTTTTAACCACTACGTCATGTTTTTCCGCAACTCGTAAATTTCAAAATTAAAAAGTAGAGAAATAGTGAAAATCAGATACTATAAAATAGATGTGTTGGTTCTTTTAACCATCATTCAGGATTTTCCGCAAATTTTTAAATATTTAAAAAGTTGAAATATTATTAAAATCTGATACAATAAAATGGATGTAAAACATTTTTTTTCCTAATAATGTATTCATATTTTGTCTTATACTATGCATATTTACAGATACACATGTGTATTTAAAATCCTTACAATTTTATTCCATGTTTGGAGTTTCTTTGATCCGCTCATGCTCTGCCTCACGCTTTTGCTTTTATATTCTCTATGGGGTTGATATCGGTGTCGTCTTCTATTTTGGTGACTGATAAGGTTGGAAATTTATCGCAATGCATTTAAAATATTTACCTTCTTTTGGAATGGTTTTTGCAAATTGCTTTGACAGATTTTGCTATTTTTTAACTTTTTAACTTTGAAATTTAGGATTTGCGAAAAATCCTGACGCGATGGTTAAAAATAAAGTTCACTTTCCGATTGAGCGCGAAATATATATATATAAATCAATTTTCAAAAATAAAAAAACACAGCCATCACTTCTATTTTATAGTATTAGATTTTTCTTTCTTCTTTTAGACTTTTTTATCTTTGAAATTTACGATTTGCGAAAAATCCTGACGTTGTGGTTAAAACTAAAAATCCTTTAACACATTTTGAAAAACGAGCGCAAGTTCCAGATTTTCGTCCCAAATGATTTTCCAAAATGCAAAGCTATACAAATTATGTCCATAAAATACACGAGTTCTTTCAATATGTATATTAATCTATAGAAATAAACTATCTAGTTACCTCTGAACATTATTTAATTAAATTAAATTTCCCTTCTTACGACTAATGAACTTGAATTTGGTATTAAAAAATATTGATATAAAATTTTTAAATTTTAGGACGATTTTATCTTTAATACTTTTTAAGAATATTTCGTAAGAAATACTAACTATTACATTCTTCCCTCTTCTGAAATTTTTTTGCAGATCTACGCCGATCATGACACCTAGAACACAAAACCAACCCCAGTTCAAAACCTTATCTATCTATCTATCTATCTATCTATCTATCTATATATATATATATATGTATATTGAAATTTGTTAACCTTTTTTGGAATAGCCGGTTACCAAACTATATCTTCTTAAGGTCTATTTACGTTATGGTCTTAAGCGTTGGCGTTCCAAGCTTTAAATAATATGACCTAAATAATCAGCCTCTACATAAACAACTAAAGAAAACGCTGATTGGTTTTGAAATTTGTTTCTCGCAGGATCTAGGAAGATAGTTACGCCACAATGTAATCATACGACGCTAACTAAAAAGACAGATTGCCACGGTGGGTTACACGTCATTTTTTTTTGACCGCTTGAGTCACGCGATGCTCGAAAGCACGACCACGAAAAGTGCATCATGTAGCTCTAGCTGGTCTAATACGAATGGTAGAGCGGCAGCCTGCCTTTTTCGTTAGCCTCGATGAACGCGCCATCATATATATATATATATATATATATATATATATATATCACTTTTTTATGGACACCATAATTCTGCAAAAATCTCTTCCAAACAGATACATAGAATCACGAGGTAGAAAATCTCGGTCAAATTCGTTAATGGGCAAAATCGGACCAAGGGGGTGGAAATAGGGAGGGTTTTTGCAAAAACCGAAAAAATACCATAACTTCTTAATTATAATACATATCAAATCAGTTTAAAGTTATTATTATTTGTAGGGAAAGGGCCAAAAATATATATGCGACAGACTTTTAATAAAATTAAAAATAAGCTCAAGGGCCGGAAAAATAGGGTTAATGGGAAAAATAAATCATAACGTCACCATTTCTTAACATATCAAACTCACTTAAATGCATTATAAAACTTCTTAACATTATCTACAACTTTTATACTGACAAGGTTTTGATAGGACCAACTCTTACCGCAAAAAAAAAAATAAAAACGAAAAAAAGAATGGGGGGTTGGAGAAGAAAAAATTCATAACTTCGTCAATTCACAAGATATCCAATCCGCTTATATTTATTATACATATTCTCAATATTATCTACAACTTTCATACTGACAAGTTTTTGATAAGCTCAATTTTTACAGCAAAAACAAATGAAACAAAAATAGGGGTTGACGAAAAAATTATCGTATTGAGGGTGTAAACAAATCCAAACGGCTTATTTTCTGACTCCTTTTTTAATTCATTTTTCCTCTTAAATGCATCCAATTGGCAGGTGCTCTTATTCAGAAACTGTATAATTTGCTGTATTGGCCAATTTTTTGTTAAAGGGGACATATATTTCAAAAAATGCTGTCAAAGTAGGCATTCTGAATAGAATTTCTCGAAGCGATACTGCTGGAAACGATAAAGATGGTCGTGCTGAAAAAATAATTGTTTGTAAATCCAGTTGTAATTAATTGAACGAAAAATCAAAACACAGATTGCTTATAAATCTTTTCAAAAAGTTTCATGTTTTTACTCTTAAAAATGAGTCTAAAAATGTGTCAGAAAATTTTGAGTTGTTGAGCTTGGAAAATATTTTTTTGAATACAGCCTTAATATGATTCTGATAAAACCAACTCTTAGAGAAAAATGAAATTAAAAATTCGTCAAAAGATGGCAGATAAAATTATTAAACTGGGTTTATCTGTAATCTTGATTTAGTTTTTCTTGGTGAAATGAGTACTTAAGTTCGAAATCTACTACCGCCTGTAGCCCGAGCCGATAGGAATTTTAAGGGGAGTTAAGTCTTAAAATTTATAGTATAATTTTCCAGGCCATGTTTTTAATTATAATTGCCTTACATAGACAAAACAGCGTAAAGTAATTTTATTTCATTCTTACTGAGCATGCAAAAATTGTTCGAAGATTTTATTGAGATTTCCATGTGTTACATTAATCCATTAATTCTTATAAAAATCATCATGTTAACAACGTAAGAATGGAATGTCTTATAGTTTAGATATTAATTTCTATATTCACGTTTAACTAATAATTTGTTGCAGATCAAAGCAAGGGATGTCATCCATTTAAACTCACTTGAATATTTCACTAAATGCGCTTTAAAACATAAGTGTTCTACGAACATGAGTGTTTTATGAACAGACTACGCTGCATTACTTACGCATGATCTAATTCTGAGTTGCACTCGTCAAACTTAGTGAAGCAGAAATATTTCAGAGTAATGCAGTTTAAAACTTCATTTTAAGCTTTTATACTATTTATTTTAGTTTTGTGTGGTCAAAAGGATTATTACTTATAAATCAATGTACCAAAAATAATAATATTATATGGATTCAGTAGTGAAGTGCAAATAAATGCATCGCAAATAGATTTAATTTCACTATTTTAGCATTTTCTTTACGACATTAAGATTTAAAGTTAATTGCTTCTATAATTTTTATTCGAAAATACTTAATATAAATGCTACTTATGGACAATCGTTGTCCTTTTTTTTTTCATAAAGAACTTTTACAATAAGAAACTTCATTGAAAAAGTCAGACATATATATATATATATATATATATATTAAGAAGAAGCTTTTAAACGTAATACGTTTTTATATCATTATATCTTTTCAGCATTTTTTATTTTTAACAGCGGGAAATTAACTAATTAATAAGCTATTTATTTATTTTTTAACTATTTTCACTGCTTCATTTATCAAATGAAACTAATTTTTCTGTGACCACAATATTTTCTGAAAAGTAACATCTTTTAGTTCCTCTTGCATTATAAATCTCGAAACTTTGACATGCATTACAAAAAAATAAATAAATAAAAATAAATAAATAAATAAGAATAAATAAATAAATAAAAATAAAAGTTTTTTAAATTTCGGTTAAAATTTTAACAGCAGACTAGAGACGTGAGACAGAGTAGTGGAAAAATCAAAACGCCTAGCAACTGTTAGGTATTTGAGAGATATAATAAATGCATATAGATTATATTACAATTATAAAAAAAAAATGAAATACAATTCGGGTAACAATAGCTTTTATAGGAATCCATTTTAAAAAGAGATAGTTATCTCGGACGAAAATTAATGCAATAAAGGAATGCATTTTATTTGTTAATTAGTTAAAATATTAACAGATTTTAAACAAAGCTCAAATTATTAAATTAAAATAATATTATGTTATCAGTGAGTAAGTATGTTTGACTTTAAGTGGTATAACTTAACACATAGATTCCAAAAGTATTTATTAAAGTTAGCAGCGAGCTGATAGTATTTGTTTTCAGTTAAGGTTGAAAATGACAATATCTGATCAGATATTAACTTGATGTAGTTACAATTCGATGTCCATGTATGTGTGTGTACAAACATAGGTTCACAAACACATATACGATGGTAACTCTGGAATTTTTGAGACAGGGGAAGACGATATGCACCAAGCAATATATTGGTCGGTTATGTAAATTTAAACTCTTTTAAGGCAGCAGACGATAATTTGTGGAATAAATGAATAAATTTTGAAAGAAATGAAAATGGAGTTAACGCGAAAACATTATTTGAGCTATGATTATCTATGATTTTAAAGTGGGGCTAAATAAGGAAGAATGCTTTCGACGTTTACAATTAGCATATGAAAATAAAGCTCGATCTCGTGCCACTCTATGCAGGTGGTTAACAGAATTTATACGAGGTCGAAATTCTCTTTTGGATGAAAAATACACAAGAAGACTGTTGTCAGCTGTAGTCCCAGAAAATGTGCCAGTCGTACGAAAACTGTTAATCAATGATAATCGTTGTAATTACCAAATAATACAGAAGGAACTTACCATTGGATCCGCAGCTACACATAAAGTTTTTAATGAAGAACTGCATTTAAAAAAATGGTTTGTCGTTGAGTCCCCCATAATTTAACAGAATCAGTAAAGAAACCCTAAAATTACTTAATGATGATGACCACCGCATTATTTCTAAACTCATAACTGATGATGAAGCATACACACATTTTTTGATGCTCCAACACCTTAAAAGAGTAAAGGTATATATATATATATATATATATATATATATATATATATATATATATATATATATATATATATATATATATATATATATATATACCTTAAGAGAGTAAAAGAATATAGGTCTTTGAAGACGGTCCCAAACAAACAATGGTGAAAAAAACCCACGAGCAATGAAAAAAGTAATGTATGTAGTGTTCTTCAGAAGTACAGGTCTACTAAAAGCCATTAACCTAAAGAGACAGAAGACAGATACAGCTAACTGGTACAGCCCTATGTATCTTCCAGAAATTCTCCAAGAGGTGAATGTTAGGAGACTCATGCTTCACCATGACAATACACCTTCTCATTTAGCAAGGAGTACAGTTGATATTCTTGCACAAAAAAAAACATCAAAGTGATAGACCATCCACCCTATTCTCTTGATCTTGTTATGTGTGACTTTTGGCTATTTTGAAAGTAAAAAATTACGTGGGTGTCGTTTTAATTCCGAACATGAGATTGATGAGGCTATTAAAGAGTGTTTTTCATCTATTTCAAGAAATGGATGAATTGAGGCATTTAATCTTTGGAAAATTCGCCTACAAAAGGGCATTGATCTTAGAGGGAACTACTTTGAACACTCCCAAAATTTGGTAAGTTACGCACATTAAATTGAATACTGAATTATATCCTTTATCATGCGGCGTCCGAATTTGGATTTTTTCCTCATGGAAATATGCGAAATAATGAGACCTAAAATAAATGTCTATCCTCTTGAAAATATAAAAGAGGAAAAAGGTAAGGAAAAAAATAGAAATCGAAATGTTTTAAGCTTAATACAGTACAGGGAAATTTAATTTTGTCACAGCATACAGCGCATACATTAATAGCGTACTTAACATTAAGATTCATTATGTGAGGTATGTATTAGAATTTTTGACCTACATAAATAAAGGATAGAATTCGGTTTAAAAGAAGTCAATATTGCTTGGAAATTCAGAAGAGGAAAAAGTTTAAATTGTGTAATTTAAATTTATGAAAAATTAAATACAAATTTTATTAGGCTTAAGCCAAGCTTCTGCAATTTTAAATTTATTATACCATGTCTTCGGAATATTACCCCATATATTACCTCTGATGCCTTTCTATGCGTATACAAAACGCACAACGATGCATGAGGTATGATTCCAAAAGATTTTTAACAGGATTTTGGCATAACACATTCACATTTCGTTAAAACTCGTTGTCTGATTGAAAATTGCAATTAGTTATAAATTAATGGAAGGAACCTCAAATATTTTCAAAGGTTTCATTGAAAAACCCTCCCTCAGGTTCATTGGTTTTATCTATAAAAATACTTTACAAAATATTTACTGTTTAAATACTTTTTCCAGATATCAAGCAGGTGTAATGTCAAAAAATTTGAAAATTTCCTCCCGTCTTTATACATTTATCATCAACAAAAATATATTAATGAAAACAATACTAGTTGTTTAAATCTATGTTTTCGGATATCAAATAATAGATTTCTACAATGTCAAACAATTTAAAACCTGACTTTTGTTCCGTTATCGAAACATTCTCTATTTCTAAAACTATTTTCTGAAGAATTCGTTTGTTGTAATAGAGTATAAACGGCTTTTGAAAGGAATTCCCCCATCAGAAGCAGCTGTTGTTCATAAATCATCTAATTTCAACTTTGAGTAGTGCTTATAAGGGAAGTTTAGATCTAACTTATTTTCTTTCCAAGTTATTTTATACTTCAGAAAGCTATTTGTGATCCATTATGTTTTGGTTGGCAGTTGCATTAAGAGGAAAGATATGGTATATATTTAAAAACATATCGTTTAAAAGGAAAAATAAACATCAGCACTCTGTTTTATTCATAAATTAATAACTTAAAAATAGTTTGCCAGTCGTTGAGCCAGAAGCCAAAATTAGTGATTTTGGTTTCATCTCTGAGGACTTGGTGATATGTACCTTTTTGGATTCACAATGGTCCAAGGAGTTCATTTTATGATGATACTATGAAATTTGTAGTAGCTTATAGGCGCCATATTGAAAAGATGAGCGCCATCTACCGCAGATAGATACATATGATTTTTTTGCCAGTATCACATAATTAAAGAGTTTTCAATGAAAAAATAGAAAGAACAAATATTGTTAAACATAAAACGTTATACAAATTATATATTTATTAAGATTTTATTTTAATATGATGCTTATCTTTGCATTTAACTTTATGTTTATTAATATTTTTAATGGGATAAACAGTTCAAAAGACATGTGTGATGAAAGAAAACCGAAATCTTGTTTTGCATTTTAATACATATTTTCATGTGGTAAGACACAGCAATTCAAGAAAAAATTAATACTGGTGACATTATTGTACTTAGTCTGTTAAGAATTAGCCCCTTCGGGACCACGGGTGCATATATGCACCTTCGGAAAATTTAAAATTTTCTTATTTAATTAAGATATTTTCTTGATTGCTAAGCTAAGTTTAATTGTTTGACAAAAAGTGGTGTCAACCGAATAAAATTCATGCAAAAGATGCTTGTCCCGAACGGGTTAATAAATAACAGAAATCTTAGTCTTCTTCACTACTATCATCATCATTGGTTGACATTCCTGTGTCCAAATAACTTCCATCGTCATAGAACAGTTCTATATTCTGCATATGCGTGTATATCTGAGGTTATTAAAAAGACACGCATATGACGGTGAGACACGTGTCCTTAAACAAGAACATGACATCAGTTCTAAAATAGCTTCTGGAGCAGGAAACTGCCATTCCACTGGACCTCTAGATAGCCTTTTCCTTCACTATCTGTTCCAAAAATCCAACTATATTTATCTGAGAATGGAAGATCAGCCTGTAGGCACTTCATCCAAACGAGACGGTGGTAATTAGCTCGCATTACCAATAGGTAGATTGTATTACTTACAAGGTAGAAGGCGATGCGACTCCACAGACTTCTTTTTTTTTACCGAAAAAATATGTAGAATATAGCGCAATTCAATTATGTCTGAGTATTTGTGCTTTCTATAGCAGAGATGGTAAATTACGACTTAAGCCTTTTCTTTGTTTCCTCTGATATATCAGCTTCAGTATCAGGAGCATTTCGAAATTCAGTGTTCTGAATCATCATTTTCCATTGCCTGCAAAAGCACTTACTGTATCGCACCCGACAGTGAATACATTTCATGTAATGCATAACATACCGCTTTACCTAGAAGTCCATGCATCTCACTCAAGTTGTAGTACTTTACTTTACCCTGTCATTGGACCCGCATTTTACAACTATAACCCTTTCCAGTTTTTCAAGTCGTTTTCTAAAGAAAACAGTGTAATAACTGCTACATCAGGATCTATAGAGATAATAATATTTCTAATTCCAGACGCTAAAGCTTGGTGTGCGCGAAATAAAAGTCGCGTATAACCTCTTCTTGGAAGCAGGTCAATTTAGTGGATTCTTCAACTAGTTATTTCGTGAATTTATAGCATTTTTCTCCGCAGATAACGTACATCATTCATCTATCCAACTGTTTCATATAATGTTCATTTTGCCATTCGTGAGAAATGAAATGTATAAGTTCTTTCTTGTTCTCCTCATCAGATAGAAACTGCTTCCATTCTCGTACTGGGTGTCCAGAAGTATATAACTTTTATAGCATTACCAAGAGTTCATATTTTTCGTTCTTTTATTTTTATTCACATCTGCCTGTATGTATCAAATACAACATCTATTCTTTGAGAGGATGTAGAATTTTGTATTATTTTAGAAAACAGATTCTTTGCTAGTTGTCTAAATGATTGTATCTCCTGCGATAGCTTTGAACAAAGCACATTCCGTCGATTATATTAACAGTACTATCATTTGCATTCTTTCAGCAGTCACAATTTTGTCATAACACCCATCAGTTTGATTTTTCAGTTTTTCATATTAAACCATCAAGTGTTGCTAAGGGCTATGGAAGAGGCGAGGCCCTAGGTGGTAGGAAAAGATAGTTCTCATATCGAAATTTCTTCGCTCTGCAATGATTGTTATCTGAGCAAACAGATTTCTTTCTGCCTGTGCAACAAATTCTGATTTATTAAATTTTACACTCTGTTTCTTCTTAAAGTCAGAAAATGTCTTTACCTTCTTTATATTTGGAGGTTTGAAAAACCCGTCTGGCTTTGAATCTTCAGACAGATATTCTCTCTTGAAAGTCTGGTAAGCCTCTTCACCCATCTCATGAGCTTTGACTATGTCTTCGACAAATTCTAGATTTGTCATTGCACCAGTTCATTCTATTACCATGTCTAGATTTATCCATTCATTGGTAATCATGTTCTATAAATATGAGCTATCACGTTCGTCTTTCTGGATCCTGCTCAAAGACACATCTGGATGTAGAACTAATTTTAGTTCTTTCACGAATCATGCGAAGAAATGCTGCCCCGGAGTGTCTACAGAAATTGTAAAAAAAAGTTCACTGATTTTTCTATGATTTCCCTGACTATCGTTATCAGACTTCCCTGATTTCCATTATTGACAATAGACATACGGTATTTTTTCATGTATGCAGATTTGTTGTATAACACACTTATCCAGCTTGCTAATATCTCATTTGGGAGAAAAAACAAGAGAAAAACATAAAAATTGGCCTAATATTCATTAAGTATTCATTGACAGTTTTAAAATTTATTCCAACAACTTCACATAGTGGCCAATGGATATATGTTGACCAGAAATTTTCCCCATTTTCTGAAAAATATTCAATTCTAAGACTTATCTACATATGACGGGATACCTAATTGGATTAAGCTGGCCACCTGGTCAGAGGTTATGCTAATGTATCATTTAAAATTTTGAAAAATGGGTAAATCGCCTTCAATATAAGCACTGTCTACAGAAAATGAGGCCATCTGATCACCTTAATTTGCATTAAATATCAAAAACTCATACCATGCGCATCTTTTTAAAAATATTGGGAAAGATAAATCAGTATGTGAAAAAATATGGTATAAAAAATTGACGAATCAGTATCATTGGCAAGGTAAAAATGCAAATTTTTTCAAATATAGATAATTTTCCCTGATTTTCAAGTATTTTTACAAAGTTCCCTGACTTTTCCCTGATTTTTCCAGATTGATAAACCTCCCTGATTTTTCCATGATTCCCTGATTTCCAGATTCTGTAGACACCCTGTAGCCCTGATATAAAAAATATCTCTCGACTGTGGCAAGTATTTGACTGAACCTCGTTGTACTTTTTGACACCAACATGTCCTTATTTATTGTCCCTTCAACTGCCCATTTAATTTACATGCAAAACCAAGACAATCTTTCAATCACCCTGCTTATCGGCGGCCATTTTCCAATATGGCGCCCAATAGCTACTCTGTTTTTGAATGCATCATGGAAAAATGACATGCTGTTGTTCAGGTGAATTCAAAAATGTATGGTTTACCAAATTCGCTGACATGAAACCACTCGAACCCCTAACTCAACAACGGCAGCCATTTTCCAATATGGCGTCCATAAGCTATTCTGGTTTCGAAAGTATCATGGATAAATGAGGTGCTGTTGTTGTGGTGAATCCAAAAATATATAGTTTACCAAGTCCGCTGACATGAAACCACACGAGCCCCTGGCTCAACGACTATACAGGTAATAGCACTTTCTAGTTATTAAGTCAAATAAACTACATATCAATTCAATATAATTAAATAACCCAAACTGTATGAAAAAATTTCATCGTCATTTTATCCCTGCTATATATGAGTACATGAGTACTACGCAAAGTAAAAAAATCCCTGCTGGCTCGGCTTACCGGCGCAGGTAGATTTCAAAGTTAAGTACTAATTTCATCAAAAAAAAAAACTAAATCATGATTAGAGATAAAACCACTTTAACAACTTTATCTGGCCGCTTTTAACGAGTTTTTAATTTATTTTTTATATAAGAAATGGTTTTATCAGATCCATGTTATGGCAGTATTAAAAAAAATATATTTTTTCCATGCTCAACAAGTCGACATTTTCTGACAAATTTTCAGATTCATTTTTAAAAGAAAAAGCATGAAATTTGTTGACGTGATTTTTTTGAAAGAGATTTATAAGCGACCTATGCTTTTATTTTTCGTTCAATTAATTATAACTTGATTTATAAGCAATTATTTCCTCAGTCGGACAATATTATTAGTTTCCAACACAATCGCTTCGAGAAATTCGGATCAAAATGCAACTTTGACATCATTTTTTGAAATACATTCTGCTTCTATCAAAAAATCGAACTTTACGACATATTATGTAGTATCTGAATAAGAGACTTATCAATTGGATGCGTTTGAAAGTAAAAATGAATTTAAAAATGAGTCAGAAAATAAGCAGTTTGGATTTGAGTAATACGATATATTTTTCATCAACCTCTATGATTTTTAATTTGTTTTTGCTGTAAGAATAGGTCCTATCAAAAACTTGTCAATATAAAAGTTGTAGATAATACTAAGAAGATGTATAATAAATTTAAGCGGATTGGATATCTGTTGAATTGTCGAAGTTTTGGATTTTTTTCTTCTTCAATCCCTCATTTTTGTCAATATAAAAGTTGTAGACAATATTAAGACAATTTATAATAAATTTAATTGGATTTTATATCTTGAGAATTGACGAAATTATGAATTTTCTTCTCCCCAAAACCCTATTTTTTTTGCCCCTCGAGCTCATTTTTATTTTTATCAAAAATCTGTCATGCATAAATTTTTGGCCCTTTCTTTAGAAGTAATAAAAACATTAAATTCAGTCGATATGTATTATAATTAAGACGTTATGGGTTTTTTTCTTTTTTCTCAAAACCCATCCCTATTTCCACCTTCTTGGTCCGATTTTGCCCATTAACAAACTTGACCGAGATTTTATGCTCCTTGATTTTATGTATCAGTTTGGTAAAGATTTGTGCAGAATTATGGAAGCTATCGTGCCCATAAAAAAGTGATACAGATAGATGTATAAAGTTTTTTGCTGGGGGTAGTTTTGGGTTCCAGGGGTCATGATCGGTGTAGATGTGTAAAAATATTTCCGAAATTCAAATATGGGGAGAATGTAATAGGTAGTATTTTATACGAAATCTACCTAAAATACAATCATTTGTGTCCAGAAAATTACCCACGTCACTACACGTTCTTACATTAAATTATACTTAAAAAAGTAATTCTTTACAGTGTAATGCTTGGGTATTAGATTGAATGACTAAGGGAAGTATACAATAACTTCTTCCGAGTTACCCACTCTTACGAAAAACTTTATTTACCTTTAGAAACCATAGAACGGTTTACGGTTTTAAAATTTAACGAAACCTAAAAATATTATTTTCTTTTGTTCTCAGTAATTTTTGGAAATGAATTTCATCAACTCCGAATATATGTTTTTCAAAGGCTAAAAATTCTCAAATAAACATTTTCATTTTCAACAAACATATTTTAAGAACAAACATGATAAATTAACTGTATTAACAATAACATTAATATAAGTATTTTTTTGATAGTCTTTTATGTATAAATTTAATTACGCAGCTCAAAATGCTTAGTTGAAAATTGATTGAAACCTAAATAAAAGATATTCCGGTTTGAGAAAACTGATTAATACACTATAAAAACTATTCAGAAATTTTTACGAAAATCCGTTGCAGGTAAAGGAACTTTACTTTTTCTTTAAAAGGCTGAAATATACTACTTTCAAACGTGTCTAAAGATAAAGAACGCAGTTTCATAATCTATTCTTTTTTAATGTCATATCAATCATAATCATCATTTGTTCTACCAATTTTATTTTCAGACATTAAAAACACACTATGATTTCATAGTTTATCATACAGCCAAGAAACAGCGTACATGTCAAAAGATTTAAAACATATATATACTTTAACACAAATATTTAAGATAGTTTAAAAAATATTTTCACCTCTTTTTTCACCGAGGCACCTTCAGTTATTGATGTTTTACGTTCCACTCTTTCGCTAATGCTTGATTTCTAAATTTTCCCTGTTATTTATCCCTATTTTCAAAATGTGTCGCCATCTATTGTCTATAACTGCGTGTAGTTGATCATTGCAGGTTTCTGATTTTGAAGAGATGATTTCAATGGCTTCTCTTATTAATGCGTAATTTAAACTATTGTATTTTGCTAATTTCTCGACATTTTTAAAATCTATTGTGATGGGGGATTTATTATTGAGTCTTGCTATGGCCGTAGATGATTTATTAAGTCGTATATCCC
This sequence comes from Maratus speciosus, assembly GCA_963932465.1. Taxonomy (NCBI): domain Eukaryota; kingdom Metazoa; phylum Arthropoda; class Arachnida; order Araneae; family Salticidae; genus Maratus; species Maratus speciosus. Next base: position 348,504,185 of record OZ010790.1, read on the forward strand.
GTTGATGTTCTTTAATCCTGTCTTGTAGCTTTCTTTTTGTCATTCCTATATATGACATATCTTTTCCTTCATTATTTTTGAAATTAATTTTATATATTCCAGATGTCTGTAGGTGTGAAATTTTCTCTATGTCTGTTCTAATTAATTTAAATATTGGCAGGTCAGGGGCGATAGGGGTATTTCCCACACAGCACACTTGGTTACAGTAATGTCTCGGAGACATCGCAACGTCCCTTTATTGTCACGTCTCAGTGCGATGTAACTAGAGCATCTCCGAGATGACAAGAAAGACTGTCGCTCAGATCATCCCTTGCGACATAATGGAGACACAAGCTGCCGTTTTCGCCCATGCGCAAATACCTCCAAGTTACTGGCGCATGCGTGAACTTAATGGCGTCAAAGATAATTTGTAGAGAAGGATGTGCGCGTGCCATGTGATTGCTCCGTATTGTTTTTACTATTTCTAAAGTGGTGCTTGGATAATTTGAGACAACAGCCTGCCGCTCACAGAACACCCCTCCCCCTCTCAAAGCTTCAAAGTGGTGCTTCTTCAGTTTGGAAATTTTTAATTAACTATCTGGAAGATGTATAGTGTTTTGTTGTTTGTTTGTATGTGTGTGTGTGTGTGTGTGTGTGTGTGTGTGTGTGTGTAGATAATAAAATTATAAAAGCCTCCTGACATTTACATTTTTACAATAAAGCTTATGAATATATTATTTATCTGTGTCATAAATGCTGTTTTTTTTTTAATGAAGGGCAGTTATAAGAATACACTTAGAATAAAAACTAATACATCATTTTGTCTCATACTACACTGCTCAAAATAATTAAAGGATATTGCAGTTTTAGGTGGATTTTGTATCTGGTAAACTGTTTAGCTGATTGATACATGGTCGACAGACATAGTAGGTTATATGAGAATAAATTACACATGTTTGGCAGAAAAAAATGCATTTTATTGCGCATTTGTGTACTAAAGGAAAAAAACACAATTTGTGCATATGAGAAAAAAAGAATAAGAAAAGGTGTTTTCTTCAAAGAAAATCATTTTCAGTAGGGGGTATGGTTTCCACGGGCGGCCAGCAACGTTGAACACCTTTGAGGCATGGACGCAATCAGGCTATTAATGACGAGTTGGGGTATTCTGCCCCACTCTTCCAGAAGAGCTCTTTCCAGTTCTTGGAGAGTTTCTGGGGGTTGTTGGCGGCCAGAAACTCGTCTTTCTGGAGCGTCCCAAACGTGCTCGATTGGATTCATGTCTGGAGAACACGCTGGCCATTCCATTCGAACGATTTCTTCCTCGAAAAGGAAATCCTCCACCAGGTTTGCACGATGTGGCCTGCAGTTATCGTCCATTAAAATGAAGTTATCTCCGATTGCTGCAGCGTAAGGGACTACAATAGGTCTGAGAAACTCATCCCTATATCGGCGACCAGTCAGAGCTCCATCTCGAATGATGTAGAGGTCAGTGCGCCCGTCAATGGAGATGCCACCATACACCAACACTCCTCCACCGCCAAATCTGACACTTTCGTGCACGAACGCAGGATTATTCCTACTGCCACGGTCCGTCTAGATGAAAATACGCCTATTATCCGGATGCACAGAAAAACGGGACTCGCCAGAAAACAGAATATTGCTCCATTCATTTCTCCTCCAGTTGACATGCTCGGTTGCCCACTCCCTGCGGTCGCGACGATGCCTTGATGTTAATCTAACACATACCATCGGTCGGCGAGCATACAGACCTACATTATGGAGCCGGTTTCGACAGTCTGAGTTGAAATCGTGGTGCCTGTAGCCGAGCGAATGTGTTGTTAGAGAAGAGTAGCGTTCATGGTTCGGTGTCTCCGAGCTCTTAACGCTAAATACCGATCTTCATTGGGCGTTGTTGCCCGTCTACGACCTTGCCCTGGTCTTCGGCCTGCACATCCAGTCTCCAAAAAACGGTTTCAGATCCTGGAAATGACACTTTGTGACACTCCAATGGCTTGCGCTACTTCGGCTCGAGTTTGGCCCCCTTCTAACCTACCAACAATTCTCAAAGCTTCTGAATCTGTCAAATGACTTCGCTGAGACATCGTACTCATCGAAACAAAGCAATCACTGAATGCCGATCATCCTTGTCTTCATTCTCTTTTATCCAGTTGAAAGTCAAATTTCATTCGCTGCCGCTGAAACGACGTTTTTGACGTCGAACTCAAAATTTGCATACTCCACAGTTTGAAAACCAGAAAAATTTGCATTTGTGATTCTCTTCTTCTATTTTCGGCAAAAAAAATTTCGTTTATATCTTTATTTTATATAAAACTTCAAATATCCTTTAATTGTTTTGAGCAGTGTATTATATAAATAGTATTGCTCATCATAAAACATGTATTGTAATTTTTTTTTCTGTTATTTGATTGAATTGATATAATAGAAATATTTATCCAACAATAGTTATTAAACTTTATCATTTACTGCTTTAAAAGTATATATTTGATTTTTTTTTGTCTAAAGGATATATTTAATTTTTAGAGGGGGTGTGGGGGGGGGAATTCAATATATTGCTTAATAAGTTCTCTAAACAATACTAAAGAAATTATAATGTGTACATTTCGATTACAAAAATAAGCTTGCAAATATTGTAATCTATAAAAATTAGCATTTTATGGATATCTACTTTTAAATGATTAGCAATTGATCTTCATCAAGTATAAAATGCTGGCATTCTTAAATATGAGTTTTTTAATTAAGTTTGAATCAATACAATTCATAGAGTGAAATAATGAAATATATATGATGTAAAACAAGCAACACAAGAGCAATTGGTTGAAAAAAAAAAGTTGTTTTATAGTTTGTTTAAAATGGATGAAAAAAAAATTTAAACAAACTTAGAATAAACACTAATACATCTCTTCGTCTCATACTATTATATAAATAGTATTGTATGAGTTTTCTTTTTGCTGTTATTTGGTTGAATTGATATAACAGAAATATTTATTAAACAATAGTTATTAAAGTTTATCATTTGCTGCTTTAAAAATTTGTATTTTTTTTTTTTTTTTTTTTTTTTTAGCTAAAGGATATATTTAAATTTTTATTTGTGTATTTTTTGAAAATCTACCCCTATACAGATTAAAGAAAACACACAATGCAAAAAAGCTGACTGAAATTACTACATAATTTGAGAGTACATCATATTGAAACTTATTTAGTTTAGTATTGTTGTTTATGTGTGGATGGGATAATAGAATTATAAGTGTCTCCAGACATTTATATTTTTGCAATAAAGTTTACATTTTTTCCCCAGTATCTGGGACAAAAATATTAATTTTTTTTGTTTTTATGAAGAGCAATTATCAATTTTCTTATTAAATATAATTAAATACGAGGGTGGAGGGTTATGGCTTTTACAGAACTCTATTTTTTGAATCGGTAAACTGCTATTTGCTAAGATAATAAAATTGGGCTAAGATGTGTTATTATCCCACCCTCCGCGATGTTGAGTATTTGGCGATTTTTATCGCTCTGGCAACCCCGGCGTTTGGCGTCTAGTAACTTATTATGACAACCCCCTTTTTTACGACGCGAGAGCGTGCTGTCGTTGCTGACGGTTGCTTGACTCTTGTACCAGATACTCTTTGATATCGTGTTCTATGGCTGTCTTTTTATTTTTATTTTTGTTAAATTTATTGGATGTATTTCATTGACTATAGTTTCTGTAGTCCGTTTAAACGCTCTTGCTGAAGTAATTAAGAAATATGAGGAAATTTTGACATGAAAGGGAGGTTTGTTTATAGCGTGTCAATGCGTTTTAAGCCTATTTTGGAAAATGACGGCGGTGTTATATTTTGTGCTGTAGGTTTCAAGAAAGCAGATGTCTGTTAAGGTATGTTGATAATTTTATGTATAGTTTGTTGCTTTAAGAGTTTTTTACATTTTGAGATTGATACAAAACGAGAACTACTGAATTTTGAGAATGCTATATCGCGAAAAAGGCTGAATTCGGCGATGTTTTTTTTTCGGTAAATGAGCGCGAAGCGCTAATACAACTATTGCTGATTGCCACTTTAGCGAGTTTCGTTTTTTAGGTATATTTTGCTGTTTTAAGCGTTTTCTACATTTTGAGATTGCTACAAGACGAGAACTGCTGAATTTTGAGAATGCTATATCGCGAGAAATGCTGAATTCGGCGATGTTTTTTTCCGTTAAATGTGCGCGAAGCGCTCATACAAGGATTACTGATTGCCAGTTTAGCGAATTTTGTTTATTATTTACATTTTATTTTCGTTGAGCCAAACATGCGTATAAACGGGTGCTTGGCGACATTTACTACTTGGCGGAAAAGGGGTTTTCTCGCCAAAAAAAATCCAAGATGGCGGAGGGTGGGATAATAACACATCTGTTCCTAAAATTGTATTAGTCATTGATACTTTTGCATAATAAGTACTTATGAAAATATTGTGATTGTATACATATGTCAGGCTTTATTTATCATTTAAAAAGTCTGTGTATAAAATACGCTGGAATATTTTAATTTCAACCTGCTGGTATAATAAGGTTTGTTTTTGTTTATATTCAAAAGCTTATGTTTAATTTATGAAAAAATAAATTACAAAATATATATATATATATTAAAAGTTACAAAATATTTAGTATCTGCATGAGGAATAATAAAGGAATAATTATTTGCTAGAAACATATTGTTTTTTCTATCTGATAAATTTCTTTAATTCTAATACTGCACGTTGATTTATAATTACTCAAGATAATTGTTAAACTTTGCAAATTCGAAGTAGATAAAACAAAATTCCATAGTAATTAACATCAGGTTATTTGTAAATAATTGCAATAAAAATAGTTATTACAAATAATGAAATTATTATTATTATATCTATATTAGAGTATGTAAAACTTGTATTTATATGCGAAAAGATTTATCAATATCATGTTTATGATTGAGCTAAACAAATTTTGAAACTTATTTAGCTGAATTATTTTAATCTGTAGATATGTGGAGTTTTATCATTAATCAAATATTTATTTATTTTTAACGTAACATCATAGTACAACAAACTGCAAAATTTAACCCTTTTCACTTCAAAGACTCTGTTGGAAAAAAAAGGGGGAGGGGCAACATATTGCTTAATACGTTTCCTTAATAATACTTAAGAAATTAATGTGTAAATTTGGATTATAAAAATAAGCTTGCAAATATTGTAATGTATAAAAATTAGTATTTTATGGCGATCTACTTTTAATGATGTTTAACAATTTATCTCCATCAGATATAAAATGCTTGCATTCATAAATATGAGTTTTTTAAATAATTAAGTTTGAATCAATGCAATTCATAGATTGAAATAGTGAAATATATATGATGTAAAACAAGCAGCTCGGGAGCATTTGATAGAACAAAAAAAAATCTGTTTAAAATTGATGAGCAGAATTGTAAACAAACATAGAATAAACAGAAAACACCTCTTCATTTGATGCTATTATTTAATAGTATTGCTCATCATAAATCATGCATTATTTAAGTTTTCTTTTCTTTTTTTCTGTTTGGTTGAATTGACATAATAGAAATATTTATTCAACAATAGTTATTAAAGTTTATCATTTGCTGCTTTAAAAAAAAATTTTAGTTTTTTTACCTAAAGAATATATTTCAATAAAATCATAAGACGAAATGCAATATTTCACCTTGATTCAGTCACAAAATATACAATATGAACTTTAAAATGCTCACTGTTTTACTTAAAAGGCAGCAAAAAAAAAAAAATAAAATAAAAAAAATAATAATAATATAGATGTTACAATTTAACGAATTACAAATGTACAGATTTTACAAATTTAAAATAAATTATACATTTTTTACATTATTATTTTTGTTAGCCATTTAAGTAAAACAGTGAACTTTGTAAAGTTTATATTGTATATTTTGGTATATATTTAAATTTTTACCTGTTTATATTTTGTAAATCTGCACCTATAGCGAATAAGGAAAACTCATACTACAAAAAAAAAAAAAAAGCTCGATGAAATTCTGCATAATCTGAGACACATCATACTGAAATTTATTTCTGTGTGGAGGAGATAACAGAATTATAAGTGTCTCCACACATTTATTACAAGGGAATTTATATTTTTTGTAAACAAACATAGAATGAACACCAATTCGTTTCATACTACTGTATGAATATATATCATATTATTAATATAATATATTATACAATAATGTAGCTCATCATAGAGGTTTCTTAAGAAAATTATCACAATCATAATACAATAAAATAATTGAATTTCTGTGCAAGAATAAGTGGATTTCGTTGCAAGATTTTATTAAATGCAAGAAAATTTAAAAATCAGATAAAAAATATTTAACATTTATTTGGGCTAGCTTCAGTTAAGTGCAGCCCTAAAGGAAAAAAACAACAACAACTGTAGAGCAAAATACAGCAACAAAAGGGTGATTGGGGGGGGGGGGTGAGCCTGCATGTCAGTAGACCAATTTTCACCACTATTTCTGTTTAGTGATCTCCCTCTTGTTTAATGAAAGAAATTCTGTTATTAAATAAGGTATGTTAGGAGAAAGAAGGGCAGTATCACATCCAGATTGCTGTTCAGGAATAGTGCAGTAATTAGCATATGAGTTTGCCAATATTGTATATCATCATTGTCTGAGAGTAAGAGAGGAATAGACTCAAACTGTATCTTTATCCTGGACTCTCACTTACGGGTGGTCGGTATGCATATCATAATCCATAAAACTCTTTATCTCATATTGTTATACAATCGCACTGTTCCTTTTAAATTTCATTATGAGTTTTTTATTATAAAATATGTATTAGGAAAGATTAGGGAAACATTTAGTAGCATATTACCTATACAATGTTTTTTAAAAACTGATCAGGGTTTGATGATATATATCAATGGATATATATCTCGATGTATTTTAATATATATATTTATTTTTAAAATATCAAGATTTTTGGTATTTTCATAAACTTGATGTTTATTTTCAAAATATCAAGATGTTTGATGTTTTGTATATTTGATATTTATTTTCAAAATATCACTGAGCAAGATAATTTTGACATTTTTAATTAAAACAAGTGTAAAAGAAATTTTCAATTGTTATTAACTGTATCATTATGCAGATAAAAAACTTTGTTTCTGGCTCTGGCAGTGACTTTTTTATCCAAAGGAAACAAATATTTTCCCCAAGTTTTATGTTTGAAGCTTTTATTTTTAAATGTAGAACTAATAATTAGGCGAGATAATTAATTCAAAACAACCATTGAAAGATATACTGTCTAATTTAGATAATCAATTATATAGCTTCATTAGAAAATAATCTTTTCCTATATTGGTTCAGTTTAGTATAAACTATAGGTAATACATGTTAGGAAATAAAAAATAAGACAAGCTTACATTTATATTAAAATTCTTTAATTTAAAAACTATTTTGTATTTAAAATTTTGTTTTAAAAATTTCTGATTTCTTGATATTTGACACTGAATACTATAATGTATATATATATATTAATAACTGCATAAATAAAATTATATCTGTTTTCAGTCAGGTAATCTTTAATTTTGTTCTAAGTAGAAAAAAGAAAGAAGGAAAAGAAAAACAATGCATTTTTAGAATATTGTTTAAGTAAATTTTCATGTTAAGTGCAATAGGTTTTAGTTTCTCATTTATATTATGCTTGAAAATATTTATTGTAGCTAACTATTAAATAATTTATCATTTAACTATTAAATAATTTATCAGCAAACTAGTTAACTATTTTGAAAATATCGGATATTTTTGATATTTTCGAAAATACCATGATATTTACGAACCCTGGAACTGATTATATCAATTATAAATTTTACTTTTTGAACACTATTCTAATAATTTAAGTACTACTCAGAATACTGATGATAAAAGCCCATGAAAACTGATTTTCAGAATAGACAAAGATTTAGGATGGTAGAGTCTTGCAATTAAATACGATAGTAAAGCCACTTAGACTGTGGGTTATATTTAGAAAGAATATGGTACTGCATTGAGTACTTTTTCAGCAAATATTCAGCCTCAGATCACATTTTTCTGGATGCCTCATATTTTATAGAAATCGCACAAACTTCCAATACCATAAAAAACATTGTATTTCTGTAAATGCAAGAAAATTTAGGAATCGGAGAAAAAAAAAATTGACATTTACTTGAGCTAGCTTGAGTTAAATGAGGTCCTGAATGGTTAAAACCAAGTATATTTTTTTTACGTAAAGTACAGCAACTAAAGTGTCATAGGGTTGTGAGTCTGGATGCCAGTAGGTCGATTGTTACCACTATTTCTGTATAATAATCTTTGACATAAATTCTGTTTTTAAAAAGATAAAGATTGTTATTCGGAAGTAGTGGTGACAATTGGTGTTTGAGTTTGCCAATGTCGTGTGTCACCACTTTTAGAAGGCCTCTAATTCAACTGAATTGTTACCCTGGGCTCACACATAAGGATGATCAGTCTGAATACCATAACCCATACTCTTTGTCTGATACTTTTATATAATTATACGTAATAAATTTCTTCATGAATTATTTAGTAGCAATGTATTCTACTTGTACATTTTTTTTTTTTTTTTTTTTTTTTTTTTTTTTTTTTAAGTGACTATCTATTAAAAATTTTAGTATTCAAACACAATTCCAATAATTTGAATACCTGGAATATAAAGTGGTACAAGTCCATAAAAACTGATTTTTAGAAATTTAGAGTAGGATAAAATATTTGCGATAAAGTAGAGGAAAATTCAGTACTCCATTAAGAAGCTACTCCGTCCGGCGAAAACCCGTTCGCTAATGTTAATCCAATGGAAGAAATTTTGTAAAATATCTTGTCTAAATTTCAGTATTTTTAATTTTTTTTTTTTTTTTTTTTTTTTTTTTTTGCATTGGATAGCTGAGATCGACTTCTACATCTGCCATTTCTTACTTTTTCGATTTTATTTTCAGGTATTTTTAATTGTGATCCTTTCACTTTCGAAACCGGTTTCGAAAGGGCAAGCATACTCATAAAAGAAATTTTTGAACAAAATCGAAAAAGTAAAAAACGGCCTTTGTACAAACCGACCTCAACTATCCAATGCAAAAAAAAAAAAAAAAAAAAAAAAAAAAAAATCATTTAAAAATATTGAAATGCAAACAAGATACCTTTAAAAATTTCTGCCATAGGATTAGAATCAGCAAGTGGGTCTTTTCGCGCGACTGAAGTAGCGAGTATTTTTTTAAAGAGTTCTGTCACGTGCATTATGCATGCTAAAAAATCATGTATACTAAATTTGCATTTCTATTTTATTAGAGGATACAAGAAGATTTAAGATTCGAAAAGAAAATTTTTGATGTACTACATAGATGTCACTAGTACTATATTTCTATTATTTTCTAATTCAAAATATCCTGAATGAAAAATAATAGAAATATGAAATTGAGTTATTCTGTGATGCATTTGAAGGGCACACTGGGGCAGCCACAGATTAGGCCCGCACTTGTAAGTGGGGACGTGAACGATAATTTGTTTTAATTATAGCAAAATAGCAGTAACAAAAATGTCATAGGGTGAACCTGCATGTCAGCAGGCCAATTATTCCCAGTGTTTCCAAATAGTAATATTTGCCTTATTTAATGACAGAAATTTATCAAATTAGGTGAATATTGCTATTCAGAAGTAGTGGTGACAATTGGCGTCTAGGTTTTCTTACTATAGTCTACTCATTACAGAACAGTACTAGCAGAGAAAGATCGCATAGTTGTCACAATGTGATATCTCATAGATGTGTTGTGCGATGCACTGAAGACGTTGCAATGCAGTGTGACATAGATGTCACAATGAGCTATCTCGTAGATGCTACAGTGCGACGTCGCATAGATGTTGCAGTGCGATGTACTATAGACGTTACAACGTGACGTCGCTGGTCACGGACATTTTGCGGTTGCCAGAACATCTATGAGACGATCAGTGCAACATCGCAATGTAGCAGTGCGACGCACCTGCGACGTTTCAGAGATGTAAGTGTTCTGTGTGGGTTATTCCTAGTTTTTTAAATTCTCTTTTTATTTTTAACGAAACACCTTTTATGAAAGGGATTGAATTTGTAAATTTTATAACTTTCTGGGCTGGACCATCACAGAAAGTTATAAAATTTTCAAATTCAATCCCTTTCATAAAAGGTGTTTCGTTAAAAATAAAAAGAGAATTTAAAAAACTAGAAATAAATACCCCTATCACCCCTGACCTGCCAATATTTAAATTAATTAGAACAGACATAGAGAAAATTTCACACCTACAGACATCTGGAATATATAAAATTAATTTAAAAAATAATGAAGGAAAAGATATGTCATATATAGGAATGACAAAAAGAAAGCTACAAGACAGGATTAAAGAACATCAACGGGATATACGACTTAATAAATCATCTACGGCCATAGCAAGACTCAATAATAAATTCCCCATCACAATAGATTTTAAAAATGTCGAGAAATTAGCAAAATACAATAGTTTAAATTACGCATTAATAAGAGAAGCCATTGAAATCATCTCATCAAAATCAGAAACCTGCAATGATCAACTACACGCAGTTATAGACAATAGATGGCGACACATTTTGAAAATAGGGATAAATAACAGGGAAAATTTAGAAAGCAAGGATTAGCGAGAGAGTGGAACGTAAAACATCAATAACTGAAAATGCCTCGGTGAAAAAAGAGGTGAAAATATTTTTTAAACTATCTTAAATATTTGTGTTAAAGTATATATATGTTTTAAATCTTTTGACATGTACGCTGTTTCTTGGCTCTATGATAAACTATGAAATCTTAGTGTGTTTTTAATGTCTGAAAATAAAATTGGTAGAACAAATGATGATTATGATAAAGGACGCTTTTCGGAATGGAAGGTAACTCGCAAGTGATTATTGTATCTTTTCTTTCATGGTTATATTATATTTCCGTAGATTAGGAAGCATTTGTCTTTTTTTTACAGTATAGATAAGTTTACGTTGTGCTTTTTCAATTCTTACTATTAATTCACACTCTCCCTATATTTATTTATTTATTTATTTATTTATTTATTTTTCTCGTTCAAATTTTCAATCGTTAATAAAATACTTATTATTCATCCTATCAAGTGGAAATGCATTTTTTTAAACTTGTACTGGATGACAATTAATGTTAATACAGTTTTTTCAAACTTTAATTAATTAATTAAATTTTAAATAATTAATTTAAGTTTTACATGGGAGACAAAATGGCGACCATTGGTTATTGAAGCATTTAATGCATCTTCATATCTATAAGGGGGGTTACCAAGGGGGGACCCTGTTCTGTCGCCAAATACCGCCAAGTTTCTCGCCAACATGGCGATATAACGCCAAATTTGGCGACAAATTGAGTTGCCAAAAGGGACGCCAACTTGGCGATATCTCTAATTTTTCGCCAAATTCCCATAGACTTTCTTTGTAAACCTACTTGCTTATAGAAAATCAACTAACTGAGATATTTTAATGCAACAAAAACTAATATTAGCATAAGGGATTATATTAAATTTTTCTTTGATTACCGAAGTAGGAATTGACTTCAAAATTTTTTTACTTGTTTGAAATTAAGTAGTTACGATTTTATCCTGCATTATTATTTTCCGTTAAAGCTTTGATTAAACATTTTGTAATGATTTTAAAATGTCCATTTTCTCTGAAAGGAAAGATAAACTAAGAAAAATTTTATAATATACGTAAAAAGAAAAAAAATGAGGACGATGTTTTCCGTGAAATGTCTTTAAAAAATATTTCCTTTTTCATTTCTTTAGTATAATATCTCTATACAGAATGGAAATAAATATTCTTTTCAATAATGAAACTTAGGTTTTAGGTTGTTGTTTGCACTCATAATATATAAAATATGTGTAATAATATAAGTATGTATACCTTCTGTAGCAAAATTTTCGGGACTGATTAAATGGCGCTGCGTGTCCGCAGGTGTTGTCGAAAGCACGACTACACTAAGTTTTGTAAAGTAGCACAATTTCACGTTGCATTCTGTTGCGTGATGCTAAGTGCATCAGGTTTGTAGTAATAGTGCACGTGATCATGTCGGAGCTCGAGAATGCCGTTAAAGGTGGTCGCCATTAGGTGCAATTTGAACTCGGGGAACAGAAAAAAGTCACAGGGAATAAATCTGTGGAACAAAGAGGAATGTTGAGCACGAGGATTTCTTTAGAAGCCAAAGACTCCCGCTCAATGATCAAAGTGTGTGCTGGTGCGTTGTTGTGTAAGAACTCCCAAATGCCTTACTGCCGGTACCGAGGATGAATTCTATGCATTCGGGCCATGAACCACTTTATCACTTCCAAATAAAAACGTCCAGTAGTAGCAGCACCTTCAGGAATTAATTCCTTGTGAATGATTCGTTGGTCGACCTTCTTGAGGTCCGACATGACACCGTTAACCTGTCACAAGAAACCGGGTGCACTTAGAAGCACACAACAGTCAACAACGTGAAATCGTACCGCTTTACAAGACGAAGTGTAGTCGTTCTTTCGACATCACCTGAGTACACGTAGCGCCATGTATTGGCCAGTAATTTAACCAGTCCGGGAAATTTTGTCAAGTACTGTGCATAACCTGTATTATGCGAAGCTATAAAACAAAATAATTTTTTATTAGTGTAGTTAAAAACAGACACAAAACTAATTGTATCAAATTTCATCTATATAATCCCTTGTACTAAATATAATAATAATAAAAAAAAATTAAACTAAATCATTAGTTCTCTAATAGCAATTTTCTTGAATACAGTCACATTAAAATCTGTCATTAAAGTGGGTCAAAGTACATTTTTGTCGTTTCTCTACAAACACATTTTAGACAACATAAATTTAACATACACTTGATACAATAAAAAAAAAAAAAGCCTAATACAAAGTTATAAAAACACGTTATTTAAAACTGTATTTTCATTTTTCTAAAAGGTTTCAAACAATCAATAAATTTTAATTAAGAAAAATAAATAAAAAATTAATTTAATTATCGAAGAAAACGCAAATTTATTTTGGTTAAAGAATTAAAATTTCCAAACAGGAATTTTGAAAATGAAACACACATCACTGCGCTTAAAAATAGAAAAATGCCCTTTTTCATTCAAAGTAAGATTAATTGTCTCATTCTTTAAAATTAGGTAGTATCTTAATTTTCAGATTCTATCTTTTTTATAAAAACATGCTAATAACAGTCTTTAAAGATCGCTAATGTTGATGTTTTTAAGAAATAGTCAGGAAAATAAATATCCAATTTGTGGTTTTGAAGCTTTTTTTTAAATGATGAATTTTATTACATAAAATCTTTTAAAACAATTAAAATTTTCAGTTGCGTTTATCTCGGTTGTAGCAAACAATGTCGTTTCTCTTGCAGAATTATTTAGAAACATGTTTGTAAATAAAACATGAATACAAAATGCATAGAAAGAAAGGTGTTCAAAAGAAAGGATGTTCAAAATATTTCTAAAAATTTTATCAATTTTATATTTAATCTCTTATCTTAAATGAAATATTTAAAAAATCATACTACAGATTTTCTCGTTGCACTCTTTTGTTTGTAATTTAGAGAATAAGTTGCTCTGTATAAAAAACAATTAAAAAATGGTCTCGTTGTTGTTTCTAACGCTCCCTAAACAGCCAAGATGACAATGTATATAGCGAAGACAGTGGACAATAGGGAGGGGTGCAGCTACTATTTGATGCGGAACCCCAGGAGTGGAAGACTACTACAGCATTAATGTTCTTACTAGCTAGGTAGATCACCCTTTCCCACAACATTTTACCTTCTAGTAAACCACTTAAGAATAATTTGTTAATTATTTATAGTTTTGATTAGTATTAGTGAAATCCAGTTACTTGATTAATAGTCAAAATGGTCGCGATACTAACCAAGATCTTGGTTTGGTGTTATTTCAAGATTGTCCCTTCACATCCACGTTTCAGTTTTACTTTCTTCTATCTTCAATAGAAGAAAGTATTGTAATCGAAAATTTTTTCGACTTCCGGTTTCCGACGGATTTACACATTTCAGGGGTCAGAGATCTCAAAAAACATGTTTATAGAAACTGTCTGTCTGTCCGTGTGTCCGTCTCTGTACGTGTGTCGCCATTGTACAATTGAAAAGTGTATAAAGTTATGCATACAATTGTTCAATTTTTTGGCTATGGTAAGCAGGTATTCCCTTAATTTGGAAAATTTCCGACGGAAGGGGGCACTGTAATAGCGATTTTTGTGCCATTTTCATTATTGTGCCATTGAAAAGTGTATGAAGTAATGTATAGAATTTAACCAAATTTTTTGTGCATGTTTTTGGACATGGCAAGAAGGTCCTCTCTTAATTTGGAAAAATTCCGACGGAAGGGGTGTTGTAATTTTTGTACAATTTCTATTATTGTACCATTGAATAGTGTATGAACTTAGACATAGAATTGATCCAAATTTTTTGTGTATGATTTTGGCTATTCTAAGCAGGTCCACTTTGAATTTAGAAATATTTAACCGAAAGGGGGCACTGTAATAGTCATTTTTGTATAATTTTCTCGATTTTTCGTAGTTGTATTAAACACCGAAGGTTTGTAAAGCGCCGGAATTTCGCATCATGATAAGCCGGCTATTCGCGAACAGGTGATATATTACAGAATAACGGAAAGCTGTTGATTTTAATAAATATCATGATCGAGATTAACTCGTTTTTACTCAGATTAATTGACTGAAGCAGAAATTTAAGATGAAAGTCAAAGTTGATATAGTATTCAACTAATAATATTGAAGTATTGGTATTTGTAACTAACATTTTGAAATATTAAGATGTATTAGATAGAAGAAAGCTTTGGGGTTGGTACATCCAACTAGTTTCATTTTATTTTGACGTTTCTACTGAAAGGATTTCGAAAGGGTTTCAGCATTTGGCAAAAGAAGGAAACTAGCTATACAGTTTGTACAAAGTTTGGTTACCATATTCTTAAAATATTTATTTTTAAGGGCTTTTTCTTTTAGCAGGATACAAATTTATTTCTTAGAGAAGTGAATTAAAGCAAATTATCAATTATAGTGTTTTTTGTCGGTAGTCATGAGTTTTCACTATAATTATGATAGAGTTAAGATTTCATATTGATAAAATGACTTATTTTTCAGTTGATTCATTCAAAAACTTATTACTTCTGAGTATTTTATGAAGTTTATATCCTTCAGATCCTGTTGTATTAAGTGGCGTAGATTCTAGAGTTAACTAGAAGCTTGGAATGGAAGATGTTGAGGATTTCTCTCTTCAGGAAAATATAAATATATTGAGAATTTTTTTAGAAAGCAATAAAATATATTATGCATCTCTCCATTCCTTTTTCTAAGGACATAGAAAACGCACAACGATGAATGAGGTATCATACGAAAGATTTTGGAACAGGTTTTTGACATACTATAGTCATGTATTTTATTAACACAGTTTGTTCGTTCAAAAATTGCAGTTAATTAAAAAATAATGAAACTAGTCGGATGTACCAATCCCAAACTTTTTTCTGATACATGTTCATGCTTCAAAATTCGCTAGCACACAGCCAAAATTAAATGGCAATCTATATCCCTCATCAGGATTCTAAAGCTATGGAATTCCGTGCATTAGTTCTTGAGATATGACTATCGCTGAAATCATGTAAATCCAGCAAAATGCAGCCTAACAGTGCCACCTATGGGGTGATTTAACCAAAACGTAATCAGCAACATCTTCTGTCAACGTCTGACTGAATCTCATGTTTGGAGAAAATCCGTGCATTAGTTTTTGAGATAGAGCTATTTCGAAAATTGCAGCATAGCAGCGCCACCTATTGAGCGATTAAAACCGAAAGCTAATCAGCAGCAACTTGTGTCAACGCCTAACTAAATCTAAAGTTTGGTGGAAATTCGTCATTAGTTCTTGAGATAGAGCGATTGCGGGAATCGTGAAAAAGGCAGCACAGCAGCGCCACCTGTTGGGCGATTTACACCAACACGCAATCAGCACCAATTCATATCAAGGACTAACTGAATCTGAAGTTTGATGAAAATCCGTGCATGGAGATAGAGCTATTGCGGAAATCGTGTAAATCCTGCGCAGTATAGCAACGCCACCTATTGGGTGATTTATACCAAAAAGTTATCAGCACCAAATTATATCAAGGACTAACTGAATCTGAAGTTTTTTGAAAATCCGTGCGTTACTTCTTGAGATATAGCTATTGTGGAAATCTTGAATAATGCAACATAGCAGCGCCACCTGTTGGGCGATTTGCACCAAAAACTAATTAGCATAATTTTATATTAGGGAGCAGCTGAATATAAATTTTTATTAAACTCCATGCATTAGTCCTTGAGATAGAGCGCCCAAAAAAATTGTGTCACATACACACAGAGTCACAGACAGACATTTTGTAAAAACATTTTTTTCGGAATCTCTGACCCCTAAAACGTGTAAATCTGTCGAAAATGGAAGTCAAAAATTTTCACGAATCCAATACTTTCTTCTTGTAAAGATAGAAGAAAGTAAAAATGTATCAGGAAATAGAAGTGGTTGACTCTGTCGCCGGAAATAATTTGAGTGGGATGGATGCCTGCCCAATATAGCCAAATCCAATAAATAACCTCCTATTCGAGTTTAAACCTCTTTTATTTCACAGCAAAATGAATATGAAACTTAGAATTATCTCAAGAAAAACTTTTAATTGACTTCATGCACCATATGACTGTTTTTGCATAATAGGGGTATTCAGGTATTACAAGAGTTCTATAGCTTCCGTCACTAACTTCATGATTTAAATTCAAACACCCGTAATATACGATGTTCTTCAAATTCCATTAAAATCTAAACAAAACCTTGTGTCAGTGGATTTTTTATTTTATGGACAAGCTGAGGGTTGCCAGAGTTTATTCTCGCTTTTTTATGTATAACCCCACTGTTCTCCTTAGGAGCATAGGACCCGAAATGAAATTTAATTGCTCGTAATTTTTTACTAAAATTTGTTTTGGCTCAAAATTTGACGAGCTTGTTTTTATATACCAAACATTTTGAGGCATAAATATTAAGCAAAAACAATTTTTAGTAAAAGTTTTATGATCAATTAAATTTCGCTTCTGGTCATATAGATCCAAAGAGAGTTAATAACGTGGAAAAATTCAGTTTTCATCACTCACCACTCTACACATCAAGCAATTCTCTCCCTTTTGGCATGTAAGCAAAGAAAGGAATCCTTTCAATTAATTAATAACGTTTCTCTTTCCTTTATACTTTGTAAATGGAAAAAATTATAGCAAAAAATGAAAAACATTATAGCAAAATTGTCTGGTATCTAAACTACCAATATTGTCTAATGTAAAATGTTCCATTATCACAGCCATTTCTTGCTGTAAAATACTAAAAGTAAAGAACTGAAAGAAGCATTTAGTTGTTAATTTAAAGCAGAAATCAGTGGCAGGCTACATACGTGTAAAGTATCGTGTAAATTAATTTTTTTTCCCCTAAGGGTACATAGTATGCAAAATTGCGGATGTTTTTACACCGAGTGTTGTAAAAATCCCTTTCAGTATTTTGGTAATTTTTTTAAGGAGAGTGTGTAATGACCATAGGTGAAATCCAAATCGTTCTTTTTCATTGATGTCACTTTCACTATATTCAATTCGAATAAACTACTGTGTATATGTTCTCTCTAATGTGGTAAAAAGGGTTAAGTTTTCCAAAATAATAGATGATATTTAGCGGCAATATTTTAAGCAAAAATTTCAACTACATATCCAAAAGCTATTTTTTACTACAGTCGGGCCTCTATTTAACGAAGTCGCTAAATCCCGAAAAAAAGTTCGTTATATGGAAAATTCGTTAAATAGAGAGTCACATTTTAAAATACTTTAAACTACGTAAAACACATTTTAAGTCCATAAACACTAAATATAATTAAAAAAAGTAATTAGTCACGTCACAGTTTTTTAATAAATTATATCAATTTGTTTTACTTATTTTACCCATCAAAAAGAAATCTGCAAGGGAAATAAGAATGAAACAAAACATTGTCTGGAAATACATTGTATTTTCAGTTAAAAAAATAATTTTACATTAAAATCACGATTTTTTATTATGGTTGATAAGCTGTTTGGAGGAATACCAAATTTTAAAGCAGTATTCTTTTTCTTCATGCCTTTATCCACCTCATCAAGAATATATTTTTTTTTCTTTGAGGCTCAAGCGTTTTCACTTTGACATTTTCGAGCTACAAGAACCGAAATTACCAACACGATTGATCATGATCAACAATCTAGAAAACGGGAAACTATAGTTTAAAGACACGGGGCAGCTCCATTGAGGGTTAAAAGGGAATATTGAAAGTTTGCTCTTCTTGGATGGAAAGCAAAGAATCACAACGATTTTACTGCTCTCGGTGAGTTAAGTGCCTAGTAAGACCTGTTCAAGGTCATTGATCATCATAAAATGTGTTAAAGGAAAGAATAAGTTTGAAATGTCCAGTAATATTTTAAGAAATAGGAAGAAAAAAAATTTAGATCCCATGGAAAAGTTCGTTAAATAGAGAGTACACTTCGCTATTTAGAGGTTATTTTACGAAGAAATTTGCAAAATGTTCTTGGTTCCAAGTAAAAGTTCGCAAAATAGACAAATTCGCAAAATAGAGGTTCATTAAATAGAGGTCCGACTGTATTAATTTGTATAACATCATTAATGTCGTTTGTTTATTTAGTTAAGTTGCAAGTTTTCAGATCTTCAAAATGATTCACGTTGCAGCAGGATTTTCTCTAAATAAGCTGGAATAACCATCTAAAGAAAGTGGTGAAAATTTCAAGAACCTTTTACTATCAGTAAGTGAAAATCTTGCTTTAACATGTCATTTTTAAATGTACACACATGCATGATTCAGCGGAGGAAAGTTTACTCAAAATCAAATATTTATTTTCAAACAGATTATCTTCAATGAATTATTAAATACAAAATAAGAAAATCATTACAAAAGCTTGCAGAAAGCAGAATTAAATACCTACTTGTTATTAAGTTCCAATTTCAAATAAAGACAAAAGGATGATATTTTGTGCTTTTATATTCTGTTTGTATCATAGCGCATCGAAAACGATTCTCTAATATTTTTTAATATGTAATTTTAAGACACTAATCTTTTTAATATATAATTTTAAGATACTGAACCATTTATAGACTGTAATATCCTCATGCAGTAAATGAACAAAGTTTTATGTCAGAAGAATTTTCATGAGGCCATTGTTAAATGCTTCGAGAAAATTCTTGTTGCAATAATTTTGTGTCTTACGTTATCAGATATTGTGGTATAATTTTTATCTATTGCTTTTGTATAAAGAAAGGAAAATTTTTGCTCGAAATAAAATGAAATATTTACAAAGATTTTGTTTGTGTAGCATAGTTTTTCCAACAGTAGGCTAAAACATATATCATAAAAATTTTTTTAAACACTAGTTTTGAGTTTATGCATTTTGTTCCTGCAAATAATAAAACTTCATAACAAGTCATAAACAAGTCATATTCAGCCTTTTTTATATTTAACTATTGTTCTAACATTTTAATCCATTTTTGAATTTAATAAGAAAATCATTATAATTGTTCAAAACATTTCAGGAGCAAATAATTGTATATCTACAATGTTGAATAACAACTATAGTCAACGGTTAAGTGGTTACAGGGCATTTCGAGTTGCAAGCAACTCTACGTCCTATAGATTATTCAGGTATAGCACATTATGAAAAATAAGTGATAAAGTGCGTTATGGGACTACAAAGATAGAAGAAAGTGTATGTAGAATGTTGAATGGATAGAAAAAAGCAAAATGTAGAAAGTGTCGACAACTCAGCCAAGTACCCCAGTTAAGTTGAATTAATACCGGAACAAAATTATAAAAGTAAAATTTTGTTCAAAATTCTGGTGTAAATCTAACTCTAAAAAATCGAAAATTATTTTTGTGCATATTATTGTTCTACAGTTTCTTCTGAGCCATTTGCGAAAAACCACATGCAGATCTAATTATTTTTTGCAAAGTTACTGGTTTTGGAATTTTATACACAAACAATTTTTCGGCTATTTACTATACATTAAATTTGTTTTTGTCAAAACTGATTTTTCAACGCTTATAAGATTTTTGAAATGCTCCATGCGTCTTAATTTTTGATCAAAATTCATGAAATTAATAGGGAAGAATCCTGATATTACTTACAAAGAAACTGTGTATGCAATTAAAAATTCGACTTCATTAAGATTATTAAATTCGATATTTAACTTATTAAAACGTAAAATTTTGATGAAAATCGATATACAGATTTGTTTGTAATGGAGTAGCAACTGATTAAAATACAAAATCCAGGAAATATCTCAAAAATTAATACGCATGGAGCATTTAAACATTTCGTTTAAAATTTTTAATTAAAAAAATCTTAAAATGTAATAAGATTGGAATTTTTTTTTAAATGTATTCTATATACTTATGGTAAAATGTATATTTTCACAAAATGTTATATCTCTATGATGAAAATTAAAAGAAAATAATTGACGTCCACAGTCCCCTTAAGGCAACTTTTTTTTTTATTGCCAGAAGATAATTGTATTTACGTATTTGTATTTGCCTTAATAAGTTACTTAAAATAAAATATTTCTGCGTTACATCTAACGCAGAAGTAATTTACTCTCAGTTTGAACAAAGAAAAACAACAACAACAACAACATATGTACAGACGTGTTAAAAAAAAGTAAACACCCCCTACTGACTCCTCAACAAATTATCGTAGAAGAAAGTTACTGGTACCGAACGATTGAAAATAAAGTCTACTTTTAAATGATGTACAGTGAAACCTCTCTGTAAGGGCAACCTGCCATTCCATTGCAAATTGACCCTTATGAGGGGTGGCCCTTGAATAGAGGTGACAAAAAAAACTAAAATAAGGAAATCAAAACCTATATAGGTGAAAAACTGTTTATGAACATTTTCAAACTCTATACACGATTGAAAAAATGTCTATTGAAGTTTGTTTACTTTTCATAATTTTTTCGGAGACGATTTTGGTTTCTAATGATTCTTTTACTTTATGAAACAAATTATTTAAATTTGTATCATCTATTAATGCCTTAGAATGATGTATTAGTTTATTTATTTCTGTTAGCGTTTCCTGACAGTTGTAAAAATGTGCTTCAATAAGCATTCACAGTTTTAGTAAATGTGGAATAATTTTTCTGGATAACCTGTTATCCTTTGTGTGCACACAACAAAGGGTCAAGTTTCCCCTCCAACCCAAACCCTATAGGTTGAAAGGTCAAACAAAATGTGAGGAACAGCCATTTGTCTGACTTGTGAAAAAGCTTGTGATCCTTCATTGTATTATTAAATCCTCCCCATCTCCCCCTACCTTCATTGTTGCAAGTGCAGTTGTTTTCAGAACTCTTATCTTTTGGTTCAGGAATTCAATACATCTATTTAGGATTTAAGGCGCATGTGAAAAAAAATGGCCTTTATGAGGGGTACCTGCGGCCCCTAATAGGAGTAAATCTACTAAGAAACAACTTTTCAAAAGTAAAAAAAAAGCCAAGCAAAAAAAAAAAAAAAAAAAAAAAAAAAAAGAAAAGAAAAGAAAAGAAAAAAGGTGAAAGTTGTGGCTAAAAAATAGTGTGATATCAAATTTCCAAGCTTATATTACGGTACTTATTTAACATTTTTTGATAAAAATTTACCATATGTAAGTCGAGTACCTAAGTATGGGTTGATAGAAAACCTTTTCTCCTTCACTAAATGCATCATAACGTGTTTCTAAAAATTAATTTTTTTTAAATTATGCATGATGGGCTTGGCGGCCATCTTTCCATATTTTACACAAATTTTTAAGCACTCAAGCTCATTGTTAAGATTGGAAGTTCGAAATTGTTACTAAAGCAAACATTTTATTCTTTTAATTTATGGAAATGAGTGCCTAAAAATTTGTGTCTAAAAATAAAGCTGAAGTAACTTCAGGTTTCATCTTTTGATTCTCTTTTTTCAGAGGGGGGGGGGGGTTAATTAATTAGTTAAAGCAGTAAAAATAAATTTGTTTTTTCAAAATAAAAACTTTCCTAATTTATCTGTCTGTAGCTAAAACTAGAAGTTCGAAATTCTTAATAAACCAAATATGTTACGAGCTTGAGTGCTTAGAAATTTGTGTAAAATATGGAAAGATGGCCGCCAAGCCCATCATGCATAATTAAAAAAAATTAATTTTCAGAAACACGTTATGATGTATTTAGTAAAGGAGAAAGGGCTTTCTATCAACGCATACTTAGGTACTCGACTTACATATGGTAAATTTTTATCAAAAAATGTTAAATAAGTACCGTAATATAAGCTTGGAAATTTGATATCACACTATTTTTTAGCCACAACTTTCACCTTTTTTCTTTTCTTTTCTTTTTTTTTTTTTTTTTTGCTTGGCTTTTTTTTTACTTTTGAAAAGTTGTTTTTTAGTAGATATCAGTTCTTTTTTTAAAACAAATGATATATAATTGAAATAATTCTACTAGCTCAAATTAAAATTAGTCCTTGTATAGCCTTTATAAGTAGGGAGCAAACACAATATTATACATTTTGTTTACCTATCATTCATTTTTTAGAGTGATTAATAATTTAAAAGTAAGGAAAGTCAATTTCTTTTTTCAAAGTATCAGTCTTTCTCAATTTATATCTCCTTAAAATTTTCTACGAAAGATGAAAATTTAGTAAAAAGCAGAGTCGAAATAAAATATATATTTACAGTTAGTCTGTCAGTAAATTGTTTTTTCTAACTTTTTTTTGCTGACGGATTTGCAAAATAAATTTACCTTTACAAATACCTACGGTTAATCCGAGAATGAAACTCCGCAGGCATCTAAAGAATCGAAGATCTGTAAATCTAGCAATTCTAGACATAATAAAGGAACATTTTTGATATAAAAAATCTAAAAATTTAAAGATATAAACTGTACATATAACTTCATCTTCATTTAGATCGTGTTATAGAGAAGAAAGAATAAATATGTAATTTCACTCAAGTCTGTTTATCCATACCTATTTGCATAAAAGTGAGGATATTAATTTACTATAAAATTTCCCCTAAATTGATTATCTTTAATAGTCTATTATTAAAGCCGCATATACATTAGAATTAAATATTTTTCGGTTAAAAATTGCCTGAAATCTATAGTCCTATCGTTCGGCAAACATTTTTTTATTTTTTTTATGGCCAGACTCTTTTTCTGAACTCTGACAAAAGATCACAGACATATTGAAGCTATCCAAAATCTTATATCTTTCTATCGTATTTCCTTTTTTGAGGGGGGAGGTGTGAGGAAAAGCCCTTAAGAACTTCGTTTTGTTCTCAGAATTCTGAATTATTCATTCAAAAGATCTACCTACATAAGTCTTGTTGC
The DNA here is from genome assembly GCA_963932465.1 of Maratus speciosus. Classification (NCBI taxonomy): domain Eukaryota; kingdom Metazoa; phylum Arthropoda; class Arachnida; order Araneae; family Salticidae; genus Maratus; species Maratus speciosus. The sequence goes on from OZ010790.1 coordinate 348,527,668, forward strand.
AGAATTTTCATTAGCTAAGAGTTGCATCAAGTTATACATCATGTGAATCTATTAAATTAATTTTGTGAAATACTAGATGGGAGCCATTGATATTTCCAGACCATTTGCCTACATTTTAAACTTGAGTCATTTACTACTATTCATTAATTTTCTATACGAATTAAAGAAGTCGTTGTTTCCATGCCAACTGTACCTTTCACTATTGCTTGCTTGTTTGTTTGTTTGATTTATTGAACATGAACACATACATCATATCACATGCGGATCACGGCGGGATTCGAATCTGCTTCCACCTACGCTCTCAAGCGATTAGCGGCATGGTGTCTTATCCACTCAGCCACGGTGGGCCACTATTGCTTTCTCTAATGCCCAGATACTCAAATTTAACCAACTGCACTTAGAATCATGGTCATAAACGAGAACATTTATAGGTTAGAGCAGTGTTGCCAGTGAGCTACTTTTTTTATTTCAGATTTCTTCATTGCCAGCACTTATTATAAACGGTAAAATTCCCTTTGTTTTCGCCTTAATTAATATGTCATTAAATAAGGCGCATTTTACAATTTCAAAAAAGTGGTGCCAATCAAGTATCTGAATTTAAAAAAAGTAGACCATCTGGCAACACTGTGTTAGAGTGGTGACATATGCACAAGTCATGTACTCATATTCAATTTTTTGTCCAAAGTACGGTAACTCAGTTTTCAGTAATAGACGAGAAATATTTCAATTAAACTAACCAGAAAAGTTAACAAACATTGGCTTCCTGATTTGATTTTATTCAAAATTGTTTAAACCAACCAAAGTTAATGTCCGAGATTCAGATAATTTTTTCTCTGTTAGTAAAATTACATTGACAAATCAGTAGCCTCCATCCTTTCAGGCTTTTCGGTGTTTACTGCAAACATCAATTAGTTCGGAAAAATGCAGACGTCTGATTGATCAATCTCATCCCGCTAATAGCGAAAACTCTATCTTGATCCCGGCCTATGCAACGCCCTTTAAATACTGGAGAAAGCCTTTACACGTGTCAGGAAAACGTCACACAAAGTAAGCAAAACAAAGAAGAAAAATCATTCATTGGTTCGTTCATATTCACGAGCCAATGAATGATTTTGTTTCTTTGCTTTGACTGTTTTCTGTGATGTTTTCGTGACGCGAGTCAAGACTTTCTCAAATATTTAGGAGGCTTTGGCTTATTTCACCACCATGAAGTTATGAAAGGAGAGGAACAGACATGTCAATCTTCCCGTGTGAAAATCTAGTTACCAAAAAAACCGAGTTCTTTCCCTCTCTTCTGCCCTTTTCTCTCTTGATTTTGACCGATAGCAGCCCATTTAGCAGTCTCCAGTACAAGATGCCGCTATATACGGTGGACGCAGGAGGGAGGCTGTTAGCGCGACCAATGATATAATAGGCCAGTTCATGATGTTTAAAAGACACACGGAGTTGGATCGAGGCTAACGAAAAAGACAGGCTATCGCGGTGGGTCCGATTCTTCTTTTTTTACAAACCGCTGGAGTCACGTGATGCTCTTTTCACGCAGCTTCTTTGGTGAATTCGAGCATCACGTGACTCCAGCGGTCTGTAAAAAAAGAAGAATCGGACCCACCGCGGTAGCCTGTCTTTTTCGTTAGCCTCAGAGTTGGATCATCTTTACACGATGATTAGTACAAAGCTGCATGCCGATTTTTTTTTTGTGTGCATTGCCGTGTACAGATAATCAACTCCGTGTGACGTTATGAACTGGCCTTATATGTTGTTGATCACAGTTTAGGAACAGCTACAAATGACTTCATCTATATCTACTCCGAGGTAAACGAAAAAGACAGGCTACCGCGGTGCTACAGCGCCTAGAATATATAGTGTGGAAATCGGCTATCCCCGTAATACTTAAAAAAATGCTAAAATATTGGATCTCTTAAATTTCAAATGATGCTGAAATCCAATGAGTCGATCACAGCGATATCTGCAGGATATTTCCTAAAACTTCATGACGATTTGGTTACAGCATCTAGAATACCTAGTGTGGAAATATGTTATTAAACAACGCTAAAAATTTGTATCCCATAAATGATCGACGATACTGCTAAAATCCCAAGTGTCGATCGCAGCGAAATCTGCGGGATTTTCGTATTACATTGTATACACTAGCAATATCTTGCAGTTATAGAAAATATCATGCAGATGTCGCTGCGATCTGTATATTTCAGCAGCATCGTTGTACATTTATGGATACAATATTTTAGCACTTTTTTAAGTATTACAGGGATAGCCAATTTCCACAATATATGTTCTAGGCGCTATAATTTGGTCTAGACGCTGTAGCATTTTTTTTTTACATTTTATTAACATACATCTGACCTGTGTGCTTGGCGTCAAGCCTGCTGTAATAATACCATGTTTACTTTGAACGTATATCACAGATGTCGCTGCGATCAGCTCCCTGGATTTCAGCGTCAGTGCACATTTAAGGGATACAACTTTTTAGCGCTGCTTGGATAGCAAATTTCCACATTATGTATTCTAGACGATATAGCGGTGCATTACACGTGTCTCTTTCTTCTTTAAAAAATATCCTGCAGATGTCGCTGCAAATGACTGTTTGGAATTCAACATCGTTGTACATTTAAGGGATTCACTTTTTCTGCGCTTTTTTAAGTATTGTTGGGATAGTTTCTACAACATATAATCTAGGCCTATAACGGAGCTATAGTATCTAGAAGATATAGTTTAAAAATAGGCTTATTAAAAAGGTGCTAAAAAATTGTATCCCATAAATGTTGAACGAGGCTGAACGATGAATGTCGATCACAGCCACACATGGTAATTCCAACGTAACTATTTCAAAAGACATCAAATGAGAAAACGTTTCGGTCAGAGAAGATCTAGAAAATGTTGCTGCTATCGACATTTGTCATTCAGTATTTTTCAATATTTATGGGATTCAATTTTTAGCAATTTTTAAAGTATTACTGGAATAGCCGGCTTCCACACCATGACCGTGATCTAGGTAAATTTTTCTCTGTTATCGCAACGAGATTGACCAATCAGAAGCCAGAATTTTTGCTAACTTTTCACTGTTTGCCAAAAATGTACCTGGATCCCGACCTATATTTCTAGACGTTATAACTAAGCTACAGCGCCTAGAAGATACAGTGTGGAAAACGGCTACAAAATAGTGCTAAAAAATATTTGGAATATCCTCCATTGGGCGCAATCTAGATAGATTTTTGGCTGTTAGAGAAACGAGATTCATCAATCAGAAGCCTGCCTTTTTGTGAACTTTTCGCTGTTTGCAGAAATGCAGGCTATTGATTGGTGATTCTCGTTTCGCTAACAGCGAAAAATCTCTCTGGATCCTAGCCTACATTTCTACAAACATTGCACTTCATCCACGGTACTAAAAAAATGACTCAAAACTTTCATCACATAGACCGGGATCCAGAAACAGCAAATATTCTCAAACATGCAGGTTTCTGATTGGTCAAACTCATTTCACTAACAGCGAAAAATCTACCTGAATCTCAGCCATAGTTATCTTCGATGAAATCAATGCAAAAGTATAATATAAAAGAAAAGTATAAGATTTCTAAAATATTTTGGCGGGTTTATCGCTATTTGGCATAATTTGTAAAATTTAGAACTAATTAACAGTTTTTCGCTAATTATGAATAGAAAATTAATGTTTTTAAAGCTGAATTTTATAAAAGCACGTAGATTGAGTAAATATCTATCCAAAAATTCAATCCTTACTTTTTTCTGTCCATTATTTAAGTCTCTACCTCGATTTAAACATAAGTTGTGACGAAGAAAATAAATCTGTCATTTTCAGTATCTCGACGTTATTTTAAAAAATCTATATCTCTGTTTGTAATTAATTTATGAGGATGCATTTGATCTCAAATTGAAGATCTTCTTTATTAGGTCCTTCTGGTGTTGGTTTTATTTTTCTGCGATGATTGCTTCTTTTGATATGGGAAATTTTACGCTGGCATATTTCGTCCATTTAACATGGAAAAGTTGTGCTCAGTATAATAAGCAGTTACGGTGTCTTGCTGTTATTCTTGGCGTTTGTTTGTTTGGCGGAGTTAGCATTTTTTTTCAGCTTGGCTTGGCAGAACGACCGTCCTGCTTGATTTAACATTATGTCTATGGGGAAATTTTTCGTTGCGAAAAATATTGGCCCTTAATAGAGGACGCGATGAAGCTACCGAACGACTCCTAGCTACTTCTAGCCCATTATTAGTCTCGGTCGGTGGTTGGGGGTGGGCGTGGGGGGGGGTCAACCGCCGCGGCGAGCGGCCCATCTTGGTCCGCAGCCCTTTATTCTTCTACTCTTGTCCGACTCTTTTGCGGAAGCAAGATTCTTAGGTCCCCAGCCACGTCCCAAATAAAAGACTCTCTAGCGAAAGCCAGATTGAATAGGGGTGTCCTTTAAAAGGAGTTTTAATGTATATAAAATTTGCTTAGGCGGCTATCTACATATTAAAACGAACTCAAACTTCATTTTTTTCCATGGCAGAACCCAATTTTAACACGATATTTCAAATCTTCGGTTCAAACTATGCCTAGACACCAAATTTCAAGTCTTTTGAATGATAAGTTTTTGAATTATAAACATTCCAAATGTAATGCTTCTAATGTTAAATTACATTTTAATATTTTATTAATATCTCCTGAAATTATACTCCTAATGTGTTGATTTTTTGTATAGCAATAATGCTAAAATACCCAAACATAAATACGTTGAATTTGCAATTTTTAAAATTTTATGATATGAGTTATGAATTATGAAATTAATATTCGAAAAAATTATGAATTGCAACCTACATTTTTTTTTTTTGATGGATTTAGTCCACCTTTGTGGAAATCCAAAATTTCATATTTTTCTTTCAAATTATGCTTAAAAAACGGCAAAAAGATGGTTTAAAGGACGTCTACGATAGAAGTGACTAGATATTTTGAAATTTCTTATGCTATCCTGTACTCTAGCAGTCTTCTATGACTGCTTGGGTGGCGCTTAAAATTGTCATGCTATCAGAATTGTGTACTGCTATTGCCAAAAAAGAAAAAAGTTATGGTTAGTTTTAATAGGTAGATGTCCCTCTAAGGGAATTTTATGTACATCATTTAAAAGTACACTTTATTACCAATCGTGTGGTACCAGTAACATTCTTTTAGGATAATTTTTAGCAGAGTTTGTATGGAGTGTTTACTTTTTTTTCCCACGACTGTACTGCAATCCGAAATAGCATAATTGTTCGGAATTGTAAACATAGAATTATTGAGACAATGGGGGAAGAGCAGCCCCGGTGCATAAAATTGTGCTTTTTTTCCCATTATTGTATTTGGCTTCCATTCCACTAAAGGTACATCAGTAAAGATTTAATTTTATAAGGAAATATTTACAAGATTTGCAAATTCGTAATATCCGATTCATTATTAGTTTAAATAATAATAATAATAATAATAATAATAATAATAATAATAATAATAATAATATTAAATAAGCTATCGATTTAAATCGCTGACTAGGCGAGTTCAAAATTGTACAAACTGAAAAAATAATTTTTCAAATTTGTTATTACGTATATGAATTTGTTAAAGCTTTAAATTAATTAAAAAAAAAGAAAAAAGAAAACGCTACTAATTAACTATATTTTGGATACTGTTTTCTGCTATTACAAATTCTTTATAAATATAGATGTATGATGGAATTATCAGATACCAAAATCCGATATTTAATAACATAATGAAATTACACCAGAAGTTATTCTTCCTCTATTAAAGCAAAAATCACAACTACTGTCATATTTAGGCTATCCATATTCGAAATTTATACGCATCATTAATTTATACGTTTGAAAAGAGCCTTCATTTCTTAAAATATCAGATAAAATGACGTTAATGATCATAAATTTCATTATATCAGATTCGTTATTTCAGAAAGCAAAATAAATCTTAACTATATCAACTCTGTAAAATATATATTATGTTCATTAAATTCTTTAACTTCTTTCTTTGCTCTTCTTTGTTTTTCAGTGAAATAGAAAAATGTCATCGGAAAGAAAATTTCATTACATATAATAATTTATTTTTTAGCCTATATTTTTCAGAGGTATAAATGCATTTATTTTTTAATAAGCTATTAAAATGGCTTTTTTAGAAAAGAAAATAGTATTAAAAATGCCAATATTTCTTCTTTTTATAAAACAGGTACAACTTTCAATTTAAGGCAGTACAATTTAATTTTAATCAAAATTAACAAACTTTTAGAATAATCATTATTGATTATATACCGTATGTCATTTTATTTAAAAAAATGAATACATTTATGCCAGTCAAATTCATAGACAAAAAATTACATAATTACATAATTACATACACTGTTCAAAACAATTAGGGGAGCACATTTTTTTTAACGAAATTACGCAAACATTTACACCGATAAATAACTTAAAATAAAGCATCCATAATTTAAAGTGCTCTAGAAAACAAATAAAAAAAACTTCACACATAAATTAAAGTTTATGGACAAAAACTGGAAAAAGGTGATAAGTGCAGAAATCGGGATTTTACAGAAACGTCTGTTTCATTGCCTCAGTTATAAAATTCAATTGCTCAGCTTGTGTTTTGAGAAAATGTGGCTTGAAATGTCACAGCAACATGATTTACCGCAATCCATGGCTTGGCGTGTTATCGGGACAGTTGAATTTGGGGAAACACAACGAGGTGTAGTGGACGCTGTTGGAGTCGCAAGAAGTGCCCATGAAAGGCTGTGGAATAAATTCCAAAACACATGGAATGGTAGTCATCGAGAAATGCAAGGTCGAAAATGTGCTAACACAGAAACTGATGACTGATATATCCTGTTAACAGCCCGGCAAGACGGAACGGGCAATGCTACTCAGCTGCAAACACAGTTGTTCTTGGCCAAAGGACGAAGGGTGTCCAGCCAAAGAGTTCGAAATAGGCTTCATCAGGTTGGTATCTATGCACGTAAGCCAATGGACTGTATTCCGTTGACCTCAAGCCACTGTGCGGCCCAAAGAAAGTGGGGAACTGAACATCGAGTTTGGAGTGAAATTCTGTTTACAGACGAGTCCCGATTCAGTCTGGATGTGACATCTGATGTGTTTTGGCATGCAGAGAAAGAGGCACTCAAAATAATCCCACATTCGTTCGCGAAAGATCACATTCCAGACGAGGTGAGGGTTGATGCTCTTGGCTGGAATGAGCATAGGTGGACGTACGGGCCTGCATATCATTCGGAATGACACTTTGACGGTCCAGAGTAATACAGACGAGATACCGAGACATCATGTCGTATTTTATTTTGCAGTAATTAGTGATTTATTTTTTCCATGCATGATAATGACAGACTTTATACAGTTCGTCTTGTGGAAAACATGCTTGAAGCTAAAACAATACAGCTTATGAAATGACCAGCATGCTCTCCTGACCTAAATCAGATCGAGCATGTTTGAGACATACTCAGACGACGCATTGCTGCGAGACCGACGCCTCCTTTTACTGTCCGGGACGTGGAGACTGCAATTCTTGAGCATCGGAACAGAAAGAGAGATGATTTGGTCGCATACGACAATCCTCACCACCCAGCTAGGAGAGCCAAATGGTCCCTTCTCTTGGTTACCTGATCCGGTACGCCCCAACAGCCCACAGAAACCGAACACCTATAAAGGAGTCGGGCCCATGAACCTACATGAGGTTTCCCGAGCCGGAGTTACTTTACGGAGGGCTCACAAGATCAACTACCATTATCCGGCAAAGACATATATGCGAGCCAGCCGATAGGAGAGGGTGGTGCTCCTAGCTAATAATCCCCGGAGGGTCGGAGAAAATCGCTCCTGGCGCTAAAGACAACGCCTCGCTCAGGAGATCATGAAGGTGCTTCTAACGGACCCCGAGGGGACGAAGTAATCCCTCCTCTGACGGCAAAGGCATCACCTCGTTAGGGGTTTTCGCCCAATCTCCTCACGAAACCCTATATAAGTATTTCAATTTTTTCGGAATCCATATTCTTCTTTTTTTCTCCTATGTTAATTCTTGTAATTAAGTATAAGGCACTTTATTTTATACATACAGTTATAGATTTGTGGCATCCATTTTTTATTGTCAATTCATTCACAATATTGCGGTTTTTGATGATGGTTGGTAATGTTTAATTAATGGTTATATATATACATATATATATACATAAAGTTTTTTTTACTGAGGGTGGTTTTGGGTTCTAGAGGTCATGATCGGTGTAGATCTGCAAAAATTTTTCAGAAATCCCAACATAGGAATGACGCCAATAGGTAGTATTTCATACGAAATCTACCTAAAATCATCGTATAAATTGTGTATTCAAATCCAAACTGCTTATTTTCTGACTCATTTTTAAAATCATTTTTGCTCTCAAACGCATTCACTTGGTAGATTTTCTTATTCAGAAACTATATAATTTACCATAATGTTCGATTTTTTGATAGAGGCAGAATATATTTCAAAAAATGATGTCAAAGTGGGCATTTTGAACCGAATTTCCCGAAGCGATTGTGTTAGAAACGAAAAATATTGTCATACTGAGAAAATAATTGTTTATAAATCAAGTTTTAATTAATTTAACGAAAAATAAAAACACAGGTCGCTTATAAATATCTTCAAGAATCACGTCAGCAAATATTTTTTCAATTAAAAATGAATCTGAAAATGTGCCAGAAAATTTCCAGTTGTTGGAAAAGTATTTTTCTGAATACTGCCTTAACATGATTTTGATAAAACTAGCTCTTATTTAAAAATGAAATAAAAACTCGTCAAAGTATTCTTAACTTCGAAATCTACCTCCGCCTGTAGGCCGGTCCGGCAGGGTTTTTTCAAAATTCTCGGAGGACCTGCTCGTCTTAGCCAAAAATATAAATATGAAATTTGGTTCAATTCTATACATAATTTCATACATTTTTTGAGGGTAAAAAAATGTAAATCGCACAAAACGCGCGATTACAGTGCCCATTTTGGCCATAGCCAAACACACACACACACACACACTCAAAAAAAAAAAAAAAACCGGTTCAATTCTATGCATAACTTCAAAAAACTTTCGGCACAAAGCGGATACACGGACAGATGGACGAACAATTTTTTTGTTTAAACCTTTGATCGCGTAGCCCATTTAACCACAATGTCAAAGCGAGCTAGTAGACCCCTCACACGAGGTACTGCCTCGTTCAAATGGTTAAACATATTTTTCGGGGGCTCTGACGTCTAAAACTTGTAAATCCGTTGGAAACTGGAAGTCGAAAAAAAATCTCGATTACAATACTTTCTCCTTTAGAAAGTAGAAAGTAGAGGTGGTTTTATCAGAATCATATTAAGGCGGTATGAAAAAAAAATATTTTTCCACGTTCAATTACTCGAAATTTTCTGACACATTTTCAGGCTAATTTTTAAAAGTAGAAACATGAAACTTGCCGTCGTGATTTTTTGAAGAGATTTATAAGTGACCTGGGTTTTTATTTTTCGCTCAATTAATTAGAACTTGATTTACAAACAATTATTTTCTCATTACGACGATTTTTTTACTTTTCCAGCACTATCGCTTCGGCAAATTACGTTCAACTTTGACAGTATTTTTTGACATATATTCTGTCTTTATCAAAACACTGACCAATACAGCATATTATATAGTTTCTGAATAAGAGAACCTGCCAACTGGATGCGTTTAAGAGCAAAAATGAATTTTAAAATGAGTCAGAAAATAAGCCGTTTAGATTTGAGCACCCTTAATACGATAATTTTTCCGTCAACCCCTATTTTTGTTTAAATTATTTTTGCTGTAAGAGTTCGTCCTATCAAAAATTTGTCAATATGAAAGTTGAAGATAATATTAAGAAGATGTGTAATAAATTTAAGCGGATTGGGTATCTTTCGAATTGGTGAAGTTATGAATTTTTTTCTTCTTTAACCCCCTTTTTTTTCGCTTTTAATTTTTTTTGCAGTAAGATTTGGTCCTATCAAAAACTTGTGAATATAAAGTTGTAGATAATATTAAGAAGATTTATAATAAGTTTAAGTGAATTTGATATTATAAGAATTGACGAAATTATGAATTTCTGTTATCCCTAAAACACGTTTATTTTCCTCTTGACCCTATTTTTAATTTTATCAAATATCTGTGATGCATGGATGTTAACACCTCTTCCTAGAAGTAATATTAATTTTAAATTGATTTGATATTATTATAATTAAGAAGTTATTCTGTTTTTTCGATTTTCACAAAACTCCTCCCTATTTCCAAGCACTTGGTCCGATTTTTCCCATTCACGAACTTGACCGAGAATTTCTACCCCTTGATAGATAGATATATAGATAGATAGATAAAGCTTTGAACAGGGAGTGGTTTTGGGTTCTAGGGTCATTGTGAAGGAGGTCCGGTGGTTCACGGGTTCGATGAAATGGTGATTTAAAAAATTCCAACGTATAAATGATAATACAATGACTGTTTATGCATTCTCAATACGAAGGAAGACATCTCATAAAAAGGGAGCCTGGGATATGAAGCTATGTGGAAATATATCTGCCCATGACAAACTTCTCCGCAGCGTCACAAAAAGAAAAAAACAACAGCGGTCCTTTTAGCGGACCTTCCAGCAGGGTGGTCGGGAGCGAACTCTACTTAATGCGTAATGAATCACATGACTTGGCATACTGCATTATCGCCAACTAATAAAGTTTTTGACGCCGATATTACAGAGACAAAGCATTGGCGACAGGTTTAGCAGACAAATAACGTGGCAGCCCCCCCCCCCCCCCTTGTCAGTGCACCCACAGGATGTGAAGCAACCCTACATGTTTCAAGAATAAGTGCGACATGAAGTTTGGTTTTTGTTTACTTTAGCAACAGATTGCAGTTAAGTGTGTTTGAGTAACCTTTAACGAATGTATGTACATGTAGAAGGCATAATGATAAAAATGAAATATAATGTGAAACTGCAATTCCAATAAAAACATTTCTTTCTTTATATCTTTTTTTACCCGTCAAATTCTAATAGGAAATGAGAGTGGTTTATTTAAAACGCAGATAAAATACGATAAAGAAAATAAATCGTTAAAAGAAAGTGCTGATGCACAGAAGTATAAATGTGTTCTTGATTGCTTTTATATTAAGACCGTTAAGAAGGGAAAAATAAATATGCGAGGATGAAAATTTTGCATAAGTGAAAAAAATATGAAATTATTAATCTTTATATGTGTTGAGTAAAGTTCATTGTGAAAGGAGAAATGAGAAAGGAAAATAAATAAATAAATGAATGTAGAACTATGAATTGTTTTAGGAAAAAAAGAATTACTATAGTAAATTTACTTGTTCAAAGTAGATCTTGAGAAACGGGGGGGGGGTGAAACCGATATGTTGCAGATAAAATCTGCCACATATCTCACCGGGGCAACCGGGAAATAGCTGTGACGCTACGTTGCAGCTTTATAGAAAACCAAACACATTGTCCATCTTCAAATTGTAAATCTTCAAACACAACTATACAAAATAAACACATTAGAAAAATAATTATACATAAGCTTGCAATTTGAAAAGAAAAAAAAATATATGTTTAAAAGTTAGATGCATGTAAAGCATCAATTCAAATGGGTTGCTTAAGGTTTTTGATCCAGTGCAACTTTAAAGTCAGTGAGCAATCATTTTTCTGTCCTTGGTACCAAGATTCACTTTTTTAACTTTGACCCTGCTTAGGGTCAGCCATATACACATTTGCAAGCATTTAAAAGAAATAATAAAAAAAACACAATTCAAGTACATTAAAAATAAAAATGAAAAATATATAAAGTATGAGTAATTGTAAATAAAACTTAAATGTACACATGAGGAGGATAAATGTAAAAATTGAAAATTCGTGCACGCGGCACAGGACCACAAAATAAAGAGATGCCTAAATCACACCCATAAAAAAGTGTGGCCCTAATTATTGTAAGTCTACAAGTATTATAGCTTCGGTTTAGGACCTCAGCCCTAGAGGAAGAGGGAATAAAAAGGACGACTCACATTGCACACAACATGAGCCTCCTCGCTCCCCAGTAGATCACTGTGATCTGCGAAAGGAGCGCGATTCAGAATCTCATAAAATTTCTTTGTAAGTAATTTGAATTGGAATTCACGTGACCAATTCAAGTGAAAGGTGTCTCTCATCACAGTGCCGCGTGAACCTTAGGGCAACATTTTTGAACAGTTCACGACTGATTGGGGGCAATGATTATAAAAAGGGATAAAAAACTATGTTGTAAATATCAGACTTCTCAAGAAGGACAATCCTAAAGTGCTGAGAGACGAAGTGTCATAATCTGGTAAAATTATGTTCAAGTCATGTAAGCAGGTATAGAATCTAATTTAGACCTAAGTGATATGTAAAATTATAACCATTCTTTTTTTTATGAATGACAAAAGAATATCTAGCTAGACTTGTTACTGCTAAGTTGTAAATAGAAGTGAAAGCGTTTAAAGTTAGCTTATTTTGCTTAGCTTACGTGTGTAAAAAAATAGAAAAAATGTAAAGTGACACAGAATATTGTTCACACATGATCTTCGAAGCAACACACTCATGGACTAGCCACAATATTGTCAAAGATCACCTATAAACAACACATGTATAATCTAGATGAGAGATTAACAACATAGTGTCACAATACATAAATTCAAAATAAGTCTTGTAAATAATAAAAGATTATCTTCGTCTTAAATTATAAGTGTGTTGTTGAAAGTTACTAGAAAAATTACTGTTATTAACATGACTTGAAGGGTCAAACAAATGTCCATAACAAGGTGGTGCAAGGAGTAGTCTATCTATGTGCACACGAAATGCGGTATCATCAGCAGCATGTAACCTTTTTATCGAGAAAGAAACAGGTGAATGTTTATGTGTAACTATGTATGGTCCTGTATATCTAGTTTTAAATTTGTCAACTGTTTTTAAGTATACAATGTATTTCAAACAGATGTTTCTTAATTTAGCTTTTCGACTGTACATTTTATATCTTTTATCTTGAGCAGTTTTAATGTTAGAATAGGCTTTTTTATAAATTTTGTGCAAGTCTTCTAGTAATTTATAAATTTCAATATGTTTATCTAGAAAAGGTTGATTACGAGAATGATCAAAAGTGTCAAATATTAATGAAAGTTCACAACCAAAATGAAGCAAATTAGGGGAAAATAATGTAGTAGAATGTCTTGAAACATTGTAAAGAGATTTGTGTATAAAAATTGCATTTTCAAAAGAATGACCCTCTTGTAACAGAGTAGTAACCGAGTATTTAATTGAGGTGTTTATACGCTCCGAAAGACTGTTCGACTGGGGGGTGTGAAACAGAACTGTGAAGAACCTTTATACCAAGAGTATCATTAAAAATATTATATACATGGGCAGTATACTGGAGTCCCAAGTCAGACAAAACCACAGCAGGTCTGCCGAAAGTAGTAATGTAACTGAAAAGGCATTTAACTATTTTAGTAGCAGAAGTATCGTTAAGTGGATTAAGTTCTACGTGTCGTGAAAAATGATCAGTGACAGTTAATACATGTTTTCCATTTGAGAAAGGTCCATCTAAATCTGTGCTTATTGTGTGGCCAGGGTATCTGGGCGTGTAAGTGGATTGTAAAGGTGCTGGAGGAGTGCGGTGATGCTTTGCTTGTAAACACTTGACGCATGAGGCGACAAAATTCAAAGTGTCAACATACATGTTTTTCCAAAAGTATCTAACAGAAAGAAATTCATATGTCTTATGGAAAACATAGAGAGACAGATGTGAAATAGTTAAGACTTTACTTTATAGGGTATCTGGAACAACAATATGATAAGAAAAGGAGTTCTTGTTCAGGTCTTCTTTCTTTATCATTAAAACTTTCGAATCAGGATGAATGAAATATTTAGGGAATTTTTGTGAAGATCCTTTACTTAAAATTTCATTGTAAATTGAAGACAAATTGGGGTCATTTTTCTATTCCATGCAGAAAGTATCGTTAGATATTTCTAACAACGGATCACGTTTCTTTTGATTACTAGTTACAAGATAGTTTACATTATGAGTGTTGATATTTGACGAGTACTTGTTAGTGTCTGTCGTATCATAGTCCACAATAGGTAATGGTTGAGTGTCATGTAGAAGTTCAGTATTAGTAAGCAAAGTTTGCTGATTATTTTCGTAATTGCAACGAGATAAATAGTCAGCCAATACATTTGTTGCACCAGGAATGTGTTGAAAAGAATAAGAATATTCAGAAAGTTCAAAAAGCCATCTAGTAGTTATATCAGCAGGATTTGTTGTTTTGTTGTATTTTTTAAAGGCTTACTGTCAGAAAGAATTACAAAATCCCTGTCGTATAGGTAATATTTAAAAGCTACAACTAACTTGTAAATTGCCATAAGTTCCAGTTTTAATGCCGTGTATTTCTTTTCTGAAGATTTTAAAGATTTCGAAAAATAAGCAACAGGTAATAACTGATTGTCATGTTCTTGCAACAAGGCGGCAGAAATGGCAACATTTGAAGCGTCTGTATTTAGATAGAAAGTTTTATCCCAATCCGGTAACCTTACCATGGGCGAGTTAAAGAAGATTTTCTGTATAGTTTCAAAAATATCCGGGTGTGTCTTTGTCCATTTAAATTTAGCTTTAGGGGTGGTTAAGTTTATCAGAGGTTGTACCAATTCAGAGAAAGATGGAATAAAAGATTTGTAAAATGTGATTACGCCAATGAGTCTTTTTAATTGCCTTTTTGTTGTAGGAATGGGGAATGAGGTTATTTTCACAATGTTCGACTTAATTGGTGACACAGAGTGATTTTGAATATGAAAGCCCAAATAGTCGATACTGGTTTTGTGGAATGTACATTTATTAGGGGAAAGTGTTAAGTTGTATTTAGTTAAGATGTTCAGGATTTTGTCAAATTTTGTATACATTTCATGAAATGAATTTGCACCTAATATAAAATTATCTTGGTAGGTGTAAACACCTTCCAACTGTAATTCATCCAATAAAGAGTCCACCAGTGCTTGAAAAATAGAAGCACTGGATTTTAATCCGAAAACTAGTCTCTTGTACTTATACGAACCAAACATGGTTGTGAAGGTTAATTGGTTTTGAAATTTTTCCGGTAAGTCGATTTGATGATAGGCCTGATGAAAATCGAGAGCAGTGAAAAATTTATGAGATGACAGATTAGAAATTATTGTTTGAATTTTAGGCAGAGGGTATGACGAACCTTGTATTACAGTATTGACCATACGAAGATGAAGAGCGAGGCGATATCTTTGTTTCCCAGTAGCATCTGACTTTTTCTTAACAAGTAACATAGGACATGCCCTTTCGGAGCAGTTACGCTCAATTATACCAGCTTCCAATAGTTGATTTATTTGATCTTGAGCATCTTTTTGCAGAGACTGAGGGAAGGGAAATGGAAGGGTTTTGATAGGGTATTCATTAACAAATTTTATGTCGGGAATTATTTTGTCAGTGTGACCTAAGGTATTTAAAGATTTTGAAAATGCAGCAGAGTAATTGAGTAGTAACTCAGTTGAAGTCTTTGCCTCTTTAGAGTTTAAGTGATTTAAATCAAAATCATTAGGTGTTAAGTCTTCTTTTCTCTTTTTTAAAGTTTCTTTAGATGCCTGTAGAAGATTAATAAAGTGTTGTTCTGAGTTATGATGCTTTTCTGAATTTTCAGGAGAGTACTCCAAATTTTCTTCAACTTCAGATAATTCACCAACTCTTGTCTTTTTTTGCAGGTATATGGTAGTATTTGAATTGTTTTTTACCAAAACAGTAAAGAAATCATGCGGTTGAGCAGTTTTAGTTTTGCGTTTCGGCTTGTTATTTATTTGAACAATGACGTCAAATCCCACTATGTCTTTTTCATGTGGCACGTACTCAAACAAATAACTAACGGATTGCTTGTTGTCATTTTTATTTGTGTACATAGATATTCATTTTTCTGCATGTGGTTCCAATGTCACTTTACGTGTTAGAAGAACATCTTGAATTTTTGTGCGAACAGAGTGATTGTTACATTGTGTTAAATTACTGAGAGTTGCCTCAGTATTTGGACACTCTAATGGAATAGTTAAGTTGTTATTTTTGTGTACACATTTGTTAGATGATTCTATTATGATATTGAATTTGTGTATAAAGTCATATCCCAGAATAACTTCAAAAGTCGAGGATTCAGGAATATCCCAAATATAAAAATGGTGAGAAAAAGTCTTATGTTGTAATTTTATTGTAGCTCTAATGCATGCAGAAAATTCAACATCTGAATTTACTGTTTTCATGCTTATGCCAGTGGATAGTCGTTTGTATTTAAGTGTAGTTTTAAGTTCGTTAAACAACTTTTCTGACAAAAGGGAGATGGAACTTCCAGAATCTGCTAGAAAAGTGACAGTTTATTTTGCCACAGTAGCTTTAACAAATGGAACAGAAGGGGTGTCTTTATTTACGTTATAAATTAAGTGTGTCTTGTTGTTTTCAGTTTGTGTCGCTATGCAACTAGCAATAGTAATATGTTCTCTGGCTTGAGAACCAACAGAGTTAACTAATTTTTCTTTAGAAATTTTGGGTAAGTTTGGGTCAATAAAGAAATTAGCTGATGTGGAACTTTTAATGTGAGTCCACAATACCATCAGCAACATTGCATCTCTGTTCTAGTTTTCCTGACTATTGCGACTGTTGTTTTTATAATTGTTCCCTCTTCTTTGAGCATTTACACGTTTCCATTTGAAACAAACCTGGGCCTCATGGCCAGATCGGCTGCATAGTTGACAAGTTGTAACATTTTTTTTTAATGAAATTTACGCGGAGAAAAATGTCTATCATGTCTTTGATATTTGAAATTCTGTCTGTAACGAAAACCATTTGAATTGCGATTAGATTTATCATCAGACTTTTTATTTGTGTCAACTTTATTTGATTTCTTAGGTTTAAATGTTAATGTATTTATTTTTTCAGAAATTTCGGGTGACTGTTGTTCAACATTATATTCTGATTTTGGGATAGAGGGTAAAACATGTAACACTTTTTCATTATGCAGAATCTCGTATAACACATTTGCCCTTTCAACCGTGGCACGATAATCAGTGATTCCTTCTTCTTTAATTTTAATTCTAATTTGAGAAGGAATCGCTTCAAGAAATTTCATGTATTTTATGTAATCCCGCGCTTTGGGATCCTGTATATCCTCATATACTTTTGCTGACAAAACATTTAAGCGGTGAGCTAAATTCTTTATGGTCTCGGCAGGCAAGAGCGATAAGTTATTCAATTCGAGATTGGATGCACATATTCTTGGCGGGAAAAAGAAAGCCGCGAATTCCTTGCGCAAAGTTTCCAAATCTTTTATGTTTTTGAAATCAGGGTTTTGCGCAAAAAATTTCTGCGCCGGTCCTCGCCAATGAGGAACGAAATAGCTGTTTGCTCATTATACTTATTAATTTCGGCAACATCTCTGACCTGATCAAAGAAAAAATGCAATAATTCGGGGTCCCCATGAAATTCAATAACACCAATTAGGATGTTCTTAGCAGCCTATGTCAAAAAAAAAAAATCAATTTAAGTAATGCGATAGCAGATAATTACTGAGTTTCTGCATAATACATATAAAATAATACTGCATAAAATCAAAGCATATCAAATAATAAAATGCAATGTAAAATTATTTCACTATAAAATAAAATTAAATGTAATATAGCATAATTTAAAGTAAAGAAAAAAAAATTCTTTTTTTAACTTAGTCTAAAAAAAAAGTCCTATTGTAACTTCTTCAAGAGTAAAAAAATATCTACTTAAGTCATGCCAATAAACAAACTAAAAAAAAAAAAATGTATAAGCAAATAGCTCTCTTTTTTTAATAGAGGAATGTAAAAATAGTTACGTAAAATATCCCCTAAGTTTGTGAAAAATCACAAATTTAAGAAATGAGACATTTATGATGAAAATAATCCTCTTTTTTTTTAATAAAAAAAGTAAATCAATAAAGAGCATGAAAGTCAAGGCAAAAATAACATAAATCATTTCAATCAAGTATAAATAAATGCATTGTAAAATATTCTTTCGTGAATACGAAAACTGAATCAAATATAATGCAATGCAAACACTTAATGTGACTTCAGTAAATTACTGAAACGAAAAAAAAATTTTGAAACAAATATTCAATTATCGTATTCTTTATATATGTAAGGAAAAAAATGAGCAGTTTTATTTTTACTAACAACTGCCAACGACGATGGCAATTTTTTTACGGCCAACTTTTACTATACATGGGCCGACAATTTTCTTCAGGTTTTTTTAAACCACTTTTTAGACTCTTTTAACTCACACAAGCTTTTATTTTACAAACTGTCTTCACAAACTTTAATTTTCTTGAACACCACGATCACACATAGAAGTAACACTACATTTCACAAACTGGATTTTTATTGGATTCTATGTCACTTTTTCATATTTTACACAAAATACCGTTGACCCATAACACGGTTTTCTGGAACACAACACTGTTTTTTCTTTTTTTTCACTGAAGAATCGGATGGAGCACACACACACACGCGAAAAATTCACAGACCCGCAGGAGACACGAAAAGATGACCAGAGTAGGAAGGCATAAAAAAAAAACAGAGGAAGGCACTGGGGCTAACTTTGGCGAGAGAAGGAGGTGAAACAGCACTGGAGAACATCCGTACAAGAAATGACTTCCATCACTCGGGAAAGAAAAACTTCGGAACTCTCGACAGACAGGGTATTTTTCGTGCGACGATTTACAATGCCTTTCAGCATACGCAGGGTACTGGCGATGACATGGAGCGGCGAGAACGTTCAGAGAATAAATGTTAGCGGGCAGACAGATGGAAGTAAAATCACCTCTCCATACATTTCATTTTTTTTTAATCTTTGCGTTGGAGAAAAAATTCGGCTGATATGCACCAATTACTTGTGAAGGAGGTCTGATGGTTCACGTGTTCGATGAAATGGTGATTTAAAAAACTCCAACATATAGATACATTCACTGTTTATTCCTTCTCAACACGAAGGAAGACATCTCATAAAAAGAGAGCCTCGGATATGAAGCTATGTAGAAATATATCTGTCCATGACAAACTTCTCCGAAGCGTCACAAAAAGAAAAAACAACAGCGGTCCTTTTAGCGGACCTTCCCGCAGGGTGGTCGGGAGCGAACTCTACTTAATGTGTACTGAATCGCATGACTTGGCATATTGCATTATCGCCAACTAATAAAGTTTTTGACGCCGATATTACAGAGACAAAGCATTGGCGACAGGTTTAGCAGACCAATAACGTGGCACCCCCCCTTTTCAGCGCACCCACAGGATGTGAAGCAACCCTACATGTTTAAAGAATAAGTGCGACATGAAGTCTGGTTTTTGTTTACTTTAACAACAGATTGCAGTTAAGTGTGATTGAGTAATCTTTAACGAATGTATGTTACATGTAGAAGGCATAATGATGAAAATGAAATATAATGTGAAACTGCAATTCCAATAAAAACATTTTTTTCTTTATATCTTTATTTACCCGTCAAATTCTAATAGGAAATGAGAGTGGTTTATTTAAAACGCAGATAAAATAAGATAAAGAAAATAAACCGTTAAAAAAAGTGCAGATGCACGGAGGTATAATTGTATTCTTGATTGCTTTTAAATAAAGACCGTTAAGAAGGGAAAAATAAATAAATATGCCAGGATGAGAATTTTGAATAAGTGAAAAAAAATTATGAAATTATAAATCTTTATATGTGTTGAGTACAGTTCATTGTGAAAGGAGAAAGGAAAATAAATAAATAAATGAATGTTGAACTATGAATTGTTTTAGGAAAAAAAGAATTACTATAGTGAATTTACTTGTTGAAAGTAGATTTTGAGAAACAGGGGGTGAAACCGATATGTTGCAGATAAAATCTGCCACAGTCATGATCGGCGAAAATCTGCAAATCTTTTTCAGAAATTCCAACATAGGGGGGAATGTAATAAGTAACATTTTTTACGAAATCTACCTATAAGGCATCGGGGAGAAACATTGGAAAACGCGTGATATATCACAAAAAATCATGTCAAAATAATATTGCTTTATTCTCAAAGTAATTCCTGTATAAAAAACCAAAATTTTGGAATCTGCTTAATATACTTTGGAAATATTTTGTAAAGAAATATTCAAAGAAATTCAAAGAACTTTTCTAATCTATATCTTTAATTAACATATTTTTTTCCTTTGAAACAATTCAAATTAATATGTTTATAAACATCACGATATTAAGCAGCACCAAGCAATCCTATCGTAAAAAAATTCCTAATTAAATGAGCATATTTTAAAAACTTTAGAAAATTTCATTAGCTATGTCCATTTATTTCTAATCAGAATTTTGCATAATAAAATAAGGTTTGCTTCGTACAATTCTAATTAGCATGCGAATTTAAATACAATTTTGCTTTTCTTTTCTGGATACATTCAATTTGTCTGAGATTTGTGATATCACAATCAATACATTACTCAAAAATATGTAGAATATGGGTGCTTACAAAAATAATATTAAACAAACATAGTGAAAAGTACAGTAATCGGGTATACTCAGGTGAAAACCTGGTACGACAGTATGACTCCATTTTAGCAGCTCTGTATGAGCTAATGGTTGAAATACTTAGCTGTAGGCAAGAAGAAGAAACAGCCATTACGGTATTCGCAAACTGGAATTTGTATTGTTTCTGTTCTGGAAAATTTATTTCACCATTTTTTGTTAATCTTTACTTGCTCTGAAAATTCTTAAATATCTCTCCTACCATACCAACGCGGTTTCCTTCCACCCGTATGGTAAGGCTACATGGTGTGGATTTTTATAAATAATCGTTTTTAAATAAAATTACAATAATCTAATTATATATTTAAAAAATATATTATGTTACAAGGATAAGTGCAGAGTTTTTACACAAAGTTACATTAAATTATATAAAAAGCTTGGTTTTAAGAAGGAATTAATTACAGTGTACGCGGTTTTACCAATTTTCCCCAATCATTGAACCATTTTTTAATACTTTCCAACATAGTTGAATCGTGTTTAGGAATTTGGTTATGTTCCCCTATCTATTGTATTAATATTAAGAGGCATATCACAAATAATGTTTGTAAATCTTTCCTGGCACACCCAGAACAGATTGGTCTGCCACTTGTGAAATAATTTTAGGATAATTGGTTTTCAAATAAATAGGGATATCCCTGTTGGGAGGGGCTTGTAGAGCTTAAGCCATATGGTAGGCCTCCTCGCCTGACCTGACCTGTCTGTCCGTCTGTTCGTTCGTACTCTAACTCGCTTAAATATAGTCCGATTGCCATGAAGTTCATAGATGTTATTGGGTATCACTATGGCATGTTCGGTATTGAAAATGAAGTGTGTAGTACTTACGGTTCATTTACAAAGATACTCAAAAGAATTCTGTTACATTACGGTCTGTAAAGAAAAATCGTTTGTAGTATATTTTAATGATATTACACTATTTTAAACATACTGAAATGTATATATATGTCACTGCAGTGTACTTAATAGTTATTACTAAAGAACGCATTGAACATTGAATTTATCGTTCATTTACAGGGACACACAAAAGGATTTGGCTACAGAAGAAAATGAACAATAATTTAACTATTGAAGCCTTACGAACAAGAATTGTTGGAAGTGGGTTTTCAGTGGCGGTATGCGTTTTTAAATGTAATCATTTTTTAAATATTACTTATTGTTTGTGTGTATACATTCTATAGAAAGTTATAAAGAACATTACACATGGCTGCACAAAAGATTTCAATAACATCCGTTTGCTGGCGGAAGTTGCTGAATGGAAATTTTCAACAGTGCTATGCGTTTAACTGAACTAACTTTTAGCATACTTTGTAGTATACATACATATCTATAAGATAAAGCTAGGAGAGTATGCGCACATATCAAAAGAATAATAATAAAAAATCTAAATATTAATATTTTGTTAAACATCCATGAATAATTTTGGCTTCATATGTTTTTTACGCATTTCCATTGTTCTTTTGTTGTTATGCTGTAATTTATTAGAACAGCAGTAGTAAAAGCAAGAAAACTATTTTGCGCAATCTTTCCTTACAGAGTAGGAGAGATTGCGCACATGGGTAGAACAGATTGTTATT
The DNA here is from genome assembly GCA_963932465.1 of Maratus speciosus. Lineage (NCBI taxonomy): Eukaryota > Metazoa > Arthropoda > Arachnida > Araneae > Salticidae > Maratus > Maratus speciosus. Next base: position 348,549,877 of record OZ010790.1, read on the forward strand.
AATAACTACAATTAAATTGTTAACAATAATAATTACACTTGACATTGTTGTAAGCTTTTTGTGAATAAATATTATTGTATTGGAGTGAATATTTCAACCATATGTTAAAAAAAAAGAAACAATTTTAACAACAATTAAAGAATTTTAATTTAAGAAAAAAGATTAAAGTATCAGAAAAAGGAAGCCCTGCTAAGATTACAAAATAACATTAATCTACTTGATAACATGTTAAACTTGAAAATTACTTCACTTTCATTTCCACAGTTTCAATGATTTTGTCTTCGTCCACAATTGATCACTTATTGTTGTAAATCATGCAGATTTCGTACAGTCATCTGCCAAAAGCAATACATTGAATCCAGTCACTGGTCGAAGTTGTCTCCTGGTACAGCTCCAGACATTCAATGCACTCAGGGGTCGTACGTTTCCTGAAATTTCAGACCGGTAAATTATTCTGTACCAGTAATTTCTTATAGAAAATCTCTTTTTAAATAAAACGAAATTTCGCGTGTTAAACCTAGATTTATTTTCCTATAAAAAAAAATATTGATAATTATCCTGAAAAATTCCCTGAAGCATACGACCCCTGAATGTACTCATTCTCATTGACCTTCGTTTTTTACCCTTCAGTTTTTTTATACCACCTTCTCTGGAAGCATCTTATATTCAGTTGATTTGATCAGCCTACATTTCAAGGTGGATTCCGGAATAATGAATTCCCTGCCTGCTGTACGCATTTTAAGTAAGCTATTTTGTATTGCCCCTACAGTGGACTTTAGATTTTCTTCGGTACACGATCATTCGTTTTTCGATTTCCTCCGGTAAATTTATTGGCATTGTGACCTGAAAAATGTATTAAAATTCCAAAACTCATTACTTATTAGCAAAAAAGTAAATAAATAAATAGTGTAGAATAAATCATTGATTAAAAAAATTTTTGTTAACAAAATTGATTTATTAGCAAATTAATTGTCATAAATTAAAATATATGTATAAATATTTAATTAATTGATTAACATATACATCATTAATTTATTAACAAAAATAATTATATAAAGTTAATTTAATGGCAACTGTATTATTAATTTATTAACAAAATTTTTATCCGCAAAATAAGTTGTTGCCAAATTTAGTTTCGATAAGTATGTGTTTTCCAAAATTATTTCAAAATTGATTCATTCAAATGTTTTATACATAATTTGCAATTTATGAAGATTTACCAATAAGCTGCGTTATCTCTCCTAGCATTGAAACTTGGGGGGAAATGCGCAAACTCTTCTATTTTGGTAGGAGAGAATGCGTGGCCTTTTATTTAAATGTGGCCACTTCTAAAATGAATTGTTGGTGTTCGAATCCTTAGTCTAGGTTAGTAGCTTATAAAAAAACGTTTAAGTTCAAAATATCTTGTACTATGGACATTCTATAAAAATTTTGACGAACAGTTATGAAAATTGAAGCACTTACTTTGGAAGAAGAAAACAAAATAGCAATGCTTTATCCAAAACGCTCGGAACAATCAATGTGCACATTCATGTAGACTGAACTAATGCTGCTGTACAACTACCTGGAGTCGCTGCTCGCACACTCTACTCCTTCCTGTCGAATCTCTTAGTCCGCGATCTCTCCTACCGCTCGATATCTCCTTGCTTTACCTTAGATCGTATACAGAGCACGCAAAATAATCATATATTTTGCAACTATCTATCTATCTATCTATTTTATAAAGGACAAAAATATCTGTGCGTAACGCATACGTCATTTTGCGAATGGCAACACATTGAAATTTGAAATAAAATTTTGGTTTTGTAATTTTCTCTACTGCAAATTTTTAAACTTCTAAACATCGCACATTTAAAAATTTTACACCGTCGTATAAGGAAAAAAAATGCTCTTTTAAATGCAATTTGTTTGAAAGCTGTATCTCAATTTATTTTTGAGATATTAATTTTTTTGTAGTTTTTAATACCATTTTTCTTATCATGGCAACAAAAGTACCGCATTTCTATTGAAAGTCATTGAAAGTAAATAGAAAATAGTCGAAAATAGGAGATACTGTATCTTTTTGTTACCATTTTCTCATAAAACCTGAAAAAAACTTGAAATTAAAATATGGGCTATGTCAAGAATATTGTCTCTTATTCCGTGATAATGACGTCATATGCATACTTTTCTATAGACGAAGTTTAAGAATGCATTGTAAAAGTGGATTGCTTTAGCGGATGCAAATGACCTCATTTTATAAAAAAGCGTGTATTTTAATTTTAAAACCCGAATTATGTTTTGTAGAAGTGCGTCATTTTCACAGCTCACCTGCTTTGAAATTCTTCACAGGTGAAAATGCTTCCCTTTTGAAAATAACATAATCCAAATAACACACTAATAAAACGCACTGTTTTACAAAAATTTAGTGTGTCTTTATAAAAGAGAGGTGACATGCAAATAATAGCGTACAGTAAATGATGATTCTCGCCTGGATGGATTTGCTTCGCCGAGTTAGAGAAGCAAACGAATAATTCGTGGTTTAAAATAATATCATGTTCCTGAAGTTTTTGTCCAAATTCTCTCGAATAATAAAATTTTAATGCTATTCTTTAGGACATTCTACTATAATTTTATCAAAATAACATAATTTGCTTAATTTAATTTTTATTAATTTTATATAATCTATACATTTAAAACAGAAGTGTGTTTTTTAGGCATCTGCACTGATCCAATTTTACTAATATTTTTTTTTTTTTTAACTGAAAGCTCTTCATTTGTAGATGTGATCACAATATCTGTTTTTTTTTTTTTTTAAATATCCCCACTTTTATATTTTAATTTTAAAAGCATTTTATGAAATTTCTTCACAATGGTGAAAATTAGATAGCTTTCATTATTGCAGACAAGAGAGAAATAAAGAGGTATTTTTCTCTTTATTCATGCTATTTTCTGACAAAAATTCAAAATTGTTGATAAAAATTGTTGTATAGGGTTTAATGTCGCAAAATCCCATTAGGAGCAGAATATTATATAAGGGGCATAATAACGGAAAATGACATACTGCTTTTGAAAACTTGCATTTTTCCTCGTAAGTTTTCGATACTGTTTTTCCTTCTGCATGTGTACTGATATTAAGTTTCAGACACTAGGCGAAATGCTTATTTAAGTGAAAATGAAGTCATATTTAAAACAAAACGATCATTTTCTTAGATAAACTATTTATTAGATAAAATAAGCATTTTAACACAACAGCGTCTAAAAAACATAAATTACGGAAATATTTACTCTCCGGAATTGAGATTAGAATCTCAAGTAAAGAGTGCACCTGTTCACATAAAAGATGTTGCTGACAATTGTGACTTCAAATTTTGAGTTCAAATGATTTTTAAATGATCAAAGAAATTACAATTAAAAAAAATTATGAATATGGATATGAGAATTGCGTATGCAAATTTTAAGAAGATAAAAATTGCTATTTATCATTCCGCAATACCGAGCATATGAGCCTCAATTGATAACCACATCCTAATAACTGATCTTTATTATATTTTACTGGTTAAGTATCTATATTATAAAGAAAAAACATATCTGTGCGTAACACTGACATCATTTTGAGAATGGTAACACTTCACGATCAAATTTAGGTCTTGAAATTTTCGCTAATGCAATCTTTTAATCTTCTGACCATCGTCCATTTTCAATTTTCGTCGCATAGGGGAAAAAATTTACTTTCAAATGCAATTTGTTTAAAAACTGTATCTTAATTGACTGATGTATTATATTTTCAAAAATAATTTTTAAGCATGATTTTTTTAAATTTTATCTTATCACGTGCCCGTTTCAATACATAATAATAATAAACATTTTACATATAAAGCAACAAACATTTTTCAGCATTTGTTTCTGACTATTTTTGCATAACGAAATTAATACTTCCTTTATAAACAAATAAAAGAACAATATAAAAAAAACACCATCTAACATATTTGTGAAAGACAAATTAACGCAATTAATACATTTTTTTTATCAACAAATAAAAGAATAATAACAAAAAAAAAAACACAAATCTAATATATTTCTAATCGTACAATTTAAATTGTTAGATCACCAAATAGGATTTTTTTCAAATGGAATTTGTTTGCAAAGTTCATTTCAGTTTATTGATTTTCTATGGTTTTAAAAACCATTTTAAAGCATGAAATATTTTTTAATTTATCTATATCACGCGGAGTTCGATTACGAAAAATTAATCCGTTTGCCCTTAAAACAAAATAATGACTTCATCATTTTCTTACGGCTAATATCCATTAAAAAAACTTCCCTATGAATAAATAAATAAAATAATATAAATAAAACACAAAGTTAACAGACATATAGTATAAGCTCTGAAATTTTCAGAATATAAAAGGATGCCATAAGTAGCAAGATCTTGGTGAAATAACTCTTAGCATGCGGCTAATAAGAAAATATTGCTTTTGATAAATTTCAAAAATTTATTTGATTGTATAATTCGTATTTCCCATTTGAAAATTCTTTTTTAATGTAAGTGGGCAATCTAAAAAATGTATTGCATATAAAAAAATTTATTAGTTTTCAATTAAAAAAAATGTTTTCACCTATATTCTTTAACCCGGGAAGCCCGGGTACGATCCCTTAGTTGATGGTAATAGCAGAAGTTGGGTTTTCAAATGCATTATGCGTTTTCCAAATTGTTCATTTTGTTATTATCTTTCACCTTAGTAAATTGTGAAATTTTGTTACAGTATTCTGAATGTGTTGAAAAGTGTTTCATAATCAATGCCGTACGCATGATTTTTCGTTCTTGTATTAACAGTGCAGACTATTACTTGGAAAATTTATTTAGTGTACTGCACTTTTGAGCACAGAATGGCACTTTGAGCAGTTGTAGTCGATTTCTAAGAGAAAAATTTAGGAAGGGGAGACTGCTACTTGTGCTTTCCATAAATTCCTCAACACTACGTCTCTACTGCTGTGTCAGTTTCATGTATGGAATTGACAGATTAAAATCCATAGAGCCTAACGTTTCGCTTATTAATTTCAGAGTAACCACGTCACCGATTTTTACCATGGCCCCCCATGGCCTATTAATTACTTACTTCTGCACAGAACTCATGTCTATGTCAGCAATTAGCAGTACATCCATTTTCACCAAAATCATGACACCTTCGATATATTAATCCCTTAATTCTCGCTCCCGTCATATTCACGGGCTGTGTCTTTTAATTAGATTGTTCGATTCCCACCAGTTTTATAAAATTGTGTAATTGGCTTTATTTTAGCATCGTTTTACCTGTCATTAAATAAGGTGAATATTTCTTTTTCAAAAAAGAGGTGTCAATAAGCAATTTGAATTTTTAAACCGCAATTTAATTCGAGCGTTAAGGTGTTAAAATAATTTATAATATAAATAAAAAATACATCAAAAATGGAATCCGTAAATTCAGTTTAACTGTAATGTAATACGTGAATTAAATAGAGAATTAATTCGGTCAAGTTTTACTAAAAGGTTTTTCAAATGTTGTTAGTTATATAAAATACTAAAATTGTATATCTAAAAATCAATTACTTTTAAGTACATTAGTACTAGTCATCAGGCTTCAAATAAAATACAAAACAGAGAACTGAGTGCTTTCAAGCCTGTTGGAATGTTCTTAGCCTTCTCACTGCCGTGAACTGATATATCCGTTCACTAAGCTGTAGGTTTCACTGCAGTAAAAGAATTATTTAAATTAATATAATTCTACAGATATAATCTAGTTTAAAAAAATTAAGTTATGATTAATAACATCAAGGCTTATATTCCTGTACGTAATAAAAATGTTTACATCATATCGGAAAAAAATCTTTTTTTAGCATTTAAAAACAATTACAGTGAAAACAACATTACAATTTTGCCCATTTGCTCGGCGGTCAGGGGGTTAAATGGAGTGTAGAAGTAGCATGGCAGATGGGTGAAAACTGCTATTATAGTTAAGTAAATTGATTCAGATTTTTGGATTATTGTAGGAAAAAGTATTGTTACGGATGTTATTATATCTGTATATTATTTCCAAAGATGCTTTAATACATGAGCTGTTATAACCAACTATTGTCTTGATGATCTTATCTTTGATTTCGGGGTTGTAATGCAAATATAATCTAACTTTTCTTTCTTTGACTGTTATAAACTACTGCAGCTTCATCCATGTAGGCGGCGTCTATATTTTTACGCAGTTTTACTTTTAGCTTCATTGGTGGATTACCAATGAAATTTATTTTAAATTTATGCAAGCGATAATTTAGTCTTTCAAATAAACCAGGAATATATTGAAATTTGTGGAGTTTAAGGTTAAATGTGCTATTAGTTACATTTTAAACCCACTTTAGTAAATTTTAATAGAATTAATTTTATACTAACTTCATGTATTATATTCGATATTTTACACACGCACTCACGCACGCGGACACACACACACTAACACACACAAACCTGCACACATACACACACACACATATATATATGAAATCTGCGCAATTAACAAAGACATGGTTTTGAGAAAAACGCATGCTAAGTTTTAAATCAATTAAAGTCTGTATTAAATTAAGAATTATAGATTATACATTGACCGGGTTTTAATTTCACTTTTGTGTTTCATGTATTTTTCAAATATATATATATATATATTTGAAAAATACATGAAATACAAAAGTGAAATTTTTTAAGGTGAGGACTCCCCTAAAAGGATTATCTATAATAAAGATACTTCGTTGAAGTTAGTAACATCTCGCAAACATGCAAAAACGTTTGCGATTAACAATTTCATTCGTTAATAGAATAATTTACTATAATCTGTAAATCGTAATTAACCCCAAAATTTCTGCATCATTGAATAATTTTCAGCAAAAATGCCAAGACTCAGAGAAAGACTGTTCTTCTAAAAACTCTATGAATGAAATATCGTTAGTTTTTTTAAATTAAATAGTAAACATTCTATTAACCAGCGCAATTAAAAGCATTCTTTGCGTATCTCTATTTAAAAACAGAAATAATTACTCAAATAGTAATAATATTTTTCCACTTATACGTCATTAAATAAATATCTTTATTGCTGAACTCTAAATATATTATATTGATTTAAAAATTTAAAAAAAAAATCTCCGAAGTTTTATCCTTAATATAAACTAATGACTAAAAATAAAATAAATGTTTTTTTTTTTTTTTTTTAGATGAATGAGAAAAAGAAATGTTTTAAGATATGTTAGGCTTTATATTTGTTTCCATGCTAATGAGGAATACCATGTCATTAACGTTTAAAAGTTAGAAAACTGGTATAATCTATCATTCTACTTGACAAGTAATAAATGAGATCTTATTTTAAAAACAAGCAGCAAATGATGTACCTTTTTTTATGTAAAATATATATATATATATATATATATATATATATATATATATATATATATATATATATATATATATTAAAAAAGAATCTTTTTAATGGAAAGAGGGTAAATTTTTGTTGCTAAATATTTTGATGTAATTATCTATTTTATAAAACATTAAATTTACCCTAAGTCTGCACATCAAAGAGAAATGAAATATTCAATAATATTGAACTGCCTTTTTTAATGGTTTAAATAGAAATTTCGAGCACGGAACAACCACGTACTTTAAACATGATTTTATGGTAATATAGAGAATGTTTTTTTTTTACTGTTAGACAGTCTAAAGTTAAGAGATATATGTGAAGGATATTTCCTTCCCATATTCTATTAATACATTTTTCCTTTACTACCTCCCCTCCCTTTTTAAAATAAGGTTATTTTACTAAATTCCTATATTTTAAATCTGTCTTAAAATAATAAATTAAATTTATTTTCATCGCTCTTTTCCTTTAGAAATACATTCTCGTTTCACACTCTTAATTCTCAAAAACAGCAAAGAGCAGTCGTAGATTAAATGAGGCATGCTACTTTTATCTCGCATAGAAACAACTTACCCAATACACTTGCATGCTTAATTTGGTTGCTATGCGGGATCTTTCTCATGCCTCCTTTCTTTATTTTTTTTGACTGGGTCACTACATCTGCATCTTTCCTTTCCAACGTATAAATTCTTATAAATTTTGTCTGCAATATCTTATTTTTAATTGCATATGCCTTCAAACGGCTTGCCGCGCCAATTCCCATGATTTGGCAAATCCCTGTAAAATGCGGCTTTGTGGTTTTCGGTTGCACACATTTTCTCGGTTATCTGTTGGCGTTAAAGTTTTATAGGCTGTCCTTTCCCCTCCTCATTGACAATACATTAACGGTTTTGAACACGTGTCTCATTTCAATGTAATTCTCGCCAGATTTCTACTGGCTTGCTTGTTTTTGTAAATTACTGCTCGCCAATTACTCAACACTCTAAAATGTGGTTATGACATCATTCTCTTCCTGATCGTGTATCTGTAAGGATAAAATGTACATCGTCTCCTCTCCAGCACCGGCTATATTGCCGTTGCCGCCGGAAAACCTCGATTTGTGCAGACCTGGATAATAAAAAACCTACTGTTTACATCTGGGATTCCTATTTACTGATTGTGTGTCTTTGTTTTAACTGAAACCTGGTCACATATCTTTTCGCATACTAAAATATGTATGTTATGATACTCCAAGAATCATCGATGCAAAACAAGATCCTATTAACCTATCTCAAACATATCCAGTAAAGACTACAAAAAAGTCTTTATAGTAGTCCTGTTACATGACGGAAAAAATAATGCAATTACACTACCGTGATTGGTAACTATTGTAATGGTTTTAACAAAAAGTTGTTCCAGCAAATTTGCAGCGTTTTCAAAGGTTTTAGTGGGAGGAAATTAAAAAAAATCAATGTGTTATTATAATTACTCATAGCATTTTATGTATTGATGTGCATTGTATCTATGTTTCTTTAAAAGAGCTGTCTATTAATTAGTCTAATTAATTATTTTTTATTGAGTGATAATTTCTTGGAAGAAATATACATTTAATGTCATTATACTGCTTTAAAATCATTTGAATACTTTAGTGAGGAATGTTATATCATGGCCAATATATAGAATATTGTGTTTAACATTCATAATTCTCAGATATATTGCAGTGTATGGTTGGCTGCTGTTAGAGGTTCTAATATGTGTTATATATATATAACGCATATTAGAACCTCCAACACTCACCTTCAGATTCTTTTAACTACTTTTCTAATCCCTTAGAATGGTTATTGGCTTTTACTAAACGTACTCTATATTGTTCTGATTGTTTACATTCTTCATTTGACTGGGATTCTATTTATATCTTGCAAGCACCTCACTTCGTTGTTAATCGATGTTTTGTCTTATTATTACTTCCTTTGCTAGCTTGACTTCCATATCATACGATTTAGATTCTCAGGATGCTATGGCGATTCTTGATTTATTTATTTATTTATTTTTACGAGAATGCTTCCTTTAGCTCGATTATTTCTGTTTCTAACAATTTAAATTTTCTTTCAGCTTCTGTAACTTCAGTAATTTTATTTTTTTCGAAATGTACTTGTTTAATTTCTGTGCTGGAATAATTATACCTGTTAAACGGTAATTTGTTGCTTTGGTTTACAACGAGTGTGCTACTGTTATGGAATGTGGGAGAATAAGGGATAATTTTAACATTAATATTTAAATCACTTACATTAATAACATTAATCAAATACTCTTTACAATCATTTTGATATTTATCTAATTTAACATCGTTGCAAGAAATAGTTAAAGTGCCTTGTTGTATTACGTCTTTACCAATAATCATGTCAAAATCAATGGAATGATCACTAATCACAAAAACAGAGGTTTCGAATTTAGAATAGCCAATTTCGATTTCTTATTGAAAGTAAACAATCAGTCTGAAATATGTTTTGCCTAATTTAGTCAAAAGCATACCTGTGAGTTTTAATTTTACAGAATCTATAATTTTATTTCAATTAATTTTCGTTAAAATTGTTGGTTAACTTCCCGTATCAACTAATGACATTAATTTTAATAAATGCAGTTTTACTTCTTTAGAAATTAAATTCTGAGAACTGGTTACAACGTTTACTTGGTAAGATTATTAGAAAATTTCATATCCTTTGTTTTACTACTCTCAAATGATTTGTGGCCACACAACTTACAAGAAAACCAAAGGCGACCTTTTTCTCTATTTCTACATTTAATACATTTATCATTTTTATCTCTGTATTTGTAACATCGAGTAGAAGAGTTTACGGATATAGATTTATTGTTAAATTCTACTTCAGGTTTCATTTTAGACCTAGTGTCGATTCTGGTTTTACATTATCATAATCAAATATTAAATTTTCATATATATTAAGTTTTTTGTTATATTCTTAAATGTTAGTACAGCAGTACAAAAATTATTTCTGACTTATGAATCATTTATCCCATTTTTTATTACATAAGATATTTAGCTAAATTTTCAACATTACTACGAGAACGCAGCTGCACTGTAAAAAAAATGTAATTTTCCAGATGCAAAGTTACATTAACTCTATGCTTACTAAAAGTTTATCTATAAACAGTAAATTATGTAAATCTGCAAAACTAGTTTTTGTAAAGCTACAGGAATCTGTAGTTTTACAAATTAATATACTAAAGTTACAGTAATCTTACTAAAGTTTTATCTGTAACCCGGATTACAGTTGCAAAAAAAGTTGCAGGCATCCCAGTTTCCTAAAAAAGTCTTAGTAACCTTACAGAATTTTTAATTTACAGTTCAAACGTGTATCTGTTATATGAATTTTTGTTGTTGCCGTTACATAAAAGTTCTAGGAATCCAATTTCCTACACTGTAAAAAAAATCTGTAAAGTTACTAAAGTTTTTCTGGGAAACTGGGATTCCCAGAACTTTTTATGTAACGGCAACAACAAAAATTCATGTAACAGACACACTTTTTCGCCGAAAATAAAAAAATCTGTAAGTTTACTAAGAATTTTTTAGGAAACTAGGATGCCTAGAACTTTTCACGTAACTGCAACCACGGTTACAGATAAAATTTTAGTAAGATTATACTGTAATTTTAGCTGATTCATTTGTAAAGTTACAGATTTCTGTAACTTTACAAACACTAGTTTTGTAGATTTGCAGCTTTTTTGTACAGTTACAGATGAAAGTTTAGTAAGCATACAACTTTACATCTGTAGAACTATAATTTTTTTTTTTTTTTTTTTTTTTTTTTTTTGCGTAGAAAATTTCTTGAAACTTTATAGATTTTCTTTTACAGTGTGCTTTATGTTTAAAAAATATTGTTGAACGACTCATTATCTCCCATTTTCTTTTGATAATAATTCGTGAATTTCTGCAGAATTATATACTGGGCTAAATTTAGAAATTGGTAATGATTCCAATTTATTCCAACTATTTAATTTACTTTCGCTTTGAATTAATTTTTTTGCTTTTCCTGACAGTCGATATTGACTATTTTCAAATGGAGCAATCATGTTTTCAACATCAGTAAAACAAATCATAGGCTTGAAAAAAGAAACAGGAATTAGAAGCAGCGTGATTTCATTTTTCCATTACTACCAGAATAAGTTTTTTTCAGACAATTTTGTATTATTTGAAATAGTATTTACATTATTATTTTCATTTTATATTTTATAAATTATAATTTTTTATTATTATATTATCACTTTATTATTTTATACATTTCGATATTGACTATTTTTAAATGGAGCAATCATTTTTTCAACAGTAGTAAAACAAATCATAGGCTTGAAAAAAGAATCAAGAATTAGAAGCAGCGTGATTTCATTTTTCCATTACTACCAAAATAATTTTTTTCAGATAATTTTGTGTTATTTGAAACAGTACTTACATTATTATTATCATTTTATATTTTATAAATTATCATTTTTTTATTATTATATTATTATATTATCATTTTATTATTTTATACATTTCGATATTGACTATTTTCAAATGGAGCAATCATGTTTTCAACATCAGTAAAACAAATCATAGGCTTCAAAAAAGAATCAGGAATTAGAAGCAGCATGATTTCATTTTTCCATTACTACCAGAATCATTTTTTCCCAGACAATTTTGTATTATTTGAAATAGTACTTACATTATTATTATCAATAGAGTTTTCGACACTTTGGCTTAATATATCTATTTCAGAATCACTATTATCTTCATGTAAAATATTTTATTTTAACATATCTAAATCACAAAGGTTAGAAATTATTCTGGCGTTCAAATCCTCTAATGAGCTGGTGTCATTAGTACACAATATGTTACACATCGTTATTAATTCTTTAACCCTAGAGTAGTCGCGTCTTTTTTCAGAATATTATTAGTCGCGCTCAGTCTTTTTGCCGCCGGCCCCCAGCATACAGAAAGTGTAAAGAAGAAAGATTTTCACTTAATAATCGAATACTACACTTCAATGAAGTTACAAATTTGCAGTTTACTTAAATTATACATTGTATTAATGAGATTTAGAATAATGGGAAAAAGTAAAAATGAACTGACGTTAGTGATTGTAGCGCAGGCTTTTCCACCAATTCCAACTTTCTTGGAAAAATGTGCCTGACGGAATAACAGCGATTACTTGTTACTTCTCTATGGTGCTGCCCAGGTAAAAAAGTCAGCAAAAAACCTTAAAAAAAAAAAACATTCAGGAAAACTGAAGGTATTTCGGACAAAAAAATCTGCGGGTTTCCTTTAGGTAAAAAACCTGAATTAACCCCCCACTTTTTTTGTCCGAAATACCTTCAGCTTTCCTTTAGGTAAACAAACCTGCGCATTCCCTTACCATGTTGTCCGAAATACATGAAGTTTTTCTTTAAGTAAAAAACCCGTGTCTTCTCTTTACATAAAATCATGTAGTATCACTGTACGGCCTGCTTTTGTCTTAAATATCAGTGATTTTCCTGAAAGATAAGGCAGTGAAGTGGTAGAAGGAATACTGGAGGTGCATAAAATAAATAAGTGATCACAGACCGTTCCAACAATATGTCACAAGGTGTGCCGGCAAAATTGATAAAAGTGCCTCTTCAGGGGCGGGGGATGCAAAGAGGGGTCAGGGACATCAGATGTGTATAACATGAACAATTAGTTATAGGCCATTCCAACACTATGTCATATGAGGGGTTTCGGCAAAATTTAGAAAACAGCCCCCTGAGGGGGGAGCAAAGTGGGCGGGGGGGGGCATCAGATGTGCATAACATGAATAAGTGGTCACAGGCCTTTCCTACAATATGTCACATGAGGGGTGTTAGCAAAACTTAGAAAGTGTCCCCTCAGGGGGAGCAAAGTGGGGGCAGGGACATCGGATGTGTATAACATGAATAAGTAGTCACAGGCCGTTCCGACAATGTGTCACATGAGTGGTTACGGCAAAATTTAGAAAATTGACCCCTCAGGGGGGAGCAAAGTAGGCGGAGGGGCAACAGATGTGCATAACAGGAATAAGTAGTCCCAGGCCTTTCCGACAATATGTCACATGAGGGGTTTCGACAAAATTTAGAAAACTGCCCCCTGAGGGGGGAGCAAAGTGGCCGGAGGGGCATCAGATGTGCATAACATGAATAAGTGGTTACAGGCCTTTCTACAATATGTTACATGAGGGGTGTTAGCAAATTTTAGAAAAGTGCCCCCTCAGGGGAAGCAAAGTGGGGGCAGGGACATCGGATGTGTATAACATGAATAAGTAGTCACAGGCCGTTCCGACAATGTGTCACATGAGTGGTTTCGGCAAAATTTAGAAAACTGCCCCCTCAGGGGGGAGCAAAGTAGGCAAAGGTGCAACAGATGTGCATAACATGAATAAGTAGTCACATGCCTTTCGGACAATATGTCACATGAGGGGTTTTGGCAAAATTTAGAAAACTGCCCCCTGAGGAGGGGGGGAGCAAAGTTGTGGCAGGGAGATCGGATGTGTATAACATGAATAAGTAGTCACAGGCTGTTCCGACAATATGTCACATGAGGGGTTTCGGCAAAATTTAGAAAACTGATCCCCTCAGGGAGGAGCAAAGTAGGCAGAGGGGCATCAGATGTGCCGTTAGCATGAATAAGTGATCACAGGCTTTTCCGACAATATGTCACATGAGGGGTTTCGGCAAAATTTAGAAAACTGCCCCCTCAGGGGCAGCAAAGTAGGCGGAGGGGCATCAGATGCGCATAACATGAATAAGAGGTCACACGCCTTTCCAACAGTATGTTATATGACAGGTGTCGGTAAAAGTTAGAAAAGTGCCCCTCTTTGGGACTAGTATTGTGTCCCCCCCCCCCTTCGAAATTTTTATATATTACAAATAATATTTATCGGAAGGCTCTGTAAAAAAAATCAATCTAAAATGATGAAAATACTGCAATAATAAAAAAAAAATCTGAAAAGTAAGACATAATAAAATTCCCCAAAGCAGAATATGATTATAAATGCGCCATACATTGACTTCACTGCAGAACATTTCAAATTTTCATTTTCAAGAAAATCCACCATTCAATCGTAGGAAAAATCGCGAAATTTGTCACTCAATGGCAAGGGGAAAAAAAAACCCGGCAAACTCTTTAATCGTTCATTTAAAAAGATTGCGAAATTCATCAATCGGTCGCAAGAAAACTCGTGCAATTCGTCAGTCATGGAGAACAATTCATGAAATCCTTTTGCTTGCTGTGAAAAAACATACAAAATTCGACGAACAGTTGCGAGAAAAAAATCCATGATTTTCGCCAATCGGTTGCATGTAAAAAAACGCAAAATTTGTCAGTGCACCTCTAGAAGAAAGAGCGAAAAAACCCACACAATCTTCTCTAATCATTCGCAAGAAAAAGCCTCAAAATTTGCCTATGTTAAAAGGAAAAATTCGTGAAAATTGCGAATCGGTTGCGGTTAAAAAAAAAAATCGTGAAGATTGTCAGAAGAATCTGCGAAATTCGTAGATCAGTAGCGGAAAAAAACTCACGACTTTCTCCAATCTGTGTCAAGACTTGCTTACTGGTTCAAGAGAAATATCGCAAAATTTTAAAATCGGTCACAGGAAAAAAAAAATCGAAATTCGTCGGTGTATTATCGAAAAAAATAGAATTAGTCGATCAGTCGTGCAAAAAAAACAAAACAAAAAAAAACAAAAAAAAAACATGAAGATTTGGCCAATCAGTCGCAGAAAAGCGACAAAGTTCACCAGTCGACCGTGAGAAAATAATCACGATATTCACCGATCTATCGCAGTAGAATGCGAAATTCGTCGATCGGTTGCAGAAAAAAAAGGGTTTTTTACCAATCGTTTACACGAAAAAGAGAAAAAATTTGCCAATCAGTAAAAAGAAAATATAATGAAATTCGCTTATCAGTCGCATGTAAAAAAAACTCTGAAGTTGTCAAAAAATTCACGAAATTCTTCGATCAGTCGTGGAAAAAACCAACGATTGTTTCCAATCAGTCGCAAGAAAAAACTGGAACATTTGCCAATCAGTCTTCGGTAAAAAAGCATGAAATTCATGGATCAGTCGTGTGAAAAAGAACTACGATTTTCGCCAAAAGGTCAATGAAAAATATCACAAAATTCACCCACCAGTCGTGGTTAAAAAATGCGAAATTCGTCAATGAATTGTGGAAAATATATCAAAATTCTTCACCCAATCTCAGGAGAAAAATTGTGAAATTCATCGATTTGGTCAGAGAAAAAAGGCCAAATTCGGCAGCTGACAGAGGGAAAAATCTGAAATAATTCGAAAATCATCAATCGATTGTTGAAAAAAAAAAAACGCTAAATTATCATTCGATTAGGGGGGGGGGGGGGGATCACAAAATTCACCAATAATTTCATTCGCGTGAGTATGTCAGGGTTTTATGAAATGTCTTTTGCATTTCTATAAAAGATGCAATTGCACTTCTTCATATATAAAGAAAAATTTCCTGTGACCTTTTTTTTTTAATTCACACAGAACATTTGATTAGCTGAAGTACATTGCAGAACATTGCAAAGTATTCAGCTTAGGGAATGAAATTCTTTGATCAGCCGCAGAGAAAATCTGTGAAATTCATTCAGCGACCAAATGAAAAAAATAAATTCAACAACTGTTTATGGGAAAAAATGAAGTTTATTGATTAGCTGGGAAGAAAATCGGCAAAATTCATAAACCGGATATGTGAAAAAAATCACACGAGTTTGCCAATCAGCCGCAAGGAAAAATGCAATATACGCCAATCGGTATGGTTTAGATGTATTATAATCCCGCATTTGCCATCTTTGATTTTTTTCTTGCATGAAAACTCCTTTTTCGCCAAGTAGTAAATGCCGCCAATGGTTAAATATTGTTGATAGATTAATATAACATTGAAAAAACTGGAATATAATCATTATAACTATTAATTAAAAAACAAATTTTTAATTCACGCCAAGAAAAAATCCAAGATGGCGGATGTGGGATTATAAAACATTTGTTCTGAAATAAAATATCACAAAATTCATCAGTTGGTTGCGGGGGGAAAATTGCAAAAATTCTCATTCAGTCACCTGAAAAAAAAACTGAGAAATTCAACCGTCAATTAATGGGGGAAAAAAAAATTTAGAAACCCTTCAGTCGATTGCTTTAAAATATTGTGAAATTCGTCAATTGGTCACAGGAAGACAACATGAAATTCAGCAGGCAATCATGAGAAACAATCGTGTAATTTTACAGTTGGCTGCAGAAAAAAATGTGAAATTCGTCAATCAGTTACAGGAGAAAAACATAATTCGTCAGTCAACAGGGAGGAAAATCAAGAAATTTCACCAGTTGCAGGAAAATATCACAAAATTAAAAAGGTCAAAATAAAAAAGGACTAAATGCAAAATATTTTCAGTGAACAAGGTTCTTGAGTGTTTTTTTTTAAGTGTCCAGCTGGCAGTAATTTTTTTCTAGAGTCCACACTGTTGAAGGCATTTTTAATATAATTGTAGAATAAAATGAAATAAGTGATTACTACTCTATTGTTATTCATACTGCTTAATATGTTTCTGAATAATTAATTTGTTAAGACAGTGTTATCATTGTGAATTTGTATTTTTTTTTTTTATTATTATTTACATTTGCTTGTGGATATTTCTTTTAAAGGTGATTTCAATATAAAAAAGAATGCAGGTGTGCATTTTTATCACCTGCCTCTTAAATAGGAAAAAAAAAAAAAAGAAAGAAATCTTGTTTTTCACCCTTTTATGATATCAATCCATGTATGTTAGCATTGAGTCTAAGCCGCTTTAGCAAGGGCGCAGCGTCAGCAGCCTTTTTTTTTTCTTTTTTGTGCATGGCAAAGCTCTTTTAAACCCTTCTGTTCTTTTTAACACTTCCCATTCTCCCTGTGGCAATTCAACTGATCGCCGGAAAATATCGCAAACTCCAGGGACTCCAAACAATCCAGTTCAAAATATTTTTGTGAATAATGTACAAGTGTGCCCTTTTTTAGAATAGTGTTTCCTTTTTGAAAAATTCCCGCCCGGCCCGAGTCAACACTGCATATGTAATGAAATATTAATGTTAAAAAAAGGAAGGAGGCACATAATAAAAATGCACACATGCATACTTTTTACACGATTAAATCAAGTTGACAAAAAGATCTAAAAACAAATATAAAAAACACCAACTGACCAGTAGTAGAATTGACATAAAAAAGCCACTGGTCCCAAGGAACAGTAAGCATGAGAATTTATTTGTCCGCAGTCATCATCACTGGTCTGCTACATAAAATTCTATTTCATCCCTTTAACCCTTTGAGTGACAATTACTTCATCTGACTAAGATTTAATCGAATTTTCTTTGTTTTTTTAAATAAAATAAAGTTATGCGATATGTGCTTAGTTGCAGTTTTTGCAGGGAGAGGAAAGTTTACGTTTACCTGGCAGAGAGGGGGAGGGGGAGTTACTGGTCCTGCAGATTATAAAATTTTTTAAATTAGTGGTCCAATTGAATTTCTGGTGGTACAGAACAGTCCCAGCGGACCCCCAAGGAAATTGAACGCTGAACTGACAGTGAATAAAATATGACTTTTTAAATATTTACTACTCAAAAACATATTAAGCAATATGAACTGGACAAGCACAGAATGAAATCAGTTATTTCTTTTAAGCCTGTAAATGATAAAAGTAACAATGCATACACAAATAAAATTTACATACACAATAAAACATGTGAATCTGCTCAAAACATGGAAGATTCTCACCCATTACAGAACAGTCCTTTTTAATAATTGTTTTATACACACAGGAGGTAAACGCAGGGGTCGATCCAGGCAAAATTTGAGGGTTTTTTTAGGGCCCTTTCACAAAAGTCTATTTAATAAAATAGGCCCCATAACAAAAATAAATATTATAAAATGAGCCCCTTCACAAAAATAAATTTAATAAAATGGGCTCCTTCACAAAAATAAATTTAATAAAATGGGCCCCTTCACAAAAATAAATTTAATAAAATGGCCCATTCTCAAAATTCCTTTTAATAAAATAGGCCCACTTCATAACATTCTTTTGCATAAAAACTATTTTAAATATGTAATTAGTAAATAAAACCAGGTCATGCGAAACAAAAACTTTAACTGAAATTTAAAGAAGTTTCTGTTAATAAATTCTTGATCCGAATTTGAGTAACTGGATTTCAACTATAGTTACAAAATATTACTTTTCACAAAAATAACTTTTAATTTTCACAAAATGAAACCCAAGAATAAAAACCTGCATCGACCCCTGTTTGTTAAAGGCCCCAAGAATCTATATATAATTTTTAATGATGTTATGCACTATAGAACAATATTATTGCTCTAAATTTGTCTTTAAATGTTTTTTCGTGAAAAAATTACTTTATTTAAAATAATTATACACATGTAAAGAATTTTAAAATTATTTTTCCCATATTTCATATTCTGTATTATAAATTATTCTACAATATATAATTTTTTTTAAATTAATTTTATGAGTCGAATATTGCAGCTAGAGACATTAAACCCCGCTAAAAGATTTGCCAGAGATATTACACCTCCACTGAGTATTAATCAAGCATATGTTCCTAAAAAGATTATAGCTGCTTGATTTTTAAAGAAACCAAATTACTTACTCATAAAATGATATTCCAATTCAGTGATCTGCTTAGAAAGAACTTAGGTTCTTTAAAGGACCCTTCACAAACTTTCCCCCCTCAAAACAAGGGCTTTCACAAAACGTTCCCACCTCCAAACCGAGCTTTTTACAAGTTTAATTATCAAGAAGTAATTTAATCCTTCTATCACTTTTATGCATAATGGAAATAAATGCATATATCTCCTTAAAAGTATAAACAAGAAACTGAACATAACGATTCTTTGAAATTCAGAAAATTATGACTAGATTTTTCACAAAAATAAAAAGACGTATTAATGAAAATATCAAAAAATAAAATAGTTCTCTTTGGATGTATTTGAAAAGTGAAGTGTCACGCCGTTTTTAAAACTGAGAGGTTTTTATCGCTATTATTTTAAAAAATAGTAAAAATTCATCTTTAGTCATATACGAAGATTTCTTGTAAAACATTATCTCCATACCACAGTATTTCTATACGTGGCGATCTGGTTTACCGAATGTGGTTAGTATCGCATGAATGGCTGAATACAAAGTGCCAAGCTATAATATTAAAAATAAGTATAATACAAGGCTCACTTATACCCCTCTTACGGCTATATATATATCCATTTAAAAATTAATTAAAATGTGACTAATATACAGATAAAAAGAGCCCTGCAAAAAGGAAATATAGAATAACAAAACGACAAACGACAGCGTAACGACTGCTCCCGCTTATTTTCCGTTCCGAGTGGCGGAAAAGTAAACATGCTTTCTGTGTGTTGAGTTGATAACTTCCTTCTCATTCTCCCATGACATGGAGTCAGAAATACAGCTACATGGGGGCTGCTGTCATCTCGAGGGCCCGGGTTTGAGTCCCTGGGTAAGACATGGATGTAATTGTGTATGTCCCATTGTAGTTATAAAATATATGTAATGGAAAATAAAAATTGTTGTGACTTGTTGTTGTTTCTATGTATAATAAGGATCATTCGCGGCGACAGCCATTGTAGCTATGGGCCCCAAAGCATTCTCCACCTCGGTGGACTTCAAATGTCAAATGACAGCTACATGATCAAAAATCAAATGTTGCAACGAAAACTTTGTTTTTGAAGAAGTAACTTTTATAAAAACTGGAATTCACGCCTGATAGAGGATAAGGGCAAATTATGCATGTAATAACCCCACCTATATTTTTCAGCTTTAATCGTGGACGCTACCAAAATGAGGAAAGGGGGTGGGGGGAGGGACCCTGCCCCTCCCTAGATTTTAAAATTTAAGTAACTAGATATTTCTTTTTGTTATATTTTCAAAAACAATATAAAATGTATTATTTTCGAGTAACTAAATTAAAAGAGCCTGGAGAATCATTTAAAGTCAGCTACACTGTAAAAAAAAAAAAAAAAATCTGTAAAGTTACTAAAGATTTTCTAGGAAACTGGGATTCCTAGAACTTTTTATGTAACGGCAACAACTAAAATTCCTGTAACAGACGCTATTACAAGAAATTTTGCTGTTGCCCTTACATAAAAAGTTCTAGGAATCCCAGTTTCCTAGAAAAACTTTAGTAACTTC
This sequence comes from Maratus speciosus, assembly GCA_963932465.1. Lineage (NCBI taxonomy): Eukaryota > Metazoa > Arthropoda > Arachnida > Araneae > Salticidae > Maratus > Maratus speciosus. The sequence goes on from OZ010790.1 coordinate 348,570,507, forward strand.
ACAGATTTTTTTTACAGTGTACATGGTAGTTCTCCATTGTATTTTTAAAGGGATATGAGTTAGGAGAAGATAATTTATATGGGCGCCAAAAAACCGACACGCGGCTACTGCCGGGTTAAGCGAAAAATTATCCCTAACTTTACGAATTTTTTCTTCGCATTCTGTTCTTTTGATTTCGAATGAGTATCCTTGAATTATCGGAGTCAGTGCCGGTTTTTTGTGCCTCCCAAATCGTCAGATATTAACCTATGACGAATTTTGATTTTCATTGACTTTTTTGCCTTTACAGCCGCTCCCAACTCCGCAATATGGACTTCTTTAAATATTTTTAGGACTGACTTTTAGAAAGGTTATCCAACTTGGCCAGGAAAGAAATTAATCACCGTTTCGAAATCAAATCACCATTTCACGACATCGATCGACTGGTACAATAACAACATATCGTTGCTTCGTTTAATGTAGAAGATACATGACACTTATGTGCGAGAGCTTCGTACCTCTTACGCAACCTCTAAGTACCAAATTGTAGTAAAGAAAATACACAAACTTTAATAACGGAACTGCAGACTTGATTTGGGAATTCAAAAAATATATATTGAAGGGTACATACAATGAGTTATCATACTCAAAAGCAGACTATGTACATAGCGTTATTACGTCTTTTTAAAAGATTAAATATCATGCCATCCGGCCTTCTTCACTAAAAAGTCAACTGAACATCCTCCCTCACCTCTTCCTTCAGCCACTGCGCGAGAACTCGAAATATCTTCATATTTTACTTTAGCAGTTATTGTCTGCTGCTACCAGCTATCGCTTCTGGAATGAGCCAATGGCGGCGCTGTGTAAATAGGAGACAGGATAACGGCTTTTAAATGATAAATATACGATACAGATAAAGCCCAAAATCGACATGTCCGCGAATCAGTCATGCTGAAAAGTGAAAAAGCAAAATTCGCTGCAACCTGACTTGCCAGTAGCTAATATATACATATTTTAATTCTGGATTTGGCTGGTACGTTTACGACATGATATGAGGCAGTTGACCAAAATCAAAAGTAACAGTCATGAGCAGATTTCAGGGGCCTGTACAGTTTCATGTATTATACTATTATTTATAGATTTAAAAGATAAACAGGTTTTTTCGTCATCTAACTTACTTTCATGATATATTTATTGTAAATTAAAAAAATTGTTAATTATTGTTTTATATGTCTTGAACTTTAAAAAATAACAAAAATAGTATAATGGCGTACATTATATCTTTACTGATAGCATTTTCTCATTACATTTAAAAATAGAATTGGTTTCAATTTGACTATACTTATATTTGCTTATATATATACTTGATATTTGATGAATGATCCCATTAAGAGGCCAAGTGTATTAACCCGTTAACTGCCGACGAAATATTGATGCGATCTCCAGTACCTTATTTAACAAAGTAATTCTACAATTAAATAAAGTGGCGATTAGCTTTCTGAAATAACAGTGAGAAAATGCACATTTTATACATGTGCAAAACACAGCCCTGTTGGTGAAAATTGTTCCGGTGTATTGAAATTTCCTCATTTTTGTAATATATGCAGCTATTCCCTGAAGTCGTATATATATGCCCGCGGCAATTAAAAGGCTAAGAGTGAAATTATACCATTTATGAAAGAAAGCATGCATTTAGAAATATGAAACTGCAACATTTTCCTATAACTGCGTCAAAATGACATCATTTTCAGAGATTTTTTATTCTAGCAGTGTTGATATAAGAGGCTAAATTTTAAATAGAAGAAAATGCTTTCACTTCTGACAATGACAATTTTAAGAAAGGAATTAGACTTAAGAAATAAATTTTCAAACTACAACGTTTTACTGCGACTAAAGGGCGTAATTTAACATTTACATTTCTTCATTTCTATACCGTTATGAGACACAAAGCGCGTTTAAATTCCCCCCCCCCCCCTTAGAGTACTAAAGATCCTAAAAGCAAAGAGAAAATATGTTTCTATCAGAGAACATGACATCATGTTTAACAGAAAATACACACTTTCTTTCATAAAATTTTATATTTCAATACAGCTGTGTCAAAAGGAGTTTATAAAGTTAGAGTCCACAAGAACTTAAACATATAATAGCGAAATGGAAAAATCAGTCAAAAATTACATCATTTTGTCCCCATTATACTAACTGCTTTTTCAGTTTTATGAATGGAAATATATATTTACGATATCATTTTACGGTTGTGACATTTAGTATTTAATGCCTTTTACCTCGGAATGGACCGATATTCTTCAGCGTGTGAAAATGACACCATATGTAACAAGAAAAAGCATTTTCCTTTTAAAAATACATTTCACAACGTAAGCGTCTACATGGCAGATGTTTTTTTGGATTTTTACCCTGCTCGTACTGATATTAGAATATGAAATTCAAGACACTGTGAGCAAAAATATGTTCGTATGTAAAGTTTTTGTTGGCAAACATGACTTAAATTAACAAAATACGGTCTCGAAGCACACAGGATCTTATTTTAATGAAGGTCTTCATTATAGTGATTGCCATATTGACGTTCTATGGGCAGAAACTGCACATAGCCTATTAATATTGAAGGCTACGTCATTGTCATTGCCGTATAAACAGTTTATGGACGAGTAGCGCACAAATCCCTTTATAGTGAAGGCTCTCGTTATAGTGATGATCGTACAAACTATTTTTAAGTCCGAAGCGCTTAAAGTTTCATTTATTGCGGGCTCCTGGTATACTGATTATTTATAAAAGAATTAGGGGCGGGAAGGGTATATGTCACGATAAGATAAATACTAAAACTGACGCATTAGCATGATTATGTGACAAGTGAAACTATCGTGAAAAAAAGCTGATCAAAGGAAAGTTAGCTTTCAACCTGTTCAATAGTTTAGAGTAAGATTACATTGTTCAGTACAAATGCAGAAAAAAAAAAAAAAAAAAAAAAAAAGATCCGAATTTAGTTAGACTATGCTTATATTTATGTTATTTTTTATACATTACACATACATCATATAACTAATTCTATATATACAAAACGATTAATATACTTTTTTTTATAACTTTTAGATGAATAAATATGTTTCAGAATCCCTGAACACCAAATCGCTGGCCTCATGAATAATTAATAATAAAGTTGTTGTATATTTATAAACTAGTTTTTAATAAGTATTTTTTTTTAACAAGACATACATTCTTCCATGAAACCAGCGTATGTATTTTTTCTAAATAAAAATTAGAAAGTCTTGCTAGTTTTGACTTTATAGGTAGTCACTACAAGGCTATTGGTTTAAAGCTACTTATTTACTACTCGCTGACACCTCCCCCTCCCAACCGTTGCTTGGACCCATGATAATAACCTTAAATGAGCCCCAAATTTGTATGATTTTATATCTTTAATTTTATCCGATAAATATTGAATTTACTGAAAAAAAGGGCTTGTAAGAAGACTTTTTTTTCACTTGGTCTATTTCAGTAGTAAAAAAAATGGTTTTGGTTGTTCAAATTATTTGAGATTTTCAGCGGTAATAAATATCACGGTTATGCACCTCATGATAAAAATTCGTGAAAAAATATTGATATCTAGATTAATTTTTAACATAATTATTCTAATTGGTAAATAAATCACATGTGATGTAAATTTCCAATTGGGCGAATATGTCCGGACCAGGATTCGAACCAGGGATTTCTTGGTTGAAGGTGCCAATGCTCTACCATGGTATGGTAGAGCAGTTTTAAATTTACATCTCATACTGATATCTAGTTGATACATAAAGGTGTTTTTTTATCGTTCTTTTTTTTTTGCTTTCGCACCAGTTCCATTAGCATAGCAAAATAATAGCAAAATAAATAGTTCTTACCATGCGAATACTCTGAAATATCAATAGGTTATAAATATATCTGAGCGCCCTTCAAAATTTTGTGAAAGAACTATATACGAATTGAATATATCCAACTGAGCGAAAAAATGCCCAGGCTGGGAATCGAACCCAGATCCTTGGCTTACAAGGCCAATGCTTTTCCATTTAAGCTAACTGGGCCGACAACCAGCCAGCATATTTCGCTCAGAAAACCTTATTGGTAATAACATCGGCCCAGTTAGCTTAAATGGAAAAGCATTGGCCTTGTAAGCCAAGGATCTGGGTTCGATTCCCAGCCTGGGCATTTTTTCGCTCAGTTGGATATATTCAATTCGTATGATAACTTTACCAATCAGTTTGATTGTGTTAAAATAATAGTTCATCTACGTATCCATCGTTTATATGGAGTTCCTTTACCTGCGGTTTATTCTGTTGAGCTGTCTACATGACAGACCAGATGTTATTACCAATAAGGTTTTCTGAGCGAAATATGCTGGCTGGTTGTCGGCCCAGTTAGCTTAAATGGAAAAGCATTGGCCTTGTAAGCCAAGGATCTGGGTTCGATTTCCAGCCTGGGCATTTTTTCGCTCAGTTGGATATATTCAATTCGTATGATAACTTTACCAATCAGTTTGATTGTGTTAAAATAATAGTTTAAAGAACTATATATTTAGATGTAAAAATGTGAGCAGAAAGCCAGTGAAACCGCAACGAAATGCTCATGATGACTGATTTTGTCGAAATTTAGCACATTTTACTTTATAAAAACTACTTCTACCCGTCCGAACGTTTCGAAAATTTTTTAGTTGATGTAATTCAGAACTATTTAGTAACTCTATAAGATTGTGTTAAACTACGGACGTTTAGTTACTTTCGGCGGTGTATTTGAAGCAGTTAATATTCGTATTTTGTAAAACAAATTACACCATCAATTATAAAAAGCGGTTTCAGCTTTAAGAGCATATTTTTGGTTTGTCAATATATCTAAATTTGAACGCTGGAGGGTCGTTGCCATAAGAGGTAAATACTTTACGATATTTAGTTAATTTTAGCATTGGGATAATTAGAGCAATTAATAGTAGTAATTAGTTTGATTATGTGTGTGTGTTTAGGACTTTTATTATTTTTACGGGCATTACGAGTAACAGTTAATACAGGGTATCCCAAAAACATTGACATAGGCTTTTATTCCTTAAATATTGATCATAGACATGTTATAAATTACAAAGTTACGTAAAAAAAAGATAAAGAATTGTATGAAACAGAGTAAAATTTTCAGAGGATTACATTGGAAGAAATACAAAATTAATTTTTTATAACCCCCCCCCCCCCCCCCCCCCTTACCAAACATTTCTCAAAGAGTAAAATACACTCTTAAGGTCATATACAAAATTTCAGCATTTTATAATAAAATGTCTCAAAGATATAAAAATACAATAAATGCTGACTTAAAACACTTTTCGATGACTGGATATGAGTTTGCAAAGGGGAAAATCCTGTTGAATGATCGTGTTTCTGGGGTCGTACACAAATGACGAACGAAAACAATGATTGCATTGTTTTCTGGAATGCAAATTTATGACTAACACCTCACCAACTTTGTTTAAACATATCTCTTCGACTTTTTATCATAAAATGCAGAAAGTTTCTACATGACCTTATTAGAGTATGGGGCACATTTTACTCACTGAGAAATTTACGAGGGACGTATAAAAATTTAAGTTTTGTTTTTTTCTCATATTTAATCTCCTGAAAATTTTAATTGATTTCATAAAATCATGTACCCTTTTTTTTACGTAACTTTGTAATTCATAATATATATGTATATGATTTATATTTAAGGAATAAAAGCCGAGGTCAGTGTTTTTCGGACACCATGTATTTTATAGGAGACAATATAATAGTAATGTTGCTTGAGTATAAGACAATATTTAGAGCAACTTTTATGTTATAGCCATTAAATAATAAAAATAAAAAACCTTTTAATAATGTTTGGAATTATTCCCTTTCACTGTTTTAATATAAATTTTATAAAGCATGTTTGTTTACACCGGAAAAAAATTGAAAAGTCAACAGTGCCTATTAAAGTATGCAAAATATACATAATAAAACAGCGAATTCATTAACGAAAGTAAATAAGCTAGCTAATATTTACACTGCTCTTAAATATTTCGATAGATTTAATGCATTTGCCAAAAAAAGAATAGCCAATTAAAGTGTGAAAGCAATTTCCAAAGCAGGAGATCATTTAAGAAGACTAATTTTCGCGTGCATAATAGAAGAATGTAAGAACTTTTTTTTTTAATACGAGAAAACACTGCAAGATAAATTATAATACTACAAAATTGAACATCGCCATTTATAGGGAAAAGAAAGTTTATTAAATTAATTTGAGTAACTTTTCTTTTCATTACATTTACTTAATATAGAAAGTGTCAAATGAATAATGAAAACGTAAAAATTTTAGTTCAATTATTGAAGGAATTTCTGTGTTTGATAAAACGATGCTTTCTATGAAACATTATTTAAAAAGTAATATTTTAATTATGTTTTTTTTAATTAAGTGCTACATTAAATTTCCTTGAATTTGATATATAAATATTTGTAAGTGAAATGTATTATATTCTTCAAGCACACAAAGTTATAAAACATGAAAATTTCATAAAATGTCTACAATTTTGGCCACCACTGTATATACAGAGGATGGATATTATACAGGATGTGCACGTATAACTTGACCGACCTTTATTTTCGCAACCGTTGGTCCTAGATACATACTTCTAATTACAAAATTGGTCTAAATTAGGTGCAGAGTTAAGATAAAAAAGTTTGAAGCGAAAAACAATTTAGTGAAGAATTACAGAATCTGAATTTTCATACAGCCCCTAGGCCTCTATACTTATATTTAGGGACGCTTTGTCTATTCAAAAGTATTACAAACACAAAAAGTTCCGTATCCTGCACCACCATCATTTACTGAGAAATTTGAGTTCAAAGTTATCATGCATAGTATGGGGACCATATACAAATGGAGATGCGAATATATCCCCTATTAGAAAGACAAGCAGGTTTTAGAATTAGATATGATTATGACAAAAGGGTTGTTGTTCGAGTCAAAAAATATTTTAAGCATAATTTTTGTCAAGTATAATATTTGTTTAATCACTGGTATTGAAAATAAAAATGTATATTTTGTATAATACATAAACTCACAGTGCACAAACTCATACAAATTTAATAAAGTAATTTGCAATAATAACATAGTAAGTAGTGCTTTCTCGCAGATAAACTCAAATAAAATAGAAATAGAAATAGGATAAAAATAACAGAATTTTTGTTAAATAAAAGGATGAAAAACAATAGCCCCAATTCTTTACAAAATGATTATTTTAAAATGCTGTTACATTGAAATTTTGGGTTGTGCCATGTTTTTTAGCTTTTAAAAATTGCTTCTTATGAATTTTTTAGCGCTGAATCCGAAAATGAACTCCATTTTAAACAATCACGTCAGGATTTTTCTCAAATCGCAAATTTCAAAGTTAAAAAGCTCAAAGTTAAAATTGATCCCCCCTCCCCTTCCAACCTTATCGGACCCCTGAGCTGTTTAGCTGTAAGAAGCCCAGTATAAGCCAAAAAAATTGAATAAATTATTGAATTAAATAAAATTAAACTGAATAAAAAAGTCTTATATCTGTTTTATAGTATCAGATATTGCGCTATTTTTTAAGATTGAAATTTATGATTGGCGAAAAATCCTGGCATGATAGTTAAAAGTGAAGGTATTTTTTTTAATTCAGCTTTAAAAAATACATAAATCGTAATTATAAAAGTTAAAAAACACAACCATTGCAGGTTTATGTTATCTAATCTAAAACTCTTTCTTAAACTTCTTGACTGTAATCTATCCGAATTTTTTTGTGTTATCTTCTAATATAAGTACGTAAATGATGGTCGAAAGCATCGAGAATCATAATAATATTACATTGTCATCGGATTTAATTCAGTATGTAAAATGTAACTTTGATCGGACATTTGAAAGTGAGTTAAAGTTCGAGTACAAATTTTAAACTGGAAAGACGATCGTTGGAAGTTAAATAAAACCTTATGAAAATAACACAATTTTTGCTAAAAGAAATCATAGGCTCAAATCCTTACAAAATAAAACATATGTTAAAGTACAATTATTTTAACTAATCTGAAATTCAACTAATAAAAGTTAACTCAATCGTAATATTTGTACGATTTCTTTTAAAGCGCAGATAAGTTTAAGCACTTTATTTACGACCTCTGAAAGCATGACCGAAATCATATGTTTGAGACGCAAAAAAGTGGTATAAGTCATGCATTTCAAAGTTTCATAACTCAGTCAATTTTAAGCTTAGATGAATGGAACTTTTTTTGTCTTACTTGTTAGTGTCAGTAAATTTTTAGTAAATATCACTTATAGGACCGGGGGACCGTATAAAAATTTAAATTTCGTATTTTTTTAATAAACGTTTTTCTTGATCCAAATCGCTTTAAAAATGATTCTTTACCTTTTTTAAAACTATTTTTGTAATTGGAAGTATGCATCTAGGACCAACGGCTTCGAAAATAAAGGTCGCTCAGGTTCTACGTGTACACACTGTATATATAGCCATGTTATCCACAACTTGAATCCACCAGCTATGCAGATGTTAACCCAATGGAATATTATGTGTGGGGCGTGGTTAAGAGGGATTTCAATAAGTATCCTTACATCACTGTTGCGGCTCTCAGGGCAGCCGTTCTGTGTGCATTGGTACATATTTCCCAAAAACATCTCATTATTGCTGCAGTCGGTTTCGACATAGAGGCTGACGGTAGTTTCAATGAACGATGTCATACATTGCGTATGTGGTCACCTGTACAGCATTTTAAAATGTTAAAAAATGCTCTATTTCTTGTGTCCGTTCCTGTTTGCCTACAGACATGATTTTATTCTCAAACACCTGCCGCACCTGAACGATATAAAATAATAGTAATGTTCCTTAAGTGTAAATAATTTTTAGTGCAAATTTGCTGTTATAGCCATGGGATTAAAAGAAAAATCTCTAACTATTTCTGAAATTACCCTGCTTCGTTGTTTCAATATAAATTTAATAAAGCATATTTTTTAGAGGGAAAAGAAACAACAATGCCGACAAATGTATACAAAATATACATAATAAAACAGCAAAATTCGTTAAGGAAAGTAAATAAGCTAGCTAATATTTACACAAAACTTAAATCTATTTATAAATTTAACTCATCAGCGAAAAAACAATACGCAATAAACCCCTTAATTCTTGCTCCCGTCATATTCACGGGCTGTGTCTTTTACTCAAATTGTTTGATTCCCACCAGTTTTATAAAATAGTGAAATTGGCTATATTTAAGTATCGTTTATCCTGTCATTAAATAAGGTGAATATTTCATTTTCATAAAGGTGGTGCCAATAAGCAATTTGAATTTTTCAACCGTAATTTAATTCGAGCGTTAAGGGGTTAAAGTCTGAAATTAATTTCCAAAGCAGGGGATCATTTGAGCAAGACAATTTTTCAAGTGCACCACATAGAAATACAGGAATATTTTTGTGTGAAAGAAACCCTGAATGATATTCTACAGTAGGGAAAAAAGCAAACACCCCCTACTGACTCTGCAACAAATTATTGTAGAAGAAAGTTACCTGTACTGGTACTGGAAATAAAGTCTACTTTTAAATGTATATAAAATTTGCTTAAGATGGTATAACATAAGGTATATACTACATATAAAAACGAGCCCAAACTTCGTTTTTTTTCAATATCAACATCCAAACTTGACACCATAAATAAATTCTACAACCTTGAATTAGCCTAAAAAAAATTTTCAGGAAATTCGTACGATTAGTTTTAGAGAAATTAATTATTTTAAAATGAGCATATTTTCGGAGCGTATCCAAATTGCAGTTTCGTACTCGAATGCTGAAATGCTACAGGATGACTACGTCACTTCTTTTAATGTATTACTTCTTGCCAATATGGCCATTTCACTCGCTTAGTATGTATCGACTATTGCCAACCCAAATGCTTAAATAAAATGAGTAACATATATATTTTTTCAAATTATGTTTTTCTGCACATTTTAGAAGTCCACTAAAACCATCATTTTGATGCTTTTTAATCATAATTCGAAAACTACTCGGAAGAAAATATTGAAATTGAGAATTCGCATAAAGCAGAACATAATAAATTTAAATCTGTCACAAAAATGGTACGTTGCAATTCATATTTTTTTTCGAATATGAATTTCATATCATAAAATTTTAAAAATTACAAATTCAATCTATATATGTTTGGGTTTTTCAGTATTATAACAACAACAAAAAATTATCACATTAGGATTATAATTTCAAGAGGTATTATTAGAAATATGAAAATGTAATTTAACATTAGAAGCTCTAAATTTTGAATTCAAAAATGTATCCAAATGACTTGAAATTTCATGTCTGGACTTGGTATGAGCTGAAGATTTCAAATATATTGTCAAAATTGGCTGTTACTATAAAAAAAAGAGTTTTGTCTGGTTTTGATTTGTAAATGCCCCAATAAGCAAAGTTTATATACATAATTTAATAGTAGACTTTATTTCCAATCGTTTGGTACCGGTAACTTTCTTATATTATAGTTACTTGCACAGTTAGTAGGTGTGTTTATATTTTTTCAGTTTATTAAACATTATTCTATAACTACATGTATCAATAACTTAAAGATTAGAATAGTCAAAATTTGCAACAATTTTAAACGGGACATTTTAAATGCTATCATAATTTTTCCATTTTTTATTTTGTTTCACTAATTTACCACCTTTTAAAAATGTAATAAGCTTTTTAGATAAAAAACATGAGGAACTGCGTTATCTACTGTCTCGAAATTTGAGGTCTCTCTCGAATTTTCTAAAATATTTCGTCAGAATAGATACATATGACGTTATTACCACTTAGGCACTTTAAAACCTTGCGGCTTTGACGTAGACTTTAAAAAAGTTAAGAATTAAGGTAAGTGCACCAGTAGTGCACCACTTTAGTTCATTTATGAAATTATTCTTAAAGTTTTAGTGAATTCCAAAAGGTATATATATATATATTTATTTAGCGTGGTTCTAACGTTCATCTATCAGAATAAACATTCAAAGTTTCAAAATATATTCTTTGGAAAATAATAAAAATAAAAAATGTGACTCCACTCTGTAATCTAGTAGTGGGCCAAGTAAATTTTTATGCATGGATCTTTAAGTTTTCGTCTTTATCTAACAAATTATTTACAATGTAATAGAGTATATCAACAGTACTTTAATTTAAAACAAAATATAATATTAAAGAAGCAATGTTTGAAATAAAAACTTATCTCTTAATGACTTTCTAAAAAACTTATCTCTAAACCTCTAAGAATTTGCCAAAAAATCTGTTTTTGGAAATACTCTAGAAAATAAACTAATGAACCAGCAAAAAAAAAAAAAAAAAAAAAAAAAAAAAAAAAAAAAAAAAAAACAATTATCCCAATCAGTTCATGGAAAGTTAACATTTAAGAATGTTAGTCGATCAGAATTCTTTCAGTAGCTTTTCAGAAATGCATTTTTGGCTTGTTTTTAAACTTTAAAATTTAGAGGCCCACTACTGGTATGTGGCCCGTTATAGGTGCATTTACCTTATATATTTGTCCTCTAAACCACAGCCCTATTTTTAAATATAACTTTTCCATAAAAGTTTTTTAACAAATAAATTTATGGTAATAAATTGTCTTTTGTAGTAAGAATGTGATTTTAAATACCTTACGCGAAAGAAAAGGAAAGAAAATACTTAAATTATATAACATATTTTCACTCTAACAAAAATAAATATTTAAAAAATGCGTTAGTTACAAAAGCTACAAAAAAATATTTTTTATCACTATATAAATTATTCTCACCACAATTCTTACTTATTTCAAATCATATAGTGAATTGTACATAGAAATATATATATTCAAACAAGAGGTTTTGTTGTCTTATATGTATTTTTAGCTACAAAAATTCTTTGAAGTTTAAATATTTCATGTTGTCATGACATTATCATTTTCTTTATCTAAATGGCTTATTAGGTATTTTAATATATTCATGTATTCCAGCGCTCCATGTGCTTATTTATTCTTGTAATATAAAAATAAGCTTTTCAAAATCAGTGTTTGCTCTAATCTTGTACTCTTCTGCATTGCATTGTTATAAAATAAAATTATTTATTCATGAAGAGATTCGAGTTTTAAAACAACATTTTATATACGCGTCATCACAAATATATTTCATCTATTTTCTAAATGTAAGTATATTCATTTTATTCCCAGTATGTAAAGCAGGAAACTTAAAAAAAATGTGTATGATATTTTTTTCAGTTCAATAAATGCATAGTTTACGTAAAGAATATAGTCAAAATCTTATTAGTAATTAAATTTAAATGACACGGGTAACTATTTTTTTCTGTAAAATATTAAATGAGTGGGTAGATTAAAAAAAATATTGAATGAATTTAAATAATAAAGCGTCCTTTTTCTGTTTTATGCAAAAAACTATTATAAAATTAGTAATAATTTTTTAATTATATGTTTTCTTTTATTTGGTTATTTCCAATTATTTTAATATGTCTTTTCCTGCGAATTGTAGAACTATTTTTGAAGTTTAGCTGATTATATTTCTTGATATAAGTTGTTTTATGTTTTATATTTTGTCAATCAACTACATTCACACGTTACATAATTAATTTGATTTCGTTTGAAAAATTAATATTGCAGTGCACGAATTGCGACGCAGTAGGGATTTGCTGGTAGCTTCACATCACATTTATTTTACACAACACGCACAATACACAAATTTATACAAAGTTACACATAGACATTTCACACGAATAATTAACAGATTTAAAACACTAGGATAGGTGGATTACAGTTTTACCGGTCGTCGGATGTGGACTTCTTTCGCAGAAACTAAATCTTAACCCTCGCTGTACTAAGATCAAAATATTGCTTACATGCCTAAGATTTAAAAAAGGCTGACCCTATAGGTAATTTAGGTCCCTCTAAGTAATTATGATGTTCATACGATGCGATGATACATTTCATTGAATCGCGAAATTTACACACAACTGACACAAGAACAAAGAAATAACCAAATGAGGGAGGGGCCTACACTTGCTTGTAGGGTAACGCTATACCCACAGTGAACTACACTTGGCAGGATGCCAAACATTACCTTTCATTCTCTTGAAATGTGATACATGATAGAAAGCTTTCATTTATACTCAGATTGCCTAAGATGGGATCCAGTGACCCCATTCGCAATTTCAAAAAAAAAAAAAAAAAAAAAAAAAAAAAAAAATTAACTGCGCGAAACTTACTAAGCAGATAAAATCATGAAAGCGACCTTTACAGGATAATTCCAAGAAAATAATTTTATCATACATATTCTAAATGAGAGAAAAAAAAAAAACTGCAAAATGTCAAATGGGGTCAAATTGACCCCATCTTAGTACTACGAGTGTTAATATACTACGGTAGGTAAAAGACTATCCGCGTGAGAAAAACAACGTTTTAGCGCCTCCTGGCAAAGCGAAGAAGACGGCAAAAGTAAATGCGCGTTTCAATATAGTTTTATAATAAAATACTATTGGGACTTTATGCAAAACCAAGTCAAATAATTTTTGTTTCTTTAATGCATTTTCAGAAAATTTGGTTCTTTTATTGCCTGCCCTCATATATTTTTTTTAATTTAATGCTCAAGATATTTCATAAAATTACTTTATAAAAATTACAAATATAGTTTATACATATATACTTTATAAAAGTAAATTTAAAACTTTATATAATCCTGAATATTTTATCGTCTAATTTTGATAAGTTTATTTCATCCTGTTTAATATATTGCTTTTTACTAATTTCCGTTTATGCATATTCTAACCAGGGGTTACAATCTCGGAATTTATAGTACTGAAATCCTAGAATTCCGACAGATTTCTATTCCATAAAATCTTAGGATTACTCTATGCAAAATCGCTGGATTTTTCGTATTCATAAATGACCAGCATTATGCAAAGACCAAGATTCACGAAAGTGGAATAAATATCTGAAACCCGAGAAAGCTATCGTCTTACATAATTTATGTACAATAACTTTCCTAAATGTCTTACGTGAGAGTTGGTAATAAATTTATAGAAAAATATCTTTCAAACCCTTAGATTTTATCCTAAACGACTATTGGTAAGATTTGGAAATCGTAGTTTATTTTTTACTCTCAGTGAAAAAATAATCTATACACATATTCAAAAAAAAAAATGATTAATAGCACCATAATCAAGAATGAGACATAAATAATAAAGTTGCGTTCTAAATTACTTTTAAAATCTTAAGAAAGATGACGAGAATATCGATCTGAAAGTCCAATTTATTTTTTATTCTCTATGAAAATGATTTTAGAAACGATTTTTGCGATAGCTATATCTCAAAAACTGATGCAAGAATATTTAATCAAACGTCATATTCTATTACCCTTTCACATAAATAGATAGATGTTAGACTTTTGTGCATACTCTGTCCAATAGGTGTCGATTTTATGCTCGTTGGTTTGGGAATTTCAGTTGCTAACGAAATTCAATAATTTGTTTGAAAAACACTAAAAAAATTCGTAAAGTTACTAAAGTTTTTCTAGGAAACTGAGATTTCTAGAACTCTTTATGTAACGGCAACAACAAAATTTCTTTCAACAGCGTCTGTTACAGGAATAAAACAATTTTTCCAAGTGCTTGAAAATTTTTTCGGTACAAATATGTCTGGTACCTTCCTGTTAAAAAAAAATCTATAGTTCTACAGGTGTAAAGTTACATGCTTACTAAACTTTCATCCGTAACTGTACAAAAAATGCTGGAAATCTACAAAACTACTTTTTGTAAAGCTACAGAAATCTGTAACTTTATAAATGAATCTGATAAAATTACAGTATAATCTTACTAAAATTTTATCTGTAACCTTGGTTGCAGTTACATGAAAGTTCTAGCCATCTCAGTTTCCTAAAAAATTCTTAGTAACCTTACATATTTTTTGATTTTCGGAGTACTGTAAAAAAAAAAATACTGTAAAAAAAATCTGTAAAGTTACTAAAGTTTTTCTAGGAAACTGGGATTCCTAGAAATTTTTATGTAAGGTCAGCAGCAAATTTCCTGTAATAGCGTCTGTTACATGAATTTTTGTTGTTGCCGTTAAAAAGTTTTAGGAATCCCAGTTTCCTTGAAAAACTTTAGTAATTTTACTGATTTTTTTTCACAGTGAAGGCGATGCTTATAACTCCCTTTTTTTAATGCGCACAATTCAGCGAACCTACACCTTTAGAATCCTCATGATGGGTATAGATTGTCCTTTAATTCTTGGTGCTGCGATAGCGAGTTTTTAAGTATTAAGGGGTCAGGTACCCTTTGAACCAATAAAGTACATGGAAAAAAGACCTCTGTAAGAATTGCAGTCACTCTTTAACTAATTAACTTTTAATTATAAAATTGAAAACACATGTTAGGAACGATTTATTTTATCAATTAAAGCTGTTAAAAAAGGTATACCCATATATAGTTTTTTTT